>OY998240.1:11732356-13199856 GCA_963922005.1 Cornus suecica | reverse complement strand
GACCCCGTAGAGCAGCTTTTGCTAAAACTCGAGCAGTTTCTTGAAAACTCGCTTCAGATATGAAACTTTGAGTATTCAGAGATGCTCTTGTTATTCCCAACAAGATGGCTCGGTAACAGATCGCTTCTTCCAAGGCACGCCCCATACGTTCCGCTCGCAACAACCCAATTAGTTCTCCGGGTGAAAAAACATTAGACATTCCATCTTCTGAAACCAAGACTTTTGATGTTATTTGACGTACAATAATTTCTATATGCCTATTATGGATCTGCACCCCCTGGGATCGATAAACCCTTTGGATCTTATTAACCAAAGAGATACGACTTTGCGTTATAGTTAGCTCAGCACCAATCAAGAATCCCCAAGGAATTCCAAGAATTCTTGTTATACATTCGTTCCAACCCTCAACCCTCTTTTCCAGATTCATCGATATTGAATCAATCGAACGCATTTCTAACACTTGTTCTACTTTTGGAAGACCCTGCGTTATATCACCGGATCTCGATTTTTCATATATAAATGTAACTAATGTATCTCCTTCGTAAAGGATTTCACCATAATGGCCATGAACAGTTGCTCCTGGGGTAGCCAAATAAGGCTTAGCTGATCGTATTACTAAAGAGTCAATTTGAACAATTAGAACTTGACCCGATTTTAGGTGTGGTCCTTTTTTGGCTATCCATACATTTTCACAAATAAACTGTCCAAGACTAATTATTGTAGATGTCTCTTCACAATAATTGTGGTGGATAAAATACCAATTCAAATTGAATGGATTCAAAAAGATGTTACTGCAGGAATCGGGATTATAAATTTTCCCATTTTCATCCATTAAATAATATTGAAGTACTTGAAAAGTCTGTTTAAAATTGTCAAGTTGCAAATAGTTAGTTACCAAGAACGGATTATAAGTTATTAAATGGTAAAATGAATAAAAATTATAAATTTGAAGGGCTGTTCCTAAAGGACCCAACGAATTTCTAATTAGAATTAGGGGATCCTTTTTATTTTGAATTGATTCTTTTATCACATTGTAATATTTTACATCGTTGAATGGACCCATTTGAGAACAATTGGATGATGACAAAATTATCAAAGATTGGCATTCTTTATTTCTATTCAACAACGTATGAATAGTTCCTTGATTTTGATTAAGGGATTGTTGAATTTTTGCCTTGTAATAAATGGAAGAAAACGGATTGATATTGGTGCGATCTAATGCATTTTCAGAGATCAATCCTGAACCGAATGGATCATTCCTTTTGCCGGTAACGAAATAGGGTATTTTACTAAGTCGATTCTTAGGAAATCTCGAATCAACCCATTTGTCCTTATTTCAACAAAAGAAGCATGGGCTTCTTCATCTTCAATAGAAGAACTTTTTTTGGCTTGGCCCCAATTCAATACTAAGCAAGTCCGAACTAATTGAATACTTGTGTCAGAAATTAAGTGGCCGATATTCTTTGATTTTTCTGCCCCCCGAGTATGATTCAGAGTTACAAGCCGAAATCAATCACTTGGAAATAAAACTAATAAATTAGTTTTGTTGTTTATTCGTGAGGATCAACCATACAATGACCTTTATTAAGCAAAAACATAATCCTAACCTACCATAAATTATTTAGCGTCGTTGACAATGGTTCAATGATCCAATACAAAGTCCCAACATTCAAAATTTTAAATTCTTGCAGTGGGGAACACATGCGATCGACCGGAATTAAACAATTGTGCAAAGTCATGTTAGCCGACCTTATTGTCGGTTCCATTTGAAGAAGAACACAATATCCATAAAGATTTTTCGCAACAAGTACTCTTGAAAGTTTATACCTTTTTACAATTTCAGTTGTGTCTACTGAAATTATAAAAAATGAAGTTTCGTGCTCGGCTAATTTGATTTTAGCCGCTTCATCTTTATAGGCCCACGGAAACATTGAAATCGGCCAGTTCAAAGCTAGGATTAACAACTATAGTTTTGGCCACTTCACCTCTCTCATCGGTTGCTGCAGTTGCGACCTCTATAAAGCTGTTATCGGCCTCTTTAAATTCAGTATTGGCTGTTGGAATTTTGGCCATAACAAAATCAATATTAACCGTTGTGGAAATGGCCAGACTTGATTCAGCAGACTCCTTTGTTTCTGCTACAGTGGTTTCGGCAGCCTCCTTTATTTCAACAACAGTGATTTTTTTCTCAACCGATGTGGTCTTGTACGAACGGACCATTGGCTACCCTCCGCGTCTTAGAGGATTCATGAGTCTTTTCTTCAACATATTAATAGACTTTTGAATCCCCTACTTTAATTTAGCAATTTCAGCTTACAACTCTTGTTGCCGCTGTTCTATAGAGTCAAGTCAAACGGCCAATGGTGGTATGTCGCAATTCTCTTGGCTACCTAGTGATGTCCCACCAGGCGTGTCAAAATATGTTCGCTCCAAAAAATATTCGTCATCGGCCGAATAGTAGGGTTGATAATATTCTTCTTCGTTTTCGTAGGGTGCGGGAGTGCCAGAACCGGTGATGGAGTTCAACCGGTTCAAAAAGAACGATTTTTTGTCTCTTTTGAACATGTGGAATAGAATCAGACAATTTATGCGAGAGAAAACTAAATTCACACGAATAAGTTCTGCTTGCCTCAACAAAGAGGACTATTGGGTAACCGAGAAAAATAAAGTACGAGAGAATTGAAAGTGCAAAAACAGGGAATTGAAAGATACAGGGAATGTAAATTTGGTATTGAAAGTGCAATTGCGAGGAATATAAAAAACAATAAAAAGTAAAATATAATGGAAAACTTCTATTGTAGAAGAGACATTTTGTATTTGGTCGGGGACCTCTAAAACAAAGGTCTTCTATTTTATTTATACTAAAATAATAAAGTGTTCAACAAAAAATTGAAACCTAATCAAAATCAGTATCCTAAATGGATACGATTTCATCCAAATATATCTTTTCCTAAAGAAACTAAAATCAAAATCAAATCCTAATTCTATTAGAATTTTTCCAAAAGTGAAACTTCAGCTTTCTTGGTCGCCACTTTTCTCTCGGCCCACTTCGGCTCCAAATCGGCCCGCTTTGTTTGGAAATCGGTTTGTGCCGATTATTCTAAAAATCGGCCTGTTGCTTTGAAAATCGGCTTGCTCATTTTGGGTGTAAACAATTGTTCGCTCTAAAAATAAATTGGCCGAAGAACTAGGCCGATTGTATTTTCCGTAAATCGCGGGCATGCCAGAGCCAATGATGTGGCTCAAAGAATTCAAGACGAACGAATGATTGTCTCTTTTTAATAAATTTGTGAATCAGGCAATTACACGAGAGAGAACGAAAAACTCATGTGTAAAGGTTCTTTTACCTCAATCAAGAGGACTTTTGGTAACCAAGAAATTATACTACGAAAATTGTAATGTAATGAACGAAGTTTGCAAGACAATAATTTAAAGATGTTGATAAAATAAATATTGCAAGAAAGTAAAAGAACCTCTAAAATAGAAATCTTGTTCCTTATTTATACTAACTGTAAAACAAATAAAGAATAACTCAAACTAAACTCTAATCCTATCAAAACAAGCACCAACTTTATTACAATTCAAACTCCTTTAACAATGTTCAGCACTTCAAAAACTCCTTGCTCTTGGTCAACAAGAAATCTCCTAATCGGTAGACTTGCAAACTAGGCCGAAATTCCTTCTCAAACAAATCCTCTTCTTAGCCCAATACATAACTCTCTTTGGCCCGATAGTTTCAGTCCAATCTTTGATCCAGCAGGTTGGCCCATTTCCTGGCCCAATTTGGTAGCCCAACTTCTGACCCAGTTCTGGCCTACTTAAATTTCGGTTAAGTGAATTTCGGCCACATCATCAACTCCTTGCTCCCTACTATATTGGCTCAATAGTGATTAATGCAGTACCATTTTCAAGAATAATGTTAGGCATTTTGGTGTTATATGGAATGAGTGCAAGCTCGGGTCTTGGCGAAGCTAGAACCTCAGTAATTTACCATATGAAAGATAATTCCACATAGCAAGGATTCAATGAATACAGAAAATGAATGCTAAGAAAACACAATTAATATTAGATTACTGAGGTTATGGTGCAGATTTGCCAAGCAACAAAAGAAACGGATTTTATCGATGAACACAAAATAGCTTCATATCACTTACAAATTAACACCTTTTTTGTTTGTATAAGATGACTTCTTATAGACTGGCTTGAAACTAGAGCTATAGATAGAAATTCATGGAAATAGTAATTCAAAAGTTCAAAACATTAAAAACCAAAATTTTAAGCTTCATTAATTAATTTCGATCACCCTTTAATTTGACTAAATATCTTATACAAAAAAGTTATAAAAACAAATAAAAATAAAATTGTGATTGAGATAAGCCGGTCAATAGGAAAATAATAAGCCCCCAACCTGATCAAATATACTATAACGAAAGGGAAACCCAATGCTCCGAGCGCTACATCATCAATTGTAGGGCTGAGTATAATTTTTGCCAATATGAAAAACACAATAAATAAAGTGAGGTTTACAACATTACTATGATTGTAATGTTAAAATAATTTTGAAAAAGGAAAAGAGGATAGAATATAGTAACCAAAAGAAACCAAAGCCTACCACGAGCTTAAGTCTGTGGTAACCGTTATTGAGGACATTTTAGTTTCAACTACGAGCCTTTGCTTACCATTTCTAAACAATCTAACAAATGTGATTTCTGCGAGGTTTTAATGAATAAAGCGATTGAATTGGAAAGCGAAGAAAAGCAAACAAAAATCAAGCTCACTGGTGAAGAGATGGAAACCTTTTCTTCCTTAGCATATTTCACATCCGCATGAGATCATTATAGCTGTAGAATTTTTGCGCCACCCCGTTGGTATAACACTAGATCAGCCACAGACAGAAGTAATACTTGGTGCCATCCAATAAACAAATTCCTTCTTCTTTCTATATACTATATATTTATACAAATGAAATAAAGGGAAAATTTCAATTAACTCACATCTACTATTGAATTTAATCAACTAATCCCTCATTTGTCCGGATTACCCAATATTTTTCAATTTAATCAACTAATCCCTCCTATGTCCAAATTGACACTTATAGTTTTCAATTTCAATTGCATTTCCCCCCACCCTAAAATATATATATATAATTCGAAATATATATATATATGAAATTAGAAAATATATATATTAAATTTTCAAAAAATATATAAAATTCAAAAAACAAATCGGAAACAAATATATAAATTTCGAAACAAATATATAAATTTCGAAAAAATATATATAAAATTCGAAAACAATATATTAAATTTTGAAAAAAATATCTAAAATTGGAAAACAAATATATAAATTGGAAAAAATATATAAAATTCGAAAAACATGTATAAATTTTGAAATATATATATAAAATTTGAAAAAATATATAAAATTAAAATATATATATATTTCGAAAAATAAAATTTGAAAAAATATAAAAATTTAGAAATATATATATATATATATTGGTAAAATGTCATATCTTTTCTAATGAAGTGAATAAAACTACTTACCACCAATGTCAATTAGTGGTCTTCTTTTATATATATTTTTCCAATATATATATATATTCTGAAATATATCTATATTTTTCAAAATATATATGATGTTTTCGAAATTTATATGATATTTTTTAATTTTATATATATTTTTTCAAATTTTAATATATTTTTTTCGAATTTTATAAATTTGTTTCAAATTTTATATCTTTTTTTGAATTTTAATATATTGTTTTTCGCTTTTTCTATTTTTTTTTCCGAATTTTATATATTTTTTGAGAGTGGGGGATAATGTGATTGGAATTGAAAAGTATAGAGGGCAATCCAGACATAGGATGGGTTAGTTGATTAAATTGAAAAGCATAGGGGGCAATCGCCACAATCCGGACAGTTAGTTGATTAAATTCAATAGTAGAAGGAGTTTATTGAAATTAACCCTTACATAAATCACCTAAATAAAAAAAAATCATAAAATATATTTCCACTTGCTTTAATATTTTCTCAGTGACCCAATAGCGTGTTAGGGTTCGCACACCCTATGTACGAAGCCGTGCACACTTGCTAATCAGAAAACGCGCACAAACACACAAAACAATCGACACAAGAATATATATGTGGTTCAGCTAAATAAGCCTACGTCCACGGAGAGCACTGTTTCACTAAAAATCACTGAGAGGATTACAAGGGGTGATTCGCAAATCACACACGCACACACACTGTGTATACTCACGCTTGTATTACCAAAATAATATAAACGTATATTATTCCTAACTCTCTCTCTATTTCTGTGTACTCTTTGCGCACCGCATGTGCTTTACTTGCACTAGGTGTTTCACTCACACCGGTACCAGCCCTCTGGCGCCGGCCTAATCTGGCTCTCTGGTGCCGGCCTATTCTGGCTCTCTGGCTGGTACTGATAAGTCCACAAAATTACTATTTTTTATGTCAAAAGTAAATCTTTAATTTACTATTTTAGTGTATAAATGTTCTTATATATTTCTTTTTATTTCTTATAGGTATGAATTGGAAAAAATGAAGAAAATGTATTAAAGTGAGAAATGAATGCACATAGATGGAAGATGAAGAATATAATGCACATGAAGAAATAAGAAAATGACTTGGAAAACATCAATATTCAAAGAGAAAGAAAAGAAAAGTAGATCTAACTTCACTTTACAAGATGTCATTTTATTCCAATTTTCTCTATAAATAGGAGAGTAGTTGGAAATTATATGGAGTTAGATGGTAGAGAGTGAGAAATTGTAGAGAGAATTTAGTTTTGTATCAAGTTTTTATTTTGTTGTAATTTTTTTCTTAGTTAATGAAAAATTCTTCTATCATCATGTTTTATTTCTCTATAATTATGCTAGCTTAAACATCTTCTCAAGGGAGTGATGAAGCCACCTTGGGTAAGATATACATAATTTTATTTTATTTCTTATTGTTTAATTATCTTCCCGAAATAATTCTTTCAAGTGACAAAACCTACAATAGAGGTTGAAAATAGATGAAGGATTCTCCGTGATTACCAATTAACGGAAATACGGGGAATGCCTACCACTATTTATATTTATTTATTTTTAAACCAAAACATTAGAGGGAGGATTTTCCGTGATTACCAATTAATGGAAATACGGGGAATGCCTACCAATATCTATGTTTATGTTTAATAGGTTGGAGGAGAATTTGCAATAGAAATATATAATATTATTTATATAGACCCGGGTGGTGGATTCTCTTCCCTTGAGATTTCTTCCACCATTTGATAATTATCTAGTTATTTTAATTTACTATTCAAAAATTCAAGAATTGTTTTTAACTAATTTATTTTTATTCTCGAAAATTAAAGTTTTGGATCCGAGTCTCAAACCGAGTTTTAAGTTGAGAGTGGTTCGACCCTACTTATTGCTATACTATTTTTAAGTAAAGTATTTGTAGGTATTATAAATTTTGTTGACCGAAGTTTGGTGAAGTAACGACAAATATTATCAAATCATCAACCGTCAGGTACACCGAATACAATAGGTTACACCTATATTTATAGGAAATGCTAGAGTGGAGGACAAGTCAATCAATGCAATTAGGAATTGATCTCCTACCATAACTGTGATTGCTTGATGGCTAAGTTATATTCCCTCTTAACAAAGGAATCACCAAATATAACAAGATCTTAGTCAAATAGAGATAGTTTGATGGCTAAGTTTAACTTTTCCAGCAACCATATCTAACATAGCGATAAGTCCCCATTAGGTTCTAATTTGTTAACATGTTGTGGGACTTTTTTCGGAACTAGTCTCCTTCCTTGAAAGTTTTGAATGCCAGAGAACCCTTTGTTGTCTTCTTCCAATCCACTGCAATATTGGAGCCAAAACCAATTCGTGCGCCTAGGGTTACCTTACATAGGAAATGAACCTTACGGTAAAATTCGAATCAATGACGTTGTTGCGAAGAGATGGCTTCTACCAAAGCTTGCTTCACCTTTCGGCCAATGTGGTTTTATGGATGGTCTTTTTATTCAATTAGGATGTTGTTATCCTTTCATTCAAATAAGTTGTATATTTTTTTATAAAAATTTGTAAAATTTAAATCCTTTATGGAATTGGGTGGTTTGACAGTAGTTTAGGATCAACGCGGTCTTGTAGTTTAACTTTTAATGTAACTTAACTTTTGAATGTAGCTTAAATATTAAGCTACAATACCTCTTTGATTTTAAGCCACGGTAGTATTATATATAGAAGCAATTGGTTGGGGTTTCTGATTATGATATGGGAGATGGAGTTTTAGAATGGAGATACAATGGCAATTAGCCTCTTCATTTGCATCCCATTTGTTAGCCTACTACCGTGGCTAAACCATAGATGGTATGCGAATGGGGAGGCTACTACCATTATATCTCCTGCAATTACAAGCCACTTGGCATATAGTCCTCATCTTCAACAAATACAGGTATGTTCTTCTATTGTATTTTGTGCATACGGCATATACATATATACATATGTATGTTTAGATATATATGTATGTAATTTAGGTATTTCAGAATATGTGTGTGTGAGATATATAGAGAGAGAAACTCTTACCTGTTGTTGCCGGGGTGGAAGGAGACCCAGTTATAGCGAACCCTTATGCGTTAACTTGCACACACACATAAACGAAACCCTAGAAACATTTGTTAGATATCAAAATTTTCGAAATTCCCCTAAAAATTACATTGTCATTCATGTATGATGTATCCCGGTCGATTTCGAGCCCTAATTTCAAATTTGGTCCCCAATTGACATGCATGATCAGAAAGAAAGAGAAGAGGAGAGAGATGGAGGTATGATTAGCCAAGAAATGCCAGGGGATTTCGTTTTCATAATATATATATATATATATATATGTATCCGTATTTTCTTATAGAAATGATAGATATCATTGAACAAATTATTGATGCCTTTTTATTTTAAAAAATAATTGATTGTGTATTTTAATATAATTGTTTTAGTTTTTAAACTTTTGTAAGTAGGATAGACTAGAGAGGTGTGGAGGATCAAACAACCCAATACCTCTGGTTTAAAATAAAAATAAAATGAAACCATTACAAAGATAGATATATATATATACCATTTACAAATTCAACAATTTTTTTATGAAAGTTTAAAATTTTGATGAAGATGGAATTTGGGATTCCGGATAAAAAATATGTTTTAGCAAAACATTAATCATGGCAAGTGAGAAGTATAATATCTGTTTCCATTCGTTTAATGAATAGACTGATAAGTTGATTGTGATTGGATAGATTGAATTCATATATGATTCTTAACGTTTTGACTAATTAATAAATGATAGAACTATAGATAATTTTTTTTTATTGTTTAGACATAAGAATATGGACAGTAAAAATTTATTGTTAATATATATATATATATATATATATATATATTAACAATAAATTTTTACTGTCCATATTCTTATGTCTATATATATATATATATGTTGTATTCTATCAATTTAATAATAACAATTACAAAATAAAAAATATATACTCCCACCATCTCATATTAGTTATCCATTTTATTAACTTTACTTGTTTTAAATTATACGAGATAACTTTTCACTTTTTCCAACTATTCTTTTTTCATTAACATCAAACAAGAACCGGACCCACCATTAATGCTTTATTATTAAGAGGAAAATGAAAATTGCTTAAACTTAAACCCCATATCCATAAAATGTTAAAAAAATCAAATTAAACAACTTTTATGAAGCAGAGGTAGTAATTAACTTTGTTTTGGTCTCCATTTGAAAAATCATCTTATGGGTAAAGACGGAACTATAAAATAACGTGAGGGAGAGTGATCTTTAACAAAAAAAATAAAAAGGGTAATTTTCATAGAATTTGATGTAGTTTCATGATTTAATCAAGAAATCCCCTATAGTTAAAAAAAAAAAAAAAACCTTCATTTGTAAACCGGTTACAATTACCCCCTCCTCCCAAAACAAGCCAATTTTTCAGTACCAAAAATATAAAATTACTAAATTGCCCACAAGAAATAGACAAAATATAGAGAGAATTTTTTAATTGTTAAATTTGCCCTTGATAAAACGATGTTGTTCTGAAATTTTTAGGGGGTTATTTGATTAAAATTGAAAAAATACATATATTTTGGAATAGTATATATATTTTGGAGAAAACATATATTTCAAAAATATATATATATTTCGGAAATATATATATATTTTGAAAACAAATAAATATATTTTTTCTTTCAGAAAATATATATATTTTAAAAAAAATAATATATTTCGGAAACAATATATATTACGGAAAAAATATATATTTTTAAAAAATTATATTTCAAATATATATATTATGAAAAAGATAAATATATTTCGATATTTTAAATATATATATATATATTTTTTTTTTCTTTTGAAAAAGAATATATATATTTTAGAAAAAGTAATATATGTCTGGTTTTGCTGAATATCTTATAACTTTGTTTTGGCTTCCAATTGAAATGGGTAAAGACGGAACTGTAAAATAAAATAATGTGAGGGAGGGTGATCTTTAACAAAAAATTTAAGTGGATTGTGGAGAATTCAGGAGTTATATTTCAGTTAAGAAAATATGGTATTAAAAAAAAAATGTTGAGGTGACTGTAATTATAGATCATACTCTGGTCTCCAATATTACGTGTCTTCCAAAGCTTTTCTTAAACCATTTTTTCTTTTGGTAATTCCAATTTCAATTTGGAATGTTAAAAAATTTGTAGTCCAACTTCCAAGCTTAAATTACCAACTAAAGATCAAATTGAACTTCGCAGATCGAGTCAAGTTGAACCTTATTGAGTTGCAAGCCCACATAACTTTTTTTTTATTATTATTATTTTCTATTGTATGATTTTCAATTTTTTCACCTTTTATTATAGGCAACATGATTTCTAATCCGGTTATAAAAAAAAAACGGAGGAGTTCATTGAGGTGATGCGTCAAATTTCAAGGGTATATAGTATAGTGAATGGTAAATATAAGCCACAAAAGTAATTGAAGCCAATCTTAAAGTAAGTAAATATATTTTATCCATATATAAAAAAGAAAAAAAGAACATTAAATACAATTCTACAATTGCTTCAATTTTTTTCCCAGTGACCTCACATTAGGTAATAATTTTGTGTGCCTAGGGCTACCTTACCTAAGAAAGGAATCCTACGGTAAAATTCAAAAAACCTTGCTAATTCACCTTTCAGTCACGATGGTTTAAGAATGATATTCTTATTCGATTAGTATGCTGCTATCTATTTATTCATCGAGTAACCCAATATACCTAGGACAAGTAAGTTATTAGGAATCCTAGTTTCAAAATGCACAACTTGTATATTATTTTGAATAAAATTGGAATCATAGTTTCAACTAGTATATTATTTTGAAAACATCTCTAATATCGAATCCTTTATGAAATTGGGTATTTTGTCAGTAGCTTAGAATCAACACGATTTAAACAGTAGTTTAGAAAAAGGTTTGTTCTTCTGTGAATGTAGCTTAAAAGTTAAGCTATAAGACCGCTTTGATTTTAAGTTAAGGTAGCTTAACGTTTAAGCAGAAGCTATAATATATAGAAGCAATTGGTTGGCTTTCTCATTGTGATATGGGAGATAGAGTTTTAGATTGGAGATACAATGACAATTAGCCTCTTCATTTGCATCCCATTTGTTGGCCTACTACCGTGGCTGGCTAAATCATAGATGGTATGCGAATGGGGAGGCTACTACCATTATATCTCCTGCAATTACAAGCCACTAGGCGAATACTCTTCATTGTCAACAAACAGGTACGTTCTTCTATTGTATTGTGTGTGTGTGTATATATATATATATATATATGTATGTAATCTATATGTATGTAATTTAGGTATACCGGAATATGTGTGTGTGAGATAGAGAGAGAGAAACTCTTACCTGTTATTGGCCCCAGTTGTAGCGAACCCTTGATGCGGTAACTTGCGCACACACAGAAACAGAAACGAAACCCTAGAAACATTTATTAGATATAAAAAATTTCGAAATTCCCCTAAAATTTCGAGCCCTAATTTCGTTTTTGGTCCCAATTGACATGCATGAGAAAGTTAGAGAAGAGGAGAGAGAGGGAGGTATGATTAGCCAAGTAATGAAAGGGGATTTCGTTTTCATATATATATATATATAATATCTATATTTATGGATCCATATTTTCTTATAGAAAGGATAGATATCATAGAACAAATTATTGATGCCTTTTTATTTAAAAAATTAATTGATTGTGGATTTTAACATAATTGTTTTAGTATTTAAAATTGTGATGTTACTGATTTATGCGTAAAAATGATACTCCATAAAGCTTTCTCACACTTTTGTAAGTAGGATAGACTAGAGAGGTTTGAAGTATCAAACTACCCAATACCTCTGGTTTAAAATAAAAATTTACCGATATATATATATATATATACCATTAACAAATTCAGCAAATTTATGATGAAAATTTCAAATTATGATGAAGCTGGAATCTGGGATTTCCGATAGAAAGGTATTTTAGCAAAACATTAATCATGGTAACTATAGACGATTAATCATGGAATTTATAATGTGTTTCGATTTGTTTTATGAATATATATGTTACCATTTGTTTAATGAATAGACGATTTAGTTGATTGTGATTGGATAGAGTGAGTTTATATAGGATTCTTAATTTTTTTTAATTAATAAGTGGAAGTAGTTTAGTTAATATAGAAGTTTATTAGTAGTTTAGATATTTTTAACATAACTGAATGGACTATAATTCTTTTTTAACATGGGAAGTTTGCATTATAAAGTATGACCCCTTCAGATAAATAAAATATAGACAAAAGAGCATAAAACCCCTTATGCTTTCTAAGTACGGATGGCAAAATGGTCCGACCCGGCCGGGTTCCGGCCCGTCCCAACCTGATTGGGGCGGGTTTGGTAAAGTTATAAACGGATTTGGGACGGGTTTGGTATCTAAAATTAAAACCCTAAGCGGGTTCGGGTCGGGTTTGGGTTTTCTGGAAAACCCGTTGGTAACCCGACCCCAACCCGTTTACGATTTTAATTTTAATTATATATATATATATATATATATATATATATATATATGTGCGTCTTTGTCTATATATAACTCATTAATCTGATTATTGGTGCTGACATCTATATATATATATATTTTTGGAAGAATTTCAGTCAATATACGTATATATACTTTAATACCCCGTATTTAAATAATTATATTATTTTCTTATTTATTTTGAATAGCATGGTGGGTATTTAAATTATTGAGTTAGGGTACTCTAGTCATTTTATGACTACTAGGTAAATTGGTTATTATGGGATTTGATAAGGGCATATTAGTCTTTAAGACGAGTGACAGGATGATTATTGTGGCAGATCTAGGGGCATTATGGTCATTCACCATAATTTAGCTTCCCCTGTATAATCATAAGGATATTCAGCTTATTATCTCTCAAGGCTAAGAAGAATTTCAGACTTATCTCTTCTTATTCACTCATTTATATACGTATACATATATATAGAGAGAGAGATCTAGAGAGAGTAAGTACTTGGTTTGGATCTGGATCTGTGGTGTAGTAAGCTCTCCAAATCAGGCAAGACATATGTTCTACTCTTCCTCTTTGGACTAAAATTCGTAACATTTGTTTGGTACTCCTATAAAATATTATACATTAATTTCGCATATCTATTTTTCTTCTATGCGTTATTTAGGAAATTTTGTTCCCAACTACAAGTCTTTGCTTACCATTTTTGAAAGACATAACAAATGTGTTTTGTACTAGGTTTTGATGAATTAAAGTGATTGAATAGGAAAGCAAAGAAAAAACAAACATATATCAAACTCACCGGTGTATAGACCGAAACCTTTTCTTCCTTTGTATAGTTTACATAGCGCATGAGATCATTATAGGTGAAGAATTTTTGCCCCAGACTACTACTGTAACACTACAACAGCCACAGACAGAAGTAATACTTACGCAATCCGATAAATAAATAACATGACATAGGAAGAGAGATTACTTTGTGATCAAGGAGATACAAAATCAGTAAGAACTGAAAGAGGACTATGCTTTCAATTTACGGAGGAAAGAAGAAAAAAAATGATTACCATGCATCAATTACTTCCCCAATAATGACCGTTTTTATCCAAGAGTACTAGAATTCCTAAGCATTGGCTAGGTTATTCACCATCAGAATACAAGAGAGATTCAACAATATAATCAACTTTACTATTAATTAATATACCATCAGAATACAAGAGAGACAAATAGATAAGCTAAGAGTGTGGTAGGTTCCTGTAGATGCAAGGTGATGCCTGAGCTCCGCGAGGACATAGTATGTGTTTACTAATCCTCAACATAGTTTCTTATCCATACTAATACTTTTGTTTTCACAAGTTTAAATGAGTTAAGCGATGCTTGGCTGTGTATGTAATCGTTAAGGAAATAAACCCTGGACTCTCAAGCTCAGAACAGGTCATAAGTTATGAGGCTTAAAGTGACACTTCTTCATTTGAGTTCTTACTGCTCATGACCAGCCTTGTCGCTCTTTCTCGATCTCCTATCGTGATCCCTCAGTATAGAAAATGAAAATTTATAAGACAGTAATGAAACATCAAACAATAAATACCTGTATAATCTAAGTTATTGAACAATAGACATCTAAACTATCTAATTTCCCAAAAGAAATTAACTTCAAATTATTTGTTTAATTTTTGGCTGCGCCAATTCAGTAGACCTAAGGATGGTGCCTCTCACAAAGTGCACCTTGTTGATCATCTATTAACCACATGCAATTCTTCTAGAAAGGCCAACTGTTTTATATCTACATTAGTTAAGATGTAGCAACAACAGATGAGTGGAAGTACTTGTATATATATGCTTTCTGTAAATACCGAGATACAATTTGATCCATCACTAAACTGAGAAGATGACAGTAGGTGATCCCTGAAAGTTATAGTGAGTATCAGAAAAATACAATATTAGAATTCAAAAAATGCTGCTTTTTTCACAAATGAATGGGAAATGCAGTCATAGAATTTACTACAGATATTACTTTGTCGCGATTCACGTATTAACGGAAAATACCATAATAGATACGTTAAAGACATTCCTTTGTCGCGTATAAACGGAGAATAAAAAAAATTTTGAATTCGTCAAAAACATTCCTTTGTCGCTTATTACTGAACATATTGAACCTCTTTCTAATACAATATTTGCACTCATTAGAAACATTCATTTCTCGCCTATGAACAGAAAATACAATTGTAGTATTCATTGACAATTCCTTTGTCGCGTATCAACGGAAAAACAATTATATCATTTATTAAAGTTATTCTTTTGGAACATGTAATTACATCGACAACAGGAAACTAGTGAAATCCAGTATACTTTTCTGAATTTAGAAATATGGATATTCCATGAATAAATGATGTTCCATCTGAAGTGAAATCCCCATATGTACAGGCACATCTAGAAACTTTCCGAACTCGAACAACCACATATACCTAACATGCAGCTTTTTGTGTTTCTCCATCAAATCCAGAACTTCAAAGTACACATTTTGTTGAAAACACAACCAAATCGAGAGTGTGTGATCCAACTAAAAAATCATGATTTTAGCAAATGATCTTTTAACAAATTAAGCAACAAATTTTAACAAAGCTCTTTTCCTTGCAAACAGAAACCCTAAATCCTACAATATCAGATTTAACAGGCAAAATAAAATTGAAAAGTACAACTAAAAATTGATTTAATAAAACATGCAAAAAGAAATTGAATCACAAATGATGTAATCAAACAACACCATCTACGCTCTAGTAAAGAAAATTCACACAAACCCAATTGAATCCAGCTAATTTACTCTACAACCATAACTCCACTATACATATACAAGCTACTAGTTAGGCATATCAAGTCAAGCACACGCAAAAATAAAAGATAATAAAAATGAAATGAAAAATAAAAAACCAATGTACAGATCATTGATAGACATTAAAACCCAAATTTTAGAAAGTTGGTAATTTAGTTCTGATATATATATTTATATATATATTAGAGAGAGAGAGAGAGAGAGAGAGAGAGATGAATGACACCTCAAGGCTTTTGCCTTTCTTCTCGACATGAATGTCCAAGGTCCATCCTTCGGGAATGTTGCCATTGTTGTGTCCCTGTCTTGTTTCTGTGTGTAGATTGAATATGATGTTCATGTATAGAGAGTAAGGTTAGGGTTTTAAGAGGGAAAATGAGATACCACATCGTACATTGAACCTCTTTCCATTCCAGTAATTATATTGAATTTCTAAAAACTATTTCATCGTCTCTAAAAATAATTGATTTTGGCTCATTACTAATATCACTACAAATTTGGTATTTAACTCACAAAGAGTTTATTTCGGACTCATTCATTGTGAAACTCAATTAGTGAACAGGTAATTATATGAGAATCGCTAAGAAAAAATGTTAAAATGGATAAAATCATTATAATGAGAGTTGTTAAAATTTATATGATTAATCTAGTAACTTCATAAGAATCACTTCAAAAAAAAATTATTAATGAGAAAATGGTATAGAGGGAAAAAAAAAAAAAAAAAAAAACCAAAACAAACAAAGAGCAATTATGTACTCGAAAAATAAAAAGTGCGACCATTGGCATAATTGATATGTTGCAAATGAACTAAATTGTCCGAGCCCGGACTTGTAAAGACTCTCATTTAACAAATGAGCTCAAATCAATTCATTTACGGCCCTGATTAATAGTAATATACCAAATAAATATCACATCAACAAATATGTCAAGTTTTTGGGCCAGTGTATTTTTTGTTGGAACACAAAGATACACTATCACACTAGAATTTATGAAGAACAAAATATAAATGAGGGAAAGAGAGAACTAAGGAAATAATTCCTTATAAGATTGCTTGATGTGAAACTAATGGTTACATATGCCTTTTATAGGCTTACAAATCCTAAACACACAATAAACTAATACACATACATTACATGAGTTTCATTTTTTGTCAAAAATGGCAACTCACCTACTAAAACTTGCCAAACCTTATTTAACTAGAAAGAAGCATCCATGACAACCACATGAATAACACATGGGTTGCTTGGGTTTTATTTGACCAATTTACCTAACTTTTAAAACCTAACTTTCAACAGCCTCCCTTAAATTGGTCTTTAATAACCCCCAACATATTCTTCAATTTTTCAAACACTTCAGATTTTAACGGTTTAGTCAAAATATCTGCCGCTTGATCTTCTGACCTGCAAAAATCTAGTTCGATTTCTCCATCTTTGACCAAATCTCGAATGTAATGATATTTGATCCCAATATGCTTGCTTCGACCATGAAACACTGGATTTTTAGCAAGTGCAATTGCTGACTTATTATCGCACATGATTTTGGTTGGACCTCCATGTTCGTAGTGTAACTCATCCAGCATGCGGCGTAACCATACAGCTTGACATGCTGCCGATGTAGCTGCCATGTATTCCGCTTCCGCTGTTGACAATGCAACAACTTGTTGCTTCTTCGAGGACCAAGAGAACACTCCTTCTCCCAGATAGAAAACATACCCGGAAGTGCTTTTCCGAGTCTCCACATCACCTGCCCAATCACTGTCTGTATAGCCTACTAGACTGAAATCGTCAGAATAGGTATAAAAAACTCCATGATCCCGAGTACCACTCACGTACCGTAAGATCCGCTTTGCTGCTTGTAGATGTGATTGTCGAGGTGTTTCCATGAACCGACTGATAAGCCCCACACCATAAACAATATCTGGTCTAGTGGAAGTCAAATAACGTAGACTACCGACTATACTTTTGAAATATGTTGGGTTTACCAGTTCACCGCTTCCTTCTTTCCTCATCTCCAGACGTTCTGCCACTGGAGTCCGAATTGGCGTCCTTGAATCCATATGAAACTTTTTGAGAATATCATTTGCATATTTATTTTGTGAAATAAATATGCCATCTTCAGTTTGATGCACTTCGATGCCTAAGAAATATGACATCAATCCCATATCCGTCATTTCGAACTGGCGAGTCATCGCCTCCCTGAATTCAGTAAACATCGTCTCGCAATTTCCTGTAAATATCAAATCATCAACATAAAGGCATACAATCATTATATCACCATTAGTCTTTGATTTGATATAAAAGGTGTGCTCATGAGGACATTTTTGGAATCCATCTTTCAGCATGTATGTGTCGATCTGTGTGTACCAGGCACGTGGTGCCTGCTTCAGTCCGTACAACGCCTTCTTCAACTTGTACACTAGTTTTTCATGACCTCTTTTAAGAAAACCAGGTGGTTGGTCAACATATACCTCCTCCTCAAGAACGCCATTGAGAAAGGCGGACTTGACATCCATCTGATGAATCTTCCACCTGTTTTGAGCTGCAAGTGCTATAGTCATTCTGATCGTATCCATCCTTGCCACTGGTGCAAATACTTCGTAGTAGTCAATTCCTGGCTTCTGCTTATAGCCTTTGACTACCAATCTCGCCTTTAATCGATCCACCTGACCATTTGGTTTATATTTTGTCTTGTACACCCACTTGACACCAATTGACTTCTTTCCGACAGGTAAAGAAGTTAGCTCCCAGGTATCATTTTTCTCAATTGCATGAATCTCCTCGTTCATTGCATGGATCCACCGCTCATCATTCTCTGCTTCCTTATATGAAACTGGATCACAATCAGCAAATAAGCAAAAATTTACTAGAGTTTCATCAGTAAAATCATCATCATTATCATTTGTGACCACATAATCCTGGAGACGTGCAGGCATCATATGCGTTCGCTTTGGACGACCTGCAGGTGCCGGTGAAGATGTTGGTGAATGTGATGAACTGTCCGGTGAAGAGAAATCACTTGTTTCTTCTGGTTCATTTTCAATGATGACACGTTGATCCGCATGTGGTGTTTGATTACATGCCCAAGTATCATCCTCGATGAATTGGACATCTCGGCTTACAATAACATCTTTTGTGAGAGGATTATAAAGCTTATAACCTTTAGTTACCTCACTGTAGCCGATGAAGATACACTTTTGGCTTTTGTCATCAAGTTTCTTTCTCCGTTGTTCTGGTACATGAGTGTATGCGACGCACCCAAATACTCGTAGGAGTGAAACATCCGGTTTGCTACCGCTCCATGCTTCATGTGGAGTTTTTCCCAAAACACTCTTCGTTGGACACCTATTCAATAGATATATAGCACATGCAACAGCTTCTGCCCAAAAAGACTTTGGCAAACTTTTGGCTTTCAACATGCTTCTAACCATTTCAAAAATGGTTCTGTTTTTTCTTTCAGCTATACCGTTCTGCTGAGGTGTATAACTCGCGGTTAATTGGCGTTTTATCCCTTGAGATTTGCAATAATTGTTGAATTCGTTAGAGGTGAATTCTCCTCCTCTATCCGATCTCAATGTCTTGAGATTAAAGCCACTTTGTTTTTCAACAAAAGCTTTAAACTCTTTAAATTTTGTAAACGCCTCTGATTTTTGTTCTAGAAAATACACCCAACTTTTTCTAGAAAAATCATCTACAAAAAGTAGAACATACCTCTTGTGCCCGAGAGATTCTACCTCAACTGGTCCACATATGTTAGTATGAACCAACTCCAACGATTGTTTGGCTCTTCGCGTTTTTCCAATTGGAAAAGATTCTCGGTGGTGTTTTCCGAGAAGGCATCCTTCGCATAGGTGATCAGGAGCATCGATTAGTGGTAACCCCGTTACCATGTTTTTCTGCACCAGGAGTCTCAAGCCTCGAAAGTTTAGATGACCGAACCGAAGGTGCCATAGCCAATTGATATCTTTCGACCTCGCCATCAGATTCACCTCGGTTTTTGTGTAAAGATCCAATGGGAACATTCTATTCTTTGTCATTTGCACATTTGCCACTTGTTTCCCGTTTTTGCTATGAACGGTACACACACCATCCAAAATATGAATGTCATGCCCTTTTTCTGAAAGTTGTCCCATACTCAACAAATTCCAGAACATTGCCGGCACAAAAAAAACATCAGCAATAAAGACATCGGTGCCATCTTTCGATAGAATTTTTACGTCACCTTTGCCCATTACAGGAACTTTGGATCGATTTCCAAAATTCACTTCACCGCGAAACGATTCGTCCAAGTGTGAGAATAGTTCCTTCTTCCCACACATGTGGTTGCTACATCCGGTATCCAAATACCATATATTTGTGCATACGCCATCTGGCCCAACATCGTTGCAAGCTAGAGCTATGTTTTCTTCTATGTCAGTAAGATTTGCATACTCATTTTTTTCGTCCGGCATATGGGTTCGACATTCATTTTTGTAATGTCCGAACCGTTGACATCGATGGCATTTGACGTTGGTTTTGTCACGTGTTTCGGTATTACCACTACGACCTCCAAAGTCATTTCTACCTCTGCCACGACTGCGTCCGCGACCTCGACCTCGCCATCCTTGACTGCCCCCTCGATTTGTTGAAACAAATCTGCTCTGCAACGCCTGCTCCGTGCTAGAGTTGTTGGCCTTCTGGTTCATCCTTTGCTCGTGAGAGCCTAATGAACCCATCAACCGTTCGATGGACATGGTTGATATGTCTTGCCCTTCTTCGATCGCCGCCACTACATAATCAAATTTTGTGGTCAAAGATCTTAAAACCTTTTCCACGATCTTTTGATCATCAATCATTTCTCCATTAACCTTCAATTGATTAACGATGGATTGCACCCGATCGATGTACGCCGAGGTTGATTCCGAATCACCCATGGTTAGAGATTCGAAATCACCTCTCAACGTTTGTAATCGCACTCGTCTGACCCGATCATCGCCTCTGTAGGATTTTTGCAAAATATCCCACGCCGTATGTGCCGTTTCTGCCGCCGCTATTTTTTTAAATACCAACTCGTCTACGGCTTGAAAAATGGCATATAATGCCTTTTGATCCTTTTTCCGGATCTCGATCAATGCATCTTTCTCCTCTTTCTTCAACGCCTCAAATACTTTTGAGTCCGCTACTTCGATGTAGCCGGTCTCCACCAAATTCCATAAATCTTGGGACCGAAAAAGTACTTTTAATTGGACGGACCAACTATTGTAGTTTTTTCCGGTGAGCTTTGGAAGTTGTAAATGAATCGAATTGTTTGCAGACATGATTCAATTTGAAACTTCGGGATCGTTGGCTCTGATACCACTTGTTGGAACACAAAGATACACTATCACACTAGAATTTATGAAGAACAAAATATAAATGAGGGAAAGAAAGAACTAAGGAAAGAATTCCTTGTAAGATTGCTTGATGTGAAACTAATGGTTACATATGCCTTTTATAGGCTTACAAATCCTAAACACACAATAAACTAATACACACACATTACATGAGTTTCATTTTTTGTCAAAAATGGCAACTCACCTACTAAAACTTGCCAAACCTTATTTGACTAGAAAGAAGCATCCATGACAACCACATGAATAACACATGGGTTGCTTGGGTTTTATTTGACCAATTTACCTAACTTTCAAAACCTAACTTTCAACATTTTTGTCTACTTAATCAGATTACGGGTCCGTTTGGGAACTTGGTTTTGGTCTTGGTCTTGTGATTTTGGTTTTGGTGGTCTTGGGTGGTTTTAGGTAAATCTAAAACCATTATATAATATTTGGTAAGGAGTTGGTCTTGGTCTTAGTATAATTATATATATATATACTAATATGTATTAAAAATATATAAATATGAAAAATATATATATATAAAATTGGAAAAAAAAATTAATTTTCGGGAAAAAATTATTTTTCCGAAAAATATAAAAAATAATTTTTCGGAAAAAAAAAATTAATATTTTCCGAAAAATAAATTTTTTCTAAAAAATAATTTTTGTCCAAAAAATAATTTTTTTTCCGAAAAAACATTTTTTTTCCCAAAAATTAATTTTTTTCCGAAAAAATAATTATTTTCCGAAAATATGATTTTTTTCCGAAAATTAATTTTTTTCCGAAAATATGATTTTTTTCCGAAAATTAATTTTTTTCCGAAAATATGATTTTTTCCCAAAAATTAATTTTTTTCCTAAAATTAATTTTTTCCCCAAAAATTAATTTTTTTCCTAAAATTAATTTTTTTCCGAAAATATGATTTTTTTCCAAAAATTAATTATTTTCCGAAAATTAATTTTTCCGAAAAATATAAAAAAAAATTCAAAATAATTCATATTTTTCGCCCATATATATATATATATAGAAAGAGAGAGAGAAAAAAAAAAGTCAAAATTGGTGGCCCAAAAACAGGTTTTAGTGGTTGGTTTTAAAAAGCCCAAAACTAACTCAAAAAACAGCCAACCAAACATGGTTTGGTCTTAAAATCCAAAACCAAAACCAAGTCCAATACCATGTTCCCAAAAGAGGCCCTACATAATTAGCTCTCTTTCTTTATTCACGTGTTATTTCAACCCTAATAGTTAAATTATGGTTGTTAGGATCGCTATCCTATATGGTAAGATTCTACCACTTAAAATAATTCTGATTTCACAAAAATCTCTCATATCGCCAGAGGATCGTTGTATGATCTTATGATTCTACGATCCCAATCCCACTCAAACGATTATACTATTTGCATGCAATTTAAGAGTTTTTAGGTGAAAAAATTAATTTTAGGTTGGGTTATCCATATAAAAAGGCTATTTTTTTAAAAAAAGAAACAAAAAAAAAAATTTAAATCCAAATTCAACTCAATCTATTTCTATATCTATTTATATTATTATAAAATACAAGGCCCTTAAAATATTTCTATATATTATTTAATTATTTTAGAATAAAAAATGTTGAATTACTTATTATTTAACATTTATTTTTATATTAATCATTGAAAAACTCTTTTGATTTTCCCATTAAATGTATATATCTATCCATAGTATATATCTATCCATAGTTACTACTTATTTATACTCGTTATCTAATAAAAACTAATAACCGGTCTAAACTTATTTTTATATTTATTATCTCTGATCTATATATATATACTTACTTAGTTATGTTACTGTAAATGTAGAAAAATTACACAATAATCACTAGGTTAAAAATTGGATCCTTTTTCATTTATCAAGACCATGTATTTATACCCAATTGTGATAAATGGGTCAAGCCCATTTACCCAATTTTATCAATCCCTAAAATCAAGGGATTTGATAAACCATACCCTTTTTTGGATTCTTTATTCTATAATTGGACTACTCCTTAACTTATGGATCAATTATCTTATAGAATTTTCCATAGGCCCATTTGTTTTTAGCCCATCTGTCTTCGGCCCATCTATCTTCGGCCCATCAGTCGTCGGCCTATCAGTCCTGCGGCCCATCTCGGTTGGGCCAGGTATTTTTTAACTATTACACAGGCCCCTGAGGTTATGGGCTTTTGTGAAAAGCCCATGACCGAAAATTTAAACACCGTTATACATATATACACATATATGCACTTTATGGGAGATGAGAGTTTGATGAGTTGTCAATCACTGATGAGCATTTATTGGCATTTAAAACGAGTGGCCATTACTTCCTTAATCGCAGCACCATGACGACTCGTCGTGGGTTGCGCGACCTTCGGTCTTCGTGCAGCTCTTTGGCCTTCTTCTCTCCTTCTATAAAAACCCACACTTCTCCATCTCATTCCTCATTATACATTTTGCAATTTTCTGCTCTCGCCTCTCTCTTCCTCAGCTCTTCATCTTTGGAACTTATTTCCTTGTTATTACCGCAATCTTTTCCGTCGGTCAGTTCAGACCTCTCAGTAGAACAGAACCCTGCTGCTACCCGAAGCTTCTGTGACTCTTCATTCACCAGTTGAGTAAGTCGATCGGTCCTTTCTTCTCCTTTCTTTCTTTAATTTTCACCTTTACCCCCTTCTGTCTCTTCTACCTTTCTTGACACCATGTCTGACAGTGACGACACCCAGTCAGTGAAGGAAGTTGTTTTGTCCTCCACTACGGGCACTGATCCCACTAGTAGTGACAGCCCCCAGTCCACTCGTAAAAGAGCCAAAAAGACAACTCCTCAAAACACTGACCTTCCGGGTTCATCAATGAATGACCCTGTGAATCCCAAGACTTCTGAACCGTTTGTAGTGACCCCACTTAAGAGAGTCCGACCGTAAGTAGACGTTAAACATCTTTGGGCTGAAACCCAAGTACTTGGGGATGTTGACGTATCCCCCTACCCCGGTTATTTAGACTTTACCTAGAGTCAGGGACTAGCACCCGGTAGCATTCTGCTATCGGCATCTCATCTTAGGGTTTTAAGGTTTCCCCTTCACCCTTTTTTTCACTACGTGTTTTTTATACTAGGGTTGCATCCTCTTCAACTGAACCCGAACAGCCTTAGGATCATGTCCATGCTCTTGTTGTACAATAGGGATATGGACCTTAATTTAGGTTTAGCCGACCTTCTCCTTTGTTATTTTTTCCAAAATGCCAGAACGAGTAAGGGTATATACAATCTCTTTCCCTTCCAAGGCCGGAGCATATGTACGTACGGATACCGAGAAATCTGATAAGGGATGGAAAGAGAGAATGGTAGTTGTGAGTGGCAACTAGTCATACCCATTTTCCCGTATATTCCCGATCCCTAATAAGTTTGGTCCCATTCTTTTGCCCATTTTCCGCCCCCTTCATAAAGTTTCATGCCTTTGCGAACACTGTGATCTCCATCGAGGGGACTATGCCTTCAAATTTCTGGGTTATGAGGATAAGGACATTCCCCTTACCTTCATAAAACAACGTATAGGCCTCTTGAAAACCCATGTCTAAGGCAAAACCCAATCAGCTATTGATCTGCTGACTTTGGAAAATCTGGAGTCAATTTCTAATTTGGGCGCTGCTGTTGACAGGATGGATTTGCCAGACAAACCTCTTTCTGCCAGATTCCCTCAGGTTCCTGAAGGAGTTACCTTGGTTGATGCAGTACCCCTTTCGACAACACCGTCGGCAGCTTCGGTACCTCCTCCTGCTCAGAACCCGGTAGAGCCACTAGCACAGAATTCGGTAGCTCCACCCCCGCCTCCTATAAACCCTCCAGTTATCAGAACCCGATCCAGTGGATTGGCTGCTAAGAGGGCCATAACTCAGGTCGATAATGCTTCTACCAGTAATACCCCCCAAGCTCTGGAGGTATCCCGAACCTTAATTCCCTAGGAACCGAAGTTCCTTCTGCCAGATGGGACTCCGGTTTGTGCCGATCAAATTACTCTTTCTCAGCCAGAATCCCTTCGGGCTATGGCAAAAGGGATCTGGACACCAGCTGATAGGGCCGCTTAGACCAAAATCACCAGGACTGATCTGGCAAAGAAGACTTCCATAATGGTTATGGAGGTACATACTTAGCTTTTATTTTAGAAACTTGATTTATTGTTTATTGCCATTTTATACAATCACATGCCCTTTTCATACAGCTTCTTTACGGGGTTCAGGCCTACAACAACCTCCTGGAATCCGACGTCAAAGAAATGACCGGTATGAAGGCCCAACTTAAGCAAAATGAGGCCCACCGGGCTGCTTTAGTCAAAGAGGCAGATGGCCTTCGCCAGACCGTCTCAAAGCAGAAGACCCTTATGGAGACTGGCGAGGCAGAGAAGCGGGCTCTGGTGGCTGAAAAATTGGCCTTGGCTGCTGAGCTGGAAGAAGTGAAGGCAGCTAATAAAAAGTTGGTAGCTGAAAAGGCAGAATCAGAGAACTTGCTGGCTCTTGAAAGGGCCAAAGTAGAAATGTGCCGACTAGGAGGTCTTGACATGTACAACAGATACTGTGTCATATGTGATCTCCGATCGGCCAGAGCTTGGCGTCAGAGGCATGAAATGGAGCATATCCCTCTGGAATCTCGGGAGTTCAAGACCGCAGAGGAGTTTGACGCCCACATGGGAGTGCCTATGCCCTACAAGAACCTTCCTGCCTCTGAAAATAAAAAGAAGTTCACTGCAATCCTGAAGGGGGTGGAATATCATCCCCCCGATCAGTAATTTAGGCTTTTTTTTTTTTTCCTGTACCTACTCCTCCCCGAAGGGTAATTTTGTAACCTCTTTTTTATCAATGAATCAAGACTTTTCTCACCTTAATGTTTATATTGCGATGTTTATCCTTCGGGCATATAGCCCTTGATACTTGCTTCTTGTCACTTGGTCAGTCCATATCTTTGAACTTAATTTATTTGTGAATTTGATTTGAGCCTTCGGGAATTTGGCCCCTAAGGCTTGTATTTATCCTCTGGTTAGTTCAAATTAGGTTTGAACTCAAACACTTAGGAAATTCTTAACGTTGAACCTTCGGACAATTGGCCCCTGAGGTTGGATTTCATCCTTTGGCTAGTTCAAATCAGGTTTGAACTCAAACATTTAGGAAAACTTTTAATGAAATGGAGCCTTCGGGCATCTGGCCCCTAAGGCCGAATTTTATCCTCTGGTTAGTTCAAATCTAGTTTGAACTCAAACACTTAGAAAAACTTTTAATGAAATGGAACACTTGTATAGAAGTAGAATGTATATTTATTGAAATGAATTTGAAAATCATGAAGCAGAGGTGCCGGACATCGGGCACAGATGCTTTATAAGAAGGGTGCCATATTAAAACACAACTTTATTTCTTAACAAGAAAAGTAACTATCTAAGGATAATACCTCTTTAACCGATAAGCATTTTGAGAATTGGACTCGAGGCGGCCTGTCTCGTTCTTCCGAACCCGATAAGCGCCGCGCCCGATAACCTCAAGAATTATATAAGGTCCTTCCCATGTCTCTCGTAATTTGCCCACAATCCCAATCTTTCTTCTAAGTACCATATCGCCCACCTAGAATTCCCTTCTTTTGACTTTCTGATTGAACCGTGCCCTGATTTGTTGCTGATAGGTAACCAGTCTTATCCCGACAGCTTCCCTTATTTCTTCTAGGAGTTCCAGATCATGGGCTAGGTGCTGATTATTTGGTCCTTCTTCCCATGAATGACTCCTTAAAGTAGGTACCCTTAGCTCGGTCGGGATAACTGCTTCGGCCCCATAAGCCATGGCGAAAGGGGTTTCCCCAATGGGTTGCCTTGGAGTAGTCCGATAGGACCATAACACTTCAGGCAATTTTTCCAACCATGCCCTTTTTGCGTCTTCAAGTTTTTTCCTTAGTGTATCAAAAATAGTTCTGTTCGTTCTTTCAGCCTGCCCGTTTCCCTGTGGATAGCCAACCGAAGAAGTATTCTAGTTGATCCCATGTTTTGCCAGGAATGCTTGAACTTTCCTCTTATCCAAATTGGTGCCATTATCCATCATTATAGTTTGGGGTAGGCCGAATCTACAAATGATGTGATTCCATATGAACTTTATCACATGGCTCCTTGTGATTGTGGGGTACGCCTCGACTTCTACCCATTTGGTAAAGTAGTCCATAGCTAAGCGAACATGTGTGGTACATCGTATTGCTTGCGGGAGAGGGCCCACAATGTCCATACCCCATCGGGCAAAGGGGTGAGGAACAATAGTTGGGTTCAAGAACTCTGGCGGTGGATGAATGGCATCTCCATGAAACTGACACTTTTTGCAATGTTGGGCATAAACTTCAGCATCTCTTGCCAGATAGGGCCAGAAGTATCCCTGGGTGAGAACTTTATGAGCTAAAGATCTTCCTCCGGAATGATTGCCACAAGCTCCTTCATGAATCTCATCCATGACCGCCGAAGCTTCGGAGGGCGTGAGACATCTCAAGTATGGCTCGGAGAAAGATATACGGTATAGTTGGCCATTGTAGAGAGCATATCTGGCTGCCTTCATTCTTATCTTCAGGGCTTCTGATTTTGACTCAGGCAATGCACCAGTCCTCAAATAATCGGCTATAGGATCCATCCAACTTGGTTCCCATGGAATGACCATTACTTCTTCGGGGGGGCTCCAAGCTGGATCGGACGACGAAATCTATTGGTACAACGCGAGTCATATTTTCTCCTGCCCCGAAGGCCTGGTTAGCCAGATGATCTGCTGCGGAATTATCTCCTCTGGGAATCTGTTCAAAGGTTATTTGCTGGAACCCTTCAGCCTCCTTTAGAACCAAATTTTTGTATGCTTCCATCTTCGGCTCTCGGGTTTCATACTCCCCATTTAACTGTCGTACGACTAGCTGGGAATCACTTCGTACCTCTGCTTTCTGTACTTGAAGGCTTCGGGCCAACCAAATTCCTGCAAGAAGGGCCTCGTACTCAGCTTCATTGTTAGAGGCTGGAAATTCCAGTCGAACGGATTGCTAGATTTTAGTACCATTCGGTGTTACGAGTACTACTCCGATCCCTGCTCCATTGATGTTGGATGATCCATCCACGAACACGTACCATTGTCCAGGCTCACATTCTTCTACGGAGTCAGTAGTTTCTGTTTCTAACAGGAAGTCTGCTACTGCCTGTCCCTTGATGGCCGTTCGGGGGACATAGGTTATGTCAAAAATCCCGAGTTCAATTGCCCATTTTGATACTCTCCTGGATAACTCAGGCTTTGCCATTATAGATCTGATCGGAGTTAAAGTATGCACTATGATCGGGTGTGCTTAAAAATAGTGTCGAAGACGTCGCTTAGCATTGATCAGCGATAGTACCAGTTTCTCTTGTTTTGAGTAGCGGGTCTCTGCATCAGCAAGGGCTTTGCTGGTGTAGAAGACTGATGTCTGGTACCCTTTGCCCTCCTTGACCAGAGCGGCGCTGGTAGATGTTGATGATATGGCCAAATACAGGTACAACGGTTTATCGGTTTCGGGGGTTGCCAGTATCCGAGGTTTTGCCATGTAACTTTTGAGTCTTTTTAGGGCTGTTGCCTGCTTTGGCCCCAAAACTTCTCCTTTTGTTGCCTTTATTGCTTGAAAGAACTGTTTGCACCGATCGGTTAGCCGGGAGATGAAACGACTGAGAGCCGTTATTTTTCCGGTTAGCACCTGGATCTCTTTTCGGGACTTTGGCTCTGCTGACTCTACGAGAGCTTTGACTTGCGCCGGACTAGCCTGTATTCCCGTCCGATCAACTATGTGCCCCAAAAACTGGCCTGAGGACATTCCGAAAGAACATTTGGACGGGTTGAGCTTCATATTGTACTTCCTGAGGGTGTCGAACACCTGCTGCAGATCGGTCAGGTAGTCTCTTTTCGCCTTGCTTTTGACCACCGTGTCATCGATATAAGCTTCTACGGTAGATCTCATCATTCCCTGGAACACCCTTCTGACCAACCTTTGATAGGTAACACCTGCATTTTTTAATCCGAAAGGCATAACTGTGTAACAAAATGTACCTGACTCAGTGATGAAGGCGGTTTTTTCCTGGTCCCCTGGGTTCATTCGTATCTGGTTATACCCAGAGTATGCATCCAGAAAACTCAGGCGTTCGAAACCTGCGGTGGCATCTACTATCTGATCGATCTTTGGTAAAGAAAAACAGTCTTTCGAGCAGGCTTTATTCAGATCTGTGAAGTCTACACACACTCTCCACTTGCCATTTTTCTTTTGGATCACCACCACGTTCGCCAACCAGGAAGGATACTGGACCTCCTATATGAATCCTACCTGAAGAAGTCGATTAACCTCTTCAGCTATGATCTGGTTTCGATGTGCCCCCATTCGCCTTTGTTTCTGTTTGACAGGCCTTGTGCTGGGATCTACATTGAGGGAATGTTGCGCTATTGATGGGTCGATGCCGGTCATGTCCATATGACTCCATGCAAATATGTCAGCATTAGATCGGAGAAGGGACTCCATTTCCTCTTTTTCTTGTGGACTGAGGCCTGAACCAACATAAGTAAAACTTTCAGGACAATTGGGACAAATTTGAACTTCCAACAGAGGTTCGGCTGCTACTGGTGACCCTGAACCATCCTCCTGTAATTGCTATTTTTCATCGGGTGCCGCCTTGGATTGTGACCTTCGTTCTGGTTCCGCCTTTGTTTTTAGACTTTTCAAGGTGACAACATAACACTCCTTTGCTGCTATCTGATCGCCCCTGATGTCAATCACATCAACTCCGTTCGGGTCAATACATCGCATGACTTGATGCATGGTTGAAGGGACTCCGTGCATCCGATGGATCCAACCCCTTCCCATGAGGAGATTATAGGAAGGTTTGACATCTACCACCACAAAAGTCTCTCGGAGTGTGCACCTGGCTGCTGTTACTGGCAGTTGGATCTCTCACACTAGTTCCACTTTTCTGCCATCGAATCCTGCTATCGGGCTTCTGGACGGTACAATCTCCTGAGGGTTGATTTCTAACTTCTCAAAGGCCCATTTGGTGATAATGTTGGCGCTGCTCCCAAAGTCAACCATCACCTTCTTGATCAAGCAGTTCGAGACCATGAGGGAGATCACCAAAGGGTCATCGTGTGGCGTCTGAATGCCCCGCATATCCGTAGAAGTGAAAATTATCTGGGCATCCTCTTTCAGGCCTCTAAACTCGCTGACCTCCCCGACCCTTCGCAGTTTCTGAGCTTGTCGCATCTGGGATCTCCGGGCTTCTTCTATCTCTGATCGACTTGGTCCTCTATGGACCATATGAATGACCCGTACGGGCTGTCCCATAGCTCCCTTGGCAGGCGCATGCGACGCTTGGTCTGATCGGACTCCTTCCTTGGCAACATACTCGGTTAGTTCTCCTTTTGCTATCATGGCTTCCACCTGTCTCCTGAGGCTTCTGCATTCGTTGGCGTGGTGCCTGTACTCGCCATGGAAGGCACAATGCCTTGACATATCTCTTTGGTCCATCGGTTGTCTGATGGGTGGCGGTGACCGGTAGATTCCTTTACCCTTTGTCTCCTGGTACAGCTTGGCCAGGGTCACCTTTAAGGGGGTGACCTTGTCCTTAAACCTCGGGCATTTTTCTGGGACTGGGGAGGGTGCAGGGGGAGCGCTTGGTCACTTCCGGTCTGGTGCCCGATCCTTTACCCTGGAAAGTTCGGATGCCTCGTCTCTACTGTTGCAAAGGCGGTCCTTCTTTGTCATATGACCATCTCCTCCTCTATTCGGAGATGCCCTTGTGCCCTGGAATTGAGCTCTCCAATGTCTGCTAGTGGTCTCTTGACCAGGGACTGATGGAACTTGGTTCCAGGGATCAGGGCCATTCTGAAGGCTTCGACAGCTGAGTGGTGATCGCAGTTGTCTATTGAAGACATCTCCACGTTGAATCGTGAGACAAAACTTTTCAGGGATTCGCCTTTCTCTTGGATCATGGTGAACAGACTAGAGATAGTCTTCTTCTGTCTTTTGTTGCCGAAGTACTGGGCAATAAATAACTCGCAGAGTCTGAGCCATCTTCCAATCGATCGGGGTGGTTGCTTTCTGAACCACATGAGGGCTACTTCGGTCAAGCTGGTGGGGAAAACTTTGCAGAGTAAGGCCTCGTTCTCGTTGTAAACATTCATCTTGGTATGAACGTGGTAGATGTGCTATGTTGGATCTTTTGTACCATCGAACAGGGTGAACTTCGGTAATCTGAACCTCTCTGGATGGGGCACACTGGTGATTGAGACGGTGAACGGTGTCTGAACGGCGTCGATGGATGCCTCGGATGCCAGATCGATAGGGGTCTGTACCTTCAGATCTTTAAGCACGTCCCGCTGGAATCTGGACATGATTTCCTCCAGTTTTTTCATGGTCAGGACCTCCTCGGGGTTGCGTACCCCAAGAACTTGTAGAGATGATTCCGCGTGTTCTTCACGATCGTTGTGGGATCTAACGGGGAGGTCGTCCTTGTCCGTCTGGCAGCCTATAGATCGTTCATGCTGGCCGGACTGCTCGTCGTTATGAACCTCCTGTAGGTTCTGCATTTGAGCCAATTTTGCCATCAGTTCAGCGTTCTGCCTCTCTAACTCGACAGTCCTCTCCTCTAGGGCTCGTTTGATCGGATATTCTGGTTGCTGGCCTCCGTTTGGAGGTAAATCGGTCTGTTGTGAACGTGTGATTGCCATTGATGGTGAGAATCTTAGCTTTTTCTAGAAAGTGGGAAGCTTATTGAAAAAGGTTTTAATAATAATAGAGTTTTTCCACAGACGGCGCCAATTGTGTAAATGCAGAAAAATTACACAATAATCACTAGGTTAAAAATTGGATCCTTTTTCATTTATCAAGACCATGTATTTATACCCAATTGTGGTAAATGGGTCAAGCCCATTTACCCAATTTTATCAATCCCTAAAATCAGGGGATTTGATAAACCATACCCTTTTTTGGACTCTTTATTCTATAATTGGACTACTCCTTAACTTGTGGATCAATTATCTTCTAGAATTTTCCATAGGCCCATTTGTTTTTAGTCCATCCGTCTTCGGCCCATCTATCTTCGGCCCATCAGTCGTCGGCCTATCAGTCCTGCAGCCCATCTCGGTTAGGCCAGGTATTTTTTTAACTATTACAATTACACATTAGTTATGAATGTGTAACGTATTTTTATTTTTTTATGTGTTTTAAAATATAAAACACATGGAAAAAATAATTTGGTAAAATTTCTTATCCAAATTTGGTAAAATAATTTACAATTTTTTTATCCATGAGTGGATATATACATCTATATAACTACTAATGGATAAGAAATTTGTAAACTATTTTATTCATGCACTTTTGTAATATTTTAGATACAATATATATATATATATATATATATATATATATATATATATATAACTTTTTATCTTTTTAATTATGATTCTTCTCTCGCGTGCATTTTGAACGTGACTATTTTTCATTTTTTTACCAAATTATGTATATAATTAATATCATGATTTTTTTAATTTTATCTATTTAATTATGCACGTGGCTACTATTCTAAAAGTGTGAGGGGTTAGGAATATTTCTATTTTTTTAAAAAAAATAAAAATTAATATTCATTAATTGAAGTGTAACTCTAATTGGTATTTCAAAAGACATAAACTAACATAAACTAAAGAAATATAGAGTACTATTATATGATAGGCCAAATTTATGTAATTACTAAAAAAGAAAAAATGGGACTTAATTATTCTTATACAATTAGTTATTATGTTTAAAATGATTAAAAATAATAATAATTAAAGTCTATCAATAATTCTTTAATTGAAAAAATTAAAACATTTATGCCTTTATATTAATTATGTAATAATGCACAAAATCTATTTTAAAATAATAAATGCAATAGAAAATTTAAGCATATATATTATTTGTGTAATGCTTTACAAAATTTACTTTAAAAGTTGGAACTCATATTATATTGGTTATTTGTTGAGATTAATTAATACTTGTATGATTAATAAGAGAATGTAATTAAGCCCATATACATATAGTCTTTGTAATATTTTTAAAATCGACTTTATGATTATGTTTTTTTATTATACTTGATGTTTTGAGTATATTTTTGTTTTATTATAGAGATATCATTGATTAAGAAGTTAATTTAAATATTTTTTATAACAATATGGTAGAATCTTACGATCCTACTTACGATTCTACAATCCCGATCCTACATACCTCTAGCCATCCTAACAACTTGGGTTAAATGCCCCATGACAAATATAAAAATAGGTCCTTTTTATTTATACTTTTCAAATGTATCTTCTTTGTAATAAATGCCAAAATGCACAAACTTGGTAAATAGCTTCAATAGAAACTATCAAACAAAAATCAGTGTAGTGTTTGGTTCTGATATTAGCTGGTATTCAACTCTGGGGTTCGAATCTTGGGACCGTCACTCAGTCTGATCTCCGGACGAAAATTATTTTTCTATTATTTTTCTCATAAAGATTTATTTATTAGATAAATAAATAAAAACAGTAGAATTTGTAAAATACTAAAATACTAACATCTATTCAAAATCTCGAACTCACAAAATTCTAAGTTTCTCCAATTACAGAAACTTCAAGGTTAAAATTATCTACATTGAAACTGTGAAAAAATTATTATGATTCTGTGCAAAACAAAATCTGAACAATAGCATTTTGTGATATGAAGTACATTTACTGAAATTTTGTTATTAACATAGATTATAAAAAAAAATGATTGTAATTTGATAACGTATTTTTTTTGCTTAAATTTGAATAAGTTTAGATATAATTTTAAAATTTGGTTAACCAAGTAATAAATATAAAGACTCAAAATTATTTAAATACAAATTTAAGTAGTAAATTCAAAATGATTTAAATAATTACTTAATATTATATGCATATAACAGAAAGGTTTTTATTGTTTAAGTAATTTGTTAGTTCTCGAGGAATATATCTTATGAATTTTTTATTTTTCTTTTTGTTAACAATACAATTTTAATTTGAGGATATATTTACTTGAGTAAAATTAAGATAAATAGTATAATTGATATTTAAAATAAAAAAATATATTCATATAATTTTAAAATGTATAGATTTTAAAAAGAGGCTATGATAGTTCTATGTAATAAATTTATGACTAACCATAACAATTAATAGTTCAAGCGAGTTGGTTTAGCTATAAAAGTGCCATAGTTAATAAATTAAAAAAAAAATCACTTTACCCTAATTTTGACTGCATATAAAGTAAGAATAATCGAACCCATATGCATTCATGTTACAAAGGAAAGATGGTTTCAGTTGCATCATAATTATAAGCATTATATCATTAAGCTTTCAACAATTTTAAGGCTATAGCACATTGAAGTTTTCATATACATTTAGCAAATGAAGATAACAAGTCATACAACAATTGTACTGTTCATACCCGAAAAAACCAAACCTTTACTACAAGAAATCTTACATTTTGCCACAAACCACAAAAATTAATTTGTGATTAAAAGTAATTTTTTCGTACAAAATTACATTTTGTGGCAAAAAAATGTACATGACCCCCAAAAATCACAATTTTCTTCTCACATAAACAGGTTTTCCTTGTCTTGTGCCAATTCTAACATTTTTAGGTGAACCACTTCCACACAATTTTCTTCTCACATAAACAGGTTTTCCTTGTCTTGTGCCAATTCTAACATTTTTAGGTGAACCACTTCCACTTGTTCCAGCTATATTAGAATCAGTTTGAGGCTAGAAGAACAAAAGGCACACAAAACACATTAGAAAATCAGGTAAACTATCTAAAAGTGTACAAAATGGATCAGTTTAGGACATATACCTTTTGTATAACACCTGAAGGTCTCACTCCTTGAGATCCACCAGCTCCTCGAGTCGTATGACCCTCCTAAGTGAACAAAAATAATGCACGGGTTTTAAAAAAAATAATGAGAAGATAAAATTTATATCTAGACGTCGTAGAGAGTTGAGAATATTATTCAAGTTGATAAAATGCAAAAGAACGCACTGTACTGCCTTTTGCATCTTCTGCCCTTGAATTTTAAGCTCTCTGCCTTGCCCTTGAAGGACGTTGAGATCCACCAACACTTTGAGTCCCATTACCCTCCTAAGTGAACAAAAATAATGCATGTATTAAAATAATAATAATGAGAAGATAAAATGTATATTATTTAACAACACAATTTACTACAAGAGACACCCTTAAATTAACATGACCCGTGTTTCTAGGAAGTGATTAACATTTTCTATTTTTCCTTCCTTATCATTCACTAACCAAATTTCTAAAATTAACTCGCTTAATTGCTACCGAAAATATGTTCCAATTATTAGAATTTGCATATGAATCTCTAAGGTGTTCAAAGAAAAATAATAAAATATAACGTGTTGCATATGAAGAACATGGAATTCACAATTATAGATAATAATTTAGAGCAAAATAAAAATGGAAGACAAACACTATTTGTGGACATCTTTTTTCTTCACCTTGGTGCTAGGCTTCACATTCCTAAGCCTAGAGGTTCCTGCTGCTCTTGAACTTGATTCGCCTACAGCTGGATCGTTGTAACCCTACAAATTAAGAAGCACATATATAAGATTAGAGAAGAGAAGAAATTTTAGTATTTAAAGCAAAACCATTCAGACTTGGTGCATTCTTCCTACAAGCTAAATTAATAGGAGCAAATTTCCAAGATCAATGATCAAGGACACTGACAAGTTGAACAAAGTGTTCGCTTTAAAAAATTTAGTTTATGTGAGAAAACCATAAATCCCTAATCTTGCATACAATAATACCAGAAGAAATTCGGGAATTAGCATAAATATGGAACAAGGCAGGACTCTCTGGTGGTTAGAGTATATGCCAAAGCAGTCCCAAAAAATGAAAATCGAGAACTAACGATGGAAAATACCAATTTTCTATCAACTACAAGCATTAGTCCATGAAAATCTGAAAACCATGTATGATTATAATCATTTTGATATTCTTACAATGAGATGTTCACTAGACTGCAACTTTTATCACCTTGATGGTGGATGTGTAGGGTTTAGAGCCTTTAGACCCTGGTTGGGTGCATGTGAATTATATATAATACAAATGAAGTTCTTTATATTTTTCTTCTATGTGTTATTGGGGAAATTTGGTTCCCGACTACAAGCTTTTGCTTACCATTTCTGAAAGATATAACAAACGCGTTTTGCAAGGCTTTGCTGAATTAAAGTGATTGAATAGGAAAGCAAAGAAAAAACAAACATATATCAAACTCACCGGTGTATAGATGGAAACCTTTTCTTCCTTTGCATAGTTTACATAGCGCATGAGATCATCATAGGTGAAGAACTTTTGCCCCAAACTATTACTGTAACACTACAACAGCCACAGAAAGAAGTAATACTTAGTCCAATCTGACGAATAAATAACATTACATAGGAAGAGAGATTACTTTGTGATCAAGGAGATACAAAATCAGTAAGAACCGAAAGAGGCCAAAGCTTTCCATTTAGAGAGAAAAGAAAAAAGATGATTACGATGCATGAGTTACTTCCCCAATAATGACAGCTTTTATCTACGAGTATTAGAATTCCAAAGCCTTGGTTCGGTTATTCACAATCAGAATACAAGTATAGATTCAACTATATATATAACCAAATTGTTGAAAAGTAAACTTGCTTCGTGAAGAAACAAGATGCTAGGAGAAGCATTAGTCATTGAAAGCTCCACATGCATGCACCAACATCAAAGGTCAAGAGTTGCTGCACCAAAGCATGCGTGAAGATTTTGCACGCTCAAATCTACCGAAGTAAAAAATGTCTGCAAATGTTGATTTGTGTTTTGTATTGTCTTATCTTCAGTTATATATATATAGGATGTATGGTATTGTATTCGGTAGAAGCTAGAAGCTAAGTGAACAATAATAAGAGTGGCAGAATGAGTTTGAGAGATAGAGTGAGTTTGAGAGATAGAGTTTGTATTTGTGTGAATGGTCTTTCTATTGAAATAAATATAAAATGTTGTATTTTATTATCTCTCATATAAGTGTAAATCCTGGGTTGAAGGAATTACCATTAGTGATGTTTCAACACAAATTAAATTCACTACTAATTAATATACCATCATGACAAATACATAAGCTAAGAGTGTGATAGGCTTCTCTAGATTAAATTATGGATCGAGTAAAATAGAAATCAAATTAGCTAGTAAAATGGAAAAAAGGTGAAACCTGATCGAGCTCCATGAGGGCATAGTATGTGTTTACTCTCCTACATAGTTCCTATCCATACTTATAGTTTTGTTTTCACAAGTTTAAATAATTCAAGCAATGCTTGGCTATGTATGTACTCGCTAAGGAAATAAACCCAGGAGTCCCAAGCTCCGAACATGTCATAAGTCATGAGGCTTAAAGTGACACTTCTTCATTTGACCCCTTACTGCTCATGAACAGCCTTTTCACTCTTTCCACAACTTCCTATTATTACCCATGAGTAGCAAATGAAGATTTATAAAGAGAAATTAACATCAGACAGTTACAACCTATATAATCTAAGTTATTGATCAATAGACATATAAGCAATCTAATAATTGATGCAAAGAAATTAACTACAAAATAATATGTTCAAACTTTTTGGCTGGGTCACTTGGTGCCTCACCTAAGTGCATTGGATGGCGCAAGCCTAGGCTATGCACCTTGTTGATATCTAATAACCCCATGCCATTGCTTCTAAGAAGACAAACTGTTATATTTAGTTAAGATCGATCAACAACAGAAGACCAAGGCTTCACTTATCACTGGAGATGCAAGAAAACCAAGCTCAACCACTTAATGTTTGCTGATGATTTGTTTGTTTTCTGTAATGGGGACACCAATTCTTTTGAAGCTGTTATGTCCAAACTCAACACCTTCAGCAACATGTCAGGCCTCAACATTAATGTGGCTAAAAGCTCTATATTCATGTCAGGTATTGATGAAGGTCTCAAGCAACAGATTCTTATTAATTCCCATATCAGAATTGGAGAGCTTCCTATCAAATATCTTGGAGTCCCACTTATCTCTGCCAAGCTCAAGCCTGAGGATTGCAATGATCTTGTATCCAGAATCACTAAAAGAATCCAATCTTGGAATGGCAGATTTCTTTCTTATGGAAGCAGACTTTAATTGATCAAGGCTGTCCTTTTCTCCATCCAGGTTTATTGGTCTACAACTTTCATCATTCCTAAATCAATTCTCAAACAGCTTTCTGGTCTTTAGTCTGGTCCTGATCTGAAGCATGGTAAAAAGAAACTAGCTTGGCATGAGGTTTGTCTTCCAAAAGATGAGGGTGGCCTTGGAATCAAGGATCTCATCCAATGGAACGAAGCAGCTATGGCCAAACACATATGGAGATTGCTCCAACCTCATCCTACTTCTATGTGGGCTAAATGGGCTCAATCTACTCTAATTAAAGACAAATGATTTTGGCAACTTAAGAATTCTTACAATAGATCCTGGACTTGGAAAAAGATATTAGGTCTAAGATATCTTTTTAAAAACAGTTTTAGTTATTCTATAGGGGAAGGCTCCAAAATTTCTTTGTGGTATGATTCTTGGCTCCTTGACAAACCCCTTGTTGATATCTATGGTGATGATCTTATCAGAATTTCAGGGCTAGGGAATAATGTCAAGGTTGCCTCCCTATGGAATGGTATTCAATGGCAGTGGCCTTCTACTATAGCCATTCCAAGCCTCATTTCAGGCCTCGAATGCCTTCCTAATCCCCCTCATGCTCACCAAGATAAGCTCCTTTGGCAGAATAAGAACTCCTTCAACATTAGCTATGTATGGGAGTTGATTAGGTCTAGGAAAAACCCTATTGGACATGACAAGATTATTTGGTTTAAAGGAGCTGTCCCTAGACACTCTTTCATTACCTGGACTGCCCTTCATAATAGAATGCTCACTCAAGACAAGCTTCAACAGATGAAACTCTCCATTTCCAACAGTTGTGTCTTCTGTGCTTCTCATGAATCCATTAACCACCTCTTTTTTTAGTGTCCCTTCACACTCAGAGGTTGGAATATCATTTCTGCTAAAGGTTCTCTTCAATGTCCATTTCACAAATGGCCTGGCCTTATCCCTTGGCTGTGCTCTCTTAAGAGTAACAATCTTCTTAACATGATGAGAAAATGGTGCTTTGGCTCAGCTGTGTATATCTTTTGGTCAAAGAGGAATAGAAGATTCTACAAAGGCGACACTAGAACTGACAACCAAGTTTTCAATGAAGTACTCATCACTATTAGATATAGAGCTCTCTGTGTGAAGAACACCAAGGATTCCACTCTTAACAGAAGAACTGCTCAATCTTGGGCTCTACCTGACTCTATCTTTGCTCAGATTTAATGCCTCTCATTTTTCTTCAGAATGACCTCAAGTATAGTTATATACAGCTTTTCTCGTGCAGCATGAGTATGCATGGCAGGTGGTTCTTTTTCTGGCTTAGCTTTGAAGTTTTGGTTCAGTGGTGGTTTTGGCAGGGTTGGATTTATAAACTCCCTACTTATCTTTGGACTATTTCTTGTAATATGTCCCTTATTTGCTTTGCTGTATCCCCCCATGTGTGGGTCTTTGGGTTATGGTGGATTTGGGGTTATTCTATTGGGGTATGCCCCTCTTAATTGTAAGCTTCTGCTCCTTTGTTTTATACATGCTGGTTTTTTTTTTTAAAAAATAAAATAAAATAAAAAAATCTAAATACAATTTGATCCATTACTAAACTGAGAAGATGATAGTATGTGATCCCAAAAACTTATAGTGAATATTGGGAAAAAAAAATTAGAATTCACTAAAAATGTTCCTTTTTCACAAATTAATGGGTAATGCAGTCATAGATTTTACTATGAATATTACTTTGTGGCCTATCAACCAAAAATAGCATAATGCATTTATTAAAGACATTACTTCGTCGCGTATCAACGGAAAATAAAAAATTAGCATTCATTAACAATATTCCTTTGTCGTGTATCAACGGAAAGTACCATAATACATGCATTTAAGACATTACTTTGTCGCGTATCAACGGAAAATACAAAATTAGCATTCATTAAAAAATTTCCTTTGTCGTTGTGAAAATACAATCATTGAACTATTCCATTGTCATGTATCAACGGAAAATACAATCATTAAACTATTCCTTTGTAGCGTATAAATGGAAAAACAATCACATCATTCATTAAAATTATTCTTTTGGGATGTATCCATGGTTGCATCGGGAAACTAGTGATATAGCGCATACTATTATAGTTTTCAGGATTTAGAAACATGAACACTTCATGAATGGATGATATTCCATCTAAAGTGAAAACCACACATATAAATAAATATCTATAAATTTTTCCGAAATCTAACACCACATAGACCTATACATCACATCTATAAACTTACCGAACTCGAACACCACAAAAACCTAACATGCAGTTTTTTGTGTGTCTTCATGACAACCAGAAACTTAAAGTACTCATTTGTTAAAAACACCACCGAATTGAACCGTGTGTGATCCAATTACACACACACAAAAAAAAAATGATTCAAGAGATGGTCCTTTTACAAATAAAGAAACAAAAATTAACAAAGCTCTTTTACTCTACTTATAAACTGCAAACAGAAACCCTAAACCCTATGCTATCAGATTTAACAGGTTAAATAAAATGGAAAATCACCACTAAAATTTGATATATTAAATCATGCAAACAAAAATTGAATCACAAATGATCTAATGAAAACAACACCATCTACACTCAAAGAAAACAAAATTCACACAAAATCTAATTGAATCCAGCAAATTCACTCGCAACCATAAGCTTCACTTCAAAAATTCAGTTATGTATACATTGCCAAGTCGAGCAAATGCAAAAATAAAAATAAAAACCCATTGTGCATCATTGATAGACATCAAAAACCCAAAATTTAGAAAGTAAGTAATTTATTTCTGAGATATATATATATATATATATATATATAGAGAGAGAGAGAGAGAGAGAGAGAGATGAATGATACCTCTAGGGTTTCTCCATTCTTCTCGAAATGAATGTCTAAGTTCCATCCCTCGGGAATATCGGTTGTCCTTAGAGCATCCATTGCTATGTGTGAGTGTGTGTAGATTGTGTGTGTATGTTCATCTGGAGAGAGTTAGGGTTAGGGTTTTAAAGGGGAAGTTGGTGAAAGATGCCTGGTCGGTTGGTGCCTTCTTTTTCTTACTTTTTTTGGCAAGGCCATAAATGTGGGCAGAAAGAGACGAAGTGGCATTGAAGATTTTCCCATTTCTCTCTGCAAGCGGACAATTTTAGGGTTCAAGAGAGAGAGCGCTTTGTACTGTTTTGATACTCTCTCTCTATATATATGTGTGTGTATAACATATATGTATATATCTTTCTCTCTCAAGAGACGTGTTTGAGTTTGAATTCTGCCAGACTTGCATGAGGAGGGGATAGGAGGAATTGAGGAGGGGAAAAGTGAGATACGGCGTCGTATTGTCATTTCGCCTTTTTTTTTTTTTATTCCACTATTAGCTAGTCCCAATTATATTGAATTAAAAAATATATATAGTATTACATTATCTCCAAAACATTAATTTTGGGTCCACTAGTTGTTCTTGAGTTGGACTCGTTAAGAGCTCGTTACGGACTTGATCATTTAATAAATGAATCGAGTTCGAGTAATACTTTTAGGCTCATTTAATTGAGTCATTGGACATTACAAAGGTCGCCTAGTTTTTTAGTTAAGTAATAAGATTAGCTTAGAATTACTAAAGAAAATGGCTCGGGATTAAAGTAATGGTGATCAAAACTGTTAAAAATTACAAGACTAAGCCCAACCCCATTTTAATTGCAACCCAAGCGGGCCAAACCCGAGTTGAACCTTTCATGAACCTGAGCCTGAGAAGTTTGGATTGGGCCGGGTTGGGCTGGGCTGAGCCCGCCTAAGTTGCAGGCCTATACACACATAAAGAACCGATACTTGCTAGTATTAATGAAATATTTGTAATCTTCTTGCACATGAGATGTAATACCCCATGTTATTTTCCCAATTTTCTGGAATTATTTTCGAATTATTTTTGGTTGTGACGTCACTTGTTCATAACGTCATGGTTATTCTTGATGTTCCACGTGTAAATTTTTCGCGTTTATGTCTTGATACGACGGGATGACGCGACCATTGACTTGTTGACTACTTCGTGGATTGTCCTTGGCGATTGCATGACTTGACGTGACAGTATTGTTTCTGACTTGGTGAAACGTTGACGTGAGATTCGATAACACGACTCTGTAATTGTCTCTTTGATGATTTCGTGGAGTTTCTTTAGTGATTACGCTATTTGACGTGATGTTTTGTGTTTCGCACATGGCTAGAGGTTTACGTGGGCTTTAGTACCGATTACGTGGATTCGTTTAAACGCTCGACGTTTGGTGTTTCGACTGGGTGGCGACATGCTTAGTATGTCTGACGTCTAAGGCTCCGATGCTGTTGTGTGAGTTCGGCATTTAGTGTGTTAGGGGTTCGATGTTTTGTTTTCCCCTTGTGATGGGATTAGTATGTAGTTGATTTGATTGACGTGCTCTGTGTTTGTATGGACGTGTTTTGGTTGTTTGGTGTGCTTGTTTCTTCGTGTTTTTAAGTGCTCCTATGTGTTGATGTGGTTGTACTTGATTATTATTTTGGATTCTCTTTATGCCCTAGTTATTTGTAGTTATTTTGGATTCTGTACCTTGACTTATTTATCCTCGCTGGTATTACCTATCAGGCGATTCGTAGATTTTCCGAGTATGCGTGTCATCGTTTAGGGATTTTCTTATGACTTTCCCTTTATTATTATTTATTGTTAATTGAGGCTAAATGATTTCTTTTCACTTTTCGCACTTGAGGCGGCGAGTTTTGAGTTGTCATTAGCAGGGATTTTCGATTATTAATTTAGCGGGCCGAGAATTTGGATAGATGGACTGAGACTCATCTTTTGTCGGAGTCGTGTTCGGAAATGTTCCGTGTTCCGACAGTTATGTTTTGTACTCAGAGTGTTTATTTCGATTTGTATTACTTATTAGCTATTCGTAAATTTTTTGAGTTTGTGTGATATTAATTGCGAGTCGATCGGTTATTTATTTCAGATTATATATATATATATATATGGGTTTCATACCTCAGATTATTTATTTCAGTTATATTATTTATTGGGCGCCCCGTTTATATATACGGGCTCGTGTGATTTAAATTGGGGGTTCCCGATACATTTTCGGGATTTATTATACATATTATTAATTAGGAGAATATATATATATATATATATATGTTGGTATTTATATATATATATATATATATATATATATATATAGAATTAATGAAAAATATATATAGGTATATGTATTATTGGGATATTGGAAATAAAGTCTCCCGAAGCTTCTATTTCTTCATCATCATCAGGAACCAGCCTTTCCTCTCCTTCACGACACACACACAAATAGTTGTCTTCTCTCTCCTTCATCTCTGACCTGTTCCTCTCTCGTCTTCATCACAGATCGGTTAGAGAGAGAGAGAGAAAACCGAAGGGAAAGAGGAGTCGCGCTTCAGTTGTGATTTGGTGCAGTCGGCCTTGGTTCGCCGGTGACTGCTGCGGCAAGGGGCGACGATGGAGGGGGGTTGTCGGTGGTGAGACGCAGTAGAGGAGGCGCAGGGACGGCGCTGGTGGTGGCTCGTAGCTGGGCAGCCACGGTGGCGCGATAGTGCAGTTCGGCCAGAACCTTCGGCCAATTTTTCGGTCGACTTCCCGAGCTCGGATAGCTGCGATTTTTGTAGGGTAGCTTCGCCTAGATGTCAAGTACAACGTGTAAAAATTTCGTAATTTTTCGTTAAACGGTTTGTCCGGAAATTCGATTTATAGGTTTGAATTTTCGTTTGGGTTATATTAGATTTATTCAAAATTATTAACCAATTGCTAATGGGTTTCGTATATATCGTATAGGTCGTCGAGATGGACGTTTCGGTATATTCAAAATAATTTTTGGACAACTTTGGGCAGCGAGCACTGTTCACAGCCGTCATTATTCACGGCGGAACAGTTCGGGGCTGTTCTCTAAGCTTTATTTTAGGTGAGCATTTACATATATATATTTTTATATATATGCATATCTGACACTCACCAATAATGCGTAGAAAATGGTAATATATCTCCGTTGTATGTTTATGGGTAGATAAAAACGTTTAATTAAATTCATAGTGATAAACTGAAATCTAGGAATTTTATAAAATTTATTAAGTACCCATAAATGGATTAAATGATGTTGGAGTTGGAAATTCCTTTGGAGAAATTAAATAAATTATTTCTCGGATTTAAAATAATTATAAACTTATTTAAATTAAATTGATATAGGCGGTTTAGTACCCCCTTGAGCTTGAAATAGGTTTATAGAAGGTGTATGTGGACGTAGATTCGGTTAATTGATTTTCCCCCTATTAATTATATTTTATTGGAAATTAAAATATGTTAGGGGATTTACGAGAATGAGGGACTTTATAACTTAAACTTGATTTTTGTTCCCTTGTTGTTGATTTTCTCGTAAATTATAAAGAAATTAAATTGCGAATTTAAATTGTCTAATTGTCCCTGGGTTGGATTAAATTGAAAATAATTTTTGAGAATTAAATTAAAAGCATGCTGGCATATATAATCTATAAAGATTGAGTAATCGAGAACCCGGATATTTCTGTGATAAATGTAATTGATTTACTGTATAATTTTAACTGTGAAACATGTTTTGTATGAGATTGCTTGGCTTTTATGCCGTTTTATTGACCATATTAAATTCATATGGAGGCATTTTGCATTCATACAACACCATGGTATATATATTGTTTCAGTGTACGTTGCATGCCTCAGTTATATCACATGCATGTCTGCATCGTTTGGAATGTCGCAACAACTGGCCAGGGGGTGGTCTAGCACCCAGGGAGCTAGTAACTCTCGATTCTCTAGACGTTGGGGGTGATCGCTGGGCCTCACTCGCCGGTTCCCGGGCGGACTTGTGGTATCCACACTCTATTTGGCGACGCCCACCCTTCCTGTTGTGGGTTTGTTGCCCCAGCAATGAACGGTTTGGGATTTCTGGAGATTTGTTTCACCCTCTAGTGGTTAGGGTTGCATTGTCATTGCATTGATATTCATATTGAGTATTTACTTGACATGTGCTTATCTGTTAAGATTATCTGTTATTATTGCTTATTGATTTTGAGCAGGTTATATCTGAATTTTAATAAGAGATTTGCATTATTCTCTTAGGCACTAGGGCGCGGTGTTTGTGATGGATATTTTTAACCGTGGTTAAATTATAATGAAAGTTGTGAATTTCCTAGTGTAAAGGAAACCGTGAAAACTTAAAGTTAAAAGGTGAAAAGTGAAAAGGGAGAATATTAAGAAGTCACGGTTGGTGATTATCTTTGGTAGTTATGGAAAAACTAAGTGAAAGTGATATTGGGACGTAAGTGTTCCCCGTATGTTAGGCTCTAGTTGAGCTGTGTAGCAGTATATTGAGACTTAGTTGAAATTGTGATCTTGGCCACATAGGCCTTTGTGATTGGTGATTAGTATCATCACAGGATGATTGATAGACCTCTCCGGTAGTGTGGAGTATTGTTCGAGTAAGGGACGGACAGAGCTTATCAGTTTGACCCTATTCCCTTGGCTTTTGAAATTTTGAGCTTATCGCTCATTCTCCCACTTTGACAGGGTATGAGTTATAAACGGTTTCTTGCCATGTTTATTGAAAATCTTTTTCCGTAAGTACTTTTGTGAAGTCAAGTGAATTCAGGGCATGGTTTGTCCTGTTCCTGAATCCTCTGTTATAGTTAGGATCTTTGGAGTCAAATATTCAAAGTTTTGAAAACTTAAAGCTTGGGGATTTTTATAAAACGTGTTCTTCGTTCACCCCGAGACTTGTTAACTATTTTTGGAAAGACAGAAGCTTAAATACCTGTTTTATAAAATATGTTTTAAATTCTCAGTACCGGGAGTATCGGTAGAAATCCATTTTTGAAAGAAATTTCAGAAAATTTCATTTGAAATTGTTTTGTAAAATCGGTGAGTTAGGACACGGTTTATCCCTGTTCTAGAAATCTCGATGTTATTTCTGAGGTCTCGGCATCGTTAGAGGTTGATAAATTCAGGTTTCTCCTAGCTTGTTGTCTGGAGTTCCTTCTTGTGCCCGGTTTTGTTTGGGCCTTCTTTCAGAATTATTTTTATAAAATTTTAAATAAATGTTAAAGGTCTTATGATCAGATTTGAAAGAAGTTTAAAAGTGATTTTAAAATGATTATTGGTTTGAACTCTAGTAGTTCTTCCTTCTTGTATAGTTATTCCTTGAGCTGAGCCCGGACTTGTGGTGTTGAGTTATGCACACCTAGTGTGATTCCGGTTGTTTCAGTTGGGTTCGGAGACGTTGGAACCAAATAAGATTTGACCGGGTCCTAACTTTTTCTTAAAAACCGGTTGAATCCTTCGGGGTTCAACATTTTTCTTTAAAAACCCGAGGACCATGGCATCTATTTGGGACTAAATGACTCCAATAACCCTTTCTAGTGCCTAGATAGGCAATGTGAGCCAGAAATATTTCGGTTGGCTACCGAATCCGGTGTGGGGATAGTATCTTCCCTTTTTATGTTTCTTCGAGTGAACGGGTTGGTTCACTGGTTATTGTAAGTAGAAAAACTGAATTGAAGATAGAAATGATGTGATAGCGATGCTAGTTATGAGAAATGATCGAGTTGTGGGTATGATTATGATGATTCACTTTCGGTAGTCCTAGTGAGTGATGTATTTACCTTCTAGGAACCTTGTGTTGCATGCTAGGTGCACGGTATGGTAGATAGTCAGTCCTTATTGTATCTCTAGATGAGAGTGGAGTTCGGATTGGTTGTCTATAGGCCGAGGTGACAGGCTTAGTTATTTATTGGACGTTATATATATACACGTATACATGTATTGTTTATATTTTATCCGTAGTGTACCTAAGGTTATTGATGGGGTCTCGGATTGGCGGGGTGCCATAAGAGACGATTGACTGACCTAGGATAGATGCATGCACACGGGATGGTTAACCTTTTCTAGAAGGCTATGTGTGTTATGTTTTGATATTATGGTGAGCCCTCGAGGTTGTGTTCACCCCCACACAGGTTGCAGGTTTGCAGGTAGACGCAACACGGCTTATGCTCGGCAGCAACGATACGGGTGATTTGGGACAGTAGTTTTATTCCTCTTTCCGTAGTCATACTTGTATATTCTTTCATTCTCTTGGGAGCCAGGTTGTTGGCAGATTCCCTTGTGTTGTATCTTCAGTCCATGTATTTATTATTTTGGGGTGCCATTGTATCTGTTCGGCACTACCATTGAATTTTATGTATTCTTATTTGAGCTTGGTGGCTCAGTCGGTATTTGTTGTTTTGGGGTACCATTGTATCTATTCGGCACTACCATTGAGTTTTATGTATTCTTATTTGAGCTTGGTGGCTCAATCGGTATTTGTTGTTTTGGGGTGCCTTTATATCTTTTCGGCATCGCCATGTGGTTTTCTTTATATTTTCATTTGAGGATTTGGGGCTTTATTGATTTTAGAGGGGTTGTGGAGAGGTATTGGTGTTCTTTTCCACTACCTCGGCCCTAGTAGGTTTCTGGAATGTTGGGCTACGTGCCATTGATTCTATTTATGTTATTATGAACAGGTTATTTCGTTGTGTTGCTTTTAGGTTGTCCGGATGTTCCATTTACAAACGGAACTCTGCCGAATTTTCGTTAGAATTTCTTTACTGAGTTTCTATCACTCAGGTGACATGGAATACTTCATTTTCATTCTTATTCCATGTATTTTCTTGTTATCGTTGATTATATTGGTCATTTTCTGTGACATCATACCTCGGGATTCGCTAATTCTCCTGATTGAAGTCTTAGGAATAACGGGGTGTGACATGAGAATGCCATTGAAAGATCTCAGATGGCTTGAGAGATCTGCTATTTGAATTAGGGATCACAAATTAAAGTTGGGGTTCAATCCAAATTGGATTGGAACCGAACCCATACAATCGAGTCGGTTGGGTTGGGCGGTCCGGTCGAGTTAGGCGGCTAAAGTAAATATGTTATTGATCCATGGTTTATCCTCGTTGCATTATATCCGCTTGCTAAGATTTTTGAAAGGTGTTGATGATGTCTAACTATTTTGGAAGGTCTAAACTCCCAATATATCACACCAGTATTTTTTTATATTGGTTTTCAATACTAATATTATCCAAATTTGTCATAACACCACAATAACAATCATAATTGGTACTCCGCAAAACATAAATAGACCATAACCTTTTTCAAATGTAGCAATGTCACAACTCACTTGAGACTACAATTTATGTGTCTTGACATCGCATCACAAATTTTATATTTTAGAACGAAAAAAGATCCTGAAATAAAAATATGCACTCTATTTTTTTATTATTATTTAATTTTACTATACCCTCCCTGCCGCCAATAAAATTGTAAAAATATAGATATTTTATTACAAATATATGCCCCACTAACCTTATCAATATTGTTGTTTTCGGGTTTCATGCGGGAATAGTCAGACCTATGGTTTCTTTTGTTGCCTTTTATAAAGTATGAGTTATTTTTTTGTCAAATGGTTGTGTCCGAGTGTAACGCCCTGTGTTTTTATTTTTCTTTTTTCGAATTCTTTTTCAAGTGTTAACGTTTTATGACGTCACTTATTCATGACGTCTTGTGTATTCTTGGTACATGTAATTTTTTTGCGTTTAAGTTTTGGACTTAGCGAGACGATTTCGTGGTATCTGGTTTCCGGCTTCATGGATTTGAGTGTCGCCAACGACTATGTGGGTTCATGTGACGTTTTCTCATTGGAGCTTCGACAATCGTATTGCATTCCCAAACGTGTTACCCTAGTTTATTGTAGACGTTTCGGAGTAACACTTATGTGAATTGCTTGTTATATTTTCATTTTGTAATTAATGAAAATTGTTGAAAACGATTTCAGAAAAAAATGACCGAAGGGTAAATGAGTATTTTCATATTTACAGCACTTAGTGAAGAGTGTAGAGATTTGGCTAAGTGTTGGGGTATGAATGGCGTGTTAGTAATTAGAGAAGATGACAAGGGGTAGAAGGGTAATTAAAAGGCTTGATGACATTCTTGTAATTAACCCTAAGTTGAGAATAATTTAATCATTTCCCACTTTTCAAGTAGTGTCTTATTCCTAGCCCTTGATCTCATTCTCTCATTTTTATTCTAGACCCTTGGATCATAGGGCCTTGTTTGGATGACACTCAAATGCAAGAATCCATTATTGTTGGTCTTTCACCTAACAAGACTTTTTATCAACCATTGGATGGTTAATTCTTCACATCTTAATTCTAAGCCCTTGGATGATAAGGCATTGTTTGACAAATTAATGAATTTTGTGAGTGGTGTGTTTACTATTTCATTGCAAGACTTATTTCTAGCCCTTGGATCCATTTTTTTCCCCATATTTATTTTGGGCCATTGGATGGTGAAAGTGGTGAGTGGGAAATCTCTACACAAGTGTGAGTGTGGTTGTCTTTCATTTGGCAAGACTTTCTCATTTCCTCTCCGTTTTCTCTCATCTTCTCCCTCATACTTATTCTCCACTTAGCGGTTGATTTGATCACCCTAAGTTGGGAGTTTGGTGTGACCATCAACATGAAAGTTGTTCATGGTGTCCTTCTCTTTGGTTTGAGCCAAGGATTGGTAAGTGTTTTTCTTTCCTTGTGTATTTTCCATTCAAACCCTAATTTAGGATTTCTTGTTAAACCATTTGATGATTCTTGTTTCCCTCTTGTGTTGGAGTTGGATTCATGGTTATGAGGCTATTGTGAAGTTTTCCACCGGTTTGCTCATTGGATTTTGGTTGGGGAAGAGTTAGGGTTTCATAGGCCTTTCCTAGTGGTTGTGTTTTGCTCTTCAAGAGGTAGGGAAAATTTTATTAACTAGTTCATCTTATGATTGTGTGGGTATGAGAATTTGATTCTAAAATTCCTAGCCTTAAATGAAATTGCTAAGTGTATCCTTGAGAATGTGAAGTTAGGGTTTGAACATGTTATGTGACTTAACTTTTGTGTATGAAGTACTTTTAATGGTATTGAATAGGGTTATGAAACATGCTAGTTATATTGTTATTCTCGAGATTTCCCATATTCAAGTGTGCTTGTATGCCTATATATGTGTATATGTATGTGGGTATTGTGGTGTATATGTGTAAATGTAGTTATACATATGTATATGTGGGTGTTAGGAATGTAGCCTTAGAGTGATATTAGGCTAGCTCATTTGGTTAGTACCTTTGAGGTATTTTGGAAAGTGAGGTCATGTTTAAGATGTGATTTGTGATAAACTTACTTGAATTGAACTAAGAGCATGTTTAAAAGAATGAAGATGTTATCCTTGTGAAATAAAATGACAACTTGATGATTTGTGTTATGAATGGTGCATGAGAAAACATCCTCATTGATTATTGCTTGTACATGTGAAATTGTAAGCATTGTGCTAAGTGGAGTCCAATATATTGTAAATGATAAAAACATGTATTCTGATTGAGCATGTTATGGACCATTATTTATAAATGTGAAATTTTAAGCATGATGATATTATTGAGTACAATATTTTGTAAAAAAGAAAAACATATATATTGTAATGGGACATGATTGTTGTTGAGAACCTGGATACATATTGAGTACATCGTGTAGTGTCAAATCATGGTGTTGGTATATGCGGGTTGTGTAATCATGGGTGAGTAGTTTTGTGTTGAATCATCGCAACAACTGGCCAGGAGGTGTCCCCCACTTACGGAACTAAAAAACTAAAAATTGTTGATATAGGTTGGGTCGTCTCATCCTCAAAGTCACGGGTCGTCTCGTGCATTTGATCTCCGGATCTTAAGTCGCGAGTTGTCTCGTGCATCCGATCTCAGGATCTTTCATCACGGATCGCCTCGTGCAACATCCGTTATCCGGATCTTTTGCCACGAGCCGTCTCGTCCAACCGCTTTCCTTGTTGAAAGTGAGAAGTGTCAAAATTACTTGGTGAGAATTGGTGCGGTACTATTTCTAAGTGAGAATGGTTAGAGTATGTATTCGTTAACCGTATCGGGCATTAAGTGTATCATGAGGTTTGTGAGTCACATTGTATTTGAGTTGCTAATATGTGATTTATGTTTCCATGTAAATTATGATATTATTCCATGTGATCGAGGAACATGTTTAATGTTAATTTGAGATATATCATTTGTTATTAAAATGCTCAATTGAAATTGAAGGATGTGAAAATATGAATTCCATGCCTTGTTTAAAGTATAATATGATATAAATGTTTATACTTGTTGTTATGTGCTTATATACCTTAGGGGGGTGATATGAGTTAGTTTAAGGACTTTCTTGTGATAAGTAAGGTCGGTTGTGGCTATTGAGTTGAATGTGAGTTGATACTTTGAGAAGGCGGTTGATGGTTTTGTGGTATAGTTAGCGTTGGTGTAGCAACGTGTCGTTAATCGTACTATTGGTGTTTTGGTCATGATAGACGAGATTAAGAGTGAGCTAAGTCGTGTCACGCCCCGTTATTTCTGAGACTCCAATCTAGAGAATCAGCGAATCCCGAGGTATGACGTCACGGAAAACGACCACTAGAATCAATAACAACAACGACACATATGGAATAAGAATGAAACCAAGGTATTCCATGTCACCTGAGTCATAGAAACTCAGTAATAAAATCTAATGAAAATCCGACAAAGTCCTGTTTGTAAATAGAACATCCGGACAACCAAAAATCAACACAATAGAACAACCTGCTCATAATAACAAAACTAAAATCAATGGCACGCAACCCAATATTCTAGAAACCTACTAGGGCCAATGTAGTGGAAAAGAACACCAATACATCTGCACAACCCCTCTAAAATCAATAGAGCCCCAAATTCTTAAATGAAATTATAAAGAAAGCCACATGGTGATGCCAATAAATACACTGAATGAAGATACAACACAAGGGGATCTGTCAACAGCTTGGCTCCCAAGAGAATAAAAGAATACACAAGTATGACTATGGAATAAAGAACAAAACTAAATAAAAGCATCCCAAATTCCCCCGTACCATCGCCGTTGAATATGCCATGCTGCATCCACCTGCAAACCTACAATCTGTGTGGGGGTGAGCACAACCTCAGAGGCTCACCAAAAATATCAAAACATCACACTCATAGCCGTCTAGAAAAGGCTAACCATCCCGTGTGCATGCATTTATCCTAGGTCAGTCAACCGTCTTACTTGGCACCCCCGCCAAATCTGATACCCCATCAATAACCTCATCACTAACCTCAAGTACACTACAGATATCATAAGAACTACAGATCAACAAAAATATCAATAACACGTATATATATATATATATCTATATATATATAACATCCCGTAAATCACTAAGCCTGCCACATGACATACAGACAACCAGTCTGTACCACACTCTCGTCTAGAGATACTACAGAAACTAACTACCTATCATACCGTGCACCGAGCACGCGATACAGGGTTTCTAGGAGGTAGATAGATCATTCACTAGGACTACTAGAAGAGAATCACCATAACAAACCCAAAACTTAATCACCGCTCATAACTAAGCGTCGCTATCAAATCACTTCTAGAGAGTCCCACTCTCACAACTTCTATCTGCAATATAGTCCTTTTTATTCACAATATCCCGTGAACTAACCCGTTCACCCAAAGAAACACATAATGAATGATATTATCACCATACTGGATTTGGTAACCAGCCGACTAGCTCTAACTCACACTGCCTATCGAGGCACTAGAAAGGGTTATTGGAGTCATTTAGTCTCAAACAGATACCATGGTCCTCGGGTTTTTAAAGAAAAATGTTGAACCTCGAAGGACTCAACTGGTTTTTAAGAAAAAGTTAGAACCCGGTCAAATTTGTTTGGTTCCAACGTCTTCGAACCCAACCGAAACAACAAGAATCGCATTAGATGTGCATAACTCAACATCACAAGTTCAGGCTCAAACCCAAGGAATAACTATAGGAGAAAGAAGAACTACTAGAGTTCAAACTGACAACCATTTTAAAATCTCTTTTAAACTTCTTTCAAATATGGTCCTAAGACCTGTAACATTTATTTAAAATTTTATAAAAATAATCCTGAAAGAATGCCCAAACAAAACTGGGCACAGGAAGGAATCCCATACAACAAGTTAGGAGGAACCTGGATTTCTCTACCTTTGACGATGCCGAGATCTCGGAAATAACATCGAGATCTCTAGAAGAAGGGCAACCCGTGCCCTAAATCACCGATTTTACAAAACAATTTCAAATGATATTTTCTGAAATTTCTTTCAAAAGCCAATTTGCATTCGGTACTCCTGGTCCCAAGAATTTAAACATATTTTACAAAACAAATTTTTTGATTTCTGAATTTCAAAAATAGTTAACGGGAACCAAGGTAATTAAAGAACACGATTTATAAAAATTCAAAAGCTTTAAGTTTTCAAAACTTTTAGAAAACCCTGGTTTGATCCCAAAGATAGAAACCATGACCCAGATTTCAAGGTACCGGAATAACCACGGTTTAATACTCAAAAATATTCCCACAAATGGGAGGAAAGAATAACAAGCTCACAAATATCAACAGTCGAAATAGAGAGACGACAAGAATTATGAGCCTAGAGCAACCTTTGAATTTCTAAACTCCTCACACCACCGAAGTGGTCTAACAATCAACCCATTGTAGTACCACTCACCAACCACGAAGGCCTATATGGCCGAACATTACAAACTCAACTAAGTCCCTGTAAAACGTTAATCAACGCAGCTAGACATCCAACTCGGGGGAGGGGCAGTTAATTACCAAAACCTCTTTTCATTTATATCCACACTCAACACAGTTAAGTTTCAGTACATCGTTAACTAGCTCAACTAGAGCCCAACTAAAGGGGAACAGTTTCACCCAAAGCCTATTTCCACTTATGTTCACGTAACCACCTGGAACACATACCAATCGTGGCTCCAATAATTCAGGTTTTAACATTGTTACATTTCCTTTCTTTTAAAATTTAAAATCTTTAACTTTTATTCACATTGAGTTAATTTCCACAATTATTAATGAATTTACAAATACCATCCCGATCACAGCCACTCAGCCGTAGCTCCTAAGGAAAAACATAAATTTTTATACAATACAGATACCATCTGTTTAATAACAGCAAATATCAATAGTATAAAAGATCCATAAATGATCATATAAATGAATGAATGCTCAATGTGAATGTTATGCAATGACAAGGACACCCGTGTATAATGTCGCCAAAGTAACACAACCACGGGGATTTTATCGACTCGTGAAAAACATGTCGTGTTCGGATCACATCCTCCCACGCCTCTCTGATTCCCGGATTACTAGTCCGCCGGTAGCAAGAGACACCGCCTGGCCAGTTGTTGCGACAACCCGAAAGACTCACTTACACCAATGGTATATGAATGAGACATGAAACCACACCCAATGCAATATCAATACTCATGGTGTATGAAATATGTATATCATGCCTCAACAATGAGTAAATAATTGAAATATAACATTATCAATTGACAAATATATGTCTCACAATCCGTTTTTATACAACCAATCCACAATATATAATCATTTTCATTTCTTTTAAAAGCATGCTTTATAATTCAACTATAACAACAAATTACGTCAATTTATCTCAAGATCATCCGGGTTCTCAATTTCCCGATATTAATAAATTCTTATAAGCTCGCATGCTTTTCATTTAATTTTCAGTAATTGTTTTCAAATTAGTCCACCTCAGGGACAATTTAATTCGCAATATAACTTCATTATATTTTTTGAGAAAAATAAACTAAAAAGGGAACTAAAACCGTGTCTAAGTTTTAACGTCCCTCGTTCTCGTGAATCCCCTAACTTATTTTTAATTTCAATAAAATATAAATAACAGGGGGAAATTTATTACCCGGATATACGTCCACATATAATTTCTATAAACCTATTTTGAGCTCAAGGGGGTACTAAACCGCGTATATCGATTTAATTTAAATAGGTTTATAATTATTTTAAATTTTCCAAGAAATAATTTATTTAATTTCTTTAGGGAACTAATTTATTTAATTTCCCCAAAGGAATTTTCAACTCCGACATCATTTAATCCATTTATGAGTATTCCGTAAATTTTATAAAATTCATAGATTTCTGTTTATCACTAAGAATTTAATTAAGCATTTTTATTTAACCATAAACATGCAACAAAGATGTATTAACATTTTTTACGCACTATTAGTGAGTGTCAGATATGCATATATATAAGAATATATATATGTAAATTTTCACATATTTTATTCGCTTACAAACAGTCTCGAACTGTCCCGCCGTGAATAGTGTCGGCGCCCGAATATAGAGTCCGCCGACCAAAGTCGCCCTAAAATTATTTCCAATATACCGAAACATCCATCTCGATGACCTATATGATATATACGAAGCCCATTAGTAATTGGTTAATAAATTTGAATAAATCTAATATAACCCAAACGAAAATTCGAATCTATAAATCAAATTTCCGGACAAACTGCTCAACAGAAAAATACAAACTTTTAGTATGTCGTACCTAGCATCGATACAAAGCTTTCCTCAAAATTTCAGCCCAAACCGACATCGGAAAGCTGACCAAATCACCGATCGAAGTTCCAACCGAAACAGTCTCTGTTGCATGTTGCCACTGCGCACGAACCAGCGTTACCACGACGCCGCCATGGCCTCCTGCGCGACGCTACGCCGCCGCCGTCGCCCTCTGTTAGGAGACACCATCACTACCAGGTCGCCGCCGCCGCCGCCTACAACCACCAGACCCATGAAGCCTCACTAGATCGCATCTCTCTCAATCGCGGTGCTCCCTCTTCTAACGACCACCATCATGCCACCGCGTGACACCAGAACCACCACAGTCGCCGTCATCTCCGGCGAACTTCCCCCCTCAACCAGGTCGCGCGTCAATAGGCGCAACATCTATCTCTCTCGATATGTCTTCTCTTTCTTTCCTTGGAGAAGGGAAGATGAAATCATCAATATGCAGTGAAGGAAGAGGAGAACACCATGCCAAGTCTGGTTCGTGATGATGAAGATATGCGCAGGGGGGGTTAAAGAAGATGGAGAAGCTTCGGGAATCCTTTATGTCCAATATGCCAATAATACATATACCTATATATACGTGCATTTAAATACATTTATTAAATACCCACATATATATATATATATTTTTCCAATTAATAATATATACATACGAACAATAAATCCCGAAATGTACTGGGAACCCCAAAATAAAATCATACGAGCCCGAAAAATAAACGGGACGCACAATAATGGCTATAACTGGTATAACTAGCTCGGGGTAAAAACCCAATCACCAAAACACCAGTTCAAACCCTCACAAAGAAACAATTCAAAAATCCTCTGAGTCGAGTACCGCACAAAAATAAAATATTTAACCTCCATTTAATAATAAATAATAGTAAAGGAAAAATCATGAGAAAATCCCTAAACAATGACACGCGTATCCGGAAAATCTACGGAACGTCCGATAAAGAATACAAACGAAAATAAATAATCCAGATACGTACAAGACCCACCGAATAATCACAAGCAATAAGGCACGAATAGAATCCGATATAAACAAACAAGCTAACGCAAATACCCCTAAGCACACAAGTCAAACAATACATAGGGGCACACACATACAAACACAGAGAACGAGAAAGGAGAATACAAATACTCTTAAGCATGCCAGCTAAACAAGGTACGTCAATAAAATGAAACACATACTAATCCCATTACAAGGGAAAACAAAACGTCGAACTCCTAATGCACTAAATGCCGGACTCGCACATCTAAGTTGAAACCTTTAACGTTGGTCAACAAAACGAACCGCCACCCAGTCGAAGCACTAAAATTCGAGCGTCTAAATGAATCCACTTAGTCGACAATAAGAATTCACGTCAATGTTTCAATAAGTCTGAAACACTACCGTCACGTCAAGTCAAATTACGATATCACCAACGACAGTCCACGAAGTCCTCAAGGAGACAATCGTCCAGCCGCCCAGTCAGCTCCAAACGTTAAACGCGAAAAATTTACACGTGAATCACCAAGAATCACCATGATGTCGTGAACAAGTGACGTCATAACTGAGAATAAATCATAAATACTTCCAGGAAATTGGAAAAATAACATGGGGTGTTATAAGTCGGTTGTGTATTGATGACCAATTGATTTTGTTAGAAACCTAAGTGATGTGGTTTCGAATGTGAAATTGAGGTTTGAAAGAATCGAAAGAGGTTCTTGATTTGAATCTAGATGGTTCCGTAGCAACGGCCACTAGGTTTCCTTTAGCGATCTTAAGGGTTGGAATGTCATCGGAGATGTGATCATTCATGATTAAGTTGTTATAGGGCTTATGAGTTTAAATGTCGAGCAAAGTGTGGTTATGTTAGAGTTAGTGCCTTGTGTATAGTCACTTGCCCTTTCCTTCGAGTTGCTTTTGAACTTCGGTTCTTTATTTATTTGTTCCATTTGAGCGTCTACAAATACGCTTTGGTTTTTCCGTTGGTTTCGGTTTGTTTCCCCGAAAACGGATTTTTCATAAGAATTGCATTTTAAGTATATTCGGTCTTTAAGTGAAAAACCCGTTTTCGCCTACCCCCGTGATGCCGACAAAAATTTTTAGTTTTGAAATGGTTTTAAAGTAATGAAATAAAAGATTTTGACTTTTGAAAGTCGGTGGTGTACGAAACGGAGACCGGGGGCAAGACAATTAGTTTTACAAATTTTAAAGAAAATGTTTTTCGATAAAAATAAACCAAGATTAAATGATATTTTCTCATTTCTAAAGTTTTCTAAATGAGTTGGAGCCCTTATTGCAAGTTTCCTAAGGGGTTAGAGCTGTTTGGGGTCATTTTTGAGGTTTCCTGAACTAGGCAGTCGACTGGGTCAACCAAGCTATTTTACGTAAATATTTTGGAACTCTCTGTCTCACCCAGTCGACTGGGTCATCAGTCAGTCGACTGGGTGAACTAGCCAGTCGACTAGGTCAGCTTTGGGTGATTTTTTCCTGATTTTCGAAAATTCATTTCTCTTATCTCGTAACTCGGATTGAGGTCCCCTTTATTCCTATGTCTTGTGCTAGGTACAAAATTTGTAGATAAAATTTGAAATAATTTATTTATACTTGAAATTACTGTTTTACCCTTGGTGAAAGTGGGGTACTTCAGCTTTCCGTTTTTATCGGCGTTGTCCAATATCGTTTTAAAAAATGCATATCTCTTGCCTCGTGGCTTTGATTTAAGTCCCGTTTGTTTCTAGGGCTTGGCCTATGTCCAAATATTTTATATAAAATTTAAAATCATTTATTTTCACTTGAAATGACTATTTTACCCTTGATGAAAGAGGGATAATTTAACTTTCTATTTGGGTCGGCGTTGTCCGATGCCCTTTTCAAAAATTCATATATCTCGCGTTAGGGCTTTAATTCGGTTCCGTTTATTTTTATGGTTCAACCTATGTTCAAATAGGTGGGGTAACCTTTGAAAGTACATCTTTATCCTTGAAATGACCATTTTACCCTTGGGCGAACATGTGACCTTTGAGTGGTGGTCGGTGTGATGGGTTGTGTAATCCCTTTCACTTTCTTTTGTTGTTCAGCAAACTTTGTGGCTTCCCTTAGGTTAAAGTGATTGTTTTACCTCTGAGTTGGGTGTACGGATGTCGGTAGTGACATGAGAGGTGATTGATAGTATGAGTTGATACTGAATTGAGATTTTGGAGCTCGATATGCTTGGGATCTAGGAAGTGTGAGTGTTATCTTTCCTGGAGTGTTATGATTAGGAGTGTTACTCCCGTAATTTGGTGATAGTCTTATGTTGATTGTTATGATGGAATTGGAAGGTACGAGTCGTAGTGATCTATGAGGAGGTCTGTACTACGTGTCTTGTATTGGTTGTATATCTCTATATGTATATATATACGTGCACACACATATATATATATATATAGGTGTGAGTTATTAAATGTTGTTGTGTTATGACTTCATTATGTGATAGTTGCCCTATTTGTTGATGCATGGTAGGGGACTAGGGGGATGTGTTCCCGGGGTCTCGTATTGGCATGAGTGCCATGGGGGACATTTGACTGACCTAGGGTAGATGCATGTACATGGGTTGATTTTCACTCGACTTGAACGGTATTAGGATGTGACAATTATGATTCCTTTCTCCTACAGGGCTTCAATGAGCTCACCCCGACGTTCTTTTGCATGGCTTCCTAAACGCTAGCTTGCAGGAAATGTTTCGGCTACAGACAGCTTGGAATAGAGGATGACTCATGGCACTGATGTTGTTGCGGGATTTGGGACGTTCGTACATAGAGTTGTTCCATTTTAGTTTCCTTTACTTGTCCTCTGTATTGGGACTGTTGTTGTACTTTTTGGGAGCCAGTCTGTTGGCATATCCCTTCCTTCTATTTGACATCGTTGCATCTTTATAGAGATGTATTCTTTCGGCGCCTCGATGTGCCTTGTGTATCATTTGGTTTAGTTTCCGCTTGGTTTTGGTATGGAATTATTGTTATTAATAATATTCCATTCGGTTTATGCTTGTTTAGGATTTTAATTGGTCGCTCATTTTATGGATCACGACCCGGATTCCTCGGATGTCCCGATTCGGGAGTCTTCAGAAATTCGAGGTGTGACACCAAGTGTATGAAATGTTCGTGCTTTCTTCAATCATTTTCTTTCTTTTGGCAATAAAAATCAATTTGTGTTGATAAATTTTATCCAAAATAAGTATTTATTGGCTGACACATTTTGAGGTAAAGGCTTAAAACATGTTTGATGCACTCGATTTATATAGCACATTACGTGAAGGTTTACAAAAAAATAGAAATATTAATTTGTTATTTTCGGTGTTTTTGGATAATTTATTTTAATACTATAATTAAAATAGGTCAATTTTGTTTCCACTAGCAATTACTCAAAATCAACAAAACTCCCATTCAAGTTGATGGGTGTTCTTAGTTCTAATTACTGTTAGGAGTTAATTCTCTTTTCATTGCTTAAACACACAATCAACAACTCTTATTAAATAATAAAAAACTCTCAACAAGAAATTATCACTCACAAATCTACCAATTTTACTTTCCCTCTCTCCCTCTCCAATCTCACACTTTTGCTCATGTATTTCTTCTCACAAAACCCTAGCCACCATACTCTCATTTATATAGCAAAACAGAGTGGTGAACAAGTCAATTCTAAAAGGAAGTCTCTAAGATTGTTATCTCCTAATTGGAAAAGAAAACTAAAAACCTGAAACTGGGCCACCGAGTACTCGGTGGATGCACAAACGCTGCGACCTTCTGCCACCTTTTCACCCTAATGTGCAAGTTTGCTCACTTGCATACTTACCGAGTACTTGATGAAGAAAACACCGAGTACTCGGCTTCACTGCAACTTTTCTTTTGGATTTCTTTTGCTCCAATTCTCTTCATTAATGCTAACACCGCTAATTATAATATCACTTAAATTTTGCCACACCCTAACAATTACTTGCCAAAAGAAAAGAAATAACATATTTTATAAAATCATAACTAATGTACAACAATTAATTATTTACACTCCACACAGATAAAACTATTATCAAATAATTTTTCTTTTAAATTTGGTATTTAATTATTAGAAGCGTAGTTATTAATTTGCTTTTACACTATAAATATTTTATATATAAGTTGAGAAGTTTATTAATGCTTATGTATTCTATAAAATGATATTAGTCTAACAAACAAATTCGTTGATTGTGAGTTATTAATTAATTGCCTAATTCAATTTTATTTTTTTTGTTTTTTGGAAAAATAAAATAAAACCGCAGTTCGGAATTTCACGATTTGCGTTAGTTGGATTTTAAGGTTAACAATTTCAATTTCAGTTCTAATTAATTATTCGATTTGCAACATTAAAATTGTATCGAACTGAATGACTTGCACAGTGAGTTGCAGCATTGTGCTAGAGGCCGGATTCCGATACTTTGTGAAAATTTGTTATTTTGGTTTCTTATAAATAAGCAGGATCAATTAAAATACGATGCAAATGAAAATAATAATAAGAAAAAATAGTACAATGCGGGTGTGACGTGTTGACATGTGTTTGTCCTTTCCCTCCTTTCTGTTCCAAAAATGATTTCCCACTCCTCTTCCCAACACATAGGTTGAAATAGGCAATACTTCATTCTTTTGTAATTAATTTCATATACAAGCAATAATCAACAAACATAAAAACCCATCTCTCTCTCTCTCTCTCTCTCTCTCTCTCTCTCTCTCATCTCAATATCTTCAAGACTTCAACCATGGCAGAACCATCCGCCTTTCTTTCAAAAAGAGGTACTTGATATTGTTCATACCATTTATAATCTTGTAACATTATTTTTTACCAGTACTTCAATTTCTTTTAATTTAGTTTTTACATATATAGTTGAATATGTAATTAATCCCAATTGTACTAGTATAATCACAATTGTTCCCCGCTTAAGTTTTGCTCACTTTTTTAGATTTTTCCTTGCACTTTATGGCTCAAATTCACTTCATTTTGTAGTGGTTTCGGTTATTGAATCATCTTGAATTATTATTCCAGTTAATTCACCAAAATTAATCCATTTTTCTCTTAATATCCCTTAAACATAGAAAATTACATAACGACATCCAAGTAATGAAATAATTAAACTAAAAAAACCAAGTTAGGGCTTAAAATACTTCATATTCGGCACCTAACACATCCCCAAACTTAAACATTATTAGTCCCTTAACAATAAGCTCAATAAGGAAACTAAAAACACATTATGATGATTGTTTTTTTCCATCTAAACTAATCTAACTAATATAAACTACCCGTTTTCTTTCGTTAGGTACAATTACACTTGGGGCTCGTTTACTAACAAGAAAAGTTTCATAATTCCGAGGAAGTAGAATCTTGATTTTGATTTTCATAAAGTAAAATATTGTTTATTAGATTTTAATTTTTTTAAAGAAACAAAAGAAAAAAATAGAAAGTAATGTTTACTAAAAAAATTTAATTTATTTTTTTCCAAATGAAATCAACTATCTTGTAAATATTGCATAAACAATATCATACAACTTTTGATAAAAATTGCAAGTCAAAAAATGTATACAGTTGTGAAAAAATTGTAAGCTGAAGCATATCAAAAGCATGTGTTATGCTTTTAGTCTGAAATGGAAGCATATTTGATACCGATGTTTTTGCTGTAAGAAAAATAAAAATATTTTATTTGTTTATTATTTATTATTTATTTTTAGTAAACGGGGTGTTAGCACGTGCATCAAATCTTTTAAACTCCTCGGTTTCCCTAATGGACGTGAATGTGAAGTCTCATGAGGATTAATTATACTATCCACAAATTATTTGTCACGCGATTTCTTATGTCGCATGGTTGTTAATATAAAAAACTCAATTCCCATTGCATCCGTTGTCTGCATTGCAAGTTGTAACATGTTACCAGAGTGTGATACCTTAATCTCCGATTTTTACTTTTTTAATTCCATGAGTACTCTCAAATAAAGAAATATTGCAAAGCAAAAGAGACTCGATCAAAAACAGATTAATGAACGAAGACCCATGTCAACAGATACCAGCATTACATTGGGGGAGGATACGGCAACAAGCTCGACTTAAAATTCAAAACTAATTTAATTCAACTGCCTTACTATAAAACAAAATTGAGCTTTTAAAATAACTGATAATTGAGATTATCTTGACTGCGTAACCAAATCTTCTTCAATGTCGCTGCAACAGCAACCATCTTTGTGTTGTGGATCAACCAAAAAAACTTTCCAATAATTGAAAAGAACGTATAAAACACAAGAAAAACAACCAAGAACAGTTCCAAAATATCATGATCACCCAAGAATCGAAAAGTAATAAAACCTTGCTATGAAACCCATTGCAAAATAAAACGAATAGCTTCAGACAATACAACAAACATGAAATTTCCCAAGGATTGAAAATGAACAAATAAAATACAACGAAAGAAGCAAAAACAGTTATGCGAAACGAAAGTTCACAAGAATTGAAAAGGGAGAGCACGCTGCATTCACACACAGCTTAAAATTTGGTCATCAAGTTGTCTCATAAATTTTGTCAGAAAGATGGTGAAATATGATTTATTTTATGTTACATTAAGATAAAAATAGTATCAAGAGACATGCCTCTTAAGTTCAAATCGAAAGGATAACGTCTTTTTGCGATAAGAGCCATGTCTGTTGAAAGTAACAGACATGCACCCTTATGCCGACTCACTTCTTATTGAGTGCCCAAGAGACACGTCTCTTAGGCCATAAGTAGTATAGATAGAGATAAAGATATGTACGAAACACATCGCAAAAAACAAAAGATTATAGGAAATATCATCAATATATACCAAAGCCGTGGTGGGTTTTCTATTCTCGTCTCTCTTTCCTTTGGGCCAAGAAAAAGGCACATTGAACTCTTGATCCTCTTTGAGAAATTTTGTCCAAAGCTTGGAAAGCACATATTTGATATTGTTAGGGTTCGCACACCCTATGTACGAAGCCGTGCACACCTGTAAATCAGAAAAAGCACACAAACACACCAAACAATCGACACAAGAATATATACGTGATTCAGCCAAATAAGCCTACGTCCACGGAGAGCATCGTTTCACTAAAAATCACTGAGAGGATTACAAGGGGGTGATTCGCAGATCACACACGCACACACACTGTGTATACTCATGCCTGTATCACCGGAATAATATAAACGTATATTATTCCTAACTCTCTCTCTCTCTATTTCTGTGTTTACTCTCGGCGCACCGCATGTGCTTTACTCGCACTAGGTGTTTCACTCACACCGGTACCGGCTCTCTGGCGCCGGCCTAATCTGGCCCTCTGGCGCCGGCCTAATCTGGCTCTCTGCCTAGTACACCGAATACAATAGGCTACACCTATATTTATAGGAGAGGCTAGAGTGGAGGACAAGTCAGTCAATCCAATTAGGAATTGATCTCCTATCATAACTGTGATTGCTTAATGGCTAAGTTATATTCCCCCTTAACAAAGGAGTCACCAAATATAACAAGATCCTAGTCAAATAGAGATAGCTTGGTGGCTAAGTTTAACTTTCCCTGCAAGGAAAGGAGTCACCATATCTAACAGATATCGTCCCCGAAATTGGACCCACTAATCAAGACATGCTTCTGCAAAACGAATAAACCTTGGCTGTGTATCCCATTGAGAACACTATCCTTGGCACAAAAAATTACTAACTACTCCAATGACCGAGAATATAAGAATTATAATACAAACCCATACTTTAGAACTTGCCACAAATCTATTGAGTTTTGCACGACAAGACTTTTTCTCAATTCTGTTTGGAGGACGATTAAACCTTGGGAGACCTCCTCCGATAAAGCCATTTATATTGTAACACCCCATGTTATTTTTCCAATTTTCTGGAATTATTTTCGATTTTATTTCGGTTGTGACGTCACTTGTTCATGACATCATGGTTATCCTTGGTGTTTCAAGTATAAATTTTTCGCGTTTACGTCTGCACTTGACTGGACGACGTTGCAATTTCTTCTCGATGACTTTGTGAACTTTCTTTGGCTATTACGTGACTTGACTTAACGTGACGATAGTGTTTCGGACTTAGTGAAACGCTGACGTGAGTTCTGGATTCGACAACACGACTCTACAATTGTATTTTTGGTGACTTCGGGGGTTTTTTTTTGGTGATTACGCTATTTGACGTGATGTTTTGTGTTTCCGACGTGGCTAGAGGTTTACGTGGGCTTTAGTGCTGATTACGTGGATTCGTTTAGACGCTCGATGTTTGGTGTTTCGACTGGGTGGTGACATGCTTAGTATGTCTGACGTTTAAGGTTCCGACGCTATTGTTCGAGTTCGGCATTTAGTGCGTTAAGGGTTCGACGTTTTGTTTTCCCTTATAATGGGATGAATATGTGTTTCATTTGATTGACGTGCCTTGTTTAGCTGGCGTGCTTAGGAGTATTTGTATTCTCCTTTCTCATTTTCTGTGTTTGTATTTACGCGATATAGCTGGGACGTTAGCCCTTAGCATCTTGTCAGGCTTAGGATGTGCTAGGTGACGTAAGGAGTTGTAATTTTATTTCGTATTTGGTTTAGTACGTGTCTTGTCTAACTGACGCACTTTGTGTTTGTATGTGGGTGCCCCTATGTATTGTTTGACTTGTGTGCTTAGGGGTATTTATGTTTGTTTGTTTGTTTTCCCGTATTTGCACTGGTGTGACATGTTTTTTTAGACTTATTGGGTTTTTACCCCGAGCTAGTTATACCAGTTATAGTAATTATTGGATGTCCCGTTTATTTTTCAGGCTCGTATGATTTTATTTGGGGGCTCCCGGTACGTTTCGGGATTTATTGTTCGTATGTATATATTATTAATTGGGAAAAAATATATATATATATGTGGGTATTTAATAAATATATTTAAATACAATTATATATAGGTATATGTATTATTGGCATAAGGATTCACGAAGCTTCTCCATCTTTCTCTAACCCCCCCCCCCCCCACGCACAGACCACTCCTTATTTCTTCTCCTCCTTCATGTTCACGACCACATGTTTGGTTCTCCTTTTCTCCTCTTCAATTGACACCAGTTCTTCTGCACCACTACTATCATCATCTCCTTGTATGCGAGAGAGAGAGAGAGAGCGATCGTGCAGCAGTGGCGCGGTTCATTGGAGGTCGCCAAACTTGCGACGATGGTGGGTTCTGTTGCGACGGCGTGGTTGAGGCTGTTGGTGACGGCGCGACGTCATGATGTGGTGGTTCGCAGTGGTAGAGCCGATCTCGGCTGGAGAGAGGAGACGTGATCTGAAGCTGAGGTTTTCGCTGGAACGAAAGCCAGGGACGATGGCGTGGTGGTCGTGCGATGGCAGGTGGTGGCGCGAGGTGGCCACAATTGCAATTCAGACACAATTGGTCGAGGGTTTCGGTCTCGACCTAGGGTTTCAGTCATGGGGTCTGGTGGTTCGCGACCTAGGGCTCAGCCAGGGCTGGCGATGGCAGCGACGTGGTGTCGTACAGGAGGTCATGGTGGCGCTGGTTCGCGCGACGATGGTGCTGACGAACAGTGGCGAGTTCGGCCAGACCGAGTTGGGTCAACTTGGTACCGATTCGGGCTTTATTTGGCGTGAAATTTTGAGGATAACTTGATCCCGATGTCGTACATGATATATCCGAATTTGGTGCGAAACCGTTGAGTGGTTCGCCGGGAATTTCAGTTATAGGTATGATTTTTCAGTTTGGTTTTCGTTAGATTTATTCAAAATTATTAACCAATTGCTAATGGGCTTCGTATATATCGTATAGGTCGTCGAGACGGACGTTTCGGTATATTCAAAATAATTTTCGGGCGAATTTAGTCTGCGGGCTCTATAATCGGGCGCCGACACTATTCACGGCGGGATAGTTCGGGACTGTTTGTAAGTGATTAAAATAGGTGGAAATTTACATATATATTCTTATATATATGCATATCTGACACTCACTAATAGTGCATAGAAAACATTAATTTATCTCCGTTGTATGTTTATGGGTAAATAAAAACGTTTAATTAAATTCCTAATGATAGACGGAAATTTAGGGATTTTATAAAATTTACAGAATACCCATAGTTGAATTAAATGATGTCGGAAATAGAAATCCTTCGGAGAAATTAAATTAGAAGGTGTATGTGGGCGTAGATCCGGTTAATTGATTTTCCCCTATTATTTATATTTTATTGAAATTAAAAATATGTTAGGGGATTCACGAGAACGAGGGACGTTAAAACTTAAACACGGTATTAGTTCCCTTTTTAGATTATTTTTCTCGTAAAATATAATGAAGTTGTATTGCGAATTAAATTGTCCCTGAGGTGGACTAATTTGAAAACAATTGCTGAAAATTAAATGAAAAGTATATGAACTTATAAGAATTTATTAATATCGGGAAATTGAGAACCCGGGCGATCTTAAGATAAATTGACGTCATTTGCTGCTATAGTTGAATTATAAATCATGCTTTTTAAAATGAAAATGATTATATATTGTAGATTGGTTGTATAAAAACGGATTGTGAGACATATTTTGTCACGCCCCGTTATTTCTAAGACTCCTGTCCGGAGAATCAGCAAATCTCGAGGTATGACGTCACTGAAAATGACAACCAAAATCAACGATAACACTGAAATACATGGAATAGGAATGAAAACGAAGTATTCCATGCCACCTGAGTGATAGAAACTCAGCAAAGAAATCTAACGAAAATCCGGTAGAGTTCCGTTTGTAAATGGAACATCCGGACAACCCAAAAACAACACAACAGAAATACCTGCCCATAACAACAGAAATAGAATCAATGGCACGCAACCCAACATTCTAGAAACCTACTAGGGTCGATGTAGTGGAAAAAAACACCAATACCTCTACACAACCCCTCTAAAATCAATAGAGTCCCAAATGCTCAAATCAAATTATAAAGAAAGCCACATGGCGATGCCGAAAAGGTATAAAGGCACCCCAAAACAACAAATACCGACTGAGCCACCAAGCTCAAATAAGAATACATAAAACTCAATGGTAGTGCCGAACAGATACAATGGCACCCCAAAATAATAAATACATAAACTGAAGATACAACACAAGGGAATCTGCCAACAGCCTGGCTCCCAAGAGAATAAAAGAATACACAAGTATGACTATGGAAGGAGGAATAAAACTACCGTCCCAAATCACCTGTATCGTCGCTGCCGAGCATAAGCCGTGTTGCGTCTACCTGCAAACCTGCAACCTATGTGGGGGTGAGCACAACCTCGGGTGCTCACCATAATATCAAAACATCACACTCATAGCCGTCTAGAAAAGGTTAACCATCCCGTGTGCATGCATCTATCCTAGGTCAGTCAATCATCTCATATGGCACCCCGCCAATCCGAGACCCCATCAATAACCTCATCGCTAACCTCAAGTATACTACGGATATCATAAGTACCATAGATCAACAAAAATATACACAACACATGTATACGTATATATATATATATAACGTCCTGTAAATAACTAAGCCTGTCACCTAGGCCTATAGACAACAAATCCGAACTCCACTCTCATCTCGAGAGATAACAAGACTAACTATCTACCATATCGTGCACCTAGCACGCTGTTCAAGGTTCCTAGGATGTAAATCATCATAACCATGCCCACAACTCGATCATCTCTCAAACTAGCATCGCTATTAGATCATTCCTAGAGAGAAAGTCGCTCTCACATTTTATATCTTTAATTCAGTTCTTCTATTTACAGTAACCAGTGAACCAACCGAACTATCTCTAACTCACACTGCCTATCTAGGCACTAGAAAGGGGTGTTGGAGTCGTTTAGTCCCAAACAGATGCCATGGTCCACGGGTTTTTAAAGAAAAATGTTGAACCCTGAAGGATTCAACCAGTTTTTAAGAAAAAGTTAGGACCCGGTCAAATATTATTTGGTTCCAACGTTTCCAAACCCAACTGAAACAACAAGAATCACATTAGGTGTGCGTAACTCAACATCACAAGTCCGGGCTCAAACCCAAGGAATAACTATAGGAGAAAGAAGAACTACTAGAGTTCAAACTGACAACCATTTTAAAATCACTTTTAAACGTCTTTCAAATCTGGTCCTAAGACCTTTAACATTTATTTAAAAATTTATAATAATAATCCTGAAAGAATGCCCAAACAAAACCGAGCACAGGAAGGAATCCCAGACAACAAGCTAGGAGAAACCTGGATTTATCGACCTCTAACGATGCCGAGATCTCGGAAATAACCTCAAGATTTCTAGAACAGGGGGCAACCCGTGCCTTAATTCACCGATTTTACAAAATAATTTCAAATGAAATTTTCTAAAATTTCTTTTGAAAACGGATTTCTACCGATACTCCCGGTACTGAGAATTCAAAACATATTTTATAAAACATGTATTTAAACTTCTGTCTTTCCAAAAATAGTTAACAAGTCTCGGGGTAAACAAAGAACATGTTTTATAAAAATCCCCAAGCTTTAAGTTTTCAAAACTTTGAACATTTGACTCCAAAGATCAGAACCATAACCGAGGATTCAAGAACGGGATAAACCATGCCCTGAAATCACTAACTTCACAAGAGTACTTACGAAATGAGATTTTTAATAAACACGGCAAAGAACCGTCTATAACTTATACACTATCAAAGTGGGAGAATGAGCGATAACCTCAAAATTTCAAAAGCCAAGGGAATAGGAATACTCCACACTACCGGAGAGGTCTAGCAATCATCCTATGATGATACTAATCATCGATCACAAAGGCCTATGTGGCCAAGATCACAATTTCAACTAAGTCTCAATATAATGCTATCCAACTCAACAAGAGCCTAACATACAGGGAACCCTTACTCCCCAAGGTCACTTTCACTTAGTTTTTCCATAACTACCAAAGATAATCGCCAACCGTGGCTTCTTAATATTCCCCTTTTTACCTTTTAAATTTTAAGTTCTCACTGTTTCCTTTACACTAGGAAGCTCACAATTTTCATTATAATTTAACCACGGTTAAAATATCAATCACAAACACCACGCCCTAGCGCCCAAGAGAATAATACAAACCTCTAATTAAAATTCAGACATCACATGCTCAATATCAATAAGCAATAATAACAGATAATCTTAACAGATAAACACATGTCAAATAAATGCTCAATATGAATGTCAATGCAATGACAATGCAACTCCAATGCAACCCTAGCTTCATGAGGGTGAAACAAATATCTAGGAATCCCAAACCGTTCACTGTTGGGGCAACAAACCCACAACAGGAAGAGTGGGCGTCGCCAAATAGAGTGCGGAGACCACAAGTCCGCCCGGGAACCGGCGAGTGAAGCCTAGCTGTCACCCCCGACGTCTAGAGAATCGAGAGTTACTAGTTCCTTGGGTGCTAGACCACCCCCTGGCCAATTGTTGCTACATTCCAAACGATCCAGACATGCACGTGATATAACTGAGGCATGCAACGTACACCGAAACAATATATATACCATGGTGTTGTATGAATGCAAAATGCCTCCATATGAATTTAATATGCTCAATAAAACGGCATAAAAGCCAAGCAATCTCATACAAAACATGTTTCACAATTTAAATTATACAGTAAATCAATTCCATTTATCACAGAAATATCCAGGTTCTCGATTACCCAATCTTTATAGATTTTATATGCCAGCATGCCTTTAATTTAATTTCAAAAAATTTATTTTCAATTTAGTCCACCTCAGGGACAATTAAACAATTTAAATTCACAATTTAATTTCTTTACAATTTACAAGAAAATCAACAACAAGGGAACTAAAATCAGGTCTAAGTTATAATGTCCCTTATTCTCGTAAATCCCCTAACTTATTTTTAATTTTAATAAAATATAAATAATAGGGGAAAATTTAACCGGATATACGTCCACATACACCTTCTATAAACCTATTTCGAACCTGTAAAGTTTTATTTAACTTCTCCAAAGGAATTTCCAACTCCAACATCATTTAATTCATTTATGGGTAATCTGTAAATTTTATAAAATTCCTAGATTTTCGTCTATCATCAGGAATTTAAATTAAACATTTTTATTTATCCATAAATATACAACGGAGATTAATTAATGTTTTCTACGCACTATTAGTGAGGGTCAGATATGCATATATATATAAAAATATATATGTAAAATTCCCACCTAATTTAAAGCTTACAGAACAGCCCCAAATTGTCCTGCCGTGAACAGTACCCGGCTGTGAACAGTGCTCGCCGCCCCAAAGTTGTCCGAAAATTATTTCGAATATACCGAAACGTCTGTCTCGATGACCTATACGATATATACGAAGCCCATTAGCAATTGGCTAATAATTTTAAATAAATCTAATATAACCCAAACGAAAATTCAAACCAATAGATCGAATTTTCGGACAAACCGCTTAATAAAAAATTATGAAATTTTAGTATGTCGTACCTAGCGTCGATATGAAGCTTTCCTCAAAATTTCAACCCAAACCGACATCGGGAAGCCGACCAAATCGCCGATCGAAGTTTCGGCCGAAACAGTCTCTGTCGCATGTCACCACTGCGCACGAACTAGCGCCACCACGACCTCCTGCGAGACGCCGCGACGCCGTCGTCGCCTGCCTTAGCCGTCAAACCATAACCCATGTCGAAGCCCCAAGTCAAATCGCACTTCAGCCCTTGCTTTAGCCACGATCGCCACCACCTGGCACCACCTCGCGCTGTCATGCGATTCCCCCAGCCGTAGCTGCTTCACCGGCGACCTTAACCAGACCAGGTCGCACCTCCATAACTGCGCGAACTTCTCTCCTTTTTCTTAGCAGCGATCTGCCACTCACTTTCTCTCTCTTTCGTCTTGCGTGACTCTCTTCCTCTCAACAAACGATGACAGATGAAGGTGAAGAAGGAGAAATCGATGGCTTGTTGAAGCGAAATTTGAGAAGACAGAGCAAGGGTTTGGTCACGTGAGAGAGAAGCTGAAGAAATAGAGAAATGGAGAAGTTTCGTGAATCTGTATTTCTGACTCTCCACAGCCATACCCGTGTATATACATATATCTCCTAAGTTCGACTCATTCATGGTGGGTCATAGTTACAGGAGAACTGCTGCATATCAATGCGTCTACATTCAGAAATTCTCGGATGGTAACTTTGTTATTCTATTGTTGTATGTTGACGACATGTTGATAGTTGAACAGGATGCTAGTATGATCAGTAAGCTGAAGCAAGAACTGTCCAAGTCCTTTGACATGAAGGACCTAGGCCCAACACAACAGATATTGGGTATGAAGATTGTTCGTGACAGGAAAGCCAAGATATTGTGGTTGTCACAAGAGAAGTACATTGAACGGGTGATTGCAAGGTTCAACATGGAAAATGCCAAGCCAGTCAGTACTCCGCTGGCTAATCACTTCAACCTAAGCAAACGATCGTGTCCCTCTTCGACGAAAGAAAAGGAAGAGATGGAAACAATCCCTTATTCTTCAGTCGTTGGTAGCTTGATGTATGCAATGGTTTGCACCAGATCGGATATAGCTCACGTTGTAGGAGTTGTAAACATATTTCTTTCAAATCCAGGCAAAGACCAGTTAAGTGGATTCTTAGGTACCTGAAGAATACATCGAAACTATGTTTGTGTTATGGGGGAGCAGAACCAGTTTTGGAAGGCTATACAGATTTAGATATGGCCGGTGACATTGACAGCAGGAAATCTATATCAGGATTTCTATTTACTTTTGCAGGGGGGGCTGTATCATGGCAATCAAAATTGTAGAAGTGTGTCGCTTTATCTACAATTGAAGCAGAATACATTGCCGTAGCGGAAGCTGGAAAGGAAATGTTGTGGGTAAAGCAGTTTCTCCAAGAACTGGGTGTTAGTCAAAAATAATACAAAGTGCATTGTGACAGTCAGAGTGCTCTGGACTTGAGCAAGAATTCAATGTATCATTCCCGCACGAAGCATATCGACATTCGCTATCACTGGATACGCGAAGTAATTGAGATACAATTATTGAAGATTGTGAAGATCCACACAGACAAGAACCCGACAGACATGTTGACAAAAGTGGTTACTCGAGAGAAGCTAGAGCTATGCAGAGACATAGCCAGGATGGACATCAACTGAAGCGCAGCAGAAAATATTCTCCTCTGATTGGTATGCAAGGGGGAGAATTTAAGGTTCCATACCCCAACTCACAACAATCAACACAATACGAAGTTAATATTATCAAGCTTAAGTATGCTTCAACCAAGTCAAGATTTGCAGCTCAATCACGCGTCAAGATTATCATCTTATCCACATGCAAATGTCAAGATTTGCAATTCCATGCGCAAGTTGTTCTTTGTTTGTTTTCTATCATTTGGCTATAAATATGGGTATTGTGTGGGTTGTAAAATATAACAAAAAACACAGAAAGAAAGTTCTGTGAGAGTAAGAGAGAAGAGTTTGAGAGGTAGAGTTGAGTTGAGTTGAGTGATTTGAAATATCCTCCTTCTCCCAGTGTTTCTTCAAACCATAATAAACTCTCTCAAAGTGGACGTAGGTACCAATTGGGTCAAACCACTATAAATATTGGTGTCTATATTTGTTATGTGTGTATGTTTGGAATTGGTTCAGGTATAACACTTCAGGTTCCATCACAATCTACAGTAAACAAAATAAATTATGATGTTGTTTATAAGGTAATAAATTATTAAAGGATTCAATGAATGTAATTATTTACTACACACATTGATATTTAAAGAACAAAAACCAACATTAAAATTATATAATGAAGCTTAAAATTGTTTGAATAACCAACAACCAATATATCTACTTCAAAACTTGTCAATGCCATCATCCTTGGTCTGTATCTATGATTGGGGTTTTATGAGTTATTCTGTGATTAAAGATGCACATCCATAAAGTGGATCCAACATTACTATATTCTTTAGCAAATGATATAATGATTTTAATAATTTGCTAAAGAATATATACTATATATATTCTTCTACCATTCAATATTAAAGAGACAAAAAAAGAACAACACAAACCCAGTACCTCTCAGACCCAAACAAATTATAGGTAATGTAAGATTCTTCTCCAGCGACTTCGAAACAATGGCAACTGGGAATTCCAATCAATTGACAAAACGCAAACAAGGATCGACAACAATGGTGGTTCGTCTTGCAAGATCTCTCCTTCAAATATGGAACATGGTCTCTCTTTGAAAAACGAATGAACAATCTTGTGTTGAATGAATGAATAAACTAATTAAATTTGAAATTAATTTTAAGGGAGGATTCGATTTGGAGGGAAAAAAAAATTGGGAAGAAATTTGAAATTTTTGGGCCTCTGCAATTCCAATCCATTGAGTCGTATGTATATGTGATTGCATATATGGATATACACATAACATAGCCATATATACATAATCTAAAATTATTGTGAATGACCTAATATGCCCTTGGAGTAACTTTTCATTTTTCAACCTATGGGCCCTCACTGTCCTGAATCCAGTGAGAGGCGCACTAGAGACGATGTTTTCCCCCTCACTCTCTCTCATCTCTAGTTGTTTCTAGGGTTACACCAAGATGGGTTGAAATCGCAATTTCTCTCTCTATCTCATTCTACACTTTTATGAACAGATCCTGAGTGGTTGAAACTATAATCTCTAGGTTTTCCAATCTTTTCAATGAAAAATTGAACCCTAGAAACGAGTTTTTGATTAAATTTCTTCTTCTTTTTTTTTGTTATTTATTTCGATGAAATTTGGGGGTTCAGGTGATTTTTTTGAAATTGACTTGAAGAATGAGATTTGAAGTTCCGATTCCTGTTTTATTTCTTCAGCTTGTGAGGAAATTAAAAGGATTTGATGATTTTTTTGGACCAGATTAGTTCAAATTGGAAGGATTATCTTTTATATGGTCACATAGAAAAATATAGTTTTATGTTTGGTTGGTGGGAAAATGAAAGAAAGTTGAAGGAATTATGATATACATATATATATATATATATGGGGTATGGATCTGATAAGTTTTGATGTTGTTTTTCTTATAGGTTCTTGAGCTTGTCGGGAATGCTATGAGGGACAACAAGAAGAATCGGATTGTTTTTCAGCACATACAATCGGATTGTATGGGTGCGTTTGGAAATGTTGTTTTCTGTTCTATTTTTGTTTTTTGGCACTGTTCATGAGAACAGAACGTGTTTGGCAACCATATTTACTGTTTGTTCTGTTATCAATTTGGAAAGTGTTTTCATGAATAGTAGAAAAATAAGGGAATAACAAAAACTTGTTTTTTTGTTCTTTTTGGGATTTTCCAAAAAAAATAAAAATGTGAAAATATTTCCCGAACAGTTCTGCAATCAGCACCTCCCCTTCACTTCCACCTTCCACCTTCAACCACCACCAACGACAACACCACCAGCCACTACCCCCACCCTTCACCACCCCCAACAACAACCTTCGACCCCCATCAAACCCCCAAATTGAACACCCATACACACACACACACACATATATATACACAGAACCAATCAATTTCGCCGACTTGTGAAACGGTTTTGCAAGTTTGTACGTGGTTCGAGAGGTTTGGATTTGGAGAGATTGTTAGAGTGAGGTGGCTTAGGCGCGAAATTGGGAGATTTAGGGCAAAATTAGAGAGTGGTGAAGTTCGATTTAGGGGTATTGGAGTTGAATGTGGTGTAGAGAGAGGAATGGTATTAGGGTTTAGAGAGAGAAAGTGAGATTGAGAGATCATTTGTAGTAATGGGTTTATAGGCGGTAAAGAGAAGTGTGTATGTAAGAGAGAAAGACGAAAAAAGACTGAAGAATGGAGGTCGAGAAGAAGAAGACTCGTTTTTTTTTTTTGTCCAAAACAAAAATTATGTTTTTTTGTTTTTAAGATAGAAAACAAGGATAAGAACAAGAATGTTTTTTCTTTTCAAGAGGACAAAAACAAAAACAAAATTTCCAAACGGGGCCTATAAATTTGTCCAAAAAATAAATGATGTGTTCTTTGTTATATATATATTTGTAGAGAGGGAAAGTGGTAAAGATAGAGAGAAAGTAGTTTTGTAATATATATATATATATATATATATATATTTGTAGAGAGGGAAAGTGATAGAGAGAGAAAAAAAAATAATTTTTGTATAAAAAAATGAGGGCAAAAGTGTCATTTTGGGTTGACTTTTCAAATATTTGGTGTGAGTGAAAGTTAGAATCAAAACTTATATTTGGCTGAAATACTGTCAAACTGGCTTGAGGGGGTATTACTGAAAGTTGCCCTTAAAAATATCTTTAACAAAATTATCAACAAGAGAATTACAAATCTTTTAAAAAAAATACTAATATTATTTTGAAAAAAAAAATTAAACTAATATTTTTCAATTTTTTATTTTTATTTATTTATCATTGTATTAAAAAAATAAGCTATTTTTTTAATTTTTTAATTTTTTATTATATGTATTTATCATATAATTATTTATTATATTTTATTTATCAATTATTTATTTATTTTATTTATTTATTGTGTATTTTATTTATTTAAATAAAATTTTATTTATTTATTCAATTTTATTTATTATGTATTCATATTTTAATTTATTATTATTACTTATTTATTTTTATTAATCTATTATTTTATATATATTATCTATTTTCTTTATTATCTTTATTTATTTTATTTATTTATTGTGTATTTTATTTATTTAAATAATATTTTTTATTTATTCAATTTTATTTATTATGTATTCATATTTTAATTTATTATTATTATTTATTTTATTTATTATTATTATTTATTACTAATTTAATATTTAATAATTTTTATTACTGATGATAGGGTTAATGAGAGAAAACAAATATAGAAAATATCTTTTTATTTGATTCCTCCTTCCTTTGTAATGGGAGGAAGCGTTTTCTCTAACTTAGAAACATAATCAAGTTAAGAAACGTATTTTTATTGTTATTTTTAAATTTCAAAAAATAAAAATAAAAATAAAAACAAAAACAAAAACAGTTCGTTGCCAAATCCAAAAGTTATTATTTTATAAGTTTTCAAGATTCAAAATATAAAAAGAATTGTGGGTCTCGAAATTCACAGGAAAAAAAAAAAGAACAATACACAACTATGGTTGGATGCTTTTTGGTTTGACTCAAAAGATTATACTGATAGGTAAGGTTAACATTCGCACGACTTGTTTATGAAGATTTTGCCATGCACACGACACGTGCATGTATGTATGTGGCATTATATGCAGATGAGTTTTTTTAAATATTTTTTAATATTATGTTTTATTACCTAGAAGATATTAGTACCTTTAAAAGTTGTACAAAAATATATAGATTTGTTTAGAGAAATCTACAAGATGGATTTTCTTATCATTGGATTGAATCGATTAGAGATTGAGAAACCTATAAACAGGAAAGAGTCATTCATTTGCAATCATAAAGCTCAAGTTTGTGTAAGTAAATGAACAACTTTGTCTAGGATATTATAACAATATATGAAATATAACAAAAAGATAGGATGATAGTATAATAATATCCTTATTGAATTGTTATTATTTAACCTAATAAATAAATACTCAACTCAACCTCTTTTTTGTTTTTATTATATTTTTTAACACTACATTTATTGATAAAACTATTATCAAATACTAATTTTTTACTTCTAAATTTTGTATTTGATTATTAAAAGCATAGTAATAATTAATTTTGCTTTCAAATTATAAATATTTTACAGTTTATTAATCCTTTATGTGTTGTATAAATTTGTATCACTTTTAAATAATCAAATTCACATGATAATAAATTATTGGGCTATTAACAAATAACTCCCTATATGGTTTCAAATTCTTGACAAACACCCCCTGAGGTGTCAAATAACCCCCTGCACTTTTCACACCATACACACAGCCCCCACTCCGTTAGTATTCCGTTAACAAACACCCCTCTGCTGTTAAAAATTGATATTTTATGCCTAAAATAAATTGGTAACTAAATTAAGATTTTTTAGTAAATTACAAATTGTTATTTTTTTTAACTAAATTAAGATTTTTGAGTAAATTACAAATTATTTTTTTTGTTTTTTGTTTAAGTTTACTTATTTATTTAAATTCAAATCTGAAAAAATATATTACTCCCCCCGTCTCAAATTATAAATCATTTTTGGGGAATTCAATTTTTTAAGAGGATGACTTTTTATTATAGTGCTAGTGAATAAAATACAAACTTTACATGTGGTCCACTATAGTGATGTAATCGTTTATAAAGTATATGTTTTATAACTTTAATGCTTGAAGGTTAAACTGGTAAGTTGATCAAATAAAATGCTTTGACTTTTCAAAGTGGACACTTATTTTGGGACGGAGGGAGTACAAATTATATAAAAAAAAACATTATTGATAATAATACACTTTAAATAATGTTTTTATTTTTATTTTTTTTAAGAGAATAGATGCATAGAAATTTTAAAAGGGTTTTGTCCTTATAATTTGTACTTTCTCTGTCCCAAAATAAGTGTTTACTTTTCTTCTTTAGTCGTCCCAAAATAATTGTCCACTTTAAAAAGTCAAATCACTTAATTTGGTCAATTTATCAGTTTAATTTTCAAGCATTAAAGTTATAAAATATATAATTTATAAACAATCACATCATTATAATGGGACCACGAGTAAAGTTGGTATTTTATTCACTAACACTACAATAAAAGTCATCATCTTAAAAAGTTGAATTCCCCAAAAGGGACTTATAATTTGAGACGGAGGGAGTAATATATTTTTTCAAATTCGAATTTAAATAAATAAGTAAACTTAAACAAAAAACAAAAAAATAATTTGTAATTTACTCAAAAATCTTGATTTAGTTAAAAAATAATAATTTGTAATTTACTAAAAAATCTTAATTTAGTTACCAATTTATTTTAGGAGTATTTTGGGCATAAAATATCAATTTCTAACGGCATGGGGGTGTTTGTTAACAGAATATTAACGAAGTGGGGGTTGTGTGTAAGGTGAGAAAAGTACAGGGGGTTATTTAACACCTCAGGAGGGTGTTTGTCAAGAATTTAAAAACATAGAGGGTTGTTTGTTAATAACCCTAAATTATTAATTGATTATATAACTCATTTCTAAAGGAAAAAAAACCATGAAATCGCTGTGTGAAACCGAAGGAACCGGTATTTTAGGAGTTGAGTTAGTTCAATTTCAAGTTTAACGGCTTCAATGTCGGTTCTAACTATACCTGGATGGGATTCGAATCTGATCTATCTTGATCCGATCTGAATCCAATAAACTTATTAGCCGATCCGACTAATTTTTACTTAGTTGATACATATCTGGATTTGTTCATCACATATCCGATCTAATTATGTACTTTTTTGTTATTTATCCAATAACATTAAACACCATATATATACTTATCGATACACTTTCTTAACAAATATACAAATCAAAAAGTGAAAATGAAATTGGAACATAATTAAATACACTATTTATTATTTATATATTAATAACATAGTACTGAATATTTATATATTAATAACATGCTATTATGTGTGTATATATGGGATCACCTAAATCTATATCCAATTTGTTAACAAAATCAGATTATCGAATTTGGATCATGCTCGAATTATCCTTCTGTTTTTTTTACTAATCAGATCGGATAAAATGATCTAACTAACGAATACGAAGCGAAAAAAATTGCACACTGAGTTTTAGCATTGTGCTAGAGGCCGGATCTGGATTCGATTCTTCCTAGTGAAAATTTGTCAATTTGGTTTCTTAAAAATAAATAAGCAGGATCAAATAAAATATCATATTAATGAAAAAAAAAAGTACAAAGCAGGTGTGACGTGTTGACATGTGTTTGTCCTCTCCCTCCCTTCCTTGTTCCAAAAATGATTCTCACTCCTCTCCCCAACACATTGGACATTGAAATCAGCATTTTGTAATAAATTTCATATACAAGCAATAATCAACAACCTCAAAAACCCATCTACTCTCTCTCTTATACACATCTCAATATCTTCAAGACTGCAACCATGGCTGAAGCATCCACCTTTCTATCAAAAAAGAGGTACTTGATTACTATTTATATGATCTTGTAATATATATTGTTTTACACCCTATGTGCTTAAGCATCTATGATCAATCTTTAATATGTTTAGTTTTTGTTTTTACATAGTCATATATGTACATAGTTTAATCCCAATTGTACTAGTATAATTTTGTATGGAGAATTTTTTTGTTGCAGGTATGCAGTTGTGACAGGTGGAAATAGAGGGATAGGATTGGAAATCTGTAGACAATTAGCCTCAAATGGAATTATGATGGTGATAACTGCTAGGGATGAAAAAAGGGGTATGGAAGCTCTTGAAAATCTCAAAAGAAGCAGTGGCCATGTCTCTGATCTTGTGGTGTTTCATCAGCTTGATGTGGTGGACCCATCCAGTATTGCTTCCCTTGCAACTTTCATCAACGCCCAATTTGGAAAACTTGATATCCTGGTATAATTCCAATTCTTTTATTTTTTATTTTTTATTTTTCTTGTATGGAGGAAAAATATTCCATTATTTTCATTAGATGCAATGGTCATTCATTACCTATTTTCAGAAGTAGTACTATTGTGATTTGTTTTTACATATACCAAAATATTCCAATTGTTTTTTTAAAAAAAAAAAAATTTCTTTTGGAAGATATGCTAATCTTTTGGTTGGCAAATGATTGAAGTGAGTCACTATCAGGACTTGTCTCTTGTGCATATTTTATAAATTTATGTGAAATTAGTGATGAGTAAAGTTGGGACTCTTGTGCAGGTCAATAATGCAGCTATTAGTGGAGTCATAGTGGACAGTGATGCTCTTAGAGCTTCAGCTATTGTTAATGGTGGGATAATCCTTCATGCAACATGTGTTTCTATGTCACTAGCAAAAGTTTTATGATTTATCAAACAAAACTGTACTTGTCTTTATATACATATATATATATATATATATATAATGTTTTTTCGGAAGTATATATGTATATAATGTTACTGAAGAAACAGTAAAGTTCTCTTGGTTAAAGGACATAATCATCTCTTACATTCTGTTCGTCTTGGAGACCACTCTCAAGCACTAATTAGAAAAGCTGGTAAGAGCTGATGAGAATGCATATACAGAGAGGTTTTATTTCCATATTTGTTAATTGAGCAATAGGCCTACGCAAGAATGCTATATAATTTTACACTGGGTTTTTAATAAGATACTAGTATATAATTATGGAATAGGTCTCTGGAAATCATTATAGTATTCACCAAAAATACTTACTACTTTGACTCAAATTTCCTCCAAATAAGTATAATGAGGTATTTTTTTTGTTGTTGTTGGCTTTTAAGAATTTAGTGTATGCTATATGGTTAGTTGTTAAGATTTTTGGTACATGCAGGCACATGTATTATTTTTAGGGTGTTCCAGACTCGTAGAGGAGTCTTCTTTAGGTAGAGCTGATAAAATGAGACACGATACGAACACAACATGAATTAAAAGGGTTAGGGTTGACCATAAAAGGGTTGAATTTGTATAAAGGTCGACTCGAACACGACACGAGAATATAAGGGTCAACCCGAACACGACACGTTTGACACGATTATATTTTTTTTATTTTTTTCTCTTCTCTAATTGGTCATGGGTTTAAATATATCAATAAACTATTATTGGATCGTGTCAAATTCAATTTAATTTTGCTGATAGTAGGTTAAATAGTTCGTTTCGTGTTGGGTTGTGTCAAATTTAATTTAATATATTATAATAAATAGGTTAAATAAATTACATGGGTCGACATGGATAACATATGGGTTGGGTTAGGGTTAAGCATATTTGACACGTATATTAACTAGGACTTTTTCGACACGACACGATTTCAACCCGACACGAATACGACCCACTGACATGGATTGCCAGCCCTACCTTTAGAGTACAGGGCTACTAGGTAGAGCCTTGGATCTGCCCCACTGAAGTTGGCACGCGTGGTTGACCCAATGTGTTCGGCATCGAGATGGATTACTCGTGGCCTTTTAACGTGGTTCTTTTGTGGCAACGCCGCTTGTGGAACTGAAAAGCAGACACGGGAGTAGTACCTCCATGGTCTATGGGTCCTGATGCTGTAGCAGTATCTCAGGGGCATTTACTACCATTTTGCACAACTCTAGCAGTATATGCATGTACTGCGAAGGGTATTGGGGAGTGATCCGTTGCACGACTGATCCGGGTGTGGCCATAGATGTTGCGTAACCGTGACACGTGGACAGCGCGACGCCATCCTCACATTTTGAAGGGATTGGAAAGAACATGTGTCATGGAGGTTAAGGGTGTAGTTTAGTAATAAGGATCCATAATGTAAATTCCACCCATTTCTTAATGTGGAAGGAACATTCCTTATTGGCCTTCATCATTATTGGAGACATGTGGAGCATTGGTAGAGGTTGAGGACCACTTCATTTTAGGGCAACATTTTGAGCACCTATAAATAGAGGGCAAGAGTGCTTGCCTAGGGATCCCAACTTCATTATTCTCATTTTCCTTTCTTTGAGGCCACTCCCTCAAGGACGGCTACCCACCCTCTCCTTCCTCTGTGCATTCGGCCATGAAAGCTTGATTTATATCTTCTCTACATCACACCATTCTTCTCTATTTGCTTCTATCTTCTCCTTTATCTTGGTCTTTAGCTATTTGGGGGTATTTCATTTTGGGAATTTTAGCTCTACTAGTGTTCTCTACCCACTCTCTAGCTTGAGATGAGGCTACACTCTTTGCTCTATCCACCTTCTCTTTCTCTTCTCTTCTCTTCACTTCACCCTCTTTACTTGAGATTTCGACAAGGGATCTTGACTCATTTGTTCTGCCTTGCTAGTGGAGCCATTTCTCCATTTTCCGTTTATTTGCTGCTATTTCTGCACTTTTTCACCCACAGTACCTAAAAACTATGCTTTGTTTTCTGAAATGATATACTAAACTATGGAAGATGAATGACATTTTGTTTTGTGAATAAAATCTATAGATGGAGTAGATTAAATTATTTTCATTGATAATCTGCGCAGGAGCTCGAATAGCTTGGACAGAGAACTCTACTCAGACTTGGGAGTTGGCAGAAGAATGCTTGAAAACAAACTACTATGGAGCCAAAAAAATGGTTGAATCACTTCTTCCACTTCTTCAACTATCCGATTCACCGAGGATTGTTAATGTTTCTTCGACTTCTGGAAAGTTAAAGGTATAAAATCAATAAAACTGTGCAGATTATGCATTTTTTTTTTACTCAGAAAAATGAAGTCATTATGTTAAGAGTTTAACAGCCTCAAAATCTATTTTCTTGTATGGGTAAGTGTCAAATTTTATATATACTCTACGAATAGTTGACATTGACCCCAACTTTCATGTCAATGTTGTTTCAGTTTATCCACAATGAATGGGCTAAAGGAGTGTTAAACGACGACAAGAGTCTCCCAGAAGAGAGAATCGATGAGGTCCTACAAGAGTTTCTCAAAGATTTCAAAGATGGTTCGTTAGATGCAAAAGGCTGGCCAGATTATCTGTCTTCATACACATTATCGAAAGCAGCCATGAATGCCTACACAAGGCTACTAGCCAAGAGGTACCCAAACTTGATCATCAACTGTGTCTGCCCTGGCTATGTCAATACAAACCTTAATTGCAATACAGGAACCATAAGTGTCGAAGAAGGCGCGGAAAGTCCTGTGAGACTCACCTTGTTGCCCGAGGGCAGGCCTTCTGGCTTATATTTCTCCCAAAAGGAAGTTTCATCTTTCTAGTGGAAATTCCAATCTTGCATATGAACCTACATCTTATATATATTGCAAGGATGCTTTCACTTCCTTTTCATTTCCTTTATCAACTTATAACAAAACATTGTGCGAATACGAGTGATATATTGTTTGTATTGTTTTGTAAGACACTTAGTTATGCCATGCAATGATGTGGTGGTGATTTCTCTTTCTAATATAGTGCTCACTCACTATATTGATCGCGTCCATATTTAATACCAGTCCTATGAATAACCTAAGAATTGTTTGGTGTTTATCTATAGTTGAATGAACATATAAATCCAACTAGAAGTATGGGTGCATAAGTTTGTGTTTTTTTCAAGAATGGACAATGCAATGATAGAAGTGCTCTCACTATGACCACTCCTTTATGGCCGTTGGACTGCTTGAGAATGCTCTCATCATAGCGTTACTCTTTCAAGAATTGAATTTTGTACGCCATCTCCTATTTGTTGAGAATCCCAAAACCCTGTGAAACTGTTAAGGTTTTTACACATGTTCAAGAACACTTAACCCTCCGTTTGAAGCCGTGCACACCTGCAAATCAAAATCATACACAAACAAACACCAACACAATTGACACAAAGATATATACGTGGTTCGGCCAAATCAGCCTACGTCCACGGAGAGCACTATTTCACTATCGATCAATGAGAGGATTACAATATGATGATCAACAACTCACACAGTATTTCACTCACACATGTATCGCTCACCATCACCAGTGTTTCACTCACACCAAGAAATATCACTCTGTATCTCTTCTTCTCTCTATATCTGTACAGACAATACAATAGGTTGGACCCTGTATTTATAGGAGAGGTTAATTGGGGAACAAGACAATTAGTATCCCAAACCAATTAGAATCAGGAGTCTTCAAGTCAATCTCCTACTCAAATAAGGATTGTTTGGTGGCTAGTTTAACTTTCCCTGTAGAAAAAGAAGTCACACTCCAACAATCTCCCACTTGACGACTTTTCATCCAACAATCAACTCCATCAAAGATCAGTTCATTACGGTGCCCTCATTTCTATCTTCAAGCTTTAAGACCTACTGAAACTTCAGTTCCTCTGTTGTCACCACTTTGGTCAACATGACCATACTTATAACTCCCACTGCATGAGCAATATCTAGCCTTGTACAGAACCTACGACCTCTATTGCATCTGACCACTCTATCTTGTAACCACTGTCATCTTGCAAACTTTGTCACGTCTGTCTTCTTTTTCCCTTTCACTGAGAAATTTTCTGGTTGCTGCATATAAAACTCTTCATTTAGATCACCTTCGAGGAAACAGTTTTGTTATCTAACAACTCTAGATGCAAACCATTTGCTGCAACAATGCTTGAATAAATGGTATTTAGTTTCACAACCGAATACTGGAGAGCTTTCTTCCCTACCGGCAGCTCGGTTAGTGTCCATCTCTTGTTGGAGATAAGGGACTTCATTTCTTCTTCCATCGCAAGCTCCCACTGGCTCACATCTGCTGCATTGTATGCTTCATCATCATATTCTGGTTCATCTTCATCCGTGAGTAACAAATAATTCAGGTATCTCCAATTCAGCACATGCGGCTGCGAAGTCCTCTTAAACACAGAATTAGGAGTCAGAGTCTGCGGTGTATCATCCTGTTAAGTATTGCTATCTGCAATAAGTTCTTCTGAATGAGGACTCTCACTATCTTGAATTTCATCTAACTCAACATACACAGGATCACTCTGTGCTGCAGGATCTGAAATTGTTGCATGCCTATCCTTGTACATCACCTTTTTATTAAACACTACATCTCTGCTTCGGATCACCTTTCAGTTCTGATCATCCTACATGCGGTAACCATACTCATCACCGCCGTATCCAATGAAGGTACATTTCTGTGATTTGTGATCAAGTTTACCCCTGACATTATCATTTATATGCACATATGCAACACAACAAAAAACTCTCAAATGTGAAAATATTACCTCTTTACCGCTCCATACCTCTTCTGGTATTCTGTGCTCCAATAGTACTGATGGACCTCGATTGATTAAGTATGTTGTTGTACTGACTGCTTCTGCCCAGAACTGTTTTGACAACTCTACCCGAATGCACATGCTTTTGGTTATCTCAGTCACTTTTCGTTTCATACATTCTGTTGTAGTGTACTTGGAACAGTCTTCTCTAATCTGATATTGTTCTCATAGCAAAAGTTCTTGAACCCGGAGTCTTCATTTTCTCCACCAAAATCCAATCTCAATTTCTTTACCTTCCTTTACCATGGCTTTCAATTTCTTAAACACATTATACACCTCAGATTTATGTTTCAAGAAGTAAACTCATATCCACCTAGAATGGTCATCAATGAAAGTGACGAATTAGGACTTTTTGCCAAGAGAGGAGATAGTTGCTGGCCCCCAAACACACATGTGAACTAGCTCAAGCTTATCCACTATGAGACTTCTATTGTTACTCTGAAAACTAACCCTCTTATGCTTACACTCACAGAAGTCGATGTCAATCGATTTCATTGGTAGTTTTTCCTTCGAGAGCATAACCACAAGTTCTTTTTCACTCATGTGACCAAGCCTCTGGTTCCACAAGTTATGATCCTCCTTACCTTTTGCAACTGCAATCACTATGCTAAAATTGGTGGTTGGGTAGAACATACCTTCTTTCTTTCCTCGTGTTATAGTCATAGCCCCCCTGGAAACTTTCCACTTATCTTCACTGAAAGTGGTCACATAACCTTCACTTGCCAACTGACCTATTGAGATCAGCTTCTTCCTCAAGTCTGGAATGTGTCTCACATCCCTTAGCTTCCATATCGATCCATTGAGTCTGATATGTACTTCACATTTGCCTACGACACTGCAGGGCTTATCGTCACCTAGATGAACCTCACCAAGGTTACTAGGTGCATAGCTCTCAAAGAGCTCTCGACTTGAGGTGGCATGAAATGATGCTCTAGAGTCCAAGACCCAAAACTCTGTCTTGCTCTCCAAAAAGCATATCAACGCATCATCTCCTTCTTCAGATACAATACTTGCCTCAGTCTTGTTCTCCACTACACTCTACGGGGATCTGCATTAGTCTCTATAATGACCAGTTTTGCCACAATTCCAACACTCAATGGAATTTCGAGACTCTTGTCTCGACTTGGAATGGTCGCGTCCATAACTTCCGTATTTCCTTCTACTCAAACCTTTGCCTCTGCTGTCAATATTCAATGTTGAGCCACTATTAGAGGAGTCTAATGCCTGCCTTCTAATTTCTTCTGTGAGTACCATACTCACCACAGAATCATATTGTAAGTTTTATTTCCCTGAAGAGCTACTAATCACAGCCACTGTGCTGCTCCAACTCTCTGGCAATTAGCTTAGGACCAAAGCCATTTTTATCGCGCTAGTGATTGGCATATCAACAGATTCTAACTGCCCAATAATCTCATTGAGAATATTAAGATATTCACTAACCTTTCTATTCTTAGACATCTTCAGATTAACCAATCTTTTGATGAGATGTACTATGTTTGCCAGAGATGGTTGTTCATACATGTTAGAAAGAGTGTCCATGAGAGACCTTGTTATCTTCTCATTCCTTATGTTGAAAGTAACGGACTTTGACAACGTCAGTCTAATCTTACCGAGAGCCTTTCGATCCAGGATTATCCAATCATCTTCTTTCATCAATTCTCACTTTTACTCTTCCAATGGTAAATACAAATTATTCTGAAATAACACGTCCTCAATTTGCATCTTCCAAAAAGCAAAGTTTGTACCGTCAAACTTGTCGATCATTGCTGTATTTTCTTATCCCATAGCCCCCACTGAGACTTTTTAAGGTGTTCGGAGTCGAATCACATAAAATCGATCGCACGGTTGCGTCCGGAACGGTCCAAAATTTTAAGAATGCCTCTAACCGTATCGAAAATGGGTAAAAAAATTACTCCAAATAGGCTAAAAACAGTTTCAGCACTAAAAGACAAAATAGTGCTTATGCGGCACTTCTGCTGATGTGGCATTTGATGATGTGGTACCGCTAACGTGGCAGATGATGTGGCATTCATCTTCTCCGGTAAGCATGTCGCCGGACTGGTTTTTCCAGCGACCGGTCCGTAGGTTTTCTGGTAGTAACTTGCAGCAGCGTGTGGGACCTCCGATGGCGACGCACTTTACACTGTTGGCTTCGTCTTGACAAGACGAAGCTCCTAGTATGGTTGGATTTTGATTTCGTGCAAGTTGAACCTTCGAATCTGGACCAGAACGTACGACTTCGGGATTTGCTCCAATCTTGCATTTGTTATGTCTTTACATTCCGTTACTTGATATTTTTATCCCGTTTGTGTGTGTAAGCATGTTTCAGGAGCTTAATGAAGAAACATAGCTAATCTCGGTGAATTAACTGAGTTCGTTTTTGTTTCTATCTCGAGAAAGGAATCAAAAGGTGTGTTAGAGCAAAAAAGAGCTACCAGATGGCAAAATGGTTATTTCCTGACATCATTATTGCACCGAAGGGCAAAAATGTCATTTTCAGACATTATTACTTCACCAAAAAATATCAGGAGTCAAAAGCGACCAGTCTAGCTCAAATATGAAAAGATGGATTTTTATAGCAATTATGCATTATATCCTACGTCGTCAGAAAGAAAAAGAGGCAGATTGGACCTAAGCTACGTTGTGGTTTGTACCCTACGCCCTAAACCTACGCCCAAGCGTAGGTCCTACCTTGTGGTCACGTGATCCCTTTATGTGCCGAAGTTGTTTCAGAGTTGTTTCAGAATTTTTCAGTTTTGTCCCTATTTCGATATTTTAAGTGATCGGTGATTCCAGACCTCTACATACAGGCTTATACACATAATTATATCAATTTTATAGAGATTATTGATGTATTATGAAATTACAGAAAAGGGCAACCATTAGGGTTTCCCTCACTTGTCTATAAATATGAGAGGGTTAGGTTTAGGATTGAAGGTTGTGATATAAAAGTTTGGTATTGTTTTTGGGAGGTTGGTCCTGGTTCTGATTTTCACTCACGTTCATTGAAGACTTACTTCCATTGAAGAGAACCACTATTGAAGACCTAGAGATCCGGAGAAGAGGCCATGGAGAGCGTTTCTACACCGACGATGCAATCTCCTTCTACCATGATCAATTAATTCAGTATCTAGGGTTTTCTTAGTAAAACCCTAGCCAAGTAATGTAGTTCTGATTTTGTTTTCAATTGTAGAGAGGGGAAACTGTGACTATATTATGACGATTGTGTTAGATGAGATACCATTTTTATTCGTGATACAAGTTTATATATTTGAATTGATTCTTGTCTTAGAATTTTCGAATATATTTATCTTACACAATCACAATTATTCACTATGGGTTGGAACTCGGATGCTTAATCTGTGATTTTCTACACAATGGTGGTCATAAAACTCAAAACCCTAGGTTGACACAGGTCATGCCCTGACAAACTGATATAGACATGTTTTAGTTTAATTTACTACTTTAATTTACTTTCCTGCATTTACTTTCTGTTAGTAGTTGACATGCACTAATCAATTTAGTCTTGAGATGGGTTGTCGCGATCCGGTTGAGAGTAATTCTTTTTGGGGTCAAACTGCTGACGCGGTGCGACCTGGTTCACAGTCAATGGATCGCCCTCATGCAATTGAAATAGAATTTGGACTATATTATGCGGTTAGTGGTGGAGTGAGGAAACCCTATTTTCTCTTTTTCTGAATCACAACCATTATTCATTATTGATTTTTGTTTTATTTTCATTAGTATTATATAATTCACAAAAGCAAACTCTTTTCGAAAACTATAATTTAGTGTTTTTAAACTATTAAAGTGAACAATCCTCGTCTCTGTGGGATCGATATTCCCTTACTCAAGCAAAACTATATACAATTGATCTGTGCGCTTGTAAAAGGGTAAAACCTAAAGTGTCGATATATACGTGGTTCGGCCAAAACCGAAAGTGTCGATATATACGTGGTTCGGCCAAATCAGTCTACGTTCACGAAAAGCACCGTTTCACTATCTATCAATGAGAGAATTACAATATAATGATCAGCAGATTAATAACTCACACAGTATTTCACTGATACGTGTATCGCTCACCCTTACCGGTATTTCACTCACACCAATAAATACCACTTTGTATCTCTTATTCTCTCTATATCTGTGCACACAATATAATCAGTTGGACCTTGTATTTATAGGAGAAATTAGAATCAACAATTTTCAAATCAATCTCCTACTCAAATAAAGATTATTTGGTGGCTATTTTAACTTTCCCTACACGAAAAAAAATCACACGCCAATAGAAACCGCCACTTTAAAGATATTTTCTGAGAAGTACCCATGTCTCATCATGAATTCTATCTCATCATCAGTTGCGTCTACAATTAATAGACCAAAAAGAAGTCGAATTGCTATAGTCCCATTCCATATCAACTGTTTAAAGAAAATGCCAAAGTCTGAATAAGCCTGTCTTCATGAGTGTCTAAACAAAACAAGGGTACGAGCCAGAGGTGGCAAATTTTATCCAAATTCATCGATCCGCCAACATTTGTCCTTAAAATTTGGGTTATTGGGTGAGTGATTTGAGATACAGATTACTAATAAGTTGAGTGATTAACACTTCTCAATTTTGCGAATTGTCAACGGATTTGGTTGAGGGTACCCGTGTAAACCCATTTCCATCATTTTAGAAACCCTAAAGCCTTTCTCTCACCCTCTCTTTCACCTCTCTACCCCTCTCTCTGGCCTCTCCTCTCTCGCACCTATCTCAGAAATGTTAGATCATATATATATATAGGGTAAATAGCTAAAAATATACCTCAATTTTCTTCTCTTTCTCTATTATACCCCATCAATTAATTATACCCCCCTCAACTTTCATTTTCTTGCACCATGGGTTTGCCCTCAATTTTTTTTACCCTTTTACCCTTCAAATTTTTTGTATTTCCACCTTACCTTTAATTCTATCCTTACTATTATATTTCTTAATTCTTTAAATTACAAAAATATTATTTCTTTTAGTTAGAATATTAATTATGTCATTTACCTTTAATGTATTAGACTAAATATACTCTCAAATGTAATTTTTTTTTATAAGTTCTAATTATTTTATTTGTAAATCAATTAACTTGATATTAAATTTTAGTTTGATTTAAATCATAAAACTCAATCCTAATTAATATATTCATAAATAAATCCAATTTATGAAAACAATATATATATTTTGAACAAAATATATATATTTCGGAATATATGTATATATTGAAAAATGATATATATTTCGGAATATATATATAATTCGTTAAAAATATATATTTTCCGAATTCTTTTAAAAAATATGATTTTTTTCCGAAAAATAATTTTTTTGGGAAAAATATATATTATGTTCCAAAATATAATTTTTTCTGAAAAATAATTTTTATTGAGAAAAATATATATTATTTTCAAAAATATGAATTTTTTCCGAAAAATAATTGTTTTGAGAAAAATATATATTATGTTCCAAAATATGATTTTGAATCATAATACCTAAACTACCATCAATAGTATAAGAGGGTTTAGTGAAATCAGACCTTTAAAAAAATTATCTTTCGAAAAAATATGTATATTTTGGAATATATATATTGGAAAATGATATATATTTCGGAATATATATATATATATATATATATATGATTCGTCAAAAGTATATATTTTTTGAATTGTTTTAAAAAATATGAATTTCTTATGAAAAATATACATTATTTTCTAAAATATAAAAAATATATATTTCGGAAAACAAATCATATTTTGGAAAATAATATATATTTTTCTCAAAAAAATTATTTTTCGGAAAAAATCATATTTTGGAACATAATATATATTTTTCCCAAAAATTTTATTTTTTGGAAAAAATTCATAATTTTTTAAAACAATTTGAAAAATATATATTTTTGACGAATTATATATATATATTCCAAAATATATATCATTTTCCAATAAAACTTAATTTCATTTAAATCATAAAACTCATTATCCTAATTAAAATTTTTTTTTGCCAAATGAAACTTTCTTTTCATAAAAATATATTCATAAATTGTGATTTATTTATGAATATATTAATTATGATTGAGTTTTATGATTTAAATCAAACTAAAATTTAATAACAAGTTAATTGATTTACAAATAAAATAATTAAAACTTATAAAAAAAAATTTTAACATTTGAGAGTATATTTAGTCTAATACATTAAAGGTAAATGGCATAATTAATATTATAACTTAAAGAAATAATATTTTTGTAATATAAAGAATTAAGAAATATAATAGTAAGGATAGAATTAAAGGTAATGTGGAAATACAAAAAGTTTGGAGGGTAAAAGGGTAAAAAAAATTGAATGCAAGCCCATGGTACAACATTTTATGAAATTTTAGGGGGTTCTAAGCTCATTTTATAGTTGATGGGATATAGTAGGGAAATAGAGTAAAATTGAGGAGGGTTTAAGCTATTTACCCGTATATATATATATATATATATATATATATATATATATATATGTATATTTACGGGTGTGTGTACGTTCAGAGGTTTTGGGCTCTTTATCCTTTCATCAGCCATTCTTTATCTCTATCTATGTATATTCTCCCTTATTCCGCGACACGTGTCTGATCAATTAGACCAATAGCTCCTCCAGGTTGGTTCCACTAGACTTTACCAATATTCAAAATAATAATACAAATAATGATAATTTATTTATGCAATGGAGAATTGTACAGTGCATCGATGAATGTTTAAAATCATATTTATTTTTTATAAGACTTTTCTCAATTTTAATTTACCATTTTTTAAGTTTATGAATAATTTCAAACATATATGTAAATAATATATATAGTTATTTATATTAACATACATATTAGAGATTCATTCATTAAAAAAAAATTCTTTTGAAAACTAAATCAAATCTCATAAATTTTTTTGAGGAATTTAGTTTTTTGGTGCTTGTGTATATATATATATATATATATATATATCTTTTCGGAAATTGTCTTAATGTTAGAAATCGAGATCAAAACTTAATTGAGTTTTCCAAAATAAACTTACTCTTTGGTTGTTGTTGTATGTGTATATATATATATATATATCAATGTATACACTTTGAGGATTATAGAGTTGTTGTAAATCTAGCTCAAATTTGGTTTGGGATTTTTAATGTTTGATTTATATATATACATATATATATAGATAGATATTGGGGGTTGTGATGTTCTCGCAAATCCATATCAAAATCTTTTCAATTGTTTTCAAAAAATTTACAGTTTGATGCTCATCACTGCACACGATGTGGTTTGGTTCGGTTTCGACCGAAATTGTAACCGAATCGTTAATTTTGGTTTCTTAAAAATAAAAATTATAACCAAATTGTTAGTAAAAAAAATCAAACCAATTCAAACCATTTTTTTCGGTTCTGTTTTTATTTTTATAATTGTCTTTCAAAAAAATAACAACGACATAACTCAAAAGATAATATAATTAAAAACATAAACTAAATTACATAAAATAATTCATGTTTTAACTATTACAAACACAAAATCAAATCCATAATTAGTGGAATGGAAGTATGTCATTCAAAATTACATTTCACACTAGTTATCTAAATTTGCTTACACATCATTACTACCACACCACTGTTGAAATCTGTTACACATTAGTATGTCATTCAAAATCTGTTATCTAAGTCTGCTACACATCACTGCTACCACACCACTGTTGAAATCTGTTACACACTAGGTTAAGACTTGTTTTTTATACTGAGTGAATGGTGTTATACAAGTACTGAAATAGGTTGTTCATCAAATATTACGAAACAAACCATTCTCTAGCTCAATCTGAATGTCTGATGCTAAAGTGATATAGATATGATAATACTGTATTATTAATACATATATAATATGAAATATTATAATATATTTAAAACCGGTTCAGTTCAGTTTTTAATCAATCAAAATCGTAACCGAACCGAAAAAATCAAATTTTCAAATTTGAAAACCGTAATCGAACTGAATCATCTTAAAATCAAACTGAATCGCCGGTTTCAGTTCAGTCCGGTTCGATTTTTTAATTTTTTTTGTTTTGTGTGCAACCCTACTCATCACCAAAAGGAAAGGCCCATTAATCTTACTCCAAATTCAACTAATCTTTTAATTTACTTTCCTTTGTATGTATATATATAATTATTTTTTTAAGTTATATGCAGATAAATTTTTTTTTTAAATTTGAATTACATTTATATTATTTATATACTATGTGGGGCGGGTTGACCTGATCCATTCATGATTCGACCCAATTATGACCCTTTAAAACGGGTTGAAATTAGATTAGTAATCCATTTTTGACCTATCCATTTACAATCCAACCCAAACCCGCCTGATTGCCACCTCCACTGCTAGCCAAGAAGTACCCATATCTCAATAATGACAGCTATCATCTCCCAGGCTATAAACAAGTACATAATCATAATCTTATCATTGAAATAGTGCAATTGACACATTAGAGAAGAATCTGAAGTAACATTTTCTATCAGCAATGGCAGGAGCAGTCACGGCCACCGCGACAAAGAGGTATTTGGTTCTTGCATAGCATGTTTAAGTGGCCGATGTCTCCAACTCTTCGATCACATGTCCAAGACTAAAAGCACCTTCTTTTTATGGTTTTGCAGGTATGCAGTTGTTACAGGGGCAAATAGAGGTATAGGATTGGAAATATGTAGGCAATTGGCTTCTCATGGAGTTATGGTGGTATTAACAGCAAGAGATGAGAGGAAGGGTATGGAAGCTGTTGAAAAACTCAAAGACTGTGGTCTGTCTGATCATGTGGTCTTTCATCAGCTTGATGTGGTGGACTCATCCAGTGTTGCTTCTCTTTCTGCTTTTATCAAGGCTCAATTTGGAAGGCTAGATATCTTGGTAAACTGGCAAAACATTCTAAAAGTTCTTTTTTGTTATCTGTGTATATATGTACTTTTCTGTTCCCTCTCAATTCATCTTCTAAAGAATTACACAATAATAAATCATATCACCAGTTACCATTTTTTCTTCGAACTCTTTCCCTTGTAAATTGGATATCCAGAGTGAAATCAAATTATTCTGAGATTTGATAATTTTTATAAAATAGTTTAACTAACATAGTATGTTCTTTCTCCTTCAGCTTGAATTATGGAACAAAATTCAACCATACTAAACATAGGTGTAGCATACTATATGCTAAAACTGTACTTGTATGATCCATTTCGTTAACCCAGTACAAGGACAGATCCGGTATTCCCCTTGAGAATCACAGGAAATTTCTTCAATTATATAAGAATACAACTTATCTGAAGCATTTAGGTAGCACGACAGCCTTGAAACAGCGGACTGCATTACAATTAAAACAATATAGTCTCATCATATTATGAAATTACGGGTTGCCTATTCAGGCAGAAATGACCTCAAAATTCCCGGTAGATTTTTTCTTAGATAAATAAATTCCTGGTAGATTTTGTAACTATGAATTAATTTTTTCCCCTTTTTTCTGATTGTTATATTGATGAGAAGTGACCTCAAATTCTGTGCAGGTGAACAATGCTGGGTTAGTGGACTCATATTTCATGGTGATAGTTTGAAAGCTTCAGGAATTGGTGAAAGTGAGGTGTGTCTTTTATATATTTATTTATTCTCCCTCTTCTCAATTTCAGTTGTCCGGGAAGCGGCCTATTGGAAGTCACTATACATGACATAAAACTAGAAAAAAAAAAACTAACTTATTTGATGTTTTAGTGGCATAATAACCTCAGTTTCCTTCTTCTGTAGCAGTGAATTTGGAAATAATATATCCTAAAGATTGATTCTTTTCAATTATGCAGCCAGAAAGAGCAATAATCAACGAACTAATGACTCACAACTATGATTTGGCAAAGGAGTGCGTGGAAATTAACTACTATGGTGTAAAAAAGATGGTTGAAGCTTTTATTCCTCTTCTTCAATTATTTGATTCACCAAGAATTGTTAACGTTTCTTCGTACAAGGGAAAGTTGAAGGTATCACAAAATGCTTCCCTGTTGGTTTTGATAGCATAATATTTTACTACATATAGCATCTGAACTTCCTAGTAAAATGTTGAATCACCTCCAACATCCTCATTCTTGTAAATATGGAGGTTATCTCCGAAATGGAAAACTAAAGGGCTTGTTTGATTCACTTTTCTAAAAATAGTCCTTCATAACTTGAGAAGCATAAAATTAAACCAAATTTTTCTAAAACAAATTTTGTAAACTGAATTTTTTGAAACCAACATTCAAACAAATTTTCAACAGTATTTTGAATTTCAGTTACAAAGAACAAAACTATTTTCTCAAAACTGAATACATTTATGAAAATTGAACATTTTACATGAAGTCTGCTTAGTTGAGTTTTCTGAAAAAAAAAAATGTTTGTTTTCAAATAACTACCTTTTATTTCTGTCGGAAAACAGTTTTTTGTTTCAAGAGTTCTCGAGAACAGTTTTTCCCTAAATTTCCAACTTTCGTTGATGATGGTTTTTTGTTTCTTGTTATGTCATCTCAGAATATCTCAAATGAATGGGCTAAAGGGGTACTGAGTGACGCGGAAAACCTCACAGAAGAGCGAGTGGATGAGGTTTTGAATGTGTTTTTGAAAGATTTCAAGGAGGGCTCAATAGAAAGCAAAGGCTGGCCTGCTTTCATTTCTGCAGGTAAAGTATCCAAAGCAGCCTTGAATGCCTACACAAGAATTCTGGCCAACAAGTATCCGTGTTTCCGCATCAACTGCGTCTGCCCTGGTTTCGTCAAGACAGATATAAATTGCAATACTGGCATACTGACAGTAGAAGAAGGCGCGGAAATTCCAGTGAAGCTGTCCCTGATGCCTAATGATGGACCTTCTGGTTGCTTCTTTGTTCACAAGGAGGTTTCATCTTATGATGAATGAGAACTATTAGTTCCAATGTGAACAAGATTATGTTTTCATGTCACTCACTATGGCGATGCCAATTATGTTATCATGTTACTAGCTTTACATTAATACCTTGGCTATTTAAAAATTGTGTTTTTTATTTTATTTATTTATTTTTAATATATTCATAGTTCCACACCCACACTATACATTGCATTATGTATATCTATGGACTTTGTAGTATATCAAACCTGTGAATCCAACTAGAAGTATTGGTAGGTTACAAAAGTTGGAAAAGTAGTGGCGAGTTATTATGTGTTTATCAAGAAGGAAAATGCTATGACAGAAGTTTTCTCTTCATGAATTCTCCTTTACAGCAGTTGGATTGAGTGAGGAATAGTCATATTTCATCATCTACTGCGTGTACAAGGGCTATATGATGTTGTTTTAGGTAATTATATATATATATATATGGGGAAATGGCGCAAAGCACCCCTATAGTTTTAAAATTGTGCAGAAAACCCCCCTCATGTGTTCTAAACCTCCCTAAACTTTGCAACATGTGCGAATATATCCCTCCAAACCCTTTTCCGGTGCCGGAGATGAGAATTTACCAGCTTACCCTTAATGTTGTATTTGATATTTTTTTTAAAAATAAGACTGAAATGTGAAAAGACATTTTAATACTTGACAAATACTACGTGGTTCCAAGGGTTGAGGTATCCATGTCCATATAGCCTTTGTACGAATCTCAAACTTCTCTCTCTCTCTCATCTCAGTCTAGGGTTTGCTAAGCAAGATGTACACAAATCATCTTCTCCATTTCATCTTCTCCCCTAAACATATACAAACTTCATATATATTCATCGGAAACCAACAATACACCACCAATATTCTAAGCTCAATCCAAGATAGCAACTTTGAACAAACCCATATCTCCTTCTTAAAGCTCTTGTCAGATTTATGCAAAAACAAGTCCCTAAGACCTACACTACAAATCCAAACTCATTTGACAAAAATTGGATTGTCCAACGACACAAAAATTCGGAACTATTTGATGAATTTGTACTTCAAGTGTAGAAACTTTGGGTATGCACGCAAGCTAATCAATGAAAGTCCTGAACCAGATTTGGTTGTTTGGTTTGCTTTGGTGTCTGGGTATGCTCAGAATGGGCTCGGGGAAGATGCCCTTTTGGCGTTTCGTGAAATGCACTTGTTGGGTGTTAGGTGTAACAAATTTACGTTCCCGAGTGTGCTCAAAGCTTGCTCCATTAATTGCCAAGGGATTTGAATTTTGGTAAGGGGGTTCATGGGATTGTGGTTGTCACTGGGTTTAAAGATGATGGCGAATACATTGGTTGTTATGTATGCGAAATGTTTTCGGGTGGAACCAAAGCGGATGAGTATAGCTTGTCGAGTATATTAAATGCTTGCACGGGGCTGGAGGACATTGATCAGGGAAGTAAAATACATGCACATTTGATAAAGTTTGGGTATAATTCTGATCCATTCTCCTTAAATGCACTTGTTGACATGTATGCAAAAGTAAGTAGTGTTCAAGATGTGCTTGTGGTTTTTGAGGAGAACGCAGAACCTGATATTGTTTCCTGGAATGCTATTGTTGTTGGATGCGTTCTTCATGAATACCATAATTGGCCTTTGGAGTTGTTTGGGCGGATGAAATGATCTGGAATTTACCTAAACATGTTCACCTTATCAAGTGCTCTGAAAGCACTGCTGGCTTGAGGCTTCAAATTTTTGGTAGACAATTACATTGTAATTTGATAAGGATGAATATAGAATTAGATCCATTTGTGAGTGTTGGAATTTACCCAAACATGTTCACCTTATCAACTGCTTTCCCTTTTTGCTAATATGTACAATAAAGGAATGGGATTCAATTCGACAACTTTGTTTACTGTCCTCAACTCTGCAAGCTGTTAATGTTTCTTGACAAATTCATTCACTTGCTGAAAAATCATGGTTCAATATGATATTTATGTTGTAAACAGCCTTAATGATTCGTATGGAAAATGCGGTCATGTAGAAGACGCAACGAAAGTATTTAAAGAATGTCCATTCATAGACCTTGCTTCTTTTACATCTATGATCACAGCTTATTCTCAATATGGACAAGGAGAAGAAGCTGTAAAACTCTATTTGAAAATGCAAGACTAGGGATGGCAGTGGGGAACTGCCCCGCCCTGCCCCGTTTAGCCCGGGTATGGGGACCCGATTACATAAATGGAGGCGGGGATAGGGCAAAAAAAAAAATCCCCGTCGGGTTCGGGGGCGGGTTCGGGGGTACCCCCTCCCCGCCCCGAACCCACCCCGGTTATATATTATATATGTAATATATATTACAATAATATATATATGTTTAAGATATAATTTTTTATATAAAAAGGTAAAAAAATATATATATTATATATATATTTTTTTATATAAAAATTTAAAACCGGGGCACGGGGCGGGGCGGGGCAAAAAAATAAAAAAAAATTCCGGGGGCGGGGCGAGTTAGGGGGGACTAAATGGGGGCGGGTTCGGGGATGGGGATGGGGATCCCCGCCCCGACCCGCCCCATTGCCATCCCTATGCAAGACATAGAGCTCAAGCCAGATCCATTTGTTTGTAATTTTCTCCTGAATGCTTGTGCAAATCTATCAGCTTATGAACAAGGGAAACAAACCCTATATTGAAGATGAATGAGAGGGATGGTGAGAGAGAAATTGTACCAGAGTGTGTGTGTGAGAGAGAAGTCGTGCCCAGGTTATTGATTTTTGAAGATACAGAGCAAAGGAGAGCATATGATTCCTATATATATACAATGACTTATTTGGAAGAAGGATAGAATGGTAAGTGGGCAAGGGCCTTTTAGCTAAATATACCCCATGTGTAACTCACGTAACAAATTCTGGGCACAAAACTGACCGGAAAATTGTATTAGGGGGTATATTCGCATATGTTGCAAAGTTTAGAGAGGTTTAGAACACATGAAGGGGGTTTTCTGCATATTTTTGAAACTATAAGGGAGTTTTGCGCCATTTCCCCATATGTATATATATATGTAGCTAGGAATAAAATACCTCTAAATGTGAAAGCACTTGAAGACTGCAGATAATTGGAAGTTCACTTACTTTTAAAACTCATTTTTATTATATCAGAAAAATATGAATGTAAGAATGTTGAACATTTCTAAAAAAAAATAAAGGGATGAGAGAGATTTTTGTTTGAAAGCAATAACATTTAATTTTCAATTTTCTTTTTAATGTATCAAATTACCAAAAAAAAAAAAAAAGAGAATTAGTGAAATGGAAATTGGTTTTAAGTATAATGGTACATTTTTGTTTTTGGTGAGGTACTTGAGGTTAGTGGTGATTGGTAAAGTAGATGTAAATTTCCTACTCTGCGTCCTTGCAAGACATGGAAGTTTCCTCTCTGCTTCGCAATGCTACACACACGTATGCATGCACTGGCATACACACTCAACTGCAAAGTTGCAAATGAAGTTTGAGGCTGATTCAGTTTCCAATTCACTTTGGTAAGAGTGCTTCTCAACTTCAGATTCTAAATATTAGTTTTTGATTATAATAAATGACATGTATATGTTGTTTTGAAAATTATTTTCGAAAATTTGAAAATTAATTAATAAAAAATATTTTTATCATCACTCATGTTTGAATATTTAGGATCCTGAGGATCCTCCTCCCGAAATCAAGGACCCAAAATGTGACACATGTCCAACTAAACCATCCATTATTTGTTTATTCTCTCTCCCTCCAACACATTTCATTCATAAAAATATGCCTATCTCATCCATCCAAACATGAGTGATAATAAAAATATTCTTTATTACGAATTAATAAAAATAATAAAATATATTTTATAAAAAATATATAAAATATATATTTTATTACGAAAATAATAAAATAAATTTTTTATACCTATCTCATCCATCCAAAACATGCCTTATATTAAAAAATTATTTATTTTACAAAAATAATAAAAAATAATGTAAAATAAATAAATAACCTTTTTATCACCACCTTTTTATTTATTTTACATTATTTTTTACTACGAATTATATAATTTTATAATTATTTGTAGAGTTTTATATTTTTTATTAAAATATTAATATATAATTTATATATATATATATATATAGAGAGAGAGAGAGAGAGAGAATTTATTTTATTAATTTCGTAATATTTTTATTAATTCGTAATAAAAAAATAAGTAAAATAAATAAATATTTTTTTATTACCATATTTTTATTTATTTTACATTGTTTTTTATTATGAATTATATAATATTAATATATAATTTTTATATAAATATAGAGAGAGAGAAAATGTAAATTTTGAATGGAATATATATATATATATATATATATATATATATATATATATATATATATATATTCGTAGGGTTAATAGCAAAACACCCCCTGAACTATACCCTCTCTCTTACTAAACCCCCCTGAATAATTTTTTGTGCTGAAAACCCCCCCAAACTATAGTTTTTCCTGCACAGTTATAACACCGTTAAGTGAAATTGCACTGGGATCCCCTGAAGTTCCTGTTAATTTCGCTCGCGCCCTGAAATTTTATTTTCCTTGCAATGACACCCCCTTGAATGGGTGAAATGACCAGAATGCCCTTGTTTTGTCTCCCCTATTTCATGAGATAAATATCTAGGTGGTGAAATTACCTCCATGCCCTAAGATTAGAACCTTATAATATTTGGGGATATTTCCAAATATTTTTTTCAAAATAAAAGTTAAAGAAAAGAGGTTGGAAATATTTCAAAACTTTTAAATAATAATAATAACTAATTAATATGCATTACTTGAACTCTAATGAATATTTCAAAAGATATAGAGTAAGGGGTAATAAATATTTTCATATTTTTTAAAAAATATTAATTAATTAATATACATTAATTAAAATGTAACTCTAATGGATATTTCATAAAATATGGAGTAAAGATATAAGACAAATATATTTCGGCAAACAACAAGTGTTAATCGTTAAGAACAAATTTTGTGACTTCCTATTCCAAATCTTCAATATAATAATTACTCACTTTCTAAGAACTAATTTTTTACGACCGCATATATACATTGAAACTTTAAGGTAATAATTTTGCCACTCACTTGAATTTCTATGTCACACGCTGCTTCTAGTAAGGCTCCAACTTCATTTAAGGAAAATATTTTGAACAAAATTTGGTCATATGAGATTCTCTATAATGATTGTGGCTTGTTGCTTGATGAAAGACAACTATGTAACTAATAATAATAATACTTACAAGAAAAAAACTCATTCAAAAATAAAAATTTGAATGAAAACTAAGAAATAAATGATCAACCTGCAATTTTCATCTTGATAAATATTCGAAAAACTAGACCATTCAATTTTAAATGAATCCAGGGGTTACAAGTTCTTGACAATCTTATTTTAAAGGGTTAACACTTGTTGCTTGCCGAAATATATTTGTCTTATATCTTTACTCCATATTTTATGAAATATCCATTAGAGTTACATTTTAATTAATGTATATTAATTAATTAATATTTTTTAAAAAATATGAAAATATTTATAATTTCTTACTTTATATCTTTTGAAATATTTAGAGTTACACTTCAAGTAATACATATTAATTAGTTATTATTATTTGTATGTATGAAATGTGTTGGACGGAGAAAAAGAATAAACAAATAATGAATGGGTTAGTGGGACATGTGTCACATTTTGGGCCCTTGATTTAGGGCTGGAGAGGATCCTTTGTCCCTAAAAGGAAACGGTTTTGCTTTTTTTCTTCTTCTTTAATTCCCCAACCAATTGATATTGGAGATGATGATGTGATTGATAATTAGGAGAATGCCACGTGGACGGCTCTGATCTCCAGAATCTATTACGAAGCATCACCACGGAATTATACTCTTTCCTTTGAGTAGATCTTCAGTCTCACTCACTCACAGCTAATCCTCAACTCAACATATATAAATAATATATATATACACACATATATACACACAATACACGAAACTCCCAAAATTCCCTCCATTGTAGATCTGCTCTTAATTTATCTCTCTCTGTTTCAGATCAGAGAGATCTAACACAACATTAGTCCCTCAATTTCTCGTTTCTTCATTAAGGTAAATTCAACTTTGTTCCTTCGATTATATTCTCATCACTATTTATAATTCGCAGTGTAGATTTGTGTTCAACAATTGCTTTTCAATGCTTCCAATTTCCTATTCGTTTCGAATTAATTGTTTTGTTTCTTTTTCCCATTCCGCTTCCTGAATTGGTGTTTATTAAACACTCAAGTTTTAGAATTTATTGTTTTCTTTGTTGCTTTCACATTTTTTGATATTTTATACTGAATAATCGGAAAATTTTGTATGAAAATAGTTGAGCTGAATTCAGTTGTTTTGCTATTTGATTTAGAAGTTATCATTTGATACTGCTGAGTTGGTTTGGTCAACTTAAATTCTATTTTGTTTTTATTTTTCTTAATTTTTTTTCTATATGAATTTAGAGGAATTTAATCAATTGATTTCTAAAGTCTGAATGATAGTAGGTCTTATCGGATTATAATGCCGAATCTTGGGTTTTGCATATTCTTTTCATTTTAAGCATAGCTTGGATTTATGAGTTTAATGTTCTGAATACAAGTTTATGTGCATATATTTACATTTTGTTTGTGTGAGATTTCAAAATTTTGAATATTCGTGGCAGTGAAAAGTGTAGATTACGATGGCTGCAAGGAAGCCTGGTTTGATTGCTTTGTTTGATGTCGATGGGACACTAACAGCTCCGCGGAAGGTATGTGAAACTTTTCTGGATGCAGAATGTTATCAGTTTGACGATGTAGAAGTGTTGGACAAATGTTATGTTTAGCCAAGTTTGTAACATGCATTGATCTTTTTGTCATTGGGAATGTTATTTCCTGGTGAGAATTTGTATATGGTGCCATTATCATTCAGCTCAATTGTCTCTTCAAATGCCTGGCAGGTGGCTACCCTGAAGATGATGGAGTTCATGCAGAACCTTCGAAAGGTATTTTTATTAATGCCCTTAATCCAGTATTATTACAAACAGCCCTTTTGGGGACAAAATCCATAAGTGATACCTCATGGGCATTTTTCATCTTTTACAAAATTGATTGCTTTTTTGTAAAATTGTTTCTGATTTACAGCTTTGCCTACTTGCAGGTTATTACAGTTGGTGTAGTTGGTGGATCTGACCTAGTTAAAATATCAGAGCAGCTTGGGAAGTCAGGTTTGATTACTAACTGGCCCTAAATTTCTCATGTTAGAGAGATCACAGATATGGAGCTAGAATCAAGGGGGAGGGTACAATATGAAGCTAGAAACTTGATTTGTAACTTTTCTTTTTTTTAGTGTTTCGAAACTGGGACTGACTTCACTTACCATACTGATATGAATTGTTTTTACTTCATTTACCATACAAATGGATATTTTTTTATTTTATTTTTTGTATTCTTTGTTTCCTTTATCTACACTTTCTTGTTGCTGATAAGATATAAGTGGTATTTTCCATAAGCTACAATTGTCATTTAACACTAGCTATTGGTGATTTTTATAGAAATATTGTGCTGGTATCGCGAAGATGCTAACAGTGTACTAGAGTAAATTTTCTCCGTTGTATTGCTTTTTTATCAAAATTTTTGCATCTATGAAGACCGATATTACAAAATATTTATGATTAACTTATGAATGCAAATATCATTTCCCCATCTCAGATTTTGTACATAGGGAGTTACAAGAATCAACAAATATTAGAAAATTAAGCTTTATAAATCTATGCCAAGGGGTGCCATTTGTAAGCGTTATTTGTTTCCTAAACACTTCTAAGGAAAAAGCTGTTGTTTCAAAAAAAAACTTTGTTTTCTTTCCATTTTAATTATCTTGAGCGTGCAAAAGGTAGAATTCCAAATGTGGGAAAGAAGATAGAGGAGCAATCTGCAGTGATGCATCAGTCTATCAGTATTTTGTAGCCAGATTTATCTTGACCCGATTATACTACAAGTCATTTTAATAAATTGGCACTGAAGTACCTGCCATTATGAGACCCAACTTCTGCATTGCTTTAGTGATTTTCTTTTGTCCTCTTAATACTATGGACCTTGCAGCTGTTTGGAATGAGAATTTTGCTGTAATCCATTTTCGTAAATTGTATATGTTGGTGTATATTCTGCATCCAATTGATTGAATTTTATATTTATCTCGTAACTTGTGGTCCTCCTTCCTTGCTATAGGGTATTATCATATCTCCAGTTCGCCACATGATCAAGTTTTAACTTTAGCTATGCCATTATGATTATGCTATTCCTTCCTTTTTCACAAACATTGTTATCTGAATTTTCCATTTTTCAATTTCTTTTTTCACATATAATGTTATGTCTTACTGCTTATATTATATTTCGTTATCTAAATCCATTGCCCTTGAACCATGACCTCTCTGTGCAGTTATTAACGACTATGATTACGTATTTTCTGAGAATGGCCTTGTAGCACATAAGGATGGGAAGCTTATTGGGACTCAGGTACTGGTTAAAGCTTTAATCAGAATCTAAAGCATCAAAATTAGGCTTTATTATCAAGTATTTCATGCATCAAAAAAAATATGATCGACCCCTTGTTACCGTAGACTATTGGGGTGATATTCTGCCCTGCTGTTGGATAGAAACAATTAAAAACATGATAATGTTTTTCATGGATTTATTGTATGTGTGGTAATCGGACATGGTGAAATTCAATCCTTTCTTGAAGCCAAAAAAAGTTGTTTCTCTAAGAACCGCAAATATGTTTGCCGCATGTTAATATAAAATTCTGGAGGTATTCCAGGATGAAATATGCTAGTGACTTACAACTGGAAGAAAGATGATAAAGTTGTTTTAATAGGAGAACTGGAGCTTGAAACTTTTGGTTTAAGGATTTAATTACAATCGTTGAATTTCTTTTTTTTTAGGTAACTACAATCGCTGAATTTCTTTATGTAGTATAATTCAACCACTTTCCCTTTATGTTGCAACTTTTTGGATAAAGTAGAGCTTGAAAAGATTTAGTGCTCAACCTAAGTTGGAAAATGCTATCCACTGATAAATTTTAAGGTTCCACCCATATCTATAGACTCTGAATCGATAAGAAGATGCACTTAACTTGTTAGTTTCTGTTTTTATTTTTTGTTCTTACTCTTAGTGACAATTACTCCCTCACTTTATCTGTGCAGAGCTTGAAGTCGTTTCTTGGGGATGATAAACTCAAGGTTAGACAATAAAACACAATTATTTTTTTTGTGAGCGACTCCAAATAAACCAAAGGAATGAATGTATCAGGACACCAAATGTTGCTGATGACATTGAAATTACCAGAGTTTAGATAAGTTTTGGCCTATATGTGGTTCCTCTCCAGTGAGACTGATCTATATATGGGTGTGTGAATATACTTTCAATATGGTCCAAAGATTGTTCAGAATATATATTCCTAGTTGACACCCCCTCACTCTCAAAGAGTTTTTTTGCACTCCAGAGGAATCGAAACTCAGATCTGTTGCTATGAGAAACCACGGTGAAGTGCCGTATCCACTTGAGCCAATCCCTTCGGGTTAAGATTGTTCATGTCTGTAATGCTCAAAGATTTTTCCTTTTTAGATAGATGATATCTCTGAACATAGAACATTCAGAACATTTATTGTTATAATCGCATTGATTGGTACTTGTTTGTGATGAAATTGCAATTGACGGTGCAGGAATTTATCAACTTTACACTTCATTATATTGCTGACCTGGATATCCCAATAAAAAGGTAATGCAGGAATGCGGAATAGCAGGTGTTCACTTGTGTTAGTTTTTAGACCAGCTTTTTGTTTATTCCTGCAGGGGGACGTTTATAGAGTTCCGAAGTGGAATGCTCAATGTATCACCCATTGGGCGAAACTGCAGTCAGGAAGAACGAGATGAGTTTGAAATGTTTGACAAGGTATAAAATGGAGGTTTTTCTTGGGAATTGTTTCTAGAGAACTAACATTGACGTCATATGGCTAACGAGTACTCTTATGCATTTTGGAATGATATACAGATACAGAACATACGCCCAAAAATGGTATCTGTACTTCGTGAGAAGTTTGCGCACCTTAACCTCACGTTTTCTATTGGGGGACAAATTAGCTTTGACGTAAGTAATTTTCATGTATATTGATGATTTGATTAATCTTAAGTTGGTAAAATTGACAAGTAGGACTACTATGATTGAATTCATTTTGGTGCACAACGCCTATACCAGGTTTTCCCTCAAGGTTGGGACAAGACTTACTGCTTGAGATACCTTGACGAATTTCAAGAAATCCACTTTTTTGGAGATAAAACTTACAAGGTAGACATCTGTATTCACTATACCAATTGTGTTTTTCTGAAGCTTTATAAAGGAGGGGTTATTGGATGTTCCTTGTATTACTTTATTTATATATTTTTCTGTCTTCAGTAACTTTTCTTATTTTCTGGGACTAAAAAGAAAAGGCTCGGTTGTTTTGTTTGACCAGGGAGGAAATGACTTCGAGATTTTTGAATCTGAGAGAACTGTAGGTCACACAGGTTAGTTCTAAATATCAGCTCTTTCAATACTGATTAAGTGGAGGGAAATCATTCAATTGTTTATATTCGATATATCTAAATGTGTCTTTATAGTGATATCAGTGCCAACTTTTCTTGCGTTGGTGCTTCAGTTAATGAAATATTTGAACTGCAAATGTTTTTTTTTTCTCAGTTACCAGCCCTGAGGATACAGTAGAGCAGTGTACAAGTCTCTTCCTGGGGAAGTAAGTTGATGGCCCCTCAGCTCGTTGATATGTTCGATTGTATTTCATTTTTAATTTATACACGAAGAGAATAAATGAGCAGTAGAAATATCTGCTTAAATCCGTATTTGACTTATATATTACCTTTTGGTTACAGCCATTTTAAGTTTTCAATGATTCACCAATAGTTTCACATCCCCCTTACTTGCTGCCTTTAAAATGGTTTTTTAATTGCATTGTTGTTATACAAGTTTTTCTCTCTTGAGCTTTATACTTTTGATGTTTTTGCAATCGCAACTCATTACCTTAATATGATAGCCATATAAAATTTAGTAAATAGGCAGGGTTGAGTTAGGTCAGATTTAACAATTATTATGATTGTAAATCTCCATTGGCTGATGATTCCGTCATTTTAATAAGTGGGTATACCCCCAACACACTAGGAAGAAAGAAAAATGATTTGACTACAGATAAGTGTGATAAAAATGTTACTTCTGAACAGTTATCATCTTAAAAGAGTTGCAGGGGATAAATCATTGACTGAAGATGTAATCAAGAAATCACTGAAGAACAAATAAACTTATTAACAGCTATAGTGTCATAATTAATTCAATGAAGTATTGAGAAGATGGAAAGACTAGACAGAGCAAAAATTATTAAAAAGCTATTACAAAGATTAAGAACACTTGTGTTGAATAATCACGCATAATTAAAAATTGCTGTCTATGACTGCATTTAGCTTCAGCAGAAGTATCAAAAAGAATAATATCAGTGATGTAATACATAACCTTTTGAATTTGCTTACAAACTGAAAATAAATTGTGCACACTCGAATTAAATTACAGTATGATAGGAGACTCTGCTTAGGACTGAAAATTTCGGAAACCTGCATATGCATGAAGGTGCATACATTTAGGGTTGCTGCTCTTATGTCTGCTCAGAGTCTTGTTTAGGCTCTTCCTCTTTGGACTCTGTTTCCGGTTTTGGTTCTGGTTGTTGCTCTTCTTCTTGTTGTGGTTCTGGTTCTGGTTCGGGATCCACACGCATAACGCCGCTTCTTTTATGAGTGGCGGCCTTGAGGACATGGCTTAAATCTCCTTTCTCCATGAAAAGCTGAGCAAAATGATGTCTGCAGTAGAGAATTCCATCAAGAGCAGCATAAGATGAATGTGTCAGGGGACAGCCTCCATGAGCACACTTGAAGCATAACTTGTGGTATAATTCTCCCTCCATAGATATCTGTTTAGAGACATCATCAATGATACATTTATATATAATGTATATATATATATATGCATATGTTATATGTGTTATGGTTGTGGAGGAATAAGAATATGAGCTATAGAAAAACAAACCTTCTCCAAGGGATATACTGTTTTGTTACATGCAGCACATTTGTCTTGGGTTCCAGAGAACATGGTAGAGACTTTGCTTGGGGTCCTAGTCTGCAAAAATTTATGCAAAAAAAAATAATTATATTTATAATTTAGCAGGCGGGTTGATTAAGTACTGAAATAAAGAACTACGGATTCATTTTAGGCACCTTTTAGTATTTAATAAACTTATTTTGACTGCTTAAGCCAATTTTAGGATTTGCTAAGATGGGCATAATTCTAATTGTTTGATGTGTCATTTGTTATGAAAATGTTTGAGAATTATAAAAACTGGATTAATGGTACTTTCTAGTGGACATCAAATGCACACAAAGAATACAGAAATTTAGGAATATGAACATACCATCATACTTTCCCTGTCTGGCCTCACAGCTGAAATGTTCATGTAAAAGAAGAACTAGTTAGCCAAGTTGAATTAAGTCCAATATATATATACACACATATATATATGTATTTAAATATTATGAATAGTGTCTCACCTGTCTGAAAGTTCTTGCTGAAGTTGCCAGACTCCTTAAAAAGTTGTTCAAAATGAGGCTTGCAGTAAAGAACCCCATCCATGGAGGAGTAGTTACTCATCTGTGATGCAAATGTGTCAGAGAAAAAAAAAAAAAAAAGGTCATGATTCGTCTTAAGATAATCTGATGCTTCACATTCATACCTAAAAAAGAGAACATTTAACATACAACCAAAATAAATTTATTTTTGGTAAAATCAAAATGCATCATTTCGGTTGGCTGATAACTTTGTCTCAAGATTGATGATTCCAAGTTATCAAATTAATTACAAATGGCTTCATCAATAAAGAAGCTTAAAACTATCATCCATTCTTTTGTCAAAGACCCTATTCAGCTTCAATTTTTCTTCAAACTGTTATCTGTTGAATTTAAATTCTGTACCTTCTTCCAACCACTAATACTCAAGAAGTGTGTTTTTGCATGACACATTAGTCTCTCAAATAATATTTCATTTTACTATAACTATTGGAAAGGGGAAACATTGTTATTGGATTTTTCAAATCAATAGTAATATATATATATATATAGATATATATATATATATATTTAAAAAAAGGAACACCTTTTAAAAAACATTAAAGAAAAACAAAAACAAAAGAGTTATACTACAAACATCAATTCTTATTGAATTCTCTCTTCACACATATTGAATTCATCTAGTCACATTAGTCGGTAACAAAAATCAATAGACCTACCACAAGAGTTCCTTTGCAGTGGCTACATTTGAAGCATGGTTTATGATAAGACACTCCATCTGCGGTCAACAAATCGACAAAATATACCGTCTTATCACAAGCCTTGCATTTATCCAATGTCCCCGTGAATGCCATTTTCTTTTCTTCTAACAAAAAATTTTCTTAGAAGAAGTGATTCTGAAAATGAAGGGGTCAAAGGATAAAAGTAAACTTTGAAGGAGAGGGACAATTGAAACTAAATAAAGCCTCTCTCTGTTTATCCAAAGAAAAAGTGATTTATATATCACAGGTTAAAATAGGATTTTATTTCATTCCTTTTCTTGCAATGGTATAAAGAGTGAATCTCATTGATCTTGTTGATGACAGACACGTGATTGGAGATCCCAATATTATGAGGCAGAGAAGGAATGATAATGCTGTAAATTTTGGATGTAATCCGAAGAAAATGGAGTGAAAAATGGCTAATGTTTTGACTCTTTCCATGACAAAAATGGAAAAAATAATAATTATTATGCAACCCATTTCTGTTGCTATTTTGGTAGTTATGTTAGTTGGAAATGTTTGTCACATAACACTGAGAAAACCCTAGCAAATATATATAAACACACACATATATACACTCAAATATTCTAACTAACTAACACTAAATAAGAAAAGAGTTATGAGGTCTCTATATTTAGTCATGAATTTTATAGATGTATTAAATAATCCATATAATCCTTTTAGATATGAACCCACTCATGCAAAAGCCAACCCATGGTGACATCAGTTGCAAAGCAGTGGTGTCCTCCACCAAATCCAATCCTATTATTTTATAACATTTTAAAAATGTCATAGAATTTAATAATTTGTATGTTATTTACAGTTTTCATGTACGTGTAGTGTGATGAGAGTTAGGGCTGGTGTTAAAGTTATCTTAATCACACTTGATTAATATCAGTTATATTACTACATGAATATCCTCCTCTATAAGTTTAGCCTTAGACCTCCACTTATTCTAAGCCATCATAAAAAAAAATATAAAAAATAAAAGGAATATTCATCATGAGCTATTTGACAGGCATTAAGCAATAATTTAGGATTTAATGAAAACCACTATTTATTTACTTTTGTTCAACATTCCAGATTGTTGAAGGATTTAAATATTTAAGTTACACCATCTATAACATCTTAAGCTTTTTGAGCAGTTGGATACTTAATATGATATCAGAGTCAAATGTCTCGTGTTCAAGCCTCACCGTCACTCACGTGTTGGACCAAAAAGAAGGACACACGTGAGAGGGGCACGTAAGTTACACCCTCTCTAGCAGCTTAAACTTTTAGACCAGTTGGGTAGTTAACACAGATAACACTTAACACAGATAACATAACTGTGTGAAATTTCAGTACATAAATATAGAAGGTTATACTCCACCAAGTAGTGGCATAATGTCTATCTTGCTGTAGTGAAAATAGAATCATGAAGGCAGCACCACTTCCTGGCACAATATAACATCTGATATGGTCTTCCCATGCCTGTCAATCCTCCGAGAGCAGTTAACACCGCCGTCTAAGATGTTCCGAACCACAACATTTAAAGAATGAATTCCTCTAACTTCATAGATCTCCACATTGACATGTTCATTGACCCACTGGTCTCTCTGATCGATATCATCCGAGTTGGGAAAGGAAGAGGGATTCAGAAGTGTTGAGACGACTTTTTTTACCCATTCGGGCGTAATGATCTTCCTCAGCCTCCCAATATCTGGTGGGAAATGAGGGATGAGAGAAAAGTTCAAGTCATTTCCTTTGTCACCAGTCCTGCTATGGGCTACACTGTAAAGAGGAATCTTTACGCAAAATGGAGCAGGACAGACTTCAGTTTCTGGTGATGAGAACTCCGTGCAAGAAGTGTTTGTTCTTTCCAGGAGGACAGATGGCGAGACTGGTTCTTGCCGCGCCTGACTTCCTACTGCATCTTCTATATCTTCGGTTTTATGCTTATTTGTGTTTGTTATTTTGTTTTGCTTTGCAGTAATTCGCCAATACACATGTTCACGCCCTACCTGAAGGAATAAACGAAATTCTCTGTAAATTTATTTTTTCTTCCTGAAATCAAGTTCTCTGTAAAATTTCTTCTCATGTATCAGATGATGTTTGAAGTGTCGTAGATGAAAAAATTGATCATTTACTCTAGAAGTTGACAAGATGGGAAAGGAAGGATGAGAGAAAAGAATTAATGAGGATCATAACTGCAAAATTAATGAACAATATAAGATTACAGGAAAAAAACATGACTACTGGAGAGGAAGCCATACCAAACCTTTCTCAAGGGTAATCTCTTTCTTGTGTCCAGTGCTGCAATTAACCCAAAAAACAAAAACAAAAAGTGAGAAATCAAAAAAGGCTATTAAGGAGCAAAAACGATAATAAGAGGGAGGGAGATTAGCGATGGAAGAAGAGTTGATCCCAAAATATTCTTAGAGAAAGAAAATCCAAGTCATAACTAGTTTTGGGTGTAAAATGCAAATGGAGACGTCATCATAAGTGTTTTCTGAAGCTGCGACAAAAATTAGAACACAAAATGATGGGTATACCATAACCCGAATGATAAAAAAATGCCACTTTTGCCAATAATCAAGATGTGGCACACCATAGCTCAAAACTTCTAAGCTTCCTGTGATTCGAGGAAACTATGCCCAACTGAACAAGACCCAACCCTTAAACTTAACCAAGGTTTCAGCATGGGCATATTAAAGTCAAGATAAGCTGATTCTTGACCAGTACCAAGAAATAACAGAGATTCCATTCTTTCTTACCAATCAAAATACCTTCACTTTAGATCACTTACAGATTAAAATAATGTTTTGGCCTACGAAATAAATCTAATAGTTGACGAGAAATAGACCTGATACCACCACCTCCAGCCGGTCCATTGGTGTACAAAGCTGTAAATTCTCTTGTGAATTGGACTGCATGCTTCTCTTGCTCAAATAGGCCATCCATCCGTAACCTAATATCTTCACCATTTCTTTGCAGTGAGGTGCTGTTGTCAATGCTGGTTGCTTTAAGGCTATCCCAACCAATTATATATGAGATTATGCACTTGTTAACACCAGGATATACTTCTTCCATCCATGATCTTACCTAATAGAATAACAACAATATGTTACATCGTGAATCAAATGATGAGGTATACTTAAAGGAAGCCCTTTTTTTTTTTGCGTACATAATTGAATACTTTTTCTCTTAAACAGCAATAATAGAATGCCTTAACTTGTTTTCAGATAAGTGAAATAATTTACCAATATTGAAATATTATTTTGGCACTGGCCCTTATAGCATTCCATTTGAGCAGAAACTGTCAACAAAAGCTAAGGCCTCTAAGATTAGAGACAAAAGAACGCAGGGGAAGCCCCACAAATAATTTTCGACATCCTTGGCATAATGCAGCATTTCAAATAATGGAATATGTGACTACTGTTTATTTTAATTTACCAATACTCAATTTACAATTTAAGTAATTTACCAATACTCAATTCACAATATATGATATATGTTGACACGGAATACATGATTTGGTGCAATAAATCAGTTAATGTAGAAATTAGTAAGCTTTAATTGGAATTAACGGCTTGAAAGTCAATTTACATAACCGTTACTCATACTAAATAACCTTCAACTATTCAACATAATCCATCAACTATCATTGTATCTATGGAATTCTGGAGTCAGATCAAACAGGTATATTTATGTTTTTAAGATTGAGTTCTGCACGGTTGGCAATTTACTAAAACAACATCCTATACAAAACATACTATATTCTCCACATACTTTATAGCATGATATATGTTGAAATTAGTGTAATATTGACTTACTAACTTTCTGGTTAGCAGTCCTATATATATATATAAATATTAGGGCAACACATAGATGGGTATACAAAATCATATGGGCCTGACCCATATTGGGTCAAGCCCAAAGACACCCACACACTATAACTAACACTCCCCCTCAAGCTGAAGCATAGATATTAATCATGCACAGCTTGTTACATATATAAGAAACCCGATTGCCCATAAGAGATTTAGTAAACACATCTGCTAGTTGATCACTGGTCTTCACATGCTTCAAAGAGATCTGTCCACCTTGTAGCTTATCCCGCACAAAATGACAATCCACTTCAATATGTTTTGTTCTTACATGAAAAACAGGATTAGAGGTAATATGTATAGCTGCTTGATTATCACACCACAACTGAGACGGTTCTGAGGACTTGTAACCAAGTTCATCGAGAAGTTGTTGCAAATATATCACCTCACTAGTTAAGTGAGCCAATGCACGATACTCTGATTCAGCACTGGAGCGAGCCACTACATTATGTTTCTTGCTCTTCTAGGAAATCAAATTACCACCAACGAACACACAGTAACCTGTAGTAGATTTCCTGTCACACGGGGATCCTGCCCAATCAGCATCCAAAAACCCTTCAATCCGCATATGGCCATAGTTATTATACAATAATCCTCGACCTGGAGTACCTTTAATATATTGTAGAATATGAATCACTGTATCCCAATGCGAAACATGAGGCGTTGCCATAAACTGACTGACCACACTTACAGGAAAGGCAATATTAGGACGAGTTACTGCAAGATGATTAAGTTTCCCAACCAAACGTCTATAACGCTCAGGATCAGAGAACACATCTCCATCTTCTCCAGATAATTTAACTCCAGGAGCCATAGGAGTATCACATAGTTTAGCACTCATCATCCCCGTGTCACGTAACAGATCTAGAACATATTTTTTTTTAGAGAGAAATATTCCCCGTTTGCTACGGGCCTCCTCAACTCCCAAGAAATAACGAAGACAACCAAGATCCTTTGTCTGAAACCGAGTCTGCAGAAATACTTTTCGTGAAGAAGTACATGCACCATCGCTGCCAGTAATCACAATGTCATCAACATAAACAAGTAAAATGCTACCTGCATCCGACTGGCGATAAAAGACTGAGTGATCTTTGGCTGCCCGCTTAAGACCAAACTCTAAAATATCATCACTAAAGCGCCAAAACCATGCGCGCGGGGATTGTTTCAAACCATATAGAGACTTCTTCAGGCGGAAAACAAGACCAGACTCCCCCTGAGCAACAAAACCAGGTGGTTGCTCCAAATAAACTTCCTCTTGGAGATCACCATGCAGGAACGCATTCTTGACATCTAACTGATAAAGCGGCCAACCAGACGTAGCTGCAAGAGAAATAATGAGGCGTACAAATGCAAATTTAGCCACAGGAGAAAAAGTATCAGTATAATCCACCCCATAAATCTGAGCATAGCCTTTTGCCACTAGGCAAGCCTTGAGTCTAGCTACAGAACCATCTGGATTCGTTTTAACAACATATACCCATTTACAACCAATAGGTCTTTTGCCCGGTGGGAGGGGCACCAAGTCCCAAGTATGATTGGCCTCTAGGGCGAACATTTCATCCTGCATCGCTGCTCGCCAATCTGCAGAAGAGAGAGCTTCAGATAGATTTTGAGGCACAGAAATAGAGTCCAGAGCTGATACGAAAGCCTGTAATGATGAAGAAACACCTGCATAGGAGAGGGTCGCAGAAACAGGATAACTAACACAACTGCGCTTACCCTTCCGAAGAGCAATGGGCAAATCATCGTCAGATGTCTGAACTGGCACTAGAGAATCAGAGGACGAAGAGTTTGATGCAGCAGGGGGCGGCTCAGGATCAGATACGGGAGTAGAACCAAACACCTGACGTGGTCCACAAACATATGTCTGGAGGGGAGGACACATAGGCTGAACTGAGCGAACTGATGTGACACGAATCAAGTTATAGACCAAAAACTCATCAACTTGCGGTGTGGGAGGTGTATCCGCGGACGAAAGACGTGACGAGAAGGAAGAAGACTCATGAAAAACTACATCTGATGACACTAGGTACCGCCCCAACTCAGGAGAGAAACACAAATAGCCCTTCTGAGTACGTGAGTATCCCAGAAATATGCACTGTAAGGACTTAGGATCAAGTTAAGTCATCTAAGGTCGAATATCCCGAATATAGCAGGTGCATCCAAAAATTCGTAATGGGAGAGAATGAATAGACTGGTTAGGAAACAATACTTTATGTGGAATCTCCCCCTTAAGAACAGACGATGGCATCCGATTGATCAAATATGTTGCAATCAATACTGCGTCGCTCCAGAATATTTTTGGGACTCTCATATGAAACATAAGTGCCCGAGCAACTTCCATAATATGTCGATTTTTACGCTCAGCAACTCCATTTTGTTGGGGGGTATTTGGACATGAAGACTGGTGAATGATACCCTCTTGGGTCATGAATGATGTAAAGGGAGAAGAGAAATATTCACGTGCGTTGTCACTACGCAACGTGCGAATAGACACAAAAAACTGATTACGAATTTCATTGTAAAAAGCGCAAAAGACAAAAAATCTCAGAACGTTGTTTTATTAGATATAACCAAGTAACACGGGAATAATCATCCACAAATGTAACAAAATAACGGAATCCAAACTTGGACTGAACTGGACATGGACCCCAAACATCAGAATGAACTAGATCAAATGGAGCACATGCTCGTTTATTTATCCTAGACACATATGACATGCGATGATGTTTCGCGAACTGACACGACTCACAAAACAATTCTGGTAAAGACTGAAAAACTGGATATAAACGCTTGAAACTAGGGAGAGCAGGATGACCAAGGCGACAGTGAAGCTCGAAAGGAGTGGATGACACACCAGAACACGCCATGGATATTGGTTCCTCATCTAGCACGTAAAGTCCTCCTGAAGTGCAACGACCCCTACCAATCGTCCTCTTCGTCGAACGATCCTGAAATTCACAATATTCACCATAGAAAATTACACAACAATTAAGTCCTCTGGTTAGTGCACTGACAGAAATCAAATTAAAAGGAAGATCGGACAAATATAAAACGGAGGACAATTGTAAACTAGGTGTAGGAGATGCTTTCCCAATCCCTCGAACAACAATATATGATCCGTCAGCCACCCGAACATCGGGAAGAGATGATGTAGGAGAATATACACTCAATATACCTGTGGTGCCAGTCATATGGTCTGAAGCTCCATAATCAATAATCCATGCCCGAGGAGAAGCTGAAAGACAAGCAGTAGATGGACCCGTCTGAGCAACAGTGGCAGATATAAAGGCCTGATTAGATAACAAGCGAGAGTACTCCTCAGCGGATAAAGTCACACGACCATCATCAACAGTAATATCCTGGGTAAACTGATCAATCCCGGATATCATATTTACGGACCGAACATTAGGTGGTTTACCATGTAACTTCCAGCATCTGTCACGCATATGACCAATGTCACCACAGTGAAAACAAGCAACTCGACCATCTGGTCCGCGTCCTCCTCGACCCCCTCGGCCTCCTCGTTTACCCCCAGCACTGCCTCCGGATTGACCTGCTAGGGCAGTCCTATCACCATTATCACTGAATCCTGAAGATTGTCGAGTAGAGCGTTGAGCCCTAGAATATGCATCTGTAAGTGAAGTTTCGCGGCTCGCTAGAATCTGAGACCGAGTCGATTCATATTCAGGTTTTAAACCACACAGGAACGCAAGACTAACCAACTGCTCTCTCTGTTTCTGCATCTGATGAATATCTGACGTGATAGGCATCAACATATTAAATTATTCATATGTTTTCTTGAATGAAGCGAAATAATCACTGATACTTTCCATTTGCTCAGGGCGGAATAGGGACTGACATACATCATATAATCTGTTCATATCATCTCGGCTAGAATACAGAATTTGTAGATACTCCCACAACTCTTTAACTGAATCACAGTGGGTAACCAACATGGCTACCTTTGGCTCCATTGAATTGATAAGTTAGTTATATGACCGTGCATCATCACGTAACCAAATCTTATAACCTGCAGGGTCAGATTGCTTGTTCAGGAATTCAACAGTAAGATGATCTTCCTTATCCATACCACGAATAGCAAAAAGAATAATCTTTCTCCAATACTGGAAATTAGATCCATCCAAACGTTGATCTGTAAGCTTGGTAGAGGCAGAAACAATCTTAGAAATAATGGGCTTGTTGTTGTTCTCAACAGCCCTACCGTCGGAAGACGACAAATCCTGCCATAATAAAATCTTAAATAAAAAAATCCAGAGATGACCCTACGAATCAAAACAAGGGGGAACCGCACCCCTAATCACATAAACAAGGGGGAACCGCACCCTTATATATATCAAAACAACTTTTCAGTCAAGGACCCATTACAAAATTAGGGTTTCATGATCGGAATTACGAAAACAGACCAAGTAGCACAAAAAAAAATTTCTCGGGGCGCTGCGTAGCGGAATTTGCCTTCACAAAAACAAAACAAGAGTTAGGGTTTTGTGTGGATTAGGGTTAGGGAAGAAGGATGGTGATTAGGGTTAGGGTTTTGTGAGAAGAGAGTTTCTCAAACTTCGGTATCTGGTTCTAATACCATGTTGAAATTAGTGTAATATTGACTTACTAACTTTCTGGTTAGCAGTCCTATATATAAATATTAGAGCAACACATAGATGGGTATACAAAATCATATGGGTCTGACCCATATTGGGTCAAGCCCAAAGTATATGGGTCAAGCCCAAAGACACCCACACACTATAACTAACAATATATATTGTTATGAGAGTCACTACCGCTACTTAACCATTGTCCCACCTTGAAACATAACCCCTTGCAACATATCCAACATATTAGGCATGGCCCATTAAACACCAAACTCTGAGTACCCAAAAGACCCTGATACCAAAAACTTTCAAGAAAAGACAAGCCACAGACGTGCATCTAACTATCACATACAACACCGATTAGATATACCCCACCTCTAAAGTTTTGAAAAGTCCACCATAAAATACCTATCCTTAAATTTGTTTTTCACAAAAACTGCTTCCTCGACAACATTCAAACCAACACATCTTTAGCTGGAAAGTCACATTGTTCAATGTCAGAAATAACTTGAATTATGAAGCAAGCAAAAGCAGAACATTAGAGACCACCTCCAATTGATAGTAGCATCTTCATCTTCCCTAAGAAGTTACTAATATGTTTCTATGCAACAACTTTAAGGCCATAACTGCCTGAAGCTCCCAATCCGGGTAACACACTATAAAATTAGGACTCAATTGCATGTAAAATAATCCTCCAGCCAAACTTGTTACCTGCAATAATTCCAAAATTCCCCAACAAACACCGTTCATCCAAGTTTCTTTCTAATACTAGATTTATTTCCAAGCCCCACCTTGGATTCTACACCCTGGGAGAAATCTCCCAAATCTCTCTCTCCCTCTCTGTGGGTGGGTGGGTGTTGGGGGGGTCTGGGTCCCTCCCTCCCTCTAGAAAAATATATACTTTCAGATATGCAAAGCATCTTATCTAAAAGAGCTTTTTCATCCCTGTTAGGGTCCGTTGGCAAACCACCCACATCATTAGGACTCAAATTTGGAGTCTTACATGAATTAGTTGACCCAAAAAGAATTTGATTTTCCTAGAAATAATAGTATCACAATATTCATAATAAATTAAGAGGAGAATACTATTAAGGGATAAGATCATTTACCAGATATTCAGCAGCTTTTGCTCGTTTTACACATTCATAACCTCCATAGGAGATCTCTCCCCAGCCTTTCCATCCACAGTGCTGGACAGCAAAAGAATCAGAACAATTATCAACAAAAACAACAATATACATATATAAACATATCTAGCTAAGAAGACATAGAAATGTCAAATAGACTGTTGAGGAATTAAATAACTCTATTACTCAATTAACCTCCAAAAGAAGAAAATTAATCTAAAGAAAATGAACAGTATCTCACGCAGAGAAAAAACACATTGTATGAACTGATTAGAGGGAAATAAGTACTACAACGACAACATTATAGTCACCTTCAAAGTCAATTGTCACATGCAACATACACATCAATAAATTATCACAAACAAGAGAGAGAAAATTGATGGAAAGGGGATAGAAAGAAAGAACGGAAGAGTAGAAAGAAACAAGGGGGAAGGAAACGGAGAAGAGATTAAGCAGGAAGAACAATACATTTTTTAGTTTCTTATTATTCAAAATGTTGTAGTCTTCCAGTACATGAAGGGTGTCTATAGCTAAACCTAAACAACAGATAAATACTAACTAAAATAAAAAATGGAAATGATATTTAATCGCTTAAGACCAATTGCTTTTTATAAAAAAGGCAATGACAGAATTGTCTTTCCAAAGCGTTCTCATGTTTGAGGAAAGCAAACCATCTCATGCACTTGCCACTCAATTTCCAATGAGATTGAAAGTACCCCAAGCATAGTCATCCTAATATAACACAAAATGATGAAGCAAGAGACACTGTTTCCAGCGGATGAGTTTTGTGCCACAACTTATCTGGGTGACCTTAAAGGGACATTGTGGATTTTGGACTTGGCTTTTATTTCTCAAGTATATTTCTTTGTACATATTACATTCTACTTATAGGAGATTACATGGCTAACTAGATAAGGAAGAAACAACAAAGAAATCTATCATAATATTTACAGAATCAGCAAAATACAGCAAGTTGTCTCTAAAGTCAAAGATCAGCATCCCCCTTGATTCTGGGCTTCCTAAAGTCAAGATCAGCCACCCTTGATTCTCTATCAGCCTTAAATGTGAGGACATCTCATTGTTTTCAACACTCTCCCTCAAGCTGGTTTGAAGATATCTTCCATTGTCGGCTTGCTCATCAAGACATTAAACTGCTTCTTTGGCAGACCTTTGGTGAAGATGTCCGCAAGTTGTTCTTCAGTTGAAACATAAGGCATACAAATTTCACCATTGTCTAGGTTTTCTTTGATGAAGTGTTTATCAACCCTCACGTGTTTAGTTCTAACATGTAACACATGATTATGAGCTATACTTAGCTGTTTTGTTATCACAATAGACTTTCATAGGTGAAGGACTGGAAATCTTCAAGTCTTTAAGAATTCTTTTAATCCATAAAACTTCACAAATTCCATGAGTCATTGCCCTAAATTCAGCTTCAGCACTACTACGAGCAACCACATTTTGTTTCTTTGACCTCCAAGTAACTAGATTACCTCCAAGAAAGGTACAATACCCAGAAGTTGATCTTCTCCAAGAAAGGTACAATACCCAGAAGTTGATCTTCTATCAGTAATGCTACCTGCCCAATCTGCATCGGTATACACTTCAACTTGTAAGTGCCCATTATTCTCAAACATTAACCCTTTTCCTGGACTCCCCTTTAAATATCTAAGGATCCTGTAGGCTGCTTCAAAATGTTCTTCTCCTGGAGAATGCATGAATTGGCTGATCATGCTAACTGCAAAAGCAATATCTGGGCGTGTATGTGACAAATAAATTAACTGCCCAACAAGCCTTTGAAATCGGTCTTTGTTCACAACATCTTCTGGCTTTGTTGGTTGTAGCTTCACATTTGGTTCAATAGGAGTATTTGTTGCCTTACAACCAAGAAGCCCTGTTTCACTCAGCAAGTCCAACACATATTTTCTTTGAGACACAAACATACATTTCTTAGACCTTGCAAATTCCATGCCAAGAAAGTACTTTAGTATTCCCAAATCTTTAGTCTCAAAGTCATTCGAAAGAACCTTCTTCAACCTATTTAACTCCATATGAGCATCACCCGTCAAGATTATATCATCTACATAAACAATCAAAATAGCAATTTTTCCAACATTTGAAAGTTTATAAAATAAAGTGTGATCTGCTTGACTTTGGGAATATCCATGACTTTTAACAGGTTTACCAAATCGCTCAAACCTAGCTCTAGGAGACTGTTTGAGTCCATAAAGGGATTTCTTCAGCCTGCACACTTTATCGCAGCTATGTTTTCCCTCAAAACCTGGTGGTAGTTCCATAAACACTTCTTCCAATTCACCATTTAAAAAAGCATTTTTAATGTCTAACTGGTGTAGTGGCCAGTTAAAATTTGCTGCAAGAGAAAGCAGAACTCAGATAGAATTTACCTTAGCTACTGGGGCAAATGTTTCTTGATAGTCAATGCCATAAGTTTGAGTAAAACCTTTGGCAACTAGTGTTGCCTTGTATCTTCAATGCTACCATCGACCTTACACTTGATTGTGAAGACCCATTTGCATCCCACGGCCCTCTTTTCTTTTGGTAAATCAACTACCTCCCATGTCTCATTCTTTTTAAGAGCTTTCATCTTTTCTAAGACCGCTGATTTCCACTTGGGATGATCTAAAGCTTCCTGGATAGTCTTTGGCACAAACAGATCTAATATTTTAGTTGTAAATGCTTTATGACCAGGTGAGAGTCTATGATAAGATATATACTGACCAATAGGATGTTTTGTACAAGCTCTAACCCCTTTCCTAAGAGCTATAGGGACATCAAGAGTTGAAGAATTAAGATCAGGAAACAAAACTGGAGTAATATTCTTTTCAAGAGAGTTAGGTCTACCTGTGATTTTTTCAGTGTCGGGGCTTGGAGAAGATGACTGATTTTGCACTGGATTTGCAGATGGAACTTCAATATTTTGATGAGCCTTTCTCCTTTCATAAACCCTGAGCTCAGAATGTTTAGGTAGGGAAAAACCTTTCAATGTTTCGCCCCTTGTTTGTAAATCATTTAATGTTCGCATATTTAGATTACTATTATCACTATTTTCTTTATTTAAAATAATTTCCTCCTCAATTTATTTTCCACTAATTAAGTTAGGGAATGTCGGATTTGGTAATGGAATGTCCATAGTTTCCCAAAAATGAGCTTCCTTACTCCCATTCTCCCCCTGAAGATAGTTTTGTAAAAAATATGATTGATTTTCAAAAAATGACACATCCATACTCACATAAGTTTTTTTAGTTTTAGAATTGAAGCACTTGTAACCTCTTTTATTGGGTGCGTATCCAATAAACACACATTTTTCAGCTCTTGGATCTAGTTTAGACCTAAGGTGTTGTGGTATATGGACAAAAACAGTACACCCAAATATTTTTAATGATATGTCGGAGATCAATCTAGAGGTAGGGAAGAACTTTTTCAATGTTTCTAAAGGGGTGGAGAATTTTAGAACACGGCTAGGCATCCTGTTTATCAAATATGTTGCAGTTAAAATGGCTTTTCCCCACAAATACTTAGGAACATTCATAGAAAACATAATGGATCAAGCTATCTCAAGAAGATGCCGATTTTTGCGCTCCGTTATACCATTTTGTTGCGGTGTTTCACAACAAGGGGATTGATGTTGCATACCTTTTTCTTTAAAAAAATGTCAAAAGTCTGTTTAAAATATTCAGTACCATTATTTGTTCTAAAGTTGCAAATTTTTGTTTGAAATTGATTTTCAATAAAGTTGTAAAACTCTTTGAATGTCTTCTCAACTTCAGATTTTTCTCAAAGTAAAAATACCCAACAAACTCGAGAATGATCATCTATAAAAGTGACAAACCATCTTTTTCCAAATAAAGTATTAACACGCGAAGGACCCCAAACATCGCTATGAATTAAATAAAAAGGTTGTGATGCACAATAAGGTTTTGAAACATATGAAACTCGATGACTTTTTGATAATTGACAACTCTCACATTGAAAAGAGGAACAATCCAAATTTTTAAATAAAGTTGGAAACAAATATCTTAAATATTGAAAACTAGGATGTCCTAGTCTAAGATGTCAAAGCATTATCTGATTGCGCAAATGATTTGAACTCATATTGTTACTTAAACCCCGAGCTTGTTTATTGTAGGCTAAGTTGTCATCAAAATAGTAAAGTTCATCAAGTAATCTAGCACTGTCAATCATCATCCCGCTCCTCTCCTGAAATTCACAATGTGAATCAAAGAATTTTACAAGGCAATTAGAGTCATGAGTCAATTTGCTAACGGACAAAAGGTTACAGGAAAGGTTTGGAACATGTAGTACGGATTTCAAATCAATTTTTTCTGAAATGGCTACTAATCCTTTTTCAGCAATAGGTGATAATCTACCATCAGCAATTCTAACTTTTAAATTACCAGGACAAAGGAAATAAGATTTAAACAACTGAGATTGGCTAGTCATGTGATCAGATGCACCTGAATCTATGATCCACCGGGCTGATTTAAAGGAACTTAATAAAGCATTTGAAATTCTACCTGTTTGAGCCACAGATCGACTAGGAATACTAGATACCGAGTTGGATTTCAGCAGCCTCAAAAGATGATCCATTTGTTCCTTACTGAATGGACTGGTTTCGGCCTAATTTGCTGAAGGAAGAGGTCGGTTACTCCTTTCATTAGGCCTGTTAGTCTTCCAATTTGCAGGCTTGCCATGGATCTTCCAGCACGTCTCTCGGGTATGACGTGGTTTATTACAATAATCACACCACACTCGAGGTTTCTCATCTGATCGGCGCGCAGGGAAATTAGTACGGGCAACAGCAGCAGTGACTTCTAATGCCGAATTCTCAGGTGGTCCTCCAATATTCTTTTTTCCCAGCATAACACTCATCCTGGTTTCTTCTCGCCTAACCTCCGAGAATACTTCTCCTATGGATGGCAGTGGTTGTCGGCCTATTATCCTTCCTCTAACATCATCAAGATCCATATTGAGACCAACAAGAAACTTAAATATTCGGTTATGCTCGATGGTTTTTTGGTAGTGTTTACTATCATCAGGACATTTCCAAATATAATCATCAAACATATCAAAATCCTGCCACAATCCTTTCAGAATACTAAAGTATTTTGTAACATAATTACCTCCTTGTCTAGTTTCACCAAGTTGGAGTTCCAGTTCATAGACTTGAGAGTCATTGAAGTCTGAATACATCTGGCGCACATTATCCCAGAGCTCTTTGGCTGTTGGATAGCACATGTAGTTTCCTCCAATTTCCTCATTCATGGCATTTACAAGCCATGCCATCACCATAGAATTTTCAGCATCCCATATGTGATATCCAGGATCATATTTTTTTGGAGCTTCCTTCTCTCCTGTTAAATACCCAATTTTCCCTCTGCCCCGAATATACATTCGGACAGATTGAGACCACCTACTGTAATTATCACCATTCAGCCGAACATTAGTAATCTGAACAGAGTGAGAATCGGTGGTTTTGAGTATTGGGTTGTTGGTTGTTGTTGTTGGGCACATCCGTCATGATGACAGTAAGAGGATAGAAAAAATCTGAGATAAGTTGAGGAATAGGTAGGACTTGTATATAGAAGAAGGGTTTAGAATCAGATTTTAGTAAACAACAATTCAAATGTAAGGGGCCTACTCTGATACCATGTGGATTTTGTACTTGGCTTTTATTTCTCAAGTATATTTCTTTGTACAAATTACATTCTACTTATAGGAGATTACATGGCTAACTAGATAAGGAAGAAACAACAAAGAAATCTATCATAATATTTACAGAATCAGCAAAATACAGCAAGTTGTCTCTAAAGTCAAAAATCAACAGCCCCCCTTGATTCTAGGCTTCCTAAAGTCAAGATCAGCCACCCTTGATTCTCTATCAGCCTTAAATGTGAGGACAACTCATTGTTTTCAACAGACATTTACATAAAAGAAGTTGTTTTGTCAGAAATGTTCAGAGCTTATTCCCTAATCATGTGCCATATCTAAAGAAACCGGAACTTATAAGAAAGTAAAGTAAAATATATATGGACAGGCATAGAAGTAAATTCTGCAGTTGGTGATCCATATCGTACTTTATGAACTCCGAAGGATCATGTATTACCTTTGGAGCCAACAGTAAAAGTTTATCAGGTCTTAGCGCGGCAGATGGTTTTGCTCCAGTACAAAGAACTTTATCGTTTGATAATGACTGGAATGAAACATCTTGAAAATCTATCACCTGTTCAGGTGAAGATAGTTTAAACTTAGTTCTTCTATTATTTCTCCAATTAAATTTACATGGTTTAATTTGGAAATCAGACTTACTACATCTGGGGTAATATAAGCACCAGGATCTCCCACCTCATACAGAAGTTGTTCGGCGCAAGTGCTAAAATTTAAAACCCCACCACTGCCATCTGCCTTTGCTAAATGCACTCTCCCATCAAAACTAACTTCAGCAAAAGGATGTGACAAGTCTAGAAGACATGGGAAAGATATGTCTCGGTATTTGTCTCCTGTGTGGGCAAAATATGTGAATACTTTAACAAGTTACAGTAAGGTGGAAAGAAAAATGCTGGACTTTTTGTTAACACACAACTACACCATTCTAGATTTAGAAGAAAGCAAAAATTAAAAGCTCACCTGGATGCATAAAATATCCACCTGTGAGTTGACAACCACACTCTAGCAGGTGACCAGCCAAAGACCCTTGTGCTAGCAGCTCTAAGTCATTCCAATTCCAACCTAGTTCATAAATCTAATCATATACCAATGAGATCTTCAAACTGATTTTAGAAAGTAAGTTAAAAAAGGAAAATTGAAATATTCACTATATTAAGTATATCAAAAAGCGCCAGAGGGAACAAAATCCACAGCTACAGCATATACAGAAAACATATAGACTACATCACAAAATAATTAAAATCCATAAAACCTCCCAGTAACGCCACTAAACAGGACTCGCAAGACAAATCCTCATGACCATATGAAAAAGCCTTCCACTCCCTCAGAGAGAGGATTACCCCTCCCAATAACCCAACTAAACAGGAGTTCCACAAGGATGCTCCTCAACCTTTGAGTAGGCACACCACTAGGCCCGTTAGCCCAGCTGGTATACCTTCTCCTCCCTCAAAGGGAAGGTGAGGGATTCAATCCCCCATGATGGGCATTTCTGGGTGTGTGTGAAATATTTACCTAACCGAAAATAAATAAATACATAGAATGTTTGAGTAGTCTCCTTGCATCCCCCAAAGGATCACCATCTTCAGCACCACATGACATGAAGAGATGCAGCATTTTAAGCAAAGTATAACTGATTCCATGATTCTATCAAATGGAATATGGTAACCCCCATCTCAGCTTTCTGCAGCTGGACCAAGTGTAGAGAGGGCCCTTAAAAGGGATGTCAAACAGATCTATATCTAACAAGCATTGGTGGAGGTAAGTAATATTATTTTTTCTTCCCCCCTCCTCCTCTCTTACACAAATTGAACACAGCTATCTGACAAAAGAAAAAAAAAGGGGTGGGGGAGAATAATTTCATACCATTGGAGCTAAGAATAAGGCTGCATCGGCAACTCGAGAAGTTAAAACAATATTGGGTTTGTACTTCTCCAGACATTCAACAATGGGAGCTGCTCCCAGATATGTGCTAATACCCTGCATGGATTAAACAGAAAGATAAGATAAAATATTTAGGAAAAACGGAAAAGGGAGAAAACAAAACAGAAACTATCTGTAACCACCCCCCCCCCCCCCCCCCCCCCCCCCCCCAACACACACAAAAAAATATATAATAATAATAATAATTTAGTAAGGAAAAAAATCATACAGATGTTTGTAATAAGAATGAGTACTGGTAGCTCAAAAAATGCATTGAACTATAAATATGTGTAAGATATACGTGTGTAAGTGTGTGTGTGCGTGTGTAATAATAAAACAATATATGTTAGTCAAACAAAAAGGTACACTCAGGAGTGCTAATTTCTTACACCATCCATGATATCATTTCGCAAGTGATGATCCAGACCTGAACATGTGAAGAAAAAAGTGATGGTCACAGGCACAAAAACTTTTTGACCTTTTGAGAATATTAAGATATTAAAAAACCGAAATAAAAAAAATATAGAAGACGTTAATAGAATTCAGATTTTTTCATAACTGGATTCTTAAGTGACACCAAAATGATTTCGGATTTTTTGTATTCACTTCAAAGATGTCTGAGAATACCTGATTTTGCAATAGCGAGTTGATGAGCCACACCAACTGTAATGCTAATACCCAGGCTGCTCGCTATTTCTAGGACTTTTTCCTGAGCACCAAGTGCACTCACTTCCCAAGACAAAAGAAAATATATTTTCTTAGACAACCAAAATCATATACAAACACAGGTGCACTGGCTACGAGTGCTAAGAAATTCAAGTCTTCATTTTCTTACTTGCACCCATGTTGGTAATTATGCAAATTCCTTTCTCCACGGCCAAAGGTAAGAGCAAACGCATCCACTCTGTAACTGCAGTTATTGAAAATACCAAAATATAAAAAAATAAAATATCATTTTACCACTCCAAAGAACTTTTCCCCCTCTAGGGAGAAAGAAGGGAGGGTCTGGAATTTTATTTATATCATCCATTCATATTATTCAGGCTTTTCCAAAATTAGTGTAAAGAGAACCAGCAATAAATAAACAACGTTTATCTAGCTATTCTCACATAGTGATAGGACACCGAAAAAAATACACTAGAATGTGAACTGTTGGTATTTCCTCCCCCCTAACACCTAAGACCTTGAGGAATACCTCCCCCTTGATGCAATAGCAGGTGTCTGAGTGTATTGGGTATAGTGTTACCGTGTTCCTATTTCTGTCTGGAAGAATGTCCCTATTACATCAAAGATTGTTTCCCTAGGAATTACAGGAACACCACTCACAACTTATGCAGCACAAAGGAAACTATACAAAATGTAATTCCTTTTCCGAAATTGGGACTGTTTATTGTGAAGGGAATGACTAAAGTTGTCTAATTAATGTTTAGGATGAGAGGGATTGACAATTTCTTGTTGGAAACACAAAAGTAAAATAAAAGGAAAAAAAGAAAAAGAGAAGCATCACTTGGCATCGAACTTTGATTCCCTTGGGCAACAGACTAGGAGCTAGAATTATATCAGACAAACTAAAAGGTTTTAGCAATTCCCTAAATTTTTAGGTTCTTAGATGAGAACTTTGTGCAGGAGTATATAGTCCTCCAAGTATCCCGGCTCTAACATACCTTGAACTGCATATTAAAAAGTAAAATATTTGACTTGTCAGACTTATACAAATCTGTCAAAAGCTGTATATAACAATCTAACAACACAATCTACAGCAAAAAACAACTCATAATTACAACTTCCATCAATTTCCAAAAAATTTAGATTTATCATAATACCTTTAACTCCTAGAGTATTAAATTGAACACATATAGAATGGAAGGACAGCGGATATGCAAAAACTTAACTAGCGAGACTCTAGTAAAACAAAGAGACATGAACACAACCTCCCACGTGGACCCCAACTTCAAACTAGAATCAGCTTCTAACTCTATTTTAAAATTTGCTATTTCTAGAGTTCTTGTGGAGCGCATCAAATTGTGGAGGTGCAGTTAGCAGCATATCCGGAAACATGAATTAAAGATATATGATTAGAACATACGACGAGGATCATAACCATCGCCACCAGATTGCAATTCTTGGTAGCGATCAGCAAGGGTCCGCTCTGCTAGGCATTCCAGGACAATGTAGTTTAGCTCCTCAACTCTCTGAAGTAATTTAAGAGCTGCCAGTGGTCTGTCACCTCCAAATCCAGCTCCACAACCAATGTAGACCTTCTCCCTTCTCCTTTGAGGATTCTCCCTCTTTAATTCAAAACAATTTCACTCAATTCTTTCATTGATTTTCAGTTTCTTTGGCATAATTAATATCAATAATATAAAAAATGTTTAAAACAACAAACTAACCAGCTTGATCAAGCAATTGTGAACCTCAACCCCGCTGATGTCTAGTTCTTCCACTGAGTCCTAAAATCCACAATAAAAATCAGTAGTTGAAACTCAAAAGTAACCATGTTAACAGCAAATAGTATTCAAGAAAACAAAAGATGCACAAAACAGTTATACCCCGTGTGTTTTAATTAAAACAGAAATTCATAGAAAAAATGTATCCATATTATCCAGTGAGACCATGTGATATTGTGTTTATAAAGACCGGAAATCTTGTGTACCCTAAGTGACTGAATGCTTTTGTACATAAAAGACGCTATCTGGTTAGGTCCTACCATGGTCAAGGGATGTGGGAACAGGGAGACTCGAGACAAACCCAAGGCCTAGTATCTTAATCAAACTGAATGAACAATGCTACATCACCAAAAAATGTTTGATGACCCACATCACAAAAATTATTGGGTGCCCATCTAGCACACTCAAAACGTCGAATAATGTACTAAAATGGTGTATTGAATAGGTAATTCGTAAACTATAATCATCACTAGACTTATCAGAGAGTACTTCCTTGGGTATTTAACTCATTTCTATCAATTCAATTCATTAGTAGTAATTTCAAGTGCATAGATCAACTGAATTATACATTTTATAAAGTAAAATCAACATCGGAGTATATAATGATATGAAAATTGGTGACACCCAAAATTCAATGGCTAACAATATGTCAGTTCATGCTTTCCACATTATGCAATGAGCTCAGATAAAATCCACTGAAAATTTCCGCCCAATTCAACATCGAATTTCTGTGAAAATTATAATTTCCTCAGTTAAATATCAATCAGAAAATTAGAAACATTTACAATTACGCCACCCGAGGTCAATACACAAAGATTACAAAAGAGAAGTGACTTCAGAAAGAAATACATTCAATTATATATACACACACACAAAATTATAGAAAAATACGGAAATCATTTAATCGTTCAGTGGATGGACGAAATGACAGATACGAATCAAGAATAAAATTGAAAATATTACCGTTGGGACTGAATATATCATCTCTTGGTCCATAATGGTGTCTGTAGAGTTCTATCCACTGAAACCCCTTTTCTGTTTGTAATTGGGATGTGGTGATTGAGAGTAAGATATGAGCATGATTACCATATTGACCTTCTTCTAAATTACACTAATGACCTCGGCTATATAGGCTGTAGCCATGTGATTTTATCTTGGGTGTTATTTCATAATCTAATTTAACTATAAATTTTACATAATTTTCGTATATTTAATAAAATATGTTTCACTAAAAAAAATTATTATTAAGAGAAATATTTAATTGTCAATTATAAACTTTAGTGATGAAATTTTTCTCATTTAATTTTGTCCAATAATCTTGATTTGGGTATAATTAACTTTATTAGACTATGTTATTTCTAATTAAAATCTGAATGGATTCAGAATTTTTGTTAGTATTTCACTACAGAAAAATTAGTTTTTAAGTTATATTAATTGAATAAAAATAGAGAGACACTCACATTATTTATTTATTTTTTTCCAAGACTAAATCCCTAAAAGGTAAAAAAAATATATATTATTGGACTAAAGATATATCTCTTAAATAAATATATAATTGATCAAATGTAGAAAATTGTTAAAGACGAAAAATTCTTATATCACAATTTCAAAATATAGAGTTTAATTTCGTTAGAAACTAAACTTCAAAATTATAATTCCTCAAAGCTTATGAAGCACGGACACTTCATCTAGGATCGTCGTACCTATGTTTGACACACATGTTCATGTCGGACGAGCAGACACGCCAAAAATATGTGTCCGACACACCAAAAATGTATCCTGATTTTTAAAAAAAATTTGACACGTAATGGACACTCGTCGGACACGCGCGTGTCCGACATTCGGATACGCGGTGGGTCAGTTGATTCAATAAAAGATAGAAGTCTTATGGAGCCGATAATTCAATGGATCACTTATGAAACTTCAACACCTCTAATTCAATATTTGGCTTTTGAATATATTTGTTCTTTCTCATCTTGTAAGAATAATTAGAGCACTTATTCATTTATTTACTATTTGAAAAGGAATAAGATAACATCACGAAGAGCCGAATATTTGGTATTTATACTATCTAATCTTTATCTTCAATCAAGAAAAATTTCACAATATAACGAGAGAGAGACTAAGATGACGGATGTTGAGAAATATGCATTTTTTGATTCCTTGGATAGTAGTAAAATGAAGAATTTTGAACATGTCAAACATTTCATTTAACTTATTTGTTTATTTTTGTTTATAAGTTTATTTGATTCTTATTGTTTAAGTGATAAATGAAGTATTTGTGTAATATAATATCTATATATAAAAATTTATAATTTTTTATAAACGTGTCGGGGTCATGTCGTGTCCAAATTTTTTAATCTTTGTCATGTCGCCGTATCCATGTCATATTGTGTCCGTGTCCGTGCTTCATAGCTCAAAAGACATTAAATGTGTAAAATCTATGTATCCTTGTTATAAGAATAGTACACATGCCTAAATTTGGGAAAAAAGAAAAAAGAAAAAGAAAAAAATTTAATCTAATTGACCCAACTGAAATACTGTTTATTTAGTAAATTGACGCAACCTTTTGGGGGCCTTTCCGGTACTAGAGAAATTCAAGATCGGCTGCTTGGCTTGAGGAAAGAAATAAAGTAAAATAATAAACAGATGATCTGCCCTGGTTCGATTGAGAGATTTACAACTCCGACTATAGTATAGAATAGAACCCTTATATATATATATATATATATACACACACATATATATATAGAGAGAGAGAGAAAGGGGCAGGTGAAGATGGTGATGTCGTCAGTGGTGAACACATACCCGCTGTCGAGCTACACCTTCGGGACCAAAGAACCCAAGATGGAGAAAGACACTTCTGTCGCCGATCGTCTCGCTCGTATGAAAGTCAAGTACGTTTCCTATCTCACTTTCACTATCTACACCTAACCCTAGTCTCTGTTTGGTTTCCGAGAAACTGTGGGAAAACAAAGAAATGGAAAGTCCGCAACCTTTACTTTTCTTTTTGTTCCCAAAATACCTTTGGCTAGTTATTCCCTATGTTGTGTTTCCCTAAGAACGAAGAATACAATGTGATCTCTACTTTTTAGGGTTTTTAATGCCTTGTAATTTTTTTGATTTTGTGTAGGAATAACATATTTATATATATACATATATACTGCTTTTAGGGTTTTTAATGCACTTGTAATTTTGTTATTCTTGTGAAACGATATAGTTTGGACTTGAAGCTGGCATATATGCGATAAAGCAAAAATTATAGAGCTTGTGAATGTATATATATATATATATATATATGCCTTGTCTCCTCCTTATTGGGGATGAATAAAGATTTATTTATATCTTATTTGTTTAGTTGGGTGGAGGGGCGGAATTGTTCATCTATAGATGAAAAAATAGATTTCTTGGGCTATCTTGGCCCATAGGGCTTTTTGTATTTGGGATGCATTCCCCTTTTTTTTTGGGTGCTTATTTATAAATTGCTATTTAACGATCCAAAAAAAAAAAAAAATGTAACTTTGTGGCTTTGGAGACATTTGTCTTTGGTTGGAAGTTTGAAATCCAGACAGATAATGTTGCAATGAAGTACATTGGTAATTGGTACTTAAAGTAAGATACTTATATGGAGGAGACAAGGCCGGCCACAAGGGTATTTGGCAGAGTTCACCCTTATTAGTTTTCCATAGGAGTTGAATTTTGTCAAGTCCGACCCTTCGATTGATTGAATGTCCGATGATTCCCGTGAATTATAAATATTATCATACAGTGCAGATTTGTTGCATTGACAGAGTTTAGTTTTGTCAAGTCTGACCATTGGATTAAATGTCCCGATGATTCTCCTGAATAAGTACATAGAGTGCGGATTTGTGTCATTGACATCACATACTAAATTACATTTTTTTACTCTAATGATTATCGGGAAAAACTTAATGGATTAGTTGGTTATGCTTCCAAAGAAGTCGATCTTCGGTGGGCATTGCAACATTATAAGTTACATGAAAAGTTGTTTGAGTAATGAACCGAACCCAACCCCCCCCCCCCCCCCCCCCCCCCCCCCCCCCAAACCATATTAAAATGGATGGAATGACTGTTCTTTTTATTTGATTTACAGCTATATGAAAGAAGGCATGAGAACCAGCGTTGAAGCAATCCTACTGGTTTGTGCTCACAATTTTTGCATTGATGTTGTCTTCCACCGTCATATTTTTGCATGCAAATTAAACAACATATTTTGTAAAATGTATTATATTTTCACTTAGTGCCATGGTTGAATAGTTAAAACGCCCATGAATTCGTCCTTAGGTGACCAATATGGGATATATAATGGGCTAAAGAACTCTTTGAGATAATTCATCTCTGGAGTCTGATTTAGTTTGGATGTATGCAATGAATCGTAGTATTTATGGTTGGATTGAAGCTTACATGTTTACAATCCGAATGGCTGGAAGGTACGATGCCTTAGGTTGTACACCTGCCTCCAAATTCCAACCAATGCTATGGGAACTAACACCCCCGCAACTGGCAACAGTATCACCAAGCATCCACCTTGGTTGTTGCTAGTATGATTTCCACTAGCACCACATTGTGGATATTGAGGCAAAAATCCTTAACCCACTAGTCCTGACTCCTAACTCAACATCTGTTGTTGTTACCACCGTGCCTCTTTTAGGGCAAACTGTCAGTGGCTGCTACAAAACTCCTCTAGCCATCTAATGTATTCTGGGGATTCAAGAAGTAATAAAGAATTATATAACTCTGTTGCTGCTATTAAATTTTCAGCTAGTTCCTTGAAAGACTCGATAGTTCCTTCTCAATCAGGGTTGATACTAGAATGCTACTAGTGTGCGACTAGTCATATTTCTACCCTTTTCTTTTCAAATCTATGTTCCGTGTGCTTTTCCTTCTTTTTCTAACATCGCCCAGCTGTTCTAATTGTATTACTTTTAGTCTTGTACACAAGAATTAGCCAATCCCTAAACAATCACGTCTAAGAGATATCCTATAGTAGCGTAGGTTTCAGGGATAACAAAATGCTGATTGCTTTCCAAATACCGTTTCACAGTAAATTCAGTAGGAGCAGGAACCAACTGTTTAATATTTTTTAGTTAATTGTTGCAAGGAATGTGCAATATGTGTCTCATGAATTTAGAAACTACAGAGTTATTTTATCATGTCTTTCACATATGAACTTTTATCGTGTATTAGATAATTGCATAATTGAACTTTAATTTAGGGAGTATTATCTATTTAAAAAAATAAAAAATTAGGGAGTATTTGCTGTAGCCATGTTGTAGCACTTTCTACAGAGATGTACTATAGTCACAATTTTTCAGTTGGCATGAGGCTTCATTTCCCTAACTGCTGTCTGTTGAACAAATACAAACTTCCATTTGATTATGCAGGTACAAGAGCATAACCACCCCCATATTCTTCTTCTGCAAATTGGAAATACTTTTTGCAAACTCCCTGGTGGTCGTTTGAAGCCCGGAGAAAATGGTAGATATTGTCTTTATCCTTTCACCACTATTTCTCTGCCTCACTGTGTTTCTCATATGCCTCTCTATATTTTGCAGATTTTTTTTTTTTGATAAGTAAGTATTTTATTAAAAAGCACCCGAAACGGGGGGGCAACCCCTTACAAGAGAACTACGGGCCAAGAGACCCCAAAAACTCTATCTTATCATCTAACGAAATACAATTTCCCCAAAAACTCTATATTTTGCAGAAATTGAAGGCTTGAAAAGGAAATTGTCGAGCAAGCTTGCTGCTAATTCACCTGGACTACAACCTAATTGGCAGGTTTGTTCTCTCCATTGTTTGTAATGATTTGAGTATTGTGCAAAATGCTAATAAAGAAATAAAATGAGTAACAAAGGCATAGTTGGCCCTTTAACTGCATATTTAGTAGGAAGGATGGAAGCAAAAGTTGGAAGGAGGAAGAAGTATACCTAGGGGAAGAAAGGAAGCTTCCTCTCATGTTGTTGAACCAAGTAGTAATGAAAGGAGTAGTAGAAGGGAAGGGATATTAGTGATTTGATGATTCTATCAAAGCTTTTATCTCATTAGGAAGAAATAATATCGATTTCAAACCATCTAATGTAGACTCGGATCTACATCTTGAGCACCATAAGGACTCATACGCTGTACTGTAATAAGAAAAATAATCGATAGTTCGGAAAATGACTACCACAATGTTTTGGCTAATGGTCCTTGGATGATTGTTGAAAGGCCTCTTATCCTAAAGCAATGGCACGAATAAAATATCATCTGATTTTGGACCTTGTGTGGCTGAGGGAAAGCTCTTCCCTATTCCCTTTCGTTCAGATACCACCACTCCTTCCTCCTCCCTCCAGTTCCCCAAATCAAATGCACAACTAATCACTGATGTATGTGGGAAAATAAATACTTCCTTGATAGTGTGTTATCGTTGTTCTTTTTAACCAGTGCTGGGGGATTGAGGAAGGGCCTACAAACTAAGGACGATGGGCACCTGCAGAATATTTCCCTTCGTTCCCCAAGTCAAATACATAATTAATAGTGGCAATATGTGAAGCAACTATTGACTTCTGTGATCGTGTGCATTGTTGTTGTTTTTTTCCTTTACTGATGCATTTAAAAGATGGGAAATACCTGCAGAATGTTAGGCCCATCTCAGATATATACTGATGTGCTCATCATGCAGAATTTACCTGCTTTTTGTCATGCATTTAAAAGACGAGTTTCCATGTTGCTGTTTTCAGAACGTGTCTGTCTCTAGAAAACCTTATGAATTTGCTTGTTTTGGAGTATAATAATATTGTGCAGGAGAATTGATTTATGCTTGTCACTTGTTGCTGCAGATTGGCGAGTGTGTTGCTACCTGGTGGAGGCCAAATTTTGAGACTATAATGTATCCATACTGCCCTCCACACATTACAAAACCCAAGGTAATAGATATCCAGTCTTCAGAGAGCCTTCTGCTTTCTAGATCGCATTCTCTGAACTCCACTGACGGACTTGAAAATATTTTTGCGTTCCAGGAGTGTAAGAAACTGTACCTTGTTCACTTGTCTGAAAGAGAGTACTTTGCAGTGCCAAAAAATCTGAAACTGCTAGCTGTTCCCCTGTTTGAACTCTATGACAACGTTCAGGTGTGTAGACATTTAAGTTTTTTCCTTGGTATTTTCATTTCAAAATTAGTTTGTTAAGTGTTATAAAGTGAAAATTTTGTGTCATGCTTTTGAAAGTGTTATTACAAGAAAGATGGTTTTCACCATGCTATCAGCTGTTTAGATATGTACATTTGGTGATACTGGAGACGGGGATAGATCCGGCTCTCATATTTTTTGTTTGTTTTTATAGTCAATTCTGTCAACTATACCCTTTGGAGGACAATATTGCATTTGTTTTGTATTGCTTCATATATACTGAAATATGCATTTGTTACTTGCCCACAGAGATATGGACCGGTTATATCTACCATACCCCAGCAACTTTCGAGATTTCAGTTCAACATGATCCACGCATGAAAGTCGCACAATAGTCAGAGTTTGTCGATCAGATTTTTCAACTGCTGATCACCGAATCATAGTGGCATTCCAAGTTATGATAGATGTGTTGCTGATCGCTGAATCATAGTGCTGTTCCAAGTTATGATAGATGTGTTGCTGAACTGATGCCAACTTATTCCTATAGTCCGCTCTGGCTCTGTTTCTTGCCTTAAGACTAGTTTAATTTTCCTGCAAAATAGGGTCTAAATTTATTTTCTTGTATTTGTACTTGGGTCATGTGCTGCTTTGAGTTATTCGTAAGTAGCAGAGGTGGTCGTTCATTGTGGAGTTGTTTGTTGTGTATCAGTTGATGATGCTGTTGTTTCTCCCCCAGTTTAATGGTTAAACAGCATGTGATTTGTGTTTCATTTTGCTGGTATTCAGAATTTATATTATATGTAACGCATTCAATTACCCTTTCTTGTTTGCTGAGTCTTTGTTTGGTTTGCAAATTTAGTAAGGGGAATGATAAGAGTTGTAAGACTGAAAAGAATTATTTTTCCCTTGTTTAATTATGAGATCGATTTGAGAATTTTTTATTTTTTCGGCTTGCATGAGTGTAGGCATGAAGGAAGACTGCTTTCTTCCCTTCCTTCTGCCTCTATCTTTCATTATCCAATAATTAAAATGGCCTTAGAGTGTGTATGGTATGGAGTTGGAGGTAGTGGTAGTGGTAGTTTTTCTAATGTACCCTAAACCCATTTTACTATTTATTTATTAATATATGCACTTTCTATAAAATACTCTTTTAATTTTTCACATTTCACCCACCAAATCATAATTCCCTCATCTCTTCACTTTAATCTCATCTTAATTGCATAAAACATTGCATATATTATTTCATTTTTAATTGCATAATATATATATATATATATATATATATATATATATATCTTATAGGTGAAAAACCGTCTAGCCTTCCCGATCCTGTTTAACTTTCAAATTAGTGAAAAATAATCCTTTTTCATTGAATGTTGGTTGACATATCCTCTCCGTTAGCAAATTATCGTCACATGATGATTATGTTTGGACTTTTAAAATATGTTTTTTGTCAAATAACTCGACTTAAGCCTTCTAATCGTTACCAGAAAGAAAAGTCTCTAATTAGAGGCATAATTGAAATGATTTTTAGCCATCTAAAAGTATTACGTGACATATACTTCTATTAATTTGAAAGAGATACATAATCTACATAAATCTTACTATAGCACATATAATACATGTCATTTAAGATGCACAACACATGTGAATCTCTCTTTAGTGATTTGCTTGAGTATTTCGAGCATTTAGGGATGACAAAATATTCTGCCCTATCGGGTACCCGCCCCACTTTGCTCCGTTCAGGATGATGCACAACACATGAATCTCAATATCACGGGTATAATACACTTCCTTTAATGATTCGATTGAATACTTCGAGCATTTAAGGATGACAAAAAATTCTGCCCTACAGGGTACCCGCCCCACTCTGTTTTGTTCAAGATGGTTATTGGGGTAGTTAAATGGTTTTGGGACGGGAATGAGAAAATGTCACTCGTTCGTTTATAATTGTAGATGCAGAAAAATATACAATAATAATTGGATCATTTATTCAATCTTTTGCCATGTATTTATACACAATTCTGGTAAATGGGTCAAGCCCATTTACCCAAGTTTATCAATCCCTTAAATAAAGGAATTTGATAAACTCTTTTCTTTTTTGGACTCTCTATTCCATAAGTAGAACAACTCCCTAACTTATGGATCACTCATCTTCTAGAGAATTCTTATGGGCCATTTATTTCTTCGGCCCATCCGTCTTCGACCCATCTGTCTTCGGCCCATCAGTCTTCAGTCCATCAGTCATCGGCCCACCAGTCCTGTGGCCCATCCTAGTTGGGCCGTATATTATTTTGACTATTACAGAGACCCCTGAGGTTATGGGCTTATTCATAGCCCATGACCGAATTTTAAACATCTTCATATACACACATGTATATATATTGTTTATGGGAAATAATGGTGATGAGTTGTCATGTCATCATTAGGTATTTAATGACATTTCAAAATAAGAGACCATTACTTCCTTAAACCTTGCACCATGACGGTTCATCGTGGGTTATGCGACCTTCGGACTTCGTGCAGTCCTTTGGCATACCTTTTTCTTTCTATAAAAACCCACTCCAAGCTTTTTCATTTCTTCATTCACTTCATTTGCAACTCTCTGCTCATTTCTCTCTCAACTTTCGTCTCTAGAACCCACATCTCTCTTATTCCTATAACCTTCTCTGCCGATCTTTAATCACTTCGACTAGAACAAACATCAGCTTCGACCCGAAGCTCTTCCTGCCTCTTCATTACCTAAGTAAGTCGGATAGCACTCTTCTCTTTTCAATTTTCATCTCTGCCCTCTATCTGTTTCTTCTACCTTTCTAAGGACCATGTCTGACAGTGACGAGACCCGGTCAGTAGAAAAAGGTCGTTCTATCATCTACTACTGGCACCGATCCTACCAGTAGTGACAGCCCTCCGTCTACCTATCAAGGGGCCCCAAGAACAGTTCCCCAAAACACCGATCTTCCAGGTTCGTCAACGAATCTGGAACACCCATTTCAAGGGGTCCCAATGAGTATGTGGACCCTAAGTCTTCTGAACCTTTCGTAGTGGTCCCACTTAAGAAAGTCCGTCATGAAGTAGATGTCAAACATCTTCGGGCCGAGACCCATGTACCTAGGAATGTCGATGTGGACCCTTACCCAGGTTACTTAGATTTTACCAAGAATGAGAGACTCCAACCGGGTAGCATTCTGCTATCGGCAGTTCACCTTAAGGTTTTGAGGTTTCCCCTTTACCCTTTTTTCCACTATGTGTTCTTTATGTTAGGCTTACACCCCCTTCAACTCAACCCGAATAGCCTTAGGATTCTGTCCATGCTCTTATTATACAATAGGGATATGGACCTTAACCTAGGTTTAGCCGACTTATTTCTTTGTTATTTTTTTCAAAATGTCAGAGAAAGTAAGGGTAGATACAATCTCTTTCCCTTCCATGGTCAGAGTATATGTTCTGGTACCGAAAAGTCTAATAAGGGGTGGAAAGATAGAATGGTAGTTATAAGCGGTAATTGGTCTTACCCGTTTTCTCGTACATTCCCGATCCCCTATACGTTCGGTGCCATTCGTTTACCTGTCTACCATCCCCTTCATAAAGCCTCTTGTCTTTGTGGGTTCTGTAATCTACATCGGGGGGAGTATGCATATAGGTTTCTAGGTTATGAGGACAGAGAAATCCCCCTGTCCCTCATAAAAGGATGTATAGCCCTCTTGAAAACCAAGATTTGGGGCGATGTTCGATCTGCTACAAACCTTCTGACTTCGGAAAACCTGGAGTCGATTTCTAACTTGGGCGTTGCTGTTGACAGGATGGACATTCCCGACAAACCTCTTTCTACCAGACGCCCTCAAGTTCCTGAAGGGGTCAACCTGGTTGACACTGTGCCACTTTCAACAGCACCCCCGGCGCCTCCGGTACCTCTGCCAGCACAAAACCCGGTAGTTCCACCCCATCCTTCCCCTGTAAATCCTCCACTCACGAGGACCCGATCTAGTATAGGCGGTGGAACGGCTAATAAGAGGCCTAGGACCCAAGTTATCGATGCCTCAACAAACGCTACTCCCCAGGCTCAGGAAGCTCCCCGTACTTCTATTCCCTAGGAACCAAAGTTCTTTCTTCCTGATGGGACTCCGATCTGCACCGATCAACTCACCATCACACAACCGGAAGCTCTCTGGGTTATGGCAAAAGGGATTTGGACTCCGGCCGATAGGGCTACTCAGTCAAAAATCATTAGGACTGAGCTTATGAAAAAGAGCTCCATAATGGTGATGGAGGTATATAACTTGTTTTTCTTTTATAACTTGGTTTAGTATCTTTACCACCTTATGTACTAACATGCATTTTCTCCCTTTTTCTGTGTAGCTTCTTTATGGTATCCAGACCTACAACCATATTGTGGAGTCTGATGTTCGGGAGATGGCCAATATGTAGGCCCAGATCAAATAAAACAGCGAGCATTGGGTCACTCTGGTCAAAGAGGCAGATGGTCTTCGTTAGAGCGTCTCGAAGCATAAAAACCTTTTGGATATCGGTGAGGCAGAGAAGAGGGCTTTGACTGCCGAAAAGCTAGTTTTAGCTACTGAGCTTGAAAAGGTGAAGGCAGCCTACCAGAAGATGGCTGCCGAAAAGGCGGAGCCAAATAATCTTCTGGCTCTTGAGCGGTCCAAGGTAGAGGTGTGGCGCTTGGGGGGTCTGGACATGCACAGTCGGTACACCACCATCTGTGATATCCGAACGGTCAGAGCGTGGCGAGAAAGGCACGAAATAGAGCATATTCCTTTGGCAGCTCGGGAGTTCAAGACTGCTGAGGAATTCTATGCCTTCATGGGAGTGTCATTTCCTTACAAAAATCCTCCTACTTCTGAAAATGAGAAGCGGTTCGCTGCCATTTTAAAGGGAGAAGACTATCATCCTCCTAAGTATAATAGGTTTTTTCAAGTTTATTTGTACTTACCCTTTTCAGAAGGGTGTTTTTGTAATTTATTTCCTTATTAATGAAAAAGAAATTTTTCCATCTCAGTGTTTATTTTGTTTTTCTTGTAATGTTTAGTATTTGGGCATATAGCCCCTGGTACTTGTTTCTTGTCCTCTGGCTAGTTCATATTTATGTTTGAACTTCAGCACTTATGAAAATTTTAATTTAAACATGGAGCCTTCGGTCATATGGACCCTGAGGCTTGTCTTTGCCCTCTAGTTAGTTCAAATTATGTTTGAACTCAACACGTAGGAAAATTTTAATTTCAAAATGGAGCCTTCGGGCATATGGCCCCTGAGGTTTGTCTTTGTCCTCTGGTTAGTTCAAATCAGGTTTGAACTCAACACTTAGGAAAATTTTAATTTCAAAATGGAGCCTTCGGGCATATGGCCCCTGAGGCTTGTCTTTGTCCTCTGGTTAGTTCAAATCAGGTTTGAACTCAACACTTAGGAAAATTTTAATTTAAAAATGGAGCTTTCGGGCATATGGCCCCTGAGGCTTGTCTTTGTCCTCTGGTTAGTTCAAATTAAGTTTGAACTCAACACTTAGGAAAATTTTAATTCAAACATGGAACACTCTCATAAAAATAGAATGTATCTTTATTGAAATAAACTTGAGAATCATGAAGCAGAGGTGCCAAACATCGGGCACAGATGCTTTATTATAATCAGTAGAAGGTGTCATAAATGAGACACAGTCTTATTGCTTTAATTAAGAAAAAAAAACTACCTAAGGATAATACCTCTTCAGCCGATAAGCGTTCTGAGAGTTGGGCTCGATGCGGCCTGTCTTGTTCTTTCGCACCCGATAAGCTCCTCGTCCGATGACCTCAATAATTGTGTAAGGTCCTTCTCATGTCTCTCGTAATTTGCCTACAATCCCATTCTTTCTTCTGAGTACCATATCGCCTACCTGAAATTCTCTTTTCTTGACTTTCTGATTGAATCGTGCCCTGACTTGTTGTTGATAGGCCGCTAGCCTTATCCCGGCAACTTCCCTTCTTTCCTCTAGTATGTCCAAATCATGGGTCAGGTACTGATTGTTTGGCCTTCCTCCCAGGCTTGGCTTCTTAAAATAGGTACTCTCAACTCGGTCGGGATAACGGTTTCGGCCCCATAAGCCATGGCGAAAGGGGTCTCTCCCGTTAGTTTCCTTGGAGTAGTCCGATAAGACCATAACACCTCGGGCAATTTCTCCAACCAGGCCCCTTTTGCCTCTTTAAGCTTTTTCCCGAGTGTATAAAAAATGGTTCTGTTTATCCTTTCAGCCTGCCCATTCCCCTGTGGATAGCCAACGGATGAAGTGTTCTGATTAACCCCATGCTTTGCCAGGAATGGTTGAACTTTCCTGTTATCCAAATTGGTGCCATTATCTATCATTATAGTTCGGGGTAGACCGAATCTACAAATGATGTGGCTCCAGATAAACTTTATAACATGGCTACTTTTGATGGTGGAGTATGCCTCGGCTTCCACCCATTTGGTAAAGTAGTCGGTAGCCAGAAGAACATGAGTGGTAGAGTGTATAGCTTACGGGAAAGGACCTACAATATCCATACCCCATCGAGCGAAGGGGTAAGGGATAATTGTTGGGTTTAGTAACTCCGAAGGTGGATGAATGACATTTCCATGAAATTGACACTTTTTGCAGTGTCGGGTGTAGACCTCAGCGTCCCTTGATAGATAGGGCTAGAAGTATCCCTGGGTGAGAACTTTATGGGCTAAAGACCTCCCACCAGAATGATTGCCACAGGATCCTGCATGAATTTCTTCCATGACCGCAGAGGCTTCGGATGGCGTGAGACATCTCAAATATGGCCCGGAGAAAGACTTGCGGTATAATTGGTCGTTGTATAGAGCATATCTGACTGCCTTCATTCTTATCTTTCGGGCCTCAGGTTTCAATTCAGGTAGTGCTCCGGTCCGCAAATAATCTGCTATAGGGTCCACCCAGCTTGGCTCCCATGGAATGATCATCACGTCTTCGGGGGGCTCCAAGCTTGATCGGACGATGAAGTCTATTGGTACAATTCGAGTCATACTTTCCCCCGCTGCGGAGGCCTGGTTAGCCAGATGGTCTGCTATGATATTATCCCCCCTAGGGATCTGTTCAAAGGTCAACTGTTGGAATTCCTAGGCCTCTTTTAGTACCAAATTCCTGTATGCTTCCATTTTAGGCTCTCGGGTTTCATATTCCCCATTCAACTGTCGTACCACCAACTGGGAATCACTCCGTATCTCTGCTTTTTGTACCTGAAGGCTTCGGGCCAACCGAATCCCTGCTAAAATGGCCTCATACTCGACTTCGTTATTGGAGGAAGGAAACTCCAATCGAACGGACTGCTGGATTTTAGTACCATCTGGTGTCATGAGCTCTACATCGATCCCTGCTCCGTTGATATTTGATGATCCGTCCACAAATACAACCCATAAGCCAGGCTCATTTTCTTCTGAGGAATCTGTAGTTTCTGTTTCCAACAATAAGGCAACTACTGCTTGTCCTTTGATGGTAGTTCGGGGGGACATATGTTATGTCAAAAATCTCGAGTTCTATTGCCCATTTGGATACTCTCCTTGACAACTCAGGTTTCGCTATTATGGATCTGATCGGGGTTGCAATTGGCACTACAATCGGATGTGCTTCAAAATAATGCCGAAGATGTCATTTTGCATTGATCAGTGATAGTACCAGCTTTTCCTACTTCGAATAACAGGTTTCTGCATCAGCAAGGGCTTTGCTGGTGTAGAAGACTGGTATCTGGTACCCCTTGCCCTCCTTGACTAGAGCGGTGCTGGTAGATGTCGCAGATATGGCTAGATATAAGTGTAACTGCTCATCGGCTTCTGAGGTTGCCAGTATAGGAGGCTTTGCCATGTAGCTTTTGAGTTTTTTCAGGGCTTCGGATTGCTCCGGCACCCAGACCTCTCCTTTTGCTGCTTTTATAGCTTGAAATAATGGCCTGCACCGATCGTTTAAATGAAAGATGAAGCGGCTAAGGGTTGCCACTCTTCCGGTTAGTACCTGGATTTCCTTCTGGGACCTTGGCTTTGCTGACTCCATGAGAGCTTTGACTTGTGCTGGGCTAGCTTGTATTCCCATACGATCAACTATGTCTCCCAAGAACTGGCCCGAGGACACCCCGAAGGAATATTTGGATGGGTTGAGCTTCATCTTGTACTTTCTAAAGGTGTCGAACACCTACTACAGATCGGTCAGGTGATCATTTTTTACCTTGCTCTTGACCACCGTGTCATCAATGTAGGCTTCTATGGTAGATCCCATCATGCCCTGGAAAACCTTGTTGACCAACCTCTGAAAGGTTGCACCTGCATTCTTTAGTCCGAAAGGCATAACTGTATAACAATATGTACCTAATTCAGTGATGAAGGCAGTCTTTTCCTCATCATCTGGGTTTATTCGTATCTGGTTATACCCAGAGTACGCATCCAGAAAACTCAAACATTCGAATCCCGCGGTGGCATCTACCATCTGATCGATCTTTGGTAAGGGGAAACAGTCATTCGGGCATGCTTTGTTCAGGTCGGTGAAGTCCACGCACACCCTCCATTTCCCATTCTTTTTTCTGAACCACAACAACGTTTGCCAACCTGGAAGGTGTAATACCCCGTATTTAAATAATTATGTTATTTCTTTATTTATTTTGGATGGTATGGTGGGTATTTAAATTATTGAGTAAGGGTACTCTAGTCAATTTATGATTACTAGGTAAGTTTGTTATTATGGGATCTGATAAGGGCATATTAGTCTTTAAGACGAGTGGCATGATGATTATTGTGGCAGATCTAGGGGCATTATGGTCATTCGCCATAACCTAGTTTCCCCTATATAACCATAAGGATTTTTCAGCTTATTATCTCTCAAGACTAAGGAAAAATTTCAGACTTCTCTCTTCTTATTTCACTCATCTATATACGTATACATATATATATATAGATAGAGAGAGTAAATACTTGGTTTGGATCTGGATCCGTGGTGTAGTAAGCTCTCCAAATCAAGCAAGACATATGTTCTACTCTTCCTCTTTGTACTAAAATTTCGTAATCTTTACCTTATGCATCTATAATCTGCTAGATAGTATTTTTCATATATGTATATGTATGTGTAAATCATGTTCATATATGACATTTATATATTCTGTTTATACATATATGTATAGATCTGTTATAGTACGTTCGTATTCATATTTATTTATGTGATGATATATATTCTGTTTATACATATATGTATAGATCCGTAAGTATATATATAGATCTTGTATATATGTAGATATTCGTGGATTTATATAGGCATATATGTATAGATCTGTTAGAGTATGTTCATATTCATGTTTATTTATGTGATGATATATATTCTGTTTATATGTATATGTATAGATCCATAAGTATATATATAGATCTTGTATATATAGAGAGGTTCATGGATTTATATAGGCATATATGTATAGATCTGTTAGAGTATGTTCATATTCATGTTTATTTATGTGATGATATATATTCTGTTTATATGTATATGTATAGATCCATAAGTATATAAATAGATCTTTTATATATAGAGAGATTCGTGGATTTATATAGGTATATATGTATAAATCTGTTAGAGTATGTTTATATTCATATATATATATATATGATGATTTATATTCTGGTTATACATATATGTACAGATCCATGATTATATGTATAGATCTTGTATATACATAGAGATTTGTGGTGATATATTGATATATGCATGAGACTATGTTTATATCTAGCTATACGTACAAATCTGTTTTTACCATGTGTAGATATACATGTATGGATTCGTGGTTATGTGTCTTGTTGGTATGATTCGGATGAGGTGTATATGGTTGGAACTAAGTATAAATATCTGAATACAGAAATATTTTAGGTTTCAATGTTGACAAAGATTTCAAAACTGTTATTAGAAAATATTGCATATTTATGTAATTGTTTTTCTCTATTTTCTTTGTTATTAGACTCTGGACATGGATTTATATTGTTATTATGTGTTTCAAGAATTATACTGGATTACATATTTTTCACCGTATAAATGAATAGTTTCGACCGTATAAAATACCGTATACCTTGGCGCTGGGGCGCTGCCCCAGACCTCGCCAGGGGGCGTTTAGGAAAATGTTGCGCCGCCCCCCCTGGACCCCCCAGGCTCGACCTCTCCAATTGTCGTACATTCCCGATTAAAGAATACAAGTGAATTAATAAAATCATATAATCATAAGATTTAATCAAATGACTATGTTTTGGAGAATTATAAGGAACCACAAGGAGACTGACTAATATTGCAGTCTCAATAGTACCACGGGACATGGGTGAGTTGTCACAGCATGGGTGAGTTGTCGGGTACGTGGTTATGGTAAGACATGGATGTTAAATGGAAAAATCGGATTAATGGAATGAATTTATAAATATAATTATATTAAATGGTGGTATATTAGTGGTTATGGTTATAGTTAAATATATTATTATTTTATAATATAATTTTGGGATTAGGTGTCACTAGGAAAGGGGATGGATTTTTGGTACTCTGCTTGGGATCATGTAGAGTTGTACTTGCTCGTGGGTTTAACCCACATTTTTGTTGTTTCAGGTCCTCGGCAGTTTCACCAGCAAGGGTGAGGACGTCATATCTATCTGTTCGGTCCTATCATATTTCCCTTCCACTCCAGGGTAGGATCCGATAAATGACATATGTTGCATTTCTTTTAAGTGTGTTTCTAGGGGTCCATGTTTATGGGATTTCCAAGTTGTACCTTGTGGGACTTATTTTATTTAAGGATGTATTGGGGTTGGTCTTCTTTATGTATAAGTGGTATCCTTGTTTTTGTTATTGATGTTATTATTATATTTCGATTTTATGTCTTCTCTTCTGTGCTTATGTTATCAATTACAGACGCTCCTATTTTTCTGTGTATGGGCCTGACCAACCTATGCATGAAAATTTGGGGGTGTCACAGAAGGATATTGTACTTCCTTTATGAATCCTGCTTGGAGAAGTCGATCAACCTCTTCAACTATGATCTGGTTTCAGTGAGCCCCCATCCGCCTTTGTTTTTGTCTGACAGGTTTTGCACCGAGATCCACGTTGAGGGAATGCTGGGCTACTGATGGATCGATGCCATTTATATCTATATGGCCCCAGGCAAATACGTCAGCATTGGAACGTAGGAGGGCCTCCATATCCTTATTTTCTTGTGCATTGAGGCCAAAACCGATATAAGTCAACATTTCTGGGTGATCGGGGTAGATATGAACTTCAAGCAAAGGTTCAACTGCTATTGATGACCCCTAACCCTCCTCCTGTAATTGCTATTGATCATCGGGTACCGTTTTGGATCGTGATTCTCGCTCCGGTTCAGCCCTTTTCTTCAGACCTTTCATGGTGACAGCGTAACACTCCTTGGCTGCTACCTGATCGCCCCTGATGTCAATCACATCAATTCCGTTCGGATCGATGCACTGCATGAATTGATGCATGGTTGACGAAACTCCGTGAATCCGATGGATCCAACCCCTTCCCATAAGGAGATTATAGGAGGGTTTGACGTCCACCACCACAAAGGTTTCTCTGAGAGTGTGCCTTGCTGCTGTGACTGGTAGTTGGATCTCTCCCACTGGTTCCACTATTTTCCCATCAAATCCGGCTATCGGGCTTCTGGAAGGGACTATCTCCTGAGGGTTGATCTCTAATTTTTCAAAGGGCCACTTGGTGATAATGTTGGTGCTGCTTCCAGGGTCAACCATCACTCTTTTGATCAAGCAGTTCGAGACCATGAGGGAGATAACCAAGGGATCATCATGTGGTGATTGAATGCTCCGCATATCTGTAGAAGAGAAAGTTATCCGGGCATCCTCTTTCGGGCTTTGAAACTCGTTGACTTCCCCAACCCTTCGTAGCTTTTGGGCTTGACGCATCTGAGATCTACGTGCTTCCTCTACTTCTGATCGACTTTGTCCTCCATGAACCATGTGAATGACTCTTACGGGCTGTCCAATAGCCCCCTTGGCGGGCGCAAGTGACGCTTGGTCTAATCGGGTGCCCTCATTGGCAACGTACTCGGTCAACTCTCCTTTTGCTATCATGGCTTCCACTTGTCTCCTAAGGCTTCTGCACTCGAAGGCACGGTGTCTTGACATGTACCTCTGTTCCATTGGTTGTCTAATGGGTGGTGGTGACCGGAAGATTCCTTTACCCTTAGTCTCCTGATACAGCTTGGCCAGGGTAACCTTTAATGGGGTGACCTTCTCTTCAAATCTCTAGCATTTCTCTGGGACTGGGGAGGGTGCAGGAGTAGCGATTGGTCGCTTCCGATCTGGTGCCCGATCCTTTACCCTGGAAGGTTCGGTAACCCTTGCCTCTACGCTTGCAAAGGTTGTCCTTCTCTAGCATATGACCAACTCCTCTTCTATTCGGAGATGCCCTTGTGCCCTGGAATTGAGTTCTCCGATGTCTGCTGATGACCTTTTGACCAAGGACTGATAAAACTTGGTTCTAGGGATTAGAGCCATTCTGAAGGCCTCGACAGCTGAATGCTGGTCACAATTATCAATTGAGGACATCTCGACATTGAATCGCGAGACAAAACTTTTCAGGGATTCACCTTTCTCCTGGATCATGGTGAATAGGCTGGAGATGGTCTTTTTTTATCTTTTATTGCCGAAGTATTGGGCAATGAATAGTTCACAGAGTTTGAGCCAGCTTCCAATGGATCGGGGTGGTTGTTTTCTAAACCAGAGCAGGGCTGCTTCGGTTAGGCTGGTAAGGAAAACTTTGCAGAGTAAGGCTTAGTTTTCGTTGTAGACATTCATTTTGGTATGAACGTGGTAGATGTGCTTCGTTGGATCTTTGTGCCGTCGAACAGGGTGAACTTCGGTAGTTTGAACCTTTCCGGGTAGGGCACACTGGTGATCGTCACGGTGAATGGAGTCTGCACGACGTCGATGGATGCCTCGGAGGCCAGATCGATAGGGGTCTGCACCTTCAGATCCTGAAGCACCTCCCTCTGGAATTTGGTCATAATTTCCTCCAATTACTTCATGGTCAGAATCTCATCGGGATTGTGTCCCCCGAGCACCTGTAAGGACGACTCTGCGTGCTTTTCCCTATCGTTGTTGGATTTTACTTGGTGGTTGTCCCTTTCTGACCGGTGGCCTATAAACCGCTCCTGTTGGCTGGACTGTTCATCGTTCTGGATCTCTTGAGGGTTCTGAAGTAGGGCCAGTTTTGCAATTTGTTCAGTGTTCTGCTTCTCCAATTCGGCGGTCCTCTCTTCCAGGGCTCGCCTAATCGGATTCTCAGCTTGTTAGCCTCCGTTCGGAGGTAAGTCAGTTTGTTGTGAACGGGTGATCACCGCCATTGATGGTATGAATCTCAGCTTTTTCGTAGAGAATGAGAAACTTATTGAAAAGATCTTTTTCCCACAGACGACGCCAATTGTATAGATGCAGAAAAATACACAATAATAATTGGGTTAAAAATTGAATCCTTTATTCAATCTTTGACCATGTATTTATACATAATTCTGGTAAATGGGTCAAGCCCATTTACCCAAGTTTATCAATCCCTTAAATAAAATGATTTGATAAACTCTTTTCTTTTTTGGACTCTCTATTCCATAAGTAGGACAACTCCCTGACTTATGGATCACTCATCTTCTAGAGAATTCTTATGGGCCCATTTATTTCTTCGGCCCATCTGTCTTCAACCCATCAGTCATCGGCCCACCAATCCTGTGGCCCATCCTAGTTGGGCCATATATTATTTTGACTATTACAATAATGATAAATAATAATTTTATCTTAATACTTTAATTTAATATGACAATAATACTTATTATTCTGTATAATTTTTTTAATTTATAATTTTTTGGGATTATTTATACTGACACCCCCTGAAGTTTAGAGAAATTACAACTAGCTAGATGCAACGTTTGGAGAGTATGTTTCAACTGCTCCATGAAGTTTAAAAAAGTTGACAAACACTTCCTAACTATCAAATCCCCCAATTTGACACCTAGTATAAAGTCATTTTTACCCTTTAACTTTTGTCTTCAACCACACCATCTATATGTAGTCTTTTATTACCCTTGGTCCTTACTTTGATGAATTAAAATAACCCATCTATAAAACTAATCGGTTGAGTAATAATATTTGTCTGTGCAAATGAATAATAATATTAATTTAATAATTAAGTAATTAAATACAAATTCTTAATAAAAATTTCAATATCACAAATCATATTCCGTTTTTTTTAAAAAATAAAATTACATAAATAATTCCCAAAGCAAAAAATATATATAGGCCAAAATTTCATGTATTAAGAGTAACTAAATAAGAAGATCGAACATGCCAACCTTAATCAAGTGAAATTTCTTCAATTAACTCCTAAAAAAATAAAATCTCAATTTGAAAAATAATAGAGTATTCCAATTAAGGTTTATGAATTGAGTGATGTAAAGTGTTATAATTTTAAAATGAGTATGTACACATTTAAGGTATCTGATATTTTTTGAGTTCTTTCATTGATTTCATTCAAGGGTATTGTTGGCATTTCACACTCTTTTGGAATCAACTTTACTGTCAGGGGTTAAGTGTTCACAAAATACAAACATTTTCAATTAACCCAATTTTTTATTTTTTTATCATTATTATCGTTATCTATTATTGGTATTTAAGAACTTTATATATTACTATTTTAAGTTCAATACCCAAATATTTTCTAGTGGTTGTGCTAAATAAATGACCCATTGGGGAGTTTTTGAAAATAAAAAAATATCGGGGCCATTTAGCAATTTAACTAATCTCTATGACGCCCTAGAACGGTCTCTGCATCACCACCAGTCTGTTCCCTCACCACCACCTCTCTCTCTCTGAATTGTTATTGTTACCGTTGTTACATATAATATTATACATATATATATATATATGAGCACACACCATTTCTCTTTCAAATCTCCAATCCCATAGTAAATTTTAACCCTCTTAATCTTCTCATTTTCCTTTAACCTAACAGAATCTGTAGAGTGGACCTGTATTTTTTCCCTTATTTGAGAGAATCGTTAGGCTTTTTTCTGGTTCAATTCTTGTTGTGATGAACACGCGAGGACAGTATCCTCGGGGGATCGGCGGTGGCCGTGGCGGGAACTTCAACGCAAACCCTAGTTTTCACCCCAGAAACCCTCATCAGTATGTACAGAGGAGTCCAATGCAGAACCACCAACAGTTTCAACATCAGCAGCAAGAACATCATCATCATCAACAACAACAACAACAGCAGCAGCAGCAGCAGTGGCTGAGGAGGAATCAATTGGGGGCCGATTCCAGCATCGATGAAGTCGAAAAGACCGTGCAGTCCGAAGCCGTCGATTCGAGGTATGGGTTCGTGTATTCACAAGTATATGTATGAATGATATGATATGATATGACTGGTTTGTACTTGTGAATGGTGTAAATTGATTTGCAATGAGTTTCAGGGGCATGTGATAATAAGTTATTATATGGGTTTTGTTTTATAAGTAATTATTGAGCTTATGACAGTGAATTTATTTTATAGTTGTGAGGTTTTTGGTTGTGAACTAGAGCTAACTGGACTGAGTCTTAGGATTTTAACATTTCTTACATGGAGTCATGAATGACAGATATAGAATGTTGGGCAGTTATGACATGATGTATTAGAAAGATTAGTAACTTGAGATAATCTAGTGGGATGCAACAAATGAAATGATATGTTAGGGGTGTTAGAAGAAGTGGGTATCGCTGATATGTGTTTGAGATGGTTGGCAATGTGGAGTGCCGGATCACTAGTGTGGGGTAGTGAATTTACTCCTTGTAAGGGGGTTGGCCAAATGGTAAAAATTAAAAAATAATAATTTTTTAACTTTTAAGTTTCGTGAAAAATTATTTGTATTATTTGTGTTTTTATTCTATATGTTTTTAGTAGACGTAATGTTTTTATGTAACATAACTCTTATTGCGCAGTATAGGCAACTACTCGTTTGAAGCAATAGTGTAATATCAAAAAATTATTGGATATGTTGATTTGGGTGCATGTTAAACCAAAAGTATCTCCAAATCTCACATATATATGTACCCGTACCCTAGTATTTCATGTATGGCATGGGTAATTCACCTGCATTTGAAGAGTCCATGGAACATGTGTTTTGGGTTAAGAAGTTTATCAAATATAGTTACAAATACTTAAATTGTGTCAAATCAGATTTTAAAAAATTATTCGTGTCATTAAAAAATTATTGTTTATTCTATGGGTCTGATCAAAGTTCTTCGTAGTCCGTATTAATGATCCCTTATGATCACCGCTCCCTCTTCATCAAACTTTATACATCTTTTTTTAACATGTTTTGATCATCTTTTCATAGTTATATCACACCAAGACTAACTCTGATAAAATATGAATTAACTGTAACAGAACTTATACTTTTGACACAATTGTTTTTAATAGAAACACTAAGTGCTGATGCTTGTGAATTAAGATTTGTGGTTTTTAAAGTTCAAATTTTCAGCAAATATTTGAAACTAAAATGTGCAAATTGCGCATAAACAAGTGATTGGATCATCATATTGAGACTGTTCTTCTTGGAGGTAAGAAACTGTAAGCTGAGTAAGGAGAATTTATTTTTGTTGGTTGATTGTAGTAACTAATTTGTGGAGGAAAAAGTGGTTGAGGAAACTTTTTCAGATTGATAACATGTTTGACATGGAAAACTACCATTTGTATGTCATATCTGATAATAATCTTCGACTAATTGCAAGCTTTATAATTATTGACGCTTACATTGTCATTTCATTTCTATGTTGAAGCAAATTTCCAAGTACGATCAGGTATAGGGACATGTGAAAGTGTAAGTAGGTGTACAAGCAAGGGATATTAGAGGAAGGCGAATAAATTGTGGAGATTTGGGTAATTTAATCATGTATTTTTTTATGGACCAATTGCAAGGTTTATAATTATCTTCGCGTATGTTGTCATTTCATTTGCATGTTGAAGCAAATTTCCATGTAAGATAAGGTACAGGGATAGGTGAGAGTGTAAGTAGTTGTACAAGCAAGGGATAAGAGGAAGGCAAATAAATTGTGGGGATTTGGTTAATTTAATCATCTATTTTTTTAGTTTTTATTTTGAAATTGAAGTAGTCATCTTTATCAGGTTTAACACATTTATAAGGTATCTTCTAATTATGTATGTGCTTAATTTTTAAAGTGGACTAATATGACCCCACTATTCATATCATCCATTTTCTTTGCTTTTTTTTTTGTGAAATAGTTATATTTTTTTCATAAAGTGACAGGATCTTAATTGTGATGATACCATGGTTTTGTCCTTAGTTCACAAGATTGGAAGGCACAGCTAAAACTTCCACCACCCGATACTCGGTATAGGACTGAGGTATGTTTAAAACACTATATAAGAACAATTTTATTCATTTTATATCTGAGTTTTGAGTTGTTTGCTTATTCTTCTTTTGGAGCAATCTGATCGGGTATTATAACCATTTTTGTGTTTACATTAAATTTTGTCCTGATGAGCCCTTCCATGTTTTCTCCCAGGATGTTACAGCGACCAAAGGAAATGAGTTTGAAGACTATTTCTTAAAGCGGGAACTGCTTATGGGAATCTATGAGAAGGGTTTTGAAAGTCCATCACCAATTCAGGAGGAAAGTATTCCGATTGCTCTAACTGGAAGCGATATTCTTGCTAGAGCTAAAAATGGGACTGGGAAAACTGCGGCCTTTTGCATCCCTGCCTTGGAAAAAATCGATCAGGATAACAATGTTATTCAAGGTTTTTCGTCTCAACCCTTTCATAGCTTTAGTAAATGTAGTTTTCATATGATCTAGCCGTTGCTCATGGAAATATCTGATATAACATTCTCTGTGTTGGCTCAGTTACATATCATGTGGGTATGTAGAAGGCTTTTTACGACATGGTCCCTTTTAAAAGGGTGCTGAGAACTTGAGAAGTATACTGGATATATATCTAACTTGAACATTATTTGATCTAAATGTCTGTTATTTATGATTTTTACCATTTGATAGTTCTAGAATGTGGTGTTTATATATGATTCCACATTGCTTATGGAAATATATGATATAGCATTCTCAATGCTGGTTTAGTTACTTATCATATGGGTAAGTAGGGTTATTACGCAAGGTGGTCCCTGTTTCAATGGTCATTACGCAATGTGGTCTCTGTATCAAGCCCAGAGAATGGCATAGAGAAGAAATGAGTGGAGAGAAAATAGAAAGATTAGTGAAGGTCAAGAGTGAGTCTATTGGATGAGTGTGGAATACATCTCAAGTGTCATAAATTTCTCTTTCAAATAAAGTGAGTTGTGTACCTTGTTGTTCATTGTGCATGTAGCGTCCATCATATCTCTCCTTTGTTGCCCTTGTGTTGTTTACGTGATCTTGGTCGGATTAATTCCCACAAGAGTGATTAATTCATAGCAGTTGATAAAAGCCTAAAAGTTGGCTGCTTCCTGAACTTGATCAGATCAAACTAACACCTTTTGAGATGTATTGTCTTGCTATATAACTTTTAGGCTGAGGTGATTTGTTGTAATTCCTGCATCCATTTGGGGTCTTGACACTTGTCTAGCTATACCATGGACTTCTGGTATTCTATTTAATTGTGCCTGGTCTGAATTAGCTCTGGGCTTTGTTCATTACCTAATTGAGGTTGTTATTGCGTTTTTAGCTGAGGTGTGACTCTTCTTGCAGTTGTTATACTTGTTCCAACACGAGAACTGGCTCTTCAGACTTCACAGGTTTGTAAGGAGCTTGGGAAGCACTTGAAAATTCAAGTGATGGTTACTACTGGTGGAACCAGCTTAAGAGATGATATAATGCGATTGTATCAACCAGTTCATTTACTCGTTGGAACTCCTGGAAGAATTTTAGATCTTGCGAACAAGGGAGTTTGCATTTTAAAAGATTGCTCGATGCTTGTTATGGATGAGGTAATTTATATGAGGTTTTGTCTCATTAATTTGGTCGGTTTAGTGCCTATTCCCCCAGTGTGTCTGACTCATATTCCTATTTAAAGTTGACAAATGGACAAGTTTTGTCAAAGCAGTAACAGAAATGGTCCAAATGGTCCAGTTTGCTTAAGATAATTTGATTAGGATGGCTTTACGAGGAGGATGTTTTTATATGATTGAGCTTCTTTTGTTCTTTTTGTTTTCCCTAGAGATGTATGTGAATGGAAGTTTAATATATTACTATTTTCCCTGGAGAGAACAAAAATCAGTGAAAAACATTTTCTCAAGTTTGTGGGTTTAACATATAGTATCTTGTATTACTCAATCTTTTCCTTTTTGGTAGGTAAGATACTCACATCTAATAGAAACATCAACTATTTCCCCTATTAGGACTTGTTTCCTTGACTTTCCTTCTGGAAAGTGGAGGAGATATCACTTGAGCTAAAGGCTCAGTGGTTATATAACTCATGATCTGATGTCACTTTGTCTGTGCTTTTTTTTTTTTAATTGTTATAGTTGGATTTATGGCATTTGCATCTAATATCTTTCAGGCGGATAAGCTTTTATCTCCAGAATTCCAACCGTCAATCGAGGAACTTATTCATTTTATGCCTACCACTCGTCAAATTTTGATGTTTTCAGCTACATTTCCTGTTACTGTTAAGGATTTCAAAGACCGATATTTACACAAACCCTATATTATCAACCTTATGGATGAGCTTACTCTTAAAGGTATAACACAATTCTATGCTTTTGTCGAAGAAAGACAGAAAGTTCACTGCCTAAATACTCTTTTTTCCAAGGTTAGTCTTCTAACTGAATGATACACAGTTAATTACTGTTTTCATGGACAACGTTTGTAAATAGTGTCTCTACAGCTTCAAATCAACCAATCAATCATTTTCTGCAATTCGGTGAATCGGGTAGAACTGCTGGCAAAGAAAATTACAGAGCTTGGTTATTCTTGCTTCTATATTCATGCGAAAATGCTTCAAGATCATCGTAACAGAGTATTTCATGATTTCCGTAATGGCGCATGCAGGAATCTTGTTTGTACAGGTAACATATATGGATGCACTGCACTTTTTATAAAGCTGCTGCTGCCGCTATTTTCTTTAAATGCATCTGGATGACATTCATAACAGCTAGCTTATATTTGTGTTTCTTTACTCACATGCATATATTTTAGAAGGAGAACAAAAGATGGTCTAGTGCTTAATGTCTACTTGGATCAACGAATCACTTGCAACTAATGACTTCAAATTTGACATTTGGTTCTTGCTGCCCTATGCACCCTTGGTACTGTTTCCTAGACTGATAGAATGTTTTGTATTTGCAACTAAACCCGATCTTCATTCGAATGTTGGAACAGTGCATTTTGGCGTATGAGTTTTACAGTAGAATTATAAAATAGATTAGATTTCACTTATTTGGGAAAGGGTTTTGTCGAGTCAATTTTTATTGTAGCGCGATGCATATATCTGATTGTTATTGTGCTTCACTTTTCTTTTGTGGGATGGAATTACAGATCTGTTTACAAGAGGAATAGACATTCAAGCGGTCAATGTTGTTATTAACTTTGATTTTCCAAAAAATTCAGAAACATATTTGCACAGGGTATGTCAGACTTAATTTCCTTATGTCTCGTGTTGTTTGCTATTTTCTTGCTGATATTTTTTTCCTTCATACAGGTTGGTCGATCAGGGAGGTATGGACACCTTGGTTTAGCAGTAAATTTGATCACCTATGAGGACCGTTTTAACTTGTATGTATATTGTACTTCTGATTAAAAATAGAATTTAAAGATTGTTCTTGGACTCTACAATTTCTGATGCTCTCTTTAACAGGTATAGGATTGAGCAAGAGCTTGGGACTGAGATTAAGCAGATTCCTCCGCATATAGATCAGGCTATTTACTGTCGCTGAAGATGTGATAATTATGTTGATAGTACGTGGTCCACATGCATTTCAGTGGTGAGTAATTGCAAAGTTATACCGCCATTATTCAGTTCAGTTTTGTTGTGGGACTTTCCTCTAGGAGGAGATGACACCGTTCCAGATATACTTGGTGGTGTCGTCTTATTATTTTAGTGCCAAGTTCCCGATGCAGTACTTCCATGGTACAAAGGACATGGTTCTCAACTAGACATGCGCATTATTAGGGTAAATTACTTTGACCTCCCATTTGATTTAGTGAAATTCCACAGCGGATGAATTTTGAAATGTTACAACCATGCTTCTTTAAACTTTGGTGCGGGGGATGACGACAACGCCCTCCATCCAAGTTTATATTAGTTTGTCATAAATATTGAAATTTACTAACCAAATAATAGAACTGGTGGGACTGTATTTTTTATTCATTTGATGTTTCTAATAATTAAGTTATAATAGTAATTTCACAGTCATTTTTGAGTTTGTAAGTGGGGAACTGTTAATTAGGAATATCTATTTGACTCCCGTCACCAGTCGAGATTGGAATTTAGCTTTCCTACTGTAGATTTGTGATACTTGTGCTCTGAATAAACATATTGATTTCCATATCTTGCAGGTAGCTAAATAGTTAAAATCTCTAAGAGCATTTTTTCTTTGGATGATGTATGTTTCATGCACTGGGATCGAGGATCCTTCATTTATGTTTCATGTACTGGAACTAAGGATGCTTCATATTCCTCTTTATGTTGATGGATATTCTCTATGTTGTACGTTTACAAACTATTATCTGTCTACTCCGTGTGCACGCTTATGTTATCACATATCAGAGTACGGTTTAGATTTGGGGTCTTCTTTTTATTCATGAACTTTAACATGAGTGATTCTTCGGAACCCAAGTATCAAACTTAATTTCTGTTATGGTACAAAATGAGCTGGGAGGTATATGAGTGCTGTTAAAGTTTTTTTTAGGGATGAGATGAAGGAAAAAGAACAAAAACAGAAACTTGATGTTTTAGCTTAGATTCTGCATAGTGGAGATCCACTTTGGATTTGCCATTTGACTACTTAGTTTTGTGTCCTGTTTTGCTCTTCGCAGGATTGGCTGTTTGAGAAGATCACAAGTCAGCACCTGAGTGTGCGTTCCTGGAATCAAGGCAATGGCTCATGGAAGGCTACAGGTTGATTCAACATGCAAAACCTTGTATTACCTTTAGATTTATGGTTTTTTCATAGCCCTTAAACCTTGAGGGGACCGAAAAAGGTCTAGAATGGTACACAATCTCCAGACGAAAGCTAGGTCCGCCTTACGATTCCCTTTGGCTAGTTAACCAACTGGTTTGGTAACATTTGCACTCGAGACTAGCTTCGTTTTTCATTGAACGATATGTATGCAGTATGTCCTCTTCTTTTCTTTTTGGGGTAAGAATGATGTGTTGTGTATGCTTTCTGCACAAAATTCTTGGTTGATCCCTTTGTTTTTCTACCTTATTAGGTTGTTTGAGCTGATCTTCTTATTATTATAGTATCAACTCGATGCAGATCCTTTGTCATCTGTTGGGGACTTCTATATTCAATCATGTCTTGGGGGTTCATTATGAACCTTGTTTTTTCTTCACAAAGGCTATGATGTTTTTGCAAATTGACAAAAACTATTGGGACCTTGCTGTTGCGTACATAATTCTTCCGTCTCTCTGAAATCTCTTGAATTGTTTGTTTTAGTTCATGAATTATTGTTGAATTATTTATAAATCTTCCAATTACATGAATTGGTTTTTAGTATTTGTCAATTTTTTTATTTAATTTTTCACCTTGAAAAGAGTGCTTATAAATGTTGGTGAATATTATAAACAGCCTGATTTATGTATTGTTTTTTACTGTGATATTGAATGAATTAGGAAGTAGAAATTTGGTGGAATTTAGAAAGGTGGAAGAAGAAACGTTGCAATAGAGGGAGAAACATGAATTGAACTATAAAACATCTGTTTCCTCTGTTGTGTCTAACCAACACTAGTGTTAATGCAAGTGATGAGTTTTAATCGGAGCCGATCGAATTTGAATAACTAGACTCTAACTTATAACTGAGAATGGTTCGACTTATTTGTAAATCAATGTGTGACATCTTGAAAATATGTTTATACTGCAATCGAGAGTATCAATTGATAAGTGATATTCCTGAAATGTGTTTATATCGTTAGAACTGATACAGTATTACCAATCTTTGTTTACATTAGTGATCTTTGTCCGTTACCATTATCACGATCGGATATTGTTATAGTTTTACCAATCTTTGTTTCATAGAGTCAGAGGGTCTGTTTGATAATGATACGTGCTATATACTTCAGTTGTTTTTGCTTCAGAACATTACAGTACTACAGTAATGAAATATTCCGTAACACAAGTATAATTTTATTTTTTTGGTGCTTTTGGATATTTTTTATTGTGCATTACAAATAATTTTTTAAATATTTTTTTGGTTAAAAAAACCCCCACGACATAACACCCGCGACAAACCTGGCTCCGGCACAACATTACTTCTGTTTCAGTAAAAAAGCATCCAAACGAGCCCCAGAGTGAATTACTCCATAAACTATAATGCACAGTGTCTCTCACTCTATCTCCTATAACACCACGTCCTCTGTGTCTTTGACGTACCTATTGACCGCATTGAATGCACTGAATGGTGAATAGACTCATTTGGGACCAAAGTAATTTACATTATTACTGCTAGTACTACCTAGGGATGACAATGGGGCGGGTCGGGGCGGGTATCACCCGCCCCGTACCCATACCCGATTATTTTTCTCCGCCCCATACCCGTCCCGTCCCCGTTTAAGTTTTTATTTTTCTGACCCGCCCCGACCCGCCCCGGTTCCCGCCCCGCCCCGCCCCGATTACGTATTATTATTATTAAAAATATATATTTTAATAATAAAAAATAATATTATTTTATTTTTAATTAATATTACTATTCTAGAATTTTTTCTAGAATAAATCTATATGAAATCAAAATCAAACAATAAATCTATAATTAAGGAGAATATTATATGTATATAAATTTATATATATATATATATATATATAAATTTATAATTAAGGAGAATATATATATATATGTATATAAATTTATATATATATACCTAATCGGGGCGGGGCAGGGGTGCCCCATACCCGCCCCGATTATAATCGGGGAATTGATACCCGCCCCGATTAGCTAAACGGGGCGGGACGGGGTGGATAAACGGGGCGGGTTCGGGGCGGGGCGGGTTTTTTTGCCATCCCTAGGACTACTACCTCTCTATATGTCATTTATTGGACTTGCAATTCTTGTTAGTTGATCATGTTGGTGTCGGATTGAAATGAGTTTTGTTAAAAAAGATTGGGTTAATATTTGTGTTAATTATGCTTAACTTTAATCTAACTTATTTATTAAACATGTTACTCGTATCGCCCATGTAACCCGTTTAACCTTTTTATTGTAATATATTAAATTAAATTTGACATAATTCAATACGAAATAAATTATTTAATCTATTTATTAGCAAAATTAAATTATAATTGACATAACCCATTAATAGTTTATTGATATATTTCAACCTATGACCAATTAAAGAAGAGAAAATATATATATATAAATATAATCGTGTCAAATGGATTGTTCGGGTTTGATCCTAACATGACACTAATATTCTCGTGTCGTGTTCGGGTTAATCCTTATACAGCTTCAACTCTTTTACAGTCAACCTTAACCCTTTTAACTCATGTCGTATTCGTGTCGTGTCTTATTTTGTCAGCTTTACTGATGTGTTTATTCTCCGAAAACACCTTCTCGTTCTCTTCATGCAAACACAAGCTTGCTTATAATAACAACCTTTATGTAAGAAAAACCCTAACGTCCTAACCATGTTTTGCCTTACGCTTCATAACCATAATATCGAAACCGATACCGCGATAACTAACCATGTCCTTAACCTTGTGTCATTATACTATTTCTGTGTTAGGGTTCGCACACCCTATGTACGAAGTCGTGCGCACCTGCAAATCAGAAAACGCACACAAACACATTAAACAATCGATACAAGAATATATACGTGGTTCAGCCAAATAAGCCTACGTCCACGGAGAGCACCGTTTCACTGAAAATCACTGAGAGGATTACAAGGGGGTGATTCGCAGATCACACACGCACACGCACTATGTATACTCACGTCTCTATTATCGGAATAATATAAATGTATATTATTCTTAACTCTCTCTTTGTCTCTATTTTTGTGTGTTCTTTCTGCGCACCGCATGTGCTTTACTCGCACTAGGTGTTTCACTCACACCGGTACCAGCCCTCTGACGCCGGCCTAATCTGGCTCTCTGGCACCGGCCTATTCTGGCTCTCTGCTTGGTACACCGAATACAATAGGCTACACCTATATTTATAGGAGAGACTAGAGTGGAGGACAAGTCAATCAATCCAATTAGGAATTGATCTCCTATCATAACTGTGATTACTTGATGGCTATGTCATATTCCTCCTTAACAAATGAGTTATCAAATATGACAAGATCCTAATTAAATAGAGATAGCTTGGTGGCTAAATTTAACTTTGCAAGAAAATGAATCACCATATCTACCATTCTGAACAAAGACTGAGTGACCCTCATTAAGATTTACACACAGTCACACACATATGTAACACTTATTCCGTACCATCTGCATAGTCTCTGTTAACACCATTAATAATCCTTCTCTCTATATATAGGCATATAACAAATATATATATGTATGCAGAGATTATAGACCTTTCATTGTGTGACTTGTGTCCTTTCCTTTGAATCTGCCATTAGTGCTCCTCCCCTTTCATCTTTACTGCATCTCTTGTGCCCGCAAATTACTCTCTCTCACTCTGTTTTCTTGCATCTGCATTTAATGTTGTGAAAATGAACTTATTTTTAGAGTCTAATTTATAAGTACATCAAGTCAAAGTCATGAAATCCCAAAAAAATTTAAATTATCCTAAGATATTAATGTGGACTTGCGGACATAGAAAACCAAAATTAAATTTACACTACTGCTTTCTTTAGCCTACATCATTACTTCTACAAAATAAGTTTAGGATTAATTTCACAAAATCCCCATATACTATCTAATTTAATCAACTAACCCCTACTGTGTCTACTTTGCTCCATATACTATTCAATTTCATCATTATGCCCATTCCCCTCATATTTTGAGTCAAGATACCTAAACTACCCTTAATAGTATAGAGGAGTTTAGTGAAATCAACCCTTTAAAAAAATTATTTTTCGAAAATCAATTATATTATTCGTAAAAACTATAAATTTCAAAAATATATATAAATTTCAGAAAAATATATATAATTCGAAATATATATATATATTTCGGTAAATATATATATTAAAAAATGATATATATTTTGGAATATATATATAATTAGTCAAAAATATATATTTTTCGAATTGTTTTAAAAAAATATGATTTTTTTTCGAAAATTAATTTTTTTTGCGAAAAATATATATTATGTTCCAAAATATGAATTTTTTCATAAAACTATTTTTTGTGAAAAATATATATTTTCCGAATATATATATATATATAATTAGTAAATAATATATATTTTCCGAATTGTTTTCAAAAATATGATTTTTTTTTGAAAAATAATTTTTTGCGAAAAATATATATTATGTTCCCAAAATATGATTTTTTCCGATTTTTTTTTTGCGAAAAATATATATTATTTTTTCCGAAAATAATATAATTTTTTTTTGAATATATATTTTTTATATTTTGAAAAATAAATTTTTTTTTGTTGGAAAAAATTCATATTTTGGAAAAATAATATATAGTTTTTACAAAAAAATTATATTTCAGAAAAAATTCATATTTTGTAACATAATATATATTTTTCGCAAAAACAATTTTTTCGGAAAATATTCATATTTTTTGAAAACAAATCGAAAAATATATATTTTTGACAAATTATATATATATATTCCGAAATATATATCATTTTCCAATATATATATATTTCGGGAAATATATATATTTTTTACGAAATTTGTATATATTTTTGAAATTTATAGTTTTTACGAAATATATAATTGATTTTCGAAAAATAATTTTTTTAAAGGGTTGATTTCACTAAATCCCCTATACTATTGATGATAATTTAGGTATTTTGACACAGTGAGAGTTAGTTGATTAAATTGGATAGTATATGGGGGTTTTGTGAAATTAACCCATAAGTTTATTACTATTATTGTAAGTTTGGGTTTTGATTACATTAATAAATTATATCCCAAATTAGTGGCTTTATAAGTCATCTATCTTTCATGGAATCAACTATCTATTGCATGTTCGCGATTGTCCTCCGGATGTCCATTGCGTGTCCAATTTTAAAAATTTTTATTTGAGTGTCAGACATATATTTTTGGCATATCCAACACCATTACCGTGATCCTGATCCTAGATGAAGTGTACAGTCTTCATAAATTTCCACCCAATTTCTACTATTTTTTGTTTTTGTTTTTGGGAAGCTTGAATTAAACGTGTTAGAGGCACACAGCTAAGCTAAAAAGTACAGGCATTTGTATAAATAAATATAAACAGAGACATATGGAACATAGGTGATCTAATATGAACTGCTATTGAAATGAAACCCGGGGGCACATTAAATTCAACTTTCCTTGTTATGCTGAAGCAATGATTCCCTATATATAATGGTGTATATACTATATATATATATATATATATATATATAGGTAAAGGGTACAGACATCATATCTGTAATAAATGTGTTTTGAACAAGGTACCGGCTTCAAAGTCGCCGGTCGTCCAAAGCTTAGATTACCCTTAAAAGAATGCACATTCAATGCAGATATGACATAAATTGATATATATATATATATATAGATAGATAGATATAATAGTAATAGTATTCTCTTCTCTTGACAAATCTAATCACTCTCTCTGTTCACTACTTCTCTCTCTGCTAAAAAATGTGATCTTTGAAAGCTTAATGCCTATTCAATGTTCATCATTTATGTGGGTGTTCATTTAAGATTAGAGGGGAAAATATATACTATCTCCGTCCCGTTTTAATTGTCCAAAATCTGTGAGTGCTTTTGGTCACAAGTAAATTGGGACAGTATATATATATATATATAGAGAGAGAGAAATAGAGAGAATTGTAAGAATGGGGAGATCACCTTGTTGTGAACAGAGAGGTTTGAAGAAAGGGCCATGGACTCCTGAAGAAGACGACCTTCTCATTCATTTCATCAACAACAATGGCCATGGAAGCTGGCGTTCTCTTCCTAAACTCGCAGGTACGCTCTTCACCACATGGTATGATATATAATTTTAATATTTTCCTACCATAATAAGCTTGATTCTTTATTTTATTTATTTAAATTTTTTTTTTTTTGAAGGATTACTTCGCTTTCCCTTTTTTGACACTTTGTGAAATTTTATTGTTCAATGTGTTTCCCAAAGCTTTTCATGACATTTTGGGGGAAATCTATTTTCAGCACTCTTTATATATATATACATATATATATGTTTGTCTTGAGTTTTGATTCTGCAACTTGTTTTCAATTGTTTTTATCTTTGAATTCATTTCCTGCCTTTAAATTGCAGAATGGGTGCACAACTATGAAACAATGCTTTATGTTTTGGATGCCTAGCTAGATACTATCTTGTTTTACTAGAAAAATGTTGCTTTTCATTTTTGCTCTGAATTACAAGTAAGATAAGTATATACTTCAAATACCAATCAAATAGTTCCTCAAGGATAATTTTTGGTACTTGGTCTCTCTCTGGTATTAGAAATAGTTAAACATACATGTTTCTCATGTTTTGTTCATATTAAATATGAGTTGACAGTGTTTGTTTGTCTAGAAAATTGTGGGGAACCTGCAATGCTTGTAACTCGGCCAATTGAATAGGCCTTTGGCAATCCTGCAATACATGGAAATGTCAAATTTCATATATATATATATATATATATATATGTTTATGAGGTATTAATGTGTATTTATGTTCTTTTTGGACCCAATGAACTTTTAACTTAAGAAGTGGTATGCTTGAGCTTTATTGTGCCCTGTCCTTCATAAATTGGATCTTGATGTTGCCATATTAGCTTTGTTAATCGCTATTTATTCATTTACTCTATTCTTGTTTAAAGAAGACGGGAAAAAATGGGAAACAACTTTATATTTGTTAGAAGAAAAGATACTCTGATATTGTGTTAAAAGAGAGAATATAATAAAGACAATAAAGAGATGAATGACAATTGTATTGTATATTGAAGTCTATTCTGAAGTATATCTATTACAATAGAGATGACCCCTATATATAGAGGAAAAAGTGTGGTGAATAAGTAAATTTGATGTGGGGGACAAGTCAATCTAATTTAAGTAGGAGAGTGTAGAACAAGACAATATTAAATGGGTTGAGTCTAACTATCTAGATGGGCTTGAGCCCTTATATATTCCAACACCCCCCTTCAAACTCAAGTTGGCAAATGAGAGAGCAACTTGAGTTTGGAAACCAAATCCTGAAATCGTCCTTGTGGATGAACTTTAGGAAAATATCAGCAGGTTGATCTTGAGATTAGTTTCAGTAACTTCTTGGCCTGGTGTGACAACATCTCTAGGAATTAGTTGCCAAATTTTACAACCTTTGAGTAAACTTGTCATAACTTGAGCCCAAATATTGTAAGTAGGGCCATTGAGAATGGTGGAGATGGGGTGAGAGACTTTAGAACTTTCCATATTAACTGAAAAATGGATTTGATCTGAGTTGATTTTGAATGAAAGATTCTAAAATAGAACAGAGAATGTGATATAGAATTGAAGGTTTGATCGATCAAAATAAGAGATGGCGATCGATCGAAAAGAGGCGACAATCAATCAAGAGAAGAGGTGATGATTGATCGAAGAAACAACGGCGATTTTAAATGTCACTAAGATTAGATTTTCCCACGAGAAGAGAAAATAAGATAGAGAGAATTGAACCAGTGAAGTGGTTATTCTCTAGATTGAGAGTACCCAAATGGGTCATATTTGATTTTCCCGTGAGACGAGAAAATAAGATAGAGAGAACCCAAAATGGGTCAAGAACCCTAAACGGGTCAGATTGAGATTTTCTCATGAGACAACAAAATTGAGAGTACCCAAAAATGGGTCAGGAACCCTAAACGGGTCAGATTGAGATTTTCTCGTGAGATGAGAAAATTGAGAGTACCCAAAAAATGGGTCAGATACCCTAAACGGGTCATATTGAGATTTTCTCGTGAGGCGAGAAAATTGAGAGTACCTAAAAATGGGTCAGGAACCCTAAACGGGTCAGATTGAGATTTTCTCGTGAGACGGAAAAATTGAGAGTATCCAAAAAATGTGTCAGATACTCTAAACGGGTCAGATTGAGATTTTCTCGTGAGATGAGAAAATTGTGAGTAGCCAAAAATGGAAAAGGAACCCTAAACGAGTCAGATTGAAATTTTCTCGTGAGATGAGAAAATTGAGAGTACCCCAAAAATGGGTCATATACCCAAAAAGGGTTAGATTGAGATTTTTCCTTTAGACGAGAAAATATGATACTGACTACGAAAATCAGCATAGCGAGTACCCAAAACGGGTAGAGAGCGAGTCGGAGGGAGCCGATTAGGGTTTTATTGGTGACGGTGGCTTGATGAGGCGGCGATGGTGATTTTCAGAAGAATGGTGGTGTTGTGGTTGTCACAAGTTAGTAATCTTACTGGAGCAGATGCTTGTGATTGGTAATGGTGGATTCAGTGGTGATGGAGTTGCACGGTGGTGGAAGATGGTGGAGTGGTGGGTCAGTAGAGATAGGTCTGATGTTATGGTAATGCAGACAGAGAAGAAGAATGACGATGAGCCTGCGGGCTTCGGTTGGGAGGTTGATGTTGGAGTTTGTGATGTTGAAGTTGGTGGTGTTGGTGTATTGGGGTTGGATTCCCCGCCCGCGGTGTTGGTGTTGGTGGAGGTGGTTTGGATTAGTTCAAAGGTGTACCATTGGTAGTGCAACAGCTTGGTAGGGACCAATTGGTGGTGATGAAACAACCATTTACTGGTGTGGTGGTGAAGACTAGTGGTTGATTTCAACGCTGATAGAGTAGTAGGAGTCAGTGCCAGCGATCGATCAAGGATGAGGCAGGGATCAATCGGATATAAGGAGATCGATCGAGGATGAGGAGGCGATTGATCAAATATCAGGTGATTAATCGAGAATGAGGCAATTGATCAGAAAAGATGTGAACGATCGGAAAGAGGGGATCAATTCGATCGATTGGAAAAGAGGTGGCGATTAATCGGCGAACAATCGAGGATGAGGCTGTGATCGATCGAGGATGGGGCGAAAAGGGACAGGCAGTTGCGGACAATTTCTGTGATGTGGTTGATAAAGGCATGAAAGGCCAGAGTGGTGGGAGATGACTTTAGAGAGAGAGAGATAGAGAGTCTGGTGATCAGAGTTGATTGAGAGACTAGGGATTTTAATTGAGGATCACAGCCGGGGATGGAAGATGGAGTGCCATCCCCGGCAGAGATGACAATACGCGGAAAGAACTACCAAGAATCGGTAGGCTTTGATACCATGTTAGAAGAATAGATGCTCTGATATTGTGTTAACATAAAGAATATAATAAAGACAATAAAGAGATGAATGAATATTGTATTTTGTATATTAAAGTCTATTATGAAATATATCTATTACAATAGAGATGACCCTTATATATAGAGGATAAGGTGTGGTGAACAAGTAAATTTGGTATGGGGGACAAGTCAATCTAATTTAGGTAGGAGAGTGGAGAACAAGAAAATATAAAATGGGTTGGGAAAAGCTTATATATTCTAACAATATTGATATATATATAGATTTTAATAATTCTCTATATTTGCAGGTCTTCTTCGTTGTGGAAAGAGTTGCCGTCTTCGATGGACAAACTATCTTAGGCCAGATATTAAACGCGGTCCCTTTACTCCTCAAGAGGAAAAGCTTGTCATACAGTTGCATGCCATTCTTGGCAACAGGTATTTCGTAGCATTTTTCACTCGATTCTACTCTATCATTGGTTTCGCTGTTAAAATTACAAAAATTAACGGTTATTTGTCGCTGGATGTAAAAAAATCTCCCTGTTTCACAATTAGATTGCATTTTTAGTTCATTGGGATTTTCATTTTCCGGACTTCGATCTTTCTTTTACATCCATTTTTCCCCCTTTTTTGAGACAATAGAATTCTCACTTTATTATCAAAATATAATGTCTTGGAAAAAATGTTTATAGTCACAGTTGCATAAACTTGATAGAAACCTTAATTAATTAATTAACCTTTATTCAGATGAAGCATGAAAACTGTTGAAATTTGCCATCCACAATGATAATGTCTTGAAGAAGTTATAGATCCATACACAACAAACAATTACACTACACTGCCAAATATCATCTTATAGAAGGATAGGACTTTTGAGCTATAAAAATCGTACTATATTGCAGGATGATCCAGCAATAGAATCATGTATAGATCAGAACAGTACTTTCACAGTATTATGTTTATATATGTGGTCAGTTGTTCCTCATGTGTTCTTATTCAACTTTATATTTCACTCTTTTGGTGGCTTGAAGATAGTTTGATAAAGCTGTTAATTTTTCACTCGAATACTAAACAGGTGGGCTGCGATTGCGTCTCAACTACCAGGTAGAACAGACAATGAGATCAAGAACTTATGGAACACTCACTTGAAGAAGCGACTGCTTCGCATGGGCATCAACCCGGACACTCATGAACCCTCCAACACAACCAACGGACGAACCACAAAACCACCCTCGTCCCCTTCCACCCGCCACATGGCACAGTGGGAGAGCGCGAGGCTTGAAGCCGAGGCTAGGCTTTCAAGGGAGTCATTCCTCTCCAATCCACCGCCTTTCCCACAATTTAGTTCAGACTATTTCTTGCAAATGTGGAACTCTGAAATTGGAGAATCGTTTCGGAAGTTCAACAAGACTGATAAAACTTCGTGTCTAAGCCCGGCTTCTCAAACTTCCTCATCAACGAAAGGCGGATCAGTTTCAGGAACCACAATGGAGATGTGCCTCACTGTAGCCGGTCCCTCTGCCATGGGAAACAGTCACATTGAAGATAAAGAATCCAAGACCGTGATCAGCAAACTATTTGCTGAAAATTTTGTGGATTTGAAGATCGAGATCAGCAAACTGTTCCTCGAAAACGTTGTGGCTGGTTCGGATTCTTCAAGCTCCATTGGGTTGGAGGACTCATCCGACACAGCATTGCAGCTGCTACTAGATTTTCCGAGCAACAATGACATGAGCTTCTTAGGACAACCTGATAGCTATGCCATGTATCCTGTCATTTTGAATGAAAGCCCCTTAAACCGGTCCCTTTGAAGCTTGGGTGACATGTTTGAAGCCTCCATAACTTGAATTTTGAGCTGGACAATTTTTTGGTATCTACCAGCTGTGAAGCAAGCAACTACAATGGGATCCATGTAATCCACCTTTTTGTGAGGCCTATGTTTGGTCAATATACTACAGACACGTGTTTCTGATGTAGTTTCATTTGAAAACGATTGGGAACTAATGTGACTTGATTACTATGAAATCAAACAGAATTGGCAAGACTAAATGACAAAGAGTTGAACGTTCTATCAAATTTCAGTTTGAATCTTCCTTCTCTAAAATTTTTCTTGAATATGTGCAATTTATGATTCAGAATAACAAGAACCTGCATTTCCATTATAACCCTACCAGTCAAACAGATTGTCCTATTATTTTCCATTCGTCATGGATTTAGCAACATTGTCACTCCAATACTATAAGGTTAACATCTATGATCAAACCACATTAAAAAATAGAAAGCATAACTTAAATATGACAAACTTGTAATTTCACAAGTGTGTCATGTATTTTCCAGGTTTGATTCCTGTTATACCTTGACCTGAAATTCCATATGGTTATATACCAACCCATAATGACATACACTGTACACATAAAGATATTAGCAGTTGAAAAGAGACCAAAATGCAAATGCTTGCGCAAAAGAAATTCTCTAAAAGCATGTTTAAAGATCCTCAGAATTGCAAGTGCATTTGCCCTTTTTCCAGACAAGATGCTACACTTGAGATGTCACAACATCTCTCTCTTTCTATTCAAATCCGCTAATCCTTTCGGCTTTTGTCTATAATAATCCCAAGGTTACTGGCAAGGGCAGAAGCTTCCTTGTTCATGTAACCCAGTGAAAAAAAGAAATATACAAGAGTACAAAATGTAATAGCCCTTGTATGTTGGTAATGAAGAATGGACATGAATGATATTATAGCCTGAAAATCCAACGAAACAAATATACTTGACCAGCTTTGAGTTGCAAAAGGCCTCTGTGATTGATTGCTTCCACCGTAACCCTCTTCGTTGATAATATCAAAACCTCAAGATCGCACTATCTGAAGGCTGTAATTAACTTGTACTGGTAAAGCAAAACGAAGAAGGTCTATCTCCACCATTAATTGAAGAACAGAAACATCGGATATCACTGCTCTTTTGAAAAGTAAACTTGACAAACCATATCCATTAAAAGCTCCACATGCATGCACAACCCAAAGGTCAAGATATGCTGCATCAAAACCATGCGTGAAGATCTTACACACTCATATCTACCAAAGTAAAAAATGTTTGCAAATGTTGATTTGTTTTTTTTGTCTTGTCTTATCTTTATTTATATATATATAGGATGTATGGTATTGTATTGAAATATGGCAACAAGATAGAAATAAATAGAGTGTGAGAGTAGAGTGAAAGTTTGTAATCTGTTTTTGTGTTTGAAATAAAAGATTGTGTTTTTCATAAGTTTGAGTGTATCCTGGGAGTTATTAAATCACCTCAAGTGATTTACAATATGGTATTAGAGCTAGAGTGAAGCTTGGTGAAGCTTTAGCAAACCTAGAAGTGAAGAACAAAAACAGAGCCGAAATTTTCAAAACCTATTCGTGAGTCATAGGTGTTCAAACCACAAGTTTGAGCATAGATATAGCTTCCTTGTTTTAGCGGGAACGCAACGGCGAAGAGAACGGGGCCAAATTCCTCCACACGCGCCCACACGCACCACCACAAGGCCGGAGAGTGAAGCCCACACGCAAACACGCGCCTGAGTCATCTTCAACCTCTGAACGCGCGTGAAGCCCACGCGCATCCACACGCCCACCCGCTATGTCATCAGTGACGTCTTCCTCTGCCACGTCACATGTTGCCACATCACCCTGCCACGTCAATTGCCACATCAGCATAGTGCCTCGTCAGCAAATTTCTGAAAAATTACCAATTTGCCCCTCGTTGGTATTTTGTTCGTTCCGGACTCATTTTAACTTCGATTTGAGCCAACGAAGAGTCGTTTTTGACTAAACGGAACGCTCCGGACACAACCGTGCAGTCGGTTTGACCATATTCAACACCGATTTTCAGAAGTAAACACCTCAAGAGCTTAAGTAAATCCGATGACGTCTTCCAGCAATTTTTTCCAGCCCCAGCTTCCGCGCTTGGATAAAACCAATTACGAGAATTGGTAGATCCAAATGAAAGTCCTTCTTGCCTCACAAGATTTATGGGACTTTATCGAGACCGGCTATGACAAGCTAGTTTCAAAATAAAAGGAAGATCGATTGAGCAAGACCCAAAAGGCCATGCTCAAAGAAGCCCGAAAGAATGATAAGAAGGCGTTGTACTTGCTTTATCAAAGTGTTGATGAAACAAGTTTTGAAAAGATTTTAGCCATCAACACCGCCAAGCAAGCATGGGAAATTCTTCGAAAAGCACATCGAGGAATTGAAAAAACAGTAAAATTTCGACTCTAAGTTCTAAGGGGAGAATTTGAACTGTTGCAAATGAAAGACACAAAGTCAATTTCTGAGTACTTTACCAGAACATTGACTATTATGAATCAAATCAGAAGATATGGCAACAAGATTGAAGATGTTCGTGTGCTTGAAAAGATTATGCGCTCCCTCAACTCAAAGTTCGAGCATGTAGTTGTTGCTATTAAAGAATCAAAGGACCTTGATGCAATGATAGTAGATGAGCTGATGGACACGCTAGAAATTCAAGAACAAAAAATCAACAAGAAGAACACCTCAGGTACTCTAGAGCAAGCTCTTCAGTCAAATCTAATATTTAAAGAAAATAAAGAAGAGCGATGGGGAAGTTCACAAAGAGGCCGAGGTAGAGGTCGTGGCTATCGAGGATGAGGTGTTGGATCCAGAGGCGGCGGTGGAAGAACCAATTTCAATACCGAAAGAAATAATCAAGGCGGAAGAAATCAATCTTTCAGAGGATGAGGGCGAGGACGAGGCCGTGTAAGAAACTTCAATAATCGCCAGAATTATGACAAAAGCAATGTGCAATGTTATAACTGCAACAAGTATGGAGACTACAACAACGAATGCAGAGGAAAGAAAGTTGCTGAAGGAGGCGAACAAGTAAATTTTGCCGAGAAAGAAGAAAATGAGCCGAGATTAATGTTGCTGAGGGCTTAAAATGAAAATACTGATGACGAAGGTATATGGTATCTAAATTTAGGAGCCAACAATCACATGTGTGGAAACATACACATGTTTGTCGAACTTGACGAGACTAGGCAATGGCAAGTCTCATTTGGTGATTTCACAAAAATTCCAGTGAAAGGAAAGGGCAATATTATGATCAAGCTCAAGAATGGAGACCATGACTTCATATCCAATGTTTACTATGTTCCAAATATGAAGAACAATATTTTGAGTCTCGGACATCTCCTGGAGAAAGGATACGACATCAGCATGAAGGATTTGTGTCTAACAATTAAAGATACAAATGAAAATCTCATTGCCCAGATAAAGTTGTCAAAGAATAGGATGTTTCATATTCACATCTAGCATGATGCAGCGAAGTGTTTAAGTAAACTTGATAAACCATATCCATTGAAAGCTCCACATGCATGCACAACCCAAAGGTCAAGATATGTTGCACCAAACCATGCGTGAAGATCTTACACGCTCATATCTACCAAAGTAAAAAATGTCTGCAAATGTTGATTTTTTTTTTTGTCTTGTCTTATCTTCATTTATATATATCGGGTGTATGGTATTGTATTGAAATATGGCAAGAAGATAGAAATAAATAGAGTGTGAGAGTAGAGTGAAAGTTTGTAATCTGCTTTTGTTTTTGAAATAAAAGATTGTGTTTTCATAAGTTTGAGTGTATCCTGGGAGTTATTAAATCACCTCAAGTGATTTACAACATGCTCCACCTCACATGAAGGAAAAATTGTTCATTGTAACCCAGCTTCGACTACTATCTAAAATTCAAATGTGTCTTCATAGGAGTATGTAAAATGGATCCCAGCCCGAGGAAGACTCTGAACAAGCAGCAGCCCGAAACTTCTTTAAAGAATGGAGAGCTTGATACTCCTTCACAGAAAGGATCCTCTGATTGCATCTGGATCTCTCGGATCCAGTATGATCGTCATACATGGATGGATGTATCTGCTTCTACAAACGTGAGGAACAATTAAAATATATAGAACTAAGCAGTGGAGATGTTCATATTTCTTTGCCAGTAATTATTCAAATGACCCAACAGAGTTCAGACAATATGAAGCGAAATGATAAAATGCATGCTAAGAATGAAACCAGCAACAGGTGACTCGTAATCTCTCGGAAGTACTTCCTGTTTTCCTAACTGTTGCCAAGTCAGTTTCTGAACTTAAGCCACATCATATTCTTCTTCTCTCTACCAGTCTTGAAACCTTGACCTGTGGCTTGAAAGTTACGACCCAAATGTTGAAAATAAACTTGATATGCATATCCAGCTCCACATGCATGCACCTCACAGGTCAAGAAAGGCTACATCAAGAACATGCGTGAGCTTGACCACACCATGCGTGAAGAATTCACGCCTATCCACCAAAGTCAATAATGACTGCCATGAAGTGATTTTGTTTGTATTGTCTTAGATTAGGTTCTATATATACATGTTATATTGTATTGTATCAGATGGAAGCTAGAAGCTAGAAGTGAGAAAAGAAAGGAAAAAGAGAGAGAGAGCTTTGTATTTTTGAAAGTGTGAGATTTGGAAATAAAAGCTTCGTTCTCTCAATATTTTGTTGTTCCTGGGCATGTTAATCACCTCAAGTGATTTTCAACATGGTATCAGAGCTTGGTGAAGCTTGAGCAAGCCCAAAAGTAAAAATAAAATAAAACAGAGCCGAACCTTTCAATGCCTAATCGTGAGCCATAGGTGTTCAAACCTCAAGTTTGAGTACAAATCTAGCTTCTCCGTTCCATCAGGAACGCAGCCCCGAAAAAATCAGGCAAAAACACCTCTCCACGCGCCCGCACGCGCCACCTAAAGAGAGGCGAGTGAGACCCACGCGCAGCCACACGCCTGGTCATCTTCAACCTCCAGTGCGCGTGGCCCCCACGTGCACCCACGCGCACACGCGGCACACACGTCTGACATGTCATCAGTGATGCCAGTATCTGCCTAATCAGCTGCCACGTTATCACCTTGACACGTCATCATCTAGGAGTCCCAACCACAAACTGACACGTGTCACCAACCACAAGTTGACACGTGGCCGAATATAGTCTGACACGTGGCCTAATCAGAAATTGACACGTGTCAGTCCCAGATCACTGCCACGTCAGCATCCGCGTCAGCAAAATCTGAAAATTACCAAATTTCCCCTAGTTGGTATTTTATCCATTCTGGGCTCATTTTAACTCCGATTTGAGCAAACGAATAGTCGTTCTTGACTAAATGGAATGCTCCCGACGCAACCGTGCGATCGGTTTGACCGGATTCAACACCTATTTTTAGAAATAAGCACCTCAAGTGCTTAAGCAAATCCGATTGCGTCCTCCAGCAATTTTTTCCAACCCCAGCTTCCGCGACTGAACAAAGACAACTACGAGAAGTGGTGTATCATGATGAGAGTCCTTCTAGCCTCAGAAGATTTGTGGGATGTGATTGATACCGGGTATGACGAACCTGAAGAAGTAGAGAATCTAAGCCAGGTCCAACAGGCCGAGCTTAAAGAAGAAAGACGAAAGGACAAGAAGGCGTTATATCTGCTTTATTAGAGTGTAGATGAAGCAATTTTTGAGAAGATCTTCGCCGCCAAAACCGCCAAGCAAGCTTGGGAAATTCTTCGTAAAGCAAATCGAGGAATTGAAAAGACGATAAAAATTAGACTTCAAGGTCTAAGGGGGGAATTTAAATTGCTGCAGATGAAAGAAAGAGAGTCAATTTCTGAGTACTTTACCAGAATATTGACAATTTTCAATCAGATCAGAGGATGTGGAGAAGAGATCGAAGATGTACGTGTGCTCGAAAAGATAATGAGATCACTCAATTCGAAATTTGAGTTCGTGGTTATAGCCATTGAAGAATCGAAGGATTTGGATGGCATGACGGTTGACGAGTTACAAGCCACTCTAGAAATCCATGAACAACGAATCAACAAGAAGAATACCTCAAGTATCCCAGAGGACGAGCGTGTCCTACAGTCAAAGTTCTCAGCCAGAAAAGAGAAATGGGGAAATTCAGAAAAAGGTCGAAGGTGACAGCATAATTTGAGGGCCCCCCGAAGAACGGGGTATTAAGTGACATTTCTGATTGGTTGTCTTGGATTTCTTCTAACTCGTTTAGTGCTTAGCATGTTGAATCACTCGTACTGGGCTGGTTTGGATAAATCCTAGCCAGAATGAATTGAAGTTGAAGGAATTAATAAAACAAAGTATGTGGCACAAAACACGAAAGATATAACAAGGATAAAGCAGCTAGATATTGAAAATGAGTGAGTAAACGGACAAAAAAGTAATTTAAATTAAGGCTTCTGATTGATTAAATTAACTTGTAACACATGTCCAAATAAATGCTAATTAAGTTAGACACTTGGCAACTAAAATATGTATATATTAAACTATTTACCCCAAAATAAATATCCATTATATTAAGCCTACCACCTTTAGGTATTTAAAGCTTAATAATCCACATTTGCAAATTTGACTTTTACTTTTATACGTTTCTAAGATACGAATAACTTTTTGCTTCCTAATAGAGAACTCTATAAAAATTCACTTTAGATAGCCACACAAAAATAATAGGTGGGAATTTTTTTTTTTTCCCATAAGCTGGGTTGTGGAAATAAAAGGAGAATAAGCAAGCACTATTCAAGAGCAACATGTTAAAGAACTACCACGGAATGTAGAGATATAAACGAAGTAAAATTAAATAGGATAGCAGAGTATAATAAACATATCAAAACAGATTCTAAAAGAATAGAAAAGGAAAAAGAACCATTACTTTAGAAAGTTGGTGGTGGGATGAGATGTCACAGTTGTGATAAGAAGAAAAAATAACTGTTATAGAACTTGCCCAGCAACTAACAAAGAATATTTTTCTTCATATCTTTTTGGAAAACTACAAATATTTGTGAACTTGCTAAATTAAAGGAGGAGAACTAGATCTTTCAAACATATCAAATGCACGGAGATTGATTATCTTGGTGAAAAAGTTATTCAAAGGTAGCTTTGAGAAGTTGTTGAATGAAAATTCTATATAAAGTTACAAAAGCGTTCCAAGTTTAGAGAATGGGAAGGTTATAATTCAGAGAAAACAACAATCTTAACGAACAGTTAAGAGAAAGCAATTTCTTTTTGTATAGTTGGGGTGTGCAAGGTAAGAAAGCATTGAAGAGGATAAAAAAATCAAGCTGGCCTAAAGCTAAATATTTTAGTCATTAAAATATTGTCCTCTTGATTTTTCCTCATCTGAAACTACACGTGAGTGTACTAATATATATTAAATGATCATTTGACTTTTGGCCACATTCCCATTAATATATAACACACATATATATATATATATATATGAGAGAATGGCAATAAACACCCCTGAGGTTTGAAAAAGGTGCAGAAAACTCCTTTCAATTTCACTTTGTGCAAATAAACCCCTAAAGTATCTTCCGATTGGGCACTTTGCACCCCTGCGACACTGTTCCGACAATTTTTTCGGTCACATGCATATCACATGACTTAAAAAAAATTTAAATTCCAAAATTGCCCTTATAATTATAGTTTTGGGTAATCGCCAACTTACCCTCACTTTTCCGAAAATCATTCAATGACACCAAAATTTAACACTCTCTCTCTCTTACACACACACACACCTCTGCGCATACACAAACGCACACATATACATATATAAATTTATTTAATTTTCTCTCTCTCTCTCTCTCTCTCACACACACACAGTGTCGCACATATACATATATACACACACATATATGTATATGTGCGACACTATGTGTGTGTGTGTGAGAGAGAGAGAGAAAATTAAATAAATTTTAAATGTTTTTTTAATTTTATATTTATTTTCGAATTTAGTATTTTTTTAAAATTTAATATATATTTTTTTGAATTTTATATTTATTTTCAAATTTTTTATATTTTTTTTCGAATTTTATAATTATTTTCGAAATTTAATATATATTATTTGAATTTTATATGATTTTTTTAATTTTATATATTTGTCTTGAATTTAATATTTTTTTCAAAATAAATTCAAAATTTATATATATTTATTTTCGATTTTATAATTTTTTTCGAAATTTAATATATATATTTTTGAATTTTATATGTTTTTTAAAAATTTTATATATTTGTTTCAAATTTTTTATGTTTTTTGCGATTTTTATATTTATTTTCGAAATTTAATATGTTTTTTTGAAAAAAAAATAATTTCAAAATTTATATATATTTTTAATTTTATATTTATTTTTGAATTTATAATATTTTTCAAATTTTAATATATATATTTTCGAATTTTATATATATATTGAAAATTTAATAGAAATTAAATTATTAAATGATGGGAGGGGGTCTAATTGATAAAAGCACTATCCTTATTTCCAAACAAAATAAGGATAAGACATTGAGGGTAGTTTAGGGATTTTTAAAAAAAAATCAGGATTATGTCATCGTTCAAGGGTCTAAGTGATGAGAATATTGATTTACAAATAAAATAATAAAAACTTACAAAAAAAAAAAATTTAACATCTGAGAGTATATTTAGTCTAATACATTAAATGTAAATGGCATAATTAATATTCTAACTAAAAGAAATAATATTTTTGTAATTTAAATAATTAAGAAATATAATAGTAAGGATAAGATTAAAGGTAAGGTGGAAATACAAAAAGTTTGGAGGATAAAAGGGTAAAAAAATTTGAGGGCAAGCCCATGGTGCAACCTTTATGAAATTTTAGGGGATTCTAAGCTCATTTCATAGTTGAGGGGGTATAGTAGGAAAAAAGAGTAAACTTGAGGAGAGTTTTAAGGAATTTACCCTATTTAATTTAAACAATTTAAATAAGGGCATACAAGTAATTTCCCTTCTCCGTTACCGGAAAAGGTGTTTGAGGGTATTTAGTGCCCCTTTTTGAAACATGAGGGGTGTTTTTAAACCATTAGGGGGTTTTCTGCACATTTTTCAAACCTCAGGAGTGTTTGCTTCCATTCTCCCATATATATATATATATATAAATAATCCGGTGAGAAGTGAGAATGAGTAAGAATTTGAGTGAAATTAAGAGAGAGAAAGTGGCGTGAGTAAGAGAGAGAAATTAAAGGTTGTACTTTTGTTTGGTTAGACTTTGAATCAGTTAGGTGGTGTGAGCATGGAATTCAAGCACAGGTTGCACACCAATGGATTTTAAGAGGGTGTGCGCGTGGAATCCAAACACAGGTTACACCCCCCACTAATGTGCCCAACATACAATGGACCCATCCTCCATTAATTCGTTGACCCCCTTCAAAAAATTTATAGCCGTTTGAGATAAGATTCATCTTTACATCCCACATTCTTCATCAATTAATCGATATTTTTCTACACCTTCCTCTTTGTTCTGGTTGATCACTCTTCACCGTCTCTCCTTTCTATATCTTGTTTCTTTAACCTTTCTTGGTCTAGAAAATTTTTATTTTTCTTGCCCGAATATTTTATAAAAATATTTCATGGCACACCCTCTAGAGTTGTAAAAGATGTTAGATCCCCATCAACGCGAAGTTTCTCGGTGAATTGGAAGAGTGCTACTTGATATCGATCAATGTCAAGCTTCGAATTTCGGACTGTCAAGAGCGGGCTCATGACTACCCTATGGGTGAGGTGGCCCTCTACCGTGCATTCTTTTTAGACGGGCTACGTCTCCCCCTTCCCCAAATTTTAAGGGAGATCTTGCATCATTTCGGTCTTCTTCCTGATCAACTTAACCCCAATGCATAAAAGATGATATTTGGGGCTAGCCATCTTTGTGAAAATGGATCTATGACTCTTGACGAGTTTCGATCCATCTATATCCTTGGAAGGAATAACTCTTGGGCATTTCTTACAACCAATAATGGTTTCCCGCCGGTTGAGAAAGATAATAAGAGAAATTGGGCGGAGCAATTTTTCTTTGTTAGGGGAAATGGATGGGAGTTCTTGGACATTGTTGGCAATATTGATGACAACCCCTCCGTTCCTAGGACGCAGAGCGTTCTTGTTGAAGCTGGCAAGTTCTACCTTTTTTTTTTTTTTTTCTTAGCATTTGACCCAAAGCAGAGCTATATTCAATAAATGCGTCCGAGGTGAAATAGAGAAAGATCAGACGGTTGCCAAGCATCAAGCGGAGATTACTAAGCTGCGAGACTCCTATGAGCGCCAGAGCCAGCAGGTCGAGGTTGCCCAAATAAAGGAGACCGCTAGGTTGAGGGGGACTTATGAGTCCGACTTCTAGAAGGAAATAGAGAGACATGTTTCTCTTCTATCCCAACAGCTAAGTGAGGCAAGGATTGATGGAGTCGAGGAGTTTAGACACTCCCTTGAGTTCAAGGTGCAACAACCGGAGTATTATTTTGGCGGCTTTGAGGACCTTCACGAGCAGGCGAGTACTCACTATCCAGCGCAATATTTCACTGGATTCGGTCCTAGTGGCCGACGTGGACAGTAGTCCCTTTTTCATTTTCCATGTACTATCTGTTGCAGTATCGTAGTGTTTCATTATCTTTCCTTTCCATTTGTTGTACTTTGGAATTTATGAATGAAATTATTTTCATGGATCTTGATTTTTAATTTGTGTATACAAAACTGAACCTTTTGATTAAGGTAGTTTCTATTAAAAGATAAGCCGTAATTTGACCTCTTTTTTTTTCCGTTTATGTAAGGTTTGAGGCTTCACTCAACCATACTTTTTCAATAGTGTAGTATAAGATTATAAACCCGAGCTTCACTCAGCTCCCCTTTTCTGATAGGGGACCTATTATTTGGGTGGAAAAAATATATTTATGATAACACAGTAGAGACTCGAAAATTGAAATGAAAGTATTCCCTTTATTGATGATTAGAGGGATGACCGCTTTGACAATTAATGTAAATTGAATCAACAATAGAATGCTCGATGACTTATTGCAAGCTAGATCTAAGTGAATGAAACTACTCAACATGATTCTAATGAAAATAAAATAGAGGGTAGCCGAAACTAACCCTGATGCTACATTTTCGCATCTACTAGTAATACTTCCTCAAGTGTTGGACATTCCAGGGATGGGGTAGCTACTTTCCTTGGAGGGTCTCCAACCAGTACGCTCATTGCCGTTGCGTACAGGTTACCTTGCAGGGACCTTCCCAATTAGGAGTCAACTTTTCCATTTTCACAATTTCGCGATTACGAGTGAGCGGGGTGACTTCCCGTAGGACAAGGTCTCCTGGGTGAAATCTTCTCTACTTTCACCCGTGCATTGTAATATCATGACATTGCTTGTTGGTAGACCAAAACCCTCATTTTGGCTTGTTTCCTCCTTTCCTCAATTAGGTCAAAGCTGACTGTCAATTCCTTTTCATTCTGCTCCGGGTCATAGTGGAACGTTCGATAGCTTTCCAACTGGTCTCTATCGGGGTTACAGCCTTACTGCCAAAGGCAAGGAGAAAAGAGGTCTCACCCGTGGGTGTCTTGGTCGTGGTCCTATAAGCCCACAGTATAGCAGGCAATTGTTCGGGCCATAAGCCTATAGCCTTTTCCATACGCTTTTTGATCATCGCGAGAATATATATTTTGAAAAAAAAATATATATTTCGGACAAAATATATATTTTGGAATATATATATAATTCGTCAAAAATATATATTTTCCAAATTGTGTTTAAAAAATATGATTTTTTTATGAAAAATCATTATTTTGTGAAAAATATACATTATTTTTAAAATATAAAAAATATATATTTCAGAAAAAATTATTTTTTGGAAACATTTCATATTTTGGAAAATAATATACTACCTATGTCCCATATTAGTTGTCCACTATTGCAACTTTACTTGTCCCAAAATACTTGTCCAGTTCGAATTCCAATGCAATTTAACATTCCACTTTCCCCAACTACCCTTCTTCCACTAACTTTAAACAAATACCGGACCCCACCATAATACTATATCATTAAGGGCAAAATTTAAAATTACACACTAGTCAACCCAAATCAATAAAATGTTAAAAAATCAAAATTGGACAACTATTGTGGGACCGAGGGAGCATATTTTTCTCAAAAAAATCATTTTTCGGGAAAAAAAATCATATTTTGGAACATAATATATATTTTTCCCAAAAAAATGTTTTTTGAAAACAATTCGGAAAAAATATATATATTCCGAAAAATATATTTCATTTTCCAATATATATATATATTTCCTTAAATATATATATTTTCTGAAATAAAATATATATTGTTTTTGAAAAATATTTTTTCTCCGAAAAATATATATATTTTTGAAATTTATATTTTTTACGAAAAATATAATTGATTTTCGATAAATAATATTTTTAAAGGCTTGATTTCACTAAACCTCCTTATACTATTGAAGGGTAGTTTAAATATTATGATTCAAAATGTGATAGGAGGGGACATAGTGATGAAATTGAATAGTATAGGGGACAAAGTGGATATAGTGGGGGTTAGTTGATTAAATTGAATATTATATGGGAGTTTTGTGAAATTAACCATTTTTTTAATTTGGGTTTAGTTGGCATTGTAAAGTAACCATGGTTAATTTAACTACAGTTGGTGGTGGAATTAAATAAAGTTTAAGGAGTTTTTGGTCAAGAAGGGTTAAGTGCATTAAACCCCCATCTTCTTTCTTTTCTCTCTCAACTAACCCTCCTGAACTAAGCACTGCCCCCCTAAACTATTTAAGTGTTGCATTTAACTCCCTCCCGTTATAACATTGTTAGTTAGAATTAGGGTAATTTGCACTCTGATCCCTGAGGTTTCAGTCAGTAGCACTCGCCTCCTGAAATTTCATTTTCCTTGCAATGACACCTCCTGAAGGGATGAAGACCTCATGAAATGACTCTTGTACCATTACTTTAGTTTAAAAGATATGTTGCCTAAATTAATGGACCAAACAACCCTTGTGTCTTAAGCTCAATTTGAAAAACTTTTCAAGTACTTTGGATATAATGATTTTTGAAATATTATCACCTTTCTTTAAATTATTTTTTAAAATTTTTTATTTTGTAATATAGGCCCCAAAAGTTATCGTTTTTTAATTTTTCCCTAAAACTAATATTGTGACCTTTTACATTAAATAATAATAATACACTTTATTTATGATTATATTTTTTTTTTGTATTTTAGAAGGTGATACATGTAAAAAATTAATTTAATATTTATTATTATTCTTTGTTTATAATTTATTATTCTTTGTTTAAAATTAATTTAAGCTCTTACACTGTAAAATAATAATAAACTTTGCTTATTGTAATCTTTTATATTTTTATAAAAATATGACAAATGGTTTATTATTTATTAATTTTTTTGTAAAGTTAATTTAAGCCCTTACACTTTAAATAATGACAAATTTTACTTATTATAATTTTTTATATTATAAAAGGTGATAATGAATCGAAATATTAGACAATCCTTATGTTTTTATTAGTAGTATATAGATAGATAAATATATACATATTTTTGTATTTTAAGTTATATTATTTTTTCTTGTCAAAATATATTTGTCTTATATCTTTACTCTATATCTTATGAAATATCTATTAAAGTTATATTTCAATTAATGTATATTAATTAAATAATATTGTTTTAAAAAAAATATGAAAATATTTATAACCCCTTGTCTTATATTTTTACTCTATATCTTTTGAAATATTCATTAGAGTTACACTTCAAGTAATGCATATTAATTAATTATTATTATTTTTTAAAAGTATGGAAATATTTTTAACACCTTTTCTTTTATTTTGAAGAAAATGTTTGGAAATATTCCCAACATCTCACATTTTACAATAGTTGTTATAGATATATATACATTATAGGATTTTTATCTTAGGGCATGGAGGTAATTTCACCACCTAAATATTTGTTTCATGAAATAAGGGAGATAACACAAGGGCATTCTGGTCATTTCTCATTTTCAGGGGGTGTTATTGCAAGAAAAATGAAATCTCAAGGGACGAGTGCAATTAATCAAAACCTCAGGGGATTTGAGTGCAAATTATCCTAATTATAACTAACGGTGTTATGACGGGAGGGGTGAATTGTAAAAATCGTGATAATTTGAGGGATTCATAGTCAAAAATATAATTCAGAGGGGTTAGTTGAGAGAGAGAAGAAAGAAGAGGGGGTAAGAAAAATTAGAAGAACTCCAACAATATTACAAGGGAAAGGAATCGTCTGAAGTTCGTTGTCTGCAGTTCGGGCCCCACCTGCATCCAACAGTCAACAACAAACCACTTTACCATCGGACGGCTCTCGTTTTGCCATGCCAGCTGGATTAAAAGCCAAATCTGAACCATGAGTCTAACCCTGGTTAGATATTATATATGTATTTTATTCAATGTTTATTTTTGGGCAGTGTGGTTCCTATTTTACCCCTAAAAATATTTGTACACAAATACAAAAATATATGAGGAGAGAGAAAGGTCCGAGTAGAGAGACGTTTTGTAAGCAACTATTCGTTTCCCAAAACCGAAAGCAAGTCCGAAAGCCAAAAACCCTAGTCGCTACAAACTCCTCTTTCCTCTCTCTCTACAAACTTCTCTCGCCTCTCTCATCACAAGCGCTACCCTCACTCTCCAGACTCGCCTCTCTCATCACAAACGCTACCTCACTCTCCAGACTCGCCCTCGCTCTACGAACGCGTTCGAGGTTAGTTCGATCTCTCTCTGCGATTTCTTTACTGTGCTGGATTTGGAATTTGGTTGGAAATATATATGTATATGTGTATATATGTATAGCTATGTGATAAATCTGTTCTTGAAAGCTCATGGTCTGGTTGTTTCAATCTTGGGTTTGAAATTAGGGTTTTCTTGTTGAAAGAAATTGGGGCTTTCCGGGTTGTATTATCATACAGAGGGTATGTGTATATATTTAGATTAATTTGATTTTGGTACTTAGAAAAACCAATCTGATATAACAACTTGAACACAGCCTTGTCCTCTTTGACGAATTTCTCCAATGCCCGTTTTACTAGATATTTACTGTTTCTGTTTCCATTGATTGCTACTGCGACGCTTACTTCACTTATCTCAATTTCCTCCATTAGTATGCTAATTCTCCTAAGCAGTGAATTCTTGCAAAATGAAAACAGTTAGTACTTGCAGTTAAATAAAAAGATAGGTTATCAATTGAAGTTGAAGAGCTAGTAATCATTTGAAAGGACCTCCAAATTTGTCATTCTTTTCTAACAATCCCATATACTAAAATTCCCCTATTAACCTGCAAATTTTAACCTTTTTTTTCTGTGTTTATATAATAAACAAATAACAGGAGAAACAAACACAACCTTATCCCCAAACTAGAGAATCAAATTGGATATATTTTTAGTACTGGAGAGAAATAGAGATGCATTTTTCTGTAACCGAACTGTGAACTCTACATTCAATAACATAGAATAGCATACTTCAAATTGTTCCAAGAGAAAAGTGGAAAAATAGCAAAAAGAAAAAAAACACAAACAGACACGGGCTCATTATTGGTAACCCATAATGAATTCACCCAAACTTTTTAAATAGCAGCACAAAAATAAATAAATAAATAAAAACACCCAGAGAGATATGTATAGAAAATTTTCAAAAGAAATACCAAGAACAAATTTTAAAAATACCATAACAGCTTATAATTACCCCTTCAAAATCTGAAATTTCTCAAACCCATCCGAACTAGCACAATTCAGTTAAAACCCATCATATTCTCTCTCTGAAAAAGTCACCAACTTGGGAGAAATTCAAACAAGACTTATATATGCACATATACATATACATGCACACTGTATATGCAGAGCTCTATGCAATTTAGCAGAATCAGATGACGTGAACCCGAAAGGAACCTTCCAACCCGTTACGCACCAAAATACAGAGAAATTTTTTTTTTTTTTCTGTCAACTCTCAATTCGTAGTAATTGATTTTTTTTTTTCAATCAGTAGTAGAGCTAGTTGATGTTAATTTTTGTGGATGTTCAACCTTAGAAAAGTTCAAAACTTTCTCTGGGTACATGAATTTTGTGTCTATTGTGTGTTCAACATGTTTTCTTATTCACTTTAATAAGCATGTATGATGTGTGTATATATATATATATTTATATATATGGATATAAATTCGACAACTGAAGTCTCTTATCTGCAGGCTGTAAGTTCTGTAATCCAGTGTTGTTTGTGCCTCTAGACTAAACAAGCTAGTGATTGCTGGTGAATAGAAAAGAAAGGCATGTATAAATCCATATTGGGTATATCCATATAGTAATTAAAAGAAAACTTCGGAGTTGGATAGTAGTATGTGATTTGATCTGAAGTTCATTATCTCTTACCAAAAAGGGCACTTCATTTAAGGGAGCTACTCATGTGTGATATAAAATGTGACAACTATCATAATAGGAAAAACAATACTATTAACACTGCTGGTGATTACAGAAAACAAACGGTGTTTTTCGAATCGATCTTGTGTATCTGAAGTTGGTTGACACAGTAGTAAATGTTTCTTTAATGCCACATTCATGTCCCTTGAACTGCTTAAATTGCTAGTTTGTACTTTGGACTAATTTGTTGATTGTTTGTAATTAGTTGGCAGCGGCACCACCTTCTGTTAACTATGGGTATTATTTCCCCAGCAATAGTGATTGGTCATACAATGACCATGGATTTTTTTAAAATTAGGTTATGGAAAAAGGAAAAGAAAAGAAACTCAGAGGTTTAATCTATTGTGGTAAAGTGTGGTCGGTCTAGTTGTTAAAGTAGGTTTAATCCATTATTCAAACTTGGCACCTAGACTACTTGGCCGCCAGTTCCTTTGGTTTCCATGGTCTAACTCCTATGTGGATATTTTGTTAGCCATATTTTGGAACCCTGAATGAAGAAGTTTTCTATAAGCTAGTGTTTATTAACATTTCTTAGCTGTTGAACTAATTTATTTTTCTGCAATCTTTGATGGAATTTTAATTATTATATATTGTTTGTAAATGGTATAGGCAAAACCTTTGTGAAGGGTTTGGAGCCCTTTGTAAAATGGCTGGAGGAGGCAGAGCAAGAGGAATAAGTGAAATGTGTGGTCGTGATAAATGTAATGGACCATCTCTAAATTTTTAAACGGGCTTGTTTTATTTCTTTTTGGTGTGTTTATTGTTGTATGGCGATTTTTTTTATTTTTTTATTACTTTCACTAATGTAGCCACTATGGAGTTCACAATAAATGTCACATCCGAACGTGTTCATCACTAGTAGTATTTCTTTGAAGTTTTTCTAGCTTTTAATTTGGTATCATGATCACAGGACTCTTTTCATTTGTTACTTCATCTCTCACTGTGAAGAGGGGCTTGGCATCATCAGCTTTCATTATTGGTATTCTTTAATGATTTTCTTGGTCTTTAGTCAAAATTTCTTTTTTTTTTTTTTTTTTTTCCATTATTATAGACTGATTTCTTCTTTGCTTGATTTAGATTTCTTACACAAGTCCCAAACGATTAAGAGATATGAATGGAAAGATATCAAGGTCTTTCTAAAGAAGAGAAAGATAGGTACAAGTATCTTTCTATATTAGATTTGGTAAACATGATCAGACATGACACAGGAAGGAATTGGGGAACACAAGGGGTCGTGGAGTCTTTGTGTATGCTGTTCCAATGGTTCAGATGAAGTAGTAACCACTGATGCTTGGGTCTTTCGTGTTCGGAGCCGTAACATTAAGGAGATTGAGGGAGTTGAGGCAGACCTGCAGTACAGACCTATCGAAAAGCTGCCAATGCGAAAAGGTTTGAAAACAGTGCACTTTTAACTAAAGAACAGAAAGTTCAGAAAGCCGCGATGTTGGGAATCATTGCTGGCCTTGTGTATCTCATCCGTAAGGGTATCATTTGTTTGTTGTACGGGTAATAAACGCCAAACGTTTGACATGCTTTTTTATGCAGAGATTGGTGTTTATTGACTGGACATCAAACAAACAATCGGCTACGACTTTACCGTTGATGATACCCTTACGGATGAGATACACAAGGCAAACAATGATTCCCAAAACATCTTCTGGACTTTCTGTTCTTTAGTTAAAAGTGCATTGTTAAACCAAACACTGTTTTCAAACCTTTTCGCACTGGCAGCTGTTCTACTGTTATAAAAACTATTGGAGGGAGTGATAGGTCTGTACTGCAGGTCTGCCTCAATCTCCTTAATGTTACCTACAAGTTTTATTTAGAAGAGAAACCCAATTTAATCAACATTTCATTATGGCACTTGAATTCTCCATTTTCAGCATTGAATAATAATTGCGGTTTCTATACTAAAAAGCTCGTTTTGTATGGAAGTCTGAAATATAAGCTTACAAATTGTACGGAGATTTTCCGAAGATGCAAATGGATAAAAACTAGGGGACCTCCATTTTTTTCTGCTGAGCTTCAATGAGGCTTTCAGACCTGGTTCACTTTCAGTATTTTCCATCTTTCTCATTTGTGCATGAATAATATAGGCTTTCAGTAATTAACATTGCAATTCAAAATGCTTTTACTGTTCATTGTACTATTATCTTTGGATTTCAATTACACAATTCATAGCAAAATTGTACTATTAGATTTATATAAACAATAAGAGTGTAAATACTTGAATGTAATTAAATGATTCGATTCAATAATAATATATTAAAAAAGAAAAAGAGAGTAGCGATTCTATAGAGAATAATCAGCATATAAGACATTCTGCAAAACCCAACATATAACCATTTCAGCATCCAATGTAAGCCCTTTTAATAAATTCAAATATTTATAGACTAAAAGTCCCACAAAAATATTTAATAAATAAAAAATTAAATATTTTTTTGATGATATGCAATTAAAATTGTTACATAGATTATTTTAGAAGCAAGCAAAAAGAATTTAGAGCTTATTTTGCTTAGAAAATTTGAATTGAAGGCTTCTAAAGAATAATAACATCTCAAAATTATTTCTTGAACTACCCGCTAGTACACACAACCTTAAAACTAGTAGCTAATTTAAAAAAGGGTGAATGGCGCTAAACACCCCTGTAGTTTCAAAAATGTGCAAAAAACTCCTCTAAAATTCACTTTGTGCAGATAACCCCTATAGTATTCCAATTTTGTGCACTTTGCACTCCTGTGACACTATTCCGACAACTTTTATGACCAGAATCATGCCACGTGCATAACACATGGTATTAATTTTTCTAAAATTCCCAAAAGGCCCTTACCCATTTACCAATCTACCATTCTTCTAAAATATCATATATATGACCTATATATATATACTTATCTTCTTCAAGCTTCGCATATATCTTTTTCAACCTATATGTAAATGAATCTGGAAGCCTCAACCTCTCTCTGACTCTTACCTAAGTCCTGGCTGAATAAATCAACCCGCAATTCATCCTCAATCTTCAATCTCGACAACTCGAAATCCGAAATTTTCGCTCTATGCTCCGAATCGTGCAACACATTGCTGGGCTTCACATTGCCATGGATCACCGGAGGGTCACATTCGAGATGCAAATAAGAAAGTGCTCGAGTGATGTCCTGAACAATCTCGAATCTTCGGACCCAATTGAGATTCGAATTCGGGTTTTCTTCAGAGAAAAGAGATTCATGGAGACTCCATTTGGGCATGTACTCGTAAACTAGTATTCTCTGCTTCTTCTCATTGCAAAACAGAGGTAGTAGAGGACGGCAAAAAGGACGGTGAGGGAGGCAATTGCGGTGATGATGAGGAAGAGGAGGAGGATGAGGGTTTTGGGTTTAGGATTAGGGTTTGGAGGGTTGGGTTGTCTTGAAGGCATTGTTGGGGGTGTTTGGTGATTTAGGGTTTCTAAGTTGTTATTGAAGAAAAAGAAGAGAGGGTGTGTGTGTATTGGTCTCTGTATCCAAGGATGGTTGCTTTACAATTGGATAATCATTTGGATTATTATATATATGTATGTGTATGAGTGTGTGTGCGAATGTATGAAATCTTGTGTTTTGTGTTTTGTGTGATTTGTTATTAGTTTATTGAGTTGAAAATGGCGATTAAGAAAGGAGAGTGGTGAGAGAGATGGTTTGGGGGACCAAAATGTGCTTTTGTTAATTAATTACAACGTATAAGTGGTTGGCTAAAACGGTGTATTTTTTATAAAGAAATAATACCGTCTTTTTGTATTTCAAGCTAACTTATTAAAAAAATATAAAGGCTTTTAAATAAGGGCATATAAGTAATTTCCCTTCTCCGTCGCCGGAAAAGGGCTTGGAGGGTGTTTAGCGCCCCTTTTGGAAACTATAGGGGTGTTTAGAAACCTTTAGGTTGCGTTTGGTAACGGTGCGGTGCGGTGTTAGTTTTTGGTTTTGGTTTGGGTTGGGTTGGATTTGGTTTGGTGTGGTTTTATTTTGATTCCAAACCATGTTTGGTGCATATGGTTTTGGTGTGAGAAAAAGTGATGTTGAAAAACCAAACCATGTTTGGTTGAGTTGGTATGGGTTGAAATTCTGAAACCAAACCATGTTTGGTAACTCGAGATGGTTTCACATTTTATTTATAAATATTAAAATTTATAATATTAATATTAATATATTAAAATATATTAATATTAAAATATTTTAATATATTAAAATATTTTAATATTAGAATACCAAAAACGATTGCCTGGAAAGATGTTTCCCTCCCAAACGAATGGTTACTTGAAAATGAAAATCACCCAACCAAAATCGAAAATGATGTCCGAAACCTTGAATATGTACAACAATTCCTTGATGGAACTGTTAAGTTAACATTTGATAGATCTAGACACAGTTGCTCTTCCGTTAGTTCAAGCTCTAAAATGTTCACCCCCTTACCAATTAGAGAAAATACTACTATCCATGATACAGAATTTGTAGAATCTCTAGTCCACCGATCCAGGCGTGATCATAGATTAAAAGGAATTCAAAAGGATGAACAAGTATCTACTCCATGTTACGTCCCAAACATAGAAACTGAAGATTCAATCTCTAACCACTCTCCTACACAAACTGACTTTGAGATCGAAACTGTTAATCCACAACTATGTGTTTTAAGTAAATAATTTTCCTATGACCTTCTAAAGTTAGAAGTTGAAGCCAAGTCCAAAGAAAATAAAGCAAGACGACAAATATATAAAACAAGTTACACGCATGAGGAGAGAACAAAAATTACAAAAAAATGGCAAGATTTCATGATAACAAACCAATTAGAAATTAGTTTCTTTGATTATATTGAAAATTACTACAAAAAAATTAATGTTCTTACAAAACATAAATGGACAAAACATGATAAAACAATTGTTTCTTCTAGTCACCCTCCTTTAGAAAACCTAATTGTTAACCACCTGGGAACCGAAATTCCAGCCTCCCCTTTTTAGGTAGTTACCTCCACACTCGATCCTAATACAAAAAAAATTATTGAACAAAACAATTTCACCAACCAATATTTAAGTACGTTAGGTTCTCAATTAGACAAAATAGAATCCAAACTTGACGCTTCCAACTCGGTGACAAAAACTATTGATTCCCCTCTAATCAAGCTTCCCACAAAACGTCAAGGACTACCTAACAAACCAAGCACAAGCGACTCCTCTGCCCAAATTGATAAATTGTTAAAAGCCTTAGAATCACAACTACTCAAGGACGAAAAAACCCTCACAGTTCTCAATTTTGATTCTCATAATGATACTGATAACTCTGAAACCTCATCTGAAGAAGACACAGATGACAATATACACAAGTTAGAAAATGCCTTTGAGATCAATAGGATCACACATCGACCAATTAACCCTACCAGTATTACGAAAAATTGGTATACCCAACCCACTCCTGTCGATATTCAATATGAAGAAAGAATCTTCCAAAACCAATTTTCTGTATCATCTAAGAAAATTTATGAATGGAATATTGATGGACTCTCTGAACAAGAAATTTTAAACAAATTAAACCATCTTTCTATGACAGCCAATAGTTACCTTACACATCACAATATGCCTCAACCTGATATTGTAGAATTACTAGCCTCTGGGTTTTCAGGCATGTTAAGAAATTGGTGGGATAAACATCTTACCCAAGAAGCAAGAGATAATATAACACATGCAATCCAAAAAACAGAAGATGGAATCCCTATTTTTAATGAACAAATTGGCCTCGGACTCCCTGATGGAGTCAATACATTAATTTACACAATTATAGACCATTTCATTGGCAGACCAAGTGACATTACTTCTAGAATTCATGATCAACTTAGTAACCTTAGATGTCCTACATTAAGTGATTTTAGATGGTACAAAGATACTTTCTTGTCACGAGTTATGCTACGTGAAGATAGTAATAAACCATTTTGGAAAGAAAAATTTATTAATGGATTGCCCAGCCTTTTCTCTCATAAAATACGCACAGAACTTAGTAACACAACTGGTGTTATTGAATATGACAGTCTAACCTATGGTAATATTATTAGTCTAATCCAGAAAGTAGGACTCAAAATGTGTATAGATATGAAAATTAATAATCAGCTTAGTAAAGATAAAAACAAGACTAAATATGAAATGGGCACATTCTGCCAACAATATGGATTACCCCCAATTGCACCATCTCGGTAAACAAAGAATTCAAAACAAACAAAATCCTTCCCAAAACGATATACTCGTCCTTATAAAAGATATAATAAAAAATTCCAACATAATGAATTCTATGATAAACAAAAGTTTAAAAAGAACGAAAAATATACGAGGAAAACAAAACCTTTTGAGAAGAATAATAAAATTGATCCAACTAAAGTTACGTGTTATAAGTGTAGTAAGAAAGGTCACTACGCGAGAAATTGTCCTGTAAAAAATAAAATTAATCAGCTAGAAATCCCTGATGAAACTAAACAACAAATTTACACAATTCTTGAGTTAAAAAACACAAGCGACAGTGATACTGAAATTGAATCTAGTTCCTCTACTGAATCTTCTGCCTCTTGCCCCAGTTCACCGGATATTAGTTTTGGGTGCAAAGATAGTTGTTGTACAAAAACAGTCAATATGTTAAATCGACACCAACATAAAACCCTTAATGTTCTCACCAAAGCAGAAGAACAACAGCATCTTCTGCTAGACCTCATAAGTAAAGTTGAAGACCCAGATTTAAAAAATTCTTATCTCCAAAAGCTTACTAGATTACTCACCATAAACAAAGATACTCAACCCCCTACCATAAACAAACCAAATTTTAGTCTTCACAAAACTCTTGAACGTTTTACTCCTAAAAAAGAAGTCACTATACAAGACCTCCAAGCAGAAGTCAACATCGTTAAACAAGAAATCAAAAACCTGAAAAATGAGAATCAAGATATAAAATCCCCCTTTCACACCCAACTCAAAGATCTAGTTAAAACTTCACACCAATTTTCAGTTTCTGATTCCTCTTCCTCTGACAGTAATGAAGATAATGACAACACAAATCCTTTTCAAAGTACTGAAGAGGAAACCAATGGTTTGAATCTAATTAACCGAACCTCATTTAAAAAATGGAAAATAAAAGTCACATTAGTTATTAATAAGGAATACCAAAAAACTGTCATTGCTCTAGTTGACTCTGGAGCTGATCTTAACTGTATACAAGAAGGCCTGATTCCTAGCAAATACTATGAAAAAACAAATGAGAAACTCAGTTCTGCTAATGGTAGTGCGATGAAAATCAAGTATGAATTATCTAAAGCTCATATTTGTCAAGATAATGTCTGTTTCAAAACTACATTTGTCCTAGTAAAAAATATGACTGATACAGTCATCCTTGGCCTTCCATTTTTATATCTTCTTTACCCATTTACCATAAATAATGATGGTCTCTCTGCAACACATTTTGGTCAAAATATTACTTTTCCTTTTTTGCAAAAATCTTCTAGCAAAAAACTCGAAAGCATCATTGATTTTTCAGTCTCTAAAAATATTTACATCCTCCATCATAAAGAACAACATTTAAATTCTTTAAAAGAAGAAATAATTCACAAACGAACAGAAACACAATTAAGAAACCCTACCCTTCAAAATCAGATAAAACAATACGAAAATAAACTTATTCAAGAAATATGTTCGGAACTTCCCAATGCTTTTTGGCATAGAAAACAACATATTGTTAGTCTTCCTTACATCAAATCCTTCACTAATAAAAATATTCCAACTAAAGCCCGACCAATTCAGATGAATGTTGAAGTCTTAGAATTCTGTAAAAAAGAAATCCATGACCTTCTTCAAAAGAAAATCATACGTCACAGCAAATCACCTTGGTCTTGCTCAGCTTTTTATGTCCAGAAAAATTCCGAAATAGAACGAGGGGTACCACGTCTAGTCATTAATTACAAGCCTCTTAATCAAGTCCTTGAATGGATAAGATATCCTATCCCTAACAAGAGAGATTTAATTAATCGATTAGGACAAGCAACCATTTTCTCCAAATTTGACCTTAAGTCCGGCTTCTGGCAAATTCAGATTACAGAAAAAGATAAGTACAAAACTGCATTCGCTACACCTTTCGGCCATTACGAATGGAATGTCATGCCCTTTGGCCTTAAAAATGCCCCAAGTGAATTCCAAAATATTATGAATGATATTTTCAATCCTTTCAGTCATTTTTCCATAGTCTACATTGATGATGTTCTTATATTTTCCAACAGCATTGAAGCTCATTGGAAACATCTTAATTCTTTCTTTCACACCATCAAAATCAACGGTTTAGTCATCTCTGCTTCTAAGATAAAACTTTTCCAAACCAAAGTTAGATTTCTTGGTTATGATATATCCCAAGGACAATTCCACCCAATCAGTCGTTCCATAGAATTTGCAGGCAAATTCCCAGACCAAATTCTTGATAAAACCCAGTTACAACGTTTCCTTGGTTCTTTAAATTACATTGCTGAATTTTACAAAGATCTTAGAAAACAATGTAAACCACTCTTCGATCGTTTACAGTCAAACCCCCCTCCATGGACTGATATTCATACCACTATAGTTAGAGACATTAAAAAATATGTCAAAACTCTTCCTTGCTTAGGAATTCCTTCAGTCAACTCTTTCAAAATCATTGAAACCGATGCCTCCAACATTGGTTATGGAGGCATTTTAAAACAAAAACTCTCCCCTACTTCTCCAGAACAGCTTGTTCGTTTCCATTCCGGAGCATGGAACAAAACACAAAGTAATTATAGCACTATTAAACAAGAAATTCTTGCAATTGTTCTATGTATCAGTAAATTCCAAGATGATATTTTAAATCAAAAATTTTTACTGCGAGTTGATTGCAAAAGTGCCAAATATGTTTTAGAAAAAGATGTTAAAAATATAGCTGCTAAGCATATTTTTGCCAGATGGCAGTCTATTTTAAGCATTTTCCAATTTGATATCGAATACATTCGTGGATGTGACAATTCAATCCCAGATTTTCTTACCAGAGAATTTTTGCAGAACCCTGATGGCAAATAGACAACCACAACCACGTCCCAGAGGAGGGATCCCGCCAGTCAGACCTCCTCCCTTAGTAAAAACTGAACCTTCTACTTCCCTCGCTCTAGTAAACAAATTCACAAGCTTAGGGACTCCCTTAGGTCCTCGTCCTACCTTTAGTTCAGCTCTAACAAGTCCACATGATCCTTTCACCATCCATGCCCCAGTCACAAGTACTCCACCTCTCCCCAAATACAACCCTCCAGGAAGATCAGAATATCTTCAAAAAACTTACCATACCCTTTTCCACATCGAACCTCATTTTTCTCACACAAATGATCCAATTGCCCTAGTAAGACAGTTTTTCCCCCCAAATTCTCATTGGATACCACACACCCCTAGTCACAACTTGCAATATTACAGAGATATCCTCTACCAAACCAATTCTGTCTTCATCAAACCTGTCCCTGATCGCAATGATCCAACCAAAGTCATTTACCACTCCTTGTACATTTTGAGAGTTATCTCCCTCAAAGAATGGGGAAAATATCCCTTTGAAACCAAAAAGCTAGATAACTCACTCCCATTCACCTACTATTACTACATTGATGCCTGGTTCAAAATTTTCCTTTTTCAAACTGAAACTTTTAGTCATTCTTGGTTCGTCAATTTTGATAGTAAATTTAATAGTCAACTCCCTTCTTGGTTCGTTAAATGGTGGAATGACCATGGCCCAGACGATGATGTGATCCCTGAAATCCTCTGGGAACAAATCAACTATTTTGAAACCAAGTTCAAAATCCCTTCCTATGATCATCAATTCCCCCTACTACTAACTTTTGCCAAAAAATACAAAATCCCTTGGATCTTCAAGTGGCATTACAGCCTTAAAGGTGATATTGGCACAGTTTGTAGAGTCCATTATACCAAATGGTGGGATCCTTTCAAAATCGAAAGAATCATTGGAAAATTCTCTGGTAAGAAAATCTGGGATTGAATTGTCACATCCACGAATGTATTCGATATCAAATTGGAAAATGCTTAAAATAGACTGCCATCTGGCAAAAATATGCTTAGCAGCTATATTTTTAACATCTTTTTCTAAAACATATTTGGCACTTTTGCAATCAACTCGCAGTAAAAATTTTTGATTTAAAATATCATCTTGGAATTTACTGATACATAGAACAATTGCAAGAATTTCTTGTTTAATAGTGCTATAATTACTTTGTGTTTTGTTCCATGCTCCGGAATGGAAACGAACAAGCTGTTCTGGAGAAGTAGGGGAGAGTTTTTGTTTTAAAATGCCTCCATAACCAATGTTGGAGGCATCGGTTTCAATGATTTTGAAAGAGTTGACTGAAGGAATTCCTAAGCAAGGAAGAGTTTTGACATATTTTTTAATGTCTCTAACTATAGTGGTATGAATATCAGTCCATGGAGGGGGGTTTGACTGTAAACGATCGAAGAGTGGTTTACATTGTTTTCTAAGATCTTTGTAAAATTCAGCAATGTAATTTAAAGAACCAAGGAAACGTTGTAACTGGGTTTTATCAAGAATTTGGTCTGGGAATTTGCCTGCAAATTCTATGGAACGACTGATTGGGTGGAATTGTCCTTGGGATATATCATAACCAAGAAATCTAACTTTGGTTTGGAAAAGTTTTATCTTAGAAGCAGAGATGACTAAACCGTTGATTTTGATGGTGTGAAAGAAAGAATTAAGATGTTTCCAATGAGCTTCAATGCTGTTGGAAAATATAAGAACATCATCAATGTAGACTATGGAAAAATGACTGAAAGGATTGAAAATATCATTCATAATATTTTGGAATTCACTTGGGGCATTTTTAAGGCCAAAGGGCATGACATTCCATTCGTAATGGCCGAAAGGTGTAGCGAATGCAGTTTTGTACTTATCTTTTTCTGTAATCTGAATTTGCCAGAAGCCGGACTTAAGGTCAAATTTGGAGAAAATGGTTGCTTGTCCTAATCGATTAATTAAATCTCTCTTGTTAGGGATAGGATATCTTATCCATTCAAGGACTTGATTAAGAGGCTTGTAATTAATGACTAGACGTGGTACCCCTCGTTCTATTTCGGAATTTTTCTGGACATAAAAAGCTGAGCAAGACCAAGGTGATTTGCTGTGACGTATGATTTTCTTTTGAAGAAGGTCATGGATTTCTTTTTTACAGAATTCTAAGACTTCAACATTCATCTGAATTGGTCGGGCTTTAGTTGGAATATTTTTATTAGTGAAGGATTTGATGTAAGGAAGACTAACAATATGTTGTTTTCTATGCCAAAAAGCATTGGGAAGTTCCGAACATATTTCTTGAATAAGTTTATTTTCGTATTGTTTTATCTGATTTTGAAGGGTAGGGTTTCTTAATTGTGTTTCTGTTCGTTTGTGAATTATTTCTTCTTTTAAAGAATTTAAATGTTGTTCTTTATGATGGAGGATGTAAATATTTTTAGAGACTGAAAAATCAATGATGCTTTCGAGTTTTTTGCTAGAAGATTTTTGCAAAAAAGGAAAAGTAATATTTTGACCAAAATGTGTTGCAGAGAGACCATCATTATTTATGGTAAATGGGTAAAGAAGATATAAAAATGGAAGGCCAAGGATGACTGTATCAGTCATATTTTTTACTAGGACAAATGTAGTTTTGAAACAGACATTATCTTGACAAATATGAGCTTTAGATAATTCATACTTGATTTTCATCGCACTACCATTAGCAGAACTGAGTTTCTCATTTGTTTTTTCATAGTATTTGCTAGGAATCAGGCCTTCTTGTATACAGTTAAGATCAGCTCCAGAGTCAACTAGAGCAATGACAGTTTTTTGGTATTCCTTATTAATAACTAATGTGACTTTTATTTTCCATTTTTTAAATGAGGTTCGGTTAATTAGATTCAAACCATTGGTTTCCTCTTCAGTACTTTGAAAAGGATTTGTGTTGTCATTATCTTCATTACTGTCAGAGGAAGAGGAATCAGAAACTGAAAATTGGTGTGAAGTTTTAACTAGATCTTTGAGTTGGGTGTGAAAGGGGGATTTTATATCTTGATTCTCATTTTTCAGGTTTTTGATTTCTTGTTTAACGATGTTGACTTCTGCTTGGAGGTCTTGTATAGTGACTTCTTTTTTAGGAGTAAAACGTTCAAGAGTTTTGTGAAGACTAAAATTTGGTTTGTTTATGGTAGGGGGTTGAGTATCTTTGTTTATGGTGAGTAATCTAGTAAGCTTTTGGAGATAAGAATTTTTTAAATCTGGGTCTTCAACTTTACTTATGAGGTCTAGCAGAAGATGCTGTTGTTCTTCTGCTTTGGTGAGAACATTAAGGGTTTTATGTTGGTGTCGATTTAACATATTGACTGTTTTTGTACAACAACTATCTTTGCACCCAAAACTAATATCCGGTGAACTGGGGCAAGAGGCAGAAGATTCAGTAGAGGAACTAGATTCAATTTCAGTATCACTGTCGCTTGTGTTTTTTAACTCAAGAATTGTGTAAATTTGTTGTTTAGTTTCATCAGGGATTTCTAGCTGATTAATTTTATTTTTTACAGGACAATTTCTCGCGTAGTGACCTTTCTTACTACACTTATAACACGTAACTTTAGTTGGATCAATTTTATTATTCTTCTCAAAAGGTTTTGTTTTCCTCGTATATTTTTCGTTCTTTTTAAACTTTTGTTTATCATAGAATTCATTATGTTGGAATTTTTTATTATATCTTTTATAAGGACGAGTATATCGTTTTGGGAAGGATTTTGTTTGTTTTGAATTCTTTGTTTACCGAGATGGTGCAATTGGGGGTAATCCATATTGTTGGCAGAATGTGCCCATTTCATATTTAGTCTTGTTTTTATCTTTACTAAGCTGATTATTAATTTTCATATCTATACACATTTTGAGTCCTACTTTCTGGATTAGACTAATAATATTACCATAGGTTAGACTGTCATATTCAATAACACCAGTTGTGTTACTAAGTTCTGTGCGTATTTTATGAGAGAAAAGGCTGGGCAATCCATTAATAAATTTTTCTTTCCAAAATGGTTTATTACTATCTTCACGTAGCATAACTCGTGACAAGAAAGTATCTTTGTACCATCTAAAATCACTTAATGTAGGACATCTAAGGTTACTAAGTTGATCATGAATTCTAGAAGTAATGTCACTTGGTCTGCCAATGAAATGGTCTATAATTGTGTAAATTAATGTATTGACTCCATCAGGGAGTCCGAGGCCAATTTGTTCATTAAAAATAGGGATTCCATCTTCTGTTTTTTGGATTGCATGTGTTATATTATCTCTTGCTTCTTGGGTAAGATGTTTATCCCACCAATTTCTTAACATGCCTGAAAACCCAGAGGCTAGTAATTCTACAATATCAGGTTGAGGCATATTGTGATGTGTAAGGTAACTATTGGCTGTCATAGAAAGATGGTTTAATTTGTTTAAAATTTCTTGTTCAGAGAGTCCATCAATATTCCATTCATAAATTTTCTTAGATGATACAGAAAATTGGTTTTGGAAGATTCTTTCTTCATATTGAATATCGACAGGAGTGGGTTGGGTATACCAATTTTTCGTAATACTGGTAGGGTTAATTGGTCGATGTGTGATCCTATTGATCTCAAAGGCATTTTCTAACTTGTGTATATTGTCATCTGTGTCTTCTTCAGATGAGGTTTCAGAGTTATCAGTATCATTATGAGAATCAAAATTGAGAACTGTGAGGGTTTTTTCGTCCTTGAGTAGTTGTGATTCTAAGGCTTTTAACAATTTATCAATTTGGGCAGAGGAGTCGCTTGTGCTTGGTTTGTTAGGTAGTCCTTGACGTTTTGTGGGAAGCTTGATTAGAGGGGAATCAATAGTTTTTGTCACCGAGGTGGAAGCGTCAAGTTTGGATTCTATTTTGTCTAATTGAGAACCTAGCGTACTTAAATATTGGTTGGTGAAATTGTTTTGTTCAATAATTTTTTTTGTATTAGGATCGAGTGTGGAGGTAACTACCTAAAAAGGGGAGGCTGGAATTTCGGTTCCCAGGTGGTTAACAATTAGGTTTTCTAAAGGAGGGTGACTAGAAGAAACAATTGTTTTATCATGTTTTGTCCATTTATGTTTTGTAAGAACATTAATTTTTTTGTAGTAATTTTCAATATAATCAAAGAAACTAATTTCTAATTGGTTTGTTATCATGAAATCTTGCCATTTTTTTGTAATTTTTGTTCTCTCCTCATGCGTGTAACTTGTTTTATATATTTGTCGTCTTGCTTTATTTTCTTTGGACTTGGCTTCAACTTCTAACTTTAGAAGGTCATAGGAAAATGATTTACTTAAAACACATAGTTGTGGATTAACAGTTTCGATCTCAAAGTCAGTTTGTGTAGGAGAGTGGTTAGAGATTGAATCTTCAGTTTCTATGTTTGGGACGTAACATGGAGTAGATACTTGTTCATCCTTTTGAATTCCTTTTAATCTATGATCACGCCTGGATCGGTGGACTTATGATTCTACAAATTCTGTATCATGGATAGTAGTATTTTCTCTAATTGGTAAGGAGGTGAACATTTTAGAGCTTGAACTAACGGAAGAGCAACTGTGTCTAGATCTATCAAATGTTAACTTAACAGTTCCATCAAGGAATTGTTGTACATGTTCAAGGTTTCGGACATCATTTTCGATTTTGGTTGGGTGATTTTCATTTTCAAGTAACCATTCGTTTGGGAGGGAAACATCTTTCCAGGCAATCGTTTTTGGTATTCTAATATTTGCATTAGAAGTACTGCTCTGAATTAATAAAGTTTGATCTTTGGGACTTTTGATTAGAGCATGAACATTTAAATTGGTTTTCATAGTTTTGTAGTAAATTCTATAAATTAAGCTTAGAGGCTGGGCACCTGCGAACATGGCATATCCTGAAGTTTTGATGTTTAATGTTAAAGATTTTAGTATGTGAGGGTCACTTAGGCTTAACTTAAAATTAGGAAAGCAATCAAAGTAGACTGGACCATTACATAGGCTGGTTTCAATGACACTAATTAAGCTTTGATTATAGTCGAGGAACCTAGCATCTCTTAGACAGAGAAGAATCGATGCATTTTGTCCTAAAATAGTTAATGGATCAACTGCAACTTGTACAAGACCAATATGGATGAAATTGTATCCTCTTTCGCGATGTTGTTTTATAGTTTTTGGAGAAAATAATTGGCATTTTTCGTGTTCTTTATTTATAGCATAAACTTGTTCAACAGTTTTGACTGTGTATTCTGTAAAAAAGGTTGACTTAATGAAACTGGTTTTGTAAATTTCATTTGTGGGTACCCTTGGGATATTCCAATCATTGTGACATTCAAGATTAGTGTAGGTGTGCTCTTCTTCATTAATTATGTCATTATTATCTGGAATGGAAGGTAGGTTTATTCGACTATGTCGAGAGGAGGAAGATCTAAATAAACGACTCATGATTAATCAATAATCTTATTATCTGAACATTATAATTGTGCTTTATCCTATTTTCAATGTTTGTTGCATTTCATAACACATACCTTAGCCCAACGACATCACCGCTCATGCCCTAAAACGCCTAAAAGCTCACCAAGGGACTTAATGTTTGGTTTTACAGTTTATGGGGAGGTGGCACCAACAAACAGAGAAAGAGAAGATGAAGAACAATATAAAGAAACAGATAAAAGGCTATAGATTAACAGATCTGAGTAATTTACTAGATAATCAACGAGACTTTATGGCTCTGATACCATAAACGGAAGCAGATTATTTGAATAAGCGGAAATGAGATTAATTGAATTGAGCAGGAACAGATCACAGTATAAATATAGATTTAAATCAGAGAAATATATTATATTAGTATATAGGACACAACCGTCCAAGCAATTTATATAAATTGAAGTGGTCTAGGCAGAACGAGACTCAAAGTCTGTCATACACCGTAACTCTCTTCCGATTTAATTATAGAACAATTTAAGACAAAGTAATATATTAAAATATATTAATATTAAAATATTTTAATATATTAATATATAAATATTAATATTATAATATTAAAATATATTTTAATATATAAATATTAATATTATAATATTAGAATATATTAATATTAATATATTAAAATATATTAATATATTATATATTTTAATATTAATATTATAGTTTTATTATAATTTATTAATATTATATATTAATATTAAAATATATTAATATATTAATATATTAATTTTTAAGAAAGATAATAAAACTATAATATTAAAATATATTAAAATTTATAATATTAATATTATATAATATTAAAATATATTAATATTATAATATATTAATATAATTAATATTAATATTAAAATTTTGTATTAATATGGGGTGCTACCGTGCTACAGTGCCGCACCAAAACCATGAGATGGTGCAACAACATGGTTTGGTATAGGGTGATACAATTGCCGCACCAAACCAAAACCATAAAAAATGATGGTTCCAAATTCCTTCACAAAGTTGGCACCATGGTTTGCTATAGTGTTGGTACCAAATTTTCACACCATTTTACCAAACATGGTTTGGTGCCATTTTTTCGCACCAAAACCAAAAAAATGGCACAAAACCATGTTACCAAACATGCAATTAGGGGGGTTTAGCGCCCATTTTGGAAAAATTATATATAATTCGAAACAAATATATAAAATTCGAAATATATATATAAAATTCATAAATAATATATCAAATTTTGAAAAAATATATAAAATTCGAAAAATATATATTAAAATTTGAAAAAATATATAAAATTTGAAGAAATATACTACCTCTGTCCCATATTAGTTGTCCACCATTGCAACTTTACTTGTCCCAAAATACTTGTCCAGTTCGAATTCCAATGCTATTTAACCTTCCAGTTTCCCCAACTACCCTTCTTCCACTAACTTTAAACAAAAACCGGACCCCACCATAATACTATATCATTAGGTCTGGTGTTATGGTATTGCAAACAGAGAAGAAGAACAATGATGAGGCTGCGGGCTTCGGTTGGGAGGTTGATGTTGGAGTTTGTGATGTTGATGTTGGTGGTGTTAGTGATGGTGTGTTGGGGTTGGATTCCCCGCGGTGTTGGTGTTGGTGTTGGTGGATGTGGTCTGGATCAGTTTAGAGGTGTATCATTGGTAGTGTAGCAGTTTGGTAGGGACGGATTGGTGGTGATGAAGCAGCCATTTACTGGTGTGGTGGTGAAGACTAGTGGTTGATTTCAATGCTGACAGTAGTAGGAGTCGGTGCCGGCGATCAATCGAGGATGAGGCGACGATCGATCGGATATAAAGAGATCGATCGAGGATGAGGAGGTGATCGATCAAATATGAGGCGATCAATCGAGAATGAAGCGATCAATCAGAAAATATGTGATCGATCGGAAAGAGGGGATCGATTCGATCGATTGGAAAAGATGTGCCGATTGATCGGCGAACGATCGAGGATGAGGCTGTGATTGATCGAGGGAGAATCGATGATGGAAAGAGATGGCGATCGATCGAGGATGGGGTGAAAAGGGAGAGGTTGTTGCGGACAGTTTCTGTGATGTGGTTAATAAAGGCATGAAAGGCCGGAGTGGTGGGAGATGACTTTAGAGAGAGAGAGATTGAGAGTCTGGTGATGAGAGTTGATTGAGAGACTAGGGTTTTAATTGAGGATCACCGCCGGGGATGGAAGATGGAGTGCCATCCCCGGCAGCGATGACAATACACGGAAAGAACTACAAAGAATCGATAGACTCTGATACCATATTAGAAGAATAGATGCTCTGATATTGTGTTAACATAGAGAGTATAATAAAGACAATAAAGAGATGAATGAATATTGTATTATGTATATTGAAGTCTATTATGAAATATATCTATTACAATATAGATGACCCTTATATATAGAGGAGAAGGTGTGGTGAATAAGTAAATTTAGCATGGAGGACAAGTCAATCTAATTTAGGTAGAAGAGTGGAGAATAAGAAAATATAAAATGGGTTGGGAAAAGCTTATATATTCTAACAATATTGATATATATATAGATTGTAATAATTCTCTATATTTGCAGGTCTTTTTCGTTGCGGAAAGAGTTGCCGTCTTCGATGGACAAACTTTCTTAGGCCAGATATTAAACGCGGTCCCTTTACTCCTCAAGAGGAAAAGCTTGTCATACAGTTGCATGCCATTCTTGGCAACAAGTATTTAGTAGCATTTTTCACTCGATTCTACTCTATCATCGGTTTCGCTGTTAAAATTACAAAAATTAACGGTTATTTGTCGCTGGATGTAAAAAAATCTCCCTGTTTCACAATTAGATTGCATTTTTAGTTCATTGGGATTTTCATTTTCCGGATTTCGATCTTTCTTTTATATCCATTTTCCCCTTTTTTGAAACAATAGAATTCTCACTTTATTATCAAAATATAATGTCTTGGAAAAAATGTCTATAGTCACAGTTGCATAAACTTGATAGAAACCTTAATTAATTAATTAACCTTTATTCAGATGAAGCATGAAAACTGTTGAAATTTGCCATCCACAATGATAATGTCTTGAAGAAGTTATAGATCCATACACAACAAACAATTACACTACACTGCCAAATATCATCTTATAGAAGGATAGGACTTTTGAGCTATAAAAATCATACCATATTGCAGGATGATCCAGCAATAGAATCATGTATAGATCAGAACAGTACTTTCACAATATTATGTTTATATATATGGTCAGTTGTTCCTCATGTGTTCTTATTCAACTTTATATTTCACTCTTTTGGTGGCTTGAAGATAGTTTGATAAAGCTGTTAATTTTTCACTCGAATACTAAACAGGTGGGCTGCGATTGCGTCTCAACTACCAGGTAGAACAGACAATGAGATCAAGAACTTATGGAACACTCACTTGAAGAAGCGACTGCTTCGCATGGGCATCAACCCGGACACTCATGAACCCTCCAACACAACCAACGGACGAACCACAAAACAACCCTCGTCCCCTTCCACCCGCCACATGGCACAGTGCGAGAGCGCCTAGGCTTTAAAGGGAGTCATTCCTCTCCAATCCACCGCCTTTCCCACAATTTAGTTCAGACTATTTCTTGCAAATGTGGAACTCTGAAATTGGAGAATCGTTTCGGAAGTTCAACAAGACTGATAAAACTTCGTGTCTAAGCCCGGCTTCTCAAACTTCCTCATCAACGAAAGGCGGATCAGTTTCAGGAACCACAATGGAGATGTGCCTCACTGTAGCCGGTCCCTCTGTCATGGGAAACAGTCACATTGAAGATAAAGAATCCAAGACCGCGATCAGCAAACTATTCGCTGAAAATTTTGTGGATTCGAAGATCGAGATCAGCAAACTGTTCCTCGAAAACGTTGTGGCTGGTTCGGATTCTTCAAGCTCCATTGGGTTGGAGGACTCATCCGACACAGCATTGCAGCTGCTACTAGATTTTCCGAGCAACAACGACATGAGCTTCTTAGGGCAACCTGATAGCTATGCCATGTATCCTGTCATTTTGAATGAAAGCCCCTTAAACTGGTCCCTTTGAAGCTTGGGTGACATGTTTGAAGCCTCCATAACTTGAATTTTGAGCTGGACAATTTTTTGGTATTTACCAGCTGTGAAGCACGCAACTACAATGGAATCTATGTAAATCCACCTTTTTGTGAGGCTTATGTTTGGTCAATATACTACAGACACATGTTTCTGATGTAGTTTCCTTTGAAAACGATTGGGAACTAATGTGACTTGATTACTATGAAATTCAACAGAATTGGCAAGACTAAATGACAAAGAGTTGAACGTTTTATCAAATTTCAGTTTGAATCTTCCTTCTATAAATTTTTTCATGAATATGTGCAATTTATAATTCAGAATAACAAGAACCTGCATTTCCATTATAACCCTACCAGTCAAACAGATTTTCCATTCATCGTGGATTTAGCAACATTTTCACTCCAATACTATAAGGTTAACATCTATGATCAAACCACATTAAAAAATAGAAAGCATAACTTAAATATGACAAAGTATATAGAACTAAGCAGTGGAGATGTTCATATTTCTTTGCCAGTAATTATTCAAATGACCCAACAGAGTTCAGACAATATGAAGGGAAATGATAAAATGCATGCTAAGAATGAAACCAGCAACGGGTGACTCATAATCTCTCGGAAGTACTTCCTGTTTTCCTAACTGTTGCCAAGTCAGTTTCTGAACTTAAGCCACATCATATTCTTCTTCTCTCTACCAGTCTTGAAATCTTGACCTGTGGCTTGAAAGTTACGACCCAAAGCCACCAGGACAAATGTACACAGGGTGTATTTACTACTTGAAGTTTGACTGAGATAGTGGTCTTACATATCCTTCATTCTATAAACTCATCTGGACAATTTACAAGAACGTAGACATATACAGAAAATTGAGCACAAGATAGAAAGGAAATTGGAAAGCCTGGGAAAAGCATAAACACTTCGAATCACAGAAAGAGAGCAATGGAAAATTAGAGGACAAAATTCCAAAAATCAAAACAAAATGAAACCAGAAACGAAGAAGCCTCTAAAGTGAAAGGGTTATCCATTTATAAAAGTGAACAGAATTGGAGCGAAATCCCAAGAAAGATTAGTTGATTACACTAAGATCAGTTGATTGCACTAATTTGCAATAGTTTGAGGAATATGGATGAGAAATTGAAGGGGGCACATGTTCGGGCCTTTATTGTCCAGCATAAATTACCAATCCCCATATTTTCTTGTATTATGAAAAATACAAATTTACCAATGAATTTAAACAAATTCAACCACACTGAATAATTTGAGGGCCCCCCAAAGAACGTGGTATTATGTGACATTTCTGATTGGTTGTCTTGGATTTCTTCTAACTCGTTTAGTGCTTAGCATGTTGAATCACACATACTGGGCTGGTTTGGATAAATCCTAGCCATAATGAATTAAAGTTGAAGGAATTAATAAAACGAAGTATGTGGCACAAAACACAAAAGATATAACAAGGATAAAGCTAGATATTGAAAATGAGTGAGTAAACCGACAAAAAAGTAATTTAAATTAAGGCTTCTGATTGATTAAATTAACTTGTAATACATGTCCAAATAAATGCTAATTAAGTTGGACACTTGGCTCACAACTAAAATATGTATATTAAACTATTTACCCCCAAAATAAATATCCATTATATTAAGCCTACCACCTTTAGGGTATTTAAAGCGTAATAATCCACATTTGCAAATTTGACAAACTTTTATACGTTTCTAAAATATGAATAACATTTTGCTTCTTAATAGGGAACTCTATAAAAATTTCATTTTAGATAGCCACACAAAAATATTAGGTGGGGATTTTTTTTCCATAAGCTGGGTTGTGGAAATAAAAGGAGAATAAGTAAGCACTATTGAAGAGCAACTACCATGGAATGTAGAGATATAACCAAAGTAAAATTAAATAGGATAGCAGAGTATGATAAACATATCAAAACAGATTCTAAAAGAATAGAAAAGGAAAAATAACCATTATTTTAGAAAGTTGGTGGTGGGATGAGATGTCACAGTTATGATAAGAAGAAAAATTAACTGTTATTTATAGAACTTGCCCAACAACTAACAAAGAAGATTTTTCTTTATAACTTTCTGGAAAACTATAAGTATTTGTGAACTTGCTAAATCAAAGGAAAAGAAGTCGATTTTTCAACCATATAAATGCATAGAGATTGATTATCTTGGTGAAAAAATGATTAAAAAGTTGCTTTGAGAAGTTGTTGAATGAAAATTCTATATAGAGTTATAAAGAAGTTCCGAGTTTAGAGAATGGGAAGCTTATAATTCAGAGAAAAAAGCAATCTTAACGAACAGATAAGAGAAAGCAATTTCTTTTTGTATAGTTGGGGTGTGCAAGGTAAGAAAGCATTGAAGAGGATAAAAGATCAAGCTGGCCTAAAGCTAAATATTTTAGTCATTAAAATATTGTGCTCTTATTTTTCCTCATCTGAAACTACACGTGAGTGTACTAATATATATTAAATGATCATTTGACTTTTGGCCACATTCCCATTAATATGTAACACACCTACCCACACATACACACATATATATATATATATATATAATCTGCTGTAATCTGAGAAGTCAGAAGTGAGAATGAATAAGCATTTGAGTAAAATTAAGAGAGAGAAAGTGGCGTGAGTAAGAGAGAGAAATTAAAGTTTGTACTTTTGTTTAGTCAGACTTTGAATCAGTCAGGTGGTGTGAGCATGGAATTTAAGCACAGGTTGCACACCAATGGATTTTAAGGTGGTGTGCGCGTGGAATTCAAGCACAGGCTGCACACCAATGGATTTTAAAGGGGTGTGCGTGTGGAATCAAAGCATAGGTTACACCCCCACCAATGTGCCCAACATACAATGGACCCATCCTTCATTAATCCGTTGCCCCCCCCAAAATTTTGAATTTCAAAAAATTTATAGCCGTTTGAGATAAGATTCATCTTCACATCCCACATTCTTCATCAATTAATCCATATTTTTCTACACCTTCCTTTCTGCTCTGGTTGACCACTTTTCACCGTCTCTCCTTTTTATATCTTGCTTCTTTCACCTTTCTTGGTCTAGAAATTTTTTATTTTTCTTGCCCGAATATTTAATAAAAATATTTCATGGCACCCTCTAGAGATGTAAAAGATGTTAGATCCACCATCAACGCGAAGTTTCTCGGTGAATTGGAAGAGGGCTACTTGATACCGATCAATGTCAGGCTTCGAATTCCGGACCGTAAAGAGAGGGCTCATGATTGCCTTACGGGTGAGGTGGCCCTCTACCGCGCATTTTTTTTAGACGGGCTACGTCTCCCCCTTCCCCGAATTTTAAGGGAGATCTTGCATCATTTCAGTCTTCTTCCTGCTCAACTTAACCCCAACACATGGAAGATGATATTTGGGGCTAGCCATATTTGGCATCTCTGCGAAAATGGATCTATGAATTTTGATGAGCTTCGATCCATCTATACCTTTGGAAGGAATGACTCTTGGGCATTTCTTACAAGCAAGAATGGTTTCCCGCTGGTTGAGAAAGATAATAAGAGAAATTGGGCGGAACATTTTTTCTTTGTTATGGGAAATGGATGGGAGTTCCTGGACATTGTTGGCAATATTGATGACAGCCCCTCCGTTCCTAGGACGCCAGACGTTCTTGTCAAAGCTGGCAAGTTCTACCATTTTTTTTTCTTAGCATTTGACCCGAAGCAGAGCTATATTCAATAGATGCATCCGAGGTGAAAGAAAGAGAGATCAGACGGCTGCTAAGCATCAAAGGAAGATTACTAAGCTGCGGGACTCCTAGGAGCGCCAGAGCTAGCAGGTCGAGGCTGCCCGAATAAAGGAGACCGCCAGGTTGAGGGGGACTTATGAGTCTGACTTTCAAAGGGAAAAAGAGAGACATGCTTCTCTTCTAGCCCAACAGCTAAGTGAGGCAAGGATTGCTGAAGTCAAGGAGTTTTGACATTCCCCTGAGTTCAAGGAGCAACAACTGGAGTATTATTTTGGTGGCTTTGAGAACCTTCACGGGCAGGCGAGTACTCGCTATCCAGCACAAGATTTCACTGGATTCCATCCTAGTGGCTGATGTGATGTCAGGTGTGTGAAAATATGTGGTTAAAAATAACACCTTAATGACTCTAGGTACCCTATTCAAGCGCACGTATCAATTGTAAAATAACAAATGGCTTGAGTAAGGGATATCGATCCCACAGAGATTGAGATTGTTCACTTTAATCATTTAAAAAATACTGAATTATATTTCTGAAAATTGTTTGTTTGGGTGGTTAAAGACCAAATTATTTATTTTAACTAATAATTATCTAAAAAGCAAGTAACTTGGTTGTGATTCAGATGAGAGGAAAAAATTAGGGTTTTCATCACTCCACCACTAACCGCATAATATAGTTCATTACTGTTTCAATTGTAAGAGGGCGATCCATAACTGTGAATAAGGTCGTATCGCAGATAGCTAAATACGACCCCAAAAAGGAGTACCATCAACTGGATCGCGACAACCCGTCTCACGACTGACCTAACTAGTACATGTCAATTATGCTACTCTAATCTACTCCTAATGTATGAAAATAAACTAAAACATGTCTATATTAAATCATTAATGCACGACCTGTGTCAACCTATGGTTTCAAGTTTTATTACCACCATTGTGTAGAAAACCATGATTAAGCATTCGAGTTCCAACCCATATTGAATAATCATAATTGTGCAAAATAATATATGTATTCCATCTAAGACAAGAATTTAGAATAAACATATAATTTTATATTGCAAATTAGTACGGTCTCTTAACTACTACAATCATCATAGTATGGTCACAGTTTCCCCTCATTTATAGTTAAAAACAATAAAAGAAATACATTACTTGGCTAGGGTTTTGCTAGAAAACCCTAGATACCGAGTTAGTTGGTCATGGTAGAAGGTGACTACATCGTTGATGTAGAACCGTTCTCCATAGTCTTCTTCTTCGGATCTCTAGGTTTGAATATGGCTCTCAACATCATCAAATCTGAATGAATGAACAACCTCCAAAAACTCACATCTGAACTCTCCAACTCAACATAACTAACCTTGATGTGTGGTCTTGTATATATAGGCAATGGCATAGAGAGGCCATTTTCAGTCTTTTCATTCTCAAAACTCATCAAAACCCTAAATATAAGTGTATATACATGTATACAGAGGTCTGGAGTCGCGGGCACATCTTCCAATTAAGCCCGGGGTGAAACAGGAAAAATCACACAGAAATCCTCAAAGTTGTCGCACTTACGCTTGGAGGCTACACTTCAAGCGTAGGGTTTTTATGGAAAACCACTTTTCTCCGTGAATGCGCCAAAACGTCCGTCTCGAACCCACGATACTTTTTGCTGAAGATGACGGCTTCTAAAAATGCCGTTTTTGCCCTCCGAGAGCCATTTTTGTCTCGGACTGCCTTTTTGACTCTCCTCTTGGATAGAAAGAACACACTTTTCAGTTAATTCACCGAAGTTAGCTCCATTTCTTCATTAAGCTCCTGAAACATGCTTTAACACGTAAATAACATAAAAATACCAAATAATGGAATGAAATAACATAATAATAGTGAGTTAAGGGGTCAAAATGACTAATATTTGACACCTATCACACCCCCAAACTTACATATTGCTAGTCCCTTAGCAATAAACTCAGGAAACTTTTCTTGTGATGATCTTTTTACTCTAACTACTCTAATCTAATCTAACTACTTAATCCCTTGCTTTCGTGAAGGTCGACGATTGCACTTCGCACGTGTAACAAGCCTTTCAAATCCCTAGGTTATCCCTAGTGGACGAGTGAAGTCTCGTGAAGGTTTCCAGTAATGGTACCTACAAACATCTCAGTTCTCTATAGTCACGCATTCATGAATTCACACACAAATTTAATTAAGTCATGATACAATGCAAAAGACAATATGGATGCAAATACTCCCACTCACTACCAAACAACAATTATATCAAGCTTCATGTCATGAATGGTTCCCACTAAAGTGAATGATTTCACTATTTTCTACTTAAAATCCAGACAACCTTCTGTGATTTTGTAAACATTCAACTACAATATTTCAGTTTCTCTTCTCCTACTTCATTGATCAAACTTTGCTATTTTTCATCAAAACGTAACTTTTCAACTTTCCACTTTTCATCCCTTTTTGTCTTTCTAAGTCTCCGGACTTTCCAGCGATAATTTTTAGTCCCAACCAATTGGGCCCGAGCTTCTTCCATGGGATTTATGCTCAACAGTCTTTTCCCCTTTAAACGCAAACATTGATATTGGTGATACCAAGGCCCGGTTACTCAGATCAAAGAACTGCTCTTTGCATTTTATTTTCTCAAAAAAAAATTTCAATTTTCTTCGTTTCAACCAAAACATCTCCCCATCTCCCCTTTTATTATGGCAAAATTATTTTTCAACTACATAGTAAAAAAATCAACCTATTTTTCATAGTGAATGTATGCTTGTGCTTATAGGTCAATGTCGTCCTTTTTAATTTCAATTTCACTTATTCACTCATCCATGTAAAACCACATCACTTTACTAACTTGATCTAATCATTACTCTCATGAATGAGAACATCACATTACATACTACTCATGCATCATATACAAAAACTCAATCGAATTGTAATGCAAATCAATTATGTGTGAAAACAAAGAACTGTTCCAAAAAAAAAAATTTCCCGAAAATATTATTCCTTGTAATATACTATACCCTCACCCCAAAACTTAAATCATACCATGTCCCCATGGTCAAAAATAAAATAGGATAACAAATACAATTACCCTTGAAGCTCAATTCTGGATTCCAAAGCAAAGTATGAATCCCCTCCCCCAAACTTGATTTGGATCACCTGTAGATATTATCAACAAAGCACAAATACCCAATCATAGCAAGGAAAAATAAATTTCATCATAAATATCCAGAAATAGACATGTTTTCAAGGAATCAAAGATTCTTTTTTTTATTATTTTTTTTCAAAAATAATAAAAGAAAAAGAAATTTTGATTTAGCCTTAAGAGCCTACAATCCTAAAATAAACTAAAAATAAAAGAAACCAAGACTTGGCCTTAACGGTCTACCGTCCCTACAAATAAAATAACCTAAAATCCTAAACCTAAATCCTAGTCCGCCTCTTCCTTCTCTTCTTTCAAAGAACGTGTCATTTTTCCCATTGTAATATGGCATTGCAACGTCTTTTCCAACCTATCAAAATCCTCCTTTGGATACTTCATGATAAACGTCCCACGCTCTTCATTCATCTCCTCTATACGATCCCCAAGCTGCATCTCCATGATTTTGGTAATAAAAAGGGACATGGAAAATAATACTCCATCTCTCTCCACCCTTTTACTTTTTCGTTCACAATTTCCTGTATCCAAATCATGACCTCAAATATTATAGCAGGGAATGACACCCAGTATCCCTTTAGCATACCAAAGAGTGTCTTAATCATCGACCTTCCTCGCTGGTGGGCGTTAGGTGTGTGCAAAATATGTGGTTAAAAACAACACCTTAACGACACTTTAGGTTTTACCCTTCTGCAAGTGCATATATCAATTGTGTATAGTTTTGCTTGAGTAGGGGAATATCGACCCCACAGAGACGAGGATTGTTCACTTTAATAATCTAAAAACACTGAATTATAGTTTTCCAAAAAGAGTTGATTTTTGTAAATTATCTAATATTACTTAAATTAATCTAAACAACAAAGTAAATTGGTTTGTGATTCAGAGGGAGAGAAAACTAGGGTTTCCTCACTCTACGACTAACCGCATAACATAGTCCAAATTCTAATTCAATTGTATGAGGGCGATCCATTGACTGTGAATCAGGTCACACCGCGCCAACAGTTTGACCCCAAAAAGGATTACTCTCAACCGGATCGCGACAACCCATCTCAAGACTAAACTGATTAGTGCATGTCAACTACTAACAGAAAGTAAATTAAAGTAGTAAATTAAAGCATGAAAATAAACTAAGGCATGTCTATATCAGTTTGTCAGGGCATGACCTGTGTCAACCTAGGGTTTTGAGTTTTATGACCACCATTGTGTAGAAAATCATAAATTAAGCATCCGAGTTCCAGCCCATAGTGAATAATTGTGATTGTGTAAGATAAATATATTCAAAAATTCTAAGACAAAAATCAATTCAAATATATAAACTTGTATCACGAATAAAAATGGTCTCTCATCTAACACAATCATCACAGTATAGTCACAGCTTCCCCTCTCTATAATTGAAAACAAAATCAGAACTACATTACCTGGCTAGGGTTTTGCGAGAAAACCCTAGATACTGAATTAGTTGATCATGGTTGAGGGATTCTGCATTGTCGGTGTAGAAACATTCTCCATGACCTTCTTCTCCGGATCTCTAGGTCTTCAATGGTGGTTCTCTTTAATGGAAGAGAACTCTATGAATGAACGTGTATCTCCAAAACAGAACTAAAATTAACCCTAAAAACATATATATCTCTAAACCCTAATCCTTTCATATTTATAGACAAGCGAGGGAAACCCTAATGGTTGCCCTTTTCTATAATTTCATAATTCATCAATAATCCCATAAAATCATATGTAAATATGTGTATAAGCTTGTACGTATAGGTCTGGAATCACTGATCACTTAAAATATCGAAGTAAGAACAAAATTGGAAAATTCTGAAACAACTCCGAAACAACTTCAACATGTCGAGGGATCACGTGACCATCATATGGGACCAACGCTCCTGACATACGCTTGGGCATAGGTCTAAAGCATAGGGCTATGCTCCTGACCTACGCTTGGGTGTAGGTTGAGTCCAATTTGCCCATTTTTCTCTCTGGTGACGTAGGTATCTGCACTTTTGCTATAAAAACCCGTCTTTTCGTATTTGAGCTAAACTGGTCGCCTTTGACTCCCGATGTTTTTCGGTGAAGTAATAATGTCTGAAAATGACATTTTTGCCCTTCCGGTGATATAATGATGTCGTGAAATGACCATTTTGCCCTTTAGTAGCTCTTCTTTGTTCTGGCGCACCTCTTGATTCCTTTTTTGAGATAGAAACGAACACGAACTCAGTTAATTCACTGAGATTAGCTATGTTTCTTCATTAAGCTCTTGAAACATGCTTACACACACAAACAAGATAAAAATACAAACTAATGAATGCAAAGACATAACAAACGCAAAATAAGAGCAAAAAATGACCAATATTGAGCACCTATCATACTTGATGCTGATAGCCCTTAATCCTCGAATATCCTCAACAGGTATGTCATCTCCTGCTGATAGCCCTTTCGGAGAGCCCAGTCTAATAAATGCTCAAGTGATGTTGTCCGGGGTACCGACAAAAATATGGTCAAAACTCCGGGATCACCCTCTACTGGTGGCTCCGGCACCCTCTCATCAGCCCTATTATCATCATTGCCCTCATCGGCGTCATCCCCCTGCTGAGCATGATCACCCTCTATATCCTCATCTATCTGCTCAACCTACTGCTCCGACATAGGTGGCGTTGATGGTGCCCGTGGAGCAACTGGCTTAACCACCAAGCGACCATATGGTAATAAGATGTCGCGCCTCTGTGTCGAGCTCTCCGGCTCCTCTGCCTCAAATGACGAGTAAGACGAGGATGCCGAATCAACATACTGTGGCCTCCTGGCGTGCGTGCTATAGTGGTGGATAGGTGATAGTGTAGGTGACGATGACCTTGGCCTCTGTCGTACTGGTGGATCAACCGCAACGGCAGCTTGAGCCACTCGCCTCGCCAAAATCTTGGTCCGTGCCATATCTACAATAGGGAATTTTTGAAAAGTAAGAAATAACGAACCAGACACCGAATCAAACTCAAACTATATCTAAATATATCCAATATGACGATTAAACAAGTCGTCAACCCAAAAATTCAATATTTAATCTGATTCCGAAGTAAAAGAACTCAACTTTTAGAAAATGGATCAAAACACGATTTTAATCGGGCTCGTTCGTCAATACTAGTTTAGAATAGTTAAATAAGTCATATGAAATCAAAATGATGGGACAAAACTCACCGAATCGAGAGAAACGATGGATTTCCAAAAATTGAGTCTCGGTGACTTTTCGAGTTCTTCACGCGAATCCGGTCGAATCACCAACTAATTTTTTGATCTGTTGGCAATGAATGATGAAGAATTAAATGAGTAAATATTAGGATCAAACCTCTCAAAGAATGGTGGAGAATTGAGAGAGAAAGTAGAGTTTGAATGGAGAATGAGAGGGAACCTTTCGCGACCTGTTTATAATAGGCTTGCGCAGCTACGCTTCAAGCGTAGCTTGGCCTATGCTTCAAGCATAGGTCCCTGGCCCAAATTTTGAATTTTGCTCCTTTTTATATCAATTCGTCCCGCATTCAACTTCATCCTTCCTAAATGACTCCTAAGCTTCATGTAAACTCTATACTTAAATGATGATGGCCTCGTAACTCGATTTTACGGACTTGATCTTAAATGTCAAAATAACTAAATTACCATCTATAGATACAAACTAGGTATCAAAGCTACTATTCTCTACCTATTACCAATGTTTAACGTTGTTGGTATGACATTGCCATTTCTCAATACTCCGGATCAAGCTTATCCAACTCGGGTGGTGGTTTAGTCAAATCGATCATTTCTACCACACACTCAACTGGTCGAACCTCTATATAATGCTTTAATCTCTGCCCATTCACGACAAACATCTTTCTAGTGTCAGGATCATTGAGCTCCACTAGTCCATGGGGGAAAACCTTCGTAATCTTGTATGGCCCATCCCATCTTGACTAAAGCTTACCAGGAAACAACTTGAGTCTCGAATTAAACAGCCAAACCCTTTGGCCTGGCTCAAAAAAATTCTTTATGATGTGTTTATCATGGATTGCTTTTGTTCGAGCCTTATAAATCCGAGAATTTTCATATGCATCATTTCTCAACTCCTCAAGCTCTTGCGGTTGGAGTTTTTGCTGCACACTGACTTTCTTTATATCGAAATTCAATCTTTGAACAACCCAATATGCTCGGTGTTCCAGCTTTATAGGAAGATGGAACGTTTTACCATACACAAAATGATATGGCGACATACCAATTAGTGTCTTAAACGCAATTATGTACGCCCAAAGTGCATCATTTAGCCTTCGCGGCCAATCCTTCAAATCCGGACACACCATTTTCTTCAAAATATTTTTAATCTCCCTATTATAAACCTCCACTTGTCCTTGTGATTGAGGGTGATATGGTGTACCAATTCTATGAGTGACACTGTACTTCTCGCACAGAGGGGAAAGAAACTAGTTATCAAAATGGCTTCCACCATTACTGATCAGAACTCTCGACATACTAAATCATGAGAAAATGTTTGATTTTACAAATTCTTCCACCACGTCATGATCAACATGTTTGGTGGCTATTGCTTCTACCCATTTTGAAACATAATCAACCCCCACAAGTATATATTCCTTCTTATCTGCTTTTGGAAACAGTCTCATGAAATCAATACCCCACACATCAAATAATTCTACAATCAGAATCGGGGTTAAAGGCATCATGTGTCACGCCTCGAATTTCCTAGGATTCCAAAACCCGAACCTAAGAACTAAGGGAGTGAATGCGGAAGAAAATAAAAATGGAATAAAATCCCTCAAGTCGTAAAATACCCATACAAGGTTAAGATAGAAATAAAACATCTCAAGGATACTAAAAGAATAACACGAGATCAAAAGAAGGTAAACCGAAACAAACGGTACCTTAACCGAAACGTCGGAATACCCTAAGTTCAACGAAGGTTAAAATGGTCATTTGGAGGGTAAAATGGTAAGTTCCAACTACAAACACAAATGTTGGACCTAGCACAAGCCATAGGAACAAATGGAAGCAAAATCCAATGTGTGAGGTGGAAACTACAACGTTTTGAAATCAGCATTTCCACGCTTAAGGTCCGAAAATCTACCGTCAACTTCAGTCGACCATTACTCACTCAAAACTGACTCAAATGAAGCGATTCAAAAGCCTAAACGCAAGAGCTTGAAGTCATATTTCTAAAAAGCTAAAGAACACATTCATCCGACAAACGTAGCTCGAGATATGACCAAATTACTGAACAGTGTGCGCAGAGTGCGCGAGCTGTAGTCGACTGAAAGAACTTTTAGTCGACTACAAGGAACATCTAGTCGACTGAAACAGCCCTTAGTCGACTAGAAAGAGTATCTAGTCGACTAAAACAAGTATTTAGTCAAATAGATCAGTCAGAAGCTTGCGGAAATGGGAGTTTGAGGATTCAGTCGACTACTCAAAGCACTAGTCGACTACATGAAGTTCTAGTCGACTATAAGGAGGGTTCTAGTCGACTAAACCAAGAAAGGAATGCACTGAAAAGGAATGGTGAAGACTTAGTCGGCTACCCTAAAACTCAACTCAACTACAAGTCTGCAGAACGGGAAAATTGGTCTCTAAATCATCCTGAACACTTATAGAATAAAGAAAATAGCCTTGACATTAATAGGATGCTACTAATATTTCTGAAACTCAAGAACTAGAAAGAAACAATTATTTTCCTCAAAATCTTTTACTTGATATTTTGTAAAAAAAATCATCCGGCTTGCCCCCGGTTTCCGTTTGAGTAAACAACCGACTCAAAAATCTCAATTTCTTTCAAACAACTTCAAATTAGTTCAAAACACAAGTTTTTATTGGTTTTTACGGGGGTAGGCGAAAACGGGTTTTTCCATCCAAAACGAAAGGATTGGTTTGAAAACTTAGAAAAACACCGTTTCGGCCGAATACCTAATAATCACATTCAAGACAAATAATTCATTTCACACTCATAATTCAAATTAAAAGAGTTCTATATTTCCATCATAGCGCCCTAAGGCGAAACATAGTAGAGTTGTTCAAAATTACATGTTTCCACAATTCGACACCGAAATGCCCCAAAAGAATATATTCCCCGCGCCTAGCGCTCCAAGGGATGTACATCAACACCAACATCTCGGCTAACATGTTAGCCGGATTAAAATAAAATAGTTTTGACTTAAATGAAGCACTAAACAAAATAAGCACATTTATACAATGTCTATCAATGCTTTACAAAAGTACTCCGCCTCCATATAAGCAAAAAGGACGAAACCAACACCGAGTCTCTACCGGAAGACTACGGACCTCCCAAATGGGAATCATTACCTAAAAAAAAATGTATATAACGTGGGGTGAGCTCACTAGCCCAGTAGAGGAAGCGTCATTGCCTCAATCTCTGTAGTCCGAGTGGTACAACCCACCCAAGGTACATGCAAATAATCCTAGGTCGGTCTCTTGTTCCACATGGCTCTCACGCCAATCCGAAACCCCATCAAACCCAACAATCAGCTCCCCAACATGCTCACAACATAATTTATCACAATTATAACATGCTTTCATTATTAAAATCACAATCCCATATGTATAATAATTAAGATGGAAGGTGATCGACACCCCCATTACATGCACACAAAAACACACCATTCTCAAGGATGAACGGATCATTCTCCACCATTCCCCTGAGGATACAGGCTCACTAGGGAATAGTAGACTCATCGAACCGTCAATCCCAAGTGCTTGTGACACTTCACACTTTTAACTGGGAAGACGTCCTCCACGACGCGGTCGTGCACATAGGGCCTTGGACTATATGTCCTCCCCCCATCATCTACGTTTCTCGGCTTTTTAGTTCCGTGGGAGCAAGAAGCACCCCCTGGGCAGTTGTTTCGACGATCCAAACACAAGACGACTCCCACAAAATTTTCGCAAAATATAGGAACCAATACCCACGTTTTCACATTACGTGGCACACTCAACTGAATCAAGGTTCACAATTTCCATCACAATACATACTTATTTCTTTATGCAATATATTGTAATTAAATTAACATCATGCTCATAATTTCACAACAAGCATTAAAATCACTTACTCATGCTTTTCAAGGGGACCTAATTCATCGTCTAAGTTGTCGAGACTCAACTCACATATATATATACGGCATATATACACATAGACGCACACACCCTCGTACACAAATGAAAGCAACTCGTTTTTCCCCTACCTCAATCCAAGCAATAGGGCGCAAGCAATCCGTCCAATTGACGCCAACAACAACCGAGTCAAGAATTTCCAAGAGAGCTTCAAGAAGATGATTTTCGAGAATTTGAGTCAAAGGTCTCCCAAGCCTTCAAGCAACATTAAAACAAATATGGATTCTTAACTAGTGGTGTTTTGGTAGTAACAACCGATTAAAATTCAAAAATTCAAAGTAAAACTAAAAACCCCAAAATGGCTAAACTAGGGTTTCGGGAAAAGGAAGAATCAAGAGGAAAGGAACTCACCAATAAATTCAACACAAGATATACAATGTGGACATCAAGCAAGCTTGAAGCAATGCATTCCCGAAATTAGCATTTTCAAGTCTTCTCAAGCTAATAACAATTCAATGGAAGGGAGAGTTACAAGAATGGACCAACAATCAATTATAACCATGGAAATTCCGAAAATCTATGGGAATAAAAGAAATCATTCCAAGGAAATAAAAGCTAGGTTTTCAATTTAAATGGAGAAATCAAGGAAAATGATGAAAGAGCTTACCAATCATCAACACCAATTGTGGACAATGAAGCATCAACAAGACCCAAGCTTCAAGCTATCATCAACAAGACTAGAAGAGAAAGTCTTGTGCATCCATGGAGGAAGAGAGAGAGAGGCGTAACACAAGGGAAATGGGGAAGAAGAGGAAAAAAAAAAAAACGTGTGAAATAGAGAATGAGGTGAAATGGTTTGTGGTTAGTAAGACTTTACTCTTGTGTAAGGATACACCAATAATTCACCTCTCAATCCAATGGCTAGAATTGAAGATGGGCAATGTAGAATAATCCAATGGCTAATAGGAATACAACACTAAAGGTACTAGTGAAATGTCTAAGCTACCCACCTTTTTACCAATTAATCACAACCCTTGCCATTATGAACCCAATTTACTATTTTGCCCAAATCTTCTACACAACTACAATCTTGCCACTCAACATCATCCCAACACTTAGTTAATAATTCTCTACAAAAACCACTAACTCAATACATGGAAAATTTCTAGTTTACGCTTTTGTCGTTTATTTATTTTCCAAACGTTTCAATTAATTTCAAGTATTCACGAAATGAAATATAACATATAACATGTAACTCAAAATTTCAATTTCGCATAAATCACATAAGCACGTCAACATGTTAGGCACATAAGCACTTAATTGTTTAATAAATAAATGAAAATAAAAAATTTAAATTAGCACGTAAAAATACCGGACGCTACATCATGTATCTTCAAGATATGGATCCAAGCTTTTGACACCGTAGACATGCTTTGCAAAATTCAACTGCATCCTTGAATATGGACGGCCAATAAAATCCACTTTACAGCACCTTATGGGATGTCTTTTGAGCTCCGAAATGCCCTCCACACTCCAGCGTGTAACAAAAGGTAAGTATGCTTTGTACCTCACTTTCGGGGACACATTTCCTAATAATCTTATCAGAGCAATACTTGTACAAATGTGGATTATCCCAGATATAAAATTTGACTTGGCTGAAGAATCGGTCTTTCTCATTCTTAGACCATCCTTTTGGGATTCGACCTGTGGCTTTATAATTAACAATGTCAGCATACCATGATATTTGTTCCACCATAGCCACACTGAACAGATGTTCATCCGGGAAAGAATCCTTAAGAGGAGTAATTTCTTTTGTGGACTCAACAATAATCCTTGACAAATGATCCGCAATAACATTTTCTGAACCATTTTTATCTTTGATTTCCAGGTCGAATTCTTGCAACAACAGAATCCACCGAATCAGTCAGGGCTTAAAGTCTTTCTTTTTTAGCAAATGCCTTAGAGCGGCATGATCCGAGTAAACGATAACCTTGGTGCCTAATAAATATGATCAGAATTTATCCAAGGCAAAGACAACTGTCATCAACTCCTTCTCAGTAGTTGTGTAGTTCATTTGAGCTTCATTCAGAGTCCTACTGGCATAGTAAATAACATATGACAACTTTTCTTTTCTCTGACCCGACACAACTCCTATGGCGTAGTTAGATGCATCACACATAAGCTCAAATGGTAGAAACCAGTCTGGTAGACGAATAATCAGGGCTGATGATAGTTGAGCACGCAGCTCCTCACATGAAGACACTCTTTGTAAAAAATGAAAGTAGCGTCCTTAGCTAATAAGTTGCATAGCGGCCGGACAATTTTGCTAAAATCTTTGATAAACCTTCGGTAAAACCCGGCATGGCCCAGAAAAGAGCGTATCTGCTTAACAGATGTGGGAGGAGGCAGTTTTGAAATTAACTCCACTTTTGTTGTATCGACCTTTATCCCTCGCTTCGATACAATATGGCCCAGTATTATCCCCTCTTGAACCATGAAATGGCTATTTTCCCAACTTATGATCAAATTCGTCTCCTTGCATCTCTTAAGTACCATTTCTAGATGTCTCAAACAATTTTCAAAGGTTTCCCCAAAAACTGAAAAATCATCTATGAATATTTCAAGAAATTTTTCTACCATGTGAAAGAATATAGACATCATACACTGTTGGAATGTTGCTGATGCATTACATAAACCAAACAGCATCCGTTTATAAGCAAACGTGCCATACGGACAAGTAAATGTGGTTTTCTTCTTATCAACAAGGTCAATCGCCACCTGATTGTAGCCGGAATACCCATCCAAAAAGCAATAATAGCTCTGCCTGGCTAATCTCTTCAGGATTTGATCAATGAATGGTAATGGAAAATGATCTTTCCTGGTATTCAGATTGAGCTTTCTGTAATCAATACACACATGCCATCCCATGGTCGTGCGTTGTGGAATTAGCTCACCTGTTAAGTTTGGCACCACTGTGATGCCTGACTTTTTTAGCACCACCTGAGTTGGACTTACCCATGTGTTGTCAGAGATGGGATAAATGATACCCGCATCTAGTAATTTTACCACTTCTTTCATCACCACCTCTTTCATATTGGGATTCAGCCTCCACTGCATCTCTCTTGATGGCTTTGCATCATTCTCAAGGTGTATGCGATGCATGCAAATCGGGGGGTCTATGCCTTTCAAATCAGTAACACTCCATCCTATTGCCTCTTTGTTCTCACTCAGAACCTTGACTAGACTCAATTCTTATTTCTCTGTCAATTTCAAAGATATAATTACAGGAAGAGTCTCATCGGATCCTAAGAAAACATATTTTAGCTTTTCAGGCAATTCCTTGAGTTCCAAGGTAGGATGAGTAAGTAGAGATGTAATTGGTGGAGTGTTTGAAACGATTGGAAGTGGTTCAACCGGCTCCCGTCACGGTTGAGTGTATAATGCAGTCTCCATTGCATCCAACTCTTCATTCTGCAGCTTCTAATATGCCTCCCAATCAGCAACTTCCTCATTTGGCCTTTCTTCAGTCATAAATGACTCCATCTCGTCTACTTCCAATATTTGAGTTACAAAATATGATATAATATCATCCAGTTCATCGCACTCATTAATCTGAAAACATTCCCCAGATTTAGGCAAGTGGTGACTTCCTTCAAACACATTCATTCTGACCTTCATATTGCCAAATGTCATATCCATGGCTCCGGTTCTGTAATTGATGCATGCATTTACCGTAGTTAAGAATGGTCTTCCCAATATTACTGGAATGTGCTTCTTCGCGTCAAGGACAGGTTCTGTATCCAGGACTACAAAGTCAACCGGAAAATAAAACTTGCCCACTTGCGCAATGACATCTCCAAGCACTCCTCTTACCTGTTTGATTGATCGATCGGTGAATTGTAGTACAACCGAGGTGGGACTGAGCTCACCCAACCCTAGCTATTGGTAGACTAAATAAGGAAGTAAGTTAATACTTTCACCTAGATCAAGAAGAGCTTTACCAATTTTCTGGTCACCAATGACACATGGAATAGTGGGAGCACTGGGATCTTTCTTCTTAGGTGGAGTATTGCTTAAAAACAATGAACTCACTTGCTCAGTCAAGAGTATTTTCGTTGGATTCTTTCCTCTACTTTTCCGCTTCTGAGTGTAAAGATCCTTGAAAAGCTTAGCATAAGGCGGTATTTGGATGATTACATCTAAGAAAGGTAAATTGATCTTCATTTGTTAGAATGTATCTAACATATCGGATTCTTTCATCTTTCCGTACTTTGCCGACTCTCTAAGACATTGAGGAAATGGCGTTGCCTCCTCATAATGCGCTCTTTCTGGCTCTTCAAGTAATGTCTCATCAACATTGTCTTCCACCGATGGTTGGTCTTTCTGCGTTCTTTCAGCCTTTTTCCTTGCAGCTTCCTTCCTCTTCTCTTATTTTGTTTCCCTTCTTCTCTGCAACTTTTCTCCATGCTCTACATCAACTTGATTCTCCACTTCCTTCCCACTTCTCAGAGTCGTGATTGCTTGAACTGACTCATGAGGATTATTAGTAAAAGATCCAAGCTCCAATGCTTATTATGGCTTAAGGTTAACTATTGGCTGACTTGGCAGTTTTCCTGGCTCTCTCACATTCCTCTCATTAACCATTTGGCCCATCTACATGTACAGTTGTGCTAAAGATTGAGTATGAATGTCTAACTTGTTATGAATGTCCATTATGACCTGCTCTAGCCGAGTAGTCTGGAAACTGGGTAGAGGAGTTTTGCTTCTTGGTGGCTAGGCTTGGTAGTTATAGGGTTGCACATTCTGATTGTTATTGAATGGCTGAAGCTCTTAGGAATTATTGAATAGTTGTAGAGCTTGTGAATTATTGGAAGGATGTAAAGCTTGGTTGTTATTGAATGGCTGGAAGGCTTGGGAATTATTAGATGTTCTTGGTTAGTAGTTGGACTGAGAATTTCTAGCCATGATTGTCAGCTGGGAGTCAAATGAGTGTTGACTCTGTTGAAACCTCGGCTGTTGGCCATATGATTGTTGTCTTTCAGTTACCTCGGCTGTTAGCTGTATGACTATTGTCTTTCTGTGAACCTTGGTGTGTTGATTGTATGATTGCCCTTGTTGGAATTTTAGTTGTGGATTTTCCATATTGGTAGATTTGTAAGACAAGAATGGGTGATTTCTGGTATTGGTGAAATGAACATTATTGGAATAGTTCCATGATGTGTTGGCATCAACAACCATTATCTCCTGACACTTAATTTGGGAATACTCAGCTTCGACTTCATATATCTCTCTAGGAGGGGAATGATTTCGCTAAAGGTATTTATCAATTCTCTCTAATCTCTATCCAAACAATGCCATGGTATTTCTCACATCATCATGATCCACAACAGAAGATTTTTCGGATCTTTTATCATGTTGTCCACCTCTAGAACTTAACTCAGGTTGATATTGGATTGTGTTTTCACTGATATTATCAAATATATCCAAAAGTTCTTTAGCTAGCTTTAAAATAAATTAACCCTGCGTGGCCGCATCTACCAAGGTCTTATGAGTTTCACCAAGTCCCATGTAGAAATGTTTAACAATATCTTGGTCGGAAAACCTATGATGGGGGCATTTGTACAAAATTTCATTATATCTTTCCCATGCATCATGAAAATGTTCACTAGGCAATTGCCTAAAGCTTTTGATTGCATCTTGTGCTTCTGAGGTTTTTCCTATTGGATAGTGTTTTTTTATGAATTCTCTCTTAAGGGCTTCTCAATCAATTTTTATTTCTTTTGCAAATTTGATGTACCATCTCTTAGTCCTTTCTTTCAATGACCAAGGGAATAATCTCACTCACAAGTCATTTTTGGGCAAATTGTCAAACCTAACAGTAGAGGCTACCTCTAGAAAATCATTTATGTGCTGGTATAGGTCCTCTATCCTAAGGCCTGAAAATTTTGGAAGCATATTGATCATGCTTGTCTTGATCTCGAAGTGTTTTGCTCCTTCTTCTTCTGGAAAATCTGCATAGGAGTCATACGTATAAGGTGCGTAATATCCCTTCAATGATGTATGTGGAGCCCTCGGCGGGGCGGGTCTGTGGTCGCTCATTGCTTATTCTTGCTGACAATGACGCATTTCAATAGATGGATGTAAATGACGGAGAGTCTTTTCGATCTCAGGATCGTACTCGACTAACGCAATGCTTAAATTAGAACGGGTTGGTCTATCGATCATACGCTACTCAAACAACTATATTTATTTTTTATTTTTGAAATTTTCTGAAATAAAATCTAATTTAACTTAACTACTTCTAAATTATAGAAATTAAAGCAAGAATTAATATGTAAAAATCTAGGTAACTAAAACTCACAAAAGTTCCAGACGCAACTTTAGAAGTTCTAATCTTCCCTTTCACACTTTTCAGAGTACCTGTCAATCACACAAAAATCTCACTTTAACTACAGTTACAATAATGCAATGCAAACAAATTACTAAAGCTATTGAATAATGCTTAGTCCCCGGCAACGACGCCAAAAACTTGATGTGACGTCAGGTGTGTGAAAATATGTGGTTAAAAATAACACCTTAACGACTTTAGGTTTTACCCTACGCAAGCGCACGTATCAATTGTAAAATAACAAATGGCTTGAGTAATGGATATCGATCCCACAAAGACTGAGATTGTTCACTTTAATAATTTAAAAAACACTGAATTATATTTCTAAAAATTGTTTGCTTTGGCTGGTCAAAGACCAAATTATCTATTTTAACTAATAATTATCTAAAAAACAAGTAACTTGATTGTGATTCAGTTGAGAGAAAAAACTAGGGTTTTCATCACTCCACCACTAACCGCATAATATAGTTCATTATTGTTTCAACTGTAAGAGAGCGATCCATAACTGTGAATCAGGTCGTATCGTAGATAGCTAAATATGACCCCAAAAAGGAGTACCATCAACCATATCGCGACAACCCATCTCATGACTGACCTAACTAGTGCATGCCAATTATGTTACTCTAATTTGCTCCTAATGCATGAAAATAAACTAAAGCATGTCTATATTAAATTGCCAATGAACGACCTGTGTCAACCTAGGGTTTCAAGTTTTATTACCACCATTATGTAGAAAACCATGATTAAGCATCCGAGTTCCAGTCCATATTTAATAATCATAATTGTGGAAAATAATATATTTATTCCATCTAAGACAAGGATTTAGAATAAACATATAATTTTATATTACAAATCAGTACGGTTTCTTAACTACTACAATCATCACAGTATGGTTACAATTTCCCCTCGTTTATAGTTAAAAACAATAAAAAATTACATTACTTGGCTAGGGTTTTGCTAGAAAATCCTAGATACCGAGTTAGTTGGCCATGGTAGAAGGTGACTACATCATTGATGTAGAACCGTTCTCCATAGTCTTCTTCTTCGGATCTCTAGGTTTGAATATGGCTCTCAACAACAGCAAATCTGAATGAATGAACAACCTCCAAAAACTCACGTCTGAACTCTCCAACTCAAAACAGCTAACCTTGATGTATGGTCTTGTATATATAGGCAATGGCATAGAGAGACCCTTTTCAGTCTTTTCACTCTCAAAACTCATCAAAACCCTAAATATAAGTGTATATACATGTATATAGAGGTCTGGAGTCGCGGGCACGTCTTCCAATTAAGCCCGGGGTGAAACAGGAAAAATCACGCAGAAATCCTCAAAGTTGTTGCACTTACGATTGGAGGCTACGCTTCAAGCTTCAAGCGTAGCTGGCCTAGGCTTCAAGCGTAGGTCCCAAATGTAGGTCCAAGCGTAGATTTTGCAATTCTAGCCACTTTTTGGTACTGGAAGCGTAGGCATAAGCGTAGGATTTTTATGGAAAACCACTTTTCTCCGTGAATTCGCCAAAACATCCGTCTCTAACCCACGATACTTTTTGCTGAAGATGACGGCTTCTGAAAATGCCATTTTTGCCCTCCGGAAGCCATTTTTGTCTCGAACTGCCTCTTTGACTCTCCTCTTGGATAGAAATAACACACTCTTCAATTAATTCACTGAAGTTAGCTCCATTTTTTCATTAAGCTCCTGAAACATGCTTTAACACGCAAACAACATAAAAATACCAAATAATTTGTTGTATCCGTTGTAGTATCGTAGTGTTTCATTATCTTTCCTTTCAATTTGATGTACTTTGGAATTTATGAATGAAATTATTTTCATGGATCTTGATTTTTAATTTCTGTATACAAAATTGAACCTTTTGATTAAGGTAGTTTCTATTAAAAAGATAAGCCGTAATTTGACCTCTTTTTTTCGTTTATATAAGGTTTGAGGCTTCACTCAACCATACTTATTCAATAGTGTAGTATAAAATTATAAACCCGAGCTTCACTTAGCCCCCTCTTTCTGATAGGGGACCCATTATTTGGGTGGAAAAAATATATTTATGATAACATAGTAGAGACTCAGAAATTGAAATAAAAGTATTTCCTTTATTGATGATTAGCGGGATGACCGCTTTGACAATTAATGTAAATTTAATAAACAATAGAATGCTCGATGACTTATTGCAAGCTAGATCTAAGTGAATGAAACTACTCGACATGATTCTATTGAAAAGAAAATAGAGGGTAACCGAAACTAACCCTGATGCTACATTTTCGCATATACTGGTAATACTTCCTCAAATGTTGGACATTCCAGGGACGGGGTAGATGCTTTCCTTGGAAGGTCTCCAACCAATATGCTCTTTACCATTGAGTGCGGGTTACCCTATAGGGACCTTCCCAATTAGGAGCCAGCTTTTCCATTTTCACAATTTCGCGGTTACAGGTGAGCGGGGTGACTTCCCATAGGACAAGGTCTCCTGGGTGAAATCTTCTCTACTTCACCTGCGCATTGTAATATCGTGACATTGCTTGTTGGTAGAATGAAACCCTCATTTGGGCTTGTTCCCTCATTTCCTCAATTAGGTCCAAGCTGACTGCCAAATCCTTTTCATTCTGCTCCGGGTCATAGTAGTTTGTTTGGTAGCTTTCCAACCCGGTCTCTATCGGGGTTACAGGCTCACTGCCAAAGATAAGGATAAAAGGGGTCTCACCCGTGGGTATCTTAGCCGTGGTCCTATAAGCCCACGGTATAACAGGCAACTGTTTGGGCCATAAGCCTTTAGCCTTTTCCATAAGTTTTTTGATCATTGTGAGAATATATATATATTTCGGGGAATATATATATTGGAAAATGATATATATTTCAGAATATATATATAATTCGTCAAAAATATATATTTTCTGAATTGTTTTAAAAAAATATGAATTTTTTCTGAAAAATAATTTTATTGTGAAAAATATACATTATTTTCCAAAATATAAAAAAATTATATTTCGGGAAAAAATTATATTATTTTGGGAAAAAATAATATATATTTTTTGCAAAAAAATTATTTTTCGGAAAAAATTCATATTTTGGAAAATAATATACTACCTCTGTCCCATATTAGTTGTTCACTATTGCAACTTTACTTGTCCCAAAATATTTGTGCAGTTCGAATTCTAATGCAATTTAACCTTCCACTTTCTCCAACTACCTTTAAACAAATACCGGACCCCACCATAATACTATATCATTGAGGACAAATTTGGAAATTGCACACTTGATAACCCCAATCAATAAAATGTTAAAAAGTCAAAATTGGACAACTATTGTGGGACGGAGGGAGTATATTTTTCTCAAAAAAATTATTTTTCGAAAAAAATTCATATTTTGGAAAATAATATATATTTTTCTCAAAATAATCATATTTTGGAACATAATATATATTTTTCCCAAAAAAAATATTTTTTGAAAAAATAATATTTTTTGAAAACAATTCGGAAAATATATAGTTTTGACGAATTATATATATATATTCCGAAATATATATATCATTTTCCAATATATATATATATATATATATATTCCAAAATATATATTGTTTTCAAAAAATATTTTTTCTCCGAAATATATATATATTTTTGAAATTTATATTTTTTACGAAAAATATAATTGATTTTTGATAAATAATTTTTTTAAAGACTTGATTTCACTAAACCCCTTTATACTATTGAAGGGTAATTTAGGTTTTATGACTCAAAATGTTAGGGGAGGGGGCATAGTGATGAAATTAAATAGTATAGGGGGCAAAGTGGACACAGTGGGGATTAGTTGATTAAATTGAATAGTATAGGGGGTTTTGTGAAATTAATCATTTTTTTAATCTGGGTTTAGCTGGCATCGTAAAGTAACCATGGTTAATTTAACTACAATTGATGGTGGAATTAAATAAAGTCCAAGGAGTTTTTGGTCAAGAAGGGTTAAGTGCATTAAACCCCTTCTTCTTTCTTCTCTCTCTCAACTAACCCCCCTGAACTAAGCATTGTCCCCCTAAACTATTTAAGTTTGCATTTAACTCCCTCCCGTCATAACATCGTTAGTTACAATTAGGGTAATTTGTACTCTGATTCCCTGAGATTTTGATCAATTGCACTCGCCCCCTGAGATTTCATTTTTCTTGCAATGACACTCCCAAAAGGGGTGAAGACCCCATGAAATGACTTTTGTGCCCTTGCTTTAGTGTAAAAAATATGTTGGCTAAATTAATGGACCAAACAACGCTTATGTCTTAAGTTCAATTTGAAAAACTTTTCAAGTATTTTGGATACAATGATTTTTGAAATATTATCTCGTTTCTTTAAATTATTTTTTAAATTTTTTTATTTTTCTAATATAGGCTCCAAAAGTTATCTTTTTTTAATTTTCCCTAAAACTAATACTGTGACCTTTTACATTAAATAATAATAATACACTTTATTTATGATTATATATATATTTTGTATTTTAGAAGGTGATACATGTATAAAATTAATTAATTATTTATTATTATTCTTTGTTTATAATTTATTATTCTTTTTGTAAAATTAATTTAAGCCCTTACACTGTAAAAAATAATAATAAACTTTGCTTATTGTAATTTTTTATATTTTATAAAAATATGATAAATGGTTTATTATTTATTAATTTTTTTGTAAAGTTAATTTAAGCCCTTACACTTTAAAAGTGATAATGAATCAAAATATTAGACAATTCTTGTGTTTTTATTAATAGTATATAGATAGATAGATAAATATATACAAATTTTTGTATTTTAAGTTATATTATTTTTCCTTACCGAAATATATTTATCTTATATATTTACTCTATATTTTATGAAATATCCATTGGAGTTACATTTCAATTAATGTATATTAATTAAATAATATTTTTTAAAAAAATATGAAAATATTTATAACCCATTGTCTTATATCTTTACTTTATATGTTTTGAAATATTCATTAGAGTTGCACTTCAAGTAATGCATATTAATTAATTATTATTATTATTTAAAAGTATTGAAATATTTTCAACCCATTTTCTTTTACTCTATATCATTTTGACATACTCCATAGAGTTGCACTTCAACTAATACATATTAATTTATTAATTTTTATTTTGAAGAAAATGTTTGGAAATATTCTCAACCCCTCACATTTTAGAATTATGCTCTTTTTCCCTTTTTGAGATTTTGGTTTGTTTTTTTTATGCTCCTTCACCAAGTTAAGCTCAAATCCATACATCTAAAATTCCTCTCATATGGTCATAATATCTTACTTTATAGTAAATAATTATTAAACTAAATTATACTATTGAAGATTTTATCAATTCAACTCAATTGAATTCAATTAAACTACTTTGAATTATGGATTTACTCAATTTTACTACTTTAAATTGTGAATTTTGTCAATTGAACTTAATTTTACTCAAATTTACTATTTTGAATTGAAGATTTTATCAATTTCACTCAATTTAATTCAATTAAACTACTTTAAATTTGAGATTTACTCAATTGAATTCAATTTCACTACTTTGAATTGAGAATGTTATTAATTCCACTCAATTGAAGTCAATTTCATTATATTGAATTAGAAATTTTGTCAATTGAACTTAATTTCATTCAATTTCATTACTTTGAATTGAGAATTTTATCAATTTCACTCAATTGAACTCAATTAAACTACTTTGAATTGTGAATTTACTTAATTTCACTCAATTGAAGTCAATTTCATTACATTGAATTAGAGATTTTGTCAATTGAACTTAATTTCATTCAATTTCACTACATTGAATTGAGAATTTTATCAATTTCACTCAATTAAAGTACTTTGAATTAAAGATTTACTAAATTCACTAATGGAAGTCAATTTCATTACTTTGAATTGGTGATTTACTCAATTACACTCAATTGAAGTCAATTTCACTATATTGAATTGAGAATTTTGTCAATTGAACTTAATTTCATTACTTTGAATTGATGATTTTTTTTTAATTTTTTTTTTTTATCAATTTCACTCAATTTAATTCAATTAAACTACTTTAAATTTGGGATTTACTCAATTGAACTCAATTAAACTACTTTGAATTGATGATTTACTCAATTTCACTTAATTGAAGTCAATTTCATTACTTTGAATTCGGGATTTTGTCAAATGAATTTAATTGCACTCAATTAAATTGAATTACACTACTTTGAATTAGGGATTTACTGAATTTCACTAATTGAAGTGAAATTCACTACTTTGAATTGAGAATTTACTCAATTTAAATACTTTGAATTGAGGATTTACTCAATTGAACTTAATTTAATCAATTAGACTACTTTGAATTAGAGATTTTAATAATTCCACTCAATTGAACTCATTTGATGCATTCTATTTTTTAAATCAAAATATGATTTTACTTCAATTAATTATAAAAAGTGTGAATCCTTTATATTATATTTAAAAAATTAAAAATATTTTTTAAACAAAAAATTAATTAACAATTTATTTTATAATAAATTTATTATTCACAAATATTGACAAATTAACTTCGCTCTTTGATTTATTTATGTTGCCAATTTTGTTTAACTTCTATTTTAGTTTTCTTTGAGTTTGTAATTATCAATCAAGACTTTTTTTTTTTACCATCCTCAAACCTTATTCATTTTTCTCTTTTGCAAGAAATTCAATTTTGGAACAATAAAAAGTATGATTATATATATATGTATATATATATTTTAGAAATTTTGACTATATAAATTTTTATAACAAATTATTAGAAAATTTACAATATTAAAAAAATTTCTTGTATTTGCTAAGGACAAATTTTGTAGCAAATAATAATTTTTACCACCAAATTTCATTTTCGTAATTATTTTCCTTCTATTTGCTATGAAATAATTTCTTAGCAAATGATTATGTTTACTGTGAAATTGAATATTCATGGTAAAAAAAAAATTCAAAATTCAAAATCACTCTATTATTTTGAAACTCCCCCTTATTTTTCCCACTATACATAAATTATATATTATATATATATATTATTTTCTATAATATAGATGCCAAATGGATTTTTTTTTTTTTGGTAAATAAATGAATTTAATAAACCAAGGAGAATACAGAAAATAAGATGGGAAAAAGCAAAATTAATGCTCACCTAACCTATCCCAACTTAGGTCAAACACGCCCAATTCATTTACAATCAGATCAACTCACTCAAACCCTATCCTTTGTACTAAATCGCCTTTGAATCCATTCATCATCCATCATCCATCATCCAATACCCAATCTTCAAGATCATGATGTTGATGGCACTCTAGGCTTATGCCAGAGTCGGACTTCTCGGAAACCCTAGCGACGTCTACTTCGGCCGCACCATCTCCTTCACCCTCGCCAACTTCTCCGCCGCCGTGCGATTGGAGCCTTCGCGCGAACTCGTCATCGTCCCTCACCCCACTCACGATCTCGTCAACTTCAAATCCCTCGATCACCTCGTACGAATTTTCTCTCTTTATCCATACCTATATATATATATATATATATATATATATATATCATATACATAAATTCGTTTCACTTAATGAAATGAAGAAATGTGTAGAATTGTGTTTTGTTAACCTTCTTGATCTGAGGTTTGGATTTCATATCTGAAGATCTAGATCTAATTTTATTTTATATTGATGAACTGAAGTTCAACAGAATTCTTGTTTGAATCCGTACCCAAATGTGGCTGCATTTAGCCCTAAGTTCTTTCAATTTGGTGTTTTTTAGTTGATTTTCATTTCAATGTGATTGACCTTAATTTCAAGCGTTTTGGTTATAGTTTTTCTTCCCCCGTTGATATTTAGTTTCAATATGATATCTTTCATTTATACTTTTTGATTAAATTTTGTCACTAATCTGCTGTTGTTAGTCTCACTTTTTCAAAACGTTTTAGTCTTTGGAATTATTTCTTTTGGCAAAGGATTGAAGCTTGGTTGATATCATAAGCTTGAAACGAGTGGAGTTTGTTATCAACCTCGATCTCGGCTCGTCGAGCTCGAGTTTGCTATTTTAGGTTCGAGCCAAGCTCGAACAGCAGCATGTGAGCTCGACTCGAGCTCGAACACTCTTCCAAACAAGTCGAGTTGAGCTCGAACAAGCCACTACTCGGCTCGGCTCGTTTACAGCCCTAAATTACAAGTACTTTGACCCCTCTCTTTCTATTCTCAGATCTACTCTCCATCTTAGAAACCCCTCTCTATTCTCAGATCTACTCTCCATCTTAGAAACCCCTCTCTCTCTCTCTTTCTCTCTGATCTATCGCCAATCTCGCACTCCGCTAACACACACACACTCTCCCTGTATATATATAATACATGCTCACACTTATACACACATTATACACAAACTTCCATTCGATCTGAATTTTACGCCTTGGAGGATGAGAAGCTTGATTTCACTTTGATTACGACTTAAAGGTATAATCGAGCTGTTCTACAACTTTATTCTTTTGTTATTGTAGGTTCAATTCCTAATTTATGATTATTCTTTTATATCATTGTTATTGCTGAATTTTCGATCTGCAATTGTCTCGTCATTTGACAATCTTGTGTAACACTTGTATTAATTTTGGTGAAGACACTGACCAAACAGTACTAAATTGGAGCAATAAGACTGTTTAGATCATCTTAGTCACCAACATGGATTTTTTTTAAAAAAATAAATCTTGCAATTATTTTTAATTAGTGTTAGTGTTTGATTATTTATTTGTATATTCAGTTTTGTATAATATTATGTGATAGGCAAAGAAATTGAGATCGATTCTGGTAGGTGATGATTGCATGGTAATGAAGATTATTGTAAGTTTAGTTTTTTTTTTCTTCCTGTAAATAAGATTATTGCAAGTTAACGGGATTGAGTTGGGACGGAAAAGAAAGTAAGTTTTTTCATGTTTATTCTGTTTATTTTTTTTGTTTGAGTAAATTAAGTTGTTTTCTTAATTTTATGTTGATTTTAATATAAACCTTACAGTAGAATTGGTTTATAGTAAAAAGCCTAATTACTATCACAGGATATAGGCACCCTTATTGTGCATGAATGATATAGGCAAAAATGTATTCATAAATTTGATGTGTCATTTTTCCTTTTTTATTTTATTTTTTGATATGTCATTGATAAGCTTATAGTCTGTGGTGTTTGTAAATTTAACTTTATATATGGTACTTTTTAATCTACATAAAATCCGTCCAATATTATTATGCACATGTGTCTCTCCCCTGCTTTAAATTTCTCTCTTTGTTTCTATTTAGCTCAATATATATATAGAAATTGTATTATTGCTAATAGGGATAATTAAATGGTGACATGCATGTATGATGGACCTAACCAGGTAGAGATAACATGTAACAACTTCTACCTTTCTTGACGTTGCAGCGTGTAAGAGATAACTTATGGAGTCCCAGATGAAACGTGTTGGTTTAGAACCAAGATGAACTATTTTACACTTGCCTGTCAAAGACAATTCACCACCATTGTTTAATGTGGACATCCTTTGTTTCCATTTCTATCCTCTTACTTCTTCCACTTTCTATTTTGTTTGAAACAGAATCCAATCTGAGTATCTCATCTCTAGAGAAAGGGATCAACAGTTTATGTATGGTTGGTAACCAAGATATTCAAAAAAATTAATTTGGGCAGCCTGACATTTTATTGATTTTTCCAAATTTTCGAAATCTCAATCAATTTGAATGGCTAGATCAGGCAAATAAGGTGGTTACCGCATTAGTCTTAATTCAAAATAACTATTTCTTTTGATCGAGCTACCCTCAGCTCTTCCACCGCTCTTTCCACTTCCTTAGGTCTTATTTCTCAAATTTAGATATGAACTACAACAGTTTGGCGTGGATTGTATGAATTATACAACTCATTCTTCATTTGTATCTTCAATTTTCTTCACTTATGATGTTCTTCTGTCGAGCCCTGATTAATCATATATGCGTGCATTGCCCTTTCCGCACTCTCTAACATTTTCCGCCATCTTAGTACTATAAAATCTGTCAAGTAGCATAAGTAATTAGGTTTCAAAGAGTGTGGACTTCAAGCTTATTTGTTATAAAGATGATGCATAAGCAATCTCTTCGTGCAATGCAAGTTGCACGCAGTATGATGCAGGAACCATAACAACAAAATATGAGTTAGGAAGATAATTCATTACCTCCTTGAGATGTGCCCTTCATATCTCTTCCTTCTTATATTTCCTTCCTTCCACTCCTACGTCCCTTTCTGTTATGCTTTTCTTTTCCTCCCCCAACCCTCCTCTCTTGTTTATAGAGGTTGGGGCATGACCTAAGTCACACAGCGCGGGAAAACACCAATCTTTAAATACTTGGTCACAGCAAGGGCACCTCCAGATTGCTTGTCATGTATCTGCTATATGTTGTATATATGCTAAAGGCCATTATGTAGTGCAACACCACAAAATAAATTTTAGAACCATGTGGAATTGTGTTTGAGCTGTGAATAATGCATTATTTCTTCTATAATAGGAATAAATATTAGCGGTACTTTAAAAATACAAAGCATATATATTCTATTTTCATTTCTAATGGAATGCAAGCCAGAGATCTATAAATCCATTTTAAAATTTTCACTGCACAATTTTAATAACGCGACAGGATTAAGTCAAGGTACTCTAAAAGTAAACATATTAGAAGAAAATATGTATGTAACCTCTTTGTAAATGTCATACACACACCGAATACTTTTAGATTCCTATTTTAAGAAGTTGTTGGGCTCTCTTATAATTAGGACACTTATCAAGAATATTAATACCAACAAAAAATGATCAACATGAAGCGGGCAACACCAGGGCAAGGATTTGATATCCTTTCTTAACATTGTTGGTTCATTACTGCCTACAATAATTGTCACATTTGGTTCATTACTGCCTACAATAAATGTCACATCCGAACGTGTTCATCATTAGTAGTATTTCTTTGAAGTTTTTCTAGCTTTTAATTTGGTATCATGATCACAGGACTCTTTTCATTTGTTACTTCATCTCTCACCGTGAAAAGGGGCTTGGCATCATCAGCTTTCATTATTGGTATTCTTTAATGTTTTTCTTGGTCTTTAGTCAATTTTTTTTTTCCAATTATTATAGACTGATTTCTTCTTTGCTTGATTTAGATTTCTTACACAAGTCCCAAACGATTGAGAGATATGAATGGAAAGATATCAAGGTCTTTCTAAAGAAGAGAAAGATAGGAACAAGTATCTTTCTATATTAGATTTGGTAAACATGATCAGACACGACACAGAGGAATTGGGGAACATAAGGGGTTGTGGAGTCTTGGCTTATATGTGGAAGTGTATGCTGTTCCAATGATGGATGTCAGTTTTCTGGATCTTGTTAAGATGAAGTAGTAACCACTGGCATATATGTGGTATGTTGTTCCAATGATGGATGTCAGTTTTCTGGATCTTGTTAAGATGAAGTAGTAACCACTGATGCATCGTATGATGATGAAGTGCAGGTTGCTTCTTGGCCTTTAGTGTTCAGAGCCGTGTAGGTAACATTAAGGAGATTGAGGGAGTTGAGGCAGACCTGCAGTACAGACCTATCACTCCCTCTGATAGTGTTTTTATAACAGTAGAACAGCTGCCAATGCGAAAAGGTTTGAAAACAGTGTTTGGTTTAACAATGCACTTTTAACTAAAGAACAGAAAGTCCAGAAAGCCGAGATGTTGGGAATCATTGCTGGCCTTGTGTACCTCATCCGTAAGGGTATCATCAATGGTAAAGTCGTAGCAGATTGTTTGTTTGCTATACGGTCGCGCTTGAAAACCCAACATTTGGCAAACAATCTGCTACGACTTTACCATTGATGATACCCTTACGGATGAGGTACATAAGGCCATCAATGATTCCCAACATCTCGGCTTTTTGGACTTTCTGTTCTTTAGTTAAAAGTGCATTGTTAAACCTTTTCGCATTGGCAGCTGTTCTATTGTTATAAAAACTATCAAAGGGAGTGATAGGTCTGTACTGCAGGTCTGCCTCAACTCCCTCAATCTCCTTAATGTTACCTACACGGCTCCGAACACTAAAGGCCCAAGAAGCAAGCTGCATTTTATCATCATACGATGCATCAGTGGTTACTACTTCATCTGAACAAGATCAACATTTCATTATGGCACTTGAATTCTCCATTTTCAGCACTGAATAATAATTGCGGTTTCTATACCAAAAAGCTCGTTTTGTATGGAAGTCTGAAATATAAGCTTACAAATGTACGGAGATTTTCCGAAGATGCAAATCTATATAAACTAGGCGACCTCCATTTTTTTCAGCTGAGCTTCAATGAGGCTTTCAGACTTGGTTCACTTTCAGTATTTTCCATCTTTGTCATTTGTGCATGAATAATATTGGCTTTCAGTATTTAACATTGCAATTCAAAATACTTTTACTATTCATTGTACTATTATCTTTGTATTTCAATTGCACAATTCATAGCAAAATTGTACTATTAGATTTATATAAACAATAAGAGTGTAAATACTTGAATGTAATTAAATGATTCAATATTCGATTCAATAATAATATAGTAAAAAAGAAAAAGGGAGTAACAATTCTATAGAGAATGATCAGCATATAAGACATTCTACAAAAGTAGCGACAAAGCCCAACATATAACCATTTAAGCATCCAATGTAAGCTCTTTTAATAAATTAAAATATTTATAGACTAAAAGTCCTACAAAAATATTTAATAAATAAATATTTTTTTGATGATATGCAATTAAAATTGAAATTTGAAATTAAAATTGATGCATTTTTTTTCTGACAATATGCAATTAAAATTGTTACATTGATTATTTTAAAAGCATGCAAAAAGAATTTAGAGCTTATTTTGTTTAACTAAAGAATAATAACATCTCAAAATTATTTCCTGAACTACCTGCTTACACACACAACCTTAACACTAGTCGCTAATTTAAAAAAGGGTGAATGATGCTAAACACCCCTATAGTTTCAAAAATGTGAAGAAAACCCCCCTAAAGTTCACTTAGTGCAGATAACCCCCTATAGTATTCCAATTTTGTGCACTTCGCACCCTCGTGACATTGTTCCTGCAACTTTTATGACCAGAATCATGTCACATGCAGAACACATGGTATTAATTTTTCTAAAATTCCTAAAAGGCCCTTACCCCATTTACCAATCTACCCTTCTTCTAAAATATCATATATATGACCTATATGTATACTTATCTTCTTCAAGCTTCGCCTATATATTTTTCAACCTATATGTAAATGAATCTGGAAGCCTCAACCTCTCTCTGACTCTTACCCAAGTCCTAGCTGAATAAATCAACCCGCAATTCATCCTCAATCTTCAATCTCGACAACCCGAAATCCAAAATTTTTGTTGTGCTCCGAATCGAGCAACACATTGCTGGGATTCACATCGCTATGGATCACCGGAGGGTCACATTCGAGATGCAAATAAGAAAGCGTGCGAGTGATGTCCTGAACAATCTCGAATCTTTGGACCCAATTGAGATTCGAATTCGGGTTTTCTTCAGAGAAAAGATATTCCTGGAGACTCCGATTGGGCATGTACTCGTAAACTAGTATTCTTTGCTTCTTCTCATTGCAAAATAGAGGTAGTAGAGGACGAAAAAAAGGACGGTGAGGGAGGCAATTGCGGTGATGATGAGGAAGAGGAGGAGGATGAGGGTTTTGGGTTTAGGGTTAGGGTTTGGAGGGATGGGTTGTCTCGAAGGCATTGTTGGGGGTGTTTGGTGATTTAGGGTTTCTGAGTTGTTATTGAAGAAGAAAAGAGGGTGTGTGTGTGTTGGTCTCTGTATCCAAGGAGGGTTGCTTTACAGTTGGATAATCATTTGGATTATTATATATATGTATGTGTATGAGTATGTGTGAATGTATGAAATCTTGTGTTTTGTGTGATTTGTTATTAGTTTATTGAGTTGAAAATGGCGATTAAGAAAGGAGATTGGTGAGAGAGATGGTTTAGGGGACCCAAATGTGTTTTTGTTAATTAATTACAATGTATAAGTGGTTGCGTAAAACGGTGTAGTTTTGATGAAGGGATAATACCGTCTTTTTGTATTTCAAGCTGACTTATTAAAAAAATATAAAGGAGTAATTTCCCTTCTTCGTCGCTGGAAAAGGGCTTGGAGGGTGTTTAGCCCCCCTTTTGGAAACTATAGGGGTGTTTAGAAACCTTTAGGGGGGTTTAGCGCCCATTTTGGAAACTATAGTGGTGTTTAGCGCCATTCTAACACATTTAATTTCTTAATGAAGAACCAAAAAGGAAAAAATAACTAAACGGGTGTGTTAATCAACTATATAGACACATTCTTGAACACATTTGTATATACAAGAATAATGGGGGAATTCAGTTGGAATAGTCCTAATATTTTACAAATCAACTCTATAATTATTATTATCCTTGCTAATAACTTCTCTTTTTTTTCTTTTCTTATGATAATAGTATTTTCTAAACAATCAATATATATCTTTATAATATTTTTATATTAAACAAGATGACAACACAAGAAGCCTAGGTACTTCTCTTTTTATTATTATGATAATATTTTTTTTTCTCAATGATTAATGGTGCCATCATCAAATGTCAAACATTTGAGGTGGGATAGGGCCAAAATGCGCATTGAGGGTAGTTTAGGTATTAAAAAAATTATAGTCATATCATGTCTGATTTGATTTAAAAATGATATTAAGGTGTAAATAATGTGTGTCGAAAAAAATAAAAGGTTTAATTGAATTTTTTAAAATCAAAGGGGATCTGATTAAAGAAAAACTAAACTTTAGATGTGTAAATGAATATAGTGGGAAAAGACGAGTTCAATAAATGGGACGAAACAGAATGGATGTGAATTTTTAGCCGTTGGATTCAGAATTAATTAAGATTTTGGAAAAAGAATCGGTGTGTGATTGATGGTGTAGATGAAGAGGTGTAGTGAGGTGTGTACAACTTGTAGTTGTAGATTCCAAGGTTGTTAGGATCGCGATCATGTGTAGGATTGTTAGGGGGTCTGTAGGATCGGGATCGTAGAATCGTAAGTAGGATTGTAAGATTCTAGCACATTGTTATAAAAAACGTTTAAATTAACTTTTTAATCAATGGTATCTCTATAATAAAACAAAAATATACTCAAAACATCAAGTATATATAAAAAAAACATAATCATAAAGTCAAATTTAAAAATATTATAAAGACTATGCGCATGTTTGGCAGGGCTTCCCAGAGCTCCAAAACGGGCTTTTATACTGAAAAAGGCCTTTCACAATTTTTTTTTTTGTGTTTGGTAAATATTTAAAACGGACTTCCACATCAAGTCCAGCTCTTCAAAAGCCCGGTCAAGCAAAGCAACAAAAACATGCTTTTGAAACTCACGTTCTGCGAAGCCAGGAGACATTTACGCAACAAAAACATGCTTTTGAGACTCACGTTCCGCTAAGCCAGGAGACATTTACGCTTATATTTTGTGATCACAAATTTGACCCTATAAATTAGAAGAGGTTTCCCATATTAATCTTTTATTTACAAATTATTACCACATAGATACTTATCAGTCCCATGTTATCCGGAAGAGTAACAACAACCTGACTAGTAAAATGTAGATGAGATTGCTTCATCTTCTTTCTCTCCGGAGTTCCGCCGCGTGACATACTTACTCAAGCCACTAGTATTTGGATCTCTACAAAATCTTGAAAAAAATATGTGATTACAATTTTTTTTTTCAAAGATGGTACGTTTATAGATGAAATTAGTGATGATTTTAAGTGTTGTTGCACACTTTTTCTTGATTCTTTCTCATCGCTTTCTAATTCCTATTTGCCATTAACATGATTGTAAGTTCATCTATTTACCTCCACAAATTTTTTGCCCCAATGAAGAGTTACTTTGTGTTATGTATTTGAAGACTCCTCCTGAAACTAAAAGACTTGCATTCTTTCTTGATTGTATTTATGTTCTAACAAAGACTTGCATTCTTTGAGTTATCTGGAGGTGGTTGGTTCCCTAGCAATAATCTCATTTACTTTGTCACAAAACACTCGTCATCCCAATGAAAGGAAAAAGAAAGTGTTGTAAAGGTAAAGTTGAGAAAAGATAAAACATAAATTCTACAAAGAAAAAAAAAGACAAAAATACGTATGTATAATTATGACATAATCTACTTTTGTTTTTAATTAGTAAACTTAAATTTATATTAGTAGAGATGAAGAGTAATTATTTAATCATGCTCATTCTTCATCTAAAAATATAATATAAATCATAAATTGACGTGAGGGTAAAAGTGTAAAATGAAAACTGTTTGACCCATAAGAGAACTTATTTAAACTTTATCACCAAACGCAAGACATAAATTTTTTATTCAAAGGACTTTTTAAAATTGTGTTCACCAAACATCTTTTACTTATTTATTAAAGGCCTTTACGTGACTTCATATGTCTGAAGGACTTCTTAATAAAAGTCCTTTTGATACAAAAAGCCCTCCAAAACGCAACCTATTTGCATATGTGCTTAATTAAATTCTCTTATTATTCTCAAATCGGGGTCACCTGGTCGGATGGGCACACACTTTGCCCTCACCACTGGTGTTCCCTTGATAAATTCTTCCCATCCCTGTTGTTGTCTTTTCCAATACTTGTGCTGATTAGATGATTTTTGCCCTTGACGATCAATATCACAAAAAACAACCTCTCATACTCCATCGGTTACTTAGTATACATAATCTTCATCAAACCGATTATAGTTGTCTCGTACATAATCTGCATGTTCAACAAACAAGTATTCTTGTGGCACGCCTTGATCGTAACCAAACTGCAACGCCAATCGCCGTGGGTTATATGTCATTGCCACATCATCTCCATCTTTGATCACTGGCAAGTACCCAGGAGTAACTACAATCAACAACATCAACATTGTAGGCGGAGTAACTACAATCAACAACATCAACATTGTAGGAGTTAAGTTATATGTATAACGATCAATCTTGGTTTCTTGATTGAAATACATTGTAGCTCTCAATGTCCCGATCAACGTTTGAGCATATGGCCGACAAACAAAGTATTGACTTGAATCAATAACTTTAATGAATTCACATTGCCCCCCCCCCCCCCCCCCCCAATACCGATATATCCCCACGATCTCACCATTTCTTCTTCTGCCGAGAAAGCCATATCTCTTCGTTTTGGCCCATATCGGGAAAACCTTTCGTACAAAAACATTTGTAAAAAAATGGGAGATTGATCAGTTCCAGACGTGTGAAAATAATAGTGTTAAAAATAAGGAATTAATACGATCTAGTTTTAACCTCTCAGTCGCAAGTACGCGAGTAGGTAGTATAGTTGGGTAGAGAGGGTATCGAACCACAAAGATCAAAGTCGTATTTCAAATAATTATAAAGTAGCAAATTGAATTATATTTATAAAATTTGTTTGATTGGTTTGTTTGATTAAACTACTAAATATAAAATAAAATAAAGATAATTATTTTTTGTTTCACTCAAGATAAACAAGTCTAGGGTTGAATTCCAACTCCACCACTAGCCTTATAATGTATTCAATTACTCATATTATTGCAAGAGGGCAGTACAGATCATATGAATCAGACTAGTAACGCTACAAGCAGTTGCCTAGTCCCAAAAATGATGCAATCAGTCCGTATTCGCTACAATCCATTTGTGATTAGTATGACTGTTATATGCATCTATACTACAACTACTCCTAAAACATGAAATTAAAAAACACACTAACAATCATCTTCTCTAGGCATGGACTGTGTAAACCAAAGACTTTATCATGCCAAATAAGTACCATTATGTAGAAACCGTTATTAAATAACAGAAGTTCTTGTTCCGATTGATAAAACACAGTTGTTCAAGTTAAATCATTAATTCAATCTCAACTTAAGAATATAATCAATAAATAAGTCTAATTTAGGTAATTTGCTTGGTCTCTCACTACATAATCATCATATAAGTGTCCTTCATCAAATTCCCCCATTTGTAATAAAAATAAATAAAAGACTACATTACTCGGCTAGGGTTTCATTGGAAACCCTAGATACCGACTAGCCGCTCATGAAAATAGGAGACTCCATTGTTGATGTAACTGCTAACTTCATGATTGGATGGTTGGTTCTTGAGTTCTTGAGGAAGGGAGCCTCTCTTAAAGAAAGAGACTTTTTATGAACAATAATATCAAAAGATGTGATATTCTAGAAATCCAGATATATCAAGATATATTCTCTTCATGAATTCTACCCGTATTTATAGAAAAAGGTTGGTGTAGATATGGCATGTTCCTTGCTTGCACTCCAAGAGATCTTAGGGACTAAGAAATGGCGTTGAATGGACGATTCTGTCCTGTGATATACTTGTACACAAAGTTAGAATTCTGCAGTGTAGTTTCACACAGATTCCAAGACGGCGTAATTTTGAATGCTTGAAGAGTCCACCGATTGATCGGTAGCTCCTGAAATTTATTATTTATTTAATCCGCGAATTTCCTTGCTTCAGCCACTTGTACTCTATTTTACTGACTTGTACCTTGCTGATTTAAGTGTAAATATCTTCTATGTGTTGCTCTGAATTCAACGTATTTGCTAAAAGCCCAGAATTAACTCAATTTTGCATTAAGACCCTGAAAACATGCTTAACACGCAACTCGCATAAAAATATCAAATTAATAGAATAAAGAAATTAACAAGAGGTATATTAACGCTCAGAATTCCAACTATTCTGGTCTCATCAGAGATACATGTGTATGTACCATATGTCACCCCACACTACGCCTTATCGCCTCCATCAACTGGTCCAATTTGTAATACAACGATCCTAGAAACGGTGCTGCTAAAGGAAAGGCTCCTCCTCCAACCAACACCACTGTCATTGGGATCAAATAGCTATGCATTGTATCATCAGGGCTTGATTCAAAGATAAATCTTGATAACCAACACAGTATGTATGCAGCCAGATTGGCTCTATTGGTTATACCAGGTCCATCGATCCTTTCCTGATCCGCTTTTGCCACATCTTTCATGGCTGGCTGAATATTCTTAAAGAAATAACGGACCTAGTTCCCAAATGTACACTTACTTCCACATGAGCCTTTAATCGCTTTTCGGGAACCATTTCTTTCAAACATTGTTTCAAAATGCTTCACTATTTCATGACACGCCAGTAGAGCAGATCGACCTCTATGATTTTATCTACTTCTGTCAACACAATCGAGCATGGATTCATCGATCCATGATAATGTAGTCCAGTTAAGTATAGAACATCCTCTAGAGTTGGTCCAAATTCTCCCCACGATGCAATAAATGTATGGGTTGAAGTGTTCCACCTCGATACCAATACCTCCAATGCTTTTATACCTTGCGGAATCGAGACTGTCTTTGTCCACCTAATCACTTCATAAATACGAGCACTCTTCAATTGTCTCACCTTCTCTAGATCGGAGAAGACGAATTCAGTCCATTCATCCTACCCTCCGCATGCCGATTGGTTTCCTTTCCATCATATGAAAGAATATGGAAAAAACCTCTTTTTGATATTAAATCTTAGGGTTTTATCGACTGGAATCCCAGGTGACTCTTCAACTATCCCTTCACTCTCGAGAAACAACCTTTCTCTTTCCAATTCCGGCGCGTCATCACAAAAATGCCTTACTCGATACCAAAATCGATTGGTTGTTCCAAAGAATGATGTTTTTTTCCATTCTACCGGTGCCAGAGCTTTTGGAATCACTTTATCCTTCCCACAAAGCTCTTTCAATGGTGCCATGTTACTTATAGACTATATATGCACTATAATCAACAATAAAAATACTCCAAACACAATCACTGCAATCTTTCCTTAATTCTCCATCCTTAGAGTTTAAACTAAAGTTAAAGCTTCTCCTCTGCTATGGCTTTTTCTCACGACTCTATATTTTTTTGTTTGTTGTTGTTTGCAAATGCTTGTAAAATAGCCTCTCTTACTTCGTTAAAGCCTATATATATATACACCACATCCATCTTAGGATGGTCTTTACCACATTTTACATTCTCTCTCTCTCATCCGCCGCCTAATTCAATTGCCATAATGAGCATATTTTGAAACTGGTGCTGTAACTGCCCTCTTTCTCAAAGATGGGATGTTTCAAAACTCAGCACACGATTTCAACTTGCACGTGCCCCCTATTGCATACGCACCCACGTGCATGGGGGATAATTGTGGGTGTTGTAAACTATTATAACACATATTGAACAAGTTAAATCGACAACAACAAAGAGATGACGATATAGGAAACATCTCTCATACATGCCTTAGGGAATCGATCAAGTATTTTGGATTGGAGGATGAAACATAAGAAGGAATTGAGGAGATCTAATTGAAAGATGCAATTGATTCAATCGAGCTAGTACTTAAGATTGTTGAAAAGTCAAAGAGCCGATGACAACAAGCTAAAAGAAATGATGAGGTTGAGTCAGAAGCAGTAAATAAACATTTAATGCTTCGCTCGATATCACTTGTTATTATTGACTTTAGAGGCACGTGTCAAATCATGTCTTGTCATGGGATTCAACAATCGAGGAGATCTTGAGTCCTATATAAAGAGAGCTCCATCGATGTGCAAAGGATGTCAATTATTCCTATGAATTGCTTCTTCATTTAGTCTTATGTTTCCTCTTGTTCAGATCTTGTATTGATTCCCCTCATATTTAAAATAGAATTGGTTCTTGATATTCATTTAATATAAATTGTATTGAACCCCCTTTATTACCTTTCTTATCATGATCTATCATCTTATTGAGTCGATGGACATTACTACTGTTGCAGATTCTTTATCTCTTTCAGATTTGCTAATCAATTTGTTACTACTAGAAAATTTTAGATTATAACATACATGAGTATTATCAAATATTAATAGGGTTAATTTCATTTACACCCCCCTGAGCAGGGGCGGAGCTAGAAAAAATCTCTAGGAGGGGTCACATGTAATTTTTTGTGAATTTATTCATAGAATATTTAATTTTTTGGGGTAGTGATAGGATTTATTGCAAATAAATGGGAAGCATATGCAATTTTTATGTACTTATTCATAAAATATAAAATATTTTGAAATAGTAAAGGGAATTTTAAAAAAAAATTGGGAGGGGGCATATGCAATTTTTATATATTAATTCACAAAATATATAAATTTTTCTCTAATAAAAAAAAATTGAAAACTTTGGGAGGGGCCATGGCCCCCCTCCCCAACACGTAGCTCCGTCCGTACCCCTACGGTTTGTTCTCACTTCAATCACACCCCCTCAGATTTACAAATCATCATTCACCTCCCCTGTCAGATGTTGTCGGTCAACAATTAAATGAAATGTCCAAAATACTCTTATACCAAGCACCCTTTAAACCCCTTATAATCCAGGATAGCACTATCTAAGTTTCCAACCAGCTATAAACCTATTCAAAATCAGGTATAAATCTATGTCCAAACAAATCTATCTCTTTATATCATAGCATAGGCATTAAATAAAATATTAGAAGAGACCAGCATTGCGAATAAAGCTTATTACTTCAATCATCGCATTTTAATGTTAAATACCAATAGCTTTAAAAACATAGAAAAGTTAATCGCTGGTTTATGTGAGGTTAAATGAAAAATGTTTTATTTTGTGCAATATGGGAATTCTTACAGTTACTTTTTTTTGGGTAATTATTTTTATTACAGTTACTTTTATTATAAAATATATATATATATATATATATATATTTTTTTTTTTTTGTTGCAACAAAACATTTTTATAAAATATTATACAATAAACTTTTAATTCAACTCTTATACTTTGCAATATTTTCTCATAAAAAAAAATCATTTTTTAACTATACAAAAATTTTGAAACAAAAGTTAGGGTACCGAAGTTCTGTAAATGACAATAACATATGAAGCATATCCTAATTTATTCTATTTCCACCATTATATATATTTATTGGCATAAAAGAAAAGATGAGTGAAAATGTTTAATTATTCACCTTGGTCCTTGGTTAATTAATACAAGGGTAATTTACACATAACCCCTGAGGTTTCAAGATTTAATCACCAAACCCCCTGCCGTTCGCCGAACCCCCTGACATTTCAGATTTTAATCAAATATCCTCTCCAGCCATTTTTCATGTCAAAATGACTTAAATGGCCCTCACATAAATTATAGTTTCACCTCTCTTTTTTGGGCATATTATAATTTCCCCCATCTTGTTTGGATAATTACACTTTCCCCCCTCTGTATATATATATATATATATAAATATATATATATATATATATATATATATATTTATATATAATTTGAACAAATATATAAAATTTGAAAAAAATATATATAATTAAAAAATATATATATATAAAATTCAAAAACTATATATTAAAATTTGAAAAAATATATAAAATTCAAAAAAAAATATAAATTTTGAAATATATATAATTCAAAAAATATATATAAAATTCGAAAAAATATATAAAATTAGAAAAACTATATAAAATTCAGAAAATATATAAATTAAAAAAAATTATATATAATTCGAAACAAATATATAAAATTCGAAACAAATATATAAAATTCGAAAAAACTATATAAAATTTATAAATAATATATTAAATTTTGAAAAAATAAATAAAATTCAAAAAATATATATTAAATTTTGAAAAAATATATAAAATTCAAAAAAATATACTACCTCTGTCCCATATTAGTTGTCCATTATTGCAATTTTACTTGTCCCAAAATACTTGTCCAGTTCGAATTCCAATGCTATTTTTAACCTTCCACTTTCCCCAACTACCATTCATCCACTAACTTTAAACAAATACCAGACCCACCATAATACTATATCATTAGGTCTGGTGTTATGGTAATGCAGATAGAGAAGAAGAACAATGAGCTTGCGGGCTTCGGTTGGGAGGTTGATGTTGGAGTTTGTGATGATGATGTTGGTGATGGTGTGTTGGGGTTGGATTCCCCGCGGTGTTGGTGTTGGTGGAGGTGGAGGTGGTCTAGATCAGTTCAAAGGTGTATCATTGGTAGTGTAGCAGTTTGGGAGAAACAGATTGGTGGTGATGAAGCAACCATTTACTGGTGTGGTGGTGAAGACTGGTGGTTGATTTCAATACTGACAGAGTAGTAGGAGTTGGTGTCGGCGATTGATCGAGGATGAGGCAGCGATCGATCGTTTATAAGGAGATCGATTGAGGATGAGGCTGTGATCGATCGAGGGAGAATCGGAGATGGAAAGAGATGGCGATCGATCGAGGATGGGGCGAAAAGGGAGAGGTTGTTGCGGACAGTTTCTGTGATGTGGTTGATAAAGGCATGAAAGGCCGGAGTGGTGGGAGATGACTTTAGAGAGAGAGAGATTGAGAGTCTAGTGATGACAGTTGATTGAGAGACTAGGGTTTTAATCGAGGATCACCACCGGAGATGGAAAATGGAGTGCCATCCCCGGCAGAGATGACAATACGCGGAAAGAACTACAAATAATCGGTAGACTCTGATACCATGTTAGAATAATAGATGCTCTGATATTGTGTTAACAAAGAGAATATAATAAAGACAATAAAGAGATGAATGAATATTGTATTTTGTATATTGAAGTCTATTCTGAAGTATATCTATTACAATAGAGATGACCCCTATATATAGAGAAGAAGGTGTGGTGAACAAGTAAATTTGGTGTGGGGGACAAGTCAATCTCATTTAGGTAGGAGAGTGGAGAACAAGACAATATAAAATGAGTTGGGAAAAGCTTATATATTCTAACAATATTGATATATATATAGATTGTAATAATTCTCTATATTTGCAGGTCTTCTTCGTTGCGGAAAGAGTTGCCGTCTTGGATGGACAAACTATCTTAGGCCAGATATTAAACGCGGTCCCTTTACTCCTCAAGAGGAAAAGCTTGTCATGCAGTTGCATGCCATTCTTGGCAACAGGTATTTAGTAGCATTTTTCACTCGATTCTACTCTATCACTGGTTTCGCTGTTAAAATTACAAAAATTAACGGTTATTTGTCGCTGGATGTAAAAAAATCTCCCTCTTTCACAATTAGATTGCATTTTTAGTTCATTGGGATTTTCATTTTCCGGACTTCGATCTTTCTTTTACATCCATTTTTCCCCCTTTTTTGAGACAATAGAATTCTCACTTTATTATCAAAATATAATGTCTTGGAAAAAATGTTTATAGTCACAGTTGCATAAACTTGATAGAAACCTTAATTAATTAATTAACCTTTATTCAGATGAAGCATGAAAACTGTTGAAATTTGCCATCCACAATGATAATGTCTTGAAGAAGTTATAGATCCATACACAACAAACAATTACACTACACTGCCAAATATCATCTTATAGAAGGATAGGACTTTTGAGCTATAAAAATCATACTATATTGCAGGATGATCCAGCAATAGAATCATGTATAGATCAGAACAGTACTTTCACAGTATTATGTTTATATATGTGGTCAGTTGTTCCTCATGTGTTCTTATTCAACTTTATATTTCACTCTTTTGGTGGCTTGAAGATAGTTTGATAAAGCTGTTAATTTTTCACTCGAATACTAAACAGGTGGGCTGCGATTGCGTCTCAACTACCAGGTAGAACAGACAATGAGATCAAGAACTTATGGAACACTCACTTGAAGAAGCGACTGCTTCGCATGGGCATCAACCCGGACACTCATGAACCCTCCAACACAACCAACGGACGAACCACAAAACCACCCTCGTCCCCTTCCACCCGCCACATGGCACAGTGGGAGAGCGCGAGGCTTGAAGCCGAGGCTAGGCTTTCAAGGGAGTCATTCCTCTCCAATCCACCGCCTTGCCCACAATTTAGTTCAGACTATTTCTTGCAAATGTGGAACTCTGAAATTGGAGAATCGTTTCGGAAGTTCAACAAGACTGATAAAACTTCGTGTCTAAGCCCGGCTTCTCAAACTTCCTCATCAACGAAAGGCGGATCAGTTTCAGGAACCACAATGGAGATGTGCCTCACTGTAGCCGGTCCCTCTGCCATGGGAAACAGTCACATTGAAGATAAAGAATCCAAGACCGTGATCAGCAAACTATTTGCTGAAAATTTTGTGGATTTGAAGATCGAGATCAGCAAACTGTTCCTCGAAAACGTTGTGGCTGGTTCGGATTCTTCAAGCTCCATTGGGTTGGAGGACTCATCCGACACAAAATTGCAGCTGCTACTAGATTTTCCGAGCAACAACGACATGAGCTTCTTAGGACAACCTGATAGCTATGCCATGTATCCTGTCATTTTGAATGAAAGCCCCTTAAACCGGTCCCTTTGAAGCTTGGGTGACATGTTTGAAGCCTCCATAACTTGAATTTTGAGCTGGACAATTTTTTGGTATCTACCAGCTGTGAAGCAAGCAACTACAATGGGATCCATGTAATCCACCTTTTTGTGAGGCCTATGTTTGGTCAATATACTACAGACACGTGTTTCTGATGTAGTTTCATTTGAAAACGATTGGGAACTAATGTGACTTGATTACTATGAAATCAAACAGAATTGGCAAGACTAAATGACAAAGAGTTGAACGTTCTATCAAATTTCAGTTTGAATCTTCCTTCTCTAAAATTTTTCTTGAATATGTGCAATTTATGATTCAGAATAACAAGAACCTGCATTTCCATTATAACCCTACCAGTCAAACAGATTGTCCTATTATTTTCCATTCGTCATGGATTTAGCAACATTGTCACTCCAATACTATAAGGTTAACATCTATGATCAAACCACATTAAAAAATAGAAAGCATAACTTAAATATGACAAACTTGTAATTTCACTAGTGTGTCATGTATTTTCCAGGTTTGATTCCTGTTATACCTTGACCTGAAATTCCATATGGTTATATACCAACCCATAATGACATACACTGTACACATAAAGATATTAGCAGTTGAAAAGAGACCAAAATGCAAATGCTTGCGCAAAAGAAATTCTCTAAAAGCATGTTTAAAGATCCTCAGAATTGCAAGTGCATTTGCCCTTTTTCCAGACAAGATGCTACACTTGAGATGTCACAACATCTCTCTCTTTCTATTCAAATCCGCTAATCCTTTCGGCTTTTGTCTATAATAATCCCAAGGTTACTGGCAAGGGCAGAAGCTTCCTTGTTCATGTAACCCAGTGAAAAAAAGAAATATACAAGAGTACAAAATGTAATAGCCCTTGTATGTTGGTAATGAAGAATGGACATGAATGATATTATAGCCTGAAAATCCAACGAAACAAATATACTTGACCAGCTTTGAGTTGCAAAAGGCCTCTGTGATTGATTGCTTCCACCGTAACCCTCTTCGTTGATAATGTCAAAACCTCAAGATTGCACTATCTGAAGGCTGTAATTAACTTGTACTGGTAAAGCAAAACGAAGAAGGTCTATCTCCACCATTAATTGATGAACAGAAACATCGGATAGCACTGCTCTTTTGAAAAGTAAACTTGACAATCCATATCCATTAAAAGCTCCACATGCATGCACAACCCAAAGGTCAAGATATGCTGCATCAAAACCATGCGTGAAGATCTTACACACTCATATCTACCAAAGTAAAAAATGTTTGCAAATGTTGATTTGTTTTTTTTGTCTTGTCTTATCTTTATTTATATATATATAGGGTGTATGGTATTGTATTGAAATATGGCAACAAGATAGAAATAAATAGAGTGTGAGAGTAGAGTGAAAGTTTGTAATCTGTTTTTGTGTTTGAAATAAAAGATTGTGTTTTTCATAAGTTTGAGTGTATCCTGGGAGTTATTAAATCACCTCAAATGATTTACAATATGGTATCAGAGCTAGAGTGAAGCTTGGTGAAGCTTTAGCAAACCTAGAAGTGAAGAACAAAAACAGATCCGAAACTTTCAAAACCTATTCGTGAGTCATAGGTGTTCAAACCACAAGTTTGAGCATAGATATAGCTTCCTTGTTTTAGCAGGAACGTAACGGCGAAGAGAACGGGGCCAAATTCCTCCACACGCGCCTACACGCACCACCACAAGGCCGGAGAGTGAAGCCCACACGCAAACACGCGCCTGAGTCATCTTCAACCTCTGAACGCGCGTGAAGCCCACGCGCATCCACACGCCCACCCGCTACCATGTCATCAGTGACGTCTTCCTCTGCCACGTCACATGTTGCCACATCACCCTGCCACGTCAATTGCCACATCAGCACAGTGCCACGTCAGCAAATTTCTGAAAAATTACCAATTTGCCCCTCGTTGGTATTTTGTTCGTTCCGGACTCATTTTAACTTCGATTTGAGCCAACGAAGAGTCGTTTTTGACTAAACGGAATGCTCCGGACACAACCGTGCAGTCGGTTTGACCATATTCAACACCGATTTTCAGAAGTAAGCACCTCAAGAGCTTAAGTAAATTCGATGACGTCTTCCAGCAATTTTTTCCAGCCCCAGCTTCCGCGCTTGGATAAAACCAATTACGAGAATTGGTAGATCCAAATGAAAGTCCTTCTTGCCTCACAAGATTTATGGGACTTTATCGAGACAGGTTATGACAAGCCAGTTTCAAAAAAAAATGAAGATCAATTGAGCAAGACCCAAAAGGCCGTGCTCAAAGAAGCCCGAAAGAATGATAAGAAGGCGTTGTACTTGCTTTATCAAAGTGTTGATGAAACAAGTTTTGAAAAGATTTTGGCCATCAACACCGCCAAGCAAGCATGGGAAATTCTTCGAAAAGCACATCGAGGAATTGAAAAAACAGTAAAAGTTCGACTCTAAGTTCTAAGGGGAGAATTGGAACTGTTGCAAATGAAAGACACAGAGTCAATTTCTGAGTACTTTACCTGAACATTGACTATTATGAATCAAATCAGAAGATATGGCGACAAGATTGAAGATGTTCGTGTGCTTGAAAAGATTATGCGCTCCCTCAACTCAAAGTTCGAGCATGTAGTTGTTGCTATTAAATAATCAAAGGACCTTGATGCAATGATAGTGTCACGCCCCGAATCCGAAAACCCGGATAATGACTTAAATTTAATTAAAATTCATAAAAATATCAAATGGTCAAACTGGCCAACCGACATTGTTTATAATTAACTAGCGCGGAAGCGAAATAGAAATAATAAAATCACACACAAATCCCGAAATCAAATCAAATTACAACACGAACACACTAGTCTAAAACAAAAAAAAATACAAATCATAATAAGCACGCAATCTCCATTATTACATAAAGATGTAATTATTATAGGTTCAAATTCCACAAATTTCCAATAGCTCACGCATCATCCACCAATGGTTCTTTTCCTGAAAAATGTTAAGGGGTGAGCACAAATGGCCCAGTAGAGAAAAATCATGAAGCGTAAGATTCCGCAAGTATGTAAATTAATGAATACGTATAGGGTAAAGTCTCTACCCTAGTCCAATGTCAAGATATAAATGCATAAGGAATCACAATATAAACTCATGTAGAACAATTTAAATAATACCATCAAGATAATTTAAAAGTTCTATAATCACGAAATTAAAACCAGTACTCTCAATATGAACTCAAATCCAACTATCACAACTGAAATAGCATCAAATTCAAAATCATCAAATGGGAAAATTATGTTGTGAAACAAACCCTAGGACATGAACTACCTGTTCATCTGCCTAGCCATCTTGGGGCTACTAACCCTACGGTGACGTCAACCAATCGCGCGATAATTCGAAGACTTGCACCCCGGGAGCTCCTTCATCCCCCCATTGCTCACACCACACGACCATTTCCCAAAATCAACAACCAATCCACCATTCACAATTCACAATTCATAAATGTCATTCACATGCGCACATAAGTAATAAATATATCCACACTCTATGATCCACCTAATCAAAATTCTAGCGTGGCATGAATCAATGCATTTAAACACATTAATGCAATTTCACAACTCATGTCAAAAATAGCACAATATGATGATGAATCTATATATAAACATTAAAATGCATAAATGAAGATTCTTAAACTCACACGATACCCCAATAAATCCCTACCTCAAACTTGATAAAATATCCAGTAAAATAACTACAATCAAAACAATATGGTTGTGTAGAGAATGAAGAAACGAACGGTTCTCCCTTCACGCCTTCATTTGTACCCTGTTATGGTCGAAATCAATTAACACATATTGAATAATTTTTATATACATAACCATATTTATTTTTATAATAAGATTTGCCAATAAACATTCTGATATATATAAATATCTACTCAAAAATAATCGGGATTAATAGACAAAATTTAGCTACTTAATTAAGAATCGAAAAGTTCGGTTTCGAATACTACCGTAAAACGGACAGCAGGTAATCTATGATTTTTAGAAAACTCTACAGGTTTGATAAAAATATGAAATTTACAGGATACACCCCAAACTTCTACGTAGATCTACTGTAAAATTTTCATAAGCTTTAATCAAAGGACAGTGGTCCAAAATAATTATAAAAGACAGCTTTCCTAACAGTTCCGAAAACTGAACACCCTTTACTCCAAGATTTTTACAAACCTATCCATGAATTATATGACTACCAAAATCTCCAGATTTACATCATATACACTCAAGATCAGGTGATAAAATTATAAGTACAAAATTTGAATTATAGATAGCTCAAATTGGTAACACAAGTTCCGGTTTTAAACTACGATTGAAACTGAACAGTTACTACTCAACAATTTTTCTTACCAGTATAAATTAACTTAAAATTCTTGATCTTTAATACCTATGTCCTATACATATACAAAATGTTATAATAAAAGTTTCAAGATTTATAAGAATACGAAACCATATGAAACAATTGGCTAAACTGAAACCGAAATCGGATCAGCAAGCAGTAAAATATCACTGGACAGCCTACTTCCGTGATTTTTAGAAAATTAAATATTTATCTAAATGATCTGAAATTTTGAGAGATGATAATAGACATATACAAAAGAATAATGTAAAAGTTTCAAAAATTTATAAATAATTTAACATGGTCTATAAATTTCTCAAACCGAGTAAAAAAAACGGTCTGCAGCAACAACAATATCCGAATAACATGTTCTTCCTAGATTTTTAATTAACTCTCTACTTATCTATAAATTCTGAAATTTTCAGGAACATATAATCACATACCTATATATGATCTGTAAAATTTTCATAAACTAATTTTGATCCGTACATATATTATAAATTAGAGATCTAAAGCCTTGATTTTCACTAAACATGTAAAATAGCAATCTGGAATTTTTGAAAAATCAAATCAAGGTAAATAATATAGATCACATACCGTAATTGGTATTAAACCGAAGATCGGAACACATAGAACAACTTCCTAGTTGAGCACAAAATTGAATCCCCACTCTAAAATGCCCAAAATGTAGAGAGAAGAAGATAGGAGAAAAATAGAGAATGATGGAAAAAATGGTTTTGCTTGATTGTTGAGAATATGCAAAAGCTAACCTCAACACATCAATATAATGGCTGAAAATTTTCATCAATAATGTCATAAAGTGGTGTCAATATAATAGATGTATGATTGAACCTTTAAATGATGGAAGAATATGCTTTTGGAAAGTTGAAGATAAAAATAAAAATAAACATGTGGAATTCGGTCACACATTTACATATAATGAATATATTGCAAAAGTTACCCTCATCTTTATCAAACTCAAAAGTAACCCCCACATTTAATTAAAATATCGAAACTACCCGGTCAACGACAAAAATGAAAATTTTACAAAACATAGGAATGAACCCAAAAACTCAAATCATGAAATCCTTAATGCACGTAAACACATGCAATGCCACGTAATGCACAAGATAAAAATATATATATATTAACCGAAGAAAAATAAATTATTTAAATTAACCCGGTCATTATAGATAGTAGATGAGTTGATGGACACGCTAGAAATTCAAGAACAAAAAATCAACAAGAAGAACACCTCAGGTACTCTAGAGCAAGCTCTTCAGTCAAATCTAATATTTAAAGAAAATAAAGAAGAGCGATGGGGAAGTTCACAAAGAGGCCGAGGTAGAGGTCGTGGCTATCGAGGATGAGGTGTTGGATCCAGAGGCGGCGGTGGAAGAACCAATTTCAATACCGAAAGAAATAATCAATGCGGAAGAAATCAATCTTTCAGAGGATGAGGGCGAGGACGAGGCCGTGGAAACAACTTCAATAATCGCCAGAATTATGACAAAAGCAATGTGCAATGTTATAACTACAACAAGTATGGACACTACAACAACGAATGCAGAGGAAAGAAAGTTGCTGAAGGAGGAGAACAAGTAAATTTTGCCGAGAAAGAAGAAAATGAGCCGAGATCAATGCTGCTGATGGCTTAAAATGAAAATACTGATGACGAAGGTATATGGTATCTAAATTCAGGAGCCAGCAATCACATGTGTGGAAACAGACACATGTTTGTCGAACTTGACGAGACTAGGCAAAAGCAAGTCTCATTTGGTGATTTCACAAAAATTCCAGTAAAAGGAAAGGGCAATATTATGATCAAGCTCAAGAATGGAGACCATGACTTCATATCCAATGTTTACTATGTTCCAGATATGAAGAACAATATTTTGAGTCTCGGACATCTCTTGGAGAAAGGCTACGACATCAGCATGAAGGATTTGTGTCTAACAATTAAAGATACAAATGAAAATCTCATTGCCCAGATAAAGTTGTCAAAGAATAGGATGTTTCCTATTCACATCTAGCATGATGCAGCAAAGTGTTTAAGTAAACTTGATAAACCATATCCATTGAAAGCTCCACATGCATGCATAACCCAAAGGTCAAGATATGCTGCACCAAACCATGCGTGAAGATCTTGCACGCTCATATCTACCAAAGTAAAAAATGTCTGCAAATGTTGATTTGTTTTTTTTGTCTTGTCTTATCTTCATTTATATATATCGGGTGTATGGTATTGTATTGAAATATGGCAAGAAGATAGAAATAAATAGAGTGTGAGAGTATAGTGAAAGTTTGTAATCTGCTTTTGTGTTTGAAATAAAAGATTGTGTTTTCATAAGTTTGAGTGTATCCTGGGAGTTATTAAATCACCTCAAGTGATTTACAACATGCTCCACCTCACATGAAGGAAAAATTGTTCATTGTAACCCAGCTTCGACTACTATCTGAAATTCAAATGTGTCTTCATAGGAGTATGTAAAATGGATCCCAGCCCGAGGAAGACTCTGAACAAGCAGCAGCCCGAAACTTCTTTAAAGAATGGAGAGCTTGATACTCCTTCACAGAAAGGATCCTCTGATTGCATCTGGATCTCTCGGATCCAGTATGATCGTCATACATGGATGGATGTATCTGCTTCTACAAACGTGAGGAACAATTAAAATATATAGAACTAAGCAGTGGAGATGTTCATATTTCTTTGCCAGTAATTATTCAAATGACCCAACAGAGTTCAGATAATATGAAGCGAAATGATAAAATGCATGCTAAGAATGAAACCAGCAACAGGTGACTCGTAATCTCTCGGAAGTACTTCCTGTTTTCCTAACTGTTGCCAAGTCAGTTTCTGAACTTAAGCCACATCATATTCTTCTTCTCTCTACCAGTCTTGAAACCTTAACCTGGGGCTTGAAAGTTACGACCCAAATGTTGAAAATAAACTTGATATGCATATCCAGCTCCACATGCATGCACCTCACAGGTCAAGAAAGGCTGCATCAAGAACATGCGTGAGCTTGACAACACCATGGTGAAGAATTCACGCCTATCCACCAAAGTCAATAATGACTGCCATGAAGTGATTTTGTTTGTCTTGTCTTAGATTAGGTTCTATATATACATGTTATATTGTATTGTATCAGATGAAAGCTAGAAGCTAGAAGTGAGAAAAGAAAGGAAAAAGAGAGAGAGAGCTTTGTATTTTTGAAAGTGTGAGATTTGGAAATAAAAGCTTCGTTCTCTCAATATTTTATTGTTCCTGGGCATGTTAATCACCTCAAGTGATTTTCAACATGGTATCAGAGCTTGGTGAAGCTTGAGCAAGCCCAGAAGTAAAAAAAAAAAAAAAACAGAGCCGAACCTTTCAATGCCTATTCGTGAGCCATAGGTGTTCAAACCTCAAGTTTGAGTACAAATCTAACTTCTCCGTTCCATCAGGAACGCAGCCCCGAACAAATCAGGCAAAAACACCTATCCACGCGCCCGCACGCGCCACCTAAAGAGAGGCGAGTGAGACCCACGGGCAGCCACGCGCCTGGTCATCTTCAACCTCCAGCGCGCGTGGCCCCCACGCGCGCACGCGCCACACACGCCTGACATGTCATCAGTGATGCCAGCATCTGCCTAATCAGCTGCCACGTCATCATCCAGGAGTCCCAACCACAAGCTGACACGTGTCACCAACCACAAGTTGACACGTGGCCAAATATAGTCTGACACGTGGCCTAATCAGAAATTGACACGGGTCAGTCCCAGATCACTGCCACGTCAGCATCCGCGTCAGCAAAAATCTGAAAATTACCAAATTACCCCTAGTTGGAATTTTATCTGTTCTGGGCTCATTTTAACTCCGATTTGAGCAAACGAATAGTCGTTCTTGACTAAACGGAACGCTCCCGACGCAACCGTGCGATCGGTTTGACCGGATTCAACACCTATTTTTAGAAATAAGCACCTCAAGTGCTTAAGCAAATCCGATGGCGTCCTCCAGCAATTTTTTCCAACCCCAGCTTCCGCGACTGAACAAAGACAACTACGTGAAATGGTGTATCATGATGAGAGTCCTTCTAGCCTCACAAGATTTGTGGGATGTGATTGATACCGGGTATGACAAACCCGAAGAAGTAGAGAATCTAAGCCAGGTCCAACAGGCCGAGCTTAAAGAAGAAAGACGAAAGGACAAGAAGGCGTTATATCTGCTTTATTAGAGTGTAGATGAAGCAAGTTTTGAGAAGATCTTCGCTGCCAACACCGCCAAGCAAGCTTGGGAAATTCTTCGTAAAGCAAATCGAGGAATTGAAAAGACGATAAAAATTAGACTTCAAGGTCTAAGGGGGGAATTTGAATTGCTGCAGATGAAAGAAAGAGAGTCAATTTCTGAGTACTTTACCAGAATATTGACAATTGTCAATCAGATCAGAGGATGTGGAGAAGAGATCGAAGATGTACGTGTGCTCGAAAAGATAATGAGATCACTCAATTCGAAATTTGAGTTCGTGGTTGTAGCCATTGAAGAATCGAAGGATTTGGATGGCATGACGGTTGAAGAGTTACAAGCCACTCTAGAAATTCATGAACAACGAATCAACAAGAAGAATACCTCAAGTATCCCAGAGGACGAGCGAGTCCTGCAGTCAAAGTTCTCAGCCAGAAAAGAGAAATGGGGAAATTCACAAAAAGGTTGAGGTAGAGGTCGTGGCTATCAAAGACGAGAAGGTGAAGATGGGAAAAGAAAAGTGAAGTGTTATAACTGCAACAGATACGGCCACTATGCCCGTGAATGCAGAAGTGAGCTAACAGAAGAAGATGAAAATGACGAACATGTGTACTTTGCAGAGAAAGACACAGATGAGCTAAACGAAATGTTATTGATGGCTCAATATAGGAATCATGTTAGCTGGATATTTGAAGAAGAAACAGAGCCCAAGGAGCTCGTGATTGAAGAAGAAGTGTCACCAACAGTGCCACGAGATGAGGTTGAAGCAGTGCCACCAACAGTGACACAAATTGCTCCCGTTCCTGACAAGAAGAAGTCAGAAGTGGATCCGGGTGAAAGATACTGGACCAGAAAGAAGACATATATGGATGAAGAGAAGTTCAGCATAGAAAAGAAGCAGTGTAGTCCACCAGAAGATCATAAGTCAACTGGGTTGAAGTTCGTCCATAAGACGAGAAGTGGAAAAGGCGAAGTTCAGAGATACAAAACTCGCCTGTCCATGAAAGACTACAAAAGTAGAAAAGTGAAGCCAGACAAGTTCAATAGTCTGGGGAAGAAATGTAATGTCTCGGTAATGGTTCCAGGGAAAGAAAGTGTAGGGAAAGAAAATGGTATCTCTTCAGAGTTCAGGCAGGTCGACTCGGTTCAGTTCGAGGTGCTTGTCGCTAGTCGTGGACTTGACTATGAAGAAGAGAGTCAACCATCTCTGTGCAAAACTGGACGAGAGAGAGGCAAAGAAGAGTTGCAAGGAATGCAGAAATTCCAAGATAAGTCCATAAAACTGAAGAAGAGTTGCAAGGAATGCAGAAATTCTGAAATAAGTCCACAAGACTGAAGATGGTGTTAGAAATACAGAAATATGGAGAATCAAGTTTAAGGGGGAATGTTGAAAATAAACTTGATATGCATATCCAGCTCCACATGCATGCACCTCACAGGTCAAGAAAGGCTGCATCAAGAACATGCGTGAGCTTGACAACACCATGTGTGAAGAATTCACGCCTATCCACCAAAGTCAATAATGGCTGCCATGAAGTGATTTTGTTTGTCTTAGATTAGATTAGGTTCTATATATACATGTTATATTGTATTGTATCAGATAGAAGCTAGAAGCTAGAAGCTAGAAGTGAGAAAATAAAGGAAAAAGATAGAGTGAGCTTTGTATTTTTGAAAGTGTGAGATTTGGAAATAAAAGCTTCGTTCTCTCAATATTTTGTTGTTCCTGGGCATGTTAATCACCTCAAGTGATTTTCAACACCAAAGCCACCAGGACAAATGTACACAGGGTGTATTTACTAACTTGAAGTTTGACTGAGATAGTGGTCTTACATATCGTTCATTCTATAAACTCATCTGGACAATTTACAAGAATGTAGACATATACAGAAAATTGAGCACAAGAAAGAAAGGAATTTGGAAAGCCTGGGAAAAGCACAAACACTTTTTTTGAAAGGTAAAGCATAAACACTTTGAATCACAGAAAGAGAGCAATGGAAAATTGTTAGACTTATGTTTCAAAATTATTTTTCTAAATTAATTTTTAAAATAAATTTGCTATAATATTCTAGAATAAAAATTATGTTGTTTTATCATATTTCTAACAAAAATTAGAGGACAAAATTCCAAAAATCAAAACAAAATGAAACCAGAAACGAAGAAGCCTCAAAAGTGAAAGGATTACCCATTTATAAAAGTGAACAACAGAATTGGAGCGAATTCCCAAGAAAGATTAGTTGATTACAGTAAGATCAGTTGATTGCACTAATTTGCAATAGTTTAAGGAATATGGATGAGAAATTGAAGGGGGCACATGTTCAGAAAAATGAGTGGTTAAAGCCATCGACCTTTATTGTCCAGCATAAATTACCAATCCCCATATTTTCTTGTATTATGAAAAATACATTGTAGATTCCATAGGTAGTTTACCAATGAATTTAAACGAATTTAACCACACTGCATTATTTGAGGGCCCCCCGAAGAACGGGGTATTATGTGACATTTCTGATTGGTTGTCTTGGATTTCTTCTAACTCGTTTAGTGCTTAGCATGTTGAATCACTCGTACTGGGCTGGTTTGGATAAATCCTAGCCAGAATGAATTGAAGTTGAAGGAATTAATAAAACAAAGTATGTGGCACTAAACACAAAAGATATAACAAGGATAAAGCTAGATATTGAAAATGAGTGAGTAAACGGACAAAAAAGTAATTTAAATTAAGGCTTCTGATTGATTAAATTAACTTGTAACACATGTCCAAATAAATGCTAATTAAGTTAGACACTTGGCAACTAAAATATGTATATATTAAACTATTTACCCCAAAATAAATATCCATTATATTAAGCCTACCACCTTTAGGTATTTAAAGCTTAATAATCCACATTTGCAAATTTGACTTTTACTTTTATACATTTCTAAGATACGAATAACTTTTTGCTTCCTAATAGAGAACTCTATAAAAATTCACTTTAGATAGCCACACAAAAATAATAGGTGGGAATTTTTTTTTTCCCATAAGCTGGGTTGTGGAAATAAAAGGAGAATAAGCAAGAACTATTCAAGAGCAACATGTTAAAGAACTACCACGGAATGTAGAGATATAAACAAAGAAAAATTAAATAGGATAGCAGAGAATAATAAACATATCAAAACAGATTCTAAAAGAATAGAAAAGGAAAAAGAACCATTACTTTAGAAAGTTGGTGGTGGGATGAGATGTCACAGTTGTGATAAGAAGAAAAAATAACTGTTATAGAACTTGCCCAACAACTAACAAAGAATATTTTTCTTCATATCTTTTTGGAAAACTACAAATATTTGTGAACTTGCTAAATTAAAGGAGGAGAACTAGATCTTTCAAACATATCAAATGCACGGAGATTGATTATCTTGGTGAAAAAGTTATTCAAAGGTAGCTTTGAGAAGTTGTTGAATGAAAATTCTATATAAAGTTACAAAAGCGTTCCAAGTTTAGAGAATGGGAAGGTTATAATTCAGAGAAAACAACAATCTTAACGAACAGTTAAGAGAAAGCAATTTCTTTTTGTATAGTTGGGGTGTGCAAGGTAAGAAAGCATTGAAGAGGATAAAAAAATCAAGCTGGCCTAAAGCTAAATATTTTAGTCATTAAAATATTGTCCTCTTGATTTTTCCTCATCTGAAACTACACGTGAGTGTACTAATATATATTAAATGATCATTTGACTTTTGGCCACATTCCCATTAATATATAACACATATATATATATATATATATATATGGGAGAATGGCAGTAAACACCCCTGAGGTTTGAAAAAGGTGCAGAAAACTCCCTTCAATTTCACTTTGTGCAAATAACCCCCTAAAGTATCCTCCGATTGGGCACTTTGCACCCCTGCGACACTGTTCCGACAATTTTTTCGGTCACATGCATATCACATGACTTTAAAAAAATTTAAATTCCAAAATTGCCCTTATAATTATAGTTTTGGGTAATCGCAAACTTACCCTCACTTTTCAGAAAATCATTCAATGACACCAACATTTAACACACACTCTCTCTCTCACACACACACACACCTCTGCGCATACACAAACGCACACATATACATATATAAAATTTATTTAATTTTCTCTCTCTCTCTCTCTCTCTCACACACACACACACAGTGTCGCACATATACATATATACACACACATATATATATAGATCTATACATATATATACACACACACACACATATATGATGTAGATATATATATTTGTGTGTGTGTGTGTATATATATGTATAGATCTATATATATATGTGTGTGTATATATGTATATGTGCGACACTGTGTGTGTGTGTGTGAGAGAGAGAGAGAGAGAGAGAAAGAGAGAGAGAAAATTAAATAAATTTTAAATGTTTTTTTAATTTTATATTTATTTTCGAATTTAGTATTTTTTTTAAATTTAATATATATTTTTTTGAATTTTATATTTATTTTCAAATTTTATAATTTTTTATATTTTTTTCGAATTTTATAATTATTTTCGAAATTTAATATATATTATTTGAATTTTATATGATTTTTTTAATTTTATATATTTGTCTTGAATTTAATATGTTTTTCAAAAAAATTCAAAATTTATATATATTTATTTTCGATTTTATAATTTTTTTCGAAATTTAATATATATTTTTGAATTTTATATGTTTTTTTAAAATTTTATATATTTGTTTCAAATTTTTTATGTTTTTTGCGATTTTTATATTTATTTTCAAAATTTAATATGTTTTTTTGAAAAAAAAATAATTTCAAAATTTATATATATTTTTAATTTTATATTTATTTTTGAATTTATAATATTTTTCAAATTTTAATATATATTTTTTCGAATTTTATATATATTTTAAAATTTTAATAGAAATTAAATTATTAAATGATGGGAGGGAGTCTAATTGATAAAAGCACTATCCTTGTTTCCAAACAAAATAAGGATAAGACATTAAGGGTAGTTTAGGGATTTTTTAAAAAAATTCAGGATTATGTCATCGTTCAAGGGTCTAAGTGATGAGAATATTGATTTACAAATAAAATAATTAAAACTTACAAAAAAAAATAAAAATTTAACATCTGAGAGTATATTTAGTCTAATACATTAAAGGTAATGGCATAATTAATATTCTAACTAAAAGAAATAATATTTTTGTAATTTAAATAATTAAGAAATATAATAGTAAGGATAAGATTAAAGGTAAGGTGGAAATACAAAAAGTTTGGAGGATAAAAGGGTAAAAAAATTTGAGGGCAAGCCGATGGTGCAACCTTTATGAAATTTTAGGGGATTCTAAGTTCATTTCATTGTTGAGGGGGTATAGTAGGAAAAAAGAGTAAACTTGAGGGGAGTTTTAAGGAATTTATCCTATTTAATTTAAACAATTTAAATAAGGGCATAAAAGTAATTTCCCTTCTCCGTTACCGGAAAAGGTGTTTGAGGGTATTTAGTGCCCCTTTTTGAAACTTGAGGGGTGTTTTTAAACCATTAGGGGGTTTTCTGCACATTTTTCAAATCTCAGGAGTGTTTACTGCCATTCTCCCATATATATATAAATAATCCGATGAGAATGAGTAAGAATTTGAGTGAAATTAAGAGAGAGAAAGTGGCGTGAGTAAGAGAGAGAAATTAAAGGTTGTACTTTTGTTTGGTCAGACTTTGAATCAGTTAGGTGGTGTGAGCATGGAATTCAAGCACAGGTTGCACACCAATGGATTTTAAAAGGGTGTGCGCGTGGAATCCAAACACAGGTTACACCCCCCACTAATGTGCCCAACATACAATGGACCCATCCTCCATTAATTCGTTGACCCCCTTCAAAAAATTTATAGCCGTTTGAGATAAGATTCATCTTTACATCCCACATTCTTCATCAATTAATCGATATTTTTCTACACCTTCCTCTTTGTTCTGGTTGATCACTCTTCATCGTCTCTCCTTTCTATATCTTGTTTCTTTAACCTTTCTTGGTCTAGAAATTTTTTATTTTTCTTGCCCGAATATTTTATAAAAATATTTCATGGCACACCCTCTAAAGTTGTAAAAGATGTTAGATCCCCATCAACGCGAAGTTTCTCGGTGAATTGGAAGAGTGCTACTTGATATCGATCAATGTCAAGCTTCGAATTTCGGACTGTCAAGAGCGGGCTCATGACTACCCTATGGGTGAGGTGGCCCTCTACCGCGCATTCTTTTTAGACGGGCTACGTCTCCCCCTTCCCCAAATTTTAAGGGAGATCTTGCATCATTTCGGTCTTCTTCCTGATCAACTTAACCCCAATGCATGAAAGATGATATTTGGGGCTAGCCATCTTTGGCATCTCTGTGAAAATGGATCTATGACTCTTGATGAGTTTTGATCCATCTATATCCTTGGAAGGAATAACTCTTGGGCATTTCTTACAACCAATAATGGTTTCCCGCCGGTTGAGAAAGATAATAAGAGAAATTGGGCGGAGCAATTTTTCTTTGTTAGGGGAAATGGATGGGAGTTCTTGGACATTGTTGGCAATATTGATGACAACCCCTCCGTTCCTAGGACGCAGAGCGTTCTTGTTGAAGCTGGCAAGTTCTACCCTTTTTTTTTTCTTAGCATTTGACCCGAAGCAGAGCTATATTCAATAAATGCGTCCGAGGTGAAATAGAGAAAGATCAGACGGTTGCCAAGCATCAAGCGGAGATTACTAAGCTGCGGGACTCCTATGAGCGCCAGAGCCAGCAGGTCGAGGTTGCCCAAATAAAGGAGACCGCTAGGTTGAGGGGGACTTATGAGTCCGACTTCTAGAGGGAAATAGAGAGACAGGTTTCTCTTCTATCCCAACAGCTAAGTGAGGCAAGGATTGATGGAGTCGGGGAGTTTAGACACTCCCGTTCAAGGAGCAACAACTGGAGTATTATTTTGGCAGCTTTGAGGACCTTCACGGGCAGGCGAGTACTCGCTATCCAGCACAATATTTCACTGGATTCGGTCCTAGTGGCCGACGTGGACAGTAGTCCCTTTTTCATTTTCCATGTACTATCTGTTGTAGTATCGTAGTGTTTCATTATCTTTCCTTTCCATTTGTTGTACTTTGGAATTTATGAATGAAATTATTTTCATGGATCTTGATTTTTAATTTGTGTATACAAAACTGAACCTTTTGATTAAGGTAGTTTCTATTAAAAGATAAGTCGTAATTTGACCTCTTTTTTTTTTCGTTTATGTAAGGTTTGAGGCTTCACTCAACCATACTTTTTCAATAGTGTAGTATAAGATTATAAACCCGAGCTTCACTCAGCTCCCCTTTTCTGATAGGGGACCTATTATTTGGGTGGAAAAAATATATTTATGATAACACAGTAGAGACTCGGAAATTGAAATGAAAGTATTCCCTTTATTGATGATTAGCGGGATGACCGCTTTGACAATTAATGTAAATTGAATCAACAATAGAATGCTCGATGACTTATTGCAAGCTAGATCTAAGTGAATGAAACTACTCAACATGATTCTAATGAAAATAAAATAGAGGGTAACCGAAACTAACCCTGATGCTACATTTTTGCATCTACTAGTAATACTTCCTCAAGTGTTGGACATTCCAGGGATGGGGTAGCTACTTTCCTTGGAGGGTCTCCAACCAGTACGCTCCTTGCCGTTGCGTACAGGTTACCCTGCAGGGACCTTCCCAATTAGGAGTCAACTTTTCCATTTTCACAATTTCGCGATTACGAGTGAGCGGGGTGACTTCCCGTAGGACAAGGTCTCCTGGGTGAAATCTTCTCTACTTTCACCCGTGCATTGTAATATCATGACATTGCTTGTTGGTAGACCGAAACCCTCATTTTGGCTTGTTTCCTCCTTTCCTCAATTAGGTCCAAGCTGACTGTCAATTCCTTTTCATTCTGGTCCGGGTCATAGTGGAACGTCCGATAGCTTTCCAACTGATCTCTATCGGGGTTACAGCCTTACTGCCAAAGGCAAGGAGAAAAGAGGTCTCACCCGTGGGTGTCTTTGCCGTGGTCCTATAAGCCCACAGTATAACAGGCAATTGTTCGGGCCATAAGCCTATAGCCTTTTCCATACGCTTTTTGATCGTCGCGAGAATATATATTTTGAAATATATATATATATTTCGGACAAAATATATATTTTGGAATATATATATAATTCGTCAAAAATATATATTTTCCAAATTGTGTTTAAAAAATATGATTTTTTATGAAAAATCATTGTTTTGTGAAAAATATACATTATTTTTAAAATATAAAAAATATATATTTCAGAAAAAAATTATTTTTTGGAAACAATTCATATTTTGGAAAATAATATACTACCTATGTCCCATATTAGTTGTCCACTATTGCAACTTTACTTGTCCCAAAATACTTGTCCAGTTCGAATTCCAATGCAATTTAACCTTCCACTTTCCCCAACTACCCTTCTTCCACTAACTTTAAACAAATACCGGATCCCACCATAATACTATATCATTAAGGGCAAAATTGAAAATTGCACACTAGTCAACCCAAATCAATAAAATGTTAAAAAATCAAAATTGGACAACTATTGTGGGACCGAGGGAGTATATTTTTCTAAAAAAAATTATTTTTCGGGAAAAAATCATATTTTGGAACATAATATATATTTTTCCCAAAAAAATATTTTTTGAAAACAATTCGGAAAATATATATATATTCCGAAATATATATTTCATTTTCCAATATATATATATATTTCCTTAAATATATATATTTTCTGAAATAAAATATATATTGTTTTCGAAAAATATTTTTTCTCTGAAAAATATATATATTTTTGAAATTTATATTTTTTACGAAAAATATAATTGATTTTTGATAAATAATATTTTTAAAGGCTTGATTTCACTAAACCTTCCTATACTATTGAAGGGTAGTTTAAATATTATGATTCAAAATGTGATGGGAGGGGGCATAGTGATGAAATTGAATAGTATAGGGGACAAAGTGGATACAGTAGAGGTTAGTTGATTAAATTGAATACTATATGGGAGTTTTGTGAAATTAACCATTTTTTTAATTTGGGTTTAGTTGGCATCGTAAAGTAACCATGGTTAATTTAACTACAGTTGGTGGTGGAATTAAATAAAGTCCAAGGAGTTTTTGGTCAAGAAGGGTTAAGTGCATTAAACCCCCCTCTTCTTTCTTTTCTCTCTCAACTAACTCTCCTGAACTAAGCACTGCCCCCCTAAACTATTTAAGTGTTGCATTTAACTCCCTCTCGTTATAACACCGTTAGTTAGAATTAGGGTAATTTGCACTCTGATCCCCTGAGGTTTCAGTCAGTAGCACTCGCCCCCTGAAATTTCATTTTCCTTGCAATGACACCTCCTGACGGGATGAAGACCTCATGAAATGACTCTTGTACCATTACTTTAGTTTAAAAGATATGTTGCCTAAATTAATGGACCAAACAACTCTGTGTCTTAAGCTCAATTTGAAAAACTTTTCAAGTACTTTGGATACAATGATTTTTGAAATATTATCACCTTTCTTTAAATTATTTTTTAAAATTTTTTATTTTGTAATATAGGCCCCAAAAGTTATCGTTTTATAATTTTTCCCTAAAACTAATATTGTGACCTTTTACATTAAATAATAATAATACACTTTATTTATGATTATATATTTTTTTGTATTTTAGAAGGTGATACATGTAAAAAATTAATTTAATATTTATTATTATTCTTTGTTTATAATTTATTATTCTTTGTGTAAAATTAATTTAAGCCATTACACAGTAAAATAATAATAAACTTTGCTTATTGTAATCTTTTATATTTTTATAAAAATATGACAAATGGTTTATTATTTATTAATTTTTTTGTAAAGTTAATTTAAGCCCTTACACTTTAAATAATGACAAATTTTACTTATTATAATTTTTTATATTATAAAAGGTGATAATGAATCGAAATATTAGACAATCCTTATGTTTTTATTAGTAGTATATAGATAGATAAATATATACATATTTTTGTATTTTAAGTTATATTATTTTTTCTTGCCAAAATATATTTGTCTTATATCTTTACTCTATATCTTATGAAATATCTATTAGAGTTATATTTCAATTAATGTATATTAATTAAATAATATTTTTTTAAAAAAAATATGAAAATATTTATAACCCCTTGTCTTATATTTTTACTCTATATCTTTTGAAATATTCATTAGAGTTACACTTCAAGTAATGCATATTAATTAATTATTATTATTTTTTAAAAGTATGGAAATATTTTTAACACCTTTTCTTTTACTCTATATCGTTTTGACATACTCCATAGAGTTGCACTTCAACTAATACATACTAATTCATTAATTTTTATTTTGAAGAAAATGTTTGGAAATATTCCCAACATCTCACATTTTATAATAGTTGTTATAGATATATATACATTATAGGATTTTTATCTTAGGGCATGGAGGTAATTTCACCACCTAAATATTTGTCTCATGAAATAAGGGAGACATCACAAGGACATTCCGGTCATTTCTCCTTTTCAGGGGGTGTTATTGCAAGAAAAATGAAATCTCAAGGCGCGAGTGCAATTAATCAAAACCTCAGGGGACTTGAGTGTAAATTATGCTAATTATAACTAACGGTGTTATGACGGAAGGGGTGAATTGTAAAAATCGTGATAGTTTGAGGGATTCATAGTCAAAAATATAATTCAGAGGGATTAGTTGAGAAAGACAAGAAAAAAGAGGGGGTAAGAAAAATTAGAAGACTCCAACAATATTACAAGGGAAAGGAATCGTCTGAAGTTCGTTGTCTGCAGTTCGGGCCCCACCTGCATCCAACAGTCAACAACAAACCACTTTACCATCGGACGGCTCTCGTTTTGCCATGCCAGCTGGATTAAAAGCCAAATCTGAACCATGAGTCTAACCCTGGTTAGATATTATATATGTATTTTATTCAATGTTTATTTTTGGGCAGTGTGGTTCCTATTTTACCCCTAAAAATATTTGTACACAAATACAAAAATATATGAGGAGAGAGAAAGGTCCGAGTAGAGAGACGTTTTGTAAGCAACTATTCGTTTCCCAAAACCGAAAGCAAGTCCGAAAGCCAAAAACCCTAGTCGCTACAAACTCCCCTTTCCTCTCTCTCTACAAACTTCTCTCGCCTCTCTCATCACAAGCGCTACCCTCACTCTCCAGACTCGCCTCTCTCATCACAAACGCTACCCTCACTCTCCAGACTCGCCCTCGCTCTACGAACGCGTTCGAGGTTAGTTCGATCTCTCTCTGCGATTTCTTTACTGTGCTGGATTTGGAATTTGGTTGGAAATATATATGTATATGTGTATATATGTATAGCTATGTGATAAATCTGTTCTTGAAAGCTCATGGTCTGGTTGTTTCAATCTTGGGTTTGAAATTAGGGTTTTCTTGTTGAAAGAAATTGGGGCTTTCCGGGTTGTATTATCATACAGAGGGTATGTGTATATATTTAGATTAATTTGATTTTGGTACTTAGAAAAACCAATCTGATATAACAACTTGAACACAGCCTTGTCCTCTTTGACGAATTTCTCCAATGCCCGTTTTACTAGATATTTACTGTTTCTGTTTCCATTGATTGCTACTGCGACGCTTACTTCACTTATCTCAATTTCCTCCATTAGTATGCTAATTCTCCTAAGCAGTGAATTCTTGCAAAATGAAAACAGTTAGTACTTGCAGTTAAATAAAAAGATAGGTTATCAATTGAAGTTGAAGAGCTAGTAATCATTTGAAAGGACCTCCAAATTTGTCATTCTTTTCTAACAATCCCATATACTAAGATTCCCCTATTAACCTGCAAATTTTGTAATAAACAAATAACAGGAGAAACAAACACAACCTTATCCCCAAACTAGAGAATCAAATTGGATATATTTTTAGTACTGGAGAGAAATAGAGATGCATTTTTCTGTAACCGAACTGTGAACTCTACATTCAATAACGTAGAATAGCATACTTCAAATTGTTCCAAGAGAAAAGTGGAAAAATAGCAAAAAGAAAAAAAACACAAACAGACACGGGCTCATTATTGGTAACCCATAATGAATTCACCCAAACTTTTTAAATAGCAGCACAAAAATAAATAAATAAATAAAAACACCCAGAGAGATATGTATAGAAAATTTTCAAAAGAAATACCAAGAACAAATTTAAAAATACCATAACAGCTTATAATTACCCCTTCAAAATCTGAAATTTCTCAAACCCATCTGAACTAGCACAATTCAGTTAAAACCCATCATATTCTCTCTCTGAAAAAGGCACCAACTTGGGAGAAATTCAAACAAGACTTATATATGCACATATACATATACATGCACACTGTATATGCAGAGCTCTATGCAGTTTAGCAGAATCAGATGACGTGAACCCGAAAGGAACTTTCCAACCCGTTACGCACCAAAATACAGAGAAATTTTTTTTTTCTGTCAACTCTCAATTCGTAGTAATTGATTTTTTTTTTTTCAATCAGTAGTAGAGCTAGTTGATGTTAATTTTTGTGGATGTTCAACCTTAGAAAAGTTCAAAACTTTCTCTGGGTACTTGAATTTTGTGTCTGTTGTGTGTTCAACATGTTTTCTTATTCACTTTAATAAGCATGTATGATGTGTGTATATATATATATATATGGATATAAATTCGACAACTGAAGTCTCTTATCTGCAGGCTGTAAGTTCTGTAATCCAGTGTTGTTTGTGCCTCTATACTAAACAAGCTAGTGATTGCTGGTGAATAGAAAAGAAAGGCATGTATAAATCCATATTGGGTATATGCATATAGTAATTAAAAGAAAACTTCGGAGTTGGATAGTAGTATGTGATTTGATCTGAAGTTCATTATCTGTTACCAAAAAGGGCACTTCATTTAAGGGAGCTACTCATGTGTGATATAAAATGTGACAACTATCATAATAGGAAAAACAAAACTATTAACACTGCTGGTGATTACAGAAAACAAACGGTGTTTTTCGAATCGATCTTGTGTATCTGAAGTTGGTTGACACAGTAGTAAATGTTTCTTTAATGCCACATTCATGTCCCTTGAACTGCTTAAATTGCTAGTTTGTACTTTGGACTAATTTGTTGATTGTTTGTAATTAGTTGGCAGCGGCACCACCTTCTGTTAACTATGGGTATTATTTCCCCAGCAATAGTGATTGGTCATACAATGACCATGGATTTTTTTAAAATTAGGTTATGGAAAAAGGAAAAGAAAAGAAACTCAGAGGTTTAATCTATTGTGGTAAAGTGTGGTCGGTCTAGTTGTTAAAGTAGGTTTAATCCATTATTCAAACTTGGCACCTAGACTACTTGGCCGCCAGTTCCTTTGGTTTCCATGGTCTAACTCCTATGTGGATATTTTGTTAGCCATATTTTGGAACCCTGAATGAAGAAGTTTTCTATAAGCTAGTGTTTATTAACATTTCTTAGCTGTTGAACTAATTTATTTTTCTGCAATCTTTGATGGAATTTTAATTATTATATATTGTTTGTAAATGGTATAGGCAAAACCTTTGTGAAGGGTTTGGAGCCCTTTGTAAAATGGCTGGAGGAGGCAGAGCAAGAGGAATAAGTGAAATGTGTGGTCGTGATAAATGTAATGGACCATCTCTAAATTTTTAAACGGGCTTGTTTTATTTCTTTTTGGTGTGTTTATTGTTGTATGGCGATTTTTTTTATTTTTTTATTACTTTCACTAATGTAGCCACTATGGAGTTCACAATAAATGTCACATCCGAACGTGTTCATCACTAGTAGTATTTCTTTGAAGTTTTTCTAGCTTTTAATTTGGTATCATGATCACATGACTCTTTTCATTTGTTACTTCATCTCTCACTGTGAAGAGGGGCTTGGCATCATCAGCTTTCATTATTGGTATTCTTTAATGATTTTCTTGGTCTTTAGTCAAATTTTTTTTTTTTTTTTTTTCCATAATTATAGACTGATTTCTTCTTTACTTGATTTAGATTTCTTACACAAGTCCCAAATGATTAAGAGATATGAATGGAAAGATATCAAGGTCTTTCTAAAGAAGAGAAAGATAGGTATAAGTATCTTTCTATATTAGATTTGGTAAACATGATCAGACATGACACAAAGGAATTGGGGAACACAAGGGGTCGTGGAGTCTTTGCTTATATGTGGAAGCATTCCAATGGATGTCAGTTTTCTGGATATTGTTCAGATGAAGTAGTAACCACTGATGCATCGTATGATGATGAAGTGCAGGTTGCTTCTTGGCCTTTAGTGTTCAGAGCCGTGTAGGTAACATTAAGGAGATGTTGGGAATCATTGCTGGCTGGCCTTGTGTACCTCATCCATAAGGGTATCATCAATGGTAAAGTCGTAGCAGATTGTTTGTTTGCTGTACGGTGGCGCTTGAAAACCCAACATTTGGCAAACAATCTGCTACGACTTTACCATTGATGATACCCTTACGGATGAGGTACATAAGGCCAGCAATGATTCCCAACATCTCGGTTTTTTGGACTTTCTGTTCTTTAGTTAAAAGTGCATAGTTAAACCAAACACTGTTTTCAAACCTTTTTGTCTTGGCAGCTGTTCTATTGTTATAAAAACTATCAAAGGGAGTGATAGGTCTGTACTGCAGGTCTGCCTCAATCTCCTTAATGTTACCTACACGGCTCCGAACACTAAAGGCCCAAGAAGCAAGCTGCATTTCATCATCATACGATGCATCAGTGGTTACTACTTCATCTGAACAAGATCAACATTTCATTATGGCACTTGAATTCTCCATTTTCAGCACTGAATAATAATTGCGGTTTCTATACTAAAAAGCTCGTTTTGTATGGAAGTCTGAAATATAAGCTTACAAATGTACGGAGATTTTCCGAAGATGCATATCTATATAAACTAGGCGACCTCCATTTTTTTCAGCTGAGCTTCAATGAGGCTTTCAGACTTGGTTCACTTTCAGTATTTGTCATTTGTGCATGAATAATATTGGCTTTCAGTATTTAACATTGCAATTCAAAGTACTTTTACTGTTCATTGTACTATTATCTTTGTATTTCAATTACACAATTCATAGCAAAATTGTACTATTAGATTTATATAAACAATAAGAGTGTAAATACTTGAATGTAATTAAATGATTCAATAATAATATAGTAAAAAAGAAAAAGGGAGTAACAATTCTATAGAGAATGATCAGCATATAAGACATTCTACAAAAGTAGCGACAAAACCCAACATATAACCATTTAAGCATCCAATGTAAGCTCTTTTAATAAATTAAAATATTTATAGACTAAAAGTCCTACAAAAATATTTAATAAATAAATATTTATTTGACGATATGCAATTAAATTTGAAATTAAAATTGATGCATTTTTTTCTGACAATATGCAATTAAAATTGTTACATTGATTATTTTAAAAGCATGCAAAAAGAATTTAGAGCTTATTTTGTTTATAAATTTTGAATTTAAGGCTTCTAAAGAATAATAACATCTCAAAATTATTTCCCGAACTACCTGCTTACACACACAACCTTAACACTAGTCGCTAATTTAAAAAAGGGTGAATGATGCTAAACACCCCTATAGTTTCAAAAATGTGAAGAAAACCCCCCTAAAGTTCACTTAGTGCAGATAACCCCCTATAGTATTCCAATTTTGTGCACTTCGCACCCTCGTGACATTGTTCCTGCAACTTTTATGACCAGAATCATGTCACGTGCAGAACACATGGTATTAATTTTTCTAAAATTCCTAAAAGGCCCTTACCCCATTTACCAATCTACCCTTCTTCTAAAATATCATATATATGACCTATAAGTATACTTATCTTCTTCAAGCTTCGCCTATATCTTTTTCAACCTATATGTAAATGAATCTAGCCTCAACCTCTCTCTGACTCTTACCCAAGTCCTAGCTGAATAAATCAACCCGCAATTCATCCTCAATCTTCAATCTCGACAACCCGAAATCCAAAATTTTTGTTGTGCTCCGAATTGAGCAACACATTGCTGGGATTCACATCGCTATGGATCACCGGAGGGTCACATTCGAGATGCAAATAAGAAAGCGCGCGAGTGATGTCCTGAACAATCTCAAATCTTTGGACCCAATTGAGATTCGAATTCGGGTTTTCTTCAGAGAAAAGATATTCCTGGAGACTCCGATTGGGCATGTACTCGTAAACTAGTATTCTTTGCTTCTTCTCATTGCAAAATAGAGGTAGTAGAGGACGACAAAAAGGACGATGAGGGAGGCAATTGCGGTGATGATGAGGAAGAGGAGGATGATGGGGGTTTTGGGTTTAGGGTTAGGGTTTGGAGGGATGGGTTGTCTCGAAGGCATTGTTGGGGGTGTTTGGTGATTTAGGGTTTCTGAGTTGTTATTGAAGAAGAAGAAGAAGAGAGGGTGTGTGTGTGTTGGTCTCTGTATCCAAGGAGGGTTGCTTTACAGTTGGATAATCATTTGGATTATTATATATATGTATGTGTATGAGTGTGTGTGAATGTATGAAATCTTGTGTTTTGTGTGATTTGTTATTAGTTTATTGAGTTGAAAATGGCGATTAAGAAAGGAGAGTGATGAGAGAGATGGTTTAGGGGACCCAAATGTGCTTTTGTTAATTAATTACAATGTATAAGTGGTTGCATAAAACGGTGTAGTTTTGATGAAGGGATAATACCGTCTTTTTGTATTTCAAGCTGACTTATTAAAAAAATATAAAGGAGTAATTTCCCTTTTTCGTCGCTGGAAAAGGGCTTGGAGGGTGTTTAGCCCCCCTTTTGGAAACTATAGGGGGGTTTAGAAACCTTTAGGGGGGTTTAGCGCCCATTTTGGAAACTATAGTGGTGTTTAGCGCCATTCTAACACATTTAATTTCTTAATGAAGAACCAAAAAGGAAAAAATAACTAAACGGGTGTGTTAATCAACTATATAGACACATTCTTGAACACATTTGTATATACAAGAATAATGGGGGAATTCAGTTGGAATAGTCCTAATATTTTACAAATCAACTCTATAATTATTATTATCCTTGCTAATAACTTCTCTTTTTTTTCTTTTCTTATGATAATAGTATTTTCTAAACAATCAATATATATCTTTATAATATTTTTATATTAAACAAGATGACAACACAAGAAGCCTAGGTACTTCTCTTTTTATTATTATGATAATATATTTTTTTTCTCAATGATTAATGGTGCCATCATCAAATGTCAAACATTTGAGGTGGGATAGGGCCAAAATGCGCATTGAGGGTAGTTTAGGTATTAAAAAAATTATAGTCATATCATGTCTGATTTGATTTAAAAATGATATTAAGGTGTAAATAATGTGTGTCGGAAAAAATAAAAGGTTTAAATGAATTTTTTAAAATCAAAGGGGATCTGATTAAAGAAAAACTAAACTTTAGATGTGTAAATGAATATAGCGGGAAAAGACGAGTTCAATAAATGGGACGAAACAGAATGGATGTGAATTTTTAGCCGTTGGATTCAGAATTAATTAAGATTTTGGAAAAAGAATCGGTGTGTGATTGATGGTGTAGATGAAGAGGTGTAGTGAGGTGTGTACAACTTGTAGTTGTAGATTCCAAGGTTGTTAGGATCGCGATCATGTGTAGGATTGTTAGGGGGTCTGTAGGATCGGGATCGTAGAATCGTAAGTAGGATTGTAAGATTCTAGCACATTGTTATAAAAAACGTTTAAATTAACTTTTTAATCAATGGTATCTCTATAATAAAACAAAAATATACTCAAAACATCAAGTATATAAAAAAAAAAACATAATCATAAAGTCAATTTTAAAAATATTATAAAGACTATGCGCATGTTTGGCAGGGCTTCCCAGAGCTCCAAAACGGGCTTTTATACTGAAAAAGGCCTTTCACAATTTTTTTTTTTTTGTGTTTGGTAAATATTTAAAACGGACTTCCACATCAAGTCCAGCTCTTCAAAAGCCCGTTCAAGCAAAGCAACAAAAACATGCTTTTGAAACTCACGTTCTGCGAAGCCAGGAGACATTTACGCAACAAAAACATGCTTTTGAGACTCACGTTCCGTGAAGCCAGGAGACATTTACGCTTATATTTTGTGATCACAAATTTGACCCTATAAATTAGAAGAGGTTTCCCATATTAACCTTTTATTTACAAATTATTACCACATAGATACTTATCAGTCCCATGTTATCCGGAAGAGTAACAACAACCTGACTAGTAAAATGTAGATGAGATTGCTTCATCTTCTTTCTCTCAGGAGTTCCGCCGCGTGACATACTTACTCAAGCCACTAGTATTTGGATCTCTACAAAATCTTGAAAAAAATATGTGATTACAACTTTTTTTTCAAAGATGGTACGTTTATAGATGAAATTAGTGATGATTTTGAGTATTGTTGCACACTTTTTCTTGATTCTTTCTCATCGCTTTCTAATTCCTATTTGCCATTAACATGACTGTAAGTTCATCTATTTACCTCCACAAATTTTTTGCCCCAATGAAGAGTTACTTTGTGTTATGTATTTGAAGACTCCTCCTGAAACTAAAAGACTTGCATTCTTTCTTGATTGTATTTATGTTCTAACAAAGACTTGCATTCTTTGAGTTATCTGGAGGTGGTTGGTTCCCTAGCAATAATCTCATTTACTTTGTCACAAAACACTCGTCATCCCAATGAAAGGAAAAAGAAAGTGTTGTAAAGGTAAAGTTGAGAAGAGATAAAACATAAATTCTACAAGGAAAAAAAAAGACAAAAATACGTATGTATAACTATGACATAATCTACTTTTGTTTTTAATTAGTAAACTTAAATTTATATTAGTAGAGATGAAGAGTAATTATTTAATCATGCTCATTCTTCATCTAAAAATATAATATAAATCATAAATTGACATGAGGGTAAAAGTGTAAAATGAAAACTGTCTGACCCATAAGAGAACTTATTTAAACTTTATCACCAAACGCAAGACATAAATTTTTTATTCAAAGGACTTTTTAAAGTTGTGTTCACCAAACATCTTTTATTTATTTATTAAAGACCTTTACGTGACTTCATATGTCTGAAGGACTTCTTAATAAAAGTCCTTTTGATACAAAAAGCCCTCCAAAACGCAACCTATATGCATATGTGCTTAATTAAATTCTCTTATTATTCTCAAATCGGGGTCACCTGGTCGGATGGGCACACACTTTGCCCTCACCACTGGTGTTCCCTTGATAAATTCTTCCCATCCCTGTTGTTGTCTTTTCCAATACTTGTGTTGATTAGTTGATTTTTGCCCTTGACGATCAATATCACAAAAAACAAACTCTCCTACTCCATCGGTTACTTAGTATACATAATCTTCATCAAACCGATTATAGCTGTCTCGCACATAATCTGCATGTTCAACAAACAAGTATTCTTGTGGCACGCCTTGATCGCAACCAAACTGCAACGCTAATCGCCGTGGGTTATATGTCATTGCCACATCATCTCCATCTTTGATCACTGGCAAGTACCCAGGAGTAACCACAATCAACAACATCAACATTGTAGGAGTTAAGTTATATGTATAACGATCAATCTTGGTTTCTTGATCGAAATACATTGTAGCTCTCAATGTCCCGATCAACGTTTGAGCATATGGCCGACAAACAAAGTATTAAATAACAGAAGTTCTTGTTCCGATTGATAAAACACAGTTGTTCAAGTTAAATCATTAATTCAATCTCAACTTAAGAATATAATCAATAAATAAGTCTTATTTAGGTAATTTGCTTGGTCTCTCACTACATAATCATCATATAAGTGTCATTCATCAAATTCCCCCATTTGTAATAAAAATAAATAAAAGACTACATTACTCGGCTAGGGTTTCATTGGAAACCCTAGATACCGACTAGCCGCTCATGATAATAGGAGACTCCATTGTTGATGTAACCGCTAACTTCATGATTGGATGGTTGGTTCTTGAGTTCTTGAGGAAGGGAGCCTCTCTTAAAGAGAGAGACTTTTTATGAACAATAATATCAAAAGATGTGATATTCTAGAAATCCAGGTATATCAAGATATATTCTCTTCATGAATTCTACCCGTATTTATAGAAAAATGTTGGTGTAGATATGGCATGTTCCTTGCTTGCACTCCAATAGATCTTAGGGACTAAGAAATGGTGTTGAATGGACGATTTTGTCCTGTGATATACTTGTACACAAAGTTAGAATTCTGCAGTGTAGTTTCACACAGATTCCAAGACGGCGTAATTTCGAATGCTTGAGGAGTCCACCGATTGATCGGTAGCTCCTGAAATTTATTATTTATTTAATCCGCGAATTTCCTTGCTTCAGCCACTTGTACTCTATTTTACTGACTTGTACCTTGCCGATTTAAGTGTAAATATCTTCTATGTGTTGCTCCGAATTCAATGTATTTGCTAAAAACCCAGAATTAACTCAATTTTGCATTAAGACCCTGAAAACATGCTTAACACGCAACTCGCATAAAAATATCAAATTAATAGAATAAAGAAATTAACAAGAGGTATATTAACGCTCAGAATTCCAACTATTCTGGTCTCATCAGAGATACATGTGTATGTACCATATGTCACCCCACACTACGCCTTATCGCCTCCATCAACTGGTCCAATTTGTAATACAACGATCCTAGAAACGGTGCTGTTAAAGGAAAGGCTCCTCCTCCAACCAACACCACTGTCATTGGGATCAAATAGCTATGCATTCTATCATCAGGGCTTGATTCAAAGATAAATCTTGATAACCAACACAGTATGTATGCAGCCAGATTGGCTCTATTGGTTAGACCAGGTCCATCGATCCTTTCCCGATCCGCTTTTGCCACATCTTTCATGGCTGGCTGAATATTCTTAAAGAAATAACGGACCCAGTTCCCAAATGTACACTTACTTCCACATGAGCCTCTAATCGCTTTTCGGGAACCATTTCTTTCAAACATTGTTTCAAAATGCTTCACTATTTCATGACACGCCAGTAGAGCAGATCGACCTCTATGATTTTATCTCCTTCTGTCAACACAATCGAGCATGGATTCATCGATCCATGATAATGTAGTCCAGTTAAGTATAGAACATCCTCTAGAGTTGGTCCAAATTCTCCCCACGATGCAATAAATGTATAGGTTGAAGTGTTCCACCTCGATACCAATACCTCCAATGCTTTTATACCTTGCGGAATCGAGACTGTCTTTGTCCACCTAATCACTTCATAAATACGAGCACTCTTCAATTGTCTCACCTTCTCTAGATCGGAGAAGACAAATTCAGTCCATTCATCCTACCCTCCGCATGCCGATTGGTTTCCTTTCCATCATATGAAAGAATATGGAAAAAACCTCTTTTCGATATTAAATCTTAGGGTTTTATCGACTGGAATCCCAGGTGACTCTTCAACTATCCCTTCACTCTCGAGAAACAACCTTTCTCTTTCCAACTCCGACGCGTCATCACAAAAATGCCTTACTCGATACCAAAACCGATTGGTTGTTCCAAAGAATGATGTTTTTTTCCATTCTACCGGTGCCAGAGCTTTTGGAATCACTTTATCCTTCCCACAAAGCTCTTTCAATGGTGCCATGTTACTTATAGACTATATATGCACTATAATCAACAATAAAAATACTCCAAACACAATCATTGCAATCTTTCCTTAATTCTCCATCCTTAGAGTTTAAACTAAAGTTAAAGCTTCTCCTCTGCTATGGCTTTTTCTCACGACTCTATATTTTTTTGTTTGTTGTTGTTTGCAAATGCTTGTAAAATAGCCTCTCTTACTTCGTTAAAGCCTATATATATATACACCACATCCATCTTAGGATGGTCTTTACCACATTTTACATTCTCTCTCTCTCATCCGCCGCCTAATTCAATTGCCATAATGAGCATATTTTGAAACTGGTGCTGTAACTGCCCTCTTTCTCAAAGATGGGATGTTTCAAAACTCAGCACACGATTTCAACTTGCACGTGCCCCCTATTGCATACGCACCCACGTGCATGGGGGATAATTGTGGGTGTTGTAAACTATTATAACACATATTGAACAAGTTAAATCGACAACAACAAAGAGATGACGATATAGGAAACATCTCTCATACATGCCTTAGGGAATCGATCAAGTATTTTGGATTGGAGGATGAAACATAAGAAGGAATTGAGGAGATCTAATTGAAAGATGCAATTGATTCAATCGAGCTAGCACTTAAGATTGTTGAAAAGTCAAAGAGCCGATGACAACAAGCTAAAAGAAATGATGAGGTTGAGTCAGAAGCAGTAAATAAACATTTAATGCTTCGCTCGATATCACTTGTTATTATTGACTTTAGAGGCACGTGTCAAATCATGTCTTGTCATGGGATTCAACAATCGAGGAGATCTTGAGTCCTATATAAAGAGAGCTCCATCGATGTGCAAAGGATGTCAATTATTCCTATGAATTGCTTCTTCATTTAGTCTTATGTTTCCTCTTGTTCAGATCTTGTATTGATTCCCCTCATATTTAAAATAGAATTGGTTCTTGATATTCATTTAATATAAATTGTATTGAACCCCCTTTATTACCTTTCTTATCATGATCTATCATCTTATTGAGTCGATGGACATTACTACTGTTGCAGATTCTTTATCTCTTTCAGATTTGCTAATCAATTTGTTACTACTAGAAAATTTTAGATTATAACATACATGAGTATTATCAAATATTAATAGGGTTAATTTCATTTACACCCCCTGAGCAGGGGCGGAGCTAGAAAAAATCTCTAGGAGGGGTCACATGTAATTTTTTGTGAATTTATTCATAGAATATTTAATTTTTTGGGGTAGTGATAGGATTTATTGCAAATAAATGGGAAGCATATGCAATTTTTATGTACTTATTCATAAAATATAAAATATTTTGAAATAGTAAAGGGAATTTTAAAAAAAAATTGGGAGGGGGCATATGCAATTTTTATATATTAATTCACAAAATATATAAATTTTTCTCTAATAAAAAAAAATTGAAAACTTTGGGAGGAGCCATGGCCCCCCTCCCCAACACGTAGCTCCGTCCGTACCCCTAAGGTTTGTTCTCACTTCAATCACACCCCCTCAGATTTACAAATCATCATTCACCTCCCCTGTCAGATGTTGTCAGTCAACAATTAAATGAAATGTCCAAAATACTCTTATACCAAGCACCCTTTAAACCCCTTATAATCCAGGATAGCACTATCTAAGTTTCCAACCAGCTATAAACCTATTCAAAATCAGGTATAAATCTATGTCCAAATAAATCTATCTCTTTATATCATAGCATAGGCATTAAATAAAAAATTAGAAGAGACCAACATTGCGAATAAAGCTTATTACTTCAATCATCGCATTTTAATGTTAAATACCAATAGCTTTAAAAACATAGAAAAGTTAATCGCTGGTTTATGTGAGGTTAAATGAAAAATGTTTTATTTTGTGCAATATGGGAATTCTTACAGTTACTTTTTTTTGGGTAATTATTTTTATTACAGTTACTTTTATTATAATATATATATATATATATATATTTTGTTGCAACAAAACATTTTTATAAAATATTATACAATAAACTTTTAATTCAACTCTTATACTTTGCAATATTTTCTCATAAAAAAATTCATTTTTTAACTATACAAAAATTTTGAAACAAAAGTTAGGGTACCGAAGTTCTGTAAATGACAATAACATATGAAGCATATCCTAATTTATTCTATTTGCACCATTATATATATTTATTGGCATAAAAGAAAAGATGAGTGAAAATGTTTAATTATTCACCTTGGTCCTTGGTTAATTAATACAAGGGTAATTTACACATAACCCCTGAGGTTTCAAGATTTAATCACCAAACCCCCTGCCGTTCGCCGAACCCCCTGACATTTCAGATTTTAATCAAATATCCTCTCCAGCCATTTTTCATGTCAAAATGACTTAAATGGCCCTCACATAAATTATAGTTTCACCTCTCTTTTTTGGGCATATTATAAGTTCCCCCATCTTGTTTGGATAATTACACTTTCCCCCCTCTGTATATATATATATATATTTATATATAATTTGAACAAATATATAAAATTTGAAAAAAATATATATAATTCAAATATATATATATATAAAATTCAAAAACTATATATTAAAATTTGAAAAAATATATAAAATTCAAAAAAAATAAATAAATTTTGAAATATATATAATTCAAAAAATATATATAAAATTCGAAAAAATATATAAAATTAGAAAAACTATATAAAATTCAGAAAATATATAAATTAAAAAAAATTATATATAATTCGAAACAAATATATAAAATTCGAAAAAACTATATAAAATTTATAAATAATATATTAAATTTTGAAAAAATAAATAAAATTCAAAAAATATATATTAAATATTGAAAAAATATATAAAATTCAAAAACATATACTACCTCTGTCCCATATTAGTTGTCCATTATTGCAATTTTACTTGTCCCAAAATACTTGTCCAGTTCGAATTCCAATGCTATTTAACCTTCCACTTTCCCCAACTACCATTCATCCACTAACTTTAAACAAATACCAGACCCACCATAATACTATATCATTAGGTCTGGTGTTATGGTAATGCAGACAGAGAAGAAGAACAATGAGCTTGCGGGCTTCGGTTGGGAGGTTGATGTTGGAGTTTGTGATGATGATGTTGGTGATGGTGTGTTGGGGTTGGATTCCCCGCGGTGTTGGTGTTGGTGTTGGTGGAGGTGGTCTAGATCAGTTCAAAGGTGTATCATTGGTAGTGTAGCAGTTTGGGAGAAACAGATAGGTGGTGATGAAGCAACCATTTACTGGTGTGGTGGTGAAGACTGGTGGTTGATTTCAATACTGACAAAGTAGTAGGAGTCGGTGTCGGCGATTGATCGAGGATGAGGCAGCGATCGATCGGATATAAGGAGATCGATTGAGGATGAGGCTGTGATCGATCGAGGGAGAATCGGAGATGGAAAGAGATGGCGATCGATCGAGGATGGGGCGAAAAGGGAGAGGTTGTAGCGGACAGTTTCTGTGATGTGGTTGATAAAGGCATGAAAGGCCGGAGTGGTGGGAGATGACTTTAGAGAGAGAGAGATTGAGAGTCTAGTGATGACAGTTGATTGAGAGACTAGGGTTTTAATCGAGGATCACCACCGGAGATGGAAAATGGAGTGCCATCCCCGGCAGAGATGACAATACGCGGAAAGAACTACAAAGAATCGGTACTCTGATACCATGTTAGAGGAATAGATGCTCTGATATTGTGTTAACAAAGAGAATATAATAAAGACAATAAAGAGATGAATGAATATTGTATTTTGTATATTGAAGTCTATTCTGAAGTATATCCATTACAATAGAGATGACCCCTATATATAGAGAAGAAGGTGTGGTGAACAAGTAAATTTGGTGTGGGGGACAAGTCAATCTCATTTAGGTAGGAGAGTGGAGAACAAGACAATATAAAATGAGTTGGGAAAAGCTTATATATTCTAACAATATTGATATATATATAGATTGTAATAATTCTCTATATTTGCAGGTCTTTTTCGTTGCGGAAAGAGTTGCCGTCTTCGATGGACAAACTTTCTTAGGCCAGATATTAAACGCGGTCCCTTTACTCCTCAAGAGGAAAAGCTTGTCATACAGTTGCATGCCATTCTTGGCAACAAGTATTTAGTAGCATTTTTCACTCGATTCTACTCTATCATCGGTTTCGCTGTTAAAATTACAAAAATTAACGGTTATTTGTCGCTGGATGTAAAAAAATCTCCCTGTTTCACAATTAGATTGCATTTTTAGTTCATTGGGATTTTCATTTTCCGGATTTCAATCTTTCTTTTATATCCATTTTCCCCTTTTTTGAAACAATAGAATTCTCACTTTATTATCAAAATATAATGTCTTGGAAAAAATGTCTATAGTCACAGTTGCATAAACTTGATAGAAACCTTAATTAATTAATTAACCTTTATTCAGATGAAGCATGAAAACTGTTGAAATTTGCCATCCACAATGATAATGTCTTGAAGAAGTTATAGATCCATACACAACAAACAATTACACTACACTGCCAAATATCATCTTATAGAAGGATAGGACTTTTGAGCTATAAAAATCATACCATATTGCAGGATGATCCAGCAATAGAATCATGTATAGATCAGAACAGTACTTTCACAATATTATGTTTATATATATGGTCAGTTGTTCCTCATGTGTTCTTATTCAACTTTATATTTCACTCTTTTGGTGGCTTGAAGATAGTTTGATAAAGCTGTTAATTTTTCACTCGAATACTAAACAGGTGGGCTGCGATTGCGTCTCAACTACCAGGTAGAACAGACAATGAGATCAAGAACTTATGGAACACTCACTTGAAGAAGCGACTGCTTCGCATGGGCATCAACCCGGACACTCATGAACCCTCCAACACAACCAACGGACGAACCACAAAACCACCCTCGTCCCCTTCCACCCGCCACATGGCACAGTGGGAGAGCGCGAGGCTTGAAGCCGAGGCTAGGCTTTCAAGGGACTCATTCCTCTCCAATCCACCGCCTTTCCCACAATTTAGTTCAGACTATTTCTTGCAAATGTGGAACTCTGAAATTGGAGAATCGTTTCGGAAGTTCAACAAGACTGATAAAACTTCGTGTCTAAGCCCGGCTTCTCAAACTTCCTCATCAACGAAAGGCGGATCAGTTTCAGGAACCACAATGGAGATGTGCCTCACTGTAGCCGGTCCCTCTGTCATGGGAAACAGTCACATTGAAGATAAAGAATCCAAGACCGCGATCAGCAAACTATTCGCTGAAAATTTTGTGGATTCGAAGATCGAGATCAGCAAACTGTTCCTCGAAAACGTTGTGGCTGGTTCGGATTCTTCAAGCTCCATTGGGTTGGAGGACTCATCCGACACAGCATTGCAGCTGCTACTAGATTTTCCGAGCAACAACGACATGAGCTTCTTAGGGCAACCTGATAGCTATGCCATGTATCCTGTCATTTTGAATGAAAGCCCCTTAAACTGGTCCCTTTGAAGCTTGGGTGACATGTTTGAAGCCTCCATAACTTGAATTTTGAGCTGGACAATTTTTTGGTATTTACCAGCTGTGAAGCACGCAACTACAATGGAATCTATGTAAATCCACCTTTTTGTGAGGCTTATGTTTGGTCAATATACTACAGACACATGTTTCTGATGTAGTTTCCTTTGAAAACGATTGGGAACTAATGTGACTTGATTACTATGAAATTCAACAGAATTGGCAAGACTAAATGACAAAGAGTTGAACGTTTTATCAAATTTCAGTTTGAATCTTCCTTCTATAAAATTTTTCTTGAATATGTGCAATTTATAATTCAGAATAACAAGAACCTGCATTTCCATTATAACCCTACCAGTCAAACAGATTTTCCATTCGTCATGGATTTAGCAACATTTTCACTCCAATACTATAAGGTTAACATCTATGATCAAACCACATTAAAAAATAGAAAGCATAACTTAAATATGACAAAGTATATAGAACTAAGCAGTGGAGATGTTCATATTTCTTTGCCAGTAATTATTCAAATGACCCAACAGAGTTCAGACAATATGAAGGGAAATGATAAAATGCATGCTAAGAATGAAACCAGCAACGGGTGACTCATAATCTCTCGGAAGTACTTCCTGTTTTCCTAACTGTTGCCAAGTCAGTTTCTAAACTTAAGCCACATCATATTCTTCTTCTCTCTACCAGTCTTGAAACCTTGACCTGTGGCTTGAAAGTTACGACCCAAAGCCACCAGGACAAATGTACACAGGGTGTATTTACTAACTTGAAGTTTGACTGAGATAGTGGTCTTACATATCCTTCATTCTATAAACTCATCTGGACAATTTACAAGAACGTAGACATATACAGAAAATTGAGCACAAGAAAGAAAGGAAATTGGAAAGCCTGGGAAAAGCATAAACACTTCGAATCACAGAAAGAGAGCAATGGAAAATTAGAGGACAAAATTCCAAAAATCAAAACAAAATGAAACCAGAAACGAAGAAGCCTCTAAAGTGAAAGGGTTATCCATTTATAAAAGTGAACAACAGAATTGGAGCGAATTCCCAAGAAAGATTAGTTGATTACACTAAGATCAGTTGATTGCACTAATTTGCAATAGTTTGAGGAATATGGATGAGAAATTGAAGGGGGCACATGTTCAGAAAAATGAGTGGTTAAAGCCATCGGGCCTTTATTGTCCAGCATAAATTACCAATCCCCATATTTTCTTGTATTATGAAAAATACAAATTTACCAATGAATTTAAACAAATTCAACCACACTGAATAATTCGAGGCCCGTTGTCTTGGATTTCTTCTTACTCGTTTAGTGCTTAGCATGTTGAATCACACATACTGGGCTGGTTTGGATAAATCCTAGCCATAATGAATTAAAGTTGAAGGAATTAATAAAACGAAGTATGTGGCACAAAACACAAAAGATATAACAAGGATAAAGCTAGATATTGAAAATGAGTGAGTAAACCGACAAAAAAGTAATTTAAATTAAGGCTTCTGATTGATTAAATTAACTTGTAATACATGTCCAAATAAATGCTAATTAAGTTGGACACTTGGCTCACAACTAAAATATGTATATTAAACTATTTACCCCCAAAATAAATATCCATTATATTAAGCCTACCACCTTTAGGTATTTAAAGCGTAATAATCCACATTTGCAAATTTGACAAACTTTTATACGTTTCTAAAATATGAATAACATTTTGCTTCTTAATAGGGAACTCTATAAAAATTTCACTTTAGATAGCCACACAAAAATATTAGGTGGGGATTTTTTTTCCATAAGCTGGGTTGTGGAAATAAAAGGAGAATAAGTAAGCACTATTGAAGAGCAACTACCATGGAATGTAGAGATATAACCAAAGTAAAATTAAATAGGATAGCAGAGTATGATAAACATATCAAAACAGATTCTAAAAGAATAGAAAAGGAAAAATAACCATTATTTTAGAAAGTTGGTGGTGGGATGAGATGTCACAGTTATGATAAGAAGAAAAAATAACTGTTATTTATAGAACTTGCCCAACAACTAACAAAGAAGATTTTTCTTTATAACTTTCTGGAAAACTATAAGTATTTGTGAACTTGCTAAATCAAAGGAAAAGAAGTCGATTTTTCAACCATATAAATGCATAGAGATTGATTATCTTGGTGAAAAAATGATTAAAAAGTTGCTTTGAGAAGTTGTTGAATGAAAATTCTATATAGAGTTATAAAGAAGTTCCGAGTTTAGAGAATGGGAAGCTTATAATTCAGAGAAAAAAGCAATCTTAACGAACAGATAAGAGAAAGCAATTTCTTTTTGTATAGTTGGGGTGTGCAAGGTAAGAAAGCACTGAAGAGGATAAAAGATCAAGCTGGCCTAAAGCTAAATATTTTAGTCATTAAAATATTGTGCTCTTATATTTCCTAATCTGAAACTACACGTGAATGTACTAATATATATTAAATGATCATTTGATTTTTGGCCACATTCCCATTAATATGTAACACACACACACATATATATATATATATATATAATCTGGTGTAATCTGAGAAGTCAGAAGTGAGAATGAATAAGAATTTGAGTGAAATTAAGAGAGAGAAATTAAAGGTTGTACTTTTGTTTGGTCAGACTTTGAATTAGTCAGGTGGTGTGAGCATGGAATTTAAGCACAGGTTGCACACCAATGGATTTTAAGGTGGTGTGCGCGTGGAATTCAAGCACAGGTTACACACCAATGGATTTTAAGGGGGGGTGCACGTGGAATCGAAGCACAGGTTACACCCCCCACCAATGTGCCCAACATACAATTGACCCATCCTTCATTAATCCGTTGCCCCCCCAAAATTTTGAATTTCAAAAAATTTATAGTCGTTTGAGATAAGATTCATCTTCACATCCCACATTCTTCATCAATTAATCCATATTTTTCTACACCTTCCTCTCTGTTCTAGTTGATCACTTTTCACCGTCTCCTTTTTATATCTTGTTTCTTTCACCTTTCTTGGTCTAGAAATTTTTTATTTTTCTTGCCCGAATATTTTATAAAAATATTTCATGGCACCCTCCAGAGATGTAAAAGATGTTAGATCCACCATCAACGCGAAGTTTCTCGGTGAATTGGAAGAGGGCTACTTGATACCGATCTATGTCAGGCTTCGAATTCCGGATCGTCAAGAGCGGGCTCATGACTGCCCTGCGGGTGAGGTGGCCCTCTACCGCGCATTCTTTTTAGACAGGCTACGTCTCCCCCTTTCCCGAATTTTAAGGGAGATCTTGCATCATTTCGGTCTTTTTCCTGCTCAACTTAACCCCAACACATGGAAGATGATATTTGGGGCTAGCCATCTTTGGCATCTTTGCGAAAATGGATCTATGATTTTTGACGAGCTTCGATCCATCTATACCCTTGGAAGGAATGACTCTTGGGCATTTCTTACAAGCAAGAATGGTTTCCCGCCGATTGAGAAAGATAATAAGAGAAATTGGGCGGAGCAGTTTTTTTTTGTTAGGGGAAATGGATGGGAGTTCCTAGACATTGTTGGCAATATTGATGACAACCCCTTCGTTCCTAGGACGCCGGACGTTCTTGTAGAAGCTGACAAGTTCTACCCTTTTTTTTTCCTTAGTATTTGACCCGAAGCAGAGCTATATTCAATAGATGCGTCCGAGGTGAAAGAGCGAGAGATCAGACGGTTGCCAAGCATCAAGCGGAGATTACTAAGCTGTGGGACTCCTATGAGCGCCAGAGCTAGCAGGTCGAGGCTACCCGAATAGAGGAGACCGCCAGGTTGAGGGGGACTTATGAGACCGACTTCCAGAGGGAAAAAGAGAGACATGTTTCTCTTCTAGTCCAACAGTTAAGTGAGGCAAGGACTGCTGAAGTCGAGGAGTTTAGACACTCCCCTGAGTTCAAGGAGCAGCAACTGGAGTATTATTTTGGCGGCTTTGAGGACTTTCACGGGTAGGTGAGTACTCGCTATCCAACGTAAGATTTCACTGGATTCCGTCCTAGTGGCTGATGTGACGTCAGGTGTGTGAAAATATGTGGTTAAAAATAACACATTAACGACTCTAAGTTTTACCCTACGCAAGTGCATGTATCAATTGTAAAATAACAAATGGCTTGAGTAAGGGATATCGATCCCACAGATATTGAGATTGTTCACTTTAATAATTTAAAAAACACTGAATTATATTTCTGAAAATTGTTTGTTTTGGGTGGTCAAAGACCAAATTATCTATTTTAACTAATAATTATCTAAAAAGCAAGTAACTTGGTTGTCATTTAGATGAGAGAGAAAACTAAGGTTTTCATCACTCCACCACTAACCGCATAATATAATTCATTACTGTTTCAACTGTAAGAGGGCGATCCATAACTGTGAATAAGGTCGTATCGCAGATAGCTAAATACGACCCCAAAAAGGAGTACCATCAACCGAATCGCGACAACCCGTCTCATGACTGACCTAACTAGTACATGACAATTATGTTACTCTAATCTACTCCTAATGTATGAAAATAAATTAAAGCATGTCTATATTAAATCGTTAATGCACGGCTGTGTCAACCTAGGGTTTCAAGTTTTATTATCACCATTGTGTAGAAAATCATGATTAAGCATCCGAGTTCCAACCCATATTGAATAATCATAATTGTGCAAAATAATATATTTATTCCATCTAAGACAAGAATTTAGAATAAACATATAATTTTATATTGCAAATCAGTACAGTCTCTTAACTACTACAATTATCACAGTAAGGTTATAGTTTCCCCTCATTTACAGTTAAAAACAATAAAAGAAATACATTACTTGGGTTTTGCTAGAAAACCCTAGATACTGAGTTAGTAGGCCATGGTAGAAGGTGACTGCATCGTTCATGTAGAACCGTTCTCCAGTCTTCTTCTTCGGATCTCTAGGTTTGAATATGGCTCTCAATAGCAATAAATCTAAATGAATGAACAACCTCCAAAAACTCACGTCTGAACTCTCCAACTCAGTAGAACTAACCTTGATGTGTGGTCTTGTATATATAGACAATGGCATAGAGAGACCCTTTTCAGTCTTTTCATTCTCAAAACTCATCAAAACCCTAAATATAAGTGTATATACATGTATACAGATGTCTGGAGTCGCAGGCACATCTTCCAATTAAGCCCGGGGTGAAATAGGAAAAATCACGCATAAATCCTCAAAATTGTCGCACTTACGCTTGGAGGCTACACTTTAAGCGTAGGTCCCAAATGTAGGTCTAAGTGTAGATTTTGCAATTCTAGCCACTTTTTGGTACTGGAAGCGCAGGGTTTTTATGGAAAACCACTTTTCTCCGTGAATGCACCAAAACGTCCGTCTCGAACCCACGATACTTTTTGCTAAAGATGACGGCTTCTGAAAATGCCATTTTTTGGTCTCCGGGAGCCATTTTTGTCTCAAACTACCTTTTTAACTTTCCTCTTGGATAGAAAGAACACACTCTTTAGTTAATTCACCGAAGTTAGCTCCATTTCTTCATTAAGCTCCTGAAACATGCTTTAACACTCAAACAACATAAAAATACCAAATAATTTGTTGTATCCATTGTAGTATCGTAGTGTTTCATTATATTTCCTTTCAATTTGCTGTACTTTGGAATTTATGAATGAAATTGTTTTCATGGATCTTGATTTTTAATTTGTGTATACAAAACTGAACCTTTTGATTAAAGTAGGTTCTATTAAAAGATAAGCCGTAATTTGACCTCTTTTTTTTCGTTTTTGTAAGGGGTTTGAGGCTTCACTCAACCATACTTTTTCAATAGTGTAATATAAGATTATAATTTATGTGTCTGAATTCGCACCACAAATTAACAATTAACAATTCAGAACACGAATTTAACAACCTACGAATTATCTAGTATATTTACAGATATATGGAGGAGGAAGGAAACTCACAGAATCTCCACCTGAATGTGCATATCTGAGGGTAATTCATTCGCTTTAGGCCACGAGCACCAAACAGAGAATTTGAGACAACTTTACTGTTGAGAATTCCTTTCGGATGAGGTACTTCATTGCGGTGATGATCCCTAGCATTTTAGCCTTCATAACTTTCTGTGGTTTCGAAAGAACACCATTATTGAAATATTTGCTCTTCTGAAACTTTTCTGCAACGTCAGCTTGTCTACGATTATAAAAGCTATCTAAGGGAGTAAGAGCCCTGTACTGCAGGTCCGCCTCAACCAGCTGCATTCCCTCAATGTGCTTAATATTTCCGACAACGCTACGGACATTGAAAGCCCAAGCAGCAAGCTTAATTTCATCGTTGTAAGAAGTATCAGTTGTTGCTACGTCATTTGAAATGTGTTTCCAAGTTCCATATAGAACATGGCTCAAGAAACTAACCCCCATCATCGGAACAGCATAAACATGATCCTTCAACATGCGGGCATATACTCCATTACCCCTAATGTTCCCCAACTCTTTTGTGTCAAATCCAATCGTGCTGACCAAATCGACTATAGAAAAGTATTTGTTTCTAGCTCTCTCTTTTGTAGAAAGACTCCTCATATCTTTCCATTCACATCTGTTAATCGCTCGGTCCTTGTCTAACACCTCTAATGCAAGCAAATAAGAAAGCAGTCTATAATAATGAAGAACAAAAGAAAATTTCACTAAAAGAGCAAGAATACCAATTATGAAAACCGATGATGAAAAGCCCCTCTTCACAATCAGTGATGATGTAAGACCTGAAAAGACTCCTGTGATCATTTTACAAAACACGTGCCCGTCCCGTCCCATCTTGCCCCATGAACACTTGATTGTCAGTGCCATCTTCATCATTGACAAAATAATATGGTGCACAAAAATTATACTAAAATCCTAAATACATATTCAAAAATTCAAAGAAAACAATATTAACCTATGAAATCCTTTCAAATCATTCGAATTCGAATTCTCTCTCTATATCTCTTTTTTCTTTGTATATATTCAGCTACTCAATTCACTTTAGTCTGATATGTCGAATTATAGAGAAAAAGAATGAGTAATAACTAATAAAATATGTAGGGTTTCACAAAAGGTTTTATATATGTGTATATATATAACTATAAACAAGTAAAAAAAATTAAAATTAATCTAAACAGGGCAGGTCCGGACGGGTCGGGTATAATCAATACCCATCCCTGCCCCATAACCCTTGACGGATTCAATATCTTTTACCAAACACATCGTTACGAAATAAAAAGCATTTCTGGTTTTGACTCAGTTTCCAATATTCTACTTAAATTGGCAACCAAAAAATATGAGAATTGATCCTAATAAATTTCCTCAACTATACGTGGACAAAAATGGATGCATTGCTTTTAAGTTTTCAACTCTTCCAATTGATTGTGAGAGGGCATGAGAAATATGGCAATGTTTTAACTCTTCCACCGTGCGACCCCCTACGCGAGTTGCGCCGCCAGTCATCGCGCCACTTCCAACCGTCGTCGACGCTCCACCTCAGCCGATGACTCCCCTGCGCGACCGTCACTCTTTCTCCAGCTCTCCCTCTCTCCTTTACCAGCAAGATGAAAGTGATGATGGTGATGAAGGAGATGGAGTTGTCGCTCGTTGAAGAAAAGAAGAAGTAAAGGTGCAGACCTTTAGGTTATCGTCTCTCACTCTCCACAGCTATACACGTGTATATACATATATCTCCTAATTGCAATTATGACCCTCCAATCATTCAAAAATACATAATAACCCCAAAATAATATATATAATTACAATTAAATATATATATACATAATAAATCCCGAAAATATACCAGGAATCTCGAAATAATATAACACGAGCCCGAAAAATAAACGGTACGCCCAATAAATAATATAACTGAAATAAATAATCCGGGGTATGAAACTCATATATATATATATATATATATATATATATATATATAATTTGAAATAAATGGTCGATCGACTCGCAATTAATATCACGCGAACTCGTAAATTCTACAGATAGCTAATAACTAATATAAGTCGAAATAAACATTCCGGGTACGAAACATAACCGTCGGAACACAGAATACTTCCGAACTCGACTCCAACAAAAGATGGGTCTCAGTCCATCTATCCCAATTCTCGATCCACTAAATTAATAATCGAAAATCCCTGCTAATGACAAACTCAGAACCCGCCGCCTCAAGTGTGGAAAGTGAAAAGAAATCATTTAGCCTCAAATAATAATAAATAATAATAAAGGAAAAATCATAAGAAAATCTCTAAACGATGACACGCGTACCCGGAAAATCTACGGGTCGCTCGATAAATAATACCAACGAAGATAAATAATTTGAGGTACAAAATCCGATTACCGGAACACCGGGTACGTACAAGACCCACCGAATATCCACAAACAATAAGGCACGGAAAGAATCCAATATAAACAAATAAGCTAACGCAAATACCCCTAAGCACACAAATCAAACAATACATAGGGGCACAGACATACAAACACAAAGTACGTCAGTTAGACAAGGCACGTACTAAACCAAATACGAAAGAAAATTACAATTCCTTACGTCACCTAGCACATCCTAAACCTGACAAAATGCTAAGCGCTAACGTCGCAACTCAACCACGTAATAATCGAATTATAAGAGAACTCAAAAACATCAAACATATTAAGTGTGTTGCCACCCTGTCGAAACACCAATCGCCAACGTCCAAACGAATCCACTTAATCAATAACAATTCACGTCAACGTTTCACTAAGTCTAAAACACTACCATCACGTCAAGTCATGTAATCGCCAACGACAGTCCACGAAGTCCTCAAGGAGATAATCATCCAGCCGCCTAGTCAGCTCCAAACGTTAAACACGGAAAATTTACACGTGAGATACCAAGAATAACCATGACGTCAAGAACAAGTGACGTCACAACCGAAAATAAATCGGAAATAATTCCAGAAAATTGGAAAAATAACACGGGATATTACAGTTCCATAAGCTGCACTACCACAAAAGGACTACGTTAGAAAGTCACGAGCTACCGCGAGTAATCCGTCCCGATGCCGAACACATTGGGTCAACCACGCGTACCAAGTTCAGTGGGGCGGGTCTAAGGCTCTACCCAATAGCCCCGTACCCTAAAAGAGACCTCTCCACGAGTCTAAAACATCCTAAAAATAATACCTATTCCTACAAGTATATCAAGGATTAATATATGGAGTACATCAAGCCTGTCTTGATATATGGAGTATATCAAGCAGTAAATTAGACGATCCCAATACTGATTTCCATCACTCCCCCTCAAGATGGAGGAGAGATATCAACTAAGTCCAGCTTTGACTATAGACGACTTCAATATGGATGATCCTAATAATGAAGCACCAATAAAATTACCGGAGATACGGTAAAGGCAAAGAACAATGTTGCCGAACACATCGGCTTCCCAACAGGTCATCAAAAGAAAATAAAGGGACCCTTAACACCTGTTGGATGCTAAGGGAATACCCATAAAACAGGGGTCCGAATGATATCAGCACCAATAAAACTGCCGGAGACATGAAAAAGGAGAAAAACAATGTTGTCGAACACACCAGCTACCTAAACATGTTACCAAAAGTAAATAGAGGGACCTTTAGCACATGATGGATGATAAGGGAATACCCCAAAAATTGGGGTCCAAAGTTGGAAAAATGGAACCAACGCCAATAAAATTGTCGGAGACACGGCAAAAACGAAGAGCTACATTGCCGAACAAACCAACTGCTCAAACAAGTCAAAACAAAGAAAACATAAGGACCCTTAACATATTGTGGATGCTAAGGGAATACGCCAAAAACAGGGGTCCAACCTTGAAACAAATCCTCCCTACATTGTTGCACACACTAGATTACTATCCTAGGGTTTTTCTGCACCTAGGCAGTTGTAGCAAGAGGAAAATGAAGAGAACGGGAGAGAAGATAAAAAATTAGGCTCTGATACCAAAAAAAAAAAAGTTAATGTAAATTGGCTAAGTCTAAATCAGACTAGCCATCCTTTATATACGCAAAAAATGAGTACATTATGCCTTAACATATGGAGTATATCAAGGCTTAATATATGGAATACATCAAGCCTTGATATATGGAGTATATCAACCAGTAAATTAGGGAAAACAAAATATGGAAACATCAAACCCTAAAATCTAGAAAGGAAAATAAGGAAAGTATCAATTCTGATTTGCTTCAAAAATAGTGAAGTATGTTGGATATAAATATGGGATATGTGTCCAACACTTTGATTTGATACCTACTTAAAAAAATATCTAGTCATTCAATTAGAGCATTGTTACTTCAAAATAAGTAAAAATCTATTTTGAATACTATATTAGACAACAACATTCCATTACCCTAGAAAACGAAACAAAATTATTGAATAAACTTCATGTCCGTGTGTTGATTTTTCAGAGATTTAGCATGTCCGACATATGGATATATACAATCCTTTCACCAGAAATATAATTACTAATTAACTATTCAATGCACTGATTTTAGATATAATAACCCTGCCCTTTCACACCAGAATGTAGCACCTAGTCATAGGGGAAACTAACTAAATATAGTAATTAATTGCAAACTACACTCACTAATAAAGAAGTTATTAATGCTTCTAAATGGCTTGCTAATAATTGAAAAAATAAATAAAAGAAAAACCCAATTCATCAACATTTGAATGTATATGTATATATATACATATACATATGCATATATATGTATATGTGTGTCATTAATACTGTTTATCTGCACTAAGAATTGCTAGCTTTAATAGATATCATTTTTTATATATATGTAATATGTATTCTTTGTAATGCGTATGTAGGGGTGTCATTGATAAAATAAAGTAAGCAAATACTAGTCTTTGTAGATCATGAAAAAAAGGTGAATTGGATTTATCTACAATGACCCACTCTTCCTCCTTCTCCACTCACCCACCCACTCCTCCACCTGACCCTCGTCCATTACTATCCCCCCCTCTGCTTCACCCTCTACTCATAATTCCCACAACCTTTTCTATGCATCCATCTTAATCTTCATCTTCCTCCTTGTCAACCCCACTGTCAAATACCTGCTTACCCCCATGTCCCTTATCATTGGCCCCATCTCATTTCTCTTTTATTCCTGCTACAGGTACTTTACATGCATTTGTTGAATGGGTTAAATCTACCCCTTCTCTGTATAATCCCTCCATTCTTGGTCAGGCTCTACTTGATGATGATTCTGATGAGGATGCTGGGATTGCAGAGATTTCTATGGCTCTATAGTATGATGTCAAAATGAATAGGATCTCCAGAGACCTTAATGTTGTGGAGCAAGTTGTGGAAATTCTTCAAAGGGACAATAAGTATCTCCATGATAGGCTCTCTCAGCTCCAGCCTGGTATCAATCAACACAAGGAAATCATAAAAGCAATCAACTATGTTGAGGAGATCCACAAGCTCAAAAAGCAAGTTATTCTGTTGGAAAGACAAGTGAAGGGAAAAAGATCTCCTCCTTTGTCTGGCTTGGTGAATGCACAGTTCCATCCCAAGGTATCTGTTGTTATCCCCTCCCCCTTGATGTGTTCATTACCTGTACCTATCACTATCCCCACCGCCCTTCCCCCTCTTGTTTCATGTGTTGTAGACATGGGAACTTGCCTTGGTCTTACTGTGGCTGTCTCCACATGTGTTTGGGGTGAGTTGGAATCTCCCCCCTACCATGCCTCCAGCTTCCCTAGTCCCAACTACCCCTGTACTTGACAGTGACCTTTCACTCAAATGTACCCCTACTCCTTTTGGGTTGAGGTCTGCCACTCCACCTCTTCCTTTGACCAACCCTCAAATCTTTTTGGTTCCATCACCAGACCACTTCCCTCCTTTACCTAGTTTAGTGGACCACCTTTCTGGTGCTACTACTTCACCCTCTCCCCCTCACCTACCAATACCAGCTATCCCACCATCTTCTGCCTGTCCAATTCACATCAAGCTCTACTCCCCACACCTCCTATTACCCTTCCCATGGCTTGGTCTGCCATTGCATCTCCTCACAGACTTTCTCAGGAGTTCATTGATCCTTCCTCATGTAATGGAGTCCCTTTTGCTGAGCCACCTCTATGCTCTAAGATTGAAGGGACTTTGGAATGGAAATCATGCCTAGTGGGTTTTTTCTTATCTAAGAGACTCCCCTTTAGCTTGGTTAGTTCCTTAGCCAAGAAGTTTTGGACTACAAAGGGTTTGGTTGAGACTATTAAACTGGATTCTGGATTTTTTATATTTAGATTCAGAAATGAGAATGAGTGTAGATGCATCATTGATGAGGGTCCATGGATGTTCTCCAATAAACCAATTATTCTGAAGTTGTGGGAACCTAACATGCAGTTTATCAAAGACAAGTGTACTTCAGTACCTGTTTGGGTAAAAAATTTCAATCTCCCTTTTGAATGTTGGAATGGGAAAGGTCTTAGTAACATTGCAAGCCTTATAGGTACTCCCCTTTTTACTGATGAGATGACTAAGTCTAAGAAGAGATTATCTTATGCTAGATTATGTATTGAGATAAATGCAACTCACCAAAAAGTCCCTTCTGTTAAGCTTAAGGTTGGTGAAAATGTGTTCAAGGATATACCAACTGAGTACCAGTGGCTACCTCAGGCTTGATCCTCTTGTTGTTGTTTTGGTCACCTTGAGTTTAGTTGCCCCAAGGTGATTATAAAATGGATTCCTAAAGTGAAAGCCCAATGTGGTGTAGGTGATGATGCTCATTGGACCTTTGTGAAGAGTTCTAACCCTAGAAATGTGACTCATGTTCCTGTCCATCCTACCCCTCCCCTGGCTGAAGTTGGCATTCCACCTTTGGTTACTTCTTGCCCTGTTGCTGATTCTCCGCTTCCCCCCATCTCCCCCTCTCATGGTTTACCTTTATCTACCCCTCCAATTTTTATTTCCCACTCACCTTCCCCTAGTTCTTGCTCTGCCCAATCATCCAACAGGTACCAACTGCTATCTTGCCCTAATCCCGTTGAGGATGTGGTGTCTGTGGTTATGGGGGACTCTACTTGTCAAGCTATTTCATCCAAGGGGATTCTTAATGTTGTTCCTACCACTAGTAGTGTTGGGTTGGCAACATGGTCTGAACCTTGTGGCCCTGATGACTGTTGCAATAAGATGGTTAATTCAAGAGTCTCTTCTAGAGATAGGAAAAGGCTCAAGAAAGAGGCAAAGAAGTTTGCTAAAGCTAAAGGGAAGGTTACCAATGAGGACTCTTATAGGTTTTTTTAAAGATCTTCACTCCTCTCCCCCACCCAAATGATTATTGGTGCCTGGAATGTTAGGGGATTAAATAACCCCTCTAAAATAGGTGAAGTTAGAACTTTTTTAAAGGATAATAAAATTGATATTTTTGGGTGGTTTGAAACAAATGTGAGGTTGTCTAATATGCCTAGTGTTCATAGTGCTCTTTATCAGTGGCCCATGTTATCTAATATTAACCATGCTCTATTGGGTAGGATATGGATTGTGTGGAATCAGTGTCATATGAAGGTGGAGTGTATTACCATGTCTGATCAATTCATCCACTGCTTGGTTACCCGCATTACCACTAAGTTAAAGATTTTTGCCACATTTGTTTATGGATGGAATACATATGAACAAAGAAGGAATTTGTGGGATGATTTGGTTGAGATCAGTACCAATCTTCAGGAGGAGCCTTGGGTGCTGATGGGAGATTTTAATGTTGTTAGAAGTCCAGGTGAAAAGTTTGGAGGCAACTCAAACTGGACCCCTGTCATGAATGAGTTTAATGAGTGCTTGAATGACATTGGTGTTGATGATCTGAGTTTCAAAGGATTTATTCATAGTTGGTTTAACAAGGCTCAAGGTACTGGTATAGTGGCTGAGAAATTAGATAGGGTTGTTGTGAATCCTAGTTGGCCGACCTCTTTTCCTAATTCATGTACTACCTTCCTCCCCCCTCTTTGTTCTGATCAAATCCCAATGCTCACTACCTTGGGTTTGGACCAGGCTATCTCCTCTTTGAAAAAACCCTTTAAATTTTTTAACTTCTGGTGTGATCACCTTGATTTTTTGGACACTGTGGCAAGAGTATGGAACACTGATGTGTATGGTATCCCTATGCATAGAGTTACTACTAAGCCTAAATTGCTTAAAGCCAGTTTGAAGGAATTAAATCATATAGCATTTAGTGACATCTCCTCAATGGTTAGGCAAGCTAAGAATGATCTGACTATTATTCAAAATACCTTGGACACTGACCCAGGGAATGCTGAATTCAAAAGGAAGGAAAAGAATTTGGGTATTTTATACTCCAGTTTGAGGAAGGTGGAGGAGCAACTCTTTAGAAAAAAAGCAAGAGTTAACTGGCTAGCTATGGGTGACCAAAATACAAGTTTTTTCCATAAGTGCATTAAACACAGGCAGAACAGGAGAAAAATTACTAGTGTGCTGCTTCCTAATGGAGAGACATCAAATGACAGCCAGGTGGTTATGAACACTTTCACTTCCTTTTTTCAGAATCTTCTTGGTAGCACTGACCATATCTACCCAGGTATGACTGTTCTATCTCAATTTTTGAGTAAAACCATTAATGAGGATTTCCTGGATAATTTAGTTTCAATTCCTATTGATACTGAAATTAAGAACTGCATGTTTTCTATCAAGTCAAGCAAATCCCCTGGCCCTGATGCTTTTAATTCCCTTTTTTTCAAAAAAAAACATGGCATATTATTTGGAAGGAGGTTACTTAGGTTATTAAAATGTTTTTTGAAAATGGGCTATTGTTAAAGCAAGTTAATACCACCTTTCTTGCTTTAATTCCCAAAGTTCCAAACCCTAGTTCCTCAGCTGATTACATGCCAATCTTTTGCTATAATGTTCTTTATAAATGTATATCTAAGCTGTTGGCAAACAAGCTTAAGCCCATTTTGCCTACCATTGTTGACAAAACTCAAAATGCTTTTGTCACAGGTAGGAAGATAGATGACAATATTATCCTAGCACATGAACTGGTAAGAGGGTATCATAAAGATGTATATCCCGCTAGGTGCACTCTCAAAGTTGATCTAAATAAAGCCTATGATTTTATTGATTGAGGGTTTATTTTGGATGTGCTACATATCATGAATTCCGCCCCCCCCCCCCCCCCCCCCCAATGTTTGTATCTTGGATCAGAACTTGTATTACTTCTACCACTTTCTCAATTTCTGTCAATGGAGAAATGTGTGGGTTCTTTAGGAGTGTTAGAGGGTTGAGACAAGGGGACCCCTTATCTCTTTGTCATTGGTATGGAAGTCCTCTATTCTATTACTACAATTCTGACTTCTAATAACAGTTTATTTTTTTATCATTGGAGATGCGTTACTACTAGTTTAACTCACCTCTCTTTTGTTGATGATGTTCTTATGTTTTTTATGTGAACATGAGCTCTGCCTTGATTATCAAGAAGGCCCTTGACACCTTTTCTACCCTTTCTAGGCTTACCCCTAACCCCCTCAAAAGCCATTTATTTTTTTGTGGTGTACAGGGACACCTTATGAATGACATTTGTAATTTGTTTAATTTTCCTTTTGGTTCACTCCCCATTAAGTATTTAGGGTTCCCTCTTATCTCTTCTAAATTGTCTGCTAGTGACTGCCAATGTTTGGTTGATGCAATGCTCTCTAAAATGGCTAGTTGGACCTCACGGGCTCTGTCTTTTGCGAGCAGGCTTCAGCTTATCCAATCCACCCTAGCTAGTATACATATTTTCTGGACTAACTTAATGATCATTCCTACAAAAGTGTACAAGCAGATCAAAAGAGTTATTCAAATATTTCTTTGGAGTGGCCCCTCTATGTCTAAGCAAAGGGCTAAAGTGGATTGAGAGCAAATTTGTATGCCTAAAGCTGCTGGGGGTTTGGGTATCTATGACATTCAATTATGTAATAGGGCCTCAATCACCAGACACATATGGACCATTTTCTCAAGAGACAATGATATCATATGGAAAGAATGGGCTTTGAAGAATTTGATCAAAAGAAAAGAGTTTTTGGGAGCTGAAGATTCCTGGGGATTGTATTTGTTTATGGAGGAAGTTATTACAAGTGAGACATCTAGCTCAACCCATGATCAAGCACAGAATAGGTGATGGGTGTTCTACCATGGCTTATTATGATGATTGGCTTCCATGTGGTCCAATTTATAAGGTTCTACTTGGTTCTCCCCAAAGGCAGAGATGGCAATCAAACAAACAACTGAAAGTGTCCTTTCTAATAGTTAATGGTCAATGGAATTGGCCTAGATAGATTTACAATGTTTTAGTCCCCTCTGGGACCTAACCAACCTTCCTCCTCCTAATACTGCATCAAGTGATTGCATACAATGGGTTCCCTCCCCTTCAAAAAAATTCACCCTCAAGCACACTCTTCTCGCCTTAAATCCTCCTCTCCCTAGCTGCCACTGGCATAAACTAGTGTGGTTCCAGAATAGGATACCAAAGCACTCTTTTTGTCTATGGTTAGCTATTAAAGGCAAGCTTCTTACTAAGGATAAACCTAGCCTCCAGTTTACTATGCAACCTAATGTGTGTGTTTTGTGCCTTAATGCTGCTGAAGATCATGAACATTTGTTCCAATAGTGCACTTATTATAGAAGGATTTAGGCAGAACTGCAACACAAGTGTGGTTTTTACACCAATCCTAATTCTTGGCATCAATTCCTATTATGGGCATCTTCTAATTGGAAGAGCAAATTAGGGCAAGCTAGAATTCTCATGTGGAAAGAAAGGAATAATAGAGTATTCAGAGATCTAAGCTTACCTCACTCAAGGACATGCACAACAATTGTTGAAGCCATCAGACTGAAACTTTTTTTCGGTGAAGATGCATCTCTGCCCTTTCGCCCCTTCAATTGTTGCTGATTGGTGCCTCCCTTCCACATTTTATGACATCACCAGCAGGAATCCATTCTTCTCCTTCCCCCAAGCCGTGATTCGCCAATCCCCCCCCCCCCACCACCACATTTGTGCCTCCCCCACCTCTTCCTTTACCCCTACTGCCATAGCCATAGCTTGGGAGATGACCTTGGGTCTATTGGATTGCCATGTCTGCTGAAGAACGACTAGGGTTTGATTGCATCATGGACCATATGGAAATTAGCTGCTGTGCTGACAAGTGCAATGATGCGAAGGAGTGTGAGTTGTAGATCGATGAAGAACAAACTGAAAATTGACGATTGTTGAGGAAGGAGATATGAAATGCTATATGCCTCTCTGATTTGGGTTTTGTCGCTTAGGACATTTTGTTTTTAGGGTTTAGATATAAACCGTTGTTAATTTTTCTCTTTGGGTTTCCTATTATGCCCCTAGGTGTGTATTTATTCTTATTCTTCCTCTTGTTAATATATTTTTTATTTACGAAAAAAAAATACTAGTCTTTGTATCTAAACAGCAGCTTCACGGGTAGTATAAGTATTAAATAAAATATTTTTGTTGATGTTAGGTCATGAAAGATTCACGGGTAGTATAAGTATTAAATAAAATATTTTTGCTGATGTTAGGTCTGATTAAATTTGAAAGACATGAAAGAATCAAAATAATGAGAAAACGTGTAAATGAAGTTAACCTTACATTATAATTTCTTTTTTTTTTCTCCACAAAAAACACAACAACAATCATTGTTTTAGACTTATCTAAAACTGGATGGAGGAAGAGATTAGAGAAGGTTATAAATATTAATTTAGAGAGAATTTAAGAAACTGAATTTTAATTCTTTAGAAGTTGTATCATGATATACGGAGAGTTAATGTGATAGATTGGATCCAAATTCAACCATTTCAACACAAAAAAATAACTTCTAAAAATATCACATATTTTAATTCTTAATACATGATGCATTCCTAAATAAAACACAGTATTATTAAATTAATTAATTAATTTAATTCCTATTCAGGAGCTGCCTTTATAATAAAGAACAAAACTTAACTTAATTTAAACTTTTGTGATCTTACCAGAGCCCACAGGGGCGCTCACGAGCGTTGAGGAATTGAAAGGCTGCAACTATGTTGAAATTGGCGGGGAAAGATTTGGAGGGAGTGACGCTCTTTCTGTTGAAATCGGTGGCAGCAATTTCACTACTATGGGAATCAATGGCGACCATTCTATTGAAATCGGTGTGGGCAATTTTGAATGTCCCAGAGATTGACAATTTTATAACAATGCTATACGTTTTTAAAATTATATCATGAATCAAGGAAAAGTAAGTTTGATATTAGAAGAGCCACCACCACTGCTTGATTCCTGTTGCCGGAACCAGCCCCAACGCCATGAAACGACTCGCGTGAGACAGGCGGTGGCGGTACACTCAACTCCACTACCTTTTCCAACATTTTCACCACCCTACTCATTACTCACTGTAGGCCTCGTTGCCTCATCATCCTGTATGCACCACGCTGCTACGTACCATTCCCACCCGCATTGCCTCCGCTACACTAAACATGTCACCAAGCCTCTCATCCGCCACATTTCCCTTGATTATCTGGCGTGACACTATACATGTCACCAGCCTTTTCTTTTATTTTTTCCAAATATTTTTTGAAAGTTGTTGTATTTGTAGTAAAGGCACAAAAAAATATTTTTTTAAAATTTTTTCCTTGAAAGACCTTTAAAATTTTAAGTAGCAACTTTCATGCATAACTGATGTCTTTGTTGTTTTAATTTTTATGTATCATTTTAAGTGAACGCACTTTATTTATAAAAGTACAAAATTCTTTCAGAATTAAGTGTTGAATTATCATATACATCCAAAGTTAGTGAAATTACCTAGACAATCAATGAAAATAGTCTAGGGGGGTTGAATAGGTTTTTTGTTGATTTATTGACAAATTAATAATAATTGCGGAAAATCTTATTTTAATTCATTTATCTATCAAGATAAATCATGCAAAGATTAATCTAAGTGCAGAATATAAAGCAATAGGAACACACAATATTTTTACGTGGAAAACCTCGAAAAAACTCCAAGTAAAAATCACAGATACGCTCGGGTATTGATGCACTATGAATCATGAGATATACAGACTCTATGAAGCTTTAGACTTACAAATCCCTCCAGATCTGTCTTTCTTCACTCGACATCTGACAACCTTGAATCACTCACACTCTACGAAGTTTTTCGCTCCGCTCCGCTCCGTACTCTGATGGCTCCGCTTCTCAACGGATCTATGAACCACGAAGCCTACTGCTCCGATCTCCACACTCAGACGGCTCTGTTTCTCAAAACGGATCTAAGCAACCATGTTGCAATAGGTGGTGTGTTCATTTTTCAGCAACTAGGTCATTCAATTGTGCATAAAAATTGTCGATGCAGAAGCACAATTGAATAAACCCTAATCAAACTAGAGAAAAACTTGATATATGATGATCAAACAATCTTTTTTTCTTTCTCTCTCTCTGCAGTTGAATCTGATATATGAAGTGTTGCAGAGATCTCACCAAAAACCCTACACAAAATCTGTAGCGAACCCCTTATTTATAGAGAGAAATCCTATTTTGAGTAAATTTGTATCCTTTTTTAACAAGGACTTTTTCCTTGTGTAATCCTCTTGTTATTGGGAATTAATCTGACCAATATTGGTGTATATATCCTTTATACACGTCTTAGTCCTAGAATATATTGGAGTGTAGCCCAATGCAATAAAAGTCGAAACAAATTAGAATTGCAATAACCCACTTAACCAACCTACGCACCTATGCTTCAAGCGTAGGCAACAACGTAATTTATTTTGGCATCCGTAGCAGATGCGTCAAAACAACACTTTCTAGCCACTTTTAGCTACTGGATGCGTAGCAAAATCCTCGGAACCAACGTTTCTTGGGACTAGTGCCATTTAAACCCCCTCGACTCCCTTGTTATGATTCTTGAAGTTGCGGTTTGAAAAAATGACGTTTTCACCCTCCGGGAGACATTTTTTGCTCAAACTTGTTTCTTCACCATTTCTCTTGTATTCTTCACTTCTTTAGGTTTGATTTGAACTTTACGAATCTTGTCGATACCTATTCAACCTACTCGACTCCACAATTCACTCAATATAACAATTCATTCAATATGTTTATTGTCTAGAACATGTCAAACACAAATAATACTTTAAATGTTCTTACAATCTCCCCATTGGCATTTTTAAGACAAAATCATGTTTTACAAAACCTCATGAATTACAACATAATATCTATACCTATGAACACACATCAACAAACATAGACATAGAATATCAAATTTTCCTCATTACGATCTTCCAATCCTGCAACCATAACACTAAACAACATACCATGAAAAGTAGGTGTGGAAAACAGATATAAGCCAATATAATGATTATACGAAAATAATAACAACAATGCAAACATAATGATCATCAATATAAACATACTCCTTCTCCCCCTAAGAATAAACTCCCACTCAATTAAAAACTTTCCCCCCTTAACCAAACAATCTATCCCCCTTACTTAATACTTCTCCCCCTTTTTGTCACTTAAATGACAAGTAAAGATATAACACTCAATTCATATAAGAGATATAAAAGAACAGCCTCAAAATGAAAATGTAAGAAAAGATCATAGAAGAGACTCACGAGAATCTAAGTCAAGCACTAAATACTAAGAAAAAGCACTCTATAAGATTATATCTAGATTCTCGAGTAACATAAATATCTACAATACATGAACTTAAAACTAATGCATGAATGCAAAATGTAAAAAAAAAACAATTTTGTTCTTAGAAACATGTGAGTAGGGTAGTAAAGACAATGAGCTAATCATTAACACATCATATTCACATATTTGACTTAACTATTATACATATGATAGTGAAGAAAATTAGTCTGCATACCTTGTAGATATAAGTAATCACAAGACAAGCTTTACATAACATTTGCATATATGAAAAATATTCAAGTGCAAACAAACAACTAAGATGAGAACAATACTTACTAATTCTAATAAACACCTCACTAACATTGATGATACTTCAGTTTAAAAACTAAACTAGAAGTCAAATCTTTAACTCAGACCTTATTGTTAATTAAAGGAACACAATTTAATCTTTTCAACATTTTCACCATATCCCTTTTTATCTTTCTAAGCTCCGGAATTTTTAGAGAGAATTTTTAGTCCTGACCAACTGGGCCCGAGCTTCTTCCATGGGATTTATGTTCATTAGTCTTCTCCTTTTTTTACGCGAACACTCTGCTACTTTGTGGTAGGAGGCCCGGTTACTCAGATTGAAGAACTACTTCTTGAATTTTTATATTTTAAGCATCACATCCTTTTTCAAAATTACCCCAAAAATTATAAGCATGCAAAAGGTATTCAAAACACATAGATCAATCTAGCATAGTTCATGAACCTACATATCACTTCGGATTAGATAAGAAAGACTAAAAGTTTCAATAAGCATTACAATCATCTCTGAGGTAAAACAAGCACCCAAAGTTAACGAGTTTCAAAAATAATACTTAAACATGTCAAGTGAACAACTCATAACCTCAAGTCAAACTAACAACTCCAATTTCCATAAGTATAATAAGAAAAGTAAATATTAGAATATAGTAAAATATGACGACCATTAATACCCTTAGCTAAGTTCAACATGCTAAGAATTGTTTTTCATTTTTGTCATAATGATGCATGCATGAATAATCCTAATAGTAACAAAACATGATGCATGCATAATAAAAATAAAATAAATAAACATGTAAATAAAACAAAATGCATGATAATGTATTAATTCTAGGATAAAAAATAATACAAGATATTCCTATAATGATACATGATAGGTGCTCAATATTGTCCATTTTAAGCTCCTATCTTGCATTTGTTATGTCTTTTCATTATATTATTTGGTATTTTTATGTTATTTATGTGTTTAAACATATTTCAGGAGCTTAATGAAGAAATAGAGCTAACTTCGATGAATTAACCAAGTTCATGTTCATTTATATCCAAGAGGAGAGTCAAAGATGTGTTTCCGAGACAAAATGGCTCCCGGAGGGCAAAAATGACATTTTTCGAAGCCGTCACTTCAAGCAAAAAGTATCATAGGTTCAAGGTTGTCATTTTGGTGCATGTATAGAGAAAAGCGGTTTTCATGAAAACCTCTACACCTAAGCCTATGCTTTCAGAATCAAAAAGTGCTTGGAACTGCATATCTACCCTTGAAGCTACACTTAACCCTAGGCTACACTTGAAGCATAGCGACGGCTGGAAATCTATAATTTTCTGGGAATTTTTCCTGTTTTACTCCCGTCTTAATTCCATGATGCGGCTGCAACTCCAGACTTCTATATACATGTAAATACACACATATATATATGAGAACTTATGGTTCTTATTAGGTTTAGTGTGAAATTACCAAAAAGGGAAACCATTAGGGTTTCTCTTGGATTGTCTATAAATACAGAGCTATATATCAGAGGAGGGGGTTCGTTCATTGATTTCTCTCACGTTTACATTCAGAATTGCTGCTATTGAGAAGGATAACCATTCAAGACCTAGAGATCCAGAGAAGAAGGACATGAAGATCGATTCTACACCAAAGATGCAGTCTTCATCTTTCATGTCCAACTAACTCGGTATCTAGGGTTTTCTAGCTAAACCCTAGCCAAGTTATGTAGATTTTATCTTGTTTTCAATTGTAACGAGGGGAAACTGTGATTGTACTGTGATGATTGTAGTAGATAAGAGATCGTTTTTATTCTTGAAACAAAATTCTATATTTTTTTATAAATTCTTGTCTTAGATGGAATGAATATATTATTTTACACAACCATGATTATTCACTATGAGCTGGAACTCGGATGCTTAATTTATGGGTTTCTACACAATGGTGGTAATAAAACTTGAAACCCTAGGTTGACACAGGTCATGCCTTGGCGAATTGGGTAAGACATCTTTTAGTTTATTTTCATGCATTAGGAGTAGATTAGAGTACGTAATTTAATTGACATGTACTAATCAGTTCAGTCATGAGATGGATTGTCGCGATCCGGTTGATGGTAATCCTTTTTGGGATCGTATTTAGCTATTTACGATATAACCTAATTCATAGTTTACGGATCGCCCTCTTGTAATTATTACATTGATAGAACTATATTATGCAGTTAGTGGTGGAACGATGAAAACCCTAGTTTTCTCTCTCTCTTGAATCACAAATCAAATTACTTTGCTTTTTAGAATAATTTAGTTAATTTAGATAATTTGGTCTTCGACCACCAAAATAAACAAATTTTCAGAAATATAACTCATTATTTTTGAATTGTTAGAGTGAACAATCTTAGTCTCTGTGGGATCGATATCCCTTACACAAGTCATTGTTATTCTACAATTAATACGTGCGCTTGCGTAGGGTAAAACCTAGCGCTGTCATAAGAGGCTGTTTTTAACAATTTTTTTTACCCCCTCTAGACAGACATCAATACATATAAAGACATCTATTCTAATGAGAACATGCCACTAGATTTTCTAAGATGCACATGATTTTAAAAATCTAATGGTTTTGTAGAGATGTTTGTCGACTGAGAATCTGTTGATATATCTTTAAGACCTTTCTCAGAATTAGAGTCACGCAATCTACATGCAGTATGAGCAACCAAACAATGTAATTCATCTTTCATAACCCACACTTGTTTGATTCTAGGTGCTCTACTTGCTAGCCTAGACAACCTCTTCACTCAACACCCGAATTTGATTTTCAACATTGGGTCTTTTTTTAGTTCTATGCTTCCGCTCTGATTTCAAAGTTTCTTCTCTTAACTTTAAACACATGAGTCAAATGTGACCTTTCACTCCACAATGATGATATACTGGAATAAACTTTTGAAAACCATTGTATGAACCCTTATTGACTCTAGAGGTAAAGGAAGGCTTACTCTTAACTGGTTTTATGACATAAGATTGAACATTAAGATTCCTATCAGACTTACCTTGAGAAGAACTAGATGCAACTTGAGCAGCCCTAACAAAAAGTAGTTTTGGGAACAATGTTTGAATCACTTGTTGTTCCTTTGAACCCTAACCCCTTTGTATTTCCTGCAGATTTTCCCATACTCAACATATGATTAAGCTTAAGAGTCCCACTAGACCATTTATGAATAGTTGAGTTAGCATATTCCAATTCATTTTCCAAACCCCCAATCCTTGTAGATTTCTCACTCAATTCCAATCTTAGAATTCTTAATTCCTCATTGAGACCATCTACCATTTTCAAAGCCTGAGTCATTTCTTGTTCGGACTTGGTTAACTCTTCTTTAAATGAATGTCTCTCCTTATCAACATTGTTGAATTGAACCAAAAAATTTGAGTACATTTTGCTAACATGTACGGAATTTCATAAAATTTATTGTATGCATCTTCATACGAGTCCCCACGATCTTCATTACCCTCAGAATCTTCATCTCCAAACATCGCCCAACTTACAGTAATTTTACCTACCTCCTTACTTTGTATAGCAAACACGGGGAAATTCTCAAACTCATCAGCCATGTAATATTTAGCAGTCACTAGTTGTTCCATCATCTGATCCATCATTCTAAGTAACAGCTAGACCTTTTGTCTTTTTAATCTTATTGGCGCACTCCGCAACAATATGACCAAACCCTTGACACTCAAAACATTGAGGTTTCTTCTTTTAGGGTCAACCTTGTCATTCCGATTTTGGAATTTTCTATTTTTAGAATCATGTGATTTATCTCCAAATTTTTGTCCTTTAATCAATTCTTGACCACAAGAAGATTTTAAAAATTTATGAAACTGCTTAATGATCATATCAAACTGACTTGGTCTACTTTCACCCTCCTCATCAGACTCCCTAGGATCCTCCTTAGTGGTTCTAAAAGCTATGTTTTTCTCTTTTATACCACTTGACTTCTTAAAGGATTGAACACACATCTCCATCTCATAAGATTTTAGATTCCCTACCAATTCTTCAAGTTTAATTTTTTTGAAACTCATGATTTCAGATATGATAGTAACCTTAGATCGAAAACGTTCCAGTAGAGACCTAAGAATTTTATTCACTATGGTAGTCTCTGGAATAGGCTCTCCTAGATTGTGACAACTTGTTACTGTGTCAATTAACCTAGCCTCAAAGTCACCAAAATTTTTATCATCTTCCATCCTAAGCTGTTCAAATTTTGAATTTAGAATTTGGAGTTTCGATTGCTCAACTTTTGAAGTTCCTTCATGAGTTATTTGGAGAATATCCCAAGCTTCTTTGGCAATTTCGCACATGGCAATTCTCTTAAACTCACTAGCAATTATAGCATTATACAACGCATTCAAAGATTTTGAATTCCAACTAGCACTGTTTGTCTCAGCAGTAGTCCACTCACTTGATGGTTTTATTATAGATTCATTAGCAATAACATCTTTCACAGTGGGAGGTGAATATCCTACCTCTACAGCAAGCCAAGCTCTCTCATTTAGCGATTTCAAAAACGCTCTCATTCTCGCTTTCCAATACGTGTAATTAGAGCCATCGAATAACGGGGATCTAGATATGGAACCTCTTTCACGAGGTACGTCCACCGTCTAAGTTCAAGATTTAACCTTAGTGGTTAACCTAAAATGGGGCAACCACGCTCTGATACCAATTGAAATTACCTAGAAGATCAATGAAAATAGCCTAAAGGAGGGTGAATAGGCTTTTTGTTGATTTATTGATAAATTAATATTAATTGAGGAAAAGTCAATTTTAATCCATTTCTCTATCAAGATAAATCATGCAAAGATTAATCTAAGTGCAGAATATAAAGTAATAAAGACACAAGATATTTTTACGTGAAAAATCTCGGAAAGACTCCAAGTAAAAACCACGGATACGCTCGGGTATCGATGCACTATAAATCAAGAGATATACAAACTTTATGAAGCTTTAGACTTACAAATCCCTCCAGATCTGTCATTCTCCACTCGATGTCTGACAACCTTGAATCACTCACGCTCCACGAAGCTTGTTGCTCCACTCTGTACTCTAACGGCTCCGCTTCTCAACGGATTTATGAACCACAAAGTCTCTTGCTCCGATCTCTGCACTCAGACGACTCCGTTTCTCAAATGGATCTAAGCAACCACGTTGTAATAGATGGTGTGTTGATTTTTCAGCAACTAGGTCATTCAATTGTGTATAAAAATTGTCGATGTAGAAGCACAATTGAATAAACCCTAATCAAACTAGAGAAAAACTTGATATAGGATGATCAAACAATCTTTTTTTTTTCTCATTACAGTTAAATCTGATATATGAAGTATTGCAGAGATCTCACCAAAAAACCTACTACAAAATCTGTAGGGAACCCCCTATTTATAGAGAGAAATCATATTTTGAGTAAACTTATATCCTTTTTTAATAAGGATTCTTTCCTTGTGTAATCCTCTTGTTATTGGGAGTAATCTGACCAATATTGGTGCATATATCCTTTATACACGTCCTATGATATATTGGAGTGTAGCCCAAAGCAATAGAAGTCGAAACAAATCGGAATTGCAATAACCCACTTAACCAACCTACGCACCTACGCTTCAAGCGTAAGTAGCTGCGTAATTTATTTTGGCATGCGTAGCAGATGCGTCAAAATAATATTTTCTAGCCACTTTTAGCTACTAGATGCGTATGTCATGCGTAGTAAAATCCTCGGAACCAACTTTTCTTGGGACTAGTGTCATTTGAACCCCCTCGACTCCCTTGTTATGATTAATGAAATTGCGGCTTGAAAAAATGACGTTTCCACCATCCGGTAAACATTTTTTACTAAAAGTTATTTCTTCACCATTTCTCTTGTATTATTCACTTCTTTAGGCTTAATTTGAATTTTACGAATCTTGTCGATACCCATTCAACCTACCCGACTCCACAATTCATTTAACATAGTTATTGTCTAGAACATGTCAAACACAAATAATACTTTAAATGTTCTTACAGTTAGTTTCTATGATCAATGTTAAAAATGATTGTTTACATCCTCTGACATGCTTTAGTTTTGCACATTGTTAGTACGTAATTCATTATACTAATTAATTTATATATATATATATATATATTTAGACACATATATATTTCAAAATTTTCCCTGATTAATTTGTTTGCACAAATGAAATGCAAGTTTAGTTTTAGTTGCGCTGCACTAACGGGCTCGAATTAAAGCTGGTAAGTCAGATTACATGTAATTGACTTTTTTGTTATTATTATTTTTTAATTTCAGTATTATTATTGTATATATAGGCATCTATATATATAAATATCATTTGTGAAAACTATTTGTTACCTTGATATCAATTTAATCCATTTTGGATTGAGTTTGTCTATTAGTCGGTTACTTGTCACGCCCGGCAAAACATGTGTTGTCAAGTGGGTAGGTGACTTTGTATGTCTCTTCAAAAAGTAATTTGTAGAAAACTCTCCCAAATATATGTTAAAAAATATCGTAGTCTGCAAAATTATGTTGACTCATTTCTCAAAAGAGAATTGTGTTAATGATTTAGAGATTGGGAGGTTTTTAGAGGGCCGTGAAGAGAGAGAGAGAGTTTAGTAGAAAATTATAGGGTAATTTACCGCCACACTTCCTGAGGTTTGCATCTATTTCACCTAGATGCAGATTTTCGAAATTTTAATACAAACAATCCCTAAGGTTTGGTTTTGTTTGCCATGACACCCCAAATGACAAAAATACCCTTCACAAAATTCCAAAATATTAAGGGTAATGTGCAATTACCTTTATGCCCCAACCCCAAATATATAAAATTTCGAAAAACATATATATAAATTCAAAAAAATATATATAAAATTAAAACAAATGTATAAAATTCGAAAACAAATATTTAAATTTTGAAAAAATATATAAAATTAGAATAAAATATATAAATTTCGAAAAATATATATAAAATAAATATATATGTATATATAATTCGAATATATATATATTTTTTGAAAAATATTTAAATTCGAATATATATATTTCAAAATATATATATAAAATTCAAAATATATATTTTCAAAAACAAAATTCAAAAAATTATATAATTTCGATAAACATATATAAATTTCAAAAAATATATAAAAAATTCAAAAAAATATAAAAAATTTGAAATATATATATAATTTGAAAATATATATATAAAATTTGAAAAATATATAAACTCGAATATATATATATTTCCAAAAAAAAATAAAAAATAAAAAATATATATATTTTCAAAAACAAAATTCAAAACATTATATAAATTTCAAAATATATATATAAAATTCAAAAAAATATATAAAATTTGAAATATATATATAATTCGAAAATATATATATAAAATTTGAAAAATATATAAACTCGAATATATATATATTTCAAAAATAAATAAAAAAATTCAAAAAATATATATTTTCAAAAACAAAATTCAAAAAATTATATAATTTCGGAAAACATATATAAATATAAAAAAATATGTATATTTTTTTGATATATATATATTTTCGAATTATATATATATTTCAAATTTTATATATTTTTTGAAATTTATATATGTTTTTCGAAATTATATAATTTTTTGAATTTTGTTTTGAAAATATATATATTTTGAATTTTTTATTTTTTTTTGAAATATATATATTCGAATTTATATATTTTTCAAATTATATATATATTTCAAATTTTATATATTTTTTGAAATTTATATATGTTTTTCGAAATTATATAATTTTTTGAATTTTGGTTTTGAAAATATATATATTTTGAATTTTTTATTTTTTTTGAAATATATATATATATTCGAATTTATATATTTTTGAATTATATATATTTCAAAATTTATATATTTTTTTGAATTTTTTTATATATATTTTTAAATTTATATATGTTTTTCGAAATTATATAATTTTTTTAATTTTGGTTTTGAAAATATATATATTTTGAATTTATTTTTTGAAATATATATATATATTCGAATTTATATATTTTTCAAATTATATATATATATTTTCGAATTATATATATATTTCAAATTTTATATATTTTTTTGAATTTTTATATATTTTTTGAAATTTATATATGTTTTTCGAAATTATATAATTTTTTGAATTTTTTATATATATTTTTCGAAATTTATATATTTTATTCTAATTTTATATTTTTTTTCAAAATTTAAATATTTGTTTTCGAATTTTATACATTTTTTCGAATTTTATATATTTTTTTGAATTTATATATATGTTTTTCGAAATTTTATATATTTGGGGTTGGGGCATAAAAGTCATTTCGCATTACCCTTAATATTTTGGAATTTTGTGAAGGATATTTTCGTCATTTGGGGTGTCATGGCAAGCAAAACCAAACCTCAGGGGGTGTTTGTGTTAAAATTCCGAAAATCTGCATATAGGTGGAATAGAAGCAAACCTCAGGGGGTGTGGCTGCAAATTACACAAAATTATATAAGAGTAGAGGGTGGGTGACGATAGAAATAGAAGGTACAACAATAGCCACATTTACAAAAATTATGTAGTAAAATGAAAATGAGGCTTATAAAATTTGAAAAGCTATCAGATTACATTAAAATGAACATAAGGCTTATAAAATTTAGTCAGATGTAAAGAATCCACACTCAACCAAATGAGGATTTAACAAAAGCGGGATAATATTTTATCACGATAAGATGATCTCAAACTGTTTGTTTATCTGTTGCCATACTCCGTTTAATCCAAGCTTTTTTTTTTTTTTTTTTTTTTGATAAAAGACTGAAAGAAATTTATTTCATAAATGGTGGTTTCATCCACAATCTTAGTTGAGGATTTAGTTACACATGCTTAAAAAGAAAATAACAAAGTAAGAACAAATTACAACTTGTATTATTCTCCTCTTTGGTGTATTTCTTGCTCTTCTCCTTCTTCCTCAAAATGTATCCATATTTATAGAGAATTATTGTAATCAAATTACAACTTGTAAAGAGAAACGAAATATTCTTTTCTTTTCTTTTTCTTTGAATATACATAACTTTCCAATACATTTTGTTATTTCTCCATGTGCATTTGAATATTCCAACTTTCATCCATGTGCATTTGATTCATTTATCACTTTACACATATAAATGAAAGACACACATGTAGATGCAATTTAATGACATTAAAAATGATTTATTCAATAATTTTATTACATAAATTAAGTTTTGTGCATTTATTATTATTACACTTCTAAATTAGTTAAAATAAATAGTTTTACCTACTAACAAATATACATTTGGGAATAAAATATGTATGTAAAATGGACTTATTAAATACCCCCAAACCTATATTTTGCTAGTCCTCGAGCAAAACAAAACAAAATAAAATTCTAACTACACCATTTTCGCTGGTTGTCTCGATTACATTTAGCATATGCAACAAAACTTTGAACCCCTATGTTTCCCCTAGTGGATGAGTTATAGTCTCGTGAGGGTTTTCAGTGATAATACCCACAAACATCGATTCTCGTAAGGGTTGAATATACTACTCACAACTTCTCCATTCTTTATAATCACACATTTATGCATTCAGATACTCATCAACCAAGTCATGATATAATACACAAGATATTATGGATGCAAATATTCCCATTCACTACCGAACAATAACTAATCTCGAGATTCTTGTCATGAATGGTTCCCACAAAACTAAAATATTTCATTACTTTCTACTCCCAATCAAGACAACCCTTCGTGTTTTTGTGAACATTCTACTATGGTATTTCAATATTTCTTTTTCTACTTCATTGATCAAATTTTGCCATTTTTTTAAAAAATTTATTCCTTCCATCATTCCACTTTTCATCCCTTTTTATCTTTCTAAGCTCTGGACTTTCCAGCGAGGATTTTTAATCCCAACCAACTGGGCCCTAACTTCTTTATTGAGATTTATGTTCATTGGTTTTCTTCCCTTTTTATGCGAACAATGATATTGGTGATACCAAGGTCCGGTTACTCAGATCGAATAACTATTTTTTGCATTTTATTTTTCAAAATAAATTTTCAACTTTTTCTCCATTTCATCTATATAAACTCCCCATCTCCCATTTTATTGTGACAAAATTAATTTTTCAACTACATAGTCAAAGATTAATTGTTTTTCCCATAGTAAATGTGTGCTTGTGCTTATAGGTCAAAGTCGTCCTTTTCGGTTTCAATTTTACTAATCTATTCACCCATGTAAAATCACATCACTTTACTTAGCTCGATTTAATCATTAGTCTCATGAATGGAAATATCGTATCACATACTACTCATACATCATAAACACAAACTCAATCAACTTGTAATGAAAAACATTCATGTGTGAAAACAAAGAATTTTTTAAAAATTTTTTTCAAAATTAATGAATTACAAAACAACAAATTAGACCATACCCCTAAACCTAAACTCAACATTGTCCCTAATGTTGGACAAACTCACATTTTGTAGACAAAAAGACAAGACTGAAAAGGTATCACCTGACTTATGGTAGGTTGATATGGTCAAACTTGTTATCAAATAACAATGAGTAGTTATTATTCAAAACAAAAATTAAAAATAAAGTGAAAAATCCTAAAATAGATATATACAAAAAGACCACATAGGTCAATCCTGATAAAAATGATCACTCAGAAAGATCTCATCCCCTTCTTGAGAAAGTAACTCTAAAAATGGTTTCAAGCGCTGACCGTTAACTTTGAACACATCACCATTTTTTGGATTTTCAATCTCAATGACTCCATATGGATGAACAATTCGAACAATGAACGGACCAGACCATCGAGATCTCAACTTTCCTGGAAACAAATGCAACCGAGAATTATAAAGCAAGACTTTTTGACCAGGTGTGAAAGTTTTCCTTATAATACTTTTGTCATGCCTTATTTTCATTTGCTTTTTATAGATTTTTGTAATCTGGTAAGCATCATTCCTAATTTCCTCCAACTCATTCAACTGAAGCTTCCTATGGACTCCTACTCTGTCAAGGTTAAAGTTGAGTTGTTTAATAGCCCAAAAGGCTCTATGCTCTAACTTAATTGGGAGATGACAAGCTTTGCCATACACCATTCAGTAAGGAGACATTCCAATAGGGTTCTTAAATGCAGTACGGTATGCCTACAGTGCATCACTAAGTCTCAAGGACCAGTCTTTCCTATTTGGGTTAACCGTTTTCTCCAAAATGTGTTTAATCTCTCTATTGGATAATTCAACTTGACCGCTAGTCTGGGGATGATAAGCGAGTGCAATTTTGTGGGTTACACAATATTTTCTCATTAATGCTTCGAAAACCCTATTGCAAAAATGTTTCCCCCTTATCACTAATAATAGCACGGGGTGTACCAAAATGTGAAAAGACATTATCTTTCAAAAACTTGACCACCGCCTTGTGATAATTAGTCTTACATGCAATTGCCTCAATCCATTTGACAAGGATGTACAAATTGCCAAATGAATTAGGAAATGGTCCCATGAAATCAATGCCCCAAATATCAAAAAATTCAATAATTAGAATTGGGTTTAAAGACATCATATTTCGACATGAAATACTCCCTAACTTTTGACATCGCTCACATGCTTAGCAATAAGAATGACAATCTTTAAAGATTGAGGGCCAGTAAAATCCAGATTGCAATATCTTTGCAGTGGTTCTCTTTGAACTAAAATGACCTCCACATGCATGATCATGACAAAAGGAGATTACACTAGTCTGGTCACAATTGGGGACACATCTTTGAATAATCTGATCAGAACAATACTTGAATAAGTACGAATCATCCCAAAAGAAGTGACGGACCTCTGATAAGAATTTGGATTTATCTTGTTTAGTCCAATGTGAAGGCATTTGACCTGTGACAAGATAGTTCACAATGTCGGCAAACCAATGTGACTCAGATACAACAAAGAGTTGTTTATCAGGGAAAGACTCAAGAATAGGCATGGAGTCTGAGGATGTCTCAAGAATGAGCTTAGACAAGTGATCAACTACTACATTTTCAGACCCCTTCTTATCTCGAATTTCTAGATCAAACTCTTGTAGCAATAGGATCCATCGAATTAAATGTGGATTAGCATCTTTTTTAGAAAAAAAGATAACTAAGTGCAGCATGATCTGAGAAAATGAGGACTTTAGACCCTAACAGATAGGACCTAAACTTGCCTAATGCAAACACAACTGCTAATAATTATTTTTTAGTGGTAGAGTAATTCAGTTATGCCTCATTTAATGTCTTACTTGCATAATTGATCACATGGGGTAGCCTATTCACACGTTGCCCTAACACAGCTCCAACTGCATAATCAGATGCATCGCACATAATCTCAAAAGGCGCATCCCAACTCGGTGGCTTCATGATAGGTGTTGTGGTCAACAATGTTTTGAGCTTCTCAAAGCCTTTTAGGCATTTGTCATCAAAGACAAAAGCAACATCTTTAGCAAGTAAATTGCAAAGTGGTCTGGAAATGCTGCTAAAGTTTTTAATGAATCGACGATAAAATCACGCATGACCTAATCTCTTTGACCGTACGTGGCGGTGGAAGATTGGAAATCAGATCAACCTTAGCTTTGTCAACCTCTATACCATTCTTTGAAATAAGATGCCCCAAAACAATTCCCTTTTTCACCATAAAATGACATTTCTTCCAATTTAATATCAGATTTTTCTCATCACAACGTGTAGGCACGAGTTTCAAATAAATGAGACATTCATCAAAGGATGACCCAAACACGAACCTGCATGAACTGCTGTAACGTATCTACATGTTGGCCAATAGGTTTTCATATAGCTCATAGGATCCTTTTGGACATTGTTAAACTTTTGGAAACTCTAGTGAGTCACTATCAAATTGCATGTGGAAGAAACCAACACTGGAAGATACGTTACAGTAGTTCATGCAACTCCGTGTTTGGCTCATCCTTTGATGAATGTCTCATTCATTTGAAACTCGTGCTTACACGTTGTGAGGAGAAAAATCTGGTCTTAAACTGGGAGAAATGTCATTTTATGGTGAAAAAGGGAATTGTCTTGGGGAATGTTATTTCAAATAATGGTATAGAGGTTGACAAAGCTAAGGTTGATCTGATTTCCAATCTTCCACCGCCACGTACGGTCAAAGAGATTAGGTCATTCTTAGGTCATGCGGGATTTTATCGTCGATTCATTGAAAACTTTAGCAGCATTTCTAGACCACTTTGCAATTTACTTGCTAAAGATGTTGTTTTTGTCTTTGATGACAAATGCCTGAAATACTTTGAGAAGCTCAAAACATTGTTGACCACAACACCTATCATGAAGCCACCGAGTTGGGATGTGCCTTTTGAGATTATGTGCGATGCATCTGATTATGCAGTTGGAGCTGTGTTAGGGCAACGTGTGAATAGGCTACCCCATGTGATCAATTATGCAAGTAAGACATTAAATGAGGCATAACTGAATTACTCTACCACTGAAAAATAATTATTAGCAATTGTGTTTGCATTAGACAAGTTTAGGTCCTATCTGTTAGGGTCTAAAGTCCTCATTTTCTCAGATCATGCTACACTTAGGTATCTCTTTTCTAAAAAAGATGTTAAGCCATGTTTAATTCAATGGATCCTGTTGCTACAAGAGTTTGATCTAGAAATTCGAGATAAGAAGGGGTCTGAAAATGTAGTAGTTAATCACTTGTCTAGGCTCATTCTTGAGACATCCTCAGACTCCATGCCTATTCTTGAGTCTTTCCCTGATGAACAACTCTTTGTTGTATCTGAGTCACATTGGTTTGCCGACATTGTGAACTATCTTGTCACATGTCAAATGTCTTCACATTGGACTAAATAAGATAAATCCAAATTCTTATCAGAGGTCCGTCACTTCTTTTGGGATGATTCATACTTATTCAAGTATTGTTCTAATCAGATTATTCGAAGATGTGTCCCCAATTGTGACCAGACTAGTGTAATCTCCTTTTGTCATGATCATACATGTGGAGGCCATTTTAGTTCAAAGAGAACCACTTCAAAGATATTGCAATATGGATTTTACTGGCCCTCAATCTTTAAAGATTGTCATTCTTATTGCTTAGCATGTGAGCGATGTCAAAAGTTAGGGAGTATTTCATGTCGAAATATGATGCCTTTAAACCCAATTCTGATTATTGATTTTTTTGATATTTGGGGCAATGATTTCATGGGACCATTTCCTAATTCATTTGGCAATTTGTACATCCTTGTCAAATGGATTGAGGCAATTGCATGTAAGACTAATTATCACAAGGCGGTGGTCAAGTTTTTGAAAGATAATGTCTTTTCACATTTTGGTACACCCCGTGCTATTATTAGTGATAAGGGGGAAACATTTTTGCAATAGGGTTTTCGAAGCATTAATGAGAAAATATTGTGTAACCCACAAAATTGCACTCGCTTATCATCCCCAGACTAGCGGTCAAGTTGAATTATCCAATAGAGAGATTAAACACATTTTGGAGAAAACGGTTAACCCAAATAGGAAAGACTGGTCCTTGAGACTTAGTGATGCACTGTGGGCATACCGTACTGCATTTAAGAACCCTATTGGAATGTCTCTTTACTGAATGGTGTATGGCAAAGCTTGTCATCTCCCAATTAAGTTAAAGTATAGAGCCTTTTGGGCTATTAAACAACTCAACTTTAACCTTGACAGAGTAGGAGTCCATAGGAAGCTTCAGTTGAATGGGTTGGAGGAAAATAGGAATGATGCTTACCAGATTACAAAAATCTATAAAGAGCAAATGAAAATAAGGCATGACAAAAGTATTCTTAGGAAAACTTTCACACATGGTCAAAAAGTCTTGCTTTATAATTCTCGGTTGCATTTGTTTCCAGGAAAGTTGAGATCTCGATGGTCTGGTCCGTTCATTGTTCGAATTGTTCATCCATATGGAGCCATTGAGATTGAAAATCCAAAAAATGGTGATGTGTTCAAAGTTAACGGTCAGCACTTGAAACCATTTTTAGAGTTACTTTCTCAAGAATGGGAGGAGATCTTTCTGAGTGATCCTTTTTATCAGGATTGACCTATGTGGTCTTGTTGTACATATCTATTTTAGGATTTTTCACTTTATTTTTAATTTTTGTTTTGAATACTAACTACTCATTGTTATTTGATAGCAAGTTTGACCAGATCAACCTACCATAAGTCAGGTGATACCTTTTCACTCTTGTCTTTTTGTCTACAAAATGTGGGTTTGTCCAACATTAGGGACAATGTTGAGTTTAGGTTTAGGGGTATGGTCTAATTTGTTGTTTTGTAATTCATTAATTTTGAAAAAAAAATTTAAAAAATTCTTTGTTTTCACACATGAATGTTTTTCATTACAAGTTGATTGAGTTTGTGTTTATGATGTATGAGTAGTATGTGATACGATATTTCCATTCATGAGACTAATGATTAAATCGAGCTAAGTAAAGTGATGTGATTTTACATGGGTGAATAGATTAGTAAAATTGAAACCGAAAAGGACGACTTTGACCTATAAGCACAAGCACACATTTACTATGGGAAAAACAATTAATCTTTGACTATGTAGTTGAAAAATTAATTTTGTCACAATAAAATGGGAGATGGGGAGTTTATATAGATGAAATGGAGAAAAAGTTGAAAATTTATTTTGAAAAATAAAATGCAAAAAATAGTTATTCGATCTGAGTAACCGGACCTTGGTATCACCAATATCATTGTTCGCATAAAAAGGGAAGAAAACCAATGAACATAAATCTCAATAAAGAAGTTAGGGCCCAGTTGGTTGGGATTAAAAATCCTCGCTGGAAAGTCCAGAGCTTAGAAAGATAAAAAGGGATGAAAAGTGGAATGATGGAAGGAATAATTTTTTTTAAAAAAAAATGGCAAAATTTGATCAATGAAATAGAAAAAGAAATATTGAAAGACCATAGTAGAATGTTCACAAAAACATGGAGGGTTGTCTGGATTGGGAATAGAAAGTAATGAAATCTTTTACTTTTGTGGGAACCATTCATGACACGAATCTCGAGATTAGTTATTGTTCGGTAATGAATGGGAATATTTGCATCCATAATATCTTGTGCATTATATCATGACTTGGTTGATGAGTATGTGAATACATAAATGTGTGATTATAAAGAATGGAGAAGTTGTGGGTAGTATATTCAACCCTCACGAGAATCGATGTTTGTGGGTATCATCACTGGAAACCCTCATGAGAGTATAACTCATCCACTAGGGGAAACCTAGGGGTTCAAAGGTTTATTGCATATGCTAAATGTAATCGAGGCAACCAGCGAAAATGGTGTAGTTAGAATTTTATTTCGTTTTGTTTTGCTCAAGGACTAGGAAAGTATAGGTTTGGGGGTATTTGATAAGTCCATTTTACATATATATTTTATTCCCAAATGTATATTTGTTAGTAGGTAAAACTATTTATTTTAACTAATTGAGAAATATAATAATGATAAATGCACAAAACTTAATTTATGTAATAAAATTGTTGAATAAATCATTTTCAATGTCATTAAATTACATCTACATATGTTTATTTCATTTATAGGTGTAAGTGAGAAATGAATCAAATGCACATGGATGAAAGTTGGAAGATTCAAATGCACATGGAGAAAGAACAAAATGTGATGGAAAGTTATGTATATTCAAAGAAAAAGAAAAGAAAAGAATATTCCATTTCTCTTTACAAGTTGTAATTTGATTCCAATAATTCTCTATAAATATGGATACATTTTAAGGAGGAAGAAGAAGAAGGAGGAGACAAAGAAGGACACTAAAGAGGATAAGAATTTATCTTCAATTCCGGGTTTTATTGTTCTTACTTTGTTATTTTCTTTTAAGCATGTGTAACTAAATCCTTAACTAAGGTTGTGGATGAAACCACCATTAATGAAATAAATTTCTTTGGCTCATCCTTTGATGAATGTCTCATTCATTTGAAACTCCTAACAACATGTAAGCACGAGTTTCAAATGAATGAGACATTCATCAAAGGATGAGCCAAACACGGAGAAGTCATCCATAAACACCTCAAGAAAACGTTCTACCATATCAAAAAATATGTTGAGCATACACCGCTGAAAAGTAGTAGGTGCATTGCATAATCCAAATGGCATACATCTATAGACAAATGTTCTAAAAGGACAAGCGAATATGGTTTTCTCCTGATCCTCAGGTGCAATAAGAATTTGGTTATATCCAGAATAATCATCTAGGAAATAGTAGTACTTATGACCAGCTAATCTCTCAAGCATTTGATCGATAAAAGGAAGTGGAAAATGATCTTTCCTAGTGACAGAGTTCAACTTCCTATAATCAATGCACACTTGTCATCCAGTGGTCATTCGGGTCGGTACTAACTCATTGGCATCATTTGTGACTACCGTGATACCTAATTTCTTAGGCACGACCTGAACATGACTTACCTAAGAACTATCAGAAATAAGAGATATGATCCCTACATCTAACAACTTCAAGACTTCTGCCCTAACGACCTCTTTCATGTTGGGATTAAGCCGTCTTTACATTTCTCGCGAAGTTTTAGCATTTTCCTCAAGATGGATACGATGCATGCACACAGATGGAGATATACCCTTAATGTTTGCTATAGTCCACCCAATAGCCGATTTATGCTCCCTAAGGACATTTAAGAGTTTTTCCTCATGTTCTTTATTTAACTCAGAAGCAATGATGACAGGAAGACTCTCATTTGGACCTAAGTAGGCATACTTCAGTTCAGAAGGTAAAACTTTCAGATCCAATTTTGGAGGTGACTCAACAGATGAGACATGTTTAGATTCAATTGGTGAAAGGGGCTTTACCTTGGCTTTCCAATTCTCAATGTCCATAAAAGGGACAAAATCTAAGAAGGTATTCACTTCTTCACAAGCACTATCCAGATCAAAATCACACCCAAAGTGATTTAGACATGCCTCTAAAGGATCATCAAAACTCGAATGTTCAAAAGTCTCTTGTACTAGACTCTCTATTAGATTCACATCACTCATATCCTCAGATTCTGATGGTTGTCGGCTCATATTAAAAACATTAAGCTCAACAGACATGTTTCCAAATGAAAGTTTTAAGGCACCATTCCTACAATTGATTAAAGCATTTGAAATGGCTAGGAATGGTCGACCAAGGATAACATGAATTTGGCTATTGGGATTAGCCACAGGTTGAGTGTCTAAGATTATGAAGTCTACTGGAAAGAAGAATTTGTCAACCTGAATTAACACATCCTCAATGATACCGCGAGGTACCTTGACTGAACGATCTGTCAACTGTAGCACTACCTTTATGGGTTTCAAATTGCCAAGACCAAGTTGCTCATACACAGAGTATGGCAACAGATTTACACTCGCACCCAAATCAAGCAAAACTTGCTCAATTATTTGGTTACCTATTGTACATGAGATTGTAGGACAACCGGGATCCTTGAATTTAAGTGGTGTGCAGTGCTGGATAATTGAGCTTACTTGCTTTGTAAGGAAGGCTTTTTTATACACATTTAATCCACGTTTAACCATACACGAATCTTTCAAAAAAAAGTTAGCATAAGAGGGAACCTGTTGAATTGCATCGAGAAATGAAATATTGATTTTGACTTGTTTGAATATTTTCATAATCTCTTTGTAATGATGCCCCTTCTTAGGCTTTTGGAGTGTTTGAGGAAATGGTGCAGTAGGAACAAAGTTCCTAACTGAAGGTTCTATTATAGAATTTAGGATAAGATCGGGAATTTGGACTTTTGGGTCAACTAGAGATTCCATTTTGTTTTCCTTTTCTGGTTCATGGTTACCTATCACAGTTTCCCTTCTTGGAATTTTGACTTGATTGTCAACTTGTTTCCCTGACCTTAGGGTAATGATTGACTAGACTTGATCAGTTGGACCAGAGGTTGACTGTTCACTCACATGATATTGACCCTTTGGGTTGGGTACAGGTTGACTAGAGAATTTTCCTTTTTCCCTCTCTCCTACAACAGTAGCTAACTGACCAATTTGTGTTTTTAATTTAGAAATCGATTGACTAGTTTGCTGCATGAACTGTTGTAACGTATCTTCCAATGTTGGTTTCCTCGGTTGTTGGGGGACATATGGATGATAATTTTGGGACATGGAAGGATATGATACTGGTGGTTGCCCTTAGGATTGCATATGTTGTATACCCGAGTTGTTCTGAGACTGATTTTGACTCCATGAGAAATTATGATGATTTCTCCAATTGGGGTTGTATGTGTCAGAATAGGGACTGCCAAATGGTTTCCTATAGCCGTTTAGTGCATTAGCTTGTTCAGTTATACACTCATGGAATGATGTTATAGAGGGACACGTCTAAGAAGTATGAGATGGACTCTCACAAAGCTGACATGTCTCGCTAATAACATGGACTGAAGATTTTTTTCCATTTTTCATCTCTATAGCCTCCACTTTTCTAGTGAGACTAGCTATCTTTGCACTTAAATCAGTTCTCTCACTAACCTCATAGGCTCCTCCCTTTTTGGTATCCATAGACATTGGTAAACTTCTTCTCTCAACCCTCCCTGAGTATTCCCAATGTTGAGAACTCTTGGCTAACGCATCTAGAAATTTCCAAGCCTCATTCTCATTCTTAGACATGAAATCTACCCCATATCATGACTCAATTAGTTGACGATTTTGAGCTGATAATCCATCATAAAAGAATTCAACTAAACGCCACTTTTCAAAACCATGGTGGGGACACTTAAGTAACAAATCATTGAATGTTTCCCAACACATGTAAAAATGTTCACCTTTTTTTTGAGCAAATTTCATGATATTTCGGCGAAGGGAATTAGTTCTATGTCTAGGGAAGAATTTGGTGAGGAATTTTTTACAGAGTTCATCCCAAGATTTGATTGATTATGGTTCCAATGAATATAACCAAGACTTGACTTTCTCTTTCAAAGAGAACGGGAATAACCTCATCTTAATTGACTCTTCGGGAATATTTTGAAAATTTAAAGTGGAACAAATCTCTAAAAATTCCTTAACATGAAGGTATGGGTCTTCAAAGTTCAAACCTCTAAAAGTTGGCAGTTAATTGATTACTGCTGCCCGTATCTCCAAATGGGCATGTTGTGTAGCAGGCAAGACAATATAAGATGGGTTTGTGATATGTGTGGGAGTATAATAATCCTTAAGGGCTTTCACTTCATTATGTTCTCCCTCCATCTTGACTTCAATGATCTTTCCAATACTAGAATTCCTCACACCTTCTCTAAAAGTTCTCTCAATTTCTGGATCTAAAGGTGCCAACTTTGATTTCAGAGAACGACGACCTAACATGCACTAGGAAGACTCCATGACTCAACAAATACACTACCTAAACAAATATTTTCTTTATCTGAAATTTAATTCAAGGGTAATGATTTCTATATATATATTTTATTTTTTAATTTCCTATGTAAGAGATTATTATGACTAATTCCAATATAATCTTCACCTAGTTAGACAACTCCTACTCCCTTTCAGAGAAAACTAGTGGATGACCAGTTAAGAACCATCAAACTAACAACGAAGTAGTTCCCAGGAAAGTGTGGCGAGGCACTAGGCCTGCTTAATGTCGCATCAACCACACTCGTAGAAAGAACTGTCCTGCCGTTTATCAATTTGATAGTGACTCACTGGAGTTACCAAAAGTTTAACAATGTCCAAGAGGATCCTATGAGCTATATGAAAACCTATTGGCCAACGTGTACTTGATTTTAAATTAAACTAAATTTAGGCAAAGATATACAAATACAAGGATATTTTTAACCTAATGGGTAAGGAATTGGTGATGAAATTCAATCCTTATCTTGTTAGAGGGTTAATGCCCTTACTAAAAGATTTATGCAAAATGTTAAATTAAAAATGCACATACAAACAAGTCAACAAAAATAAAAATAAAGGGAGTGAATGTGTGAACTTTCTTCTTTTTATTTTTCTTTTTTATAAATAAATAAAGAAAGAAATAAACGAAATAAAATAAAATAAATAACAAAAATAAATTTGAAGAAAGTGTATATCTAAAGGTTATTTCTAGTGTTATTCTATCATAAAGGTAGCATGTAAAACTTCACCTATATAAAAACTATGTTCACCTAATCTAAAAGAAAAATAATAATATTTATATTTACTAAAGAAAATGGTACTTACCTGGACTGAAGAATGCTAGTGAAGATGCCATAAAGAAATCCAAGTATTTGTTTATCCAATGCAATCTCAAAAAAATATTACCTACAAAATTCAATAAGTATCAATTACTTAAAAACAAATAGTACAATAAACAATAAAAATTCTCAACTTAAGTAAACAAACACTAATTCTATACTTAAGCTAAGAATAAAGAAAATAAAAAAATAATTTTTTTGCTACAGTAGCCGAAATGCTACAATAGTTTTTGATTTTTTTTATTAATTTTTTTTTTAAACAGTAGCTTATCACAAATCAAAAAAACAATTATTATTATTATTATTTTTTAACAAGCTTAATGAACTCTACTACACCATATATAATCCCAGTAGGTGAAGTCTCCGACTCTGACCTGATATATCTATACAAAGCTGTTAAATGCACTCACAATCCAGCATACAACTAATGCTATTAGAATCACAATGTATATGACCTCTGTTTACTCTTTTCACCTCTCCTTTCCGATTTTTTTTTTTTTTTTTTTTTAAACAAAGCACAAACAGTAGCTTCTATTATAACACTTGAAAGAACAAGATTTTTTAATTTTTTTAACCAACTAGTAGAAGAATTAAATCAACTTAAATTTAATTAGTTTCTTGTTGATATTCCCCGGCAACGGCGCCAAAAATTTGGTATGTTTTAAAATATTACTCGCAAGTGCACGAATCAATTGTAGTTTAAGTCATGTAAGAACGAGGTCGAACCCAAGGGAATGTTTTAAAGAGAACTTAATTAAACTCAAATTCATCTAAAACTAACCTAGTTTCTCAAAGTTTGTTTGTTGAAGTGATTTTTATACTAAACATGCAATATCGAAATACAAATAATTAAAGTGAGAATAATCGGGAGAAAATACTAAGGTATCGGAATCCACCACCACTAATCCATAAAATTCTAATTATTTCTTTATCAATTCCAATTTAGAGTAGTAATTAGAAATTAATCTTATTACTTTCTCAAGATTTAACAATAATGCATTAATAAAATATCTTTTCAAGAAATAGATTTTCCTTCACTTTAAAGTGTAAAATTCTAAGCATACTATGTATGTAATTTAATGGATCACATAAGATCAAAGAGTTTTACTTATAAACTTATCAAATCCAAGCTTGATTAATTGTGATAAGAATTCTTAACTACTATAAATACATGATATTTATAATGAAAGGAATTTAAAACAATTAATATTATGAAGCGAAAATCATAAGCATTTAAATTATACACATGGAAATTGATAAAAGACTAAAAGAAATTAATTTCATAAATGGTGGTTTCATCCTCAACCTTAGTTGAGGATTTAGTTACACATGCTTAAAAAGAAAATAACAAAGTAAGAATAATAAAACCCGGAATTGAAGATAAATTTTTCTCCTCTTTGGTATCCTTTTTGCTCTCCTCCTTCTTCCTCAAAATGTATCCATATTTATAGAGAAATATTGGAATCAAATTACAACTTGTAAAGAGAAATGGAATATTCTTTTCTTTTCTTTTTCTTTGAATATACATAACTTTCCATCACATTTTGTTATTTCTCCATGTGCATTTGAATCTTCCAACTTTCATCCATGTGCATTTGATTCATTTCTCACTTTACACATATAAATGAAATACACACATGTAGATGTAATTTAATGACATTGAAAATAATTTATTCAATAATTTTATTACATAAATTAAGTTTTGTGCATTTATCAGTATTACACTTCTAAATTAGTTAAAATAAATAGTTTTACCTACTAACAAATATACATTTGAGAATAAAATATGTATGTAAAATGGACTTTCATTTATAATAAGTGATGATTGGTATATATCATTTTTTTATCACGTTACACAATTTCTTCATATTAAAACTTTTTATCGTCTATAATAATTAGGTTAATTCATCAATTATTCACATATTTATAGGGGTCATGTTGGCAAAATAAGTCATATCTACTTTTTGCCGTCAATAATAATTTGGTTAATTCATCAATTCTTCACATATTTATAGGCATGGAGGTGTTGCTAAAATAAGTTATATAAGTTTCCAAAAAAAAATAAAACAATGCTTTTAGAATAAAAAACCAAAATTATTTATATGTGTGAAGAGAGAATCAAATTTTTTTAGAACAATTTAGAGTATTTGACATGATTTGAATTGTAAGGAAGTAGCGCGTTTGGCTTGGATGGACATCAATTACGGGTGGTATAGGCCCGATTTTGGAAAGACTTTAATTCCGAACCAAATTACCAGTGATGCCAACAAGGTTTTCCCATTTTTTTTTTTTTTTTTTGGTATTTTCCCCCCCTATTTCACTTATAAGTCTGACATGCATACTGATGTTCTCTCATTTAGCTCTTCATTTCGAAGAGTAGTGAAAAGATGGCTTCCTCATTTGCATTCTGCTGTAAGTTGTTCTGTGTGATCTTCAATTCTCATGTATATATATATGTATGTGTGTGTAATGTATGTACGCGATTATAACAAGAGATTGATTATCTATATTACTATGATATATATGTATAGATATGTACATACATGTGATGGTAGGTTAAGATTTATTGTTGCAGGAATATGCTCCATATCCATTCTAGTTGTAGTGCAAATTTTATTTAATTTAAACATCCAAAAATCTATATTCTTCCGTATGTCATAAGTTCTTCCGTATTTTAGTAGGCTTTTTTTTTTTTCTTTTTCTTTTTTTCGGAAAGGGTATTTTAGTAGTTGGATTCACTTTTTAGGTGAGACAAACTTAACAGAATTATGACATGTTTTAGTTGCTTTACCTCAGATGTTTTAGTAGTTGGGTTCGCTTGGAAATTTGGGTATTAACTGAATTACGAAAAGCATGGGATTGAACTGAGACTTAGTTGCATCCAAAAAAGGTACTCAAATCCTGGAACATTTTGCTTTGCCAGGTGAAAAAAAATAAAAATTTCCTGGAACTTTTTTCTTTGATTTGAATCCAGAAAAGTAGTGTTGAAGGAATTCATTTTCCAGCTGGTTAAACAATAAAAAGAAAGAGAAATTAGAACAGCTTCATCCTTCTTTTTTTCCCCTTGGAACATCTTCATCTTAAAGAAAATGAACCTGCATGTGCTTCAGGAATCCTCCACCAAGAAAATGCTTTATTAAGTTCTAACTGTTAAATACCAAAAAATGATTAGACTCCATTCACACAAAATAAGTTGGATAGAAGCAGCATAAAAGGAGGAAACTCACTTTTAAGACCGATATTCTCTAGAGGACGGCGAATCATGGTTTCAATTGATTGGTTTTTCTTTCATTGGTTCATCCCTGAGGTCCCTTGCCAGAGAATGGACCTTGTCTGGTTGGGACTAATGTGACTTGATTACTATGAAAGTGTACAGAATTGGCAAGACTGGTATGTGTATGGTACTTTGCAGTGTCCAAGGCTGAGGCTCAAGCACCAATACAGCAAATGCAATGATAAATGTGGACATTAAGGATCTAACAAAATCAAGGAATTTCAGTGCACAAAAAATTTCTGCCTATTAATTTACAGATAATGGTAAAATGTTCAAATTAGTGGCACAGTAATTTTTTTTCTCTACATATGCCAGTTGAGAGAAGTAATTATGAATTCTAAAGTGAGCGCAAGTCTAATCCAGGAGTATAGGCAAGATCGAAATAAAAAAGTCCAAAATTAAAGGATGAAAATAGAATTAACTCCAGTTTTTGAAATTTTCCAGTATATGTTCATATAACTTCTCAACTTCATTTCATTAATATCGAACTTGTTTCTTACGTACAAACAAAACATATTGTACATAAACAAAAAGCAATAATAAACATAAACTGCGTTTTCAAAATAGATTACACACACAATAAACAACAAACGGTAAAAATGTACAGGTGAGAACTTGAAAAGTCTTCCCTTTGTCTAGGAAACAAGAACAAGAATTTTAATCTCAAAAGCACCCAAGAAACTTCTTTGGAAGCTTTCCAGTGGCGTGATATTTTGCAGCCTTCTCCTCTGCATTGAGATTTTCCTCAGCCCGACTGGCTTCGACCATCGCTCTCTTTTCTTCTGCTTGCTTGTGAAGTAAAGCTATCTTGTTTTTCATTTTCTCTGCATAAACAGCCTTTTTCTTCTCCAATTGTTCCTGCTCAAACCTAAACTTGTTAGTGTTGAACATAGAACAGATTAATGTCAAAAGATGGACACATGTAAGAATCCAATTCTCCTAGAGCCAGTTTTTTTGGTTCATTAGCTCCTTACATGGTTAGAGGCTACGTAAGACACTTCAAAAATAGTGAAAGTACTCATGTCGGACACATATTGCTCAGATATAAATATGGGATATGTGTCTGACACTTTTGATTGGACACCTAATTAAAAAAAACATATATAGTCATTCAATTAGATCGCATTGTTACTTAAAAATGAATAAAAATCTATTTTGAATACTATATTAGACAACAACATTCCATTACCCTAGAAAACAAAACAAAATCATCGAATAAACTTTATATTTAGCCGTGTCCGTGTGTTGATTTTTCAGAGATTTAACATGTCCGACATATAAAAACATACAATCCTTTCACCAGAAATATAATTACTAATTAACTATTCAATGCACTGATTTTAGATATAATAAGCCTGCCCTTTCACACAATAATGTAGCACCTAGTCATAGGGGAAGCTAACTAAATAAATGGGTCCGTTTGGTTGCACCGTTTTGGGCCTTCGATTTGGGATTGCATTCTAATTCCAAAGTATCCATTGTTCGTTTGCTCAAAAATGATTTGAATTTGGAATTGCAATCCATCAATTCCACAATTTGAATTCCACATGAGAAGTTGTGATTTCCAATTCCAAATATTCTCCTAGTCTTCAACCCAATAAATTATCTCTCACTAATAACTAATTTTTCATAACTACAAACATACATATATATTCACAAAAAACTTATATATGCTTATATATATATATATACAAACATATATACATATATATACACACACCTATATATACAAATATACATATACATACATATATATATATTGTGTCATACTTATATTTATATACATAAATCTATTTATATTCTCTAATTTAATTCAAGATTTATAATGTTCTATATTTAAATTGGGTTTGAATTGAAATTCACATTCAAATTGGGTTTATGATTGAAATTCAATTACACTTGAATTCCATGACTTAGCCAAATAATGTATTTGGAATTGCATCGGTGGAATTGCAATTACATGGAATTGCAACTCCAATTTAATTCCAATGCAATCTCAAATCCGCGCAACCGAACCGATCCTAAGTAATTGCAAACTACACTCACTAATAAAGAAGTTATTAGTGCTTCTAAGTGGCTTGCTAATAATTGAAAAAAATAAACAAAAGAAAAACCCAATTCCTCAACATTTGATTGTGGCACTTGGTTCCGGCCATTGTCAACATTAAATAGTAACTGCAGTTTCTGTACAATAAAATTTTGTTTTGTACGAGTGTCTCAAATATTTAGAAAACTTCATATGCTTACGAATGTATTGGAAATTATCCGAAGATGCAAGTGGAATTAAACTAGGGGACCTGGTTACCTCATTTTTTTTCAGTTGAGCTTCAATGGAGGCTTTTTTGGTGTTTTCCCATGCATCGACAGCAGACAGCTTCTTTTGGGCCCTGTTATATATTCACGAGGCCATAATTTCAGCAATTAAAACCTTGTGAAATCAGTAGGAAATGAAATATTTAGTAATAACAAACTTCAGAATTCATCCCAGAAGATAATTATTTAACTACGCATATATAGTGGTCACATTTATAGAGATTAATTCTCGATTATCATATAAATAGTATTAACCAGAGCCGCATAAACCAGAAGCAAATAAAAAAAAAAAAACTCTAGACACTGAAAATCTGGATATCTGCAGGGCTACTAAGACATTATAAATGAAGGAATTTGAAAAAAATCATTAAGTTGCCAGATTAAGTTTCGAGGTGTTCCCAGTGCAATATGTGCATTTGACACATAAAAAAAATGAAAAAATTGACAAGAGAAGTTAGAGAAAAAACATACTTGTTATCCACTTGAGATTTTTCACTTTCCTCCCATGCCTTAATAAATGACCCCGTTTTCTCACTAGTAATATTTGCAAGAGCAATATCTGAAGAACAAAGTGAGGACATAAAAAATAAAATAAAAATTCCTCTACTTTCAAAGTGAACACTCATTTAAATGTTGAAACATAAAAAAATAATCGTCGAATATTTCAAGTACATATGTGCCATACCTCTGTCATGAGAGCCCCCTGAGAGTTTCTTTACTGAAGGATCTGAAGACTCTGTCAAATAGAGGAAATTCAACAATTAAATTCCTGATTGCATATTTTATCGGTTAACATTAGCACATAAGTCTTGAAAAAATAAAATAAAAACCCTAACATGACTAACTGTTGAAATTTGCCATCCATATGATAATCCCTTGAGAAAGTTGTAGAACCAGGCAGAACAAACAATTACACTACACTGCACAAGCCGGTCATTCCTAATTGCAAACTTTTTCAAGGAACAAGTCAGTACTTTCCTTTTTACTAACACCACTTGCAAGGCACGGATTTTATTTATTCTAGTTCATCACTAGAAAATCTTGGAGAAAATTTTACTCTAGAGGCTTTTCTCACTCTTTGAATTCTTCAACTTTGTGCAACAATGTTTGGAGCATATCATTTCCTTCTGTCTGCTATGCATCCGCTAAAACAGCCACATTACATCTTCTATTGGTACATGAATTCTCATCACATAAAAGGACTCGACTAGACCTATAAAAATCACATCCTATATATATATATGATGATCCAGCAATATAATCATTTAAAAGGTCGAGATTACCTCTATTTTCGGTAACAAAATTAACAATATCACAATTATATGTGGTGGATTGTTCCTCGTGTGTTCTTAGTTAATGTAATATTTCACTCTTTTGTTGGCTCGAAGGTTCGCCGTATCGTCCGGTTCCTAACGCTTTTGGGAGGTACTAATACCGTTACGTGACACCGATACTCATCTAATACTCACTTTCATAGGTTCATCCCTGAGGTCCCTTGCCAGAGGATGGACCTTGTCTGGTTGGAACTAATGTGACTTGAGTACTATGAAAGTGTACAGAATTGGCAAGACTGGTATGTGTATGGTACTTTGCAGTGTCCAAGGCTGAGGCTCAAGCACCAATACAGCAAATGCAATGATAAATGTGGACATTAAGGATCTAACAAAAATCAAGGAATTTCAGTGCACAAAATTTCTGCCTATCAATTTATAGATTATGGCAAAATGTTCAAATTAGTGGCACTGTAATTTTTTGCTCTACATATGCCAGTTGAGAGAAGTAATTATGACTTTTAAAGCAAGTGGAAGACTTACAATCAAACTTGTTCATAGAACAGTGTTCATAGAACACTCATTTAAATGTTAAAACATATAAAAAAAACTCGTCGAATATTTCAAGTACATATGTGTAGGGCTGCAAATGAACTGAGCCGTTCGTGAGCAGGCTCGGGTTTGGCTCGTGCTCGTTCGTTTAGTAAACGAACCGAGCCTGAGCAAAAATTTTAGGCTCGTTTAGTAAACGAGCCGAGCTTCAACATTACTAAGCTCGGCTCGCCAAGCTCGTGAACAGACTCGTCTAAGTTAAATAGTAAAATTATATCATATTTGACAAAAGAAAGTGTTTAAATTGAACAAATTATGAAGATTATTATGAAAATATTATAGAAATTAGGTGGTCATAACATAAAATTCATTCATAAAAAATTATACTAGTGGAAATATGTTAAAATAGACATGCAACAACTCAATCTAGACAACTATTAGGAAGAGTAATATATGTTGCACTGAAACGAGTCGTTCGTGAGCAAGCTCGGGCTCGACTCGTTAAATCTGGCATTCGGTTCGGGCTCGTTCGTTAAGTAAATGAGCCGAGCTTGAACACATTTTCTAGGCTCGTTTAGTAAATGAACCGAGCTTGAATATTCCAAAGCTCGGCTCGGCTCGTCTCGTTTGCAGTCCTACATATGTGCCCATACCTCTGTCAAGAGAGCCCCCTGAGAGTTTCTTTACTGAAGGATCTGGAGACTCTGTCAAATAGAGGAAATTCAACAATTAAATTCTTGATTGCATATTTTATTGGTTAACATTAGCACACAAGTCTTTGAAAAAAAAAATTAAAAATCCGCTACTTTCAAATTGGAAGGTTAAGGTCAAGTCATCTCCTTAGTATGTACTGTGTGTGTATCTATATATTCCATCTTTCTCATTTGGGCACGAATGGTATAGGCTTTCAGTATTTTCATTGCAAATCTAATGACAATAGGTTCATTTATTTTTCAAGTACATATGTGCCATACCTCTGTCCTGAGACCCCCCTGAAAGTTTCTTTACTGAAGGATCTGGAGACTCGGTCAAATAGAGGAAATTCAACAATTAAATTCCTTATTGCATATTTTATTGGTTAACATTAGCACACAAGTCTTGAAAAAATAAAATAAAAATTTATCTACTTCAAAATTGGAAGGTTAAGGTGAAGTCATCTCCATAGTATGTACTGTGTGTATCTATATATTCCATCTTTCTCATTTGGGCATGAATGGTATATAGGCTTTCAGTATTTTCATTGCGAATCTAATGACAATAAGTCCATTTATTTTATTTTACTTTTCATTTTCATTTATCTTTGGATTTCAATAATACACTTCATAGAAAAATTGAGGAATAAGCTTTCTATAAACAAAAAGATTGTAAATGCTTATTCTAATTAAATGATGCAATATTTGAGTCAAAATGATATACTAAATAGAAAAGAGAGTAGAAATTTTATGCAGAATAATCAGCATATAAGACATCCTACACAAGTGGTGACAAAGGACACCCCACATATATGATATAACCATTTGAGCATCCAATGTAAGCCCTTTTATGTATGAAAGTGGTATATATCTTCCACTAGAAGTTAAAGTTTCTTTATTTGGATATGTATTATAATAGTCCACAAATCTGTATAAGATACGGAAAAATCAATGTAGATGATGTTAAGTGCTTAACAACTCATTTAAACTTTTAATCCACCTAAATTGTTGATTTTTCCAAATTTCCCTTAATTACAGGTAAATAAGAACTTTTTGCAAATAAACTATTCAGGACTCGGTATATATATGTTTGTTGGAACACAAAGATACACTAGAATTTATGAAGAACAAAATATAAATGAGGAAAAGAGAGAACTAAGGAAATAATTCCTTGTAAGATTGCTTGATATGAAATTAATGGTTACATATGCCTTTTATAGGCTTACAAATCATAAACACACAATAAACTAATACACACACATTACATAAGTTTCATTTTTGTCAAAAATGGCAACTCACCTACTAAAACTTGTCAAACCTTATTTGACTACAACCACATGAATAACACATGGGTTGCTTGGGTTTTATTTGACCAATTTATCTAACTTTCAAAACCTAACTTTCAACAGCCTCCCTTAAATTGGTCTTTAATAACCCCCAACATATTCTTCAATTTTTCAAACACTTCAGATTTTAACGGTTTAGTCAAAATATCTGCCGCTTGATCTTCTACCCTGCAAAAATCTAGTTCGATTTCTCCATCTTTGACCAAATCTCGAATGTAATGATATTTGATCCCAATATGCTTGCTTCGACCACGAAACACTGGATTTTTAGCAAGTGCGATTGCTGACTTATTATCGCACATGATTTTAGTTGGACCTCCATGTTCGTAGTGTAACTCATTCAGCATGCGGCGTAACCATACAGCTTGACATGCTGCCATGTATTCTGCTTCCGCTGTTGACAATGCAACAACTTGTTGCTTCTTCGAGGACCAAGAGAACACTCCTTCTCCCAGATAGAAAACATACCCGGAAGTGCTTTTCCGAGTCTCCACATCACCTGCCCAATCACTGTCTGTATAGACTACTAGACTGAAATCGTTAGAATAGGTATAAAAAATTCCATGATCCCGAGTACCACTCATGTACCGTAAGATCCGTTTTGCTGCTTGTAGATGTGATTGTCGAGGTGTTTCCATGAACCGACTGATAAGCCCCACACCATAAACAATATCTGGTCTAGTGGAAGTCAAATAACGTAGACTACCGACTATACTTTTGAAATATGTTGGGTTTACCAGTTCACCGCTTCCTTCTTTCCTCATCTCCAGACCATCTGTCACTGGAGTCCGAATTGGCGTCCCTGAATCCATATGAAACTTCTTGAGAATATCATTTGCATATTTATTTTGTGAAATAAATATGTCATCTTCAGTTTGATGCACTTCGATGCCTAAGAAATATGACATCAATCCCATATCCGTCATTTCGAACTGGCACTCGCCTCCCTGAATTCAGTAAATATCGTCTCGCAATTTCCTGTAAATATCAAATCATCAACATAAAGGCATACAATCATTATATCACCATTAGTCTTTGATTTAATATAAAAGGTGTGCTCATGAGGATATTTTTGGAATCCATCTTCCAGCATGTATGTGTCGATCTGTGTGTACCAGGCACGTGGTGCCTGCTTCAGTCCGTAGAACGCCTTCTTCAACTTGTACACTAGTTTTTCATGACCACTTTTAAGAAAACCAGGTGGTTGGTCAACATATACCTCCTCCTCAAGAACGTCATTGAGAAAGGCGGACTTGACATCCATCTGATGAATCTTCCACCTGTTTTGAGTTGCAAGTGCTATAGTCATTCGGATCGTATCAATCCTTGCCACTGGTGCAAATACTTCGTAGTAGTCAATTCCTGGCTTCTGCTTATAGCCTTAGACTACCAATCTCGCCTTTAATCGGTCCACCTGACCATTTGGTTTATATTTTGTCTTGTACACCCACTTGACACCAATTGACTTCTTTCCGACAGGTAAAGAAGTTAGCTCTCAAGTATCATTTTTCTCAATTGCATGAATCTCCTCGTTCATTACATGGATCCACCGCTCATCATTCTCTGCTTCCTTATATGAAACTGTATCACAATCTGCAAATAAGCAAAAATTTACTAGAGTTTCATCAGTAAAATCATCATCATTATCATTTGTGACCACATAATCCTGGAGACGTGCAGGCATCACATGCGTTCGCTTTGGACGACCTGCAGGTGCCGGTGAAGATGTTGGTGAAGGTGATGAACTATCCGGTGAAGAGCAATCACTTGTTTCTTCTGTTTCATTTTCAATGATGACACGTTGCTCCGTATGTGGTGTTTGATTACATGCCCAAGTATCATCCTCGATGAATTGGACATCTCGGCTTACAATAACATCTTTTGTGAGAGGATTATAAAGCTTATAACCTTTAGTTACCTCACTGTAACAGATGAAGATACACTTTTGGCTTTTGTCATCAAGTTTCTTTCTCCGTTGTTCTGGTACATGAGTGTATGCGACGCACCCAAATACTCGTAGGAGTGAAACATCCGGTTTACTACCGCTCCATGCTTCATGTGGAGTTTTCCCCAAAACACTCTTCGTTGGACACCTGTTTAATAGATATATAGCACATGCAACAGCTTCTGCCAAAAAAGACTTTGACAAACTTTTGGCTTTCAACATGCTTCTAACCATTTCAAAAATGGTTCTGTTTTTTCTTTCAGCTATACCGTTCTGCTGAGGTGTATAACTGACGGTTAATTGGCGTTTTATCCCTTGAAATTTGCAATAATTGTTGAATTCGTTAGAGGTGAATTCTCCTCCTCTGTCCGATCTCAATGTTTTGAGATTAAAGTCACTTTGTTTTTTAACAAAAGCTTTAAACTCTTTAAATTTTCCAAACGCCTCTGATTTTTGTTCTAGAAAATACACCCAACTTTTTCTAGAAAAATCATCTACAAAAAGTAGAACATACCTCTTGTGCCCGAGAGATTCTACCTCAACTAGTCCACATATGTCAGTATGAACCAACTCCAACGATTGTTTGGCTCTCCACGTTTTTCCAACTGGAAAAGATTCTCGGTGGTGTTTTCCGAGAAGGCATCCTTCGCACAGATGATCAGGAGCACCGATTAGTGGTAACCCCGTTACCATGTTTTTCTGCACCAGGAGTCTCAAGCCTCGAAAGTTTAGATAAACGAACCGAAGGTGCCATAGCCAATTGATATCTTTCGACCTCGCCATCAGATTTACCTCGGTTTTTGTATAAAGATCCAATGAGAATATTCTATTCTTTGTCATCTGCACCTTTGCCACTTGTTTCCCACTTTTGCTATGAACGGTACACACACCATCCAAAATATGAATGTCATGCCCTTTTTCTGAAAGTTGTCCCATACTCAACAAATTCTAGAACATTGCCGACACAAAAAAAATATCAGCAATAGTGACATCGGTGCCATCTTTCGATATATTTTTTACGTCACATTTGCCCATTACAGGAACTTTGGATCGATTTCCAAAATTCACTTCACCGCGAAACGATTCGTCCAAGTGTGAGAATAGCTCCTTCTTCCCACACATGTGGTTGCTACATCTGGTATCCAAATACCATATATTTGTGCATGCACCATCTAGCCCAACATCGTTGCATGCTAGAGTTATGTTTTCTTCTGTGTCAGCAAGATTTGCATCCTCACTCTTTTCGTCTGGCATATGGGTTCGACATTCATTTTTGTAATGTCCGAACCGTTGACATCGATGGCATTTGACGTTGGTTTTGTCACGTGTTTCGGTATTACCACTGCGACCTCCAAAGTCATTTCTTCCTCTGCCACGACTACGTCCGCGACCTCGACCTCGCCGTCCTTGACTGCCCCCTCGATTTGTCGAAACAAATCTGCTCTGCAACGCCTGCTCCGTGCTAGAGTTGTTGACCTTCTGGTTCATCCTTTGCTCGTGGGAGCCTAATGAACCCATCAACCGTTCGAAGGACATGGTTGATATGTCTTGCCCTTCTTCGATCGTCGCCACTACATAATCAAATTTTGTGGTCAAATATCTTAAAACCTTTTCCACGATCTTTTGATCATCAATCATTTCTCCATTAACCTTCAATTGATTAACGATAGATTGCACCCGATCGATGTACGCCGAGGTTGATTCCGAATCACCCATGGTTAGAGATTCGAAATCACCTCTCAACGTTTGTAGTCGCGTTCGTCTAACCCAATCATCGCCTCTGTAGGATTTTTGCAAAATATCCCACGTCGTGTGTGCCGTTTCTGCCGCCGCTATTTTTTCAAATACCAACTCGTCTACGGCTTGAAAAATGGCATATAATGTCTTTTGATCCTTTTTCCGGATCTCGATCAATGCATCTTTCTCCTTTTTCTTCAATGCCTCAAATACTTTTGAGTCCACTACTTCGATGTAGCCGGTCTCCACCAAATTCCATAAATCTTGGGACCGAAAAAATACTTTCAATTGGACAAACCAACTGTTGTAATTTTTTCCGGTGAGCTTTGGAAGTTGTAAATGAATCGAATTGTTTGCAGACATGATTCAATTTAAAACTTCGGGATCGTTGGCTCTGATACCACTTGTTGGAACACAAAGATACATTAGAATTTATGAAGAACAAAATATAAATGAGGGAAAAATAGAACTAAGAAAAGAATTCCTTATAAGATTATTTGATATGAAACTAATGATTACATATGTCTTTTATAGGCTTACAAATCCTAAACACACAATAAACTAATACACACACATTACATGAATTTCATTTTTGTCAAAAATGGCAACTCAACTACTAAAACTTATCAAATCTTATTTGACTAGAAAGAAGCATTCATGGCAACCACATGAATAACACATGGGTTGCTTGAGTTTTATTTGACCAATTTACCTAACTTTCAACAATGTCTCGTAATCTCCGATCAATCAATGAAGGAGGTCCATCATATGCGATCAGCTCACCTTTCATATACATAAGTTGGTGACGTCACAATCTCATTTCAATGAAAATTAAATAGCTGAATTTCTCTAGAAAATGATAGAATTTAAACTTAAAATATGGCCATTAATAAATATATAATCTGTTTGGTTAATGAGAAATTCAGATTCACATTCAATGCGACCAGGGAAAAAAAAAACTGTATGTTATATACACACTAAAATGAGCTCAATACAGCTACATACTTTGACTCTTGTGAAGCTACGTTGTACTTGTGCATAACATCAAATTCAAGAAATTAACCAGGTAAACAAAATTCAAAATTTCCGTTTTGCTTTCGTCAACTTTCTCGGCAACCAAACAGAGTCGTAATAAAAAAACCATATGTGCAAATAACCATCCACAAATTAAGAAAGCATGAAGCAGAGTCCAATACACATATACATACAATAACATATACATATATAGAGAGAGACTAGAGAGAGAGGAGATTACTGTCGGCAGCAACAAGAGCTTTCGAGTCATCGGCCTTTTCTTCGGGAGCCGGAGGTGAAATCACAGCTTTCTCCCCTACGATGTCAACCGGTGTTTCAGTCTTGGCCGGAGTCGGAGTCGATGCCGGTGCCGGTGCCGGTGCCGGTGCAGGTTGTGCCGGCAATTGGGGCTCGACCTTCATAGACATTCTTGGCTAAGTTTAGCACTAAAATCTAAACCACTTATACGATTGAAACAATTATCTCTCTCTTTCAAGAATGTTCCCTTAAACAAGGGAGCAACTATATATATATATATATATATATATATATATAATATAGGGTAATTCCTACCAGTCCCACAAAGAAATCCTAATACTACATGGATCTCTTGATATTGAGTATTCGCACACGTACCTTCTCTAAATTAAATTTTTTTCTCACACGGACCCCTTTCGTGTCCACTCCATTAGATTGGTCCGTTAATTAGTGATGTCAACCACTATTCACCCCATAAATAGTCTATTTTGCCCTTAAATGATATAAAATGACTTATATACCCTTAACTAAATCTCTAAATCAATTTAACCCCTAAACCAAACACCCACTTAGAATCAATCTAACTCTCAAACCAAACATCCCAACCCCAACATTTATTCAATTGAAATTTATTTAATTATCTCTCTCTCACACACACACACCTCTGCACACACACACACACATATATATAGATTTATACCATTTTCGACCCCTCCCACCGCCTCCCTCGTCGGAGTCGCCCCCTCCCACCACCACCTCCGGTCGAAAATAGGGGGAGGTGGTGGTGGGAGGGGGGCGGCGCCGACGGTGGAGGCGGTGGGAGGGGGTCGAAAATGGTGTAAATCTATATATATATGTGTGTGTGTATATATATGTATAGATTTATATATATGTGTGTGTGTGCAGAATGAGGTGTGTGTGTATGTGTGAGAAAGAGAGAGAAATAATTAAATAAATTTTAAATGTTTTTTTAATTTTATATTTATTTTTGAATTTAGTATTTTTTTTAAAATTTAATATATATATTTTGAATTTTATATTTATTTTCAAATTTTATACTTTTTCGAATTTTATAATTATTTTCGAAATTTAATATATATTATTTGAAGTTTATATGGTTTTTTTAATTTTATATATTTGTCTTGAATTTAATGTTTTTTAAAAAAAATCAAAAAATATATATATTTTTTATTTTTTATTTATTTTCTATTTTATAATTTGTTTCGAAATTTAATATATTTTTTGAATTTTATATGTTTTTTTAAAAATTTTATATATTTGTTTCAAATTTTTTATGTTTTTTGCGATTTTTATATTTATTTTCGAAATTTAATATGTTTTTTTTGAAAAAAAAATAATTTCGAAATTTATATATTTTTTTAATATTATATTTATTTTCGAAATTTAGGTATGTTTTTTGAAATTTAAATATTTTTTTGAATCTGTATATTTTTCCCCTTTTATATATTTTTTTCTAAATTTTTATATATTTTCAGATTTTAATATAATTTTTCAAAATTTTATATTTTTTTTGAATTTTATATTTTTTTTTGCATTTTAATATTTTTTTTGAATTTTATATAATTTTTTTGAATTTTAAATATTTCTTTCAAATTTTATATATTATTTTAGAATTTTATATGTTTTTTGAAATTTAATTTTTTTTAATCTATATATTTTTTCCCATTTTATATATTTTTCTAAATTTTTATATATATTCAGATTTTAATATAATTTTTTGAAATTTTATATTTTTTTGAATTTTATATAATTTTTTTGAATTTTAAATATTTCTTTCAAATTTTATATATATATTTTCTAATTTTAAATATTTTTTCAAAATTTATATATGATTTTCAAATTTTTATTTGATTTTTGTAAATATATATCGAATGGCAAATTAATAATTTCATAATAAAATGCTAGTAAACCTAAGGACCTTATGTCTGAGAGGGTCCGTGTGAAAATATTTAATATTTGAGAGGGTCCGTGTAAAATTAAAATTTCTTTGAAAGATGTTGGTGGGAATTACCCTAGAATATATTATATTAGCCGGAAAAGACGAGTGTGAAACGTGTATGGTGTTACTTTGCTGGTAATATCAATAAATGTGACCAAAGGGAATGAATATGAATTTAATTAAGATGGGAGAGAGAAATGGTGTGTGATTAATGGTGTATGTAGATGATGAGGTGTGTACTGGCTTCTGATACAGCATATAATTTTCTCTTCGTGCCGACATGTAAAACAGTGTAACCAAATCGATAATATAGCTTATTGAATAGAAGTATACTTTTTAATTGAAAACAAGTAGAACACTCTGGACAGATAAGAAGTGGTGTGGCTGAGCTGGATGTGGCTGTGATGATTGGCCACTTAATTAGATAATTAAAATTTGAAAATTTACTGTGATTACTTTTGTAGCAGATTCTTGATCTCTTTCATGAGAAATTATAATAATCAATATTGTTACTAAATAATCATATTTCTGATTGATTGGAAAATTTGTGTGTCACATGGACAGCCAAGTATAGTTATTTAATTTTTCCTCTCTCTTTCTGGATGGCTGAATTGGGCTACAATTTACATGATATGATTGGGTTGAGAAATAAAATATCAATACCAAATAATAAAATAGCAAATGATTTATTGTGGTTTGGTTAATTTGATCAGTGTTCACAAAAATAGTCTTTGTATTTCATTTTTCAATGAATTATGATTACAATGATGTATATATAAACCTAATTCATATATACTGAAAAAATATCAAAAACAAGTAAATTGATGCCTCCACGAGCCTTCGGTCCAGCCCATTTGGATACAGGACATGTTCATTTCTAGATTATAAATCATAACTCAATATTTTTTTCCTATACGTGGATATTATTTCAACTTTTTTGGAGCATCAGAGGCAGACCCACGTCATAAATGCATATTTTATATACACAACATATATACATATATAATCTTTTCATAATATATATACATATATATATATATATATATATATATATAATAGGTGTACTGAAACATTGTAGGGGTTCGCAAGATTTAGATGATGCAAAGATAGTTTTTACACAAGTTCGTCAGTAAAATAACGGCAATGATGTTTTTATTGCTTTTGATTTGTTTTTTTACAGAGAAATGGAAGAAAAAATAGTAGTTACAAGTGTTTACAAAATACTTTCTCTCTCTTGATTTCCCAAAAAGTTGTTTTCTTTTTTTGAAGTAAGCTCTCGCACCTCCATTTATAGACGTGAGTGACTAGTAGTCATCGTGGATTGTATTGCCACGTCAGCACCTGTATCGCGACATGGTTCCTGCGTACTAATCCGCGACATAGATATCCTGCACAGTATCATCTCGCGCCCTTGACTACGCAAAACGGATTCGCGTAATCCCATGCGCGGATCATACTGTGCTCCGTGACCTGTGATCCGCGCCTGTTTCATCGCGGATCTGATTTTTCCTTAGCCAAGGAACCAATGTTGTATAGCTTTGCTGGGTCATGACCTTTGGCATCCATACCTTTTTCATGACCCTGAATACTATCGGCATCTCTAAGGTACTCTTGCTTAGGACTGTGTAAATAAGGTCGCGACCCACTATTTACTCATCCCAAGTATTTCTCCTAGATTCCGAGTAGTACTCACTACTCGAGCAGCATATAGGGTTATGAGTTTCTGATGCGAGCTATAAAACACATCAGTCCCTCATACCTCCCTCTGTATAATGCAAGCTCTCGCGTTAAAACCTTATTTGGGTCATTTCCCCAAGTAATCAATTATTTGGGCCAATCTTCCAAATAATCTTTTACTTGAGCCAGTTTCCCCAAATATACCAAACCTTGGGCCATATCCCAGATGAATAAATCCTCACGGATTAACCTTGTCACGAGTTACCACATTTACATTTTTTCCCTATTGCGCTTTGATACTTAGCCAGTTATTAAAGTGCAATAACCTATGACTCACGAATGATAGTATTTCATATTGTTGTTTGAAAGCCGTTTTTCCCCATGCCATTTTTGCCTTTTTCTTCGCGGATGAAATATGTTTGCTACATCTCGCGAACCTCGATTAAATCCGCGACTCCTCCTTTACAGTTTATCTGTTTTTCAGCCAACCTTGTGTATGTACATATTTCGCTTTTTCCCATATCTTTCCTGTTTTTCCCAAACTGTCCATTTTTTTGGATCCGCGACTCTTTTTTATGCGCTTGGCCATGCGACCTTTCGCCTTCCTTGCTCATTTAATGCGTCATTTCGGTTTTCGCGCCCAACCCTTATATATTTTCTCATGTCATTTTCACCTCTCACAACTTATATTTTCCTCAGAGCACCATTTTTTAAGCCTTTTTATTTTGCACCCCTTTTCTCATAACTCATTCCTTTTCATGCATACCCCATTGTTTCAACAAATCTATTCGCAAGTTTTGTTCCATCATGACAAAGACTTCTACACCAAAACTTCTTGTACCTTCTTCTGGGATTGCTCCCTCTGTTCCTGATGCTTCAGAGTGGAAGAAAGCACTATTTTTAGACTCTCAAGACATATTCTGGGCATCCGCGAGAGACCTTCCTTCCCCTCCTATTTCGAGCCAACCTTTTACTCTTGATCCTGATAATGAAGTAGAACCTGTTTTTATTCCCCCACTTTATATTCCTCACTTTCTTGTTCAAAGGGCTGACGTGCCATTTTCCTTTATTGAGTATGAAGGACATGTTGCCCCCATCACTGACTGAAAGATGTGGTCCAGTCACATTCTTAGTCAAGACTGTCATTGCATCACCCTTGCCAAGGCTGGCATTCTTGAGTCCATAGAGCTGTTTTCGGACTTCTATGTCCGTCACGATATGGACGCACTGACTACTTTGATTTCGCGCTAGAGCATATTTTCCCATACCTTCATTGCTTCTTGGGGGGAGTTCACTCCTACCATTGCAGATGTGGTGTAACTATTTCGGCTGCCTGTCTTGGACTCGCGCCTTATCAAGGCGCCTTTAGTTGAGGATGAGGATAAGAAGATCCTCAAACAACTTCGTGAATGCGGACAATACGCTTGTAAGCCAGCTCCTTTCGCAAGTACTCTTCACGACCACTTCTTTCGTGAGTACTCTTCGCGAAAGCCAACTCCTGGTGAAGATCGCAAGTCTGTTGTTGGGCCTCAATTCAATGGCCCCTTAGAGTTGGTTGGCTTCCTCGCATATTGGCTTGACCGTTACATCTTTCAAGGCAAGCCAGATGATGGTCCCAGTCGCATGGTGTTCCTACTGGCCGGCATGCTGTCGCAAGGTGTGCGCATTGCCTTAGCGCCCCTCTTTCTTGGCACCCTGTACTCCCAGCTAGATACCCTTGCAAATGACTTTGCCCGCTCTTTGGGTCGGTACGATATTAGTACCCATATTTCAGGTACATTCCTTACCCTTTTCCTTTTTGAGCGTTTCCCCAGTTATGCTCCCATTCCTACTTCCCTTTCTCCTCAAACTTTAGAAGCCAACACCCCTATCCCTTTGAAATCGCGGTCTACCCGATGGAATTCTCTCTCGTCTTCACAAACACTTTTTTCCTTCATTGACTCATTTTCTGAATTTTTTTGGCGTCCATACGCCAGTCCTCTTGAGGGGTTCTATTCACCCGAATTTTACCCAAAGGAGGAGATAGTTTCGTATGACATAGCGGTAGATGATCATCTTATTTTCTCGGCCATTACCCATAAGTGTCACCTTCCTATTTTTAGCGAAACTTTCGATACTATCACATATTATAACCCTTCGCGTGTAGCAAGGCAGTTAAGTTTTGATCAGGCCATTCCCCCCCCCCCCCCCCCTCTTCCTCTATATCGTGAGGACAATTTTGACAGGTGTTTTATCGCATTTTGCGAATCCATTGAGAAGAGTGTTCTCATATTTTCCACAGTTATTTTTATCCAGCCTGGCAGTCGCAGAGGTGGAGTGACTTCAACCTATCATGAGTTCTGGAAGGAGCAACTAGTGAGGTTCCAAAGTTTCATGGCTGAAACTCCCCTTGTTCCTATTCCAGTTCCAGTCTTCATTGCAGACCCCTCTTTGAAGCTACGCAAGGTTAGAGCCAAATCTACACCAAAACAATATACTTAGCCTTCACAGCCTCAGAAACCTAAGGTAGTGACTCGCAAATGGTCTCTCCATGAGGAGATTCCTCTCGCAAGACAACCTAATTACGAGGAGCCTATCCGCAAGGAGGCCATCCGCGAGGAGCCTATCGCGAGACGTCTGGTAAAATTCTTACTATTTTTTCCTTTGATGTTTATGTATTTCCATATGTTGTTACTAACTCCTATGTTATTCTACAGCGTTCCGGTGCCCAAGCTACAGGTAGTACCAGTGCTTCTATTGACTTGTTGGATCATGTTCCCTGTCTACTCGTCTAAAAGATCTTTCTAATGCAGCAGTACTGGACAGTGTGCCTCTCGTGCAGAGAAAAAGAAAACTTACCAAAGCCTCCACAATTCATGTGGCAGGAGAGACTCCTGATTCAGAGGAAGTTCCTTTGGTTCGGAAACACAAATCCTCCCACGATATTCCAGCTCCTGGTGTTTCCGACCTTGCTACAGAAAAGGCTTCTTTGGCCGAAAGGCGCAGGTTTGCTTTGGCCAAGTTAAAGAACAAAAAGAAGGCTGATGCAACCTCGACATTGCTGGAAACTATCACTCACGTGGTCGAGGATATGAGGACTGGAGATGATGCAGAGGAGACGGAAGTCGCCAGTATACTTTTTGATTTACCCAGGACAGTTCTCTCCTAGAGTAAGCTTCCAACTCTTACTATAATACTTCGCACTTATTTCTAATTTTGCTTCTGATTCCTTAATTCTAATATTTCGCATTTACCCTTTGTTTAGGCCCTCGCGAGACTTTATCTCCGCATGTTCCAGCCTCTCCAGGAGATGGTCCTCATTCTGTCGCAGCTTCATCAGATGATGAAGACCACCTCACCATCAACTCATTATTCAGCAAGTCCTCTCAGCCTACTCTTGAAGAGGAAGAAGATGATGACACTTCTTCTGCATCCCGCGACAGTGTAATTTCCGCGACTTCAACTCCCGAAGCTGATCGCGAGATATCCTCAGATCGCGAGGTTGGGGATACCACAGTGTCTCGCGAGGCCTCTCCCAAACTGCCTTCCATCCTTGCTTCCCCAAAGGTCATTGATGATAGAGCAGAGGATCCAGATTTTGATGATAGGCATTTGCAGCCTCTTGATGGTGATCTTGCATCTGAGGTTGCTGCAACCTTCGCATACCACCCTAGTATCTAAAGATCCATTTTTGGCACCCATATCCCAGAGGTTGAGGCAGCTAACTTGCTTTTATCACTTTGTCCTTCTATTTGAATCTTAATGCCAAAATGTGATTTTAACATGTGTCATTTCCCCTCTCTTTCTTTTTTCTTTTTTTTAGGTACCAACTCCGAAACTCAAGAGATGATTAATAAGCTATTCCATGATACTTAGAGGATTTATGAGGGTTAGATAGTATTCCCTTTGGACACTCCTGCTGAGGCACACACAGAGGCACTTCCATCCCCATCTCGCGACATTGTACCGGATCCTCGCAAGCCTACTCGCGCCTCTACCTCTGATCCTCCCGAGTCTATTCGCGACCCTGCATCCACTTCGCGCATGCCTACTATTGCATATGTCTATGATGCTGCTTCTTTAGTGCCAACACCTTGGCGTCAGTGGTTTTGTTATCCGCGTGACATTCCGGTGCTAGATCTGATAGAGGCACCTCATCCAGATAATTTTGCTCATATGGAAGTTCATGAGCCACTTTTGCAGACGGTCCTCCTCCAGCTTATTACAGATGTGTTTAGGACCCTTTCAGAGACTGCAATTCAGGACCTTGTCCCTGATACCCTTCCGAGATGTCATGCCCATATAAAGGACTGGAAGAAGGTAAGGATGGATGTGTCCTGGTGGGAGACCCGTCTGGATGTCATTCAGAGACTTTATGATCACCATCTTGTCGAGCTGAGGGGTCGCGATGCTCTTCAAAGAAAATAGGCAGAGATTGCAGAGAATCGCAGACAGTTAGCACTGCTTGAGGAGGATGAGAAGAAACTTTAGGCTTTAGTTGAGCATCTCGAGGAGGCCCGTCTTTATTTAGAAGAGCATGAGGGTTTCAAGTTATCAGATCCCATCACTCGAAACCTTTTCTAGACCATCATTTGTATTATTTTATTTTATTTAGATTTTCTTCTACTTGTAACCACATTTTTGTTGTATATCCTTGTATTGTGATAGTAACTTTGACATGTTTTATACACATGGGATGCTTTGTTTGATGCATTGTCTTTATTTGAAACATATTTTCATAACACCATAATCCGCAATGCCTTTATGCTTGATACAATTTAATCCATTTCACATTCAGAGGTTCAGCCTTTTCCCGAGTGACTTCATGCTCCATCATGTAATACCCATTGTTGCCCTCACTTACAATCACATACAGACCTTCCCACATAGCTTCAAATTTTCTTACCCTTTGTCACCTCATGATTGCCGGTACCACTTTCAACACTCTGTCCCCTCCTTGAACCATCTGTACCGTACCCTTTTGTTGTAGCTCTTTGCTTGTTTCTTATTGTACTTTTTCTGATTTGCAAAGGCTTCTGCTCTTGTTTCCTCCAATTTTTCTATCTCCAGTAGCCTGTCCTCTAATTTGCTTTTAGCTGCCAACATTTTAGCAGCCACCTCTAGTTCTGCATGTAGCACAACCACTGCTCCGTAGACTAATGCATAAGGGGTCATGTTTGTCGCACTTCGATATGCGGTTCGATGCGCCCACAGTGCTATTGGAAGCTCATCCACCCATTTCTTTTGATTATCATGCACCAGCCTGGACAAGATTCGAATTAACGCTTTATTAGAGGCTTCAACCTGTCCATTTCCTTTTGGATAGTAAGGCGTGGACTTGTGATGAATGACTGAGTATCTCCCCAACAAATCTGCGACCTTACTATTAACAAAAGGAGTCCCATTATCTGACAGTATCACCTTTGGTATCCCAAATCGACAAATGATATTTTCCTTGATGAATCGAACCACATTGTCTGCTATCGTCCATCGCAGCGGGATAACCTCTACCCATTTTGTGAATAATTCAGTTGCCACTAAAATCCATGCATGTTCCTGAGCTTGTGGGGTGATTGGTCCGACTATGTCTAGTGCCCAAGTATGGAAAGGCCAGGGTGTAGCTAAAATGTGCAATTCAGCTCCCGAAGCATGGATGAGATCCCCGTGCACCTGACACACATGACATTTCCTAACAAAATCACTACAATCCATTTCCATTGTTGGCCAGTAATACCCGGATTATAGCATCTGTTGAAACATTTTTCTAGGGCCTTGATGACCAAATTCGTGGACCTGTTTCAATACTTCACCTGCCTCTTCTTCACTTACATATTTCATCAGTTTTCCTTCAAAGCTCTTTCAGAATAATTTTCCGTCCTGTAAGACAAATCGCGAGGCCAATTTTTTGAACCGCGGTTGAGAATCCCTTCCTTCAGATAATGCACATATTTGTCCCGTCAGTCTATCATATTTGCTATATTACCTTCGCTCGAGAATGGATATGCATTACAGTTTCGACAGTGACCTTGTAACTTCACTGCATCATCCTTCATACTTGACCAAAAGAAACCTTCTCGCTGCAAAACTCGATAGAGACTGACATATGCTTAACCACATATTTTCTTGTGAGCTTTCTGTAGCAGTTATCCTATCTCGTTTATTGACACACATCTAGCTAGAATTCCTCCAGCCGCTCTATAATATAACACGCCTTTTATGATATGGTATTCTCGTCTCAAGGCATTGTTATCATTTTTTAGTAGAGGTTGTACTATTTGCGCTCTCCAATCATGTTCTTCATACACTTTTGTTTTTCTCCCACTACTGACTACAGAGTTGGTTCTTCGCACTACTTGCACAGAAGACTCTGATCCATGGAAATGTAGTCGCGAGCCCAATGTGGCCAATGCATCGGATTGTCGGTTACCTTATCGCAGCTCGTGCTGAAAGCTCACAGTCTCAAAGCCTTATATCATCTAACGGATATAGGTTCTGTAAGACACCAGATGAGGTTCCTTAACAGCATACTCCCCTTTAATCTGCTTAATGACCAACTTGGAATCTCCCTTTACATGAAGTATTCTTGCTTTCAACTGTTGAGCAATCATACATCCCAGAGCCAACCCTTCATATTCGGCAATATTGTTGGTACAAGGAAAGTCAAGTTTATAAGCCGTGACTAATTCCTCTTTTGTTTCTTCATTCCTCAGTACGAAACCAACTCCACCTTTTTTTGCTGTGGATGAACCATCGAACTCTAAAGTGAATTCCGCGCTCTGTGCCACACTTGCCACTCCTATCTCCTCCACCTTAGGCTCAGCTCCCCCAGGAAATAAAGCTAGCAAATCTAACAAGGCCTGACTTTTTACTACTTTTGGTCTAGAGCATGTGATCTCATATTCAGATAGTGCTAATAACCACCGAGCAGTTCTTCCACTGAGTATGGGCTTCGTGAGCAGATACCGTATGGGGTCACTTTTGGTGATTAGATCTAATGGATGTGCCAATAAATAATGTCTAAATTTATGAGTCGCGAATACTAAAGTGAGACAATGTTTCTCCAATGATGTGTATCGTGACTCCGGTCCTTTCAGTACTCGACTGATATAGTAAACATGTTTCTCTTTCCCTTCGTGTTCCTAGTCCAACAGAGCTCCTACAGACTTATTGGTGGAAGTAAGATACATTATCAATGGTTTCCCTGACGCTGGTGCTACCATTGTTTTTGGTGATGCCAAAATCTTCTTGATTTTCTCAAAGGCCTCTTGTTATTCTTCTCTCCAACTATATACAGATTTTTCTTTCAACAAAGACATGAGTGGGTGAGTTACTTCTGCCAGTGTCGGGATAAACCTCATTAGATAAGATATCTTCCCTATAAAAGTTTTCAACATTTTGCGAGTTATGGGTGAAGCCATTTCTAATAATGTCTTAGCCTTTGCCGGGTCCATATCAATGCCCTGTCGATGTACGACACACCCCAAGAACTTTCCTTCTGGTACCCCAAAGGCACATTTGAGGGGATTCATCTTTAAATTATACTCGCGACATCGTTGCATTACCTTTCTCAAATCACCCATATGATCCTGCACGACTTTGGACTTTACCACCAAGTCATCCACATAATCCTCCACAGTTTTATACATCAAGTCATGAAATATAGCTATCATGGCGCATTGATACGTAACACCAGCATTTTTAAGTCCAAATGGCATGACCGTATAGTGGAAATTCCCCATTAGGGTGCGAAAGGAAGTTTTCTTAGCATCTTCTGGCGCCATCTTAATCTGGTTATACCCACTGAATCCATCCATTAACGAGAAAATTGCGTGTCCTGAGGTTGCATCCACCATGGTGTCAATGTTGGGTTGAGGGAAATCATCTTTAGGGCAAGCCTTATTGAGATCGCGATAATCTACACATACACGGATCTGTCCAGTCTTCTTCTTCACAGGTACAATATTCGCGAGCCAGATTGGATGTTGGGTTGGCTTGATGAACCATGTTTTCAATAACTTCTCTACTTCTACCTTAATTTGTACCTCTAAATCAGGATGAAATACTCGTTGCTTTTGCTTCTTTAGTTCTGATGCGGGATTCACATGAAGATGGTGGCTTACCAATCCATCATTGAGTCCCGGCATTTGATTATAGTCCTTAGCAAAGACATCTCGAAACCTTTTGAGCAATTCTACCAGAGCATTCTTAGTATATTTAAGCAGCGTATTGCTTATGAAGGTAGGTCACGGATCCGTGCCATCCCCTATGTCCACTTCGCACAACCCATGTTATGGTCGCGGATCCACTTTAAGTACTTCATGATCAGTTTCAAGTTTTATTTGTATAGTCTCATATGTCTCGGGGTCAGTGCCAACTGTGCAAGCTTTTGACCCCCAATCCCGTCATAATTTGTACACTACTCGTCCTGCGAGCGCTTCATCTATCTGATCTTTCATCCTTGATTAGTCTCTCCCAGTTCAGTTTACTCTCAGGCCTAGGCATTTTGACCCGTGACCAGCTCATCTCTTTGAGCTTCCGTTTAGCTGAACTTCCTTCTTCCAGTTCATTCCATTCTGGTAACGGTGTAGCAAAAATGTCGGGCCCATCTTCCTCACTGTACTCTGAGAAATAGACTACATCTGCAAAATGGGCCTCTGATGCGCAGAAATGGCTCTTCGATGCCTTTACAGTCATTATTCTTTCTCCCCAATTGGCTTTCATCACTTAATGATAGGATGACAACACTATGCCATATGCATGCAGCCACGGTCTGCCCAACAACAATTGATATGAGGGTTCCCCTTTTATGACATCAAATTTGGTAGGCCCCATGATCTTCCCAATTTTGAGGTCCAATGTCGCGAATCCCATAGTGGCCTACTGGTCTCCATTAAAATCAGTAACTGCAATAGTATGATTCACGATCTTGCTTTCAGGAAAGTTGATCATTCACAAAGTGGCCAGTGGGATCAAATTGACTGACGCTCCCCCATCCAAGAAAGCTCGTTTCATCTCCCGACCATTTACAGTGGATGGTACATATAGGGGGCGATTGTGAAGGAAAGGCACTTGTCTGTCTTCTTCAGAAAATATGATATTACTGGAGGCTTTCTCATGCTGCTGAATCACAATGGTATGATTGAGTGCGGCAACATTTTTCTCTTTCAAGAATTCCTTCACATGTTCCTGTATTGGGAGTTCATTGAAAAAGACGTCTATCTTAGCATTCTCATTGGCTTCACGCACTGGCGGGCATTCATACTTGACTGCATTGGCCATATCCTTAGTACTATCTCTGGCGGTCACCACAGCCACATGTGCAAGGAAAGGCTCGTGAACTACATTATTTGCCACTTTCAAGTCTCCCGATGCTATTTTCCGGTCTACCAATCCGCGAAACGCCCAACAGCTCATCAGGGAATGTCGCACAGTCCCGTGATAGGGACAGTAGTTGTTCTTCATCTTTTCCTCTCTTAGCGGCACTCTTTGCACTGGAGGTAACGATATTACATGATCTGTGATCCATTGATTCAGTAAAGCAACTGCCATGCTCTTCCCTTGTCATTTCGTTCTGTGTTGTTACTACCATTGGCACTCGCCTAGTACTGATATTTGGTCATGTCGGGGGAGCCAAATCTTCTCCCAATCTTCGGGCATTATCAACAAGGGCAGAAAAAGTCTTAAACTCGTGATTGACCAAATGCACTTCGTATTCCCGCAGCATTCTTTCTATACAAATTTTGATCAATTGTTGTTCGGAAATTGGCTCATGGCATTGCAGAGCGGCCTCGCGAAATCTCCTAACATAGATCGTTGTTTCTTCCCCAAAGCGTTGTCTTTGTCTTGTAAGTGAAATCATCGAGACTTCCTCGTCTTCCTGGAAGAACTTGGTATAGAATTTGAGCACCATATTCGTCCAATTGGACACCGAAGCAGGAGCAAGACCATTATACCATGTGTATGCAGTTCCAGTTAAAGATTTGGAAAATTTTATAAGTTTCAAATACTCGTTGTTTCTGTGGGGTCCCATGGCATCCGCAAACCTGGATATGTGCTCTCTTGCATTTCCCTTCTTGCCATCAAATTGATGGAAGCTTAGTGTTCCATAATCCTCTGGATAAGGCAAAGCCTTAATGTTGGGATGGTACGGTGGGGTGATTTCCACTTCCTTTATTTCAGACTTTTCGTTCAAGATAGCCTGCAACTGCTCTTTGGTGATATATGACTCTTTCTCCAGCGCCTCCGATCGCGCCCGTGGTGTCTCCCAAAAAAGCTCATGTACTGATAATTTCGGTATGGCTTGATTATCCATCCGTGGCGATTCAAGATTTGGTACTGAAACGCGGGAGGCCTCCATGAAATGAAATATAGCCTTTTGCGTTTCTTGGATGCTGAGAAGAGTTTGTAGCAGAGCTTATGGAAATTCTGCTGAATTCTGTACTAGCTCTTCCATCGGAGGAGTTTCACCATGATCCGCACCAACATTTGCGCGACGACACTGTCTTCGGGCTGGTGGGACTGGTTCACCTCCTTGCGTTTGTGCAGCTGTTTCCACTTCAGTTTTCTCAGTGTGCCGGGTTGGTGGACGACCTCTCCGGTGAGTCTGACAAGGCTCTACTTGTGTAGAAGACATCTTCTCCCCAGCAGAGTCGCCTTTAATATAGGGGTTCGCAAGATTTAGATGACGCGAAGATAGTTTCTACACAAGTTCGTCAGTAAAATAACGGTAATGATGTTTTTATTGCTTTTGATTTACTTTTTTTTTACAGAGAAATGGAAGAGAAAATAGTAGTTATAAGTGTTTGCAAAATACTTTCTCTCCCTAGGAATTTATCTCTCTTGATCTCCCAAAAAGTTGTTTTCTTTTTTTGAAGTAAGCTCTCGCACCTCCATTTATAGACGTGAGTGACCAGTAGTCATCGCGGATTGTATTGCCACGTCAGCACCTGTATCGCGACATGGTTCCTACGTACTAATCCGTGACATAAATATCCTGCACAGTATCATCTCGCGCCCTTGACTACGCAAAACGGATTCGCGTAATCCCATGCGCGGATCATACTATGCTCCGTGACCTATGATCCGCGCCTGTTTCATCACGGATCTGATTTTTCCTTAGCCAAGGAACCAATGTTGTATAGCTTTGTTGGTTCATAACCTTTGGCATCCATACCTTTTTCATGACCCTGAATACTATCGGCCTCTCTAAGGTACTCTTGCCTAGCACTGTGTAAATAAGGTCGCGACCCACTATTTACTCATCCCAAGTATTTCCCCTAGATTCCGAGTAGTACTCGCTACGCGAGCAACATATAGGGTTATGAGTTTCTGATGCAAGCTATAAAACACATCAGTCCCTCATACCTCCCTCTGTATAATGCAAGCACTCGCGTTAAAACCTTATTTGGGCCATTTCCCCAAGTAATCAATTATTTGGGCCAATCTCCCAAATAATCTTTTACTTGGGTCGGTTTCCCCAAATATACCAAACCTTGAGCCATATCCCATATGAATAAATCATCGCGGATTAACCTTGTTACGAGTTACCACCTTTACAAATATTAAGGTTAATTTCATTTACACCTCAGGTATGTTCTAACTTCAATCACACTCTTTCACATTTGATTATCTTCAATAACACCCCTTGTAGTTTGAGATTCTCGTCATTTACATCTCTGACCACTTTTTGGACTAAAATTCCCTTACTCAAACACTCACTGTCCATATTTAAGGTTGCAAATGAGCCGAGCCGTTCGTGAGCAGGCTCGGGATCGGCTCGTTAAGAGTTCTGCTCGTGCTCATTCGTTTAGTAAACGAACCGAGCCTGAACACAATTTTTAGGATCGTTTAGTAAACGAGTCAAGCTTGAACATTACTAAGCTCGGCTCGCCAAGCTCGTGAATAAGCTCGTCTAAGTTAAATAGTAAAATTATATCATATTTGACAAAAGAAAGTGTTCAAATTGAATAAATTATGAAGATTATTGTGAAAAGATTATAGAAATTAAGCAGTCATAATATAAAATTCATTCATAAAAAATTATACTAGTGGAAATATGTTAAAACAAACATGCAACAACTCAATCTAGACAACTATTAGGAAGATTAATATATGTTGCACTGAAACAAGTCGTTCGTGAACAAGCTCGGGCTCGACTCGTTAAATCTGGCGTTCGGCTCGAGCTCGTTTGTTAAGCAAATGAGCCGAGCTTGAACACATTTTATAGGCTTGTTTAGTAAATTAATCGAGCTTGAACATTCCAAAGCTCGGCTCGTCTCGGCTCGGCTCGGTTCGTTTGCAGCCCTATCCATATTCCCAAACATCCACTACCCATATTCCCAAACACCCACTATCTATATTCCTAAAAATATATATATAATTTGAAATATATATAAAAAATTCAAAAATAATATATAAAAATCGAAAAATATATATAAAATTCAGGAAAAAAAATATAAAATTCAAATATAATATATAAAATTCAAAAAATGTATATAAAATTCAAAAATAATATATAAAATTCAAAAACAATATATAAAATTTGAAATATATATATAACTCGAAAATAATATATAAAATTCAAAAATAATATAGGGATGCGTGCGTTAAACCTCATATAGTATGAATATAGTGCGTATAACACTCTCCTGATTTGATTTCACCCTAATCTTTTCATTTGTGTGCGAATTGACCCCATTTCGTATTAAATGACATATATGCCCTTAATATAAATCGAAAAACATATATATATTTGAAATATTATATAAAATTCGTAAAAATATATATATAATTTGAAAATTATCTAAATTTGAAAAAATATATATTAAATTTCAAAAAAAATATAAAATTCGAAAAAATATAAATTTTGAAAATAAAAATATAAATTTCAAAAAATTATATAAAATTGGGAAAAACATATATAAATTCAAAACATATATATAAAATTCGGGAAAAATATTAAATTTGAAAAAAATATATTAAATTTCAAAAATAAAATATAAAATTTGAAAACATATATAAATTTCGGAAAGAAATATATAAAATTCGGGGAAAATATACTTCTATTTTCTACTTTCTTTGACTTTAAATGTTGTTTTGGTGTATTGTACTTTGGTCACTTGTGTTTTTTATACTTCTATTTGCATAACTATTTTAATTTTATATTTTTGTTTCAAATTTTATATATTTTTTATGAGTTTTATATATTTGTTTTGAATTTTATATGTTTTTTTGAATTTTGTATATATATTTTCAAATTTTATATATATTTTTCGAAATTTAATATTTATTTTTCGAAATTTATATATATATATTAAATTTTATATAACTTTTTACGAATTTTATATATTGGTTTCGAATTTTATATATATAAATTTTGAAAATTTTATTATATATATATATTTTTTGATTTCAAATTTTATATATATAAATTTCGAATTTGAATTTTATATATTGGCTTTGAAATTTATTTTTCAAAATTTATATATATTTTTTGAAGAAAAAGGGTAAAATGGGTATTGAAGAGAGTATAAAATGCATGTGAGCTGCACATGACTGGAAAGAAGGGGGTATTCACACATTTTCGAAATTTGCAAGGGGTGTTCGCATGTTTTCTAAAAATACTAGTGTCAATACACACATTTTCAAAATACAGGGTGTTATGCGCACCATATTTATACTACAGGCGTGTTTTCTATACTTATAAAATTCGAAATATATATATTTAATTCAAAAAATATATATAAATTTTGAATTATATATATACATTTGGAATTTTATATATTATTTTCAAATTTTATATATTGTTTTCAAATTTTATATATTATTTTTGAATTTTACATATTTTAAACAATTTTATATATGTATATTTCGAATTTTATATATTATTTTCGAATTTTATATATTTTTTTCGAGTTGTATATATTTTTTGAATTTTATATATTATTTTTGAAATTTATATATTTTTTAAAATTTATATATATTTTTCAAATTATATATATATTTTTTGAATTATATATATATATATTTAGGAATATAGATAGTGAGTGTTTGAGTAAGATCATTTTAGTCCCAAAAGTGGACAGAGGTGTAAATAATGAGAATCTCAAATTAGAAGGGGTATTATTGAATATACTTAAATGTAAGAGGATGTGATTGAAGTTAAAACATTTGTGAGAGGAGGGTGTAAATGAAACTAACCCAAACGTTAATGTCAATATATATATATATATATATATATATATATATATATATATATATATATATGTGTGTGGGTAGTCCATTTTTTATGCCAACTTGCAAATTTGCAATGGTTTTACAAAGCATAGTGGACCCATCAACAGCAACACACTCTTATCTCCATCGGAGGATCAAAGGTGGTGGGTTCCACGATTAGGTGGTAGCATTGATTCATTCACGCGGGGTTGAAAGAAGTGTTTAATCGTAACAAAATTTATAAAATATCTTCACTACCGATATTTCGAACTGAGTTTTGTTTTTAGTCGAAATAAATATTTTTCTGGTTGTAAGATATTTTTTAGATATGTTTTTGGATATTTTTAGTTAAAGCAGCGATCATATTTGATAACGAAAATTTAAATTTATTTTAAATTTGGTCTTAATATATTTTAATTATAATATTAAAGCAAATGGTACAAAAATACTAAAAATATTAAATTGATTTTTTAATTATTTTTATAAATATTTAGAAACAGATTTACGCCAAACATGCTTCAATTTTAAAAGTGTCCGCAAATAATATATATTTTTTAAAATAAAAGTTGAACAAACAAGTTAATCTTTTATTATCAAAAAGGAGAATGAACGAAAAAAATATAGTGCACTGACCTATCATACACTAAAATTTTTATATTTACATTGGACACGACTATTTATAGTGACAAAAAACATAACTCATACTTCATGAAAGCAAATTACATTCACTAAAGATTCCCTTGTACTTCCTAATGGGTAACAGATAACAATAATATTGATAAGGTTCTAAAAAAAAATTAGTGGGTACTGATTTCAACGGTGGGATTTTACATCATTTTAATGGGGCATAAAGTTGTAATGAAGTAAAAACAAATGAAAAAATCAGGGGGCATATTTTTGTTCCGGGGATGTTATTTTTTCTTTTGTTCTTTTCGGTTTATGAGGTGAAAGGCGTATGCGGTCACATGGTACAATTTTTAACACCTAATTTTTGCTTTATGATAATTTTGGTTGCACATCAAGTTAGTCAATTTTCATTAGACTTAGCCAAATGTACAGAATATAAATAACACACAAGTAATATAAATAATACACAGAGTTTACAAAGGTTAACACCTCCAACATTTTACTATATTATCAAATAGTACAAATGAACACATATCTCTATAATGGAGTACAAGACAACTCTCTCTATATATATCCCTTTACAGAATCTCCATTAGGGCATATATAGACTAACTCTCAAAACTGTCCATACAAACCAACCCATAATATCTGGGAGACATCCTCTCCTAATAGGTGTGCTAACATTACCAACCTTGTGCCACATATGTCAAGTAATTGCAACCACATGTCATCTCAGTAAACTGTTCAACTGTCCTATATCTTTGGATATGTTGTGCCACATGTGATTCTTAGTCTGAATGTCACATGTCATGTATACTCCAGCACACCACCAAACTATGTAAACATATGTCTTGGTCTTTGTTCAACTTGCATACATTGTTGCATTCATATTGTCATGCACAAGTGTCAACAATCTGGGCATGCTCTAAGCCACGCCCATGTCATGGCATGCATTGCGCCATACTATAACAATGTCAAGTCGTGCATTACTCCATGCCTTGCATTCCCGAAGTCAGTCATCTGTTGTGTCATGGCCTTGTCAAAGACAAGTTAGCATTGTCAAGGCTTGATATGTGCATGGCTTGCCAAGTCACGCACATTGCATGTACTCCAGCACATGTCAAGTCAAGGCAATCATTGCCCAAGGGCAAGTTAACACAATAGTAGGCAAGACACGCAAGGCTAGCCAAGTCAAACGCGCACACAAGTGCTCGCATTGTCATCAGCATCGCGCCACCATCACGAACCCATGCCATCAAGCCAACTGTTGTCAAACCATGCCCACGCATGTCCATAGGTCTCCCTACACATACCCTAGCCAAGGCCTTGCTTGGTCGTTGGCTGCCAACTTTTGTCAAGCTCACTTACCCCCCTATATATGCAAAATACACAAAAGTCACTCTAGCTAGAACATATATCAATCATGTCTCAGGAAGAATAATGGATTTAATTAATAATACCCAATAATCTCCTTTTGTAGATTCGTGCCATTTGTCATAAGGGTACTTCTTGACTTTTCTCCAACACTTAGTTTATTTCCTGACTTCTTCTCCCAATGTCACTCCAAGTGTCATCCAATGTCACTCCAAGTGTCATTCTCAGCTCCCATTGCACATGGGTGTTATGTTGGGGCCTTTGCCCATGTCAAAAAGGCAAAGCCCCCACCCCAAGTCTTCAAGGGGCTAACATCTACCATATATGCCCAACTATTGATCGAGAAATAGTAGCTTCCCACCTCCTTCATTCCTACCGCATCACCGCTCTGTGGGCTACTCGACCATGAGAGGATATCAAGACCACTGCCTTATTCCCACTTTTATTACAACAACACTAGTTCCCCGGGAAGAACAGTAATGATTCTCGTAAACAAAATCAACCCATTCTGGGTCTTGGTCGGGAATATGAAGATAAAGTCCAAAAACAGGCTTTCACAGTTAGAATAAACGAAATGCTTAGGTCAGTCCTTTCAGTCCACTTTTTTGGTAAGTAAAAAAAAATCAGCATTTGGCTTGTGTATAAGAAGGGTAAAGTCTTTTTTAATACCGAGTAATGGTAATTTTGGAATGTACCTGTAGTGTCCGAAATGGTGTTAATGTTAATAATAAGTCAATAACAGGCATTTCCATATATAACACTCAAAAGAATCGCCACAATACACCTAATCGATTGGAATTGCAAAAATTATGCCCTTCTTGTCATAAAGATACGATTCATGGGGAGATAAAGAAATAAATTGAATCAAGCATGAAACAAAGTAGTTATCCTTCAAAGACGCTCTATTTGAGTTCCAAAAGTCAACACAAAGCCTTATATCTCCCTCCCTCCGACGGTACATGGACTGCTCTCGGTTCTTGAGCATGTTTAGGCGGTAATTGAAAGAGTTGCTTTGAAAGCTTGACAAACAAGCCACCTTTTAAACTCTCCTTCTCCCAATTTGAGAATTTGTAGTTTTTGGGGGACATTATTACATCAACACCTCTTTTTGACCTACTTGACATCAGTATTTTTTTATTTCTTAGTAGTTCAAATCAAGAAAATACTAAAAAAAACTACTTAAAATAGAATAGTCAATCCCACAACTAGTTAGCATGATAATAACGATAGGTAATGCCCACTAGCAAGTAGATTCTACATGATCCCAAACAGAGTATCAATAATCCTATCATCTAACCCAACCAAAAATAAGAGTAAAACTATATTTTTATTATTATTATTTTAAGCACAAATCATAAATAACTACCATCCTGAAAATAGGCAAAACAAATAAAGTGCAACATAATTAAATCTTAAAATAATAGGCAAACCAAATAAAATGATATAATTAACTACACCACAAGTCCATAGTCAACTAAATCATGCCGAACCATAACCACGTACCCGATATCCATGTCATTATACAGATTAGACTGCGTTAATAGTCAGTCCATCGTGATTCCATCCCTTGTTCCATAATAAAATAATTAAATAAATAAAACAATAAACATATTTTGATCACAATTTTAATATTTTTGCCAATCTAAACATATACCATGCATATAATTTATCACAAGCATTAAACTAGCCCAATTCCATGATCACGTGCTAGACTACAATCATGTAGCTATGTATTAACATATTCATTGATATATACTGTAAATGACATAATTCCTGTCCTAGAAAAGTAAAAGGCCCAATGTTAAGTGCCCAACATACAAGCTGTTTTGGGCCCACCAAGATTGGTTTAAATATATCTTAGAGGTCCATCAAGTCCGAATAATAAGTCTTGTTAACTAAAGCTCATAAACAAAGAGAACTTGGGGCTAAAGTTAAGGGCTTAATTAGGATAGAGATTGATGTTAATCAAATCCCTGAAATCAAGGAATTTGATCCTAACCTCAATGGGCCAAGACCCATCGTCTCATGTATAAATACGGCCTTAGAGCCTCAATAAAGGATATTTTTGAGTGTGTGCAAAAAATTGCATCTACACTTTGGCGCCGTCTGTGGGAATGAAGATTATCATGGTAATACCCCGTATTTAATGGATATTTATTTCATTAATTATTTTGGATGGCATATTGGGTGTTTAAATTATTGAATGAGGTTATCTTAGTATTTTTAAGTCTAGTAGGTTATAATGAAATTTTGTGATCTGAAGGGGGGCAAGGTTGTCATTAGTGTTTGGGCAGTTTGGTGATTTATGCATAACACAAGGATAGTTTGGACATTTCCCTAACCCTAGACTCTTCTATATAAGCATCATTAACTTCAGATCTAGCCCCTATCTCATTTCTTCTACTACTTCTTCTTCTTCATCAATTCTACCCGAAATTGTGAGGGTTGAGAGCTTAGAATTGGTTTGGATCTGTACTTGTGGTGGATTCAGCTCTACATTACAGGCAAGACATATGTTCTACTCTTCCTCTTTGTACTGAAATTTCGTAGCCTTTACTTTGTGCATCTATAATCTGTTAGATAATATTTTTCATATATGGATAGGTATGTATAAAGCATGTTCATATATGACTTTTATATATTCTATTTATACATATATGTATAGATCCGTAAGTATATATATAGATCTTATATATATGTAGAGATTCGTGGATCTATATAGGCATATATGTATAGATATGTTAGAGTATATTCATATTCATGTTTATTTATATGACTTTTATATATTCTGTTTATACATATATGTATAGATCCGTAAGTATATATATAGATATTGTATATATGTAGAGATTTGTGGATCTATATAGGCATATATGTATAGATCCATTAGAGTATGTTCATATTCATGTTTATTTATGTGACTTATATATTCTGTTTATACATATATGTATAGATCCGTAAGTATATATATAGATCTTGTATACATGTAGAGATTCGTGGATCTATATAGGCATATATGTATAGATCTGTTAGAGTATGTTCATATTCATGTTTATTTATGTGATGATATATATTCGGTTTATATGTATATGTATAGATCCATGATCATATGTACATATCTTGTATATAGGTAGAGATTAATAGACTTATATAGACATATATGTACAAATCTGTTAGAGTATATTTATATTCATATATATATATGATGATTTATATTCTGGTTATACATATATGTACAGATTCATGATTATATGTATAGATCTTGTATATACATAGAGATTTGTGGTGATATATTGATATATGCATGAGACTATGTTTATGTCTAGGTATACGTACAAATCTATTTTTACCATGTGTAGCTATACATGTATGGATTCGTGGTTATGTGTCTTATTGGTATGATTCTGATGATGTGTATATGGTTGGAACTTAGTATAAATATCTGAATACATAAATATTTTAGGTTTCAATGTTGACAAAGATTTCAAAACTGTTATTAGAAAAATATTGCATATTTATGTAATTGTTTTTCTCTCTTTTCTTTGTTATCAGACTCTGGACATTGATTTATATTGTTATTATGTGTATCACGAATTATACTGGATTACGTATTTTTGACCGTATAAATGAATAGTTTTGACCGTATAAAAAACCGTATACCTTGGCGTTGGGGCGCTCAGGTAATGGTCACGTCGCTCCCCCTCGATCCCCCAGGCTCGACCTTATAAATTGTTATATGTTCCCGAATAAAGATTTCGAGTGAATTATTAAATTTGTAAAATCATAAGATTTAAACTAAATGACTATGTTTTGGAAATTTATAAGGAACCACAAGGAGGCTAACTATTACTGCAATCTAACTAGTACCACGAGACATGGGTGAGTTGTCACGGCATGGGTGAGTTGTCGGGTACGTGGTTATGGTAGGGCATGGATGTTGTATGGAAAAATCAGATTAATGTAAGAAATTTATAAACATAATTATATTAAATAGTGGTATATTAGTGACTATAGTTATAGTTAAATATATTATTATTTTATAATCTAATTTTGGGATTAGGTGTCACTAGAAAAGGGGATGGATTTTGGTACTCTGCTTGGGATCATGTAGAGTTGTACTTGCTCGTGGGTTTAACCCACATTTTTGTTGTTTCAGGTCCTCGGCAGTTTCACCAGCAGGGTTGAAGACTTCATATCTATCTGTCCGGTTCTATCATATTTTCCTTCCACTCCAGGGTAGGATCCGATAAATGTCATATGTTGTATTTCTTATAAGTGTGTTTCTAGGGGTCCATGTTTATGGGATTTCCAAGTTGTACTGTGTGGGACTTATTTTATTTAAGGATGTATTGGGGGTGGTCTTCTTCATGGATAAGTTGTATCCTTATTTTGTTATTGTTGTTATTATTATATTTTGATTTTATGTCTTCTCTTCTGTGCTTATGTTATCAATTACTGACGCTCCTAGTTTTCTGTGTATGGGTCTGGCCAACCTATGCATGGAAATTTGGGGGTGTCACGATTATATTTTTCTCACCTCACAGATTCGACGTTCTCCCTTTCTTTTCTTCCTTCGACTTTTCTTTCCGAACCCTTTTTAGGGTAATTATGGGGGTGGATATAAGGTCCTCCGTGGCTTTAGCCAAGGCAAGCAACGCTTAAGCTTCCCAGATTCAAGCAATCATGGAAAGATTAGTGGCGGTGGAAAAAAGGAATGAAGAGTTAGAACAACAAAACGCAGAGCTCCGTCAGAAGTAGGGTTAGGTTCCAAATCCTGATAATTAAGGAGGCCAAGCCAATACCGCAAACAATGAAGGCCTACTCCCAGATCCGCCACACAATAATGGAAATCAGAACGATGGATGGGAGGACACAGGGAGAAGAGAAGTTGATGGTCAAAAAGAGGTCACCAGCCAAAGGCACAAGGATCCCTCAGTCCAAACTCAGCCCACAATGAAGGATCTGGAAGATATGGCTGCCAAAATACAGAAGCAACTATTGAAAAAAATGAAAGTCCAGACCCCCTCGATGAAAGATGTGGTAGCCCACGCTTCCGTTGACATGATTAGATTACCATTCATAGATGACATAGATCAGGTCGAGTATCCGAAAAAGTTTAGGTTATCAACCTTCACCCTTTATGATGGGACAAAGGATCCAACATATCACATCTACCAGTACTAGACCAAGATGACCTCATGGAAAAAATATGAGGCCTTGATGTGCAACATATTCCCCACCAACCTGACTGATGCACCACTTATATGGTTTAGGAAGCAACCCCCTGGGTTCATCGAGAGTTGGAGTAAGTTGTGTGAACTTTTTATAACACAATATTATAGCAATCATAGATAGAAAAAGACTATTTCCAACTTATTTTCCATAACCCAAGAGAAAGATGAAAGTTTCCAGAGTTTTTTTGTCTAGATTCACTAGAGAAATGTCATCCATCGATCAGTATGACTAACTTTCAGCGGTAGAAACATGTAGGATGACCCTGATCCCAGGTATTAAATTCCACTCCTCTCTGGTAAAAAGGCCCCCGAGTAATATAGGGTAATTAAATTCCAGAGCTCAGGGTTACCTCCGAATTGAAGAAGAAGAGACGATCAGACAAAAAAGGGTTGCCATGATTACCATCGAAGCTCGCACCAAAGATCGAATCAAGGAACAGAAGCTAGGCCGTTAGGCTCTAGGATTTTCATCAAAAAAACCTATCAGCAAAAAGCAAAGAATAAAGGACAAGATGATTCCCTTTAAAGTAAGTCTGGGTAAGCTCTACCTAGAAAAGAAGAATAAGGGGATTTTCAGGCCCCCTTTGCCCATGAAACATCTCATGGAACAAAGAGATATGAAAAAGCATTGTGTATTTCATAATGAGTATGGTCATCACACTAACGATTCCAGGAATCTACGTAGACAGGTAGAAGCAATGATTGCAAAAGGAGAACTAGCCGAATACGTAGTAAAAGATCAGGCACGGGCAGAGCATCAACCAAAATCTCATCAGAATAATACTCAGGCGGGACAACTAGTACGAGTGATCCATATGGAACAGGGTGGGGTTACACCTAAGGAGACTGAAGGGGTCAGGAGGTCCCAGATGCGTCAAGCTTGCAAACTCAGGAGGATTGACGAGAGATTCCAAATTTCTAACAAAAGTGAGGAGCCTCAAATCAGCTTCTCCGAAGCCGACCTAAAAAACGTGTCGATGCCACATGAAGATCCTTTGATTATATCACTTTTAGTGTCCAACTATTTGGTCAAAAGAGTTATGGTAGACTCTGGAGTATCATGAATATTATGACCAAATAGGCCTTTGACAAACTCGGAGTGGATACCAACCAAATGCAACCCTCCATAGTTCCTCTCGCCAGATTTGATGGAGTCTGAAGGGGCCTCGACCTTGAAGGAGAGATCGGGAGTGTCAGATTGGATTGGGACCTCTAGGTTTTTCATCTTCTTGAAGGGTCTCCATTCGTTGGGCTTGGGGGGATGACGAGCCTCTTGGAAATTTGGGGGCCAGCTAGGGTTTTGAAGGGGTCGAATTCGGAGACAAATTGTTTGGCAGGAATGGATAATGATGAGTCTGTGTCTTCAAATTTGAAAGTACCCGAGGGTTTAAGGTTCGATTGCTACTTCGAATATGGTTTTGTAGAGAGAGAAAATGAGAGTTTCATGGTGGCGAGAGAGAGAGAGTTTCATGTGTATGATGGCGGGTGGTGGTGGTGGTGCGGGAGAAGGTTTTTTTTTTTTTTGAGAACAAGAACAAAAAAACAAGTTATTTTTTGTTTTTAAATTTTGAATTAAGGTTGAAAAAATATGTTTTTTGTCCTCAACACTGTTCACAAAAACAAAAACAGATTTTGGGCCCCCAAACACGTTTTTGTTCTTGTGAAAAGTGAAAAAAACAAGAACAAAAACGAAAACAAGGGTTCCCAAACGCACCCTTAAGTTATGAAAATGGTAGAGGCATATGTTTGGCCCATTCAAAAGAGAAATTTATTCCTTAAGTTATGAAAATGGCAGAGGTGTATGCCTGGCCCATTCAAAAGATGAATTTATTCCCAAACTATAAAAATAGCAGAGGCATATGCCTGGCCTATTCAAAAGAGGAATTTATTTCCTAAGTTATAAAAAATCAGAGGCACATGCCAGAGCGAACTGAATGGAACTTTTATTCCTATAGTTAAATCAACCAAAAGCTTGTATGTTAGAGGCATACACATACCGATGAAACAAATATCAGTTAAGACATACAAACTTTGGTAGATTCAGAATAAAATGAAATATGTATGGGTCTGATGAACATACTGATGAAACAAATATCAGTTAAGACAAATATCAAAGTTTGTATGTCTTAAACTTGACCAAGAGGGTCTCCCTCCCATCTGCCAAGGTCAGGGCAGCTTTGAGGTGCATTAATTCCCCAGTCTGATGGGCCAGTTCATCAGCATGGGTCTAGCGAGTGTAGCACGAAGCCTCTACAATATAAAAGGCCTGTGAAAAAACACAAGAAAGAAATGGTCAGAGCACCAAAACAGAAAGTAATGCTCAATCAAGAAAGGAAAAAAATAGGAGGGGGGGGAGGAAGGGAAGAGCAAAACATGATAAAAACAAACATGCAGGAAAAACGTACCCTCATCATCATGCCTATCACCCTATCTAGCAACTCGAGACCATCAAGGGCTTTGGAGGCATCTAAGTCCTCCCTACTCCAGAGGGACTTGGCCTTATCAGTCATTGCATCCATAATAGTGGGGAGAGAGGCACACCCCCCCCCCCCGCCGCCACTATCTCCAGCTTTTCCTTTCAATTTTTGCCTCTTAGATGACCTCTTTTCAGTAGAAGGACGAGTATGGGAGGGAATAGGCTGTGGCAGGGGATTGGACAACAACAGACACAGCCGCTGCAACAGACCCAGACACTACAGTAGTCCCAGACGTTGGGGCTGCAGTTATAACTCGAGAAGAGGTCCCCTCAGTAGCAGGATTGGGGGTACCCTCTGGATTGACATAAAAAAGTTTGGGGTTGGTCAAACAAAATATATCTACAGAGGCTCCTAGTCTGGAAATGTCCTACAAATTACCATGAGTTAAAAGGTATGTATAGTTAAGACGCTTAGACCAAAGTTTACTTTTCAAAAGCTTGACCTTTTTTCTAAACTTTACTAAAAAAAGACCCTTTGCTACTAATGCCAAAAGACTCATAAATATATCCAGCCCTATGGAGGTCACAGTCATGGCATAGGCAAGAAATTGAGTGTCCATGAAGAAGCTTATAAGGGCTGAATTTGCTAGGACCAAAAACACTAGGGATAGGAAATGAGGTAGAGTGAGGATATAACCAGGGACCCTTGATGAGGATCATCTTCTCCTTCTATCCCTTTTCATAATCATTTTTTCCCTCAAATGTGTATGTCTTTAAAAGGGTAAAACATGAACCTCCCTAAGCAATTAGAGATCTACAGAACCTAATAACACAAAAGGAGGTCATCAACCTAGATGCAATCCATAGTTATGGTTTGCTAGGATTAACATGGAAACGATTCAAAAGAAATTGGGGTTAACTTGCAAAGGGACTAACCCCAAAGTGAAAAATACGAAGTGATAGAGGGGGTGGAGGGGAAACCTAACCAATTTCACTTGGTTATAGGACAGAAGAAGGTCATGAGGACCAACACCCTCACCCTAGATAAAATCTAATTCAAGGTTGTAGGCCTCAAACTTCACGCCAGAGGGAGGTTTGACAAGTTTTCTAAGATATTTGATATTTTGGGTTTTGCGAAGATTAACAGGAAGTTTATCTGGGTTATAAGGGGGAGTTCCTCGATGTCGTCAACCCTTTCATTTTCCTTAGGAAGCATCGGAAGTTCCTCGGTATGACTCTCTACAAATTCTCCACGAGGCAGAGAAACTAACTCATCATTGGCATAACTGACATGAGACTAGGACAAATTTGGGAGAGAGAAAGAGAAAGCGTTAAAAACACTTACTAAGATAAAAGGAAAAGACCGTCGGAGTTATTCGCCGGAAAAGCTTCAGCAGACTATTCCCATAAAAGCAGGAAATTGTAGAGAACAAGGATGAAAGATTCTTACTCAACAGATTTTTGTAACAGTGAAAATCTCAAGTTTTGGGTGAAGATGCTATTTATAAGAGATGATGGGGTGTGTCCAAACGACACATTTAATGAAGACTGAGATGTTGGGACTTTTCAAGGCCAAACTGTCGCGTCGTTTGAGGGAATCAACCGTTTAATTCAGTTCAAGAAGCGCACGTAATCAATGTCATGATTACCATGACATCAGCACCAACCTATGAACGGCTATACATATATGTGTATATATAACCTAAAATGGAATGACACTTTGTAGAAAACCTAACATTTGAACCAGGTCCAGTAGACACTGGCCCAAATCCAAAGGGACTAGTGTAAATGACAGAATTCCCGACCCAACAAAGTAAAAGGCCCAATATTAAGTGCCCAGCATACAAACTGTTTTGGGCCCTCCAAGATGGGTTTAAATATATCTTAGAGGTCCATCAAGTCCGAATAATAAGTCTTGTTAACTAAAACCCATAAAGAATGAGAACTTAAGACTAAAGTTAAGGGCTTAATTAGGATAGAGATTGATGTTAATCAAATCCCTGAAATCAAGGAATTTGATTCTAACTTCAGTGGGATAAGACCCATTGTCTCATGTATAAATACAATTTTGGAGCCTCAATAAAAGATATTATTAAGTATGTGCAAAAAACTGCATCTACATATACCAATTCAAGTCATCATAACACAATTTCCAATCCAAAAAATAGGCCACCATCCTACTGTTATATATATACCCATATAAACTCCAAAGCAACCCAAACCTAAACATATATAAATATGCATTTCGGTATATATATATAAATATGTAACTTAATTTAATTTACCAAAATCAAGTTCTCAATAATCTCCTGATGTTTCTGGTCACGTGCAGACAGAAAACATGTTACCCCACATTCATGTACATATATATACATATACATATATGTACATGAATGTGGGGTAACATGTTTTCAACAGATGATTGGTCCAAACTCCAAACCGTGTTATAGCTAGGTAAGATTTTATGTACACTAAAATAATCAATGGAAATCGGAATAATGAATCACAACCATCCTTCATATAACTAGTAGTGAATGTCACATTACCCATGTCCAGATTGGTTCAGCACAAAACAAACATACTATATAATTTAAATACTGCAGTCGTGCATAATTATATATAACGTAAATATTTACACACGACTCTATACAGATATAATTACACAAATCTGAACATATAAAGCTCTCCACGAAACATATAGGAATATAAATATATTTTTATACACGAATTTAAGGAACAAAATAAATTAAATTATAATATATAAAGGATGATATTATGGGTTCAAATGGGATGAGAAGAACATTTTACTTGTATGATAAAGCTAAATAACGTATGAACTTCTTGTTTCCGCTCCTCTTCTACACCTCTTTCGTAAGAATTGTATTATAATTTTCTTTTCATTATATAAATATATATATTTAATCAATCTAATGAACCCAAAAATATATAATAGCCCATTATTATTTATATAGTAATCCATTGGCTAATAACCTCAACTAAATGATTTATAATTAATTAATTAATTAAATTAAATATATCTAATTTAAATAAATAAAATAATAAGATATTACAAAATATATAATAGCTCTATTATTTTTCATATATCATCAAACCTATTCTTCATGAGTAGTTCCAGTTCTTCCACGAAGAACAAAGAATTGATTTCTTTTAATAACCAAAACCAGTTAATGAATGACTGGACAATTCCTCGGGTTAAACCCAAAACCATATATAAATATGGTATTTTCGAAATGATAAGTACCATGGCAATTAAAACCATGGAACAGACCATAGGTCTCGATGATCAGGACACTACACTTAAGTTGTTGAGTCCAAAAGATTTGGAACATTATGGTTCAAATTATAAATTTATCCATATAGGGTTAATCCAAGTTGCCTTTAGGCCTTTAACCTTACTTGGTATGAATACTGCTCTTCAAGCTACCTTGAGAGATGGTAGGTGTCTCGATTTTAGACCCTCCTTAATGGGTGTTGTTGAAACTAGTCTAAGTCATGGACCAGTTTATTTCAATGTTTTCCCCAATTTGTCATTGTCTTTGACAGATCCTAATTTATATGAAGCAATTAATCTTCGTATTCAAACTCATGGGTATAATTACATGCCTGGAACTGAATTAATATGTGTTGACTATAGGATACAGTATAAGGTGTTGAATACCTTATGTCCTAAGGTTCGAACCATGTCTAGTTCAGGTCAAGCTGTGTTAATTGACACCAATTTAATGACTTCTAAGGTTGCTACCCCTAGGATGATCCCCTGGGATGAAGTTGTTTTCCCTGATACTTGGACTATACAAAATGTTGTTCCTCCAAGACCTTTAATTAATCATGATATTAATTCAATCATTCAACATGTTGATGGTGAGGTTGTTTTAAATTTCAAACAGTCTGATATTTTGTCTCGTAGTCTTTCTACTAGAGAGTCATCTCTTAGGAGTATTCCTCCATATAGAGTCTCTATTCCCTCTAGTTCCAGGAAGTCTAATGTTGAATTGAATACTGAAGTCTCCTCTGAAGAAAATGTGTCTTTAGATGGTGTACGTTTATCTGACCAGCAAATTCCGCATGGTATTTATACTCGTATGGAATCTTCTACCCCTACCGCATCTGAATTGAATTTTTAATGGTTTTTATCATAGATAGAAATGCTATTAATGATAATTTTCAGAAACCAGAATATAAGGCTTTTCGAAGTTGGTATTTTGGAATGTTCAATGAAGAACAGCTTGAATTTTATAAAACCCAGTTTTATAACTATATTGATTTGACAAAAGAAATTGTGCCTTTTGCCAAATGGTTTTGTTACTATTATAGTATTCAAAATCCTTCAGTTCTTGTTTTAGATAAACTTCTTAAAACTTGGACTACTTCTGATGGTAAAGTGATTTACTCGGTTCATCCACCTCCAGAATCTTTGAAAATTGAATATTCTGGAAGTAGTAAAACCTCTCATGATTCAGTTGTTCCCAAACCTATTGAAGCTTCTGCTTATATTAGGCTTGGTAATAATTCTTCTAAGGATCCTGTCACTGCTGATTTTCATAATATTTTCAAACAGAACAATTACACTAATTTGTGTTTTCAAACTGTTGGAAAACAATTGTCTCGAATTGAATCTAATCTTGATTCCATGATTTTGTCTAAAACCAAACTTGAAGAAAAAGTTGTTTTAACTAATCCTTCTGTAAAACCTCCAATGGAGGTAAAAGGTTTTAAACTTAAAGCTCCTATTTCTTCTCCTCCAATTAGTGAGGAATTTTATTCTGTCCTTTTGGATAAATTAAAAGATCTTAAATTAAATGTTCTATCTCAGAATGAATCTGAAATAGAAGATGATAGTTTAGATCTTTCTCTAAATCAAATAAATGATTTTGAACAATCCTTGATTTCTTCAAATAGCATGAATTTGAATAAAGTCAATTTTTCCACCAATAAAACTCAGGTTGGAGATCTTGGTGGTAGTAGAAATTACTATCATCGACCTACTCCTCAAGATATTCTTTTTGAAGAAGCATATCTTTTTGGACAGGTGTCTTTCAATTCAAAAACTATCTATGAATGGAATATTGATGGTAAATCTGAATATTCTATTTATGAGATGGTACATCAAATGATGATGTACAGCACTGTCTGTAAAACTGCTGATAATAATGAACAACAAATTGTTGGTTTTATTACATGTGGTTTTACTGGCATTTTGAAAGGTTGGTGGGATAATATCCTTTCTCCACATCAAAAGAATGAGATTCAAAATTCTGTTAAGATTGTTAAGAATGAGGTTAATCAAGATATTTTTTATCACTGATGCTGTTTACACATTGGTATTAACTATCATTCATCATTTCATTGGTCGTGAGGGTATTAACCATGAGCGTGGCCGTGAGATGTTACAGAATCTTAAATGTCCTTCCCTTACCCATTTTAGATGGTATAAGGATGTTTTCTTAGCTAGAGTTACCCAACGAACTGATGCTAATAGTGAGCATTGGAAAGCTAAATTCATTGATGGTCTTCCAACTTTCTTTGCTGAAAAGGTTAGGAAGAAATTAAAGGATAAACATAATGGAATGTCAATCCCTTATAATGATTACAATTATGGTGATTTAATTAGTATTGTTATACAAGAAGGTCTCTCCTTGTGTAATGATTTAAAATTAAGACACCAATTGAAGGCTCAACGTCTTTCTGGTAGAAAGGAGTTGGGAGAATTCTGTGACCAATTTGGTTACAATGTCACTAATGATTATCCTAATAAGAGGAAAGATAAGGTGTCTAAAGATAGAAAACCTTATCACAGAAAACGTTATACTAAAAGTAAAAGTAAACATCAAAGCACTAATAAGGAGTCTAAACCCAGATCAAGTTCTAAACATAAGGGTAAGGGTAGCTCTAAAATTAATGCTAAATGTTATAAATGTGGACGTATTGGCCATTATGCTAATAAATGTAAAACTAAGGCTAAATTGGATAGTCTGGAGATTGAACCTGGTCTTAAGCTTCAGTTGAGTAAATTGTTTCTTAATTCCAGTGATTCTGAACAGAGTTATTCTAATTATGATTCTGACAATGAAATTATGTTATTGTCAACCTCCACATCTTCATCTGAAGATGCTCCCCTTTGTACTACTAGTTCTTGTAACTGTGGTACAAACGAGGGCTCTTCCAATTATTGGAAAGCTATTGTTGAGATGAATGGTTTAAGTTTAAATGTCTTAACCAGTCAACAACAATCTTTTGTTGATTTGTTAGATCAAATTAATGATCCTCAGATTAAGCTTAAAATGATTGAGTTTTGTTACCAAAATCATATTAAGGAGGAAAAGGATACGATTAAGGTTCCTAATCAACCCTTTACCATGAAAGAGGTTTTCAATAGGTTAGAAGGATCAAGTTCCCAAAGACCTGTTAATATTAATGACCTTCGTCAGGAAGTTAATATTTTGAAAACTGAGGTTCAAATGTTGAAAGCTAATCAATCTAAGACTGAGTTAATTATAACCCAATTACAATTAGCCCAGGCTTCTCTTAATTCTTCTAGACTTGAGTCTGAAGAAAATGTTTCACCACATACTGAAAAGGAAACTGTTAAAGATGATTATTTGTGTCTTCTTGATCAGGTTACTTTTCAGAAATGGTACATTAATGTTAAAATTGTCATTAATGAAGAGTATGTTTTACCTGATTTAATGGCTCTTGTTGACAGTGGTGCTGATTTAAATTGCATCCAGGAAGGATTAATTCCTACACAGTATTTTGAGAAAACTACCCAAGGACTTTTAAGTGCTAATGGTAGTAAAATGCAAATCAATTATAAGCTTAATAAAGTTTATATTTGTAATGAAGGGTTTTGTTTACCAACTACTTTCTTGTTAATCAAAAACATGAGTTTACCAGTAATACTGGGTACTCCTTTTCTCACTTCGTTAATGCCTATTGACAAGATTGATTCTACAGGTATTTTCACTACTTTGCAGGGGACGTCAATTGTGTTTAAATTTATAACACAACCCCTTAATAAAAATATTAACTCTCTTCGAGATAATATATTTTTCAAAGAAAAGCAAATTAATTATTTGCAAAGGGAAATTGTGTCCCTTACTATCAATCAAAGGTTGTCAAATTACGACATCCAAAATGATATACAAACTATTCAGAATCAGTTTCTTTCTGAAGTTTGCAGTGATATCCCTAATGCTTTTTGGGATAGACAGAAACATATTGTTTCCCTTCCCTATGAAGAAAGTTTTGATGAAAGATTTATTCCTACAAAAGCCCGTGCAGGTCAAATGAAAAAAGACTACATGGACTTATGTAAGAAGGAAATCCAAAACCTTCTTGATAAGAAATTAATTGTTCCAAGTAATTCTCCTTGGAGTTGTACTGCTTTTTATGTCAATAAACATTCTGAAAAGGAAAGAGGTGTTCCCAGATTGGTTATTAACTATAAACCTTTAAATGATGTTTTGAAATGGATTAGATATCCAATTCCAAATAAAAAAGATTTGTTGGACAGACTCAACACTGCTGTTTTATTTTCAAAATTTGATTTAAAATCTGGATTTTGGCAAATTCAGGTTAATCCTAAAGACAGATATAAAACTGCTTTTGTTGTCCCTTTTGGTCATTATGAATGGAACGTTATGCCTTTTGGGCTAAAGAATGCTCCTTCTGAATTTCAGCATGTCATGAATGATATTTTCAATTCTTATTCTGATTTTGTGATTGTTTATATTGATGACATTCTTGTCTTTTCTAAATCCATTGAACAACATTTCAAACATTTAAAAATTCTTAAAGATGTTTTGAAACGTAGTGGTTTAGTTATTTCTGCTCCTAAAATGAAACTTTTTCAAGATAAAGTTCGTTTTTTAGGTCACAATATTAATCAAGGAAAAATTATTCCTATTGATAGAAGTATTGAATTTGCTTCTAAATTTCCTGATGAAATTACTGATAAAACTCAGCTCCAAAGATTTCTTGGTAGTCTGAATTATATCTCCGATTATTATCAGGATTTTGCTCAGGATAGTGCTATCTTGTACCAACGATTAGGGAAGAATCCTATTCCTTGGTCCAATCTGCATACTGAGGCTGTTAAGAAGATCAAGCTTAAGGCTAAACAATTACCTTGTTTATCTTTAGCTAATCCTTTATGGTCTAAAATTGTTGAAACTGATGCGTCCAATAAAGGATATGGGGGTATTTTAAAGCAGTTGAATCCTTCTACAAGTAAAGAAGAACTTGTTAGATTTACTTCTGGTACTTGGAAGAATGCACAGCTTAATTATGCCACAATTAAACAGGAAGTTTTAGCCATTGTAAAATGTGTCTATAAATTTCATGATGATTTACTTAATCAGCATTTTCTGGTTAGAGTTGATTGTAGTGCAGCAAAACAAGTTTTGAAAAAAGATATTAAAAATCTTGCTTCTAAACAGATTTTTGCAGGATGGCAAGCAGATCTTTCTGCATTTGATTTTGATATTGAATATATTAAAGGAGAGTCAAATTCTCTACCTGATTTCTTAACCCGTGAATTTTTGCAGGGTATTCAATGAGCGGCTCTTCACAGGGTAACCCAACCAATAAAGGCAAGGGTAAGAAAAAGAAAGATTCAAATAGAGTGAATCTTACAAATGAGGAAATTTTCCCTCACCTTCAAACTAAAAAGGGCAATAAAGTCCCTACTTCTGCTAAGGAAACTCTTCTTAAGGAGCCTCCTCCTTTTATTCCTAATACCAGGATTACTCAATATGTCTTAACCTTGGAGCCTCAGGATGTCCAATGGATGTCTGATCCTAGGGAGATCAAACGCCGTTATCTTGGCGATGTGCAGAATTATGGTGCACCTCTCAATAAAGAGAGATATGTTTATGAGATGATTTTACAGGAAACAAATTTTGTCATCATCACCCATACTTATGAAAAGTCTGATGACAAAGTCAAAAGCCCAATTTCATATTCTAAAGCTGTTATCAAAAGGGTAATGAAACCCACTGATTGGGGGCTTGACCCTGCAAGGCCCAGGACTTTTTCTCGTTCTGGAAAAATGTTTTCATTTAATTATTGGGATTATAAAGAAGCATGGAAACATGCATTTTTATACCAAAATGTCAAATACAAGCATACTTGGTTTTTTAAATTTTGTCCTGAATCTTTAAAAACCTCGTATCCAAATTGGATTTTCTATTGGTGGCGTTTATATGGCCCTGAGCTTGATATTTTACCTAAGCTTATTCGTGATGAATTTAGTGCTTGGGCTGTCCATCATCCTCAATTACGAGGACAGGATAATCTTCCTGAAGGATTTTCAAAATTACTCTTTTTTGCTGAATTTGGCATTCCTTGGATTTCCAAATGGGAATTAAATTGTAATTTTGATCATTTGAAGGTTCCTACTCTTTATAGAGAGTTTTCTTATCGTTGGTGGTCTTCTGTTTCTTCTGAAGATTTGGCTACCCAGATTATTGAGAAAACTAATGTCTATGTTGAGAATGTGCAGAAATCTCAGCTGGTAATTAAACCAGTTTCTAATCCATTTGAGGAAATTAAGTCCTCTTTCAGAATCCAGTTTCCTAATTTGGGTGAATCAGAATTGATGGTCAAATGTATGGAATTTATGAAGACTCAGTTCATGAGTTCTTTTGCTCCTTCTACTTCTGCTATTCCAGATTCAGTTCCTGATGATCAGTCTATGGCTAGTCAGGATGATGTTAATGCTTATTCTTGTCTTGCTGGCGAAGCCCAGAATCCAGAGGATGAGCTGGATGATGATGGTGAAGCTACCATGGGTGATTATTGGGATGCAATGATCACTGCTGTATCCACCTCTGCCCCCAAGGGTCCTTGTCACAAATGACGTTTGCCATGATGTCACATGCCATATGACGTTTGCGATGACGTCAGCCCCAATTATCAGACTTTTGAGTCTTTTGTCGTTTTATGATAATTGTGTCCATATGTATCAGATAATAATGATCTGTCTTTTATGTTTTGTCAATTGTCGGTCCGTGATTCCCGGATCTGGTCGGGTAAAGTAGTTTGCAATCACTGTCGATGGGGCCCCTTGTGCACCCGAGGATTGCTTTTTTGACTTTACTTTTGCTTTGCTTTCTTAGGTCTATATAAGACCAAGTAGGTTTTCATTTGGTCTCTCTTCTTTTTCTCTCTCAAGTTTTCAGAGATTGTTTTCTCTCTTCTTTGGAGTGCTTTTAGTTTGTAATTTGTTCTTCAGTTTGTAATAATAATAGTTTGTAATAAAGACAACCAGTGTTGCAGTTCATTGTAAGTACTTTCATTTCTCTTTCTCTTTTCTCTTTCCGCAATTATCATAAAATATTAGTGTTACTTATCGACATCTTCCAAAAACACTATCAACACTTTCCAAAAACTTTAGGAAGCAAACAAGATGTAATGCATTGTATCGGGAAGCATGGTCCATCACAAATTACTTTTGAGTTAACTTCATTTACACTCCTGAGGTTTGTTCTATCTTTATTTTGACCACTCAAGTTTGCATATCTTCATTTACACCTCCTACTGTTCAATATTCTCATCACTTAGACCCCCTGAACGATGACATCAGCCTGAATTTTTTTTAAAATCCCTAAACTACCTTCAATGTGTTATCCTTGTTCTGTTTGAAAACAATGATAGTGTTTTTATCAATTAGACCACCTCCCATCATTTAATAATTTAATTTGTATTAAATTTTCAAAATATATATAAAATTCAAAAATATATATTAAACTTTGAAAAATATTATAAATTCGAAAATAAATATAAAATTAAAAAAATATATAAATTTCGAAAATAAATATAAAAATCAAAAAAACATAAAAAATTGAAACAAATGTATAAAATAAAATAAAAACATATAAAATTCAAATAAATATATTAAATTTCGAAAAAATTATAAAATCGAAAATAAATATAAAATATAAAATATATATAAATTTTGAATTTTTTTATAAAAAAAACAAATCTATCTCCCTCTCTCACACACACACACACACATATATATATATATATATACATATATATACACACACAATATATATATATAAATATATATATATAGCTACACCACCAGCTCCCCCGCCTCCGCCGCCACAACCCCCCTCCCACTGCCTCCCCCGCCGCCGCCCTCCCGCCGCCTCCCCTATTTTCGACCACACACACACACACCTGCACACACACATATATATACATACACACACACACACACACACACATATATAGATCTACACCGCCGCCACCGCCCCCCTCCCACTGCCTCCCGAGCCGCCGCTGCAGCCCCCCTTATTTTCGACCAATTTTCGAAAATGGCGGTGGTAGTAAATTGATTTAAGGGTTGCTCATGGTAATGGTGGTGGTGGCGGTGGATGATGGTGGTGGTGGTGGTAGTGGCGGCAGATGGTGGTGGTGGTGGTGGTGGTTGGGGTTGGGGTTGGGGTTGGGGTTAGGGTTAAGGTTGGGGTTGGGGTTTGGGGTTGTGGTGTTTGGTTTGAGGGTTAGATTGATTCTAAGGGGTGTTTGGTTTAGGAGTTAAATTGGTTTAGGGATTAAATTGATTTAAGGAGTGTTTAATATAAGGGTATTTTAGAAATTTCACACCATGAGGGAGTGTGATTGAAGATATGCAAACCTGAGGGAGTCAAAGTGATGATAGAACAAACCTCAGGAGTGTAAATGAAGTTAATCCGTTACTTTTTGCAACAAAGTGTGGATTTAGCCATGAGATTTAGCCCGGGTGAGTGAGCTTTGTGAAAAATAAAACAAGTAATTACCAAAAATCTAGTGGGAAAAAGGTATTAATGTTGTTGGATAAGTCATAACAATCCAAAATTTCATAAGCTTGTTTGAGAATTTTTATTTTTATTTTTGTTTTGGGAATCAAAAGATAAAAATAATTCTTGTTCTTGTTCTTATTTTCTCACCTAAAAGAGCAAGAAAAAAATATATTTGGGAATCAATTTGTATTTATTGTTTCAAAAGGGAGTTTAGGGCAATTATATAAAATATAGATATATAGATATATGCATGTATTATAGAGAGAGAAAGGAAATCTCGTCTGACTCATCTCTTCCTATGCAAACCTCATTTTCATCGCCTTCCTCCTCTCCTTCATCACCGCATATATACACACACATACACACATAGTTCATACAATTCAAATTGGGGGTGGATTAGGGTTCTAGTGGTGGTCGAATTGGGGGTTAGGGTTCCGGTGGTGGTGGTGGTGGCAGCTAGTGGTGGTTATTCTCCACAGTCTTCTTCTTCACTTTTCTTTTTTTGTAAAATCTCAAAAAGAACAAGAAACTTTCTTGTTCTTATGTTTTTTGTACTATTCATCAAAGTTGTTTCCAATACAAAAACAAAGTGAACAGTAATTGTAGGATCTAAACATGTTTTTGTCCCCAAATTGAGTCCAAAAAACAAAAACAGAATAGAAAACACCATTTTCAAACGGGGCCATAACATCACTCTTTTTGGCAAACAAGTAGATACAGATGAATAAGTTAAGTGTTAATTTCACAAAACCCCCATATATTATCTAATTTAATCAACTAACTCTTACTGTGTCCACTTTATCCCCTATACTATTCAATTTCATCACTATGACCCATCTCTTCATATTTTGAGTCAAAATACCAAAACTACCATCAATAATATAGAGGGGTTTAGTGAAATCAACCCTTTAAAAAAATTATTTTTCGTAAAAACTATAAATTTAAAAAATATATATATATTTCGGAAAAAATATATATTTTTTGGAAAATATATATATTTCCAAATTATTTTCCAAAAAAAATATGATTTTTTTCCGAAAAATAATTGTTTTTGTGAAAAATATATATTATGTTCCAAAATATGAATTTTTTCTGAAAAATATTTAATCCCTCCGTCCCAATTTAAGTGTCCATTTTTTGGAATCTAACTTTTTGAGATGATGACTTTTATTGGTGTGATAGTGAATGAAAAATTAATTTTACTCTTGGTCCCATCAAGTGATGTGATGTTTGTAGTTTAGATATTTTATAATTTAAATGATTGAAGGTAAATTGGTAAATTGACCAAATAAAGTGGTATTGACTTTTCTTATTTTGGAATGGGTTGAATAGTGAATGTAGACACTTAAATTGTGACGGATGTAGTATTATTTTCAAAAATATGAATTTTTTTCAAAAAATATATATTATTTTCCAAAATATAAAAAATATATATTTCATGAAATATATATATTGGAAAATGATATATATTTCGGAATATATATATAATTAGTCAATAATATATATTTTCCGAATTGTTTTCAAAAAATATGAATTTTTTCAGAAAATACTTTTTTTTGTGAAAAATATATATTATTTTCCCCGAAAAATAATATATATATTTTTGAAAAAAGAAATCATATTTGTAACATAATATATATTTTTCGCAAAAAAAAAAAATTCGGAAAAAAATCATATATTTTAAAACAATTCGGAAAATATATATTTTTGACGAATTATATATATATTCCGAAATATATATATTTCCTGAAATATATATTGTTTTTTTTTTAAATTGTTTTCCCGAAATATATATATATATATATTTGAAATTTATAATTTTTATGAAAAATATAATTTATTTTCGAAAAATAATTTTTTAAAAGGGTTGATTTCACTAAACCTCCCTATACTATTGAGAGTAGTTTAAGTATTTTGACTCAAAATGTGAGGAGAAGGAGCATACTGATGAAATTGAATAACATATGGGGCAAAGTGAATAGAGTGGGGTTTAGTTGATTAAATTAGATAGTATAGAGGGGTTTTGTGAAATTAATCCTAAGTTAATTGTATATAATAGCATTTTTGTTTTTTAATTACTATGTACTAGTGGTTCTAGAACATCAAAATACATCTTCAAGAGATTGTACCTCCCTAAACTAGTTTTTGCAGAGCCTTTTTCCACGTTTCATTTCAATTATTGCTAGGATAAAATTTGATTTGCATGCAAAATTTCCATGTGATTGGACTCTAACTCATACTAGTGTTAAATAATTATCTGCCGTTAAAGTCACCTTTTTTGTTTGTTTTTTTTGGCTCCGCAAGAGATGATCGGTAGCTATGAAGCACTGACACTTTATCTAGGGCTGTTGTATTCATGTCAGATTTGCGGACATTCAAAATTGAGTGTCTGACACATTAAAAATGTGTCCTGATTTTTTTTAAAATTGGACACTTGGTAAACACTCTGAGGACATGCGGTGGGTCGGTTGATTCAATGAAAGATAGAGGTCTTATGAAGCTGATAATTTAATGTATCACTTATGAAACTCCAACACCTCTAATTCAATATTTGACTTTGAAGATATTTGAATATTTTTATTCCTCCTCATCTTGTGAGAGGAATTATAGCATATATTCATTTATGCACTATTTGAAAAGGAACAAGATAACATCACAAAAAATCGAAGATTTGGTATTTATATTTTCCAATATTTGTCTTCAATCAAGAAAATTTTCACAATATAAAAAAGACTAAAATCACGGATGTTGGGAAGATGAATTTGAATCATTGGTTAGTAGTAGAATGAAAATTTTTGAACATGTCAGACATTTCATTTAACTTATTTGTTTATTTTTGTTTATAAGTTTACTTGATTTTCATTGTTTAAGTGATAAATGAATGATTTGTGTAATATAATATGTATATATTTTTTATAGACGTGTCGGGGCCGTGTAGTGTCCTATTTTTTTAGAATTTGCCGTGTCCATGTCGTGTCGTATCCGTACTTCATATATTGGTAATAACATGCATTTTTGCTACCTTAATACTTTTATAGCTGGCTTTCTTGCAAAATTGTGGGAAGAAATAAACTATGATAGACATTTTTTAAAAAAAGGTAAGAAACTCAGATTGCCAGGCTCAAACCTTGATCTCCTATTTGGGAGTAAGGTCAGGTATCTCTTGTAACTATGATAGACCTTTATTTTGACACTGACTTCTTTTTAAAAAATCAAATAACATGCATCTCCCTCTTACTATTTAAATAATTAATATTGACGTCTCTCATCAGGGATAAGTTTGATTCAAAAGTGGTAAAAAAAACTATTGTATTCATGGTGTTTTTATTATTTTCAATCAATAAAATAATAGTTTTAAAAAATATATTTGAAATTTTAAATAAATATTGAGCATGACATCAGCCCATAAGTGATAAGTCTATTTTATAACAAGATGGGTTAATGATATTATTTTAGAAATTTAGGATGCCAAGAATAAAATGGAATGGAATGCCCATTCCATAAATTATTTGATTTGCTACATATTTTAGAATGAGAATGGACATTTTCTTGGAATAGATTTTCATTATCTGGAATAAAATCTCATTTCATTAGTATTCATAAACATTCTATCCCTAACAACACTAAAAAAAATATTATTTTTTATTTAGTGATTACAACCAAATAATAGAATGATAATAACCATTCCATTATTACGTGTGATAAGCATAAAGAGGTTTGTCCTTCAAGCATGTGACTAGTTTTTGTTGATTACAAAGTAAGACAGTATTAATTAATTAATTCGGTCTCACACCCAGCACCTCACGCCTCACACGGGTGTAGCAAATTCAAGTGTGGTGGAAGAAGATTAGAGGTTTGTAAATATCAAGTTTGAATAGAAAGTAAAATGTGCATAAACGAATTTGGTCTTACCATCATCTGATTTGAGTCGATTCCCAAAACCTCCGATCCATTATTTATTGTTAATTTAAGGGTTAATTTCAGTAAATCCTCATGTACTATTCAGATTAATCAATTAATTCCTTCTCTGTCCACTTTGCCCCCTATACTATTCAATTTCATCAAATTGCCCCCCTCAGCTCACATTTTGACTCAAAATGCCTAAACTATCCTCAATCAATAGTATAAGGGGGTTTGTTAATTCAACCATTTAAAAAAATTATTTTTCAAAAATCAATTATATTTTTCACAAAAACTATAAATTCATAAATATATATATTTCTTGGAAAAGATCATATTTTGGAATATAATATATATTTTTGGCAAAAAACATATTTTTCGAAAAAAAATTCATATTTTGGAACATAATAAATACTTTTTCGCAAAAAATTTTTTTTTTTTTTTTTTCATATGCTGCAGGTTTTAAAAAATATGATTTATTGCAAAAAAAATTTTGAAATTTTTTTTTTTCATATGTTGCAGATTTTCGGAAAAAAATAATTTTTTGCAAAAAAAAAATTGAATTTTTTTTTTTTCATATGTTGCAGATTTTCGGAAATTTTTTTTTTTTTTAAAATATGATTTTTTCGCATAAAAATTTGAAATTTTTTTTTTTCATATGTTGTAGATTTTCGGAAAAAAATGATTTTTTGCAAAAAAAAATTTGAAATTTTTTTTTTCATATGTTGCAGATTTTCGGAAAATTTTTTTTTTTCATATGTTACAGATTTTCGGAAAAAATGAATTTTTGCAAATAAAATTTTGAAATTTTTTTTTTTTCGCAAAAAAAATTGAATTTTTTTTTTTCATATGTTGCAGATTTTCGAAAAAAAATGATTTTATTGCAGATTTTGGGAAAAAATGATTTTTTGCAAAAAAAAATTTGAATTTTTTTTTTTCATATGTTGCAGATTTTCGAAAAAAATTGATTTTTTGCAAAAAAAATTTTGAAATTTTTTTTTTTTCATATGTTGCAGATTTTCGGAAAAAAAATGATTTTTTGCAAAATAAAATTTGAATTTTTTTTTTTCATATGTTGCAGATTTTCGGAAATTTTTTTTTTCGCAAAAAATTTTGAAATTTTTTTTTTTTCATATGTTGCAGATTTTCGGGAAAAAATGATTTTTTGCAAAAAAAATAATTTTTTGCAAAAAAAATTTTGAATTTTTTGTGAAAAATGAATTTTCATATGTTGCAGATTTTTTGCAAAAGAAATATATATATATATTTCTGAATTTATAATTTTTGTGAAAAATATAATTGATTTTTGAAAAAAAAAAATTTAAATGGTTGAATCAACAAACCCCCTTATATTATTGATTGAGGGTAGTTTTGGCATTTTGAGTCAAAATGTGAGTTAAGGGGGACAATTTGATAAAATTGAATAGTATAGGGGGCAAAGTGGACAGAGAAGGAGTTAGTTGATTAATCTGAATAGTATAGGGGGATTTACTGAAATTAACCCTTAATTTAATATTTTTCTGGTATAGTAAATGCTATCTCATAAATGTATGACCATAATTATTCTAGCAAAGCAAAACATAGTAATATATTTCATGATCATTATTATTACTTATTATTATTATGTCATACTATTCATATTTTGTATTTGGAAAGTCTGTTTTTTGTATTTATTTTTTGTCTTCAAATATAAAAACTATTTTTGTATTTGTTTTTGTTTTTTTTCAGCAAAAAACTAAAAACAAAAAAACGTTTGGATCAAAATTTGTATTGAAAAATAAAATGGTATTGGTGGGCGGCGGTGACCGGCTACTACGGGGGGCGATGGTGGTGGGTGACTGGCGGCGGGCGGAGGCGGTGGGGTCCGGCGGCGACCGAAGGTGGTGGGGGCCGACGGCGGCGACCGGTGGCAGGGGTGGTGGTGGTTGGTGGTGGCGGTGGCGGAGGTGGTACTCTAAACAGTGAAAAAACTCAAAAAACAACTAAAAATTATATTTGGTGTTTTCACCACTTTTATCCACTATTCACATAAAACAGTTTTCTTGGAAAAAAAAAATGAACAGTAAACGCGTTTGTCAAACGTGTTTTTATTTTTAAAATGAATGAACAGTAAAAAAAACAAAATAGTTTTCTCCCTTCCCAAACGGAACTTAGTAAAAAGAAGTGCAAAACAAGTTCCTTGTTTTTTCCCATCATCAGTTTCAACTCAACACATGCACCACCATAGGGGTGAGAGTGAAAAGAACTCGATTGAAGACCATTTGGCACCTTTAATTTCCAGCTCTCTCCTATAAGTGTGTGTATATATGTGTATATATATTGGGTTGTTTTCACTGATAGTACTGAGCTTGTTCTTGTTGCATTGAAGTTGTGATAGATATAAGCATGAAAAGGAATAATGAGAAGTACACTAATAATGGGTGGCATGGGGAGTCTGTGTTTCAGAAGTACTTGGTGGAAACTCGATGGCAGACATTGAAGAAGAGAGTGGGGATGACTAGTGTCATTTATTTTTTCTTCTTTCTCCTTGTTGGCATCTTAGTCTACGCCTTCTGGGTTGATCTCGTAAGTTCAAAACCATAATATTATTTTATTTTATTTTTCATTTTTTGTTTCTCGAATCTTAGAAAATTTACATTGTCACTTGCTCAATTTTCATTGGTTTCTCTCTAAAATGTTGCCAATTAATCACAAAATGAGTTCGGGAAGGAAGGGTATGAATCTTGTCATCGTCATTTGATTATGTCGTCTGTATAAGTTTTTAGGTTCAACGGAGGTTACAATTGATATCAAAGCCTATTTGACAAATATTAAATGAAGAGTGAAGACACTAGTTCTCCTACATTGAGGGGGTTAAGAGCATTGTTTATCGGCTTGCCCTTTTCACTTGAGAAAGTATTTTTCCCTTATGACATGTTTTTGTTGCACTCTGCTACAAAACCAGGGAAAGAACTATATAAATATATATATATATATATACACAATTGGCTATGACCCAACTGAGTCATGTATGCAATGTCTTAATTAAAATACTCATACTATTCTGTATGGAATTTCTGTTAGATTTTTCAGTTTGAACTGCAAAGATTACTATAGTTATATCAAAAGTTATGTCTCTCATTTGCAGTCTATAAATTCAGGCCAAACCTCTCAGAGCGCAATTCCACCATTCAGGACTAAACAAAACATTCTTGAATTTCCTTTGGACTGCACTGCATGGAACCAAACACAAACGTGCCCGAAAAACTATCCAACCAAACACAAACCCATCAATCCTGACCGTTCATTGAACTCGACTTGCCCCGAATATTTCCGTTGGATTCACGAAGATCTACGGCCATGGAAAGGGACAGGGATCACAAGGGAGATGGTGGAGAGAGCAAGCAGGACTGCTCACTTCAGATTAGTGATTCTAGATGGGAAGGTCTACCTAGAGAAGTTTAGGAAGTCAATTCAGACTCGAGATTTGTTTACAGTGTGGGGGATTGTACAGCTCCTAAGGTGGTACCCTGGAAGATTACCTGATTTGGAGATGATGTTCGACTGCGATGATCGGCCTGTTGTCCAATCAAAGCATTTTCGGAGACCTGATTCGGGCCCACCCCCGTTGTTTCGGTACTGTTCGGATGTATGGAGTTTAGATATTGTGTTCCCAGATTGGTCATTCTGGGGCTGGTAAGGGACTTGACCTGTTTTCACTTGACTGATACTATAAAACTCCACTTTTTGAGTGGAACACAAATATTCAAATGTATGCTTTGGTTGTGTGTTTAGGGCTGAGACAAACATAAAGCCATGGACAAGTGTGTTGGAAGACATAAAAGAAGGCAACAAGAAAACAAAGTGGAAGGACAGGGTACCCTTAGCTTACTGGAAGGGTAACCCACATGTAGCTCCAACAAGGGCTGACCTTATGAAGTGCAATGTCACTGCTAAAGATGATTGGAACACTCTTCTCTATGTTCAGGTAAACTCTGCTCTGTAGTTAGAGCTAACAAAATTTTATTTTAATAATGCTCTGCAAGTATCCCAATAAAACTATGCAATTCATAAATAAACTATTATTAATAGCAAAATAAGCACAGATGAAAAAGTTAGTTTTATTTTAGATCTACTGATGAATTTGTAGTTGAAATAAGTTGCGTATGCCTTCTACTGCATTTAAACGTGTCCAAGAGAAATTAATACTTGTGTAGTTGGTGAGATCACCTTATGACAACACATAGAGGTGTCTTACATCGAAAGAGATGAAAAACGAAACAGGTATGATGTAATTGGGTGTTAGTCTCACCTAATAATTTAAATTTTCCGCACTGTTACCGTTGGTATCAGATAATTTGATGCATCCGGAATGCCATCCCGAATGGCCAGAGTGGTCAGATCACAACAAATGCCTTAACAAGGGCGTTGCGGGTTCAGATTAAAGAGGTCCTCTATCGAATCCGGATGAAACTGAATTATATGAATTTGGTTTAGGCTATGTATGCATACATAACTATAATTAATTATTATTTCAGGATTGGGTGAAAGAATCCCAGGTAGGATACAAGCAATCAAATCTAGGAGATCAGTGTACCCACAGGTAAGCCTCAAAATTTCCACTTTCTCTACAAATTTCAACATTACTTGGTAATATTTTATTGATGAGTTTTCTTTTCTCTTTGTCCAATTCATTTAAGATACAAGATCTATATTGAAGGATGGGCATGGTCTGTAAGTGAAAAATATATTTTAGCATGCGACTCCCCAACCTTGCTGGTAACTCCACGATTCACTGATTTCTTCACAAGAGGCATGGTACCATTGCAACATTATTGGCCTATTAGAGACAACAATAAATGTAAATCTCTCAAGTTTGCCGTCGAATGGGGCAATAATCACACCCAAAAGGCAATCTCTCTTCATCTCTCTCAGTTTACAGAAAGACATAACACTATATAGGCATATGGACCATAAGTATTTCTAATAGTTAAGTGGTGAATTGTGCGAATTGATTAGGCACAAGCTATTGGAGAGACAGCGAGCAGATATATTCACAAGGATATAAAGATGGAGTATGTGTATGATTACATGTTTCATTTGTTAAATGAATATGCAAAGCTCATGAAGTTCAAGCCAACCATACCTCCAATGGGGATTGAGCTGTGTCCCGAGAGAATGGCATGTGCCCAAGTAGGAAACTGGAAGAAATTCATGCTGGAGTCGATGGTGAAGTCTTCTGCTTATGCAGTGCCATGCACTATGCCTCCGCCCTACGATCCTTCATCCATGAAAGCATTCCTTGACCAAAAGGGCGAATCAACAAAGCAGGTGGAGATGTGGGAAAACGAGTACTGGGACCAAAGAGACAAGAAGCAATGAAATGAAGTTACTTATCTGTATTTTGTTAGCTAGGTTGATACTTAACTTCTAATGGCTTCAGTGGCTTGTCAGAAAAATACATACCCCTGTAAACCAAGTGTTTTATGACAAAGTAACATACCTACACCCAGAGACTGTAAGCGTCCTGTTGAACCTAATAAGATATTTGAAGTGCTATGGTTAATAGTATGTCACAATAACTTGACAATATACGACAATAGTTAATGGAAATGTCTCCAACATGTTCAAGTGAACCAAGTCGGAACATTGCTGGTTAAACTAGGACTCAGCTGAAGCAGAGCCTCTGATTAAGCGAAAACTCAAAGCCAAACTTACATATTAACACAGAAAAACTCTTAATTAGGAATAACCTTAGAAATCGCAGGCTATGTATTTGTTTCTACAATCCACAACATTTTCTGATGGGTCTTAAGATAACTTTTGCAAAATCAAAGGCTGGTGAGATTACAGGGTTCAATCAAGATAAATTTTGACATCAATCCCATTGTCAATGAGGGACTGTACAACCGCTCTAATCTTGCCCTCAAACTTGTCTCTCTCCCTTGGAGTATAAGAAGCCGTATACACATCCGCTTCTCGTGCCCTATCAGCTAAAATCCGGCCTATGGCTAAACATGCAGGTATATCAGACCGCGACTTGAGCGCAGCTTTAATATCTTTAGAGTTGGTACCAGCAACCGCAACCTGCTTACTTGTTACCCTGTGTGTAAGTGATGCTGAAACAAACCGCTTTGAGATAAAAACGTCAAGTGTAAATGGTTCCATGTAAGCAATCGTGCGTTGCTTGAATGACACATGCTTCTTGTCTGGGTTTTTCGATTTCTTCTCCTTCTGGTAAGTATATGGCCGGCTATTGTCATCATCAAGGAAATCCTCCACCCCAAAAAAGCTTCTTGGTGCTAAACAAATCTGTAATATCACAGGAAAACTAAGAAGTGCAACAAAAGGGATTGTTTTTTCAGAACTAGGTCTTACATCTTAAATAAGCTTAAAAAGGTGAGATGTTGTTACGGTTTGACACATTGCAAACCTACACCTAATCTCATTCTAAAGTAACAAATCACAAAAAAAAATGTTTCACAACAATACTTTTGTAACTTCTAATTTTATTTTGGTTCTGATTAGGAAGTCTAGGTCATGAATGCCAAGTAAAAGAGCGAATTATGTGTATGTAACACTACACAAAATGACTCCTCATTCCAACAGGTAATGTAAACACTACATATAACATATAGCTCCAGAAGTTTAATAAACCCAAATTTGATATACATTAGTCAAGAGGGACGGATTGTGGGAATCAAATAGAATACCATAATTATCATTGTTTTCCAAATATACACTGTATTTCAGGAGAACCGACGTAGATGAACTATAATAACACAAAATGCATCAGTGTTGCTTGCTCGATGGTCTTAAATGGTAAAACCAGGAGGGGCAGTCAAGGGCAGCTAAGATTTTTATTTTTTTTAAATAAAATAAAAATAATACTAATGTGATCAAGAATGTACCTGTCCACTGTGGAAACAACTTGCTTGCGTATAGGAGCACGGCCTAATTGTATAACCTACATGTGAAGATAGCTTGCTATACAACTGCCTCAACATGGTTCCCCAAGCCTAGCTTTTTCCAAACAGTAAGAAATACTTGCATCAGTTATAGTTGTATACATCTCATAAACAACGATATCAGACACAGATACACACTTGAAATTAGGGATACATTTAAGTAGCTACCGTTCCCATTTCTCACAAGTCCTATAGTCTTTCGATTTCATCTACTAATAAGAATATCAACTATGTAGGCATGGCATACACGACTTTTATTAATTATATAAAGATGTATACAGATTAGATTCATACATGAAGAAGATCCTATCAAAGTCAGAACACGGAGACCGAATCTCCTATCAAGAGGTATTAACATATATTGCCTGCAGCACAGACTTCAGTTCGGACATTATCACAAACAGGTAGCACGCATGCACAAATATCCACCTGTGTGTATATATATGTATACTATATATTTATATAATGCTATTTTATATATAGAATCTAACAAGAGCCTCCCTGCCAAACGAGAAATTCTAGTAGAAATCACAAGGAAAAGTCATTTTCTTTACCCATCACTTTCTGAATGGGAAAACGGAACTTTAAACAATAAAATTCCAGTGCAAAAACTATGTTTTTGATATACTTGATTTTCTCAGCAACCAAACGAAGCCTTCTTTGAGAGAATCTCAAACCCTAAGTCGCACACTAAATTGACAGATTTCATTTTAATCCTTTTTGAATAAGTTGTAATTGAATTTGAACGATTTTAGTACTTGTCACACTACCAAAGTAAATTTCGATTAACTAAAGATTCGGAAAAATCAGAAACATGGAGAATTAAAAAATCTGAACTTGCAAAGTGAGACGCACACACAGAGATGGTGTTTGTCCGTGTGTGAAAGAGAGAGAGTGGTACCTGAGAGATCGTGCATGCGAGAGTTGAGAGAACGACTGGCTAGTTACGCTTATTAGGCATATGGATTGTATCTTGCTCCGTCGTGGGCTTTTGTTCTCTATGTGGGCCTGTCAACTAGCACAATGTTTAGTGGATCGGCCCAGTTTCAGTATAGTCAACTCAGTTAGGGATGGCAAAATGATCCGATCCGGGTGGGTTTTGAGCCGTCCCAATCCGAATGGGGCGGGTTTGGTAAGTTTATAAACTGTTTTGGGGTGAATTTGGTATCTAAAATCAAAACCCGAAGCAAGTTTGGGTCGGTTTCGGGTTTTTCACAAAACCCGTTGGTAACCCGACACGTTAATGTAAATTTTTTTTTTATTAATTTAGAGCCCATGTAACTAAAAAATTCTATATGCCTAGATAAGACTCAAAAATATATAATCACACTTTTTATAAAAAAAATCAAAGTGTAATTCTCTTCTCTCTCAACGACGATCTTCAAAAGATAAAAATTTGCAAACCAGTTTGATTATCAATAATGCAATCAAACTATAAAATTATGATAACTAGATTGATATGAATACAATAAACTTACAATCTTGTAGAATGACTTTTAAATGACCAAGAATTACATGATTCTAATAGTCTTTTTCATGATTCTCTATTAGTTTTAAAAAATTGGATTAGTGTTTTAGTCGGCGCTTCTTTATCATGTTACTCCATTGGAAAAAAAAAATCGTAGAAATAATTTAGTAAAATCGATGGTAACCCGATGGAATTCATTTACTCCGACGGGACAGTAATGGTATTACCAACTACAACTCGCCATGGTTAAGGATTACAATGGAGCGGGTACGAAACGGGTTCGCCTATATCTATTCCCATCCTATTAAAAAAAATTAAAATACCATACCCTTCATGGGTTTTTCACGGATTGTCTTTTTATAAACCATGCCTGCCCCATGAACAGTTTATTGTACATGTGCCCGCCCCGCCCCGCCCCATTTACACTTAATTCTCAATGTCATCTTTATCATGGACAAAAAAAAAAAAAAATCTAACATATGACCTTCTCTTAAATCATCCTACAATCGAACTATCTCTTTTTTCTTTGTATATATTGTGCTACTCGTATTTTCTTGGTCTTAGATGTTGAGTCCCATGAAATAAGAATGAATAATAACTAATAAAGTTGAGGAATTCATAAAAAAAAATTATACATGTAATAAGTAAAAAAATATATATCATAATGTAAATGGAGCGGGGCGGGGCGGGTCATGGCAAGTATTTAATAAAACCTGTACCCGCCCCATAACCCTTGATGGGTTCAATTTCTTTTACCAAACTCGCTCCTATAAAACAAAAGGCATTCTCAAACCTTTAAATAAAGGGGCAGAACGGGGCGAAGCTCCAGTGGGGCGGTACAAATTGTCATCCCTAGTCACGGTTTTGGGATGAATTTGGTATTTGTAATTTTTAAATAGAATGGTAATGGTATTAGTCAAACCCGTCCCAAACCTGACCCGTTGCCATCCCTAAACTCAGTGAGTCCATATGTCATTATTTTATGGGCAATTATCATAAAATCCCCCCTATGATTTCAAAAATTGTTCCAAAAACCTCCCTTATGGTTTTCAATTTGATCAAATACCCCCTCTTTGTTATAAGATTTTAAAATTACCCTTAAAGTTCTCCGAAATGACCAAATTGCCCTCACTTAAAAATTTTAAAAGACCAAAATACTCGTCTCTTATATCTACCATCATTCTATACCTTAAAACACAAACATTAAAATCCACTTTCATTTCCCCAAATCCACACTGTGAAAACCTTTTAAATTCAAGTTTCTCTCACCCATTTACTCCAAAATCCTAATTCCTTCCATTTTAAACAAACCCAATTTCAATTTCAACCCATCAACTAATTCACTTACTTTCTCTCTCTAATCTCTCTCTATATATCACTACATATACAATTATATATGCACCGAATTCATATAAATATATATTAAATTTATATAAATTCAATATATATGTATATTTATATATATTGAATTTAAAGGATTTCCATGGTGTGGATTTGAGAAAATGGAAGTGGAATTTAGGATTTATTTTTAGGGTATGGAATGACGGTAGATGTAGGAGACAAGGCCATTTTGGTATTTTAAAATTTTTAAGTGAGGGTAATTTGATCATTTTACATAATTTTAAGGGTAATTTTATAATATTATAATAGTCAGGGGGTATTTGATCAAATTGAAAATCATAAAGGTTTTTTTTAAACCACATGGAATTTTTTGAATAATTTTAAAATCATTGGGGTTTTTATGATAATTGCTCTTATTTTATTTATGGTATATAGTATATGCATATATGGACAAATGAAAAATAAACTATTTTGAACTAAAAAAAAATGTGTCTCCCATCATATAGTATGATTTTTCTTATCAAAATTTCTATCAATAAGAAAAGTTAACAAGTGTGTGCAATTATATTCACTTTGAAAAAGGCCTAGCCATTGGGACCTTCTATAACAAAAATGAATAGTTCAAGAAATTTTCAGTACAAAAATTTCAAATTAGGTTGTTTGCAAATTGAAACATAATTTACTGTTTATCCTCTCTTTTCTTTTTCTTTTTTCATTTTTTGGAATAACTGAATTAGAAAGAAGAGAAAAAAGAAAAAGAAAAAGAAAAAGGGAAGGATAGTGATCTTCATGTATGATTTGTCACTCAAGAGAGAAAGTAAAAGATTTGAAAAGATAATTTGTTCCTACAAATCACTTATTTATTATCCTTCCAAAAATGAAAACATTTAAAAAGAAATAATGGCAACTTAAATGACACTTCATAGTTTAAAAAATTACCTTTATATGCAAGAATAATAATAATAAATAATTTAAAAGACATTTGAGTCTCATTTTAATATATGGACATAATAGTAAAATTAGTTCAAATGGTTTCTTTTCTCTTCTTCTCTCCCTTTTCCAAACAAGACTGCTAATATTTCCCTTCCTTTTAGGATTTTTTTTTTATCTAAACATTAATTTTATTTTTCTTTATCTTTCTTGTTATCATTTATATTCTTCTCTTTTTGAGTTTATAAGCAATGAGAAGGAAAACATCTTCCCTTCCCTTCCCTCCCCTCGCGGTCCCTCTCATAACATCTTATTTTTCTTTCTCACCTAACAAATACTATAATATAAAGAATAAAGAGTCAAGAATGTACAATAAAAATAAAATAAAGTAATGGGTGATGGAGATGTTATATTAAGTTCATAAGTTTGTGTCATTAATTCCAGATATATTCTAAAAGTTGAATAAGAATCCATAAGGAAAAATTAGTCAGTGTTCACAACCAGAAGGACTTGGAATTGACTTACATACTTTCATAGGATAATAAGAACAAGCAGATATTCACTTTTCACAAAAAATAAAAATAAAAATAAAATGTTAATTTTTTTTAGGATAAATTGCTTAAAAACCCCCTCAAGTTTATTCTCTTTCCCTACTATACTCCCCTCAACTATGAAATGAGCTTAGAACGCCCTAAAGTTTCATAAAAGGTTGCACCATGGACTTGCCCTCAAATTTTTTTACCCTTTTACCCTCCAAACTTTTTGTATTTTCACCTTACATTTAATCATCTTATAGGACAAAAAAAACATATAAAATACTATCCTATCCTTATTATTATATTTCTTAATTTTTTAAATTACAAAAATATTATTTCTTTTAGTTAGAATATTAATTATGTCATTTACCTTTAATGTATTAGACTAAATATACTCTCAAATGTTAAATTTTTTTTTGTAAGTTTTAATTATTTTATTTGTAAATCAATTAACTTGTTATTAAATTTTAGTTTGATTTAAATCATAAAACTCAATCCTAATTAATATATTCATAAATAAATCACAATTTATGAATATATTTTTATTAAAAGAAAGTTTCATTTGGCAAAATAAATAAATTAATTAGGATAATGAGTTTTATGATTTAAATCAAATTAAAATTTAATAACAAGTTAACTGATTTACAAATAAAATAATTAGACTCATTACCATAGTGTTCATTTTTATTTATTTATTTATTATTATTTTTTCGGTAATTAAAACTTATTATATTTTGTTTTTCTAATGATTATATATATATGTGATTATGTTAGTTGAACACTGTGTCAGATTCTGGCTAGCTTGTTGAGTCTGAACATGTGTTTTTCTTTTTATTTTATTTTATTTTGTAGACATTGTTGGGAGGATTACATGTTTGATGATTTTTCATTTTATTTTATGGGTCTTAGTGATTTTTATTAAAGTTATGTTGTAGTTGGTGATTTTTTTTTTCTTGGTTTCAATTTGTGATTAGTTGGTCTCGACACCATGTAGATATTTATGGATTTGGATTTTTAATTAATTGTGTACGTGCTGAAACAAGATTTTAAATAACTAAAAATCAACCTCCATAATTTACATGAAACTGACTTGTTAAAAAAAAATCCAGAAATTACTATTATTTTAATACTTTTTTATTTGATAATTGAACTAGCATGAACAAATCCTTATATTTAACTATTTAACCAATCTCATCTCATTGTATTTTATGATATTTCAAAATTGTAATTGAAAAATTAATTATTGTCTATTATGAAAGAATGATAAATGTTGATAAATAACTTGCTCATACATAATTTTACTTCCTTCCTCGTATATTAATTGTTCAATTTTTTAACTATACTTGGTTTCGGATAATTTTATATTTTTTAAAATTGTCCTTTCTCATTAGTTTCAAAAATAATAAAAAATAAAAAATAATAATAAATATTGAAAAGAAAGTGCTAAAAATAACTATTTATTGTTACATTAATCAACGTAGACCCCTTGAAGAAATTCTAGAATATTCGATAAAACCCTTTAAAGTCGTTATCCTCTGTTCCTAAAATCCTGATCTCCTCTTCCAGCTCTTGTAAGCTACTTCTCCGATTCCTGAAAGTCATTATCCTAATTAATATATTCATAAATAAATCACAATTTATTATTACGTATTTTGTGATATATTTTGTGATATATTTTTATGAAAAGATTGTTTCATTTGGCATGAAAAAGTTAATTAGAATAATGACTTTTATATATTTTTTTTGCCATATAAGAAGATTAAAGGTAAGGTGAAAATATAAAATGTTTGGAGGGTAAAAGGGTAAAATTTTTTGAGAGAAAGCCCATGGTGCAAGAAAATGAAAGTTCAGGGGGGTATAATTAGTTGAAGGGGTATAGTAGAAAAAGAGAATAAACTTCGGGGAGGTTATAAGGAATTTATCCTTTTTTAAAAAAATTAACAGAAACCAGTGTCATGGTTAATTCATACTTTTAGGTCACAATTATGTCGCGTCAATCTAAAATTATTAAATTAAAATTTAATTCGACCATGAGTCATTCAATAAACAAGAGTAACAAAATATTTATATATAATATTCTAAATTCATTTAATTTTAATTGTTCGAATATTGTCAAATTACCACCTAAATGGTGAGAGAAAAATTGAGTAACACGACAACAAAAAGAATTATTTTTATATCGGTCAAAAAGAGTTTGACTATACCGAGTGAACACGGAAAGAAAATTCTCCTTTCTAGAAAAATGCATCCATCGAATTTTCATTGTAACTGCCTTGTTTTTGTCCGATAAGAAGAGTGAACAAAATTCTCTAAAATATACAACAAATACATATAGGGCATGTTTGGTTGGGGTATTTTTGTGTTTGTTTATGTGTTTTATGTTTATAAACTTGTTTGGTTAGTGTTTTTTGGGATATGTGTGTTTAAAAACACTTTTTCACTTTAGGCAAATTTTAGGCATATGAGAATAAACATGAATTTGGTGTTTATTGGGGTGTTTATCACTTACACTTTCTTCACTTTATAATATATTTTATTATTTTATTATTTATATTATTAAATTATTATTTATTAATTTATATATTAATTTATAAATATATTCTATTTATTTATTTATTATTATTTCATTATTTAATTCATTTTATTTATAAATTATTTATTCATTTTTAATTATTTAAAAATATATTTTATTAATTTAATATTAATTTATTATTATTATACTCATTTTTTATTATTATTATGAAGTATTTATTTGTTATTATATTTACTTATTATTTATTATTATATTTATTTATTATTTTTTACTATATTTATTTTTTATTATTATTTTTTTCATTGTGTTTATTATTTATTATTTTTATTATATGTTTAAATATGTTTAAATATGTTTTATGTAATTTATTATTTATTTTATTAATTTATTATTATTATTTATTATTTAGTCCATTTTTTATTATTATATTTATTTATTATTATTGTATTCATTTATTATAATTATTATATTATATTATATTTATTATTTATATTATTAAATTAGTATTTATTAATTTATATATTAAGTTATAAATATATTTTATTTATTTGTTATTATTTCATTATTTAATTCATTTTATTTATAAATTATTTATTCATTTTTAATTATTTAAAAATATTTTATTAATTTATTATTATTATACTCATTTTTTATTATTATTATGAAGTATTTATTTGTTATTATATTTACTTATTATTTATTATTTATTTCATTTTGTTTATTATTTGTTATTTTTATTATATTTTTAAATATGTTTTATGTAATTTCTTATTAATTTTATTAATTTCTTATTATTATTTATTATTTAGTCCATTTTTTTATTATATTTTTTTATTATTATTGTATTCATTTATTATTATTATTATATTTTATTTTATTTATTATTTATATTATTAATTTTTAATTATTGATTTTTAATTTTTCAATTTCAACCCAAAAAACATTGTTACCAAACATACTTCTGTTTTTGGATGAATAAACAAAAAAACAAAAAACTTGTTTTTTGTTTATTTCAACACAAACACAAAAACACAAACACATCTCTATAAAACATGCCCAATATGTATATATATATATGAAACATGCAAGTAGGTATACACAAGCCCGGCAGGCGGTCGCCTAAGGCCCCCGCCTACGGAGGGCCCCAAAATTTGTTTTTAGTTTTTTTTTTTAATATGTTTTTTGAAACGATTGGTAATTTTAGAGGCCCTACTAAAATAAGTAATTTTTTTAGCCAAATTCAAAGCAATTCCTAAAAAATTATTTCACTATTTGTCCATTTTTTTTAATTTATTTAAAAATTCAATTTGTACTAAATTCTAATCCAATTTCACAATTTAGGGCCTCCAAAAATTTATATCTCAATTACTATTACTATACAATAAAAAAAAAAATTTAAATTATCAACTCAATAAAACTAAAGTCTAATCCAAATCAAACAATTATTTTGATTAGGGGTAGATTATTTTTGTTAACTTGCACAACTTTTAGATACTACACAGACTCTCACACTTGCACAACGACAACAACAATTTTTTACGTGACTACACTTAAGGTGTCGTGACTGCCGCACTTATACTACAATAATTTTTCACGACAACACCAAAATATAGATATATTTTTTAATATATATTTAATGTATTTTTAATAAAAAAAAATTACATTTATAATTATTAAGCTCGTGTGTTGAAACAAAAGATCAATCGCAAACAATATAAACAGTAAAGAGTCTAGAACACACATGATTTATCGTGGTACAATCAATTTGACCTACGTTCACTAGAACAGTCTTTGTATTTCGCTTATCAATGAATTAGGATTACAATGATGTATATATAGACCTAATTCATATAGACTGGTAAAATACCAAAATCACCATTTACCGTACCGCGAGGAGCCCTCCCCGGGCCTTCGGTCCTGCCCCTTTGGACCCAAGGCCTTCCTTCCTGAATTATAAATTATAGTCCAATATCGTGAAACCTTACATATAAGGGATCTCACATTTATTCTTATACAGAGTCTTTACGTATTTTTCGAATTTGAGGGCGGGCCTTGGGATACACTTGTCTACCCAGAAAATAGCAAGTGTAAGAAGTTTCCAATCAATAGATTATGCATACTGTTGCAAATATTTATGTGGTCGTTTATGTATTTATATTTTATTGATATATATTTCAATTTAAAAAGTTATTATGAGAAAGAAAACTCAAACAAACAGAGAAGGACTTGACAGTTCAACATTATACACGCCTATAAATACATACATACATCCCACAACGACCAACTCATTTTCAAGTCTACCTCTCTCTCTGAAACATCGCTCAAGCTACACATTTTCTAGAGGTTCATTTTCTTGTCTCCATTTTCAATTCTTTTATTTCTCCTATAAATCTCTTTTTCTCTGCCTGGGACACCTAGTAAATTTTACAGTTCTTTCTTCTTATTGTGAACACGAAAATATAGATACCAAGCCATCAGCTGAAAATAGGTAACTTTTTCTTCTCTGTTTTGAGTTTGTGTTAATTTAACTAAGGCCAAAAGTTGGTAATCGCTGTTTTTATTTTTTATAAAATGAAAGTTGTGATTTGTTTTGCTGTTATTTTGATAGAAAGTAAAATTTGTTTGGTAAAATTCATGTGTTGTGGAATTTTTGGAAGCAGAAAACTGAAAATGTGTTTGATCACGAAAAAAATTAAGAATTAATAAATTATGAACTAATTATTAATAAAAATTAAATGAACTAATTTAAATATTTATTTATTAATTTTTGTTTGTTATTATATTTATTATTTTTAATTATTTATTTAATCATTTTTATTTATTATTTATTAATTTTATTTTTATTATTTATTTTACGGTATCCACGTTTTGGGGTTTTCAAAATAAAAACTTAAAACAAAAGCTTCAATTGAAGCTTTCAAAATTTGTTCACAAAATTTCAAAACTTGGCAACTTTTGAAATTTAATTTTGACTTTTTAAAATTTAGAAAAAACAAAACTTACGTTACCAAACAACTTTTATTTTTTGATTTTATTTATTTGAAAACTAAAACAGAAAACTCAAAATAAAAATGTTACCAAACAGGGCCTAAGCTGTTTTATTTTATTTTATTTTTCTCAAAATTAAAAAGTATCTTTTGTTTTGAATGAATTAAGTGGCCCCAAAATAATATAATAGCAATAAGTTACCTGGTCCAACTACTTATAAAATAAAGGAAAAAAAACAAAAAAAAAAAACTACTTATTAAATAAAGGGTAAATTATAGTTTTACCCCATATGTTTGAACTTATTATAGTTTGATTCCCTCTAGTATGGACAATTACTATTACCTCCCTTACGGTTCATATTTTGATTTCACTTTTCCCCTCCTGCAAACTTCCGTCACAGTCAATATCGGTCAACACTGACGTCATCTTATTTTTAGAGACGAAATGATTAGATTGCCCTACAATTCTTGTACAAACTTTTTTGCCTTCCCCAAAAACAAAACAAAACGACATGGGTAGAATTGTAAATTCTTTTTGCTGATCACCGGAAATCAACGTCAATGATTATTAGGAGAGGAAATTATATATATCCAAAACATGGGGGGTCAAATTATAATAAGTCCAAGCAAGAGGGGGTGAAACAAAAAATTAAATATCCAATTTTGTCATTCAATGAATTATGAGTAATTATTATTAATTAGTTTATGTAGGCTATATATATCAATACAATATTTGCATAGAATGACTAATGAACAACTATGAATTAAGATTATACATTTTTAACAATGAAATTTAAGTGAATTCCTTGTACATTACTTGATAGTTGAATTAGAAAAAAAAAAAAACTAACTCGAAACTTTTAGTTAAGATTCAATAATAAATGATTTTTATCATGTAAATAATTGCCGAGCTCACTTTTATAGTAATTTTGCAATTTAGTTCTTTTTATTTAATAATTAGCTATAAACAAATGTTTTTCTTGTTGTATATAAATAAGGGAAAGGTGCACTTAACACCTCTTACTTGCTATTTCGCACAAATTGAACCTTAGGCGTTCAGAAAAGATTCCTGAATTATTAATATTACAGGTAAACCTGTCAATGGATCGGATTCGGATCGGATCAGTTAAATCCAAATCCAATTTGTTAAGAAATCGGATTATCGGATTCGGATCATAATCGAGTTATCGGATTTTATTTTCAATCCATATCCGGTTAATATCGGATTCGGATCGGATTCGGATCATAATCGGATTATTGATAAGTCTATTGATAAGGATGACAAAAACTCCCGATCCACGATCCGAATCCGATAATTCAATAGATTTTCACTTAATTAATTCATATTCGAATTTCTTCATTATAGAATATCTGATCCGAATATCTATTTAAAAAAAATACAAAAATCAAACACTAAAATTATTCACACTTTTAATAATTGTATTTATGATCAATCATTATTAATAAATAATAAAATAATTAACAACTAACATTTATATACATGTACAGTATTAAATATATACACATATATATAAATATATATATATATATATATATGTATATTTTATTGAATCGGATTATTATCGGATCGGATTAGGCTAATCCAAATCCAATTTGTTAAGGAATCGGATTATCGGATTCAGATCATATTCGGGTTATCGGATTTTTTTTGCAATCCAAATCCGACTAATCGGATCGGATTCGGATCAAAATCCAATCCATTGACAAGTCTAATTACAGGTAACACTCTTCTCTTTTATATTCGGAGTAAATTGACTTGTACATGTTCAGCAAAATTGACTTGTACATGTGCAATAAAAACCCTTAAATTATTAATTTTGATACCTGCACTTACTCCCAAATAGGAGGTCAATGGTTCGAGTCTCAGTGAATGCAATATGTGTGCGTTTCTTATCTTTCAAAAAAAAAAAAAACCCACTAAATTGTTAATTTCGGGATGAATTAATACACTCCCAAATCACCCTTATTTATACATATTTTAATTTTTCTAAAAAAAAAAAAATTATTAAATAACCAAAATATCCTTTATCCCATAAGTCCATAAATTTATGGGTTAATTTCACAAACCCCCCTATACTATTCAATTTAATCAACTAACCTTCACTGTATTTACTTTGCCCCCTATACTAGTCAATTTCATCACCATGCCCCCTCCCCTCACATTTTGAATAAAAATACCTAAACTACCTTCAATACTATAGGGGTTTGGTGAAATCAACCATTTAAAAAAGGGTAATTTTCAGTCACACCCCCTGAGGTTTGGGTTTATTGCAGCCAGATGCAAGGTTTTGCTTTTTCGGTCCCATAGCCCCCTGAGGTTTCAATTTCGTTGCAATGACACTCCTTGAACTTGGTGAAATGACTATAATGCCCCTTTAATTGTTTCACTTATTACATTAGGATAATATATAAAATGTAAAATTACTCATATGCCCAAACACTTCACCCCTCTAAAATTACTAATTACACTTCCACCCCTTATTACAATATATATATATATATATATATATATATTACGAAAATTACAATTTAATTTTTTTCTTTATAATATAATTTGTATATATAATTACGAAAATTAAAATTACGAAAAATATATATAATTTGTAAAAAATATATATAAAACTTGAAAAAATATATAAAATTCGAAAAAATATATAAAATTTGAAACAATATATAAAATTAAAAAAAAACATATAAAATTTGAAACAAATATATAAAATTCGTAAACAATATATAAAACTTGAAAAAATATATAAAATTTGAAACAATATATAAAATTAAAACAAAACATATAAAATTCGAAACAAATATATAAAATTCGTAAACAATATATAAAATTCGAAAAACATATAAAATTCTAAAAAATATATAAAATTCAAATATATATATATATTTAAAGTGTGACTAAAGTTTAAGTGGACAAGCCTCAGAGTCATTAGCCAAGGTAACGGATCCTCTCCAGCTCTCTGCAGAGCTATTTCAATGGCCACGATGGTGACACATGCCCCACAATGGTGACCGAAATCGGAATCGAACCGATACTTTATTAAAATATTTTAATCAAAATTAAATATATTAATATTTGGATCAAAATTAACGGTTCGATTCCGATTTTCATTTTTAAAGAACCGAAAGTATCGGTTCGATTCCGGTTTCAGTCGGAATCAAAAGCGAACCGCATCGTGAATATATTAATATTTGAATCAAAATTAACGATTTGGTTCCGATTCTCATTTTAAAAGAACCAAAAGTATCGGAACCAAAGTGTTAATTTTGATCCAAATAAAAATTTACTTTCGGTTCTTTAAAAATAAGAATCGGAACCGAATCGTTAATTTTGATCCAAATATTAATATATTTAATTTTGATTAAAATATTATAATAAAGTATCGGTTCTATTCCGATTTCGGTCACCATCGTGGGGCATGTGTTGCCATGGTGGCCATTGAAATAGCTCTGCAGAGAGCTGGAGATGATCTGTTACCTTGGCTAATGACTCCGAGGCTTGTCCACTTAAACTTCAGTCACACTTTATATATATATATTTGAATTTTATATATTTTTTAGAATTTTATATGTTTTTATAATTTTATATATTGTCTACGAATTTTATATATTTGTTTTGAATTTTATAGGTTTTGTTTTAATTTTATATATTGTTTCAAATTTTATATATTTTTTTGAATTTTATATGTTTTTTCAAATTTTATATATTTTTTACAAATTATATATATATATTTTCGTAATTTTAATTTTTGTAATTATATATACAAATTATATTATAAAGAAAAAAAATTAAATTATAATTTTCATAATATATATATATATATTTTGTATATATATAATCCGAAAATATATCATTTTTCAATATATATATATTTCCGGAAATATATATATATTTTTGAAATATATATTATTTTCGAAAAATATTTTTTCCCCGAAATATATATATATATTTGAATTTTATAGTTTTTACAAAAAATATAAATTATTTTTGAAAAATAATTTTTTTAAATGGTTGATTTCACTAAATCCCCATATACTATTGAAAATAGTTTAGATATTTTTACTCAAAATGTGAGGGGAGGGGGCATAGTGATGAAATTGAATAGTATATGGAGCAAAGTGAATACAAATATTAGTTGATTAAATTGGATAGTATAGGGGGTTTTGTGAAATTAATCTTAAATTTATTACAGAAACCTTAACTCCCGACGCCCGCGCACCATCACCGCCAATGGTGACAACCACGAAACAACTCTCCGTCGTCCTCGTCAATTCCATCAAATTCCTGTCTTCAATGTTCTTTCACCACCACCACCGACCATCACCATTTTTTCCGGCGAGACCCAGTGTTCCATTCTTGCGGTATTCTTTCAGACCAAGCCCAATTAAACCACCACCGCCACACGACCCACACACTGAGCCAATTGGGTTTCTGAAGAAAAAGGCGCAAATGAGAGGTGGGGCATGGCCGTGGCCGTTAGGCCACCAAACACTTCTGATAAGTCCTGTCACTACTCTGATGGACTATATTTAGATTCATTTCTTTTACCTATACTCTACTCTAATACATACATATATATATATATATATATATATATATATATGTATGTATGTAACTCAGGCTGTTGTTTATGTGTTTCATCCTCTTATTTTTTCCCCTTCACTACTCATTATTCTTGCCTTTATTTATTAATGTTGTACCTAGCTCCGAGTTTCCATTTCTAAGTCTCATTGATTTGTACAAATATGTGTATGATCCACATGTATAATTGACACCTATGTGATGGAATCTTAATAACAAACACTTTTCAATAATTTGAGTTAAAAAAATCCCATAAAAATTTATCTAATGCTATTCTTGAAAGTTATTTCCAAATTATTGAATTTAAATAGTATATCTTAATAACGTTGCCCTAGGTCTGGAATGGTGGTGGTGATGGTGGAGCGTTGGGTTTGGCAGATTAGAGGGTTTCATCCTTGTTGGGTGGTGTGTTTATTTATAGGACAGAAAGGAGGTTGTTAGGATTTTTTTGAAAGTGCATCATTAGAGCTGGTAAAAGCATATATAAAGATATGGAAATAAATAAATAAATATATAGAAATTTTAGCGAGAAAGATAATGTTGATGTACACAAAACACCTTTATACTATTATCTTTGTGCACTAACCCATAGACATTTTCGGAATTCCAAAAGGGCAAAATAGACATTAAGTGATCTAAATTCTGTCAAAGGGGTCTTTTAGCACAATGTGAAAACATCAGGAGTGTTCAGAGTCCACTCTTTCAAATAACGGGTCAATTCGTCCAAAATGCAAAGTACTACCTGTACTTTGCCTAGAAATAAATTGAAGTTTAGCTAGTTATATTTTTGCATGGATCTAATTAATAATTTTGAATATCTATTACATCAGAAAATTGTTAAATCCTAGCTCTGCTAGTCCATGATGATTTAGTTCTATCAAAGGTTTAGTTTCCTTAATATCCTAAACCATATAGTTGTTAATATTTTGTACTACAATATATGTTTATGTGAAAGTTAGTGTGTGTGTGTATACTTGTCAATAGAGGATCTTTTATATTTGTTTGAGGATCAAACTGAGCTCCGTGGAACAATCGACTAAAGTTGAAACCATATGTGGAAATTAGTACATAGTTACATTTATGGATTTATAAGTATCGCTCCAAGCCCACAAAAAAGTCTTAGTTTTTTTTTTTTTTTTTTTTTTTTTTTTTGTTAATGAAATTCTTCGGATACCTGTCTAAATTGATTGTTAACAAAATTTTCAGTAAATTTTCTTTGAGATTAATTTTGGTTGCAGAAAACAGAGTATTGTGTTTTTTGCTCTTTCCATTACTACTTTATTGTTTATGTTAAGGTTCTGTTTGGTGCATGTCTCTCTCTTTCTCTCTCTATATATAAAGCTGAGGAAAGTTGTACTGAAACATTGCGAATTTCCCCATCCTCCCTTTTGCTACCTGAATAAGCCGGAGAATTGGATTTGGTTCTTTTTGTGTCATAAACAAAACAAGGCTAGAATGTTTTGGCTGGCTTAGGAATTTGTAAATGTTTGATGAAATGCTAAAATTGTCTTAGCTTTCACGTAGAATCTGCCTTTATTATATTTGTTTTATTTTTACTTTTTTTTTTTTAGTATCTAAAATCCGTATTAGTCTTTCTGCTGAGTTTAACATAAGTTCATGGGACACTATATTGCTACTCTTCACTTTTGTAATTTTATTATGTAGAGCTTCTTAAGAGGTTTTTCTGTTTTTAGAAACTAGCTTAGGCTTGTGCTCAAACATGGACTTGATTTTATTACTTTTCTCTCCAGTAAAGACATGATGATTATCTTTTGCAGCTGGAAAAAGTGATATTTGTGAAATTGGTGTTGCAATTTCAACTAAAGATGAAGCATATTTCTAGTCATTCATTCTGTTTCTTTTCTCTTTTTTGGTTTTATTTTTATCTTTTGATATTTTGGTGGAAACAATTTTTTCCCTCCTTAATCAATTCCTAAACAAAATAAACTGAATCCCCCTTTTACTAAAAAAGGAGACTTTTCTAAATTGCTCTGTTATTTGGCAGTCAACTTCCGTCAAAATTTGGCGCTGTGTCGATATTTACCTTTTCCTGTAGATGTTATTGTCTACTACTGAAAATGTCATGTCTGCCATCTTCCAGTTGTATGGTTGATCCAAAAAAATTTTAATACAACTACTTTCCAGTTGAGGTATTGTACCTTTTGCGTGGCCGGCATGTTGAATTAATCACCATATCTGACACATTCCATTTGCTACTTCTACAATTACAGGCGAATAAGCTATGTTATGTTTCATATTTGTCAGTATGTGACTGGTTTTGCTTGCTGTGTTTATACTTATGTGTGAATAAGCTATGTTATGTATACACATCTCTTCACTATATCTGTGTCATACGACTTATAAAAATCTCATATTTATTTACAATGATGGGTTGGGTTGAGATTGTAAGAAGGGACTTAATTACCCGAATTAACAGAGTATTTGCCCTTTGACAAAGTGATATGGTGAACCAGGACTTCCTTACCTAGCCTTTTTCTGTTCAGTTGAGATTTTAAGGCCTTCTTTTTTCAATTTCATACTGTCCAAGTTTAGGTAAATTTGAAAAACGAATATTTAATGAATTCGTATGCCTTAGCTTTATTAACTTATGAATGCTAGAAAAATTTCATCAACTGATATTTGGCCCGACTAAATTTCAGCTACGCTACACAATTGTTACTTATATATTTTGTCTTGACACTGACAGAAGTTCAATTTCCCATTGTTTCACATCTTTCAAATTTCTGATGGAGTGTCTTTTACATTTTATGTTGCATTGGTTCCATTGTATGTTCTTATCACTGTTTACTACACCCTATGATCTATGCGTTTTCGAGGTTTAACAGCTAACACTCATATTGTTTTTCTTCTTTTCAGGTGCAAGTCATTTCGCTCAATTCTCGTCAGCAGGCACTTGAATTGCATATTCTTTTCAATTAGTCTCTATGAGCAATCTCAAGCTAGGGGTGGAGGTTGTGAGTGCCCACAATCTTATGCCCAAAGATGGCCAGGGCTCTTCCAATGCCTCTGTGGAGCTTCATTTTGATGCTCAAAAATTTCGCACCACAATCAAAGAAAAGGATCTTCATCCAGTTTGGAAGGAGACTTTCTATTTCAATGTCTACGACCCCGACAACCTATCTAACCTTATCCTCGATGCTTATGTCTACCACAATATGAAAGCCCCCCATTCCAAATCCTTCCTTGGTAAGGTTCACATAACCGGAACATCATTCGTCCCGTGTTCTGAAGCTGTGACTTTGCATTATCCTTTAGAAAAAAGAGGCATTGTTGTCTCACGTGTAAGAGGGGAGCTTGCCCTTAAAGTCTTCATCACACATGGCCCTTCCATCAAGTCCTCAACCCCACTTCCTGCAATTGAATCTATTCCCTTTACAAATACACACTCAAGCGAAGCTCAAGCATATGATCAGCAAGTTCCAAACTTGGTCCAACAACCTATTACCATTACTAAAACCAAGCCAAGGCCCACATCTCCACAGCCGCCGAATCCAAACCAAGCCAAACCACAACAACATGATTCTGCAGCAGCCACCAAGCAACTAATGAAACATGGAGTTGATGAAATGAGATCTGACCCAAAGTCTGCGGAAAATGGAAGCATGCACTCAGGTTCATCCCCACAGCCAGTTGAATATGCATTTAAAGAGGCAACACCCTCTTTTGTTTGGAGACAAACTGCTGGGAGCCGAAATATATGTGGAGACAAGAAACCAGCTACCACACATGATCCTGTTGAACCAATGCAGTACCTTTTTATACGAGTTGTGAAAGCTCGTGAGCTCCCAACCAAAGATGCTACATGTAGTCTTGATCTCTTGGTCGAAGTAAGAGTTGGGAATTATAAAGGAATCACAAAGCTTTTTGAGAAGAATAAAGATCCCGTGTGGAATGTGGTGCTTGCCTTTCCAAAAGACTCAATGCAATCCTCTGCGTTGGAAGTTGTTATTAAGAATAAGGATCTGGTGAAAGATTACTTTGTTGGGATTGTTCGGTTTGATCTCCATGAGGTTCCCACACAAGTTCCTCCATATAGTCCACTGGCTCCAGAATGGTATTGGCTTAAAGACAAGAAAGGGGAGAAAACAAAAGCCGAATTAATGCTTGCTGTCTGGATTAGCACGCAAGCTAACGAGGCTTTTCCCGATGCTTCACATTTGGGTACAATCAGTTCTATTGATAAGGTTACCAATAACAGGTTGTCGGAACAAGTTAGAAACTTAGTCCAACAAGCTGTTACCAATAATAAAACTGAGTTAAGGCAAACATTTGAACAACCACCGAATCCAATCCATGCCAAACCACTGCACCATGATTCTGCAGCAGCCACCCAGGAACAAATGAAACATGGAGTTGATGAAATGAGATCCGACCCAAAGTCTGCCAAATTCGTATACATGTACTCAGGTTCATCCCCACAGCCGGTGAGATGTGCACATGAGGAGACGGCATGTTTCCCTGTTGGGAGACAAACTGTCGAGAGCCGAGTTATATGTGGAGACAGGCCAGCTACTACATATGATCTTGTTGAACCAATGCAGTACCTTTTTGTAAGAGTTGTGAAAGCTCGCGATCTCCCAACCAAAGATATTACCGGTAGTCTTGATCCTTTCGTCGAAGTAAGAGTTGGGAATTATAAAGGAATCACAGAGCATTTTCAGAAGAATAAAAATCCTGAGTGGAATGTGGTGTTTCCCTTTTCAAAAGACATAATGCAATCCTCGGTGTTGGATGTTGTGGTCATGGATAAGGATCTGGTGAGAGATGACTTTGTTGGGATTGTCCGGCTTGATCTCCATGAGGTTCCCACACAAGTTCCTCCAGAAGGTGCATTGGCTCCAGAATGGTATCGGTTTGAAGACCAAAAGGGGAAGAAAACAAAAGCAGAATTACTGCTTGCTGTCTGGATTGGCACGCAAGCTGACGAGGCTTTTGCTGATGCTTCACATTTGGGTACAATTAGTTCCATTGATAAGGTCACCACCAGCAGGTCGTTGGAACAAGTAAGCAGCTTTGTCCAACAACCTGTTATTAATAACAAAACTGAGTCCATGCATACATTTGAACAACCGCCGAATCCAAACCATGCCAAACCACAACACCATGCTTCTGAAGCTCAAGCATACTATCAACAAGTCTCAAACTTGGTCCAACAACCTGTTACCAATAATAAAAGCAAGTCAAGACACACATTTGAACAGCCGCCGAAGCCAAACAATGCCAAACAACAGCACATGATTCTGCAGCAGCCACTCAGCAACAAATGAAACATGGAGTTGATAAAATGAGATCTGAGACACAGTCTGCGAAATTCGTACACAGGTACTCACGTTCATCCCCACAACCCCCTTCCTTGTTGGTAGACAAACTGTTGGGAGCCGAGTTATACATGGAGAGATGCCAGCTACCACATATGACCTTGTTGAACCAATACAATACTTTTTTGTACGGGTTGTGAAAGCTCGGGAGCTCCCAACCAAAGATATTACAGGTAGCCTTGATCCTTTCGTCGAAGTAAGAGTTGGGAACTACAAAGGAATCACAAAGCATTTTGAGAAGAATAAAAATCCTGTGTGGAATGTGGTGTTTGTCATTTCAAAAGATATTATGCACTCCTCTGTGTTAGAAGTTGTGGTCAAGGATAAGGATCTGGTGAAAGATGACTTTGTCGGGATTGTCCGTTTTTATTTCCATGAGCTTCCCTCACATTTTCTTCCCGATAGTCCATTGGCTCCAGAATGGTATCGGCTTGAAGACAAAAAGGGGGAGAAAACAAAAGCGGAATTATTGCTTGCTGTCTGGTATGGCACGCAAGCTGACGAGGCTTTTCCTAATGCTTCACATTTGGGTACCGTTAGTGCTATTAATAGCTCAGCAGCCTCCTTGCATACCCGCTCGAAAGTGTACCATTCTCCAAGGCTATGGTATGTCCGTATTAATGTGATTGAGGTACAAGACTTGGTTATATCTGAGAAGACTCGGTTCCCGGATGTCTATGTTAAGGCACAGATTGGCAACCAGATTTTGAAGACAAAACCAGTTCAAACTCGGAATATGAATGCTCTATGGAATGAGGATCTGATGTTTGTTGTCGCTGAACCCTTTGAAGATGACTTGATTCTGTTTGTTGAAGATCGTGTGGGCCCCAATAAAGATGAGATCATTGGGAAGGTCTTAATACCATGGAAAGATGTTTACAGGCGTGCTGATGATCAAATTGTCCCCTCCCGGTGGTACAACCTCCAAAAGCCAAGTTCTGACGACGTGGAACAGGCTAAGAAAGACAAGTTTGCTACTAGGCTCAATCTTCGTGTCTCCCTTGATAGAGGTTATCATGTGCTCGACGAATCAACTCTACATAGCAGTGATCTTCGACCCTCAGATAGACAGCTTTGGAAGCCAACAATTGGTATTCAGGAACTTGGCATATTAAAAGCAGATGGTATTCACCCTATGAAAACAAGAGATGGAAGGGGTACGTCTGACACATATTGCGTAGCAAGGTATGGTCAGAAATGGAATCGGACCCGAACTGTCATTGATAGCTTGAACCCGAAATTCAATGAGCAGTATACATGGGAAGTTTTTGACCCGGCCACGGTTCTCACTTTGGGCGTCTTCGATAACAGCCAGCTCAATGAAACAGGTTCGAATGGTAACAAGGACATGAAAATTGGAAAGGTTCGTATTCGGATCTCCACGCTTGAAACTGGCCGTAAATACACACATTCTTATCCATTGCTAGTGCTGCAACGTTCTGGTGTAAAGAAGATGGGAGAAATACATCTAGCAATTCGGTTCTCATGCACCTCAATGGTTAACATGATGTCTATGCACTCAAAACCCCTTTTGCCAAAAATGCACTATTGTACATGTGAGTTTTCCCGACCCATGGAAAAGTTCATCCTGACCTGATCAAGTCAAGAAAGACCCGAGATTATGACCCGACCATTGTGCCCGCATCATAACCCGACCGATACATCACCCCCATGGTCCGAGAAGTATCATGACCCGACCATCATATCCATTGTTGCCCCGACCCGAAGAGCATTTTTGGAAGGAACTCGAAGGTTCTAGAAGATACTTGTAGCTCAAGGCAATGGCATGATATAGGATCTACATAGCTGACGTGTAAAGTAAGATATCATGTAAAGTTGAAAATGTTGCCCTAATGGGCCAAAGGCCCATTGGGAAAATGTATATAATTCAATGAAAAGTAATGAGAAAGGCATCTTTTGTGTTGTGCAAATATTGTATTTACACAAGGGCGCCGTCTGTGGGAAGCTAGGTCAGATCACCGACCATCTTCCTACCTCCAAAAAAGCTGAGTGAAACCCAGATACACCTTCCATACCATCCTCACTGTCCAGATATAACGATGCCGGTAACCAGATCCCATTCGGAAGCACTGATTCCCGGCACCGGACAACCGAGCGCCCCACCATCGATTGAAAATCTCCTACAGCAGCTTGTGGAAGCTGAGAAACGCAGCCAGGCCGCCGAGGCAAGGAGCCTGGCGGCGGAAAGGAGGAGTGAGGAACTCCTTGCAAGATTGAATCAGGCAACTATCCCACAGATAGTTCCCGATCAATCACAGTCCCATGGTGAGGCCGAACCACGAGAAGAGCATGGTGAAACATCTCACCGACCAGGCAAGGCCCCGGCTACCGGCGATACTCCAGTTACCGACGAACCTCTGACGTCGCAGAAGCTCCAAGAGATGATGGCAGAATTTCAGAAGAAAGTCATGAATGATCTGAGAGCCAGATCCACCGATGACCAGGCCCTCAGAGCCTCTGCCGACTCGGTTCAGTCGCCCTTCAGTGTAGAGATCACCCAGGAACCCTTCCCAAGGAAGTTCGTCATGCCCAGATTCACTCCTTACGACGGAACGAAGGATCCCGAGGAGCATATCTACCAGATCCACCAGAAGATGACGATGTACGCCGAGAACGAAGCCCTGCTATGCAAAGTATTCCCGACCAGTCTTATCGATGCACCGCTCCTCTGGTTCAGGAAGCAACCGCCGAGATCCATTGACAGCTGGCAACAATTGTCTGACCTCTTTGTGGCGCAGTATTTTGGGAACAAGAGGCAAAATAAGACCATCTCGAGCCTCTTCACCATGACTCAGGAAAAGGGAGAATCCCTCAAGATCTTCCTGTCCCGATTCAATGTCGAGTCATCCTCCATCGACAACTGCGACCAGCACTCTGCCGTGGAGGCCTTCAGGATGGCTCTCATCCCGGGGACCAAGTTTCACCAATCACTTGTGAAGCGACCTCCCTCGGGAATAGGAGAACTCAATTCTAGGGCGCAAGGCCATTTGAGGATCGAAGAGGAAGAAGCAACCCGACAGAGGAGAGCAACACTGGTCAGTGTGGAAGTCAAATCAAAGGATAAAGCGTCAGACAAATCCAGACAGGATATGAATCGCAAACGCTCGAATCCCCCGAGCCACTCTTCATCTCAGTTTCCCCCTCAACCCGACAGACGTGCAAAGCTTGAAGAGAAGATTACTCCATTGAAAGTGACGCTTGCCAAGCTTTTCCAGGAAAACAAAGCTCGAGGAATCTTCCAAACTCCTCCCCCAATCAGGCAACCCCTTGACCAAAGGGATAGATCCAAGCATTGCGCCCTCCATGCTGATTTTGGCCACACGACCAACGATTGCCGAAACCTGAGACGCCAGGTGGAAGGAATGATAGCCCGAGGGGAACTGAAGGATTATATCCAGAGGGATGGTCTAAGGGCAACCCACCAGCACAGTATAACCAACGGAATCAGGGTCCTGCTCACTCGGTCAGGATCATCAATATGATCCATGGGGGTCTCGACCCACAAAGTAGCGAAGGATCGAGACGCACGCAGATGCGGAGAGCACATCAAATCGCCAGGATATCTGGGATAAACGAGGTCCACCACCGAACGGGGCAATCTCAGATACTCTTCTCTCAGGAGGACCTCCAGGACATCCAAGTCCCGCACGAGGACCCGCTAGTCATCACTCTGATGGTCTCGGGATGTCTTGTGAAGAGGGTCATGGTTGACCCGGGAAGCAGCGCCAACGTCATGACCAAATGGGCTTTTGATAAATTGGAGATCAATCCGAGTGACATCATGACATCTCGAAACCCAATCGCCGGGTTCGATGGAAAACAAGTCGAGCCTCTCGGGGAGGTCAGGTTACCTGTGACGGTGGCCCAGAGAACTCTGTCCGAAACTTTCGTGGTGGTGGACGTGAAGCCCTCATACAATCTTCTTATGGGAAGGGGATGGATACACAGAATGCAGGGGGTACCGTCAACTCTCCACCAAATGGGTACGACATAATCGACATCAGAGGGGATCAAGTGGCGGCCAAGCAATGCTACGCCGTCACCATCAAAGAAATGAGGGACAAACCCGATCGAAAGAGATCCCGAGAAGACAATCAGGACCTAGAGTCCAAATAGCAACTACAGGACGGGGAGTCGGGCCCCCCGATCGTGGCAGAGCTTCTGCAGCCGGTGTTTGTAAGGCCTGACAAGGTCACCTACGCAGGTATAAGCCTCACCACTTGTAAATTGAATGAACTGACAACATTCTTACATGACAATCATGACGTCTTCGCGTGGGAGCATACTGATATGCCCGACATCGACCCCTCCATAGCCCGACACACATTACATGTCGATCCAAATATTCGACCCGTTCGACAAAAACAGAGGCGAATGGGGGGCCAAAGGAACCAAATCATAGCCGACGAGGTATCAAAGTTGCTGGAAGCCGGATTCATCAGAGAGGTCCATTATCCCGAGTGGTTGTCCAATGTGGTTGTTGTACAGAAAAAGAACGGAAAATGGCGAGTCTGCGTCGACTTCACCGACTTAAACAAAGCTTGCCCGAAAGACAGTTTCCCCCTGCCCAAAATAGATCAAATGGTCGATGCTACTGCAGGCTACGAGAGATTAACCTTCCTGGATGATTACTCGGGTTACAACCAAATCCCGATGGACCCAGGGGATGAGGAAAAGACCTCCTTCATTACGGAAACAGGTACCTATTGCTTTAGAGTTATGCCTTTCGGACTAAAAAATGCAGGAGCCACCTTTCAAAGACTGGTGAATAGGATATTTAAAGGGATGATGGGCACAGTGGTCGAGGCTTACATCGACGACACGGTTGTCAAGAGCAGAAATAAGACTGACCACTTGGGACATCTCCGTAAGGTGTTTGATACCCTGAGGAAACACGGGATGAAGCTCAATCCAGCCAAATGCTCCTTCGGGGTGTCATCGGGACAGTTTCTGGGACACATAGTTGATCGGTTGGGCATACAAGCCAGTCCGACCCAAGTGAAGGCTCTGCTCGAAACGAAAGAGCCATCCACACACAAAGAAGTTCAAATCTTGACCGGAAGGGTCGTGACATTAAGCCGATTCATTGCAAGGCTGACCGACCGTTGCCGACCCATCTTCCAGGCGATCAAGGCAAGGAAGGAAGAAGTGTGGGGACCCGAGCAAACTAAAGCCTTGTCCCGATTGAAGGAGTACATGCTCAAGCCTCCCATTCTTGCAACACTCGAGCCCGACGATGTCCTGCTCTTGTATTTGGCAGTATCATCAGTTTCAACTAGCGCCGTGCTCATCAGAGAGGACATGAACCTCCAGATGCCCATCTTCTACACCAGTAAGACACTGGCCGATCCCGAGACAAGGTACAACAAACAGGAAAAGTTGGTCTTATCCCTGATCAATGCCAAACGACGTCTCAGACATTACTTCGAAGCTCATCATATCATTGTCCCCACTGCCACTCCCATTCGTGTACTTATGGCAAAGCCCGATCTTTCCGGAAGAATTTCCAAATGGGCCATTGAACTGGGAATTTATGACATAACTTACGTACCCAGGGTCTCGATCAAATGACAGGTCGTGGCCGACTTCCTCTTGGAAGGGGAAACCTTGGAGTTCGATCAGCCCGTTGAGTTGGAAACGTGGAAGTTATTCGTGGACGGTTCAGTGTGTGCCAATGGAGCAGACGTCGGGCTGGAAATCCATACTCCCGACGGAACTAAACTACAAGCCTCGACGCAATTGCAATTCTCAGCCACCAACAACGAGGCAGAGTACGAGGCAATTATATCGGGACTAAGATTAGCCAAGAGCCTTCAAATTAAATCCCTATCCGTGTACAGTGACTCCCAGCTAATTATCAGGCAAATAACCGGCGAATACGAGACAAGGGATCCGAAAATGGAATCTTACAAAGCGCTGGTGCTCAAAGAATCAGAAGGTTTTCAAAAGTTAACATTCAGCCAAATCCCTCGGGAAGAAAACACCTCCGCTAATCACTTGGCAAATCAGGCATCCGCAGCTGGTGAGGACATGACTCGAGTAGTCCTGACCGACTTCATCACTACACCAAGCATCATAAAACCCGATGAATTGATATGTCTAGTTCCCCGAGAACCAAGCTGGATGGATCCTATAATCGACTATCTAAGTCTCGGGACTCTGCCGACTGATAAGGCAGAGGCAAGGAAAATTAGAATGAAGTCAGCCCGGTACTCGATCATCCAGGGCCAGCTCTACAGAAAATCTTTCTCGGGTCCGTATCTGCGGTGCGTAACTCCTTCCGAGGCAGAGACAGTAATGCAAGAGATACATGCTGGAGCTTGTGGAAATCATTCGGGTGCCCGGTCGCTTGCCCATAAAATCCTGTCCCAGGGTTATTTTTGGCCCTATCTGTCCCGAGATTCGGAGGAATATGTGCGCAGATGCAAACCCTGTCAGATGCACGGTGACGCTATACTGCAGCCCCCGGAATTCTTGAATCCAATAATCGTTCCGCACCCTTTCGCCCGATGGGGAATGGATATAGTCGGACCACTTCCAAAAGCCATCCGGAAGAATACCCATGTACTCCTCGCCACCGACTATTTCACCAAGTGGGTTGAGGCCGAGGCTTATCCTTCCATAAAGGGGAGCCACGTAGTCAAGTTCATATGGAATCACATCATTTGCAGGTTCGGGGTACCTCGAACCATCATGATGGACAATGGCACCAACCTAGACTGCGAACCGGTCAGGTCGTTTCTGGCCCAGCACGGAATCAATCAAAACACCTCCTCTGTAGGGTACCTGCAAGCCAATGGACAGGCGGAAAGGACCAATCGTTCCATCTTCAACACTCTAGCGAAGAAACTCGAGAAGGCCAAAGGAGCATGGTTGGACAAGTTGCCGGAGGTACTATGGTCGTATAGAACCATTCCCCAACAACCGACCGGTGAAACACCTTTCGCCATGGCATATGGGGCGGAAGCTGTAATCCCGACGGAGTATGCCGTCCCGACGCTGAGATCACTGGCCTGGGAAGAGAAGACAAATAATCAACGCTTGTCTCACGAGCTCGACCTACTGGAAGAAAAAAGAGAAATAGCCGAGATAAGGCTGACAGCTTACCAACAACGGGTCAGGAATCACTTCAATAAAAGAGTAAAGATGAGGGGATTCCAAGTTGGTGACATGGTCGTCAGACGAAAAATTGGACACGTGGGCAAACTCCAAGAGCCATGGGAGGGACCCTACACCGTCACTGAGGTAGTTGGGCGCGGGGCTTATCGACTACTCAAGAACTTTGATAATCGAAGGGAGCCTAACACACAGAATGCATCCCGAATCAAGAGGTATTATCCCTAGGGATACTCTATTTCAATTACTGTAAAGAAAGGCCACTAGAGCCCGAAAGATTACAATAGAAATTCAATTTCTTCCCGATCATATCTAAGCGTACCTAAACCGTCTCCATGATTATATAAATTTAAAAACCTAAGTGTTGAATCCTCTCCATGGGCCCAAAGCGCCCGAGGGACCTTCACAGACCCACCAGTGGTCGGGTTTTACAAAAATCAGTTTCAAACATAAGTGTTGAATCCTCTCCATGGGCCCAAAGCGCCCGAGAGATCTTCACAGACTCACCAGTGGTCGGGTTCTATCTGAAAACCTAAGTGTTGAATCCTCTCCATGGGCCCAAAGCGCCCAAGAGATCTTCACAGACCCACCAGAGGTCGGGTTTTACAAATTATCAGTTTTAAAAACCTAAGTGTTGAATCCTCTCCATGTGCCCAAAGCGCCCGAGAGATCTTCACAGACCCACCAGTGTTCGGGTTTTATCTGAAAACCTAAGTGTTGAATCCTCTCTATGGGCCCAAAGCGCCCGAGAGATCTTCACAGACCCACCAGTGGTCGGGTTTTATCTGAAAACCTAAGTGTTGAATCCTCTCCATGGGCCCAAAGCGCCCGAGAGATCTTCACAGACCCACCAGTGGTCGGGTTCTATCTGAAAACCTAAGTGTTGAATCCTGTCCATGGGCCCAAAGCGCCCGAGAGATCTTCACAGACCCACCTGTGGTCGGGTTTTATCTGAAAACCTAAGTGTTGAATCCCCTCAATAGGCCCAAAGCGCCCGAGGGATCTTCACAGACTTACCAGCGGACCCAAGGTGCCCGACTATTATTGTCTGACGGCATCAGTAGTCCTACCAAGTTACAATTCAAAATCCCAATTTTTATTAATATTTATGAAGCATTGGATCATACATATTCCCAACAAAGTTTGAATAGGTGAATTCACTTATATTAAAAAGGCCCCAGTGGCCAAGGCTGATACAGTAAAGCTTTGATAAAGTTGTTGCAAACAAAATAAAAAACAAAAGTCTAAAGGAAGAGTCCTATTCTTCCACCGGAGGGTCCTCATTGCCACCTAAGGCTTGGTTCTCGAGGGATTGTCCTTGAGGCTCATCCAAGCCACAATGACAAGGCGGAGCGGGCAAGGGACCCTGAAGGAACTCACCAAATGCCAAGTCCTCAGGTCCCGCCTCGGGATCATCATACGGAGGCCCCACTCCTATGCTGAGATCAAGATCTTCTATGGTCGGGATGTATCTGTCACCCTCAGGCTTTTGAAGCTCAGTTATGCATTCCCGCCAGCCCTGCTCGTACCGGTACTTGCTTGTCAGCACAAAACGAGAGATCATCTGGTTACCTCCCTTGTGACACATCTCTACCCGAGATCTCTCCACGCCTAGTGCATTCTCAACCTCGACCTTCTCCTCAAGCAACTGCAGCCCCGAAGTCTTTAACTTCTCAATTTCTTCGGTCAGGGCCTGCACTTGAAGGGTTAGGGCTTCCCGAACCTGGACTTCTTGATTAGCCATCTGTTTAGCCTCCCGAGCCTTACCCTCAAGGTCGGAAATCGTTGCCTTGGCGGCTGCAAGTTCTAAGGTCGCCGCCTTGGCAGATGCGAGCCCTTCCTCTGCTGCGACGGCCCGGTATGTCAAGGACTGAATCTTATCATTGGCCTTCTTGACCTGTTCCAAAGCCTTGACGCACCCAGCTTTGTGGACCTGAACATCCCGATTCAGGGCGTTAATGACCCGGGCATCATCCTCAAGCTTGCAATTATACGCCTGTGTAGCGTGAAGCATCTGAAAGCAAGAATGTTAGCACAAAAGATAAGGGGCGAAATATAAGCCAAATACACGAGTGTAGAGAAATTATTACCTTCATTACAAGCTCGGGCCCGTCCAGAGCAAGGCTCGTCCTATCATACCGCCCCATGGCCAACCTATCAGCCGGGGTCCATACCCCCAGGGCCATCTCTCGCAGAGCTTCAGGGTTATCGATCGTCTGGTCCGCCACCGCCAGATATGGATGACCCTTTCGAGTATCCAACTTGAATCGGGGGCCATGGGGAACGGTCTCCCACTCTCAGCAGCTTTCTCGATCTCTCTATTATCCTGTTTCCTGACATTTTTAGAAATGGCAGTACGCAGCTTGGAAGGTCGGGATCGATCCTGGTCCTTGTCATCAGAGCCTAAGTCCCGGGCATCCGATACTGAGGAAGGAACACCCAGTGCAACGCTTCGGCTAGAGCTGGGTCTGACTGAGTGATCTGCCCGAGGAGGACTCAGACTCACACCTCCCAAGCTCGGAACCAGGGCACGACCATCCCCGACCTCGGCCGCATCCGATGCACCAATTTGCGGACCATCAGTAGGCGGAGGCGGGGGTGTGACGGGATGACGCTCTGCCGAAATAGGAGGGGGGGGGGGCGTGCCAGCAGGCCCTCCGGTGGATCCTGCCGGTTGACTGCTTGCTGGATTCTCACTAACTGGCGGGACATCGGGATTTTCGGAGACTGGAGGGATATCAACCCCACAAATGAAAGATGTAGAGCCAGTATCAACCCTTCTGGCCCTCTTGATCGAAAGTTGGGGCAGGCTAACCGCCTTCCTTTTCCGTTGATCCCCAGACATTTTTCTCTTGAGCTTCTTAGTTCCTGATGACTTGGACTTCAATTTCCTTGACCCTGACGTAGTCGCAGCAGAACCCGAGGCGATCCTCGATGCTGATTCTCCCGATGCAAACTCCTGTAATACAGATCCAGTCAGGCAATTCTGGCTATCCATTAAATCCTGACTCCACACTTTTAGCACGCAACAGTTCAAATCGAGTCCTTATATACCCGACACCCCTTTTCTCCCGAGGAGCCTTTAGGAAATCCATCACTTGCGTACCCAACTTATCGTTGCACATTTCGCAGTGGCAAGAGGCTCGGGTATGAAAACTCTTAAACTCAGGAAGTCGGGTTGGCTGGAAAACATGGTTGATAGGGATGTTCATAGCATCGGGATGCCTCCACCGACCAATCACTATTATCATCCTCTCTTTCCATCCCTTGTTGGATGTCGGGACGTTGTCACACAATTTCCTCTTGACATACGAAGTCAGGTTGTACCGACCCCTATTATCCTTTTGTTCTTGAAGTTTATAAGAGAGCAGAAGCTCGGCCAAACCTAAGTCTAGGTTCAATTCCTTATTAATGAACAAGATCATGGCCAGGATCCTATAAAAATTGGGACCGACTTGAAGGGGGGCCAAACCCAAAGTGGCCAATGTCAGGAGGAAGAAAGGATGAATGGGAAACTTTAGTATGGCCAGGTGGAATGAGGAAAGCAATATTTCCCCGTCCTTCAGACCTTCCCCGATCCTAAAATCCTTGTCCCGAGGGTATTGCCTAACCTCAACCCCTTCAGGGATCCTGAGACTCCTAAGTTGAGCGTCTTTCCTATATTTGGCTGGGAGAGGGTCAGTACAGAAGTTCTCCTCCTCCTCAGCATCCTGACCCGTCTTGACATCATCCTCTACAACCCGATCCCCCGCTTCCTGATTGACTTCCGGGGGACTAGACCTAGTGACCCGAGTAATCTCTACGGAGGGGGTGCTCACCGAGATTTCGGGATCAGTAACGGTCAGGTCAGTGTCTGCCACTTGCAAGTCGCTAACCGACCTGGTATCATCACTCCCGGACATACTTGACGAAAGGTAGAAAATTGAGAAGAACAACTTACAAAAAGGTGAAGATTCCGGCTGTCTCCCCTTGTACTCTTCTCCAGCTAAACGATTTACAGAAACCGGCAACTGTACCAACGAGCAGGGATGTGTGCGCCCGGTCAAACTCTTCGCAGCAAGGATCAAAACACTCCGCGCAGTGCAAAACTCAACCAAGATCGTTAAAATCTACAGGAATTGATGAGGCAATCTGGGGATTTTATAGGTTCGAAAGTGGGTTTGTGTTTGCTAATAATGCTTGAGTATTGCAAAAAGGAGAGCAAATTCAAAAGTGATGCAAGTGTGGCATATGCGGATTATATAGATAGGTGTGACTTTTCGTCTACCCGGGTCAGGGTATCGGATCGACATGACCCGGCCCATCTCACGCAAATCTATGCCGTCCTAGCCACAAATTCAAAATTGTAATGATGGCGACAGCTGTAGCATTTAATGTGTCCCGCGTCATCCGGCATGCTTCTCTTCATCTTCCGCCACGCGTCCTGCGCACCAACTCCGAGGACTTTTCGATGGGCCTTAAGATTCTTCCACCTAATGGGCCCATTGAATGCATGCCCATGAGATGAAAGAGGGCCTGTGTACATGTGAGTTTTTCCGACCCATGGAAAAGTTCATCCTGACCTGATCAAGTCAAGAAAGACCCGAGATTATGACCCGACCATTGTGCCCGCATCATAACCCGACCGATACATCACCCCCATGGTCCGAGAAGTATCATGACCCGACCATCATATCCATTGTTGCCCCGACCCGAAGAGCATTTTTGGAAGGAACTCGAAGGTTCTAGAAGATACTTGTAGCTCAAGGCAATGGCATGATATAGGATCTACATAGCTGACGTGTAAAGTAAGATATCATGTAAAGTTGAAAATGTTGCCCTAATGGGCCAAAGGCCCATTGGGAAAATGTATATAATTCAATGAAAAGTAATGAGAAAGGCATCTTTTGTGTTGTGCAAATATTGTATTTACAACTATGTACGGCCATTGGCCCCAATACAACTTGACATGTTGCGGCACGAAGCTGTCAATTTAGTGGCAGCTCGGCTTAGCAGAGCCGAACCTCCTCTGCGGAAGGAAGTAGTTGAATACATGACCGATGCAAATTCACATCTTTGGAGCATGAGGCGCAGCAACACCAACCTTTTCCGGGTAAAATCAGTTCTGAATGGACTTTTTGCTGTTGGGAAATGGTTTGGTGAACTTTGCTTGTGGAAGAAGCCAGTCACTACTGTACTAGTACACGTCCTTCTCGTGATGCTAGTCTGTTTCCCGGAATTGATCTTGCCAACAGTGTTCCTATACATGTTTCTAATAGGGCTCTGGAATTATCGATTTTGTCCAAGGAACGCTCGTCACATGGACACCACTATATCTCATAGTGATGTTGTACTCGCTGATGAGCTTGATGAAGAATTCGATCCGTTTCCTTCAACACAGAGTGCAGAGGTGCTCCGAGTTAGGTATGATCGACTAAGGGTTGTAGCCGGAAGGTTTCAGACTCTGGTGGGCGACGTGGCTTCACAAGGTGAGAGGGTTCAGGCACTCCTCAGCTGGCAAGACCCGCGTGCCACATTTATATTTTCGACATTCTGTCTTGTTGCTGCTATTGTGCTATACTTGACACCATTCCAGGTAGTGGCTATTGTGAGTGGATTTTATACAATGAGGCCTCCAAGGTTCCGGCATAAGTTGCCCTCGGCACCATTCAACTTTTTCCGCCAGCTACCAGCCAGGACAGACAACCTGCTGTAATTAAGCTGGTTTTTACCGGCAAGTCTGGTCTGCCAATTCATCAAATGTGATTTTTTGTGGTGTATAATACTAGCGCTTGTGTAGTTTGTTATGTTTGGTTCTGGTCATGGAGGTGTGCACAAGAATGACACACTGGGACTGATAATTGTTTTGTAGAGTGTGTTCATTGGTTCTTAATTAAAGAAAGTGTTTTTTTTTTTTTTTAATTTTTTTTTTTTTTACAAATTCAGGTGGATGAAATGTTCTTACTTTTAATTTCTTCTCATTGAATGTACATTGGATGAGCAATTGTGTGGTTTTTTTTTTTTGTCATTTTATTTGTATTCTGGGTTGGCTTTTGGCCTTGTTTCAGATGGGGCACTTTATACAGTTTTTCCATTCTTTATACTATTAGGCATTTACAAAACTGCATTCTGTTGTTGGTGTATGATTTTACTAGTGTTCATCATATATGTAGGGGTAAAGTGTACAAAAGAAAAAGGCTCTTAAAAGTTTGCATAGTTTTTAAAATAAAAAATATGCAAACTTTTATTTGAATTTCTTAGTTAATTAGCATGATTAATATTACTAAGAAACAATTAATCTTGATGGTGAAAATGTCTTGGTGCTTTTCATATATCTACATAAGTCATAGTTGATTGAATTATTTTCTAATCACGGGGTTTTAAGATAGAATTGTATCGTGTCAATTTAACGATATTAATTAAACAATTCAATGAACAATAAGCAGTTCAACAATGAAAATAGTTTCACATCTCAAGTATAATAAATTTTTACTAAAAATAAACATTATTTATGATATTTAATAAAATAATAAGTACTAACGAGTATACATCTCAATTTAACTGAAGTTAACTAATAAATCTAAATTCTCTCATAAAATATTATTTCCTTAAATTTTCTCTCTATCATTTTGGAAAGCAAAATCAGTGCTTTAAATTGTGTCACATCATCTAATTTATAACAAGTGTAACCAGAATAAAATTTTAACGCTGATTTTTCTAAATGACGCAGGAGTTATTTATTATTAAATAATCTCCACTATATGAGATAATACATTTACAAAATTTAATATTAACAAATTTAATTAAACTTGTCACCAGTGACAGATCTAGGGATCCGTGTTAGTGGGGGTTAAATTTATTTTTTTTTAGATTTTTGGGATATAAATGACATATATTTATTTCAATGGGGTTTAAAATAAATTTTTAGTGAGGGTTTATTTATAAATAAATTTAAATCCTGCGATAAGTAAAAAAAAATTTAGTAAGAGCTAAATACTAAATATCTAAAATTTTAGAGTAAAAAATATAAAAAAAAAAAAATTGCCATGCCCCACTAGCCTTAATTGGATCCGTCCGTGCTTGTCAGTGTTGTCACCCTCAAGCCAAAAGAAACTTGTTCAAGTGTTTCGAGTATTGTTGGTGGTGTTGGAAGGAAGTAAACTTTATCGAGTGAGCTCCGAAGAAAATCCCCTTTCTTGGACAATATTTCCATTTAATTTTCTAACGTAACATCCTCTATTTTCTTCGACAATAGTAACCAACACAAGTCTCTCTAAAATATACACCAAATATATATAGGGATAATTTCATTTATATCCTCTGAGATTTGTCTTATCTTTATTTGGATTTTTTTAAATTTGTATATCTTCATTTACACCCCCTATTTTTTAATATTCTCATCACTTAGACCCCCTGAATATCAGCTTGATTTTTTTAAAAAAATTTCTAAACTACCCTCAATGTCTTATTCTTATTCTGTTTGAAAACAATGATAATACTTTTATCAATTAGACCCCCTCCCATCATTTAATAATTTAATTTGTATTAAAATTTCAAAATATATATTAAAATTTAAAAAATATTATAAATTTGAAAATAAATATAAAATTAAAATATATATAAATTTTGAAATTATTTTTTTTTCAAAAAAAACATATTAAATTTCTAAAATAAATAGAAAAATCACAAAAAACATAAAAAATTTGAAACAAATATATAAAATTTTAAAAAAAAACATATAAAATTCAAAAAAAAATATAAAATCGAAAATAAATATAAAATACAAAATATATATAAATTTTGAATTTTTTTTTAAAAACATATTAAATTCAAGACAAATATATAAAATTAAAAAAAAATCATATAAAATTCTAATAATATATATTAAATTTCGAAAATAATTATAAAATTCAAAAAAAATATAAAAAATTATAAACTTTGAAAATAAATATAAAATTCAAATATATATATTAAATTTCAAAAAAAAAATTAAATTCGAAAATAAATATAAAATTAAAAAAATATTTTTTAATTCTTTCTCTCTCTCTCTCTAACAGACGCACACACCACACACACACACATATATATATACACATACATATATATAGATCTATACATATATATATACACACACACATATATATATATATATATAGAAGCCGTCAGCGCCGACCCCTCCCACCACAGCCTCACCGTCGACGCCGCCCCCCTCCCCCTATTTTCGACCGATGGGTCTATATATATATATGTATAGATCTATATATATGTGTGTGTGTGTATGAGAGAGAGATAGAGAGGAGAGAGAGAGAATAAATATTGAATAAATGTTGGGGTGTTTGGTTTGAGGGTTAGATTGATTCTAAGGGGGTGTTTGGTTTAGGGATTAAATTGATTTAAGGGGTGTTTGGTATAAGGGTATTTTAAACATTTCACACCATGAGGATGTGTAAATGAAGATATGCAAACCTCAGGGAGTCAAAATAATGATAAGACAAATCTCAAGGGGTGTAAATGAAGTTATCCCATATATATATATACATATATAAAATATATTATTTAAATCACAAGAGTAAGAAACAACTTGGTACACGCGTCAAACAAAAAAGCGAGTGTATAACAAGTTACCAAAAATACAAGTCATGGAACTATCGAAAGCATTTACGTGGTCGTTGTTTAAACTCATATTTAATTGGTAGATGTTTTCAATTTAAAAAGTTACAACGGTACAAAGGTGTTGAGAATGACGACAGACGCAAACAAACAAACAGAGAAGACTTGGACCCTTCTTTCCATCATTATACACACATATATACATATACATATATTATATATACACACAAATTCCACAACGATAAACTCGTTTTCAAATGTCCCTCTCTCTCTCTCTTTCTCTGAAACATCGCAGAAACTACATATTTTCTAGGGTTTCAATTTCTTGGGTTTAATACCGATCCTTTGATTTCTCCTATAAGTCTCTCTCTCTCTCTCTCTCTCTCAGACATCTACTACAATCTTAGAGTTCTTTTATTCTTGTGAACTCGAATATATATATATATATATATATATATATATATATATATATATATTTGTATCAAGTCATCGATAAAGCTGAAAAGAGGTAACTTTTGCTTCTCTGTTTTGTGTTTTGATAACTAATTTGTTTGAATTTTCTTTTTCTGCTTAATTATTTGTTAATGATGGATTTGATGGGTTTTTTCTTCCATGATGATACTTTATAGTTGTTAATCCGAAATCATATGGTTGTTTATATTTTGTAATACAATATTTGTATGGGTGAAATTTTGTGTTTCTATATATGCGGTTGTTAATAGAGGATTTTGTGTGTTTGTTTGAGGATCAATTGAGTTTCGTGGAGTAGTAGATTGGTCAAAGTTGAAATCATTAATCGAAATCAGTATATAGTATATATATATATATATATGTATATATGAGCCTCGCTACAAGACTACAAAGATTCTTAGATTTAGTTTCCTGTAATCTGACTATCCATCTGGGATTACCCCTTTATAATTTTTCCATTTTTTTTTTAATCTTTTCCAAGAGAAATTCTTAGGATAACTATATGAATTGATTGTTAACAATACTTTCCTGTAAATTTTCTTTGAGACTAATTTTGGTTGTGTAAAACAGAGTTTTGTCTTTGTTCCTCCTTCCTTTACTATTTCACCGTTTATATTGAGGTCGGTTTGGTTTTTGTGTACTCGTGTGTGTGTTTTTCATGTCCTCCCTTTTGGTAACTGAATAAGCCGGAGAATCGGACAATTTGGTTTTTTTGTATCATAAACAAAACAAGTCTAGAATGCTTTGCCTGGTCTAGGAATCTGTAAATGTTTGATGATATGCCAAAAGGGTTGTAGCTTTTACTGAGAATCTGCCTTTATTTTATTTTGAAGATTTTTATTGTTTTAATCTGTAAAAGCCGTATTAATCTATCACTATATCCTTGGGCAATTTCATAAAAAAGCTCATCACTTTTGTAATTTCAATAGGTAGACCTTTTTAAGATGTTGTTGTCTGCTTTCACAAGAGTGTATCTATGTAGCATGTATAGTTGGTGAATCATCTGAAAAGGCAATATCTCGAAAACTAGCTTAGGCTTGTGCTCAAAGATGGACCATCTGTTTGATTTATTCCTTTTCCCTTCACTAAAGACATTATGAGCATCTTCTAGTTACTGATTCTGTTTCTTTTTTATTTTTCGTTTTCTTTTTTCATTCTTTCTTCTGGATGGCAACAAATTTATCCCTCCTTTATCAATACCTAAACAATAGAAATTGAATCCCCTATTTCTTAAAAGAGAAAAGAAAAGTTTCTTAATTCCTCTGTTAATCAGCAGCCAACCTTTATCATCATTTGGGGATGCGTTGATATTGACCTTTTCCTATAAATTCTGTTATTTACTACTGAAGATGTCATGTCTGCCACCCTTTAGCTAAAGGTTGATGCAAGTTAATACAACTATTCAGCCGATTCTCCACTTCATGTTTTTTACCTTTTATGTGGCTGGCATCTTGAAATAATGGACACATTTCACTTGCTGTCTGAAATTATTTCCGAATAAGCTAGGTTATGTTTAAATATTCCCATATTGTCCCATACTCTTCGCTATATCGGGTGTTATATGACTCGTTAAAAATCTTAAAGTTATTTAGTAGTGATGGGTTGAGATTTTTAGGTGGGACTTAATTACATGACTTAACAGAATTTGACAAAATGATCTGTGAACCAGGACAGCCATACCTAACCTCTATCAGTTTGGTTGTTCTTCATTTTTAGATTTCATACATTCCAAGTTAAAATAATTTTGAAAACGAACATTTGATGAATCCGTGTGTCTTATCAACTTATCGTTGTTGGATAAATTTGTTAATTGATACTTGGGACGACTCAATTTCAGCCATGCCTCAAATTGTTAAGTCTGCTATTTGTTCATACCAACGCTGCATACTTGAAGACTTTTTTTTCTCTTAACAGTGTTTCATTTGTTGCTTATATATTTTGAATTTACAAGGACACAAGTTCAGTTTCCCATTGTTACACCTTCCAAATTTGGACGATGTCTTTTTAGTTTTCCTGGTGCATTGATCCAAGTATTTTGTTCTTACCGCTGTTTAGAACAAATAACCATTCTATTTTTCTTCTTTTCAGATACCATCACTTGTAATCAGTTACTTGAAATTCCTCCGTCAGCACCTCAACAGATTGTGATTTCTTTTTGATAAGACACTATGGCCAATTTCAAACTAGGAGTGGAAGTTGTGAGTGCCCACAATCTTATGCCCAAAGATGGCCAGGGCTCTTCCAATGCCTATGTGGAGCTTCACTTTGACGGTCAAAAATTTCGCACCACAATCAAAGAAAAGGATCTTGATCCAGTTTGGAATGAGACTTTCTATTTCAACATTTCTGACCCAAACAACCTATCTAACCTAATCCTTGATGCTTACGTCTATAACAGTATGAAAGCCCCCCATTCCAAATCCTTCCTTGGGAAGGTTCACATCACTGGAACATCATTTGTCCCATATTCTGATTCCGTTATCTTGCATTATCCTTTAGAAAAAAGAGGCTATTTCTCACGTGTAAGAGGGGAGCTTGGCCTCAAAGTCTTCATCACAGATGACCCTTCCATCAGATCCTCAAACCCTCTTCCTGCAATGGAATCTATTCCCTTTACAAATTCACGCTCCACCCAAGCTGAGGCATACGATCAACAAGTTCGAAATGTGGTCCAAAACTCAGTTACAAATAATAAAAACGACTCAAGGCGCACATTTCATCATCTGCCGAACCCAAACCAAGCCAAACAGCAGCCCCATGCTTCTGCAGCGGCCACACAGCAACAAATGAGATATGGAGCTGATGAAATGAGATCTGACCCACGGTCTGCAAATATGTTACGTATGTACTCAGGTTCGTCCCCTCAACCAGCTGAATATGCACTTAAAGAGACAACCCCCTTTCTTGGTGGGGGACGAATCGTTGGGGGCCGAGTAATACGTGGAGACAGGCAAGCTACCACCACATATGATCTTGTTGAACCAATGCAATACCTTTTTGTACGAGTTGTGAAAGCTCGCGAACTCCCAACCAAAGATGTTACAGGTAGTCTTGATCCTTTTGTTGAAGTAAGAATTGGGAACTATAAAGGAATCACGAAGCATTTTGAGAAGAATAAAAGTCCGGAGTGGAATGTGGTGTTTGCCTTTTCAAAAGATATAATGCAATCCTCCGTGTTGGAAGTTGTGGTCAAGGATAAGGATCTGGTGAAAGATGACTTTGTTGGAATTGTCCGTTTTGATCTCCATGAGGTTCCCATGCGAGTTCCTCCAGATAGTCCATTGGCTCCAGAATGGTATCGGCTTGAAGACAATAAAAGAGAGAAAACAAAAGCGGAATTAATGCTTGCTGTTTGGATTGGCACACAAGCTGACGAGGCTTTTCCTGATGCTTCGCATTTGGGCACAGTTAGTTCTATTGATAGCTCGGAAGCCTCCTCACATACCCGCTCGAAGGTGTACCATTCTCCAAGGCTATGGTATGTCCGTGTTAACGTGATTGAGGTACAAGACTTGGTTATATCTGAGAAGACTCGGTTCCCGGATGTCTATGTTAAGGCACAGATTGGCAACCAGATTTTGAAGACAAAACCAGTTCAAACTCGGAATATGAATGCTCTATGGAATGAGGATTTGATGTTTGTTGCCGCTGAACCATTTGAAGATCACTTAATTCTTTCTGTTGAAGACCGTGTAGGCTCCAATAAAGATGAAATCATTGGGAAGGTCTTTGTACCATTGAACTCTGTTGACAGGCGTGCTGATGATCGAATCGTCCCCTCCCGATGGTACAACCTCCAGAAGCCAATTTCTGATGATGTGGAGAAGACTAAGAAAGATAAGTTTGCTACTAGGCTCAATGTTCGTGTCTGCCTTGATGGAGGTTATCATGTGCTGGACGAGTCGACTCAATACAGCAGTGATCTCCGACCGTCAGCTAAACCGCTGTGGAAGCCATCAATTGGTATTCTGGAACTTGGCATTTTAAATGCGGATGGTATTCACCCTATGAAAACAAGAGATGGAAGGGGTACATCCGACACATATTGTGTAGCAAAGTATGGTCAGAAATGGATTCGCACCCGAACCGTTATTGATAGCTCGACCCCGAGATTTAACGAGCAGTATACCTGGGAAGTTTTTGACCCAGCCACGGTTCTCACTGTGGGTGTTTTTGATAATAGTCAACTCAGTGAAACAGGTTCAAATGGTAACAAGGACATGAAAATCGGGAAGGTTCGGATTCGGATCTCGACTCTTGAAACTGGTCGGGTTTACACACATGCTTACCCATTGCTAGTGCTTCACCGTTCTGGTGTAAAGAAAATGGGAGAAATACATCTAGCGATTCGGTTCTCATGCACTTCAATGGTGAACATGATGCACATCTATTCGAAGCCCCTTTTGCCAAAAATGCACTATGTACGACCATTGAGCCCAATACAACTTGACATGTTACGGCACCAAGCTGTCAACCTAGTGGCAGCTCGCCTTAGCAGGGCTGAACCCCCTCTGAGGAAGGAAATAGTTGAGTACATGGCGGATGCAAATTCACATCTTTGGAGCATGAGGCGCAGCAAGGCAAACTTTTTCCGGCTAATATCAGTTTTCAATGGATTATTTTCTGTTGGGAAATGGTTTGGTGAACTTTGCATGTGGAGGAACCCTATCACTACTGTATTAGTTCACGTCCTTTTCGTGATGCTAATCTGTTTCCCGGAACTGATTTTGCCAACCGTGTTCCTCTACATGTTTCTAATAGGTCTCTGGAATTATCGATTCCGTCCTATGTACCCTCCTCACATGAACACCAGATTATCTTATGCTGATGCTGTACACCCCGATGAGCTTGATGAAGAATTCGATATGTTTCCCACCACACAGAGTGCAGATGTTGTCCGAGTTAGGTATGATCGGCTAAGGAGTATAGCTGGAAGGATTCAGACTGTTGTGGGCGACGTAGCTTCACAAGCTGAGCGGGTTCAGGCACTCCTCAGCTGGCGAGACCCACGTGCCACTGTTATCTTTGTGACATTCTGTCTTGTCGCTGCCATCGTGTTATACTCAACACCTTTCCAGGTTCTGGTTATTGGGAGTGGATTTTATGCAATGAGGCATCCAAGGTTCCGCCATAAGTTGCCCTCGGCACCACTCAACTTTTTCCGCCGGCTACCAGCCAGGACAGACAGCATGCTGTAATTAGGCTGGGTTTTTCAGGCAAGTGTCGACTGTCAATACATCAAATTTGAATTTTCTTGTGTGTATATTCATGGTACTTTGTGTAGTTTATTTTTATTGAAGGTGTACACATGAATGGCATTATGGGAACTGATAATTGATAGAGTTTGTGTGTTCGCTGGTTCTTGATTGAAAAAGTGATTCTTTGTAACAACAACAATCTGTTGATGATGTATGGTTTCACGGTGTAAATTGTTCATTATACCTATGTATTATGGAGGCAATGCGTTATTGAGAACTTCAATTCTCTAAGATCACTTATATTATTATTTCACTTATTCAATTAGGAAAATCTTATATCAACATGGAATGGTTTTAGAATCTTAAATTGTTGAGGGCATGTGTTTAATTTTATTGATTTTCTGTGTTTGATTTATTATTGACTTTGGTAATAAGGGCTAAGTGGATATGTGTTTATTGTAGGTAGTAAAAAAAAACTTATTAATTGCCTAATATTTATTAGACTCAAACTTGATTCTAGGTTTGTCAGAAAACTATTAAATTTTAGCAGTCCCCTCCTTCTAAGTTAAGCCTAATACAATCCCCGAAATCGAGACCTTAAACGCTATAAACCTTCCGAACTGTTACATATTTTTTTCTAAGTACCCAAAATAACCACTTTCAAAGTGTTCAATTTTTTCCAAGTACCCAAAAGGGCCAAAACATAATCACTACATTCCCTTCTGGTATAACAGAATTACCTCCCAAATTAACAGTTGGTGGTGGAATCTCAATATAGCATATCTACATTAGATAAAACCAAAAATTATTATTAATAATATTTAGTTGTTGATGAAGAGTGTTGCGAAGTCTACGAGTATACAAATCAAATTCAACCAAGGTCGTAATTTAACATCTTTATGAACCTAACACACAGTTTGAAATACATGAAAAGGTCACATATATTGATAACTAACCAAAAATAATTGCCCAAAAAACGTACCTGTATTTTTTCCGTGACAACTCTTTCCCGCAAGTTTTTTCCTTTTCCCAACAAGCAAACCTAGAAATAAAAGAAACATAAATAATATTTGAGGCGTAGATATTGATAGCTAAAACATTTTTATTTTATGACTTAAGCTATCATTACAAGTACAAGGAGATAAAAAAATAGAAATATACTAAAGATGATTTCAAATAATAAATAAAATGGGAGAAACAAACACGCAGGGCGGAGCCAGCTTGGGCTTAGGGGGGCACATGCCCCTCCTCAATTTTTATTTTTTTTACTATATATATATTTGATATTCAAAAATTGTCAATAAACTATGTTAGGGCTTGTTTGGTTAGGCTGTTTTGGTTTTTATTTTGTGTATTTTGGCCCAAGTTTGAGAAAGAGGTATGGCCCAACTTGGTGATTTTCTACTCTGACAAAACATGAAGCATGACTTTACATACAGACTATACAGTCTGTGCACTAAAAAAAAAAAAACCAAAGCTGAAAAATAAGAAAAAACATATTCCAAAAACATGACAGTTCTTAGGGCTTTTTTAAGAGAGGCGATTTGTGACAATTCTTGATCTGCTCTTCACTTTTTGTCTCCAATTAACAAAATCATTTTTTTAAAAAAGAGGAAAATACAAGCCTCCATTTGGTACGCGTACGAAATCTCTTCTTCTCCTTGTATTTTGATTTTTTTTTTGACAAATTTCGAAGATGAAGATCTATATTGTGCTAGGGTTTCGCGATATGTTGGTCCTTTTGTGTTTATTTCTGATTTTTGCCTCTTTAAAATAATGATTTGAAATAGCTATTCATCTATGATGTGCTAGGGTTTCATTTTATGTTGTTGATTTATTGTTTTTTGGTTTTTTTTCTTCTTGTAAATCATGATTTTTGCTTGGTGATATGCTTATGTTTTTAATTGTTATTTTAGTTGATTGATATTCTTCACTTTTTGACCCCTGTGCTAGCTATTCATGATTTTTTCAATTTTTTGTTATAGGAACTTCCAACTTTATTAGGAAAAAGATCCTTTTCTTTTTCTATAATCTCGAATTGTACTCCCACGGAAGGGAATGTTGAAGTTGAAAATTCTGGTTTAGTTCATCAACCCGAATGATGAATAAAAAACATGAAAAGGTATCTCTAATTATAGCACATCTGGGATGTAACATATATCTCTTCTCACCACCCCATACCCTCCGACTCGGAAGGCGAGGCATACATCCAAAAATACTTTTTTTATTTATTTATTGTGGAATTAACCATTTTTTTATTACCATTTATGTATTATTATAATGGGTTTGTTCTATCCTCCAATGATGAGAATGAGAACATATTTAAATAATTGTCGTTTTGTAAGACCATAATGGTACGGGTAGTGAGCCCCTGATTCCTCTCCCTTTTTTACCCCTGTTCTATGATTTTTTTGCTCATTAGAAAACATATATATATATATATATATGTATATCAGTTTGGAATTAGACATTGCCATTAGAAAAAATACAAAAGATATAAACAAAAACATATTATGTGGAATTAGACACTGCCATTTGTTTGTCCTTGAAATCAATTATGTATGGAATTAGACACTGCCATTTGTTTATCCTAGAAAACATACAAAAGATATACATATGTTGGTCCTTTTGTGTTTATTTTTTATTTTTGAATTTTTTTTTTAAAAAACAGTTATGGAGAAAATCAATAGTTATTTCAAAAGAAAATCAGAATTGACTACCCCAATAGAGAAAAATGATGATCCTATAAAGCAAACTCGGTTAGATATCAATTTTGAGGGTCTTCAAGCTGATTCAGGATTATGAAATAAAATCTTGGACGACGATCCCAATATTCGGGATGAAATTCGTAGGGCATATTGGTTAAAGGGTTCTTGTCAGCCTAAGAAGCATCAATTTCCCCATAGCAATTTTGGAAAAACATTACGTTGTTTCAACCCTGCTTAGTTTAGTGAATTTTCTACTTGGCTTGAATATAGCATAATTAAAGATGCAGCGTTTTGTTTATGTTGCTACCTTCTCAAGCCATATTGGAGAACAATCAGGAGGCGATTCCTTAGTGACTGAGGGGTTCAAAAATTGGAAGAAAAAATAAAATTTTGACATTCATGTTGGAAGCCCTATTAGTGCCCACAAAAGAATGGGAATATCATTGAACGCTTTATTGGTGTGGTGCATGTAAAAGATACATTTGCTCTCTCACTAAAAACAACGATAGACAATATATTTTCTACACATGGATTGAGCATTTCTAGATTGCGCGAACAAGGGTACGATGGGGCTAGCAATATGCAAGGTGAGTTCAATGGTCTTAAAACACTTATCCTGAAAGAGAATGAATTTGCCTTTTATGTTCACTGTTTTGCTCACCAACTTCAGTTGGCTCTTGTTGCTGTGGCCAACAATCATGGTCAAATCTCCACTTTTTTTTGTAAATGTTTCCAATGTGGTGAATATAGTTGGAGCCTCATGTAAACGTCGTGATATGCTTCGAGAGAAACACATTGTTGAAGTTATTGAGGCACTTAATAATGGTGAGTTCTCAAGTGGACAAGGTATAAATTAGAGTACTTCTCTTATACGCGCATGAGACACTCGTTAGGGCTCACATTATGGTACTTTAGTTAATTTGCTTATAATGTTCTCATCGGTAATTAGTGTACTTGAGTTCATTGAAATTGATGGATCTAAATTAGAAAAAAGAGGTGAAACAACTATCGTACTTGGGTTGATACAATCCTTTGATTTTGTGCTCACTCTTCATTTGATGAAGACGTTGTTGGGAATGACATATGAATTATTAAAGGTCCTACAAAGAAAAGATCAAGATATCGTGAATGCCATGTGTTTAATCAAAGTATGTAAGTTGCGACTACAAAATGATGAGGGAGAGTGGATGGAATTCTTTACTTGATGAAGTTTATTCTTTTTGTGAAAGACATGAGATACAGGTTCCCAACATGGACGATATGTATCTTGCTCACGGACGACGACGACGTAATATGCAATAAATGACAAACTTGCATTATTATCGTGTTGAGTTGTTTTATTCAGTCATTGATATGCAACTTCAAGAGTTAAATAATCGTTTCAGTGAGGCAAATACGGAGTTACTTCTTTATGTTGCTTGTCTCTGTCCGGATGATGCCTTATGTGCTTTTGATAAGCAAAAGATCTATCATTTTGCCAAGTATTATTCAAAAGAATTTTCTGCAGTTAAGCTCATTGAACTGAATACTCAACTTGAGACTTATATTTTTGATATGTGATCTAATGATAGCTTTGAAGGATTGAAAGGGATTTCCGCTTGCGAAAAAATTGGTTGAGGCAAAAAAAGATAAGGTGTATCTATTGGTTTATTTGCTTGTATCGTTGGCGTTGATCTTACCAGTTGCGACTGCCACAGTGGAGAGGGCATTTTCTGCTATGAATATTGTGAAAACTGATTTGCGTAATCGGATGGGGATCAATTTCTTAATGATAGCTTGGTTGTATACATTGAAAGAGATATATTTCGGGGCATTGATAATGAGGATATCATCCAATGCTTTCAAAAGATGAAAAACCGTCGAGGGCGATCGGGGCAAAACGGACATCACAACAGAAATCAACAAAATTTTAGCCGTTGCTACGCTTTAAGCGCAGGTCCAATCGTAGGGTCAAACGTAACTTTTCACTTTCTGACCACTTTTTACTTTTGTAAGCGTGGGTTTAGGCATAGGCATTTTTGTTAAAACAACTTTTCTCCGCAACTGTGCCAAAATGATCATCTTAAATCCACGATACTTTTTTCTTGAAGTGACGGCTTTGGAAAATGTCATTTTCGCCCTCCGGAAGACATTTTTCCTCAATACGCTCACTTTTGCCCTTCACTACTTCAATACTTGATTTCGCTTTTTTTTTTAATGGTAAGAAAGATATATTAAAAAGAGGGGGCTAAAAGCCTTACAAAATCAAAGGGGCATTTGTTGAAGCTTGTAGATGTCGTTGAAACCAAAATGACCTATCTAACACTCAACATGATTATTGTCTAGAACATGACATAAATAAACAATGCTCAAAAGTTTTCTTACAATTTGTAGAAAAGAGTTATAAAAGAAGATAAAGTTATCATTTACGTGAATTCTAAGATAATAATTTATTATAAACAAAATATATAAATTTATACAGAATGTAATACCATTCAAAATAATAATAACAAATATTATATTAGTAGAAAAATTGAGAATTTTATCACAAATAGACCTTGTTATTTGATCATGTTTAACTTTTTAATTTTCCATTGTTTAAATATATAAATTTTTTATTAAAATATTATTTATTAATAATAATCAGATATCTGCATTGTGAATCTTGTGATTAAATCTAGTTTTTGCATTATTTTTTAGATTAAATCTATTTTTGCATTATTTTTTATTGTTTGTATTAAAATTATTAGCAAGATAATGTTTACAATAAGAATAATAATATCTATTGAATTACTTAAATAAAATATATCCAATCTAATATATTATTTTTAAAAAATAATTGGGTATTACATTTTTGTTATAACTAAAATTTATTCGTGAATTTACCCACGTGCAATGCACGTACTTTTTACTAATATATATATATATACTTATATACTATTTTTAGATTGTGAGCCGGTACAAAATAAAAAGGGTCGGGAGCGTTTAACCCCCTATAGTATGCATATAATGTGTATAATACTCTTGTGGTTCTTTAAGACCCTATTATTCAAAAATATGTGCGTTTTCCTTCTATTATGACATGAATTGTCTGAAATACCCTTATAATAAGTTTTTTTAAAAACAAATTGCAGAAAAAAACAAAAACAGAAAATATATTTCTTAAATATTTGAAAAAAAATAAGCCTATTTTTAAATTTTATTTATTTAATATTTTAGTACAAAAATTAATCTAATTTAGTTTTTTTTTTTGAAAAAGTAAAATAAAGTTACAAAAACAAAAACAAAAAACTGAAAAATATGTTTATAAAAAATATATTTAATAAAATCATCAACAAAATAATTATAATTTTATTTTCAAAAATATATATAAAAAAATCATATTTTTGAAATTTTATTTATTTTTATTTATTTATTTATGATTAAAAAATAATTAAGCCGGTTTCTTTCAAATATTTTATTTTTATTTAATTATTTTATTTCTTTATTTTATTATACATTATTTATTATTAATTCAATATTTTTTTTTATTTGGTTAGAAGGGGTATTTAGGAATTTCATATTATTTTAAAGCAGAATGAGGTAAGTTGCAATATTTTAGAAACAAAATGGATTTATACACACGTTTTGTTTTATGCGCCTAGTATGAAACTACATGGGATTTTTCGCAAATAACCCAAAAAAAAAGTATGAAAAATAAATATTCAAAAACTAAAATAATATATAAATAAATTCAATTTTATAACATGTTACATATGTGTCGGATGTCTAACATTATTGTAAAAAAATTTAACTGTTTTTGTGCTTCCTAATTTATATGATTGTTGGACGTACAGTAGAGAGCGAAGAAACAAAATATAAATGTATGTAGCGAATTGAATACAATAATCATGGAGACAATAGAAATGGAATAGGGAAAGATGTTTATAATTGTTTGGAGACATTTTTTTAAAAAATACTATAACTATAGGTATAATATAAATAGCAAACGTTCCATCTCTCTACTCTGAGAGATTTCATGCACTTCGTTTTGTATACTACTGACAAACATATTCATTCGACAAATGCAAATGACATGTAACACTGTTTTACATGGTGATTTTGGACACTGGACTAGTGGTGTTCAAGTTCAGTCTCGTTATGATCAACCGAGTTTGAGTCTCATAATTATTTGTATGTATACAAATATAGAGTTATAGACACACTAATTTAGCATGAGTGATTTGAAAGGATTTGATAAGAAAAAAAAAAGATAGCATAATTTGTTTGAATTGATATTTTGAAAAAAAAAAGAAATGTAAAAAAAAAGAAAAGAAAAGAAAAAAATTGGAAACCATGCCTTCAAAATTCTTGGTTGTTATCCCTAAAAAAATGAGAAGTTAGAGAGAAATTATACTCCCTCTGTCACAATTTACTTGTCCATGTTTGACCAAAAAATACTCATAGATTTTAGTCAAACTGGATAACTAAAACGGGACGGAGGTAATAGTAATTTAAGTAATAATTTATAATGACAAAACTACTCTTTAGAATTAAAAGAACAACTTTATTAATTAAATGATATAATAGTAATTTGATTATTATCTTCTATTTTCTCGGGAAAATAATTGGCCTCTACCTTAGAATTATATATATATATATACTCAACCCAAAATTTACAATCAAATTTGAATTCGCCCTTTTTTTTAAGAATAAAAATAATTTAGTATAGAATTTGAACTACAAGTGTAAATAATTTTTTTTTCAATACCGCTACTTAAGTAATCTGTAAGAAAAACTCATCTTCCATCTCGTAACGAAATTGTCTTTTAAAGTTTTAAATTCATCAAGAACTATCATATGAAAATTTTTAATAACTTGTACATATCAAGAGAAATTTTTTTAGAAAATAACGTGTCAGATACTGTCTCCTTATATGATAGAGACATTTATGTTTGACACGGATACGATATTCTTGGGCAAAATTCATAGCCATAAAGCAATGAAATGCTTTTTTAAAAAAAGAAAAAAATGAAAGCAATGAAAACCCTGAGCCCAATCAAATTCTTCATCTTTATAATTGTTCGTACGCAAAATTGGAATCCCTAGACATAGGGAGTACGGGCTAATCTTTTACTGGAGGGAAAGCTGGGGAAAAACATAGAGCGTGCGGGCTCAGCTCTCGCCCTCCTCCCATCTGCAAAGCAATACATCTAGAACTTTAAAAAACATAACATATGATTACGTAAGCAAATTACCAATTTCCTTAACAACTAAAATTAACAACAAAAAAAAAAAATCTGATACTAACACAAATGTCCTTAACGATCACTGTGGTTTTTTCTAGCCATGAGTCACCAAACCAAATGCTTACCCTAATAAATAAAAAAATGTATATTTATATATATATATTTTAAAAAACCAGTAAATAGAAATAGATAAGAGACACCGATATGTAAATATAGAGCGAGACAGAGAGGTTTTACCGTTTTAGAGAGTCTTCCAAATAAACAAAAATCCCCTTTACTCTGTCTCTGTCGTTCCGTACACACACGATCTCACATATATATAGTTCATGTTCTTGCATTTTGTTTGAATTTCAAACATTCTACTCTACCTTTCGGACACTGAAACGAGGAATAGGTACTCTCTTTCCCTCTCTAAATCTCTCTCTTTCTCTCTCTTGAATTTATCATTGATCGATTTTGTGTTTCTCGAGTATTATTCGCAATGTTGATGATCTTATTCTTGGGGTATTGAACCTATTTTTTCTTGGAATTTCGTATTTGTTTTCAATTGATTTTCACATTGTTGTTACTTTGAACTGATTCAAACATTCTACTCTAACCTTTCAGACACTGAAACGAGGACTCTGCTGAGAGGTACTCTGTTTCTCTTAAAACTCTCTCTCTTTGTCTCTCTCTAAAAATTTCTCTCTCTAAAATATCATTTCGTGATTTCGTCTTTGTTTTCGATTGATTTTCACGTTGTTGTTACTTTGAACTAAATCAAACATTCTACTCTAACCTTTCAGATACTGAAACGAGGAATCTGTTGAGAGGTACTCTGTTTCTCTCTCTCTAAAATTTATCATTCATCGAATGTGTATTTAATCTTTTTTTTATGTGAATGAAGTTTGATCTTCGCTGATGTGAATAGAGATTGATGTTCTTGAATTTTGAGAGAATTCACTAGTTGATATAAATATTAGGGCTAATATTGGTGTATATCATCTTATGGAAGTACAAATGGGTAAAGTACATATAGGATTGGTATATATCAATATTAGGGCTTGAGAGGCACTATGTTTTCTCTCTCTCTCTCTCTCTAAACCTCTCTCTTTCTCTGTCTAAGATTTATCATTCATCGAGTGTGTATTTGATCTTTGTTTATGTTAATGAAGTTTGATCTTCGCTGATGTGAATAGAGATTGATGTTCTAGAATTTTGAGAGAATTCACTAGTTGATATATATATTAGGGCTTAAATTTGTGTATATCATCTTATGGAAGTACAAATGGATAAAGTGCATATAGGATTGGTATATATCAATATTAGGGCTTAAATGGATAAAGTGCATATAGGATTGGTAGTGTATATTATAAATTGGCAATGAAAAAAAAAAGTTATGTTCCTTTGTGAAAATTAAGACTAGAATGGAGGAAGAAAAGAAGAATCAGATTCAGGGGTGGCAGTAGCCTCCTAGAGGTTGATTTGTATACTTGTACACTCGTAACACTCTTCATCAACTTCTAGATATTATTAATAATAATTTTTGGTTATATCTAATGTGTATATATGCTATGTTGAGATTTCACCACCAGCTATTAATTTGAGAGGTAATTCTGTTATAGCAGAGGGAATGTAGTAATTATGTTTTGGCCCTTTTGGGTACTTGGAATTTTTTTGGAACAGTTTGAAAGTGGTTATGTTTTGGCCCTTTTGGGTACTTATCCAAATATAGAGCCTCCAAGGGTAGCAACTGCTGAAGTAGATCTAAAGGATTAAAGAGTTCGAATCTTTTATATGTTACAGCCGTTAGGAGAGGCATACTAGGAGCGGAATGAGAATTGAAAAAAAGGTTAGATGATATATCCAGTATGCAATTGTTGTTTTCGTTTGGGTAATCTGATGGTGTATGCTCCGCTTTATTTGTTTTTTGTAACTTCTTGTATATTAGCCTCTTTGGGTTTGGGGTTTGTTGGTCAGGTGTTGCTCAGACCACTTATCCTCTTCGATGCAAGGACTTTCAGATAGAGTGCCTTATATTAGTAGTGTCTGACTGGCGTCCCTTTTGGGTGTTTTTTTTTCCGCTCCCCGGCTTGAGAAGATGTGAACATATTGTGTGTAGAAAAAGAATCAACTCAAATATTATTTGCTGACATGAAGTCACTGTCCTGACATTCTTAGTTTGAGAGGTTTTATTTGTTAAATTTTCTAGTTTTAGACAATAAAGATTTCATAGGCCAGTGATTGTGGAGATTCAAAATAAAACTTGCGTTGATGGTGAGTTGGTATGGACTATTTTAAGTTGACCTTATTTGACTAAACTGTGATTTAGTAGGACTCGAATTTTCTTATCGATTTTCTGAAAGAAGTATCAGATAAGATAATTGTTGAAGAGGCCTTCAGAATAGAGAACTTCCCTTAACTTGGTTTGGTACTGCAAACAATTTTGTAATTTTTCTAACTTTTTCTAATTAAAATAACATTCAAACACCAAACTTTCTGTGTTTCTCCTTAAGCATGGCTAAAGTTTGATCATGGTTTAATGTGCTAGACGAGGTTGCACATAAGGGAGGATGTTAAGCTTGATATACATTGCTGGGCTTAAGAAAAGGGCCCAAGCTTGGTTTTATGGCATGGCTTTGATATTATTATGAGGAAGATTCAGACTTGTATGATGAGAGTGTGGCATTTGTTGCAATGATTGTGAAGGAACTGAATGAATTTTTGTAGTGTTGCATTAAAGGCAACATTGAGCACAAATCTTCTTGCCATAGTTATTGGTGAACTAACAAGACATCCAAATGGGATTCCACAGTACATGTTATTTGTTGATGATATTGTTTTTAATTGATGAAAGTAGAGAAGGGGTAAGTGCTGAATTGGAAGTTCGGGGGAAAAGGTATAGCCTAAAGGATTTGAGATAAGTAGAAGCGAGCTAAATATCTGAAGTGTAATTTTAAATTGCAAAAGGTGATCCAATAATTATGGCAAATAAGAGATATCAAGAAGTAAACAATTTCGCTATTTAGGGGTCTTTATTCATAGTAAAGGAGAAATTAGACATGAGGTTGATTCAGAATCAAGGTGGGATGTATTAAATGGCATAATGCATCTGAAATATTACGTGATCCACGTATTCCTTTAAGATTGAAATGAAAGTACTACAAAATGTAGTTTTTATTTATTTTTAAGTAAGAAGTATATATAATAGCGTTCAACAGGGGATACATCCCAAAGCTGATCCATATGGTGTGTTTCTCGTTACGATTCACAATCTCGATGATCTTATTCATGTGGTCACTGTTTTTACCCTTTTTGAATCAATTGTCATATTGAAGTGATGAATTTTAATCTTTTTCTTATGTGAATGAAGTATTTGATCTTTGCTTATGTGAATGGACTATGGAGATTTTGATATACACAACAAATTAAGGGTTCTATGCTATATTTTTACCCTCTTTGTATTTTTACCTATTCTATCAAGAAAAAATGTGATAGATTTATCAAGAAAATAAGTACTGATACTGGAACTTCAAAAGCCAGATCATGGATTATAATTCTATGCTATACTTTTACCCTCTTCGTATTTTTACCTTGGCCAATAAATTATTATTATTATTTTTTATCATTTTCTTAAATTTTCTAGTTGGATGTTGACCTTTTACGTTAGCATGACTTTGCCTAGTTGCATGCATTTATGCTTTGCCAATTCAGTAATGCATTTAGAAGATATCTAGGAGAAAAAGGCCAGACTATGTTCATGAACTTGGAAAATGTTGCCCCAAGGGGAGCTCAGTGCACGTTGAGCAACTAGGCGCCTTTGCAGGGAGAGAGTTCTTTTTCTACTATTGGTGATCTAACAGTTTGAAATTCAAATTACAGGGTCAAGCTTTTCATGTTATTCTTGCAGCTCTGACTTATTATCCAATGTCAGAGGCTAATAGAGAAGTCATAAAACCGGAGGTATGTGGTAGACACCAGTCCATGAAGTTATATCTTTATCTTTATTTAGTATATGCAGATAGGAGATTTTCCTCTTAGGCAAGTATTTCCTTCTGTGTATTCTCAGATGATGAAGGCCTATATATGGCTTCAAACAACAGACGGGGCAATTGAACAAGTAGAACGAGAGGTTGCCATCTTGTGCCCCACAATACGTCGTGCAATACACACAGGCATGGGATCTTCGGAGGAAAACCCCATCTCTCTTCCGCCACAAGTCAATGCTGCAATGTTGACCTTGATTGTTGATTATTGCCGATTTCAAGTATCAGTTCACTCTGACGAGGTTATATATGCTTCATAATTGTTGTTTGTTTGCTTCTGTTGGCTTGATGTTTTTGGCCTTTCCTTGATTTTTGTGGGGCTCAAACTTCATTAACAAAAGGGATTTTATTTCTTTTGCATAGGAACTGGAGTCTTTTAATAAAACGTTCATCCAGATGGACCGATTTATCCTAGATGATTTGGCAATCGCTGCCGAAAGCCTTCAACTGATGTCCTTGATTGAGCTCGCTGTTGAAGGAATAGTACAAAGCTTTCAGGAATTAACTCCTGAGGAGATAAGCAATACATTTGCATTGCCTAACGATCTTACAGAGGTATTGTGTTGCAAGCAGTGTATATGTTTAATGAAGAAGCATGTGTTCCTCATACTAATTGTTATAATTGCATTAATTCTATAGATCGATGAAGCGATATCGTCGACTTTAAAAATGTTTGAGGATAAAAACGTAAAGCTTCGGAAGAAGCAGCTAGCGAAGGTGACTATACGATGACCTTTTTTTTTTTTTTTTTTTCTTATCCTGATTTGTTTAATTTCTAGTTTACATCGTTCTATTTTTTGAATGGTAAGGTTGAAGAGAAGCCTGTCGATGATCGATCAATCGATGACCTTTTGTCATTTATTAATGGAGGAAATGGAGGTATGCTTTATCTGTTTAATGACTTTATTTTAGTAGCATTGGGGTATAAAAGCAGCATCCAAAATCCAAAGCTGTTTGAGTGCAGTAGTTGTGCTGCTGATATGGCCTCTAAAGTGAAGGGTGGTGGGTTAGGAATTCACTTCTTGTAAACTCTGTAAGAGGACATTTCAAATAAATCAGGATAATGAGATTTGTTTTTATGTGGCAAGTAAAAGCTTCAAAATATTTACTGTTTTTTTCTCATATGAGAATCTTTAATGCTGTATCATGAGGTGAAACTAAAAGTTTTACTCTGGAACTTGAGACGCTGGTTTGGTAGACATGGCAGACTTCATTATTGAAACATCATAGAGCAGTTGTTTTCGTCACTTAAATATTCTTGCAAAATCAGGTATAGTTCTATAGATACAAGAAATGAACAGTGCCAGATTCTGGATTCATAGCAATCTACCTTCGATAATATTATCCTAATTACACTGATAGAAGAGAGCAGTGAACCCATGATGCGGGGAATAGTAGACTGGATGGGCCACAGTTTGGAAACGAAAAGTAGCCATAACAGCTCCATTAACTAACGAACGAATGAAGTTGCAGTGACCAGCGAGCTATTGGTTGGGGAAGAGTAGGAAATGGGGTCTTACAGAGTCCTCTAGTTCCAGTATTATGATTCCCACTTCCCTCTATTTGTTCTCTCTGTTGTCAAAAAATTTTATAACTAAAACAGAAAATTAGAGAAACCTTTTTGTTATGACGAAGAAGAGAGTTTGATTGCTCTGTAATTCCTCTTTAGTTATGATTTTCATGATTTCAATCTAACAACCAAATATTTTTTTACCCAAATAGGAATGCAAACCACTTCTTTGATCGGACAAGATTTATATGTTTTGATTTTTTCGTAGCTTTCACTTGTTGATTACATTTGCCAAACAAAATCCAGTAAAATGATGAAAGCTATCTTTTTTGATAGCAATGAGAAACAAGGAGATGATGCGGTGGTTGATGTCTGCATCACGCTTGACTAGTTGAAGAGGGTGGAGGAGGCATTGCATCCCTCGATGAGGCAGTTGTGGAAGATGAGGCAAAGGGCGCATGCGGCGGTGGTGGGGGAGGTGTTTAAACTTCGGCATGTTTTTTTTCGTAGCAGCTGAGAGTGAGTCGATAGGTAGTCCAGGGGATTGGGTGGCACTGAGGAAAGAGAAAGAAGAGAGTTTGATGTGGTGATAGCGGTGGTGGTGTCTGTAGCAGTAGTGGTGGTGTAGCGATGGCTTTGGGGCCAATGCCTGTGGTGTTATATAAATATGCATAAAACATTATCTTCGTTTGTACGTTACTAGTAGCATTTCTTAAGGGTATCTCTGTAGCTATAAATTGATTTTTGTTTACTCCACAATCTGTTAGTTTTGTTGGGTCTTAGAGTTTTTTATATAAACTATAATTTGAGAGTGTAGTAAAGGCAAACCAATAGGGAGCTTAGCGTAATTTTCCCTTTAGAGAGAGGAAGATGAAAAAAGGCCTTCTTTGGTTCAGTTGCGTGAAAGCAGTTTTCAAGAACTTAGAAAACGAGTCGCAGATTACTGTTAATTGTTCTTTGAAATAATTCATTTTGTAACTCTGTTTTTAGATAACAGTTTTAGATAACTGTCAACCAAATTTCATGCCAATTCTTACTACTGAGAACAGAAAACAATTCTGAAAAAAGTGAACCAAGCAGGAACTTTTAGTCCTTTCCCCCCTTCACTTCCTACTGCTGATGCTGATCTTTGCTGGCTAAATATATTTTGTTTGCAGATTCTACAATGGGAAAAGATCAACAAAGTGATACTTGTTCTACTTCTGCTGCTTCTTTAACTGATTTCTCTTCTTCAAATAAGAAGAGCAAAAGAGGAAAAGATCAAAAAAGCAATACTTGTTCTACTTCTGCTGCTTCTTTAACTGAAATCCATGAGGTCAGACATTGCCATTCTTGCAATAGTCCTTTTAGCCTTCTGATTATGTTGTTTTCTAATAAAGTCCTTAATTAACGCGTATGTTTTATTGAAGTTGGATGTCTTCTCCGGTCTCAGTTAAAAAGGGAATAACAAAGTAACTGTGTATGTTACATCGTGTAGGACTCAAATGAGCCTGATTCCGTAGGCCATACTGTCCAGATGCCCAATCTGATTCAGCCCAATATTGATCCAGAGAACTCAAATGAGCCTGATGCACCTGACGATGAGTTCGAGGATGGCTATCCAGAATCTAATAGGTGAGCTTAAATAGCTTTTTTTTTTGGAATCAAAACAGGTGTGGTTTCCTGCACAATAGATGCATATGGCAAAAACTAAATAAAAATGAATTGTATCATTTTGCATGACATTTCTTTTTGGTTCACATCACAGGGTGGTGGCGGAATTTGCCCGTAAGCTGAATTTAGACTGGGATGCAATGCAAGAAGATTTGAGACATGTACGGAGGCCAGTTTTAACATCTAGCAATGGCAAGAGTGATTCAAGTATGTATGCTTTATTCGTGAAAAATGTTTAATGATCTCTCATCGTGTAGGACTCAAATGAGCCTGATTCCGTAGGCCATACTGTCCAGATGCCCAATCTGATTCAGCCCAATATTGATCCAGAGAACTCAAATGAGCCTGATGCACCTGACGATGAGTTCGAGGATGGCGATCCAGAATCTAATAGGTGAGCTTAAATAGCTTTTTTTTTTTGGAATCAAAACAGGTGTGGTTTCCTGCACAATAGATGCATATGACAAAAACTAAATAAAAATGAATTGTATCATTTTGCATGACATTTCTTTTTGGTTCACATCGCAGGGTGGTGGCGGAATTTGCCCGTAAGCTGAATTTAGACTGGGATGCAATGCAAGAAGATTTGAGACATGTACGGAGGCCAGTTTTAACATCTAGCAATGGCAAGAGTGATTCGAGTATGTATGCTTTATTCGTGAAAAATGTTTAATTATCTCTCATCGTGTAGGACTCAAATGAGCCTGATTCCGAAGGCCATACTGTCCAGATGCCCAATCTGATTCAGCCCAATATTGATCCAGAGAACTCAAATGAGCCTGATGCACCTGATGATGAGTTCGAGGATGGCGATCCAGAATCTAATAGGTGAGCTTAAATAGCTTCTTTTTTTTTTGGAATCAAAACAGGTGTGGTTTCCTGCACAATAGATGCATATGGCAAAAACTAAATAAAAATGAATTGTATCATTTTGCATGACATTTCTTTTTGGTTCACATCTCAGGGTGGTGGCGGAATTTGCCCGTAAGTTGAATTTAGACTGGGATGCAATGCAAGAAGATTTGAGACATGTACGGAGGCCAGTTTTAACATCTAGCAATGGCAAGAGTGATTCGAGTATGTATGCTTTATTCGTGAAAAATGTTTAATTATCTCTCTACGTTGAAAGTCCCAGTCAAATTGTTACTTAGGTTTTCCTTTCCCCAAAATGAGATCTATCCACGCATGGATTAGGTAGTAAAAAAACATATCAAAATTGAACTTGGCATGGTTGGCAGGAAATAATATCATCAAATGCGCCAATTTTACAGACTTGGTCAAAAAGCTTTTCTCGAAGATCCTTTTCACTAATGCAGAAAAAGATTCCTATCCCGTTAGCTAAAATAATGGTCTGGACTGTCAATGTGCTTTTTACCATTCTGGTGGTCATCAAAGCTATTTCATTCCCTTTATTTAATCGGCATACTTTTATGTTGGGGTTTGGTTTACATTCTTCTTGGAGGAAATGCATGAGCAGGAAATCTTTTGCTGTGTCTATAGATTTTCTTTTACTAATCCTTTTCCTTATTTGAAACTTTCACCAAGTTTATTGATCTTACCTGTTATTAGGAAGGTCTTCATGACAATTGCATTGAGTTCTTATTCTTCCATTTGGGCTGTACCTCTCTTTATGTTCTTAAATATCTCTGTTCTGTCAGGTGCTTTATTTTTTTCAATTTTACTAAAAACCCTGCCAGGTCTATACCCCATGCATGTTATTTTATTTATTGGGTATTTGAGAATGATGTATTTTTTGTATTATAGTTCATTAATTTGGATGATTTCTATAGTTTTGTACGACTCATGATATCGTCTGTTCTTATGGCAGGAGACAAAAACCACAAGCCAAAGTGATCATCAAATTTTTGGGACTTGCATAGAACAGGGCTGTGTAGCAAACAACAATTTTGATCATATGTAAAGCTAGAAGATTTAGGGTCCGTTTGGGAACCATTGTTTTTGTTTTTATTTTGAGAACAAAAAAACAAGAACAATTCTTGTTCTTGTTCTTATTTTCTCAGCCAAGAGAACAAGAACAAAAAACATGTTTGGGGACAAAAAATACACATATTCTTTCACAATTTTTCCTCTCTACCACAATTCATTTTTTTTGAAAAATCTCAAAATGAACAAAAAAACAAGTTTTTGTTGTTCCCTTGTTTTTTCTACTATTCACGAAAACAGTTTTCAAATTGAGAACAGAACAAACAGTAAAAAGGGTTGCCAAACATGTTCTGTTCTCCTAAACAGTGCCAAAAAACAAAAAACAGAACAAAAACACAGTTTCCAAACGGGGCCTTAGCAATTGGGGTTCATATGTAAAGCCAGTTTGATGATTTCTATTAGTTTTTTGCGACTCATGATATATAGTTTGTTCATATGGCTGGAGAGATAGACCACTTTCGATAGTTTTGTACAACTCATGCCAAATAGTTTGTTCTTATGTCTGGAGAGACTGACCACAAGCTAAAGTGATCCCTAAATTGTGGGGACTTTGCATAGAATGGCCTCTGTAGCCAAAAACCATTTTGACCCTCTGTAAAGCTACAAAATATCATGTCCCATGCCCTCTATAGTCTATACTGCCATATTTCCTATGTTCTTGTATGATTTTAACTGAGATGGTTTTTTCTATTTTTTTCTTTTCTTGTCATTTCAATTTCCATTTTATGGCTGGGTTGAATAGGCACAAACTGGGAAGACACTTGATTGTGAGGCTTGTCGGTCAATACAGTGATACAATATTTTCTAACTTCATCTAAAAAGTACCATGTGATCTTCATCAAATCACAATTTTCATCTATGGGAGATGCAATAACTATATGTCATTAACTTGTTTAGTTCTATGCAAGAAGAACCACCCCAAAACTAGGGTTGAGCATATGAGGTAGGCCGCAGACAGGACTTGAGATTTACCAAACACATGAGATGACTGGTTTGTGCTAAGATGTCATATAATGAAGGTTCCATACCAATAGCTGGAGTCAAAAGTCAAGAAAGATGGTGCTTGTCACGCCTCGAATCCGAAAATCCGTATAATGACCTAAATTTAATTAAAATTCATAAAATATCAAATGGTCAAACTGGTCAACCGACATTGTTTACATGGTGCAATTCATTTTATTTTTTATTTTTTTTAATTCACTAGCGCGAAAGCAAAATAGAAATAATAAAATCACACACAAATCCTGAAATCAAATCAAATTACAACACGAACATACTAGTCCAAAGCCAAACAAGTACAAATCATAATAAACACGCAATCCCATTATTACATAAAGATGTAATTATTATAGGTTCAAATTCCACAAATTTCCAATAGCTCACGCATCATCCACCAACGGTTCTTTTCCTGAAAAATGTTAAGGGGTGAGCATAAATGGCTCAGTAGAGAAAAATCATGAAGCGTAAGATTCCGCAAGTATGTAAATTAATGAATACGTATAGGGTCAAGTCTCTACCCTAATCCAATGTCATGATATAAATGCATAAGGAATCACAATACAAACTCATGTAGAACAATTTAAATAATACCATCAAGATAATTTAAAAGTTCTATAATCACAAAATTAAAACCAATAATCTCAATACGAACTCAAATCCAACTATCACAACCGAGATAACATCAAATTCAAAATCATCAAATGGAAAAATTATGTCGTGAAACAAACCCTAAGACATGAACTACTTGTTCATCTGCCTAGCTGTCTTGGGGCTACTAACCCTACGGTGACGTCAACCAATCGCGCGATAATTCGAGGACTTGCACCCCGGGAGCTCCTTTGTCCCCCCATTGCTCACACCACACGACCATTTCCCAAAATCAACAACCAATCCACCATTCACAATTCATAATTCATAAATGTCATTCACATGCACACATAAGTAATAAATATATACGCACTCCATGACCCACCTAATAAAAATTCTATCGTGGCATGAATCAATGCATTTAAGCACATTAATGTAATTTCACAACTCATGTCAAAAATAACACAATATGATGATGAATCTATATATAAATATTAAAATGCATAAATGAAGATTCTTAAACTCACACGATACCCCAATAAATCCCTACCTCAACTTGATAAAATATCCAGTAAAATACCAACAATCAAAACAATATGGTTGTGTAGAGAATGAATAAACGAACGGTTCTCCCTTTACGCCTTCATTTGTACCCTGTTATGCCCGAAACCAATTAACACATATTGAATAATTTTTATATACATAACCATATTTATTTTTATAATAAGATTTGTCAATAAACATTCTGATATATATAAATATCTACTCAAAAATATTCCGGATTAATAGACAAAATTTAGCTACTTAATTAAGAATCGAAAAGTTCGGTTTCGAATACTACTGTAAAACGGACAACAGGTAATCTATGATTTTTAGAAAACTCTACAGGTTTGATAAAAATATGAAATTTACAGGATACACTCCAAACCTCTACGTAGGTCTACTGTAAAATTTTCATAAGCTTTAATCAAAGGACAGTGGTCCAAAATAATTATAAAAGACAGTTTTCCTAACAGTTCCGAAAACTGAACACCCTTAACTCCAAGATTTTTACAAAAATATACATGAATTATATGACTACCAAGATCTCCATATTTACATACTATATACTCAAGATCAGGTGATAAAATTATAAGTACAAAATTAGAATTATAGATAACTCAAATTGGTAACACAAGTTCCGGTTTTAAACTACGATTGAAACTGAACAGTTACTACTCAACAATTTTTCTTACCAGTATAAATTAACTTAAAATTCTTGATCTTTAGTACATATGTCCTAGACATATACAAAAGGTATAATAAAAGTTTCAAGATTTATAAGAATACAAAGCCATATGAAACAATTGGCTAAACCGAAACCGAAATCGGATCAGCAAGAAGTAAAATATCACTGGACAGTCTACTTCCGTGATTTTTAGAAAATTAACTATTTATCTAAATGATCTGAATTTTTTAGAGATGATAATAGACATATACAAAAACATACTGTAAAAGTTTCAAAAATTTATAAATAATTAACATGGTCTATAAATTGCTCAAACCGAGTAAAACAAAACGGTCTGTAGCAACAACAATATCCGAATAACATGTTTTTCCTAAATTTTTAATTAAATCTCTACTTATCTATAAATTCTGAAATTTTCAGGAACATATAATCACATACCTATATATGATCTGTAAACGTTTCATAAACTAATTTTGATCCGTACATATATTATAAATTAGAGATCTAAAGCCTTGATTTTCACTAAACATGTAAACTAGTAATTTGGAATTTTTGTAAAATAGAAATAAAATCAAGTAATGAACATCACATACTGAAATTAGTCTTAAATCGAAGATCGGAACACGTAGAACAACTCCTTAGTTCAGCTCTTGAGCAAATTCCCAAAGAAAACTCAAGAAAATGAAGGAGGGAGAAGGATAATGAAATATAGAGAGAACAAGGAACCCTCCTCAACACTTAGTCTTCCACTAACGTATACATATATCTACTTTGAGTAATGAAATTTGAGTGGAATGACACTTCATTATTGCCACAAACTAAAGCAATTTGATTTTCAAAAAGATGTAGACAATTGGAATAAAATGATGAAAGAATTGTGGATGACAATCCGGTTATACAACAAACATATAATGCATGTGTCCACTTGTGAATAAAATACAAAAAGACCCCAATATTTTAATAAATTGCAAAACAATCTTAACCTATGCATATACACATATATATACCAAAGCAATAATTGTTGGTTCAATTGAATAAAATTGTAACTTTAATTCTAATGAGTCCATGTACATATGACATGTGACCAAAAATAATAATTGTGACAATGGTTCTCAAATTTTTAATATAATTCAACTCCTCAAATTATGAACATATCAATTTACCCATTGGTTATTTACTTTCCAAAAACACTTCCAATAATTTTCATTATTAAAAAAATGAAAATACGCAATTTACTAATTTAATAACAAATATAACACGTAAGTCATGCTAACTACATAAACACGTTATGCATGAAATCACATAAGCACTTAATTGCAAATAATTTTTTTTTAAAAAAATTAGGACGTAAAATTACTGGACGTTACAGTGCCTAACTCCATATATGTTGTGGGACGGTGCCCACCTTGCCAACCATGCCAAACTTGCCTAAGTTTGTTTGTTGTTTTGCTTCCTCTTCACCTATAAATAGGGGAGTTTGGTATTGTATCAAATCACAACAAGAAGTAAGGAGAACCAAGAAGAGTTCCAAGTGTGGTGTAAGATATAGAGTGTTTGTGAGTAGAGTTGAGTTGAGTGGTTTGCTTTGTATCCTCCCCATCATTTTTTCTAAAGATAGTGAAACTCTCTCCCGTGAACGTAGGTCTCAATTGGACCGAACCACGTATATATCTTGTGTTTATAAATTTCAGTTGTGTGTGTGTCTTTGAGTTGGTATAGGTATAACAAGTGGTATTAAAGCTCAGGTTCACAATCATTCCGCACTTTCGAGCCTATTTCGAATCTATAAACTCATCCACACTACAACATATAATATATTGTTGGAAAGCTCATTCGAAGACGAACACGTCGGTATAAAATTTAGTCAATTCCGACGACGGATGCACCGTCACGAGCCACCTGAAGTTGCCGCACGTGAGACCACTTAGCAGTTGCCAAGTGTCGTTAGACACTGCCACGTCATCAATTTCCTGGAAATTACACTTTTGCCCTCCACCACTAATTTCGAAATTCCGGGCTCATTTTTAAGTTTGATTTGAGCCCAGTCAAAGGTGTTCTTAAGATTTTCGACCATTCCGGATGCAACGGTACATTCCGTTTTGCGTGATTTAGCTCCTAACATATCAAACAAGCCAAGTTGAGCTTAAGACCAATCTTATTCATGGAGGAATCGGGGCCAGGAGCTATGATTAAGTTAACGGCATCGAATTATACCATATGGAGACCCAGGATGGGGGATCTCCTTAATTGCAAGGATTTGGCGGACCCGTTAGAAAACGAATGCGCAAAACCCACGACCATAGTGGAGAAAGATTGGACCAAGATGCATAAGAAGACTATTAGTCAAATCAGATAGTTGATAGATCATAGTGTATTCCACCATGTTGCGCAAGAGACCAACGCCTACGAGCTCTGGAAGAAGCTCGAGGATATGTACCAGACCAATACTGCTCGAAATAAAGCTCTTCTAATGATGCGACTGGTAAATTTGAAGCTGAGGAATGAAATCTCTGTAGCCGAGCACACCAGTGATTTTTAGAACCTGGTGAACCAGCTTGCAACTGTAGAGTTGAATCTTGGCGATGAAACTCAAGCCCTACTTCTGCTTAGCTCCTTACCACCCAATTGGGAGACACTGGTGATTTCCCTCGGCAACTCAACACCGAATGACAAACTCACTAAGACGACAGTAAAGGATGCCATATTCAGCGAGGAAGCCCGAAAAAAGGAGGCCGACATGAATCAGACACATGCCCTCGTTACAGAAAACAGAAGAACTGGTAAAGGCAGAAGTAGAGGAATGTCTCGAACCCGCGGTAGGCCCAGCGATGACAGAAATCAACAGAAAGGTAAATATGTTTGTTTTCATTGCGGAATTCCCAGACATCTAAAGAAGAATCATCGCAAATTACAAAAGGAACAAGGACAAGGCAACAACCAGCCACAGAAGGAAGATCGCGACTCCATGGTCACTGTTACTGGAGATATCGATATATGCTCAGTCGATGAAGAGGTGTGACCCCACGTAGGAAGCAACGAAGTCGAGTGGGTGGTTGACACAACATTTTACCATGCCACTCCCCACAGTGATTTCTTTACCTCATACAAAGCTGGAGACTTTGGTACAGTGAGGATGGGTAACACGAGTTTCTTGAAGATCATGGGAATCGGCGATGTCCAAATCAAGACCAGTATTGGCTGCACTATGGTGTTGAAGGATGTTAGATATGTGTCGGACCTTCGCCTCAATCTCATTTTTGGGACAACTTTAGATAGAAAAGGCTACGGCAACTACTTTAGTAATGGCACCTGGAAGCTGATAAAATGAGTCATGGTTGTCGCCCGATGATAGATAAATGACACACTGTACAAGACCCATGTGAAGGTAATTTCAGAAAGTCTCAATGTAGTTGAAGATGAGACTTCACCGAATTTGTGGTACAAGAGGCTCGAACACATGGGGGATAAAGGGTTGCTTACACTGGTAAGGAAGAGACTAATCGCAGTGTCAAAAGGTATTCCACTAAACCCTTATGATCATTGTTTATTTGGAAAATATCATAGAGTCTCTTTCAACTCAACTACCAGAAGAAGAACATAATTGTCGAGTTTAGTACACACTGATGTTTGTGGTCCTATAGAAGTGGAGTCATTAGGCGGTAACATATATTTTCTCACTTTTATTGATAATGCTTCACGAAAGGTGTGGGTGTATTTTCTGAGAACAAATGACCAGGTACTCGATTACTTCAAGGCATTCCACGCCATGGTAGAGCGAGAAACAGGAAAGAAGTTGAAGTGCCTCCGATCAGATAATGTAGACGTGTACACTTCCAACGAGTTACGAGCATTTTGTTTTGAATGCGGTATCCGACATCAGAAGACGGTCCCACGTACCCCACAACATAATGGTGTAACCGAGAGGATGAACCGAACCATTATGGACAGAGTCAGAAGTATGATCAGTATGGCTAAGTTGTCAAAGCCATTCTGGGGTGAAGCAGTTAGAGCCACCGTATACCTAATCAACAGATCACCATCAATACCGCTGCAGTTTGAAGTGCCAGAGAAGATATGGACTGGAAGAGATCCCTCATACTCTCACCTGAGAGTGTTTGGGTGCAAGACGTTTGCACACATATCCAAGGAGCAAAGACAGAAGCTCGACCTAAAGTCAACTCCATGCATCTTCATCGGCTATGGAGATTAATAATTTGGATACAGACTATGGGATCCAGAATTGAATAAGGTTATCAGAAGCAGGGATGTTGTATTCCAAGAGAACCAGACATACAAAGACACTGCAAAAATCACAGAGTCTAGTGGTTCTAGTCCCAGTGTTCCAGACATCATCTCAGATCCTGCACCAGTACTGCTTACCCCGAATAATGAAGAAATACAGGAATAATCCCAGAAATAGAGGAGAAAGAAAAACCTGAGGGTGTTGAACAGGGGGAGCCACAAACCCTTCCACCAGAAGCTACAAAACCAGAAATAGCTCCTCTAATTGAAGATCCTCAGCCAAGAAGATCTAAAAGAGGTCAACCACTGATTTTGTCGAGGAGACATCCGGAATCAGACTACATTCTTCTTACTGAAGAGGGGGAGCCAAAATACTTTCAGGAAGTAAAAACCCATACAGACAAAGGTAAATGGGTGCAAGTTATGCAGGAAGAGATGAGTTCTTTGCAGAAGAACCAGGCTTACAAGTTGGTGAGACTTCCCAAAGGCAAAAAAGCATTGAAAAATAAATGGGTGTTCAAGCTTAAGAAATACGCCAATAGAAAGCCAATGAAGCACAATGCCCGATTTATAATGACCGGGTTAATTTAAATAATTTATTTTTCTTCGGTTTATATATATATTTTTTTATCTTGTGCATTACGTGGCATTGCATGTGTTTACGTGCATTAAGGATTCCATGATTTGAGTTTTTGGGTTCATTCCTATGTTTTGTAAAATTTTCATTTTTGTCGTTGACCGGGTAGTTTTGATATTTTAATTAAATGTGGGGGTTACTTTTGAGTTTGATAAAGATGAGGGTAACTTTTGCAATATATTCATTATATGTAAATGTGTGACCGAATTCCACATTGTATTTTTATTTTTTTTATCTTCAACTTTCCAAAAGCATATTCCTTCATCATTTAAAGGTGCAATCATACATCTATTATATTGACATCACTTTATGACATTATTGATGAAAGTTTTCAGCCATTATATTGATGTGTTGAGGTTAGCTTTTGCATATTCTCAACAATCAAGCAAAACCATTTTTTCCATCATTTTCTATTTTTCTCCTATCTTCTTTTCTCTACATTTTGGGCATCTTAGAGTGGGGATTCAATTTTGTGCTCAACTAGGAAGTTGTTCTACGTGTTCCGATCTTCGGTTTAATACCAATTACGGTATGTGATCTATATTATTTAATTTGATTTGATTTTTCAAAAATTCCAGATTGCTAGTTTACATGTTTAGTGAAAATCAAGGCTTTAGATCTCTAATTTATAATATATGTACGGATCAAAATTAGTTTATGAAAATTTTACATATTATATATAGGTATGTGATTATATGTTCCTGAAAATTTCAGAATTTATAGATACGTAGAGAGTTAATTAAAAATCTAGGAAAAAACATGTTATTCGGATATTGTTGTTGCTGCAGACCATTTTTTTTTACTCGGTTTGAGAAATTTATAGACCATGTTAAATTATTTATAAATTTTTGAAACTTTTACAGTATGCTTTTGTATATGTCTATTATCATCTCTCAAAATTTCAGATCATTTAGATAAATATTAAATGTTCTAAAAATCACGGAAGTACGCTGTCCAGTGATATTTTACTGCTTGCTGATCCGATTTCGGTTTCGGTTTAGCCAATTGTTTCATATGGTTTCGTATTCTTATAAATCTTGAAAATTTTATAATTCTAATTTTGTACTTATAATTTTATCACCTGATCTTAAGTATATAAGATGTAAATCTGGAGATTTCGGTAGTCATATAATTCATGGATAGGTTTGTAAAAATCTTGGAGTAAATGGTGTTCAGTTTTCGGAACTGTTAGGAAAGCTGTCTTTTATAATTATTTTGGACCACTGTCCTTTGATTAAAGCTTATGAAAATTTTACAGTAGACCAACGTAGAAATTTGGAGTGTATCCTGTAAATTTCATATTTTTATCAAACCTGTAGATTTTTCTAAAAATCATAGATTACCTGCTGTCCGTTTTACGGTAGTATTCGAAACCGAACTTTTCGATTTTTAATTAAGTAGCTAAATTTTGTCTATTAATTCCGAATATTTTTTAGTAGATATTTATATATATCAGAATGTTTATTGGAAAATATTATTATAAAAATAATTATGGTTATGTATATAAAAATTATTCAATATGTGTTAATTGGTTTCGGGCATAACATGGTACAAATGAAGCTGTGAAGGGAGAACCGTCCGTTTATTCATTCTCTACACAACCATATTGTTTTGATTGTTGGTATTTTACTGGATATTTTATCAAGTTGAGGTAGGGATTTATTGGGGTATCGTGTGAGTTTAAGAATCTTCATTTATGCATTTTAATGTTTATATATAGATTCATCATCTTATTGTGCTATGTTTGACATGAGTTGTGAAATTGCATTAATGTGTTTAAATGCATTGATTCATGCCACGATATAATTTTATTAGGTGGATCATGGAGTGCGGATATATTTATTACTTATGTGCGCATGTGAATGACATTTATGAATTGTGAATTGTGAATGGTGGATTGGTTGTTGATTTTGGGAAATGGTCGTGTGGTGTGAGCAATGGGGGGACGAAGGAGCTCCCGGGGTGCAAGTCCTCGAATTATCGCGCGATTGGTTGACGTCACCGTAGGGTTAGTAGCCCCAAGACGACTAGGCAGATGAACAGGTAGTTCATGTCCTAGGATTTGTTTCACGACATAATTTTCCCATTTGATGATTTTGAATTTGATGTTATTTCGGTTGTGATAGTTGGATTTGAGTTCATATTGAGAGTATTGGTTTTAATTTCGTGATTATAGAACTTTTAAATTATCTTGATGGTATTATTTAAATTATTCTACATGAGTTTATATTGTGATTCCTTATGCATTTATATCTTGACATTGGACTAGGGTAGAGACTTGACCCTATACGTATTCATTAATTTACATACTTGCGGAATCTTACGCTTCATGATTTTTCTCTACTGGGCCGTTTGTGCTCACCCCTTATCATTTTTCAGGAAAAGAACCGTTGGTGGATGATGCATGAGCTACTGGAAATTTGTGGAATTTGAACTTATAATAATTACATCTTTATGTAATAATAAAGATTGCGTGCTTATTATGATTTGTAATTGTTTGGCTTTGGACTAGTGTGTTCGTGTTGTAATTTGATTTGGTTTCGGGATTTGGGTGTGATTTTATTATTTCTATTTCGCTTCCGCGCTAGTGAATTATAAACAATGTCGGTTGACCAGTTTGACCATTTGATATTTTTATGAATTTTAATTAAATTTAAGTCATTATCCGGGTTTTCGGATTCGGGGCGTGACACGATTGGTCGTGAAATGATTCCAACAGAAGAAAGGAATCGACTTTGACGAGATTTTCTCACCAATGGTGAAAATGACCTCAATTCGAGTGATACTCGGATTGACAGCTAGTCTGAACCTGGAACTTGAACAGATGGATGTCAAGACAACATTTCTCCATTGAGATCTAAAGGAAGAAATTTATATGGAGCAACCAGAAAGTTTTAAAGGTACAGGGAAAGAGCATATGGTCTGCAAACTGAAGAATAGTCTCTATGGCCTCAAGCAAGTACCGAGGCAATGGTACAAGAAGTTTGACTCATTCATGGTGGGTCATGGTTACAAGAGAACTGTTGCAAATCAATGCGTTTACATTTAGAAATTCCCGGATGGTAACTTTGTTATACTATTGTTGTATGTTGACGATATGCTGATAGTGGGACATGATGCTAATATGATCAACAGATTGAAGCAAGAACTGTCCAAGTCCTTTGACATGAAAGACCTAGGCCAAGCTCAGCAGATTTTGGGCATGAAGATTGTTCGTGACAGAAAAGCCAAGAAATTGTGGTTGTCACAAGAGAAGTACGTTGAACGGGTGATTGAAAAGTTCAACATGAGAAATGTCAAGCCAGTCAGTACTCCACTGGCTAACCACTTCAAATTAAGCAAGCGATCATGTCCCTCTTCAACAAAAGAGAAGGAAGAAATGGAAACAATACCCTACTCTTTATTAGTTGGTAGCTTGATGTACGCAATTGTTTGCATAAGACCGGATATTGCTCATGTTGTAGGAATTGTGAGCAGATTTCTTTCAAATCCAAGCAAAGACCATTGGGAAGCAATCAAGTGGATTCTTAGGTACCTGAAGAGTACATCAAAACTATGCTTGTGCTATGGGGGAGCAGAACCAGTCTTGAAGGGCTATACAGATTCAAATATGGTCGGTGATGTGGATAACAAAAAATCTACATTAGGATTCCTATTTACTTTTGCAGGGGGAGCTGTCTCATGGCAATCCAAATTGCAGAAGTGTGTCGTTTTATCTACAACAGAGGCAGAGTATATTGCCGCAACGGAAGCTGAGAAGGAAATGTTACGGGTGAAACGGTTTCTCCAAGAATTGGGAGTGAGACAGAAAGAATACAAAGTACATTGTGACAGTCAGAGTGCTCTGGACTTGAGCAAGAATTCAATGTACCATTCCCGCACAAAGCATATAGACATTCGCTATCACTGGATACGCGAAGTGATGAAGTTATAATTGTTGAAACTTATGAAGATCCACACAGACGAGAACCCAACAGATATGTTGACAAATGTTGTTATTCGAGAGAAGTTAGAGCTATGCAGAGACATAGTCAGGATGAACACCAATTGAAGCACAACAAAAGACGTTCTCCTCCGATGGTATGGAGGGGGAGAATTGAAGGTTCCATTCCAATAGTTGGAGTCAAAAGTCAAGAAAGATGGTGCCTAACTCTAGCCTAACTCCATATATGTTGTGGGATGGTGCCCACCTCGCCAACCATGCCAAACTTGCCTAAGTTTGCTTGTTGTTTTGCTTCATCTTCACCCTATAAATAAGGGAGCTTGGTATTGTATCAAATCATAACAAGAAGTAAAGAGAACGAAGAGTTCCAAGTGTGGTGTAAGGCAGAGAGTGTTTGTGAGTAGAGTTGAGTTGAGTGATTTGTTTTGTATCCTCCTCATCTCCATCATTTCTTCTAAAGATAGTGAAGCTCTTTCCCGTGGACGTAGGTCTCAATTGGACCGAACCACGTATATATCTTGTGTCTATATATTTCAGTTGTGTGTGTCTTTAAGTTGGTACAGATACAACATATAATACAAATTTAACCTCTGCTTACAAAGGCTTTGCCTATCTGAGTTTGTGGAATTTAGTGGTTTACTGCTTTTCAATTATAGTTAACACATCTACTGGGAAGGTTGGAGTTGGACATGAGGTCAAGGTCTTTTTGGTTCTCCTCTCGTCCACAGATTCTTGAGATCACCTCTCTTCCTTGCCAATGTCAAAAAGGTGCCTGCATAGATGACCACTTATTAGTACCATATATATATATATATAACCCTTTAATCACTAAACAACACCTCTTAGGACCTGTTTGGTAGGCCTGTTTATGTTTTTTTGTTTATAAAGCTTGTTTGGTTAAGTGTTTTTGGGCCATGTGCTGGTTAAACAGTAAAAAAACACTTTACCCACTTACCCAAATTTTAGCCATATTCAATAAACATGAATTTGGTGTTTATTGGGCTGTTTGTACTGTACCCACTTGCCTGAATAAACACTTGTGAATAAATCTGAATAAACACTTGCGAACAAGCTTGTAAACACAAAACACAAAAAAGAGGGCCACGGATAGGGGCGTTCTAGGGTTCGTCGAAGCCACACACTCTTCTCTCCTACGCGATTCTAGATCGAAGAAGAAAGCTCCTCCACTCGTCAACTCTTTCCACAAACCCTAGATCGAAGAAAACTTCTCCGATTTTGGCAGGTTCGATCTCTCTCTTCGTTTTTATTTCATATAATTTGGTTTTGTTGAAATTTTGGTTGATTTTCGAAATAGTTTTGAGATTATTTGTTTGTGTATGAATGAAATTGAATGGAACTTTTTTTGATAGAAACCCTAATTTTTCAGTTCGACAATTTTTTGTGAATCGTTGACTGACTTTATTTTAGATAGTTTTATTTTTGGGTAGGAATGTGATTGAACGGAAATATTTCATTCTTAGGTTCACGAATGTTGTTTCAGTAGAAGCCCCAAAATTTTCATAGCAAGTTTTTTTATGTGAATCATTGATTGAAGTTCTTGATAGTTTTAGATGGTTTGATTGGGTAGGAATGCGATTAAGTGGAACTATTACATTTTTCAGAATTTATGAATGTTTTTCAGTAGAAGCCCCCAAAAAATTGGTAGCAAATAATTTTTGTGAATTATTGATTAAATTTTCTGTTAGTTTTAGAGAGTTTGATTGGGTAGGAATGAGATTGAATGGAACATAAATAATTCAAGGACATTTGTACTGTTAGTTTTCAAGAACTTGAGACATAGAGCTCATAAATAATATACCATTAATCATAAATAATTCAAGGACATTTGTACTGTGAAATTTATAAATACTTGATGGAACTTGCAAAATGGAACAACACTAAATTTACAAAATAAAAAATTCAACCTTACAACCTAAGCTTCAACACCGTAGTGACTACAACACCATAGACAAACAACAACAATAAAAGAATACTTCTTTACAATAAATTTCTTTGTAAATAAATCATTCCAATATATTCAAAAATACTATTACAAAAACTAATAAGAGAATAAATGTCCACGTCCTCCTTATGCCCAAGTCAAAACCTACAAACAAAACAGAAAAAAATATATATATATCATAAGAACTGTTCCATAAAACAAAATGAAAACAATAATATATAAGAATTTCGATTTGAAATTAAATTTTCATAGTAATATAATAATTCAATACGATATTCAATAAAAAAATTCAAGGCAACAAAGAACAACATTCTAAAAAAATGGCAAAAAGAAAAAGAAAAACCAATAGTTTGGCACATTGCCCTACTGCATACAGAATAATAGAGGATGCAACATGATAATAAAGACCTAGTAGATATTACTAAACATGAAAATTAGACTGTAATGTTTAAGCAGTATAACATGGCAATCGATTTCACCCTTCTGAGCGACTTAACCACGAGAACAAACTTGGCAAACTCATGAAAGTGTTATTTATTTCAAGATACATCTTGTATACATGAAGTTGCTTCAATTAGGGAAGACAATAGCTAAAAGATATATAACTGAAAAAGAACCTTTTGGTATGAGTTTACATTAACTTATAGAAACACATATATAATCAAGCAGGACAGTATTAAAACAACTGAATGGTAACCAATGTTATTTGCAATGAACTGGTTTAAGGGATAAAATTCTCATCAATCCCCCTTATACAAAAACATTTCCACCTCAACAAAGATAATGATTGCTAATAGAAGGCTTACCCCAAAGAACTGGAACTGGTATGTCCTCTTCTGATTTCTTTATGTTTCTAATATGTGGAAAAGAAAAAATGGTGAGAAATGATACACCACAAGGATACACACATACTATACTCAAAATGTAAACAAAGAGAACTATAAGTTTTCTATTGATAAAAACTATAGGACAAAAGAGCATGTAATACAGGCCTAAGAGTCCACAAAATTTTTTTGGACAATGCAATATAACAATTTCAAAAACTGTACAGAAAATCCGAACCCAACTAATCCATGAAGGAGACCCTGAAAACAATAGGTAAAAGACATATAGGTCACATAGGAAATATACAAAAACAATCCAATGCTAAAATCATGTTGTTCATATTCTTATGTATAGTGACAACAATTAAGGTGACCAAAGAACATATGTAACCAAGAAGATCACAGAAAACCAATGCCTGGATGAGAAATTAAATATGTGTACACACATATAATGTTTCTTCTCTGGATAAGATCTGAATCTTTTACAACAGATGTATGCAAACACCTTACCTTGTAAAAATAAGTTGCAACACTCTGATTTACTGTAAATCTGCATCCCGACCTTCAATATGCTGCCATTCTCGGCCATAGAGCTTTAAGGCTTCTAAAAATGAATTATGCTCTATCTCGGTAAGAATATTTAGATCCTAGCTTACAAGGATATATAGCTACCAATACAAGTGACCATCAAACAAACTGATCAACAAAACAAGATAAAATAAGAAAAAAATAAAAATATAGCAGACTAAGAAATTGGTCACAATATTTGCAGATTTAGAGGAAGGAATATGTAAATATCCCACTAGGTATGTCACCAAATTCATAGATATGCCCATCACACAAATTCTCTCCGATAATTCGGTTCCTAAAACAACCAAAAAATATATAAAATTTAAAATTGTAATTCAGATTAAAGCCACAACATTAAGATATTGTAGAACATATAGTCCTGCTACTTAAAAAACCCGAAAAAAAAAAAAAACAAATGCACCTAAGATTAGGCCTGCAGCAAGCCTAATCTTGTGGTCACATGTTCTAATCTTGTGGATTAAATGAAGAGTAAGAGTGAGAATGAATGATTAGAAGCTGTTAGATGACATGTAAGCTGTTAGATTCTGATTATTCTAAGTTTAGTTATTGTAATAGTGAAAATGTCCAGCCCAATTGAGCCCATCTGTCATCAGGCCCATCAAGTTTATGGGCCAGCAAGATATTTATGAATCCAATAATAAAGCCCATTCAGAGGAGGTATGTAATAAAGGACCCTGATTAAATGTACAGGAGGAAGTCCATTTAGGATATGTATATAAAGAAATTCCAAAAATTAATAGAAGGATTCGAAGAAGTGTTGAACATTTTAAGGTGTTTACACATTGGCGCCGTCTGTGGGAACGAGGGAGGTTCCTGATTTTTCAAATGCCCTTCGGTACCTGTAAAATCGCCTCCTTCTTCCCATCTCGAAAAGCTAAGTCTGTTTGACAGGCAAAAGACCCTCCACTTCCAAAAAACCTCCACTCACCGCCTCCCCGGACGAGAATGCCAGTCACCCGTTCACAGGCAGGCATTCTGCCCACTGAGGACAATCGTGCAGAGGACTCCCAGACCATGGAGCAAATTCTTCAACGCTTGGCGGCTGCAGAGGAACGTAGCATGGCCTTGGAGAAACAGAATGCAGAGATCAGGGAGAGGTTGGCTCCACCAACAGCTGCCTCACCGGAAGTTACACCTAACCCTTCGGTGGCGGCGATCGACCATTCTCTGAACCAACCTGAAGAGCACGCCGAATCTTCTCAGCGCTCGCGAAAGGCTCCAGCAGTCGACGAGTCTATAACCCCCCAGAAACTTCAAGCAATGATGGACGAGTTCCAAAGGAAAGTTCTCGGAGATTTGAGGTCTCGATCTACGGACGACATGGCCATCCAGGCGTCCACTGAATTGATACAGTCGCCTTTCGTTCAGGAAATAACCCAAGAGCCTTTCCCAAAGAAGTTCGTTATGCCACAGTTCACCCCTTATGATGGCACGCGGGATCCCGAAGAGCACATATACCAAATTCATCAGAAAATGACCATGTACGCCGAGAACGAGTCCCTGCTATGTAAGGTGTTCTCCACAAGCCTTGCTGAGGCCGCCCTATTATGGTTTAGGAAGCAGCCACCCCGATCCATAGGCAGCTGGCAACAGTTGACCAGGCTCTTCATCGCCCAGTATTATGGAAACAAGAGACAGAAGAAGACCATATCCTGCCTCTTCACCATGATCCAGGAGAAAGGAGAGTCACTGAAAAGCTTTCTATCCCGATTCAACATCGAGTCCTCTTCTGTGGATAATTGTGACCAGCACTCTGCGGTCGAGGCATTCAGGATGGCCCTCATTCCTGGAACAAAATTCCATCAATCCTTGGTGAAGCGCCCTCCATCGGGAATTGGGGAACTAAACTCTAGGGCCCAGGGGTACTTGAGAATTGAAGAGGAAGAAACTATCAGGCAGAGAAGATCAGCCTTTGTCGGCCTTGAAATTCAGTCCAAGGATCGATTGACCGATCGGAAGCGATCAACTCCACCGGGATCGTCTGCCCCAGCGGGATTATCAATCCAAAGCCATCCAAACGACCCAGGTTAGAAGAAAGGATAACACCCCTGAAGGTGAGCCTTGCAAAGCTTTACCAGGAGAACAAGGCCAAAGGGATTTTCCAGCAACCCCCTACCATGCGACAACCACTTGACCAGAGAGACAAGACAAAACACTGCGCTTTCCATGGTGATTTCGGGCACATCACTAACGAATGCCGCAATCTAAGGCAACAGGTGGAGACGTTACTACTTCGCGGAGTACTCCGGGATTACGTACAACGAGACAGGCCAAGAACCGATCAACGCGCCCCCGGCGTCCCTCCAAACCCCTCGGATGCACAACCGGTTAAAATCATCAATATGATTCATGGTGGCCCCCCACCCAAAGAAACCGAAGGATCGCGCCGAAGCTATCTACGGAAAGCCTACAAAATGAGAAAAGTCAACGAAATTAGTGAAGCCCGGTACAAGGCTGAAGAAACTCACATCACTTTCTCGGTGTCGGACCTTCGAGGCGTCCAAACCCCGCATGAAGACCCTCTGGTTGTGACCCTAATGGTGGCCAACTGCCTTGTGAAAAGAGTCGTGATCGATCCTGGGAGCAGTGCCAACATTATCACCAAATGGGCTTTCGAAAAGCTCGAAATCAACCCTTCTGAAATTATGACATCCCGGTGCCCCATCGCGGGTTTTGACGGCAGGCAGATCGAGCCGATCGGTGAAGTTCAGTTACCTGTGTCTGCCGCCCATAGGACCCTGAACGAGACGTTCGTTGTGGTGGACGCCAAACCCTCCTACAATCTGCTTATGGGAAGGGGATGGATTCACCGAATGCAAGGTGTGCCTTCAACTCTTCACCAGGTCATGAGATGCTTAAGCCCTGACGGTACAGGCACCATTGATGTCAAGGGTGACCAGGTGGCCGCCAAGGAATGTTATTCGGTCACTCTGAAGGAGATCCGGAAGGCTCAGGCCCCAGGGGTACCTCGATCGAAGGAGCAAAGTTCGTGCTCCAAATAGCAATTAAAGAATGGGGAGCCGGGCACCCCGATTGTGGTTGAACCACTACAACCGATCTGTGTTGTGCCCAACAGCCCGGAAAAAGTTACTTTTGCAGGTACAACCCTCACCGATTCTGAATTTGAAGAACTAACACAATTGCTGCAGGACAACTCCGACGTCTTCGCATGGGAGCATACAGACATGCCGGGGATAGATCCCGACGTTTCACAGCACTCATTGCATGTTGACCCAAACGTCAAACCAATCAGGCAAAAGCAAAGGCGAATGGGTGCACATCGGAACCAAATTATAGCAGATGAGGTATCCAGACTGCTCCAGGCCGGCTTCATCCGGGAAGTCAGGTATCCCGAATGGCTTGCCAACGTCGTGGTTGTCCAAAAGAAAAATGGCAAGTGGAGAGTTTGCGTTGATTTCACCGACTTGAACAAGGCATGCCCGAAGGATAGTTTTCCACTCCCAAAGATCGACCAGATGGTTGACGCTACCTCGGGCTATGACCGTCTAACTTTCCTGGATGCCTATTCAGGTTACAACCAAATACAAATGAACCCTAAGGATGAGGAAAAGACTTCCTTCATTACTGAAACAGGTACATACTGCTTTAAAGTTATGCCTTTCGGACTGAAAAATGCAGGTGCTACTTTCCAGAGATTGGTCAACAAGATCTTTAAAGGCATGATGGGCACAGTAATCGAAGCCTACATTGATGATACTGTAGTCAAGAGCAGAAAGAAGGAGGACCACATCACTCACCTGCGCCAAGTGTTCGCTACCCTCAGGTCCCATGGCATGAAGCTTAATCCAGCAAAGTGTTCTTTTTGTGTATCATCTGGGCAGTTCCTGGGGCACATCGTGGACCGGACTGGTATCCAAGCTAGCCCGACACAAGTCAAAGCCCTGCTAGAGATGAAGGAGCCCCGAACACATAAAGACGTTCAAGTCTTGACGGGAAGAGTGGTAGCACTTAGCAGATTCATCTCACGACTCACTGATCGCTGCCGACCATTCTTTCAGGCAATAAAGGTAAAGAAGGGAGAGATCTGGGGTCACAAACAATCGGAGGCCCTGGCGGGGCTAAAAGAATATTTGACAATGCCCCCCGTCTTGTCTACACCAACCCCCGATGAAGTCTTATACCTTTATTTGGCAGTATCCTCCGCTTCAACCAGCGCCGCCCTCATCAGAGAGGACGGGAATCTTCAAATGCCAATATTCTACACCAGTAAATCCTTGGCTGAGGCAGAAACTAGATACAGCAGGCAAGAAAAACTGATTCTGTCACTGGTGAACGCCAAGAGAAGGCTAAGGCATTATTTTGAAGCCCACCCGATCGTTGTCCCAACAGCTACACCCCTACGGGTTATTATGTCGAAGCCTGACCTTTCAGGGCGAATCTCTAAGTGGGCCATCGAGTTGGGCATATATGATTTGACATACATACCCAGGGTCTCCATCAAAGGACAGGCTGTAGCGGACTTTTTGCTCGAAAGTGAGACTGAGGAGCCAGACCCGGGCAGTGAACTGGATACATGGAAGATTTTTGTGGATGGATCAGCCAGCTCTTCCGGATCAGGAATTGGCCTAGAATTTTTAACACCTGATGGGACACGCCTTCATATGTCGGTGCAGTTGCAGTTCCCAGCCACAAACAATGAGGCAGAGTACGAGGCCTTCGTATCCGGTTTGAGGGTAGCCAGAAGCCTCAAAATTCAGTCCTTAGCAGTACACAGTGATTCTCAACTAATTGTCCGTCAGATCAACGGGGAATACGAAACAAAGGACCCGACAATGAAGTTGTATCGAGCGCTAGTTTTGAAGGAGACAGAAAGTTTTCACAAAGTTACCTTTACCCAAATCCCCAGGAATGAAAACTCTGAGGCTGACCACCTGGCTAATCAAGCTTCCTCAGCGGGAGAGGATCTAACTCGGGTTGCACTGTTGGATTTTATTCAGAGGCCCAGCATTCAAGAGCCCGAACGAGTAATGCTCATCCCATGGGAGCCCAGTTGGATGGATCCCCTGGTAAATTACTTACGTAATGGAACTCTTCCTGAAAGTAAAGCTGAAGCTCACAAGGTCAGGAGGAATTCGGCTCGGTACTCAATAATAAACGGGCAACTCTACCGAAAATCCTTTTCTGGTCCCTACCTGAGATGTATCACGCCGTCAGAATCTAGAGCAGTGATGCACGAGATTCACAGTGGAGCCTGTGGAAACCACTCCGGCAGCAGGTCCCTCGCCCATAAGGTGTTGTCTCAAGGGTACTTCTGGCCCTACCTTTCTCGGGATACCGAAGAATACGTCCGAAGGTGCAAGCCCTGTCAAATGCACGGGGATGCAATCCATCGCCCAGCTGAGTTCCTGCATCCCACTATAGTACCGCTCCCATTCGCCCGGTGGGGAATGGATATAGTGGGACCCTTATCGAAAGCAATCCGGTCGAATGCGTACGTCCTTCTAGCAACTGACTATTTCACCAAATGGGTTGAAGCAGAAGCCTATCCCACCGTCAAAGGGAGTCACGTCGTCAAGTTTGTATGGACCAACATTATATGCAGATTCGGGCTACCAAGAACGATCATGATGGACAACGGAACAAACCTGGACAACAAGGAGGTTAGAGCATTCTTTGCCGAACATGGTATCAACCAGAACACGTCTTCCGTCGGCTACCCGCAAGGGAACGGGCAGGCGGAAAGGACAAATCGAACTATATTCAACACTCTGGCCAAAAAACTTGAAGAAGCCAAAGGGGCCTGGTTAGAGAAACTGCCCGAAGTTCTCTGGTCATACAGAACGACCCCCAGACAACCCACGGGAGAGACCCCTTTTGCCATGGCGTACGGTGCCGAAGCTGTTATTCCGACTGAGGTCCGAGTTCCAACTCTCCGGAGTGAGGCCTGGGTCGAGGGACCAAGTAACCAGCATTTGGCTCAGAATCTTGATCTTCTGGATGAAAGAAGGGAGGCTGCCGGGATCAGGCTGGCTGCTTACCAACAGCAAGTCCGGAACCACTTCAATCAAAGAGTCAAAAGAAGAGAGTTCCAGATCGGGGACATGGTCCTTAGGCGCAAAATCGGGCTTGTAGGCAAGCTCAGGGAGCCCTGGGAGGGCCCGTACACCATCACTGAAGTCATCGGTCGCGGAGCATACCGAGTCCGAAGGAATATTGATGGCGGAATGGAACCAAACTCCCAGAACGCCTCTCGCCTCAAGAGGTACTACCCTTGATGGTCCAAGTCCTATTTTTACTTGGATCTTTTTGTAAAAAGGCTACAGCAACTGGTCATTAAAAATCATTATTATGGCCAATTAAGTAAATCATAAAATCTGCTGGTGTGCCCGAAGATCCTTGTTCCAAAAATAAACCAAGTGTTGAATTGACTTTCGCATGGCCTGAAGAGCCCGAAGTCACAACACAGATCCTGAAGTGATCATTGTTCCAAAAATAAACCAAGTGTTGCATTGACTTTCGCATGGCCTGAAGAGCCCGAAGTCACAACACAGATCCTGAAGTGATCCTTGTTCCAAAAATAAACCAAGTGTTGCATTGACTTTCGCATGGCCTGAATAGCCCGAAGTCACAACACAGATCCTGAAGTGATCCTTGTTCCAAAAATAAACCAAGTGTTGCATTGACTTTCGCATGGCCTGAAGAGCCCGAAGTCACAACACAGATCCTGAAGAGATCCTTGTTCCAAAAATAAACCAAGTGTTGCATTGACTTTCGCATGGCCTGAATAGCCCGAAGTCACAACACAGATCCTGAAGAGATCCTTGTTCCAAAAATAAACTAAGTGTTGCATTGACTTTCGCATGGCCTGAAGAGCCCGAAGTCACAACACAGATCCTGAAGTGATCATTGTTCCAAAAATAAACCAAGTGTTGCATTGATTTTCGCATGGCCTGAAGAGCCCGAAGTCACAACACAGATCCTGAAGAGATCCTTGTTCCAAAAATAAACCAAGTGTTGCATTGACTTTCGCATGGCCTGAATAGCCCGAAGTCACAACACAGATCCTGAAGTGATCCTTGTTCCAAAAATAAACCAAGTGTTGCATTGACTTTAGCATGGCCTGAATAGCCCGAAGTCACAACACAGATCCTGAAGAGATCCTTGTTCCAAAAATAAACTAAGTGTTGCATTGACTTTCGCATGGCCTGAAGAGCCCGAAGTCACAACACAGATCCTGAAGTGATCCTTGTTCCAAAAATAAACCAAGTGTTGCATTGACTTTCGCATGGCCTAAGGAGCCCGAAGTCACAACACGGATTCCGGTTAAGTGATGCATTAACTGTAAAACTTTGCAAAAATAAACAAAATAACCAATATTCGTTATAACTGTAAAAGTCAAAAGTCGACGGGACAAAACCAATTATGTTTCATTAAAAATGGGCCCCTGTGGCCAAGGCTTACAATGCATTTCATAAACAGTAAATGCTAAGGGACGACGCCGGTGCCTGATACATCTGGGTTCACTGAAACGATGGCCCCATCGGGAGCCGGAGGATCAGGAGGGGCGGTTATGCTCATTCCTGGGAGAGCCTTGGTCAGGAACTCGCAAAAACGAACGTCGTCTGGACCACCAACCGGATCGTCGTACGGTGGGGAAATGCCCAAACTCTCATCCAGTTCTTCCACCGAGGCAAAAGTCCTTTCTTCGACGGGTTTCTGCATGTCACTAAAGCATGACCTCCATCCAAACCCGATCCGGTATTGGGAGGTTTCGCAGAAACGCTTATACATTTCGTTCCCACCCCGGTGGCACATCTCCACCACCGACCTCTCCGTAGCGAGGAGATTCTCAATCTCAGCCCTCTCCTCCAGGAGCTTCGAATTGGAAGCCGTCAAGTTCTCAATATTAGCTTTCAGGCTCCCATTCTCAGCCTTCAGGGCCTCCGTCTCAGCAAAGAGAGCCCGCCGAACTGCTTCCATTTCCTTAATTTTGTCTTCAGCCGCCCGAAGCTGTTGCTCTGCAGCGATTGCCCTTCGGGACTGGACATCCAACTTTTCGTTGGATATGGACAGTTTGGTGGCGACCTTCATTCGAGATTCCTCTTTCAGTCTCAGGAGCTCGTTGGACTTCTTGAGCAAGTTGGAGTCCTCCTCCAGTTTCGCATTATAAGCTTGCGTCAGGTAGAGCATCTGCCAAAAGATCAAGTGTTAGCCTGATAAGGAAATAAATAAAATATTAAAAGCAATGGAGGAGTCTGTAGATTCAAGCACTACCTTCATAGCAACCTCTGGACCTGTCAGTGCCAACTCCTCCCGATCGATGTTTCTCAATCTCTTTCGGTCTATGGGTGTCCAGATCTGAGATCCCATAGCCCGAAGGGCAGTGTCGTTGTCAATTGTTGTGTGCCCTGCAACCAGAAAGTCGCCGCCCGGGAGTCTAATCTTCGGCGCCCAGGGCACGGGCAGCTCCTTTTCAGTTGCGGCCCCACTGTCATCTAGAACGATAGGAGACTCCTGCGTAGACGTTCGGGCCCTGACGGACCGTTCGGGTGGATTCTCCTCCGATCGGGGATGTCGCGCCCCCGTCAGGCTCGTTTCCCCTTCAACCAATCGGAATTCAGGGATGGGAACATCCACTGAGGATTAAACAACCTCCTCTGATCCTTGAGTAGGAGCCTGGCCGGTTTGCACATTTCCCATCTGTGGAGATGGAACTACCGGGATATTCTCTACTGGGGGCGGGATAACGGGAACAGCCGGAGGGGTTGGAACACTTTGTGATCCCTGCCCGGTCTGGATCTCACCGGGGGCTGAATTTGAGGCTTGAGGCCCGACTGCCCGCTTATTCTTCTTCTTCAACACCGCCTGCGGGATCCTCAGCATCTCTGTGGATAGGGCCTGCAAATTAGAACCTGTCAAGAAACTGGTACACATCCTCAAAGGCTGTCCCCAAATTTTTGATTTAAGCAATTCAAAACGGGTTCTGATATAGTTTGAGGTTTTATATTCATCGGGTGCTCCCAAAAACTCAAGCACATGGAGGCCCAACTTATCATTGCACTGATCACAGTTGCATACCCCCCTATGGAATGGCTTGAAAGAGGGGAAAAGGTGTTGGTTAAACTCATTGGGTACTTTGAATCTAGATGAGCTCGGGAGTCTCCAACTCCCGCTCACAAGGACCATCCTCTCTTTCCACCCTTTATTGGATTTTTCCGTACCATCACAAATTTTCCTCCCACTAATGGGAAAAAGGTTGTACCGGCCCCTGCACTCCTTCTGGGCCTGTATCTTGTAACAGAACAGAAGTTCCGCCAGACCAAGGTCAAGTCCCAGATCCCGATTGATCATCAAGATCATGGCCAGGACCCGGAAGAAGTTAGGTCCCACCTGAAGTGGGGCCAAGCCTAAAGTGGCTAAGGCATAAAGGAAGAAGGGCTGAATCGGGAATCTAATAACCTGAAGGTGAAAAGCCGACAACAAAATCTGATGGTCCAAAATTCCCTCGCCCTTCCTAAAATCATACTTTTTAGGGTAATTTTTGATAATCACCCCATCGGGTACCCCGCATTTAACCCTTAACCTTTTTAATACTGTCTCTACCCTGTTCATAGGGGGAATGGGATCAGCATAGAACTGATCCCCCGAAACCCCTGCAACCGGATTTCCGGCTGCTGCTACATTCTGGTTAACTTCAGGTGGGCTAGACACAATTGTCCTAACCACCTCCACTGAGGGTGAACTAAGGGATGCGTCCGGGTTTACAGAGGAGGGTAGACGGTCGCTACCCGACCGGGTATCATCACTATCAGACATTTCGAAAAGAAAGACGCTAAGATGAAAAGAAATAACTTACTCTAAGATGAACCCCGAAGGATTTCTGACGCTTTCCTGAGAGTGGAGGTAGACTCTGGCAATGATAAGTCAAGGTATCAAGTGCAGGGAGCTCTCTAAAAATTTTTAAAACTGTGAAACGGAATGAATCCATAGCACTGTAGGCATTATTTATAGAAGCCTCAGGGGCGCCTGAAAAGCCGTGCGCTCGGGAACCGAAACGTCACCTCGCTTCACGTGCGCCTCCCTTCTCACCAACCAAGGCCACCCGGACCACGAATTTCAAATGTTACAATGATTGTACAACCGTCGTATTAATTGTGTCAGCCACGTCATCCCGATCAGGGGTGATGTATCTTGTCCCCACTCTGTATCCTTTATAATGGGCCGGGAAGATCGACAACCCATCACAAAGGATAGGGCCTGTGTAATAGTGAAAATGTCCAGCCCAATTGAGCCCATCTGTCATCAGGCCCATCAAGTTTATGGGCCAGCAAGATATTTATGAATCCAATAATAAAGCCCATTCAGAGGAGGTATGTAATAAAGGACCCTGATTAAATGTACAGGAGGAAGTCCATTTAGGATATGTATATAAAGAAATTCCAAAAATTAATAGAAGAATTCGAAGAAGTGTTGAACATTTTAAGGTGTTTACAGTTATTGACATGTAAGCTGTTAGATTCTAGACTTTAATTTACACTCCTGTTTTCAGGTTCACATATATGTCGATTATCGTGAAAAGGTCATTGTCCGTTATCAGGTAAATTTAAGCAAACGCTTATCGATTTTTCGCTTATCGCATTATAAAAGTAACTTGTTCGAGGATACTGCGTTTTAACTTTGGGCATTTTGCATCTTCACTGTACAGTTGATCTGTCCTTCGAAGAGAGAGGTCATGGTGTTCGGAAGCTTCAAGCAGACGGGAACTCTTCTACCAAAAGCTCCCAAGGGATGGGGTTGGCGTACAGCTCTATTATTTGATGAGCTTGGCGATCTTCTCTAGAATGGGGCTCTTCGAATAGCTGCTGTCGTGCAGCTTCTCTGAGACGGTACATGGTAGTGCTTTGTACATATTTGAAATGTTGATGTCCTTTTCATATGTGAGAAAGGGCCACATTTAACCTTTACTTGTGTTGCCCTCCACTTCATGCAATTGTTTAGACAGTAAAAGAGGACTGAAAACAGATTCATATCCCAGCATTCACAATTTTATGCAATATCAATATTGTTGCCCAATAAATGACTCTAGAGGGGGTGAATAGAGTCTTAGCTTAAACAATGGAATTTAATTCGATTCCTATTTGATAAATGTAATTGCAATGCTAGATGATTTAATATAAAAACACAAAGTAATATAAATCAAAATAAGAGTAGAGAGAGAAATATAAATACTTGGACAAGCGATTTTAGCGATGTTCAGAATACATTTGATTCATACGTCCCCGGCTCAAGGTTCTCTTGAGAATTCCCAAATCCACTATGGCTTCTCCTTACGGGTGGAGAGCAAACCTTCACAAGAAGCACACCACTTCTCCTACCACTTCTCCTTACGGGTGAAGAGCAAACCTTTACAAGAAGCACACCACTTCTCCTTACTAAGAGAACACCCTCTCTTAGCCTAAAATTGGGTCACACCAACCCTTTGAATACCATGATCTTGTACAATAAAATATCTCTCAAAGATTGATTTGTACAATTGTAGTTCTCTTTCTCACAAGACTAGAGTAAGAATTTGAATAAAAAAATGGAAGCTCTAGACTTGAAAATATATGAATGGATGATACAAAAATATATATGAAAGTGTATGATTGAGATTGCAAGAGGTAATTTATAAAGAGAGTTTTAAGTCCTTTTTATAGCAATCACTTTCATCACTTTTGGCATAAAATATGTCAAAAGTCTCATAGAGCCGTTTGAAAAGGCAATAGAGCAGTTTTAAAGCAAATCAGGAAAATGGGGTGAGCTGAGTCTCAAATGGGGTGGGCTGAATCTCAAATGGGGTGAGTTGTGCTAATTTTTAAACCCAAATTAAATAATTGAACATTTAAAAAATAGTTTTATGAAGTGAATGCATGTTCAATTAAATTTCTAGAGCTTCAAAGATAATTCAAATAATTACTTTGACAGTTAAAATCTAAGCACTCACCAACCTATCTACCCAATCTTCAAGTAGTGGTTGATCCTATTTGAAATGATTAACTTTAAGCTTCAATCTCTTTGCTCTTGATCATCTTTGAACTTCAATCTTTTTGCATTTGATATTTTTGTTCGTTCGCTTTAAATGGTAACGCCATGATCTTTTTGTCCGCGTGATCCATGATATGATTTTCCTGTTTCTACAAGTTTGGACAAATACTCATTGTATTCATTAGTACAAATACATCATTAATGATTTGTTATCATCAAAATTACGGAATTACCCTTAGATTAAAATCTTAAGGCCAATAAATACATTTTGTCGCTTTGTATTTTATTTTGTTTATATTTGTTGCTTGTGTAGTGAGCCCAAAACTGCACTGTGTGAAGTGATGTGATATTTGCTTCTTGAATTTTGATATTTTTTTATTTTTATTATTATTATTCTGTTCGGATTCAGACTCGAAATATTGTAAAAGGGTTATATTCGGTGAGGAAGAAGATGAAAGTATAATGGTTTAAGGTCATAAATGGAGTCAAATAATTCATGTTATTGTTAGGTGAATAAGATGATTAAAAATATACAAGTTTCGAAGACTTGAAGAAAGACTTTCTACCTTTTTTTAGATTTAAAAAGAAAATTTTAAACCCGTGGACAGGACTTCAATGAATTGTTATTATTGAATATACGAATATATATATATGTATATATATGTATTTGATTTCCAAAAATTAAATAAATTGTTATGGAGCCCAGATTGAAGTTTTCATGGGCAATGCTGGTAAACTGTTCCAATAAATTGTGTATTTCATTTTGGTTATTCAAAATTCAAACTTGTGAATAAGGTTATGGGTCTTCCCATCCACCAAAACCAGGAAAAAGTTATTCACAAAATTTGGAAAAAGAAGTTCTAATTTTTTTTCCCCAACATTATCTTTCCTTCTATAGTTTTTCTAAAATACTTCCACTCAAATTTATTTTATTTTTCACAAATTTGCAATTGCAAACCAATTTAATCATTATTTCTGAAATTAAGATTGTAATAAACAACAACACCAACCATTTTTCAATGGGGAGGTGCTGCCGAATTTTTTTCATTTTCAAAAGTGTTCATGATGAACAATACCAACTTGTCATAGAAGATATTTGGTAAATAAGTGTCTTTCAATTGCCGAAGATTTGTCATCATTAATTTTTGTATTTTGAAAAAACAAAAAAAATACATTTGAAGTCACCAAACATGTTTTTCTATTTCTGTTCTTTGAAATTCAGAATAAACAGACTCTGCCAAACATGTTTTTCTGTTTCTGTTATGAAAAACAGAGCTCTCTCAAACATGTTTTTCTGTTTATGTTATGAAAAATAGGGCTCTACCAAACGTGTTTATTGATTTTTAATTTTTTAATTTCGACCCAAAAAATATCCCTACCGTCTCATGGGACTGCTGAGACGCTTTCAGTATCGGCTCTCTAGGGCTCCTTGAAATCTCTAAACTTTATTTACACATTCAGAGCAAGAATCTCTTTGTAGAAATATATCTAATGATGTCGTGTTTGACAACATAATGAAATATGTTTCTCTCTATTATAAGCCATAAACTTACTAATAAGGTTGTAGAAGAAGTAATCACTAATGAGATGTTGATCCCATGACTGTGGAAATTTGATTTGTAGGTTTACTTTGGCTGAATTTTTTTGTCACCGAAAAATATTGGCTTAAATCAAACATACTTAAGTTTTTGGATGAATAAACAAAAAAACAAAAAACGTATTTTTTGTTTATTTCAACACAAACACAAACACAACTCTACCAAACAGACCATTAGTGTTCCAAACATCCAACATGCTGAAAGCCGAAGTTGTTATTGAGTGAAGCCATATGCCTGCTACTAGAACCCATAATGCATATAAAGCTATATTCAATTATGTTTGCTAACCTAAATATTCAGGATAAATTTATCATTCTTGAATTATATTAACATTTTTTTCTCTCATTTGTTATATTATTTAACCATTCAACTTGATTATTTTAGTAAATATCTCCTCTAATGAAATTCAAATAGAGTTATAAATTGTAATTATATTTTTAGAAATAATTAACATGTTACTAAAATTGACTTTGAATTAAGTAATAAAACTTGTTATCCTAAGTTTAAATTTTTTGTGCTAAAATAAAAAACTTCTTTTCATAGAATTAAACATATTCAAAAAGAATTGACCAATAACTTAAATAATACAAAAAAAATACTTTTTTTCTTCATGTTATATATATATATATATATATATATATATATATATATATATATAGATATAGTGTTGAGTATTTACTTAACCATTTTTAAAAAAATTAGACTTCATTTTTATCTATAAAGCATAAATGCATTATTTAATTAATTAAATTTAAAAATTACGTGCAAATTTATGCAACTTTGAACAAGGACTTGCCATTGAATTAATAATTAATATTTCCAAATATATGTTAATGAAAAAATGCGTTAATCATAAATTGAATAAGGGCATTGTGGTCATTTAGGAATTTTTTTGTAGATAATGGGACAATTTGCAACAAAAGGAGTTAGTTGCACAAATTATAGTTCTAGGGGATTATAAGCAAATTAGGCAATAGTTTAGGGGAGTTTGTTGCACTTTACCCCAAAAAAATGAAAATGGTAAATGGTTTCTCTCACTCTAGTTATTCCAAACCCTAATTTATTTTACAAACCCCAGCTTTCCAATCGATCTACTTGTAGCGGCGACCCTCTGTCTCTCCATCGCCCGGCGTTCCCTTTCTCATTCTGGATCTTCACCTCACTCAAAGACCCTCCTATTTTTCTTTTGAAATATACACACGGATATATGTATATATATATATATATATGCACCACCGAAACGATAATCAATCTGTTTCACCTCTGTCTCTTCCATCCACAATCACCTCCTTCATCCCTTGTTAATTTTGAATGTCTTTCTTTACCCTCTTCACAAATAGGTATGATTTGCTCTTCAATTTTGATTTGAAGTTTTAAATATAATTTTAGGATCTTCAATGCTCTGTTGTTAAATTGGTTCACTTATATATATTTATAATACCCATATATTGATATGCGTTCATTGTTTTATGATTTTATTCTTAATTTGATTTATAGATGTGTGTGGCTTCAGTTAGGGTTTTGAAATAGTTTTAATTTGATTTAATCTTTCTTCAAAAATATTGCCGTTAATCTCCATGATTGAATATGAATATGCAATTATGAGTTAGATCAAATCTTGTTGGCCTCTATGGTAGAATGAGTCTGTAGAATCAGTCTGGGGAGGTGTTAACCCACTCTTGGACTTAGCCTGGTATATATATACATATATTTGGTATCGTAGGTAGGTCCTTTGATTGAGGGCATAATGGCGGCTACCGTGACTATTCCACCCCACAATTCCAGTGAAGATTACTTTGTGCTTGTTTATGTAGAGCCCCATGAAGAGTGTCATCTTCCTGATAAGATGCAGTTGACTGTGAATGTAGCGGTGCGTTACCGCTCAACAGACCCCAGTAGTGTTGGTATTAATGACGTCCAAGGCCATGATACACGCACTCATTTCCAGTTTCCGGTACACGTGTTAACTGGCGACGACGCCTCGCCTAAATCCTTGTCATGGGAAATCATATGTCTAGTCATTTCTTTTATGAAAATCCCTTTTCCCTTAGACAGGCTTCATTGGTCACAAAAGGCAAAGAACCATCTTAAGAGAACCCCCTTAACCCCATTGATGGACCAAAATGATATGATGAAGCATATTTTGGATTATGCCCGTAGTATGTGCTCTACACCAGATGATGATGGTGTATGTTATGGGCGACCTGTGATTGTGTGGATTGAGAAATTTGTAACGATCCCAGACCCCGAATTCAAGGCATGGTCACTTTATAAAGGCGATTTTTACCAGGAATATTTGGAATTGATCACTCAACGGCCTTTAAGGGAGTTACAAGTCCAAGACTCGGAAATTAGAGAGTCATCCCGAATGATGTTCATACCGGCTGCCAAGTCATCAATTGAGGCATTGGAGAAGGTGAAATTGGAGGGTGGTGATGGTGAGGGGCTTTGTAGCATTTGCCTCAAAAACTTGTCGATTGGCTCAGAGGTGATTCGCATGCCATGCTCTCATGTGTACCATGGAGACTGCATTCAGACTTGGCTCGAAAGGAATCACAGCTGCCCCTACTGTCGCTTCAAGTTGCTCTCTAGAATTGATCTTCTTCTCCTTCTTCACATTACAGTTGGATATATTAATCGTCGTCGTTGACGTTTATTTGTTATTTAATTACTATAGTATTCTTTCCATCATTGTTATTATTTATTTCCATTATCTTTGTCTTATCATTGAAACAAGAGGAGAGGCAACCATTGTTTAGCCATTTTTAAAGAGTAGTAATTATAAATATCCCTATAGCGTTGTTGATGACTCAAAAGCATGCTTGAAACTTAGTACTTGTGTTCTAAATAAAAGAAAGCTTCTGATAGATGTTTTTGTTGTAAATTATGTCTTGTATTGTATTATTGTTATCCTAAAGTACAATGTTTTGAATTATCATATATTTAATATGAAACATGAACTAAAACACATGAATATAAATTTCCCCTGGTTGACAGTTCAAATATATGCTTTCCTAGACCAGACCATGGTCTTAAATAAATTCAAAGTTTGTTGTGGATCGCAATTTGTACCGCCTCGCCAGAGCTCCGCCGGGTTCCACCCCTTTACTTAGGGTTTGGGAATGCTTTTTATTTCGTAGCGGTGGGTTCGATGAAAAAAATTAAATCCATCACACGTTATGGGGCGGGTACGAATTTTGTTAAATATTTGTTATGACCTGCCCATTATTATTAATTTTATTTTAGTTTTTACTTGTTATAGATAAGATTTTTTATGAATCATAAATATTTTATTAGTTATTATTCATTCTTTTTTTATAGGGCTCATTATCCAAGACTAAGGGAAAATGAGTCTGGCAAGTGTGATACCCCCAAATTTTTGCACATGAGTTGGCCAGCTCACACGCGAACATCAGAAAATACCATGCAATTGATATACAAAAACACATAATACAATAGAAATTTGTGAAATAAAAAAGATCATATCAGAAGCAACACTACCGAAAGTAGGAATGAAGTAAACAAATACGAACAAAACGAGATAACAAAAATCATAGCGGAAGCAACACTAACGTGAAATCTTTCAAAAGACTTTAAAATACAACCTGAGAATCCTGTTAAAGAAGGATTACTAAATAAAAATTATATTTTTAATAACCGTGCATAACTAATATACATTGTAAACCGAAAGTAGGAATGAAGTAGACAAATACGAACAAAACGAGATAACTCAAATCCTTAACCCAGTGGCTGAAACTGTCCCGGACCTGAAATATCAACAACAAGGTGGGTTAAACCCACGAGCATACACATCTCTGAACGAAACAACATGGATAGATAGACCCTATGTAATAAGATTTATTTTTCACTTTCCATAATTTTTTTAGAATGTTCCTTTTTACATAACCAAATAAAATATATATAATTATGTATATATACTTATTTATTTTTAAATAACCAATGCATCTCATGCATAAACATATTTTATAATATGTATATCACATAATCAAGTAAAATATATATAATTATACCTTTTAGAATAATTAACAATGTTTCTCATGTGCAAACATATTTTATAATATTCATCGCATATTGGAATAAAAGATATATAATTATACCTTTTAAAATAAATAACCAATGCATCTCATGCATCATCAATAACATATAAATGAATCTGTTAATATTCCTTATTATTTCTTTATGCTAAAAGACAACTCTTTCAAACCATATTTTAACCACGTACCTGACAATTCAATCATGTCGTGACAACTCAATCATATCCCGTGGTACTTAGGAGACTACATTAATAGTCAGCCTCCCTGTGGTTTCTTTAAAAACCTCCATCCAAAATTATTTAATTAAATAATAAGATTTACGAATTTATCAATTCTATTTTAACCACATACCCGACAATTCAATCATGTCATGACAACTCAATCATGTCCCGTGGTACTCATGAGATTGCGTTTATTTAAAGTAGGAATGAAGTAGACAAATACGAACAAAACGAGATAACAAAAATCATAGCGGGAGCAACACTAACGTGAAATCTTTCAATTCTATTTTAACCACATACCCAACAATTCAATCATGTCATGACAACTCAATCATATCTTGTGGTACTCATGAGATTGCGTTTATTAGTCAGCCTCCTTGTGGTTCCTTAGGAATCCTCATTTCATAATTATTCACATTAAATATTATGATTTAAAAGTGCATCATATGCATCACTGAACATATAATAAGTGAGTATTTTATACCTCACTTCACACATGTATGCTTATTAGCATAATAAAAGTAAACATCACATACATCCCTGTGCATCCCATGCTTCACATATGTACACACAATCATAAATAATGATTTAAAACAACATAATAAACCATTATATCCAATAAACAACAAATATCAACTTTCATAATGTAATCATTGATAAATCATTCTAATGAATATATTTAACACCATTATAAACTTAACATATTTTATGATAAGTTAATAATGAGATTCGAAATCACAATATTACTTATTTAAAGTTTAAGGATCCAAAATATCTTTTTACCAAAGATATGGGGTCAAACTGTAATTACAGTGCAGTACAGGGATACCAATGGAACTTCAGCAACTTTCGGGGATTAATGTGTATTTTCCATAAAGTATAGGGTTCACACTATAATTAGTATAAAATTAAGTGGTCAAACCGTAATATAATTAGGGGTCAAAATGGAATTAAATTAACGTTCAGGGGTATATACGTGATTATAGAAAACGTTAGGGGTTTTAATATAATTTCAGGGAAGTACTCATGCTTACGGTGTGCGTTATTACACTAGATAATTTCTAATATAGATGAATGATTCTGATTAGTTTTTGGTATGATTACTATGTGCACACATATACTAGATTATAACCAATAACAACAATCTATTCCAAGGGCTAGGATTAAAGGTTCATCAAATCCTATCGTTATAAAATTCAGTGTACCATAGTAAATTAAATCCGCCCATACTAGATTCTAGCATACATATATATTTAAATCAAGGGTTAGGATTTAAGATTCACATAATCCTATTGTTAGAAAAATGACTGTACCGTAGCAACAGATAACAAACCATACTAGATTTTCAGAATATATATAATTTACGAAAAATGCCTTAAAATTTCATAAAAAAATTTAAAAAACCTACTTAAATAATTTTAAATATTAATAAGACTTCTTAACTAGTATTTGATGAAAATTTCATGATCACATATGTATTTTATAATTAAAATATAATTTAAAGATAATATGAAATATATCATAATAATCATTAAACATTCATCTAACCATATATATATATGCATTTATATACATGATAACACTTCTATATTTATTTTTATAGAAAATTAGCTATGTATAAATAATATATATCTATTTATACATATTATTTCACAAAGATCTTGGATTTATAAATCCAAATGGGTATAATAGAGTTGTAATTTGTCTTAAATTATCTGGCTTTGATTTAATAACTTCAACCTCCAATCCTTCCAGAGCAACTTATTCTCTCCAAGAACCCTCTCTATTTTCTCTCCATTCTCTTTAAAACTTTGAAGTCAACCACCCATATGAAATGCAAAACTTCACCTAATAATTCTACTCATTTAATTCTTTTAAAAAATACATATGGGCTCCTCCTTCAACTTTTGTCCCCACCTTTCTCCACATTTCCCCAACTTTCCCCCTATTTACAGTTCATTTTCAACCTTTATTTCTCTCTCATCATTATTCATTTCTTTTCCCCTTTTTTCTTTTATATAACAAAACCTTCCATACTACATACACACCAACATAAATATATATATATATATATATATATATATACATACATTTATACTTATACATCTACTTACACACTTTACCACTATTAAATTACAACCCACAATTACTACATTACACATCAGAATTATAACTTGTACACATACACACATAATAAATTCCAAATTAATTAAATGCATAAATTAGGGTTATTACATTCTTCCCCCCAAATAAAGGAATTCCATTCCCGAAATTCACCACATACCCGAACTAAATAGCTCAGTAAGTCACATGAATTTCATTCCCCCACATTAATATAATAATGCATATCCTCATATCAGAGAAATTCCTATAGCGTGAAGAAAATAAAAAATAAATATGAACCCTTTGCATATTATTCGACATAATTAGATAGTGACGTTCAAGATCTTTTCTTTTAAAAGAACATCTCATGCTGAGATATTCTTCACGAACAGAACTGAGGTGTGCATCAGTAGAGCCAAGAAATTCATTGTGAAGGACATCAATGAACCATATGTCACCAGTCGGATCCTGTCAGTAATTACAAAAGGACCCATAAAACGAGGTAATAATTTTACCTTATTTCCAAACTGTAGTTTATCCTTTATAGGATACACCATGAGTAAAAACTTGATACCCTACTTTAAACTCTAATATTCGAGTTTGATAATCAACATAACTCTTCTGCCTTTCCTGAACAATCCTTAATAAGAGCAATCTTCTATGAGGTGTCTTTGATAAAATCAAAATCCAAAAATCTGTTATATTAAACTTTAAGCCAACATACCAGAGATCTACATGATCAACTGTACAAAGCTTCAACTAGTGACGACCAATAGTATTTATATAATTATAGTTATAGTCAAACACTAAAAGGAATGACATATAGAATTCCCAACTGTCCTTGAACTCAAGGATACAAGCTCGAAGTATATCCTCTAACAATTTGTCAACCCGTTCTGTATATTTCCACTCCATATTCCAGGCCAGTTGTAAACTTGCTCAAAACCAATCGTGTTGGCTTTGAAATTTACTTTCGGCAAACAATTCCAAAATTGATGATAACAAACCATTGAAGAGTGTTTGATACTAATGAATTATCAAGTTTATATTTTCAGCAAAAGACAGGTGAACGACTCAGAAATCAAACTCGGAAAAGAAACGACTCGAAAAGCAAGCTCGGAAAGAAAGCTTGATTTAAAGCGAAAAGCTGTGAAAGAAATTGAAGCGCAAATGGCAAATCAATTCATTCAACGGCAAAGACGAAAGTCGAAGACTCAAGACTCGGGCTAGATAGGTCGGGGAGCGATCATTGTAACAAGGTAATTTTATGCGTCGATATTATCGTATAAGCTCAAGTATAAAATGAACCGAACTCAAATGGAATGAAAAATGTTTTACCGAACTTAAACGGAAAGAAAAATATTTTTATTAAATGTTTTTCAAGTTGTAGTCAACTAGAAAAATCCTTTGTATTTTCTAGTAGTCGACTAAAACAATCAGAAGCTACATGTTTTTCATCCACATCAATCTAGTCGACTAAAAGAACTTTGAGTCGACTAGACTACAAGAAGTAGTCGACTAGAACTCATTCTAGTCGACTAGATGAATCAATGTAGTCGACTAGAACTCAATCTAGTCGACTAGATGAAGCTTTGTAGTCGACTAAAAGAAATAAGTAGTCGACTAGTTGCACCTTAAAACCTGCAGTTTTATCAGAAAACATTTTCCATGTTTTGAGGATCGTGCTTAATGGTTTTCAAACGGCTCTTGACTCTAATAATTCAATACTCAATGTCTTAACCCTAATGCAATGCTATATATAGAATAAGATGAGTATATTGAATGTCAAGAGAGTTGAATCAAATAGAGAAAGAAGTCTTCATCTTCTATAGAAATTTTTCTGCAAAATCCATTGAAAGCAAGAAGCAAAAATCTGATTTTCTGCAAAATCTTTGAAAATCAAAAACTCTTGTTTCTCTTCTTATTCTCCAAATATTATTCATTGATATATCCTTTGAGAATATATTTCTAGAGCTATTCAAAAATCACCAAAAACACTTGAGCTTATATTGATTTATCTTCCATAAAAACCTTTGGGTTTTGAGTGTTTTTGTTCTTGAGTGATTTTATTGATTACATACGAATTTGTAATCTCGGACAAGTGAAGTCCACCGTTTGTTCAAGAGAGGATTGTTCTCTTGATTGAGAGACAAGCTCGAGAGGCTTGTGATTGTAAAGGTTTGCCATTCCACTTGTGAAGGAAGGACCATAGTGAAAGGATCAGGAAAAGTCTCAAGAAGGGGTTCTTGAGCCGAGGAGTAGGAGTTACCGAACCTCGAAAAATCACGGTGTTAATCTCTCTATCTCTCTCTCTTTATTTCATTAATTTGCATGTTATATTTAATTGAATATCTTGTATGCTAATTAGTCTTGTGATTAGTTGTTAGATAAATTGAATTGAATTTATTCACTTGATTATTGAGGAAATTGAGTATTGAATATATATATTGTTCCAATTTCGAAAAGGAGTAGAATTATTTTTGAACACCCTATTTACTCCCCCTCTAGAGTTAATTAGTGACTAACAATTGGTATCAGAGCCTAATCTCTATTAATCGTAAACTTAACCATCTTAGAGAACGATCATGTCATCTAACTTAGTCACTCATGTTGAAGGACAATCGAATAATAGGCCCCCATGGTTTGATGGATCAAACTATCGGTATTGGAAAACTAAGATGATAGATTTTCCTCAAGCTATTGACTACCAAATATGGGAAGTAGTTCTTGAATGACCATTTGTACTAACTAAAATTGTTGATGGAAAAACCGCCCCCAAATTACCCAATGAGTGGGATAATGATGACCGTAAACTCATGTCGTACAATGCTAAAGCCAAAGTAAATTTAAATTGTGCTTTAAGTCCAAATGAATTTAATCGTGTATCTACTTGTTCAACGACAAAAGAAATGTGGGATAAACTTGAGGTAACCTATGAAGAAACATCTCAAGTACGAGAATCTAAAATTGACATACTCATGCATGAATATGAATTGTTTTCTATGAAAGATGATGAAAATGTGAATTATATGATGTCTCGCTTTACAAATATTTTGAATGGACTAAAGCATCTTGGTAGAATTGTTCCTAGATCCGATGCGTCACGAAAAGTGCTTAGAAGTCTCCCGGCAAAATGGGATGCTAAAGTAACGACTATCAAAAAAGCTCATGACCTCAACACCATGAGTCTCGATGAAATCTTCGGCTCTCTACTCACTACAGAAATAACGTTAAAAGCTCGTGAAGACGACATCAAGCCAAGAAAGTGAATAGCCTTGCAAGCCTTCACCAAAAATGAAATCAATGAGCCAAGTGAAGAAGAAGAGGATGAGGACATTGCTCTATTCACCCAAAAATTCAAGAGACACCTTCAAAGAAAGAAAGTCAATGGTGGAAGATTCGTGAAGATAATCGAATCAAAAGGCGAGATTAGCAAAAGGGAACCCCCAACGTGTTTCAATTACGGAAAGTCGGGACACTACAAAAGTGATTGCTTCAAGCTCAAAAAGGAAAACGAAAAAAGACCTAGTAAGATGGCAATGAATGTCACATGGGAGGACTATGACTCATGCGACTCGGATGAGGAGAAAAGTAGCGAGGAAACGGCAAAATTTGCCTCATGGCAAATGAAGAAGAGGTACATTTAAATTTACATGATCTAGATAAACTATCATATGATGAACTTCTTCTTGATTATAACGAATTGAAAGATGTGTTTGAAGAATTACATGATGAGTTTGAAAAATTAGCTAGAAAATATATCCTTTTTAAGAAAGCGAAATCCTCAAGTAGTCTCACTAGTTCATGCTTAGAAGTCTCTTGCAATGACAAAAGCATGGAGCTAGAAAAGGAAAATATTCGGTTGAAAAGTACTGTTGATGATCAAATAAATATCTTAGCTAAATTCACAAAAAGAAAAGAGAACCTTAGTATCATGCTAGGAAGACAAAGAAGATCATTTGATAAATGTGGTCTAGGGTATGATGCTTTTGACAAAGATGCTCTTATATTGAAAAAGAGAAAATCACTTAGCTCTACATTTGTTCGAAAATCATCTTATGCATCTTCAAATGATTATAAACGCATTACGTGTTACTATTGCAATAGAAAATGACACAAAACAAATGTATGATTTCATAGAAAGAAGAAAATTATGTCAAAAATGGTTTGGACTCCGAAAGGAACTATAACATGCTCACATAGAAAAGAGAAGGTTGTAACTAAACAAATTTGGGTTCCAAAAGGAACTATCGCGTCTCTATCTAACCAAAATGGACCCAAAATAGATTGGGTACTAATAAAAGTTACTTGAACTTGTTTTGTAGGTATGCTTGAAATCCGCATCAAACGAAAAATGGTTTCTTGATAGTGGATGATCAAGGCATATGACGGGAGATAAATCAAAGTTTATTTCACTAAAACCATATGAAGGAGGGAACGTAACTTTTGGAGACAACTCTAAAGGCAAAATTATAGGAATTGGCTCAATCGGTATTTCATCTTCTCTCTCTATAGATGATGTGTTTTTAGTTGATGATTTGAAGCATAATTTGTTTAGTATTAGCCAACTATGTGACAAGGGTTATGATGTTATATTTAGGACAAATGCATGCATAATCAAGAAAGATGGGAAACAAATGTTCAATGTCAAACGAAATGGAAATTTGTATACTTTGTTGCTATGTGATTTGCATGAACAAGATGTTAAATGTTTTGTCACATTTAGCGAAAATAGTTGGTTATGGCATAGACACCTAGGACATGCTAGTATGGACCTCATTTATCGTTTATCCAAAAATGATTTAGTCAAGGGTCTCCCAAAGACTAAATTTTCGAAAGATAAAATATGTAGCGCATGTCAAGTAAGCAAGCAAGTAAAGTCCTCTTTCAAGAGAAAGAAAGACATTACCACTTCTAGACCTTTAGAGTTACTTCACTTAGATCTTTTTGGTCCAGAGAGAATGGCTAGCCTAGCTGGGAAACTCTATGTACTTGTTATAGTTGATGACTACTCTAGATATACTTGGGTTCACTTTCTTGCTCCTAAAAATGAAACTCACTCCATTCTTGAAAGATTTTATAGAGTCATTCAAAATGAAAAAGATTTGAAAATCAAGAAAATTAGAAGTGATAGAGGTAGGGAGTTTGAAAATCAAGACTTAGAGAAATTATGTGATGACCTCGGTGTTTCTCATGATTTCTCGGCCCCTAGAACTCCTCAACAAAACGGTGTAGTTGAAAGAAAGAATCGATCTCTACAAGAGATGGCTAGAACCATGTTAAATGAGCACAACCTTCCCCGAAGCCTTTGAGCGGAAGCGGTAAATACCGCTTGCCATATAATTAATCGTGTTATTATTCAGATGAAGTTGGGGAAGACGCCTTATGAGTTGTGGAATGGTCGAAAGCCCAATACTGGGTATTTCAAAGTTTTCGGGTGCAAATGTTTTGTGTTAAATGATAAAGATAACCTTGGAAAATTCGACTCCAAATCGGATGAAACAATTTTTCTAGGATATTCTACAAAGAGTAAAGTCTTTCGTGTTTTTAATAAACGGACTTTAACAATGGTTGAGTCTATTCATGTTGTCTTTGATGAATCACCCTCATCACCATCACTTAGAATTGACCTAGAAGACATGAGGTTGGTGGGATTGAGGATAATTTAAATACTCTCAATATCTCCAATTCATCAAGTTGTCAAAAGGAAATGAGGGAAGTTGAGCATCAATCCAATGATGACTTGACCAACTTAATGCCTAAAGCATGGAGGATTATTCACAATCATCCTCTTGATTAAGTCATAGGTAATCCATCAAAAGGGGTTAGTACTAGATCTCAACTTAAAGATTTTTGTAACCACATGGCTTTTGTATCGCAAATCGAACCCAAGAACTTCCACGAAGCTCAATGTGATGATTCTTGGATCGTAGTGATACAAGAGGAACTAAATCAATTTGAACGCAATCAAGTTTGGCGTTTAGTTCCTAGACCCGAAAATCAAACTATAATTGGCACAAAATGGGTTTTTCGAAACAAAAGGGATGAGAATGGAGTAATCATTCGAAATAAAGCAAGATTGGTAGCTCAAGGATATAATCAAGAGGAAGACATCGACTACGATGAGACCTTTGCACCAGTAGCTAGGTTATAAACAATTAGAATGCTTCTTGCATTTGCATCATATAGAAATTTTACTCTTTATCAAATGGATGTCAAAAGTGCTTTCTTAAATGGCGTCATAGAAGAAGAAGTCTTTGTGAAACAACCACCCGGTTTTGAAAATAATCTTTTTCCAAATCATGTTTTCAAATTAGCTAAAGCTCTATATGGTTTAAAGCAAGCTCCTCGAGCTTGGTATGAGAGACTTAACGGATTTTTGACTAAAAATGGTTTTACAAGAGGAAGAGTTGACAACACACTTTTTACAAAAACCATTAAGAATAATTTGTTGATCGTCCAAATTTATGTTTACGACATTATATTCGGCTCAACAAATAATTCTTTATGTAGGGAATTTGCTACAAACATGCAAAATGAGTTTGAAATGAGCATGATGGGTGAGTTGAATTTCTTCTTAGGGTTGCAAATCAAGCAAAGCTCGAATGACTTATTCATTAGCTAATCCAAGTACACTAAAGATTTGCTAAAGCGATTTGGTATGGAGGCTACCAAACATGCCATAACTCCTATGAGTTCCTCTATTAAAATTGATAAATATGAAAATGGTAAATGTGTTGATATTACAAATTATAGAGGAATGATCGGTAGTTTACTTTATTTAACCACTAGTAGACCGGATATAATGTTTAGTGTATGCCTATGTGCTCGGTTTCAATCATGTCCTAAGGAATCTCACTTGCTTGCGGTAAAATGCATTTTTCGCTACCTAAGTGGTACAATAAACTTAGGGCTTTGGTATCCACGTGGAAATTCAATTGATCTTATTAGTTATTCGGATGCCGATTTTGCGGGATGTAGAATTGATCGAAAAAGCACAAGCGACATTTGTCATTTTCTAGGACACTCACTAGTATCTTGGTCAAGTAAAAAGCAAAATTCTGTTGCATTATCTACGGCCGAAGCCGAATATGTGGCAGCCGGTAGTAGTTGCACTCAAACTCTTTATATTAAGCAACAACTACTTGATTTCGGTCTTACTTTCTCTCACGTGCCTATTAAATGCGATAATACGAGTGCGATTTGTATTTCAAAGAATCCTATTCATCACTCACGCACCAAGCATATAGAGATTAGGCATCATTTTTTACGTGATCATGTTGCTAAAGGTGACGTTGAATTGGTTTTTATTGACAGTAAAAATCAATTGGCGGATATTTTTACAAAACCACTTGCGGATGAATCATTTTCTAAAATTCGTCGAGAAATCAGAATGGCCATGGATTTTGATGTTTTATCTTAATTTATGTCATAATATTTAATTTTCATATTTTTGCTATTTTTGTGTATTTATTTCTTGATTTTTTATCTACTTTTATCATTTTTTTTATTTTTCACCTTCTAGTCGACTCATCCTGTGTAGTATAATCCATTCTAGTCGACTACTTTGGTCAGTAGCTTCACTATTGAAAATTCTTCACCTTCTAGTCGACTCAAACCTTGCTTTAGTCGACTACTTGGCCTTTCTAGTCGACTCAAACCCTATTCTAACCAACTCAACCCTAGCCCTAGTCGACTCAACCCCTATAAAACCTAACCCTCATCTCATCTTCTCCATCCGTCTCCCTCCATCTTCACCCACCTTCACTTCATCTCCTCCCATTACCTCTCATACTCCCATTTCTACCTTCAAATCTTCATAAATCTCTCATTTATTTTGCATTTCTACCATCATTCACCCATTTCCTTCAATTAATTTCTTCATTTTCATCATCTTTTTCACATTCATATATATACCATCATATATCTATATATACACCATCCTCTTTACATATTTGTGCATTATCATCTACAATGCCACCGAAGACTCGAGGTCTATTTCGGAAACGTTCTCGCATTGATGGAGGTCAAAGCTCCACCAATCCAAGCATTCCTACGGCTGTTGACGAAGAGGATTCGAATGAACCTCTGCTTTTTGAGGTGCTTCTTCTTGATGATGATGATAGAAATAAATTCATCACTATTTTTGATTATCGTGCTCCTACACCTTGCCGTATTATCACACAAGCTTTGTGCACTGAAATTAGGGCTCGAACATTCGAGTTGTTCCGAGCAATTGGTTGGTATTTTTTCATTTATCTTGACATTCCGGTACTTCCGCGAATTGTCAAAACTTTCTATACTTCTCTTAACAATCACAAGGAGAAATTCCTCCCTCATCTTCATTTCAATTTGTGTGGTAATGATGTATCTGTTGATGACGCCAATATCAAACGCATTTTCTCACTTCCGACTGATGGTATCCGTCATTTCTCTAAGGATTGGTATAAGGCTGATGGGTTCGACTGTATTGAAGCAGTTCGAACTATTTGCGTTGACAAAGAAATTTCGCAGGACGTCGGTATTCTCTCTTCTATGCTACTACCCGAGGCTAGATTAATTCATAATGTCATTACTTACTCTATTTTGCCTAAAACTGGTAGTCGTAGTAGTGTATCTCGTATGGAGGCATTTTTAGTTTACTGCGTCATGACAGGAACTCGAGTTGATTTAGCTTATATTTTTCGTTCCGTCATACTTACCTGTCAGCGCAAGCCATCTGACCCGCTTTTCTTTCCTGCGCACATTACATATTTACTCATGTCAAGCATATGCACATTTCTTCTGATGCGGAAGGGAATTTCATTTCTGAGAATGCACCTGCTCCTCGTTCGCGCCCAGCTCCTAGCGGTTCTGCACCGTGCTAGGAAGCCTCTTCCTCGGCTCCTCAGTTGGACAGTGCGTCTGCTTCTCAAACTGCTTTTCTCACCCAAATTCTTAGGGTTGTTCAGAATAATGCGGAGACTCTTTAGTGACTTGATGCAACCGTGAACAAAAATACGGAAGCAATTCGATTGATCAACGAGCGCCTTGTTCTTATTGATGAGGAAATGTCTAGCCGTATAAATGGTCTTGTCGGGTCACTTGATGATCTTACTCTTGGGCTCTCACACCCTCGCTCACGCACCCCTCGACGCTGACAAAAAGGGGGATAAATTATGCTATCGTATTGTCATGTATTTCATTATCTGACAATAACAATTTCTGTTTCTGTGTGGCTTGTTATGTTTATTTGCGACTTATTTTTTATTTCCTTGTTTTCATTAGTTTAAACGACTTGTATTAAATTGAACCATCTATGAAATGTTGTTTCTTTTATTATCTCAAATGTGCGCCTATTTATATATTATATCAAAATGCTCATTAAACTGCAAATTTCATTTACCAAGGGGGAGCATTTGAACAAAATATTATGCACATGTTGAGGGGGAGCATCACTTGATGTTTCGCCAAGTACCAAGCAAACACAAAATGTTTTGTCATCATCAAGGGGGAGATTGTTGGCTTTGAAATTTACTTTCGGAAAACAATTCCAAAATTGATGATAACAAACCATTGAAGAGTGTTTGATACTAATGAATTATCAAGTTTATATTTTCAGCAAAAGACAGGTGAACGACTCAGAAATCAAACTCGGAAAGGAAATGACCCGAAAAGCAAGCTCGGAAAGAAAGCTTGATTTAAAGCGAAAAGTTGTGAAAGAAATTGAAGCGCAAATGGAAAATCAATTAATTCAACGGCAAAGGCGAAAGTCGAAGACTCAAGACTCGGGGTAGATAGGTCGGGGAACGATCATTGTAACAAGGTAATTTTATGCGTCAATATTATTGTATAAGCTCAAGTATAAAATGAACCGAACTCAAATGGAATGAAAAACATTTTACCGAACTTAAACGGAAAGAAAAATATTTTTATTAAATGTTTTTCAAGTTGTAGTCGACTAGAAAAATCCTTTGTATTTTCTAGTAGTCGACTAAAACAATCAGAAGCTACATGTTTTTCATCCACATCAATGTAGTCGACTAAAAGAACTCTGAATCGACTAGACTACAAGAAGTAGTCGACTAGAACTCATTCTAGTCGACTAGATGAATCAATGTAGTCGACTAGAACTCAATCTAGTCGACTAGATGAAGCATTGTAGTCGACTAAAAGAAAGAAGTAGTTGACTAGTTGCACCTTAAAACCTGCAGTTTTATCAGAAAACCTTAAAACCTGCAATTATTATATAATTCAATACTCAATGTCTTAACCCTAATGCAATATTATATATAGAATAAGATGAGTATATTGAATGTCAAGAGAGTTGAATCAAATAGAGAAAGAAGTCTTCATCTTTTATAAAAAAAATTCTGCAAAATCCATTGAAAGCAAGAAGCAAAAATATGATTTTTTGCAAAATCTTTGAAAATCAAAAACTCTAGTTTCTCTTCTTATTCTCCAAATATTATTCATTGATATATCCTTTGAGAATATATTTCTAGAGCTATTCAAAAATCACCAAAAACACTTGAGCTTATATTGATTTATCTTCCATAAAAACCTTTGGGTTTTGAGTGTTTTTGTTCTTGAGTGATTTTATTGATTACATACGAATTTGTAATCTCGGACAAGTGAAGTCCACCGTTTGTTCAAGAGAGGATTATTCTATTGATTGAGAGACAAGCTCGAGAGGTTTGTGATTGTAAAGGTTTGCCATTCCACCTGTGAAGGAAGGGCCATAGTGAAAGGATCAGGAAAAGTCTCAAGAAGGGGTTCTTGAGCCGAGGAGTAGGAGTTACCGAACCTCAAAAAATCACGGTTTCAATCTCTATATCTCTATCTTTATTTCATTAAATTGCATGTTATATTTAATTGAATATCTTGTATGCTAATTAGTCTTGTGATTAGTTGTTAGATAAATTGAATTGAATTTATTCACTTGACTATTGAAGAAATTGAGTATTGAATATATATATATTGTTCCAATTTGGAAAAGGAGTAGAATTATTTTTGAAAACCCTATTCACCCCCCCCCCCCCCCCCTCTAGGGTTAATTAGTGACTAACAAATCGGATCTCTGTCCGATACAATAGACAATGGAACCCCATGAAGCTTTAGTATCTCTACAATATACAGCTTGGCATATTGTTCCAAAGTATAATTCGAATGAACATGCATAAAATGGACAAACTTTGTAAGTCTATTAACTTTCACCCAAATAACATTATGATTTCGTGATGGGGTAGATAATCCCTCAATGAAATCCATAGAATGACTGTCATTTCCACTCAGGCACTGGTAATGGTTGAAAGGATCCCAAGGATTTTTGGTGATCAACATTAACCATACACTGTTTGGTCTACCTTTTGATCCTACTATACCCTCTGAACTATAGTAAACGTAACCTCAACACATGCTGCAAAAGTGTCAGCTAACTCATCAACTGACCTCAGTACATTCCAATCAGTCTCTAACAAGGCTGAAAGACTAGCATAGGGTCAACAACTGAGAACATCTACTACTACATTAACTTTCCCTGTACATTACTAAATGTAGAAGTGATAGTCCTTCACACATTCCCACCATTTGAGTTGCCTCATATGCAATTCTCTCTGCATAAATAGATACTGCAACTCTTTTGATCACTTAACAATCCGAAGGTCCCACCCAAGAGATAATACCTCCAAATTAAATCCCTAACGCAAAAATTACCACTGCCAACTCCAAATCATGAGTCGGAACACAGAACTCAAACCCTGTAATGATGTACCGGTGAAATAAAATACTCAACCCCACTTTATGGAATTGCTAGAATAGATGCCGAAGTCAACCTAGTATTCAATTCATCAAAAGTTACCTTACAATGACCATCACAAATAAATAACACACTCTATTTTAGTCAAGTGGTTAAGCGGATAGAAAATCTTCAAAAAAACTTTGAATGAACTCTTGGTAATACTTAACTAAGCCCAGAAACCTATGGACTTCTAAATGTGAGGTAGAATGTCCCCATTTCAGAACCATTGAAACCTTCGCTAGGTCCACCACTATAGACCCAAGAACTTCACCTCTCCCAACCGGAAAACACACTTCTCTAACTTTACATATATTTGATTATCTCTAAGGGTTTATAACCCTATTTTCAAATGTTTGACGTGCTTCCAAAAGACATCTTGAAAATCCCGCATCACTATCCATAGATATAGTAATCTCCTCATGGTTTGCATCCTCAATCTAATACAAATATGTGTTAGACCCTCCTTGAGGTTGAGGCATAGCGATCCAATACCTCTCATGACCTAGTATCGTAAAGACAATGGTCCTATCACGATAATTCTCCTGAGCATGGTACTGAGATCACTAGTCTATCTCAAGCATCACATTATATACATGCATGCCCAAAACTAACAAATCAACTAGAAATATAAGTATGCCAATTACAATGGGAACACATTTACATCTCTCCCATAAAATCATTCCAACACCTAATGGTGTGGAAACGCATACTGAGTGGTCGACTATAAGGATTAATCAATAATCCAGATAAAGCAATAAATGATCGCAATATAAAACAAATGCGATGCACCAGTAATAATGTAAAACTCGACCAACTCAACTATGAATAAGAAAAATACTCTCAATAACCATGATGTGCTTGAAAATCATAAGGCATAACCTTATACACTTTACCATTATGCAACTGTTGTTGTGGCTGCACTAATAGTGGTGGTGGTGGTGGTGGTAAAGCTGGATACCTAGAACCCTGAGCACACGAAACCTGTGGTGCAGGCAAATTTAGTGAATGTCTCTGCCCTTATTATCCAGTTCAATCCTGAGTATCCTTGGGGCATATCTTAACAGAGTTCCCATACTCCCCACACTCATAACAATGTTTCTTAAAAGGACCCGAAAATCTCCTCCAGTGGTAGTAACTGACTTCCCCCACTGTAAAAATATCACCAACCATCTTGAAAATGGCAAGTACCTACTTCTGAACCTTTGTATACTCAACCATACGGAAATGACGCTCACTATCCTTCCACCCATGGTGAGATACCTTCACATCAATAGACCCCAAAAACTCTAGTGGGTGTCCCTAAGTGAAAGTGTTTCCAACATTTTCCTATGTGATAGGCTTTACTAACTGCTCAACAACATGAGCCTATTAAGGAAACGATGGATAAACTTACTGATTCTGAAGTACGATTGTCATTCGTGTAGCAACAACCTGAGCAATAATGGCTACAAGGTTACAAAGAAAATTTTGACAATTCCATCATGGACAATGCCCTGATCCTGGTTCACGTTCATTTTCAAATAAGGTAGCATACCGTAATAACGATAAACCCAAGATGATAATACTCCAACAACAAACTTACAAGAGTTCCATGAGTCCTATATTCAGGCTCTAAAGATCAGAATACGCCACGCGGAAAACTTACGAAAACATCCCTAGAACACTTGAACATGGAGTGCTCTGATACTAACTGTGATACCCCCAAATTTTCAATATACCCATAAATAGTTGGCTTTAGTTTTTTAGGAGTTTTTTTAATTTCCAATATGCAGGTTCCTTCTCATGTCTTGATGGGTATATTGCGAAGTGCTTCTTTATCACCTAAATTCCCACTTGGTGAAGCTTGCTCTAGAATGGACTTGACTGCCATACACGAGATCTTAGAAAAGATTGGGTACAAAGATGACGAAGGAGTGACAAATGAGGTTCTTTTGCTCATCACATCATCTTTTACTAGTTCACCTTATGCATTTTCTTAGTCATCTGGGTCATTTTTGCTTTTCAAAATTGCAGCTGTCATTCCAAATGTGGACGGACCAAATGCAGGACACATTGACTTCAAAGAAAAAGGGTGATACTGTTTTTCGGCATAAACAGTTCAAAACTGCAATTGAGGGATACACACATGTTATTGGCATAACTAACTATATATCTAATCCTCATCTAGATTAATATGCATTTCCGACTCTATACACGTCTATAGATTACTCTGTGAACTGAATAAAATTTTCATGGCATGCTTTTTATGTGGTATGATGTAATAAGTGGTATGATATAATAAGTTACATCTGTAAGAGTTGATGGAATAATAAACGCACGAACAAGCAGTGCTCTTTTTCCAATTTGATGGGATAAGTGTTTCGTATGTTCTTGGATTTTGTTCTGAATTATCAATCCATACGTTGGTGTTCCCTTAAGAGTAGTTCATATGTTAAGTTAGACGTGTTCTTTGACATCATATGGTCGACTTTTTTTTCTCAGGTTCAACTTTGAAGTTGGAATCATTATATCTCGAACGGTCTTTGCTCGTCATAGTTTGTCTTATCTCATGAGTGACATGGCGCAAGAAGCGTTAAATGATGCAATGCAAGCACAAGTCATTTCTCCCGTCTGGCACATTAGAACAAAACCAACAAACATTTACCAAGTGAAAAGGAACAAAACCAACGGACATTAACCAAGTGAGATGCTGCATATATTGAAAGTTTTATGGTCATTCCAGACTGAGCAAAACTTCTATATATATAACAGTGAGAAAGAGTTACTCATTTTCCATTTCTCCTATTTTATTTTATTTTCGGAGTTCTATCTTTTGTGTACGAAAAGGAGAAATAAATAAAATGGAAATTTAACAGGCAGGGAAGTCAAAATCCCGATTCTACCTGGTAAAATCTTATGATTCTACAATTATGTTACGATTCTATACGATTTTATAATTTTAATACAATTATACTGCAATTTTATAATGATTTGACGATTTTGCCCTTCATATGAAATGTCCAAAAGCTTTATGATTTAGTCCAATAAGCCAATATATGGCCTAAATTTATGAAAAAATATTTAAAGGCCCAATGTATTAGAAATTTTTTTAAAAACTAATATGATTTAGACTTTTGAATTAAATATTTAATTATTAATATATTTTTTAAAATTAATACGAGTTGCTAGAATCTTATGATTCTACTATTCGGATTCTACGGACTCTAAAAGGGATTCTACTTAGAATCCCGATTCTGACTACTTTGATTTAATGTCCGCCATGTTCTGGTCTCTAATTAAACTAAGCCATTAATACATGCTACTACCGATATTTAGACATACATGGTGAAGTGGGGAAAAACATGAACTATTAACTTTATACAGATAACCCGCCCAATTGCTAACTGCCCCTTGAATTATAGTAATTTGTTGTAGAGAAAGATACATATTACGAAAGTATGATTTACCCACTTTCCCTATTCTACTAATCTATACATTGTTTCCTTTGTCATAGTTAAATATCACTTATACCGTATAATTAAAAATGTTGGGTTGTAAATATCCTTTCTGAAAATAATTAACTTCTTGTAATGAATTTGCAATATATGATATAACCGTTATCCTGTCTTTAATTTATTTACCTAAAAGTACTTTTTTTTTTTTTTTTAAGATATTAATTCTACCATTCACCCTAATCCGATAGTAATATTCTCGCTTTGTGTTCGGGTCGATCCTTATACAGCTTCAACCCTTTTATGATGAACCTTAATTCTTTTAATTCATATCATGTTACAGTATTATATCTCATTTTACTAGCTCTATTAGCGGGTGTGATGTAAGGGAATACTACCGAGCTATACTAGTATAAAAGTAGCGATTTTATAACCATAGGCCCAATAAAAGTAGTGATTGTATAACCATAGGCCCATTAAGCAGTACGAGTACTACCAAGCTGCAGCTCTACTCACATTATGTACTAGTATAACCATGAAATAAAATCAGTAATATTGGTTACAAGGCTATGCAAATATACAAAGAGTCATGAGAATTAAATTTCAATACATGTAGAACTTGAAAAAGTAAGAGATAGGAACTCAAGAAACTAATCCAAGCAGTCGCTTAAGTTGCCATGATTACCTAAGCAAATTACCAATTTATCACTACACTAAAATTAATAATAATAAAAAATTATATCTAAATCTTAATTACAATGTCCATAACAATCACTTGGTTTTTTCTAGACATGAGTCACACGACACACACACGCCAAACCAAATGCTTCACCCTAATAAATTAAAAATGTATATATATATATATTAAAAAAAAACAAGTAAATAGAAATAGATATGAGACACAGATATGTATATATGGTATATATACAGAGAGGGGTTTTAGAGGTCTTCCAAAAAAAATTCCACTTTACTCTGACTCTCTCATTTTATTCATTACCGTAGAGGATCTCATATATATCTATTTTATTTATAGGATTAATTTCAGTAAACTCCCCTATACTATTCAGATTAATCAACTAACCTCTACTCTGTCCACTTTGCCTCCTATACTATCCAATTTCATCACTATGCCCCCTCACCTCTCAAAATGCCTAAACTACTCTCAATAGTATAAGGGGGTTTACTGAAATAGATATATTTCTGAATTTATAATTTCCAGATTTTCCGAAAATATTAAAAATATATTATAATTTCCGAAAATTCATAAATATCAAAATATGAATTATTTCCGAAAATATAATATATATTCAAATTTTATTTTTTTATCAAAATATGAATTATTTTCGAAAATAATTCATATTTTGATATTTATGAATTTTCAGAAATTATAATATATTTTTCATATTTTCGGAATTTTCGGAAAATCTGGAAATTATAATATGAAAATATTTTTCGAATATAATATAAATTCAGAAATATATATATATATATTTTGCCAAAAAAATATTTTTCGGAGGGAGCATATTATTTTCCAAAATATGAATTATTTCGGAAAAAATAATATATACTTTTTGCCAAAAAATTATTTTTCGGAAAAAGATCATATTTTGGAACATAATTGTATATATTTTTTGCAAAAAAAAATATTTTTCGGAAAAGAAAATATTTTGAAACATAATAGTATATATATTTTTGCAAAAAAAAAAAAAAAATCGGAATAAAATTCATATTTTGGAACATAATATATACTTTTTAGCAAAAAAATTATATATTACACAAAATATGTTTTTTGCGAAAATGTATATATTATGTTCCAAAATATGAATTTTATCCGAAAAATAATTATTTTGCGAAAAATATATATTATGTTCCAAAATATTATTTTTTTTCAAAAAATATATTTTATGTTTCAAAATATAAATTTTTTTTATAATATATAATTTTTGCAAAAAAATTATTTTTTCGAAAAAAAATTCATATTTTAGAACATAATAGTATATATTTTTCGCAAAAAAAATTATTTTTCGGAAAAGATCATATTTTGGAACATAATAGTGTATATTTTTCGCAAAAAAATTATTTTTCAAAAAAGATCATATTTTGGAACATATATATATTTTTCGCAAAACAATTCATATTTTGGAACATAATATATACTTTTCGCAAAATAATTATTTTTCGGAAAAAATTCATATTTTGGAACATAATATATACTTTTCGCAAAATAATTATTTTTCGGAAAAAATTCATATTTTGGAACATAATATATACATTTTCGCAAAAAAAATATTTTGTGTAATATATAATTTTTTTGGTAAAAAGTATATATTATGTTCCAAAATATGAATTTTATTCCGAAATTTTTTTTTTTTGCAAAAAATATATACTATTATGTTTCAAAATATGTTGTTTTCCGGAAAAAAAAAAATTTGCAAAAAATATATACTATTATGTTCCAAAATATGATCTTTTTCCGAAAAATATTTTTTTTGCAAAAAGTATATATTATTTTTTCCGAAATAATTCATATTTTGGAAAATAATATGCTCCCTCCGAAAAATATTTTTTTGGCAAAATATATATATATATATATATTTCTGAATTTATATTATATTCAAAAAATATTTTCATATTATAATTTCCAGATTTTCCGAAAATTCCGAAAATATGAAAAATATATTATAATTTCCGAAAATTCATAAATATCAAAATATGAATTATTTTCGAAAATAATTCATATTTCTCAAAAAAAAAATTTGAATATATATTATATTTTCGGAAATAATTCATATTTTGATATTTATGAATTTTCGGAAATTATAATATATTTTTAATATTTTCGGAAAATCTGGAAATTATAAATTCAGAAATATATCTATTTCAGTAAACCCCCTTATACTATTGAGGGTAGTTTAGGCATTTTGAGATGTTAGGGGACAAAGTGGACAGAGTAAGGGTTAGTTGATTAATCTGGATAGTATAGGGGGGTTTACTGAAATTAACTCTTATTTATACTATTATTAAAAGTGTGAAGAGTTTCAATATTTATAGTTGTAAATTTTTTATGTGATTTTTTCAATCTAATTTCTATTTGAATTATAATTACAAAATTTAATAAACTCTATAACTCCAACCTAATTTCTATTTGAATTATAACTACAAAATTTAATTGAATTATATAATTTCAATTCAAGTAGATACCTATTTGAAAGCGCCAACACTTATTTATGTATAAATTATCTATTTAAATTCTATCCCTAAAATTTAATTGTATTAAATTATATTAAATATATAAATTAAAATTTTAATTGAGATAGTCTACTAAAATTTTAATTTATTTTTTATACTTTATTCTATTCTCTTACTATAATTTAATTATAATTAAAAAATCTAATCTTAATTGGATAAAAAATAAAATAATGAATCACATTTACAATTGTATTTAATAATTTGAATCTAAATGATCTTAATTAATAATCATAATCCTGATTATACTAGGGAATAACTTTTTTTGACAAGTAAACCTAATTTAGTATAAGGAATAACTTTTTGTACAAGTAAACCTAATCATGATGTATTGTGATGGGATTAAAGTTGTAGTGATCTTTTACTTTCGGGAGCAAGATAACATATATTCTTTAATATGAATTTTTAGATTTGTCATATTCTGAAGTCACTCTATCATTGTTAAATGTACCAAAATCACTCTATCTATATTTACTTCTTTTAATACCTTCAAATAAGGTAATTAACGAAGCAATAATGGCAATCAAATAATATCAAAGCTTCAACCATATCTTCGAAAACAAAAACAACAACAGACTAGAGCAGAAATTTTCATTAAACCATATTTATTTTTACATGTTCTTGTTTGAAATGGCATATCTGATATAGTATCTTTTGAATGTTCAAAATTCTGGGTGATAATCAAATTTGGTTATGGTGTTTTAATCAAGTCTATTCATGAAGAACTTTAAATAATAATAAAAAAAATTGTCCATGTAAAATTAAATATAGTGTAATGAAAAAATTTGTTCTAGTCATGGTTGAAGCTTTGATATTATTTGGTTGTCATTATTACTTAGTTAATTACCTTTTTGAAATTATAGGAATGGAATTAAAAGAAGTAAATAAATAAATCAAAGATAGATAGAGTGGTTTTGGTATATTTAAGAGTGATAGAGTGGCTTCAAACTATAACTCTTAAATTAAATCTAAATATTCATATTAGAAATGAGTATATGTTATCTCGCTGGAGAGCCCTGTATATTATTAGTCTACAAGCCTTAAATTAAAGGGTAATTTGCACTAACACCCCCTGAGGTTTAGGTCAATTTCACATAGTGGCTGGTCAATACATTTTTGGACACTCACACCCCTGGGTCGTGAAATGACAAAAATATCCTTCATTAAAATAATACATTTTGTTATATAAATATCAGGAGTTTGAAATGTCCATAATGCCCATCACTTTCCTTTCTCTCCCACCCATTTTCTCACCGCCTCAAGAGAACGAACTCTCTCTTTTGGCTCTTCATCTCCTCTGTTGCTTCATCATCTTCAACCACAACCATGGCTTGATTTCTCTATTTTTTGGTTTGTATTTTTCATCTTACTTCCTTAGCCCAAAAGGAAAACAAAATTCAAACCTCCAAACCATGTTTTTTAGGGTTTTTCAAGTGTTTTGAGTAGTTTCCAGTTTTGTATGTGACAAAAATCCATGCGATCATGTGTTTTTGTTCCTGATATGAAGTTGTCCATTCATATATCAAATGAATTGTTGGATTGCGACGGCGATTTGGAGGTTAGTGTTCGTAGTCTCTGTGATGTATTTTTTTTTTTTAATTTATTTGATATATTTTTGGGATATTTTAATTTCTTGTATTTACTTTGGGAATCACTTATTAATATAATTTTTTATTTGTTTTTGTTGTTGATCTGGTGTTCTAAGGTGTTTAGTTGGGGTGTATTGTTTGGACTCTTTTGATTTGGTAAGTATATGAAACTTTGCAAAATCCTTATTTCTATGATTATGTTAAATCATTGCAAGATTTTCATGTGGTCGCCGGAAAAAATGGAGTTCTTGGAGCATGCGAGTGCGAAAAAGGGGAAACAACCATGGATTGAAATAGAGAAGAACAAAATTGAAGCTCCAGATTTGGGAGATGGGGTTTTTGGGTTCCAATTTTGGGTCTTAATTTAGGGGTTTATATTTAGGGGTTTTAATTTTGGGGTTTAATTTAGGGGTTCATTTTGGGCTTAATTTAGAATTTTCGATTTAGGGTTTCAGTTTAGAGGGGTGTAATTTAGGGTTTTTAACTAATTAAGTTAAATTTAGTAAAAACTTGGTGTTTGTTCTTCTGGTCAGTGAATGTGTATAGTGTGGTGTTTATTGTTATAGCATTAGCATGGAGGGGTACTTTCGTCCAAGCTTATTGACACTAAATATGTTTTTGCTCATATTATTATTTGGATGCCATTGTTAAGTAGTTAAAGGGTATTCTAGTCTTTTCACAAGGCGTGAGGGGGTGTGAGTGCAACAAAAGTGAAACCTCAGGGGCTATTGGGATGACAAATGCGTTGACCAGCCAGGAAGTGGAATTGACCAATACCTCAGGGGTGTTAGTGCAAATTACCCTAAATTAAAACACCAATCATTTTGCATTAGTTTTTTTTTTTAAATTAAAAATTATTTCTATAATTTACAAACGTGATCTAGTATATATATATATATATTGTTTTCCCTCTCTTAAATTCAAGCCCTTTCTTCTTGTTTTTTAACAATCACTCTTCTTCGGTAGTTGCATATGGATTGTTCCCGCTCGAAATTGAAATTGCGTTTTTTTTTGGGCAACAATTTGGACATACAATTCTCAGTATGATCTTATTCTTCTGGTGTAAACAGATTGGGACGGTGAACACATACATACTCTAAAACAAAGAATCTGGTGAGAGGCCCTCCCTTTCTCTCTCTTTCTCGGTCTATAATTGTGATCTTGAATATGTGAATGATCTTTTCTTATGTGATATAAAATTGTTTTAGAGTTCTGTGAATTCAAATTAATGGATAAATTGGTATCATTATGTGAATGATTTGTTCTCTTTGACCATGATCCCAAAAACAATACCAGAAGGTATTTTTCATGCTTTATGACAGGGATTTGTCTTATATTGGTAGGGATCAGAATTGGTATGATATACATTTTATAATAACAGTTCTTATGTGGTGTCTATAAGTCCTGAGTAGGTTTTGAATGTTTGGTTGGTGACTGCAGTTTAATGCAAAAATATTATTTGAATTGGGGTTTCATGACAGCGAGCTGCAGACTTTGTTTGTTTTTCAACTTAAGATATTCTGGGACATTTGAATATGTATAGATTGACCTGTATTGTCAATTTATTAATGTTAGTAATCTGGGGCTGATTGGTGATTTTTATGGGGAGGAGACATTGTAGGCTCGTTTTGCCTGGTTTTTGTTTAATAAAACTAGCTTACCTATCAAAAAACATATATGTATTAAGGAAGAATGATTTTTACCTAAAAGGAATTGGTGAAAATTCTGGGTCCGAGGGGGAATCTATATTAAGGTTGATACGGTTATTGCCCTTATTCACCTTCTGCAATCACAGACTTGGTTTTTGATTCACTAAATTAAATAATAGGATCTTATTAAAGAAATTTTTAAAAATCTTGGCAGCCCATATGCAATTTTTATGAAGTTATACATAAAATATAGAGTTAATTTCAGTAAACCCCTTGTGGTTTCAAAAAATATCACTTTGCCCTCCTTTCTATACAGAAAAACCTCCCTATGGTTACCAAAATGTATTAACATGCACCCCTTCCTATAATTTTGGACAAAAATACCCTTGAAATTTAATTAAATTAAAAAAAACCATATAAAATTCAAAACATATATATACATAATTCGTAAAAAAATATATAAAATTTTTAAAAAAAACATATAAAGTTCGAAAAGATATATAAAATTCGTAAAAAAATATATAAAATTCAAAACAATATATAAAATTCGTAAAAAAAACATATAAAATTCAAAAACATATATAAAATTCGTAAAAAAACATATAAAATTCAAAAAAAATATATAAAATTCGTAATAAATATATAAAATTTGAAAAAATATATATATAATTAAAAAACATATAAAATCCGAAAAATTATTTAAAATTCGTAAAAATATATATATATAATTCAAAAATATATATATAATTCGTAAAACAAACCATATAAAATTCGAAAGAAAACATATAAAATTTGTAAAAAATATATAAAATTCGTAAAAATATATATATAAAATTTAAAAACTTATAAAATTCGAAAAAACCATATTACCAATCAAATAAAATATCTCGAAAACATAAATATCATTTTAATTTTAATTAGGAATAAAATCATATAACTTTATTATTAAATCACATGAATGGGTAGATTATGTTGGACCCTCCATATTAAAAAAGGATTAGTTCAATCCGCACTTTGTTTATTGCATGGAAATGGAAAAAAGCAATTGACTTCTAAAAAAGCATTTTTAACACCCCAAATTATTTTAAAACTATAACTATACTCTATTGTGACATCTAAATATTTTTGAAAAAAAAAATCAAATATAGTGGAAGAGCACTTTCTTAGATTGTATTATGATTTTCCCAAAAATCAAATATTATGATTTTCCTACCCCTTTTTTTTTTGGATACTCTTGTTTGAATATACTATTGTAGTGTGACAAAGGATTATATATATATATATTGAATTTTATATATTTTTTACGAATTTTATTTATTTTTTTCGAGTTTTATATGTTTTTTCGAATTCTATATGATTTTTTTTATTTATATATTTTTTCCGAATTATATATATTTATATCAAATTTTATATGTTTTTTTACGAATTATATATATTATTTATGAATTATATATATTTTTTACGAATTTTATATGTTTTTATTTTAGTTTATATATATATTTACGAATTTTATATGTTTGTTTTCGAATTTTATATATTTTTTACAAATTTTATATTTTTTTGAATTTTATATGTTTTTTTAATGTTTATATATTTTTTACGAATTATGTATATATATATTTTTAATTTTATATGTTTTAATTTTATTTTATATATTTTTTACTAATTTATATATTTTTTAAAAATTTTATATGTTTGTTTTTCGAATTTTATATGTGTTTTACGAATTTTATATATTTTTTCGAATTTTATATATATTTTTACGAATTTTATGTATATATTTTTGAATTTTATATGTATTTTTTAATTTTGATATATTTTTATATATTTTTCGAATTATGTATATATATATATTTGAATTTTATATGTTGTTTTTTATTTAATTAAATTGCAGGGGTATTTTGGTCAAAAAATATAGGGAGGGGGGCAAAATGATTTTTTTTTGAAACCATATGAGGGTTTACTGAAATTAACTCTAAAATATACAAGTTTTTGGGATAGTAAAAGAATTTTTGAAAAATTTAGGAGGGGCTATATGCAATTTTTATGAACTTATTTATATAATATACTCATTCTGTCCCAAATTATAAGTCTCTTTTGGGGAATCCAATTTTTTTAAATGATGACTTTTATGGGTGTAATAGTAAATGAAAAACTAATTTTACCCTTGGTCCCACCAAGAGATATGATGTTTGGAGTTTAGATATTTTTTAACTTGAATGATTGAAGGGTAAATTGATCAAATAAAGTGATATTGACTTTACTTATTTTGGAATGGATTGAATAGTGAATGTGGAGACTTAAATTAGGACAGAGGGAATACAATTTTTTGTGGTAGTAAAATCAATTTCTGAAACTTGAGGGAGGGGCCATGGGCCCCTTGGCCAATACATGGCTTTTTTTTTTTTTGAAAGGAATGTATCTTAGGTTTCTCCTTATGATTGTATAATGTGCTCCAAATTGGGGATGTTACCAGCATTATGAGTTTTTTTATTATTATTGTAATTCATTAGTTAATGGGAGTTGGTTTGTCTTAGGCAAGTTTTTTATTTTGTGTATTCTCAGATCATGGAGTCCTATGTATGTCTTCAAATGAAAGACGGGTTGATGCAACCTCTAGAACAAGAGGTTGCTACCTTTTGTTCCACAATAAGTCGGGAAATACACAAAGGCATGGGGTCGAAGGAAAACCCGATATCTCTTCCACCACAAGTCAATATTGAAGTGTGGACCTGGATTGTGAAATATTGCAGATTTTATCATAAATCATGTCATTCTGACAAGGTAATTTATGCTTCATCATTGTTGTTTGTTTGACATTTGGTCTTTCCTTTTGTCTTCATTAACAAAGTGTTTTTTTTGTTTTATTTTGGATAGGAATTGAAGTTTTTTAATAAAAACATCAACATTATGGATGTAAATACTCTAAATGATTTGTCCATCGCTGCCAAAAGCCTTCAACTCAATTCCTTGGTTGACTTCATTGGCAAAGTGATGGAGCTAAGAGGAATAAAAAAATGGGTTGAAGAAACAACTCTCGAGGAGATACGCAATACACATCACCCTCCTAACGATGCTACTATAGAGTATGTGACTCATTCATCCATTTGAAGAAGGTTCCAACCTTATCTATGCCAGCTCTCCACAAGCAGCTCACCCTCATGTATGCACCAAAGAGCTGGTAGATGAAGCTTGTTGGCTAGGAGTGAACAAAACCATAACCATCTTTGCCACCTCCTTTATAGTTACAAAGTTGATTTTCTCTTGTTCATTTCTAAGACCCTATATATATGTGTATATACATATGATATAGAGTATAGGCTCAATTAGAGAGAAAGAGCAGTGTGAGGGTGAGGCATTTTCGTGTGTTTCCTCTGATATATATTGAGCTATCCTCCGTGGACGTACCCGTTTTTGGGGGAGAACGTATAAATCATTGTCTCAATATGTTTGTGTGTGTTTGGTTTGAGTTGATTCAAGTCGTATAACACAACAATTGGTATCAGAGCCTATTTGGTTCAAAACAAAGTCGTTCCTTTCGACCTTATTTCGAACCATTTTAGTCACCAACACACCTCATATAATATACCGTTGGAAAGCTCGTTCCGATACGAACGCAATGGTATAAAATTCAGCCCCATCAGAGCCAGAACACGCCTTCACGCTCCCCAAGAAGAAAGCACGTGAGTTTTCTCAGCATCACGCGCCTTCTCCGGCAATCCTGGTTTTTCCGGCAGTTTTTTCAGGCGACGACAACTTTTCCGGTCATCGGAAAATTAAGGAAGATGGTCACATCACCATACCATGTGTCATGGCTTAGAGCTGACACGTGGCACCACCAGAGATTGTCACGGCCAAGGGCTGATACGTGGCCTAACCAGATGCTGACATGTGTCACGGCTAAGCGTTGACACGTGGATTAACCAGATGCTGACACGTGGTACGGCGAGGGGCTGCCACATGGACCAACCAAGGGATGACACGTCATCAGTTGAGGGTAAAATTACAGATTTGCCCTCTGTCGTTATTTTGGTCATTTCGAGCTCGTTTTAAGTTCGATTTGAGCAAACGAAAGGTCGTTCCTAGCTAATTCGATCGTTTCTGATCCAACCGTGAACTCCATTTTTCCATATTAGCAAAGGAAAATTAGAAAAACTGAGTTTTGATTTTTATTGCTCCTGTTTGATGAGTACAGTCATCAATTTATGGTTCCAGTGTTTCATATGGCTGAAGCAACGGAGACCGAGCAATCTGAAGTCAGAAAAGCAAAGTTTGAAACTTGGTTTGATTAGTATTGTTCCTGTTTGATGAGTGCATTCATCAATTAATTGTTCCTATGTTTCATACGGCTAAAATAAGGAGACCGGACAATCTATTAAAGAGAATCAGTGTTGTCAAATATTAGGACAAGTGGTTCTAAGAGGAGAATCATGATGTCAAATGCAAAGTTGAGGTGGAGAAATAGTACGGCACAATAACTTTGGCATGTGACAATGTGAAGGTTCCAGATCTACAGCTCCGAGACAGTGGATGATAAGCCTTAGAGACAAATGCCAGGACTTCTCGTGCTCTGAAAAAGTGGAGGATAAGACTTGGAAATCAAGCACCAGGACTTCTAGTGCTCTGAAAAAATAGAGGATAAGGCTTGGATGCCAAGCGCCAAGACTTCTCAAATGAAGGAGAAAGTGGAGGATAAGCCTTGGAGACCAAGCGTCAGGACTTCTCGGATGAAGATTGGAAATTCATAAATCGTCAAGCTTGCGGTACAATAAGACAATACTTAATTTTGTCACAATAGCTCAGGGGAGGTGGAGGATCAATGGTCCCATCTCTAGGGCAGGAAATCAGTTAGGAGCTTAGGTATCATCAGTAAATACTAGTACAACCTAGTGCTTTACTGAGGTGGAGATTTGTTCAGACATACCAGCTCTAGGAAACCTAGTACAACCTAGCCTTCAATCAGCTCTACAATATGAATTGTATGAGAGAGCGGTATCCAGAAGAGCATATTCAACAAGCAGTTCAAGAAGGGACTATTCAGACAAGGTCTCCAATAAGAGATCTCCAGCACCGGTAGATCAGTCAGCAGCTGAAGGGAGGTGAAGAAGTTCCATCTCCAGTACCGGTAGTCCAGTCAGCAGCTGAAGGGAGGTGAAGAAAGAAGTTTCATCTCCAGTACCGGTAGTTAGAAAAGCTCAGGGGAGGTGAAGAGTGTTCCATCTCCAGTACCGGGAAATACAGTACCGGTAACCATTCTAGCAGTTGATCACCCTGAAGGTGGAAATGATAATCAGGAAAGAGTCAACAGCTAGAGAGAACATTTGAGGGAGAGGTCTCCAATAAGAGATCTCCAATACTGGTAATCCAGTCAACAACTAAAGAGCAGTTGAGGGAGAGGTCTCTAGTAAGAGATCTCCAGCACCAGTGACTAGTCAACAACATAGCAGCTGAGGAGAGATGAAGAGGAGTTCAATCTCAAGTACAAGTAGTCAGTCAACAGCTGAGGAAGGTGAAGAGGAGTTCCATCTCTAGTACCAGTAATCCAGTTAGCAGCTCAGGTGGAGGTGAAGAAAAGTGCCATCTCCAGTACTAGTAGTCCAGTCAGCAGCTGAGGGGAGGTGAAGAGTGTTCCATCTCCAGTATCGGGAAACGAGTACCGGAAAATGAGTCAGCAGCTGAGGTTGAGATGAAGAAGTGTTCCATCTCCAGTACCGGGAAATCTGTCAGCAACTCAGGTTGAGGTGGATAGAGTTCCATTTCCAGTATCGGTAATCAGTGAGTAACAGACTAACCAGAAGAGATCTCCAGTAAGAGAACTCAGTTGAGGTGGAGGATCCATGGTCCCATCTCTAGTACCGTGTGACTAGTGAGTAATCAGACTGACCAGAAGAGGTCTCCAGTAAGAGATCTCTAGCATCGGTGACTCAACAGCAAGATGACTCAGTTGAGGTGGAGGATCCATCTCTAGAACCGGTGATTAGTCAGTAGCCAGAAGCTATTGACACTAGCAGATACAAAAGAGAGACAAGTTAGCTTATGCCCTTCCTGCGACATACGATGATGTCATGTACATAGACAAAGAAACAGTACAGAGTACTGATGGTACGAAGTGGAATGATGCAGTGAATGACGAGATGAAAGTCATTTCACCAGAATCAGACTTGGAAGTTAGTCCTACTTCCAAAGGTTAGCTACAGATGAGTTTATGCCAAGGTGCTTCTGGCATAAACAATATCTCTCGGGGAACAAAGCGCCTAAGGGCGCATTGGGGTAGCGTCAATCAGTGGACTCATTCGTCAAGATGGAGATTTGTAGAGTATGTGACTCATTCATCCACTTGAAGAAGGTTCCAACCTTATCTGTGCCAGCTCTCCACAGACAACTCACCCTCATGCATGCACCAAAGAGCTGGCAGATGAAGCTTGTTGGCTAGGAGTGAACAAAAACATAACCATCTCTGCCACCTCCTTTGTAGTTTCAAAGTTGGCTTTCTCTTGTTCATTTCTTAGACCCTATATATATGTGTATATACATATGATATAGAGTATATGCTCAATTAGAGAGAAAGAGCAGTGTGAGGGTGAGGGATTTCCGTGTGTTTCCTCCGATATATATTTAGCTACCTTCCGTGAACATACCCGTTTTTGGGGGACCACGTATAAATTATTGTCTCTATGTGTTTGTGTGTGTTTGGTTTAAGTTGAGTTGATTCAAGTCATATGGCACAACAGTTACAGAGGTGGATGTGAAAGGGTTTCATGATTTAATCGTAAAGCTTAATAAACGGATATCAGAAAAGAGGACAGAACTAAAAGAGAGAGAGAGTGCAAAGGTAATTGTTCAACCTTTTTCTTTCATCCTCATTTGTTTAACTTTTGTTTACATTGTTGTATTTTTTTAATCTTTCAGAATGAGAAGGAGCGTGTTGATGATCGACGAGTTGATGAGCTTGTGTCGTTTATTAATGGATGTATAATACCAGCTTCTTATATAGAGTTCCAAACTGCCCTTCTTAGTTTGACTTAATCTAAAATGCCATGTCATTAACTTGTTTAGTTGTATGCTAAGCAAGTCACCTAAGATCTAGGGTTGAGCAGATGAGGTTGGCTGAAGACTAATTTCACAGGACTTGAGATAGGTGGTTTGTGCTCAGATGTTATATCATACATGTTTAACCTCTGCTTACGATATGACTAGTTTCCTTTTGCTTCCTCCTCAACTTGCACCTTCTCGTCCTTTGTCTAACTTTCGCAATATATTTTATTTGCAGATTCTAAGACCGACACAACAACTAAAATCAAGAAGAAGAAGAAGAAGAAGAAGAAGAAGAGAGGAAATGAAAAACAAGGGAATATATGTTCTACTGCTGCCTAGAGACAAAAGCAGATTGAAGGTGATACTAGTGCATCTGAGGCTGACTTCGATTTTAACTCCGATGGCTTAGAGGGAATTGGAAGTAGTGCATCTGAGATTTTTGGCTTATTGTCCTTGTTACACATTGTCTGGAAGCTGAAGCTCAATCCTGTAGGCCAAGTGGCAAAATTAAGGGCATAAAACCTCCTCCTAATGAATGCAACCAGGAGAATGACTCTGAGTGCCGTGCGCAAGGCAAACTTTCCAGTACTTCCAAGTGCTCACCAAGCGTGTCAAGTAAAACTAAGGCGGTTCTCACTCTCAACAGCTTCCAGAAGGGTGGAGATGGTGAAGGACCATCGGAATGTGATAAACAGTATCACTCTGATGACAAACCAGTCGTGGCGCCGTCAACTGGATGGTACAAAAAGGGGGGAAGGTGCCTCAAGAACATCACCATAAGTGCTAATGGGCGAAATGTAGATGCTATGGTAGTTGACGAGTGCGACTCCACCATGGGATGTGATAAAACCCATGATTATCAGCCTCCCTGTGATAATAATATTGTTGATGCCTCCAAAGCAGTTTGGAAAGCCTTGGGTGTTCCTCTTAAAGACTGGGGCTCCTTGAAATCTCTAAACTCTATTTACACATTCAGAGCAAGAATCTCTTTGTAGAAATATATCTAATGATGCCGTGTTTGACAACATAATGAAATATGTTTCTCTCTATTATAAGCCATAGACTTACTAATAAGGTTGTAGAAGAAGTAATCACTAATGAGATGCTGATCCTATGATTGTAGAAATTTGATTTGTAGGTTTACTTTGGCTGAATTTTTCTGTCACCGAAAAATATTGAATAGAAGTTTGAAGACAGTCATCCTATAGTAAAAATGTTATTGAAGAAATAGTCATTCAAGGAATGCTGCTAACCTTACGAGTGTTTTTAAGTTCCGATTTTCAGATTATAAACGTTAATTATGATCAGTAATCAAACCGTATAGCTCATCAGATCTTCTCATCAATTTTACTCTTGGAGAGAAAGAGAGCTATATGGTTCGATGATCAGAAGAAACAATTGTTTTCAGCTAGTGCACCCTTCTTAGTGATCCTTACTGAAAAAAATTCCCATAATTGAGACAACAACTTTGTCTTTAGGTGTTCAGGAAATTTTCTACTCAACTCTTGTCTCTGTGAATATCATCAAACCCAAAGCAAAAAACAGATCAAAAGTCTTAACTCTGTACCACATGTAACGCTAAATTATAATTAATAAGTTAAAAGTAAGGTTTTCTATACATTGAAATCATTATTGTCCTTTTCCTGGAAACTCCAAATAGAATGCCCTTCAGGAGTTCCTATATATAGCTTAACATTTATGATCCTGTTTCAAATCGAACAATACACGACCATACAATACAAGTAGCTAGAGCAAGCGCAAGAGAGATAGAGACGAATGACGATGAAGAACTTCAGCTTAGGAGCAGCTGTGCTTGTATTGTTTATTGTCCTTGTTATGCATTGTCTTGAAGCTGAAGCTCAAGTCTGCAGACCAAGTGGCAAAATTGAGGGCATAAAACCTCCTCCTGATGAATGCAACCAGGAGAATGACTCGGAGTGCTGTGTTCAAGGCAAACTTTACACTACTTACAAGTGCTCACCACGCGTATCAAGTAAAACTAAGGCGGTTCTCACTCTCAATAGCTTTCAGAAGGGTGGAGATGGTGGAGGACCATCGGAATGTGATAAAAAGTACCACTCTGATGACACACCAGTCGTGGCGCTATCAACTGGATGGTACAAAAAAGGGGGAAGGTGCCTCAAGAACATCACCATAAGTGCTAATGGGCGAAGCGTAGATGCTATGGTAGTTGACGAGTGTGATTCCACCATGGGATGTGATAAAACCCATGATTATCAGCCTCCATGTGATAATAACATTGTTGATGCCTCGAAAGCCGTTTGGGAAGCCTTGGGTGTTCCCCAAAATGACTGGGGCTGGTTGGATATTACCTGGTCTGATGCTTGAGTTTCACACGTTGCTTGTATCATCAAGTGTTGTCTCATGTTAACTTTCTCTTCTTCTCTTATTTTTCTGTTGTCATGTTTCCATTTGGCCTGTTGGTATGAAAACTGAAACTACTTGTATTGTAAAATATTGTATAGTGAAGTTCACTATGAACTAGATGTTTCTAATATATATTCTATAAATGGCACTTGGCAACCAAAATTCAGAAAACTGGATCATTGGGTATCATAGCACTGACATGGGCCAATGTCATTGATTATCCTCTATAATAGTACTAATAGTGGCCATCTTACTCAAACCATAGTCATAAACTACCATATTCCCCATCTTCAAACCAACATGATCCATAGGTGACCAATAATCATTCCACAATGATGTATTTTGATTGTTACTAATTATGTGGATAACATCCATCTTATTCACCTCTCAACTTCAAATTAGCCTCCAGTTCCATGTACAGTCCCAACGAATGTAAATCGTCCAGAAGTTTTTGTTTTTTTAAGATGAAACTTGACCCATAGGAGGTGCATTAAAATCTGGTTAACTTACATTAATCACAGCTTTTCTGAAGGGTGGAGATGGTGGGGAGCCATCAGAGACATCAACTTCCACTCTGATGAAACACCAGTCGTGGCTTTCTCGACTGGATGATACAACAGATGGGGTGTTGGAAATAGTTTAGAAATAACAGTAATTAAACCCAACTTTGAGCTTAAATAATTATGGGACCCAAACTCCGAATTTAACGGGACAAAGCACTAATGTGTTCTCCTTGGCGAGGAGATCAAGTTGGTATAATTACATGTTCAAAACTATTAATTATTGAATGAGAAATTATCTCTCAAAGTGACCCACTTGAACTTGGGTAATAATGGTTGTCCCACATTGGAAATAAAGTGAAGTGTAAAGGTGTTTATATATGGTTGCATTGAATGAGTGACTTGAACATCTAGAGGCATGGGAGGTGAGCTAGATCATGCATGAACCATGCTAGTCTTAGCCTAACCACACGTGCGCGCGCCGCCCGCTTGCCCGGTCCAGGCCGTTGTTTGTTTTTATATACGTATACAGTTTTATTTGCAACCAACACCTATTGGAATGGATATCAGTACAGTTGTGATACCTATTCAACCTATTCATTCTCTATATCTATAGGTTTTGCAGTTCATTAAAAAACACGTTCATATATTCACTCTGCCAGAAATATATATATATATTTCCCTCTACATACGCATATACATATAGATACATAGGTCTGGTCCAAGTTCGGGTACAAACACAGTATTTGAGTTCGTCGGTCTTCATCCTTGCAGTGCTGCAACAGTGAATGCGAAATCCGTTCTATCTTGGGAGACATTTTGTTCAGATTCCTTGAGCACCGTAGAGGAAGCAATATTGCCTTAAGGAAACTGTGGTATCACACAGGGCTCGGATTTACTCTGTTCATTCTTGCAATTTTCTATTAAGGGTCAGTTTCCTTTTTATTATTGCAATTCTTATATATATATTTTTATGCATGATATATTTATATATATAGATATAACAGAAGCATGTTTATTCAACAATCTTAAGGCAATAATTGTTTCATGTTCTGTTATCTATAGATATATTTCTATACGTATATATATATTTCGTGCATATATATATTATTTATACATGTTTACAGTTGCATGTTACAAATTGCAGTATATATTCTGTTATAGTTGTGTATATATATATATATATTTCATACATATATATATATATCATGTCTGCATACTGTAGTACTTTACGTAGTATATACATTGTGAATTTGTATTCATATATATGCATGTAATTTGGAGTTTGTATTTTGTTTTAATGCAAACACTGTGAAATTGTATTCATATATATGCATGTTTATAAACTGTTGGCATTCTGGTATATTAAGCTTACACTCTGATATATATATAAATACATTATTTTGTTATATATACATATATACGAAATATTGTTATATATATATATATATATAACATTCTGTTATGTTCTGATATATATATTGTACATACTGATTTTATATTCTGTAGGATATATATATATATATACTGTTAATTGTATTCTGGTATATATATATATTCTGATAATTGTACTGCTCTGTTATATATATATATATATATATATATATATATATATATATATATATATATATTCTGTTTATATATATAAATTACATTCTGATTATATATATATTTTGAAATTGTATTATAATTTTTGGTATTCTGTTATACATATATATATATATATATATATATAGATATACTGAAATTTTATTATGTTATATATATATACTGAAATTATATTCTGTTATATATATATATATATATATATTCTGTTAAATTATATACTGAGATATATATATATATATATATATATTATGTGTATATAATTTTATATTATATATTCAGTTTATATATATATATATATATATATTATATTCTGAAAATAGTTTATATATATATATTTAATTATATTAACTGTTAATATAATTATATATATATGTTTTGAATCAAGTCCAGTATATATTGGTTATCTATATATTTTTGAAATTTTATTTCGGAATTTTATATATATACATCATGTTTGTTGTATTACGGTGTAATTTTGTGTTATTATATTATTGTGCGGAAACAGTACATAAATCAGATTTCTATTTGTGTAACATAAATTGCTATTGGTAATCCAACCATAATCTCTGTCCCACATGGGGAGAAGCCTGAGAAATACAATGGCTCTGATTTTAAGCGTTGGCAACAAAAGATGTTGTTTTATCTCACTACTTTGAATCTGGCCAAATTTTTAATGGAAATAATTCCAACAGTGGCCGAGGGTGAAACTGATAAAGATAAACTAGCTGCAGTGGATGCATGGAAACATTCTGATTTCTTGTGCATGAACTATATCCTAAATGGATTAGATAACACACTGTATAATGTATATAGTGGTGTGCAAACTGCAAAGGAATTATGGGAATCATTGGATAAAAAGTATAAAACTGAGGATGCTGGCACGAAGAAATTCATTGTTGGCAAGTTCTTAGATTTTAAAATGTTAGATTCTAAAACTGTACTCAGCCAAGTGCAACAGCTTCAAGTGCTTCTTCATGATATTCATGCAGAAGGTATGTCTCTTAGTGATTCATTCCAAGTGGCGGCTATAGTTGAAAAACTACCACCACTTTGGAAAGATTTTAAGAATTACCTGAAGCATAAATGTAAGGAGATAACTCTTGAAGAGTTGATAGTTCGCCTGAGAATTGAAGAGGACAATCGTAAGTCTGAAAAGAAAAGTGGTGCATGGCATCCTATGGAGTCAAAAGCAAATATTGTGGAGGAAGGATCATCTTCAAAGACTAAAAAGAGAAAGTTCAGTGATGAAGGTCCAAGTAAATGATCTAAGAAGTTCAAAGGCAAGTGTTTCAATTGTGGAAAGCTGGGACATCTCTCTAAAGACTGTCGAAAGCCAAGGAACTTCAGAAACACTAGACCCCAAACGAATGTGACTGAGGCATATCGACTTGCAAATGATGTAGGCGATATGAACCTTGATGTTGTGGTTTCAGAGTGAAATTTGGTGGGCAATAACAAAGAATGGTGGGTGCACACTGGTGCTACTCGTCACATCTATGCCAATAGGTGGATGTTCACTACTTATCAACCTATGAAAGATGGAGAACAACTCTTTATGGGTAATTCTTCATCTTCTAAGGTAGAAGGTAGTGGAAAAGTGATCCTGAAAATGACTTCTGGAAAAGAGGTGACTCTGAATAATGTGCTACATGTGCCGGATATTCGAAGAACTTGGTGTCTGGATCTCTGCTAAGCAAAAATGGCTTTAAATTAGTCTTTGTATCTGATAAGTTTGTACTTACAAAAAATGAAATGTATGTAGGAAAAGGATATCTCAGTGATGGGTTGTTTAAGCTCAATGTAATGACTGTTGTACCCACAGCTAATAAAATTAATAACACAGTTTCTTATGCTTATATGCTAGTCTTTTGATATTTGGCATGTTAGATTAGGCCATGTTAATTATGATACTTTACGTAAATTAATTAATTTAAATGATTTGCCTAAGTATAAAATTGACCCAAATCATAAATGTGAGACTTGTGTAAAATCGAAATTAACAAGGAAATCTTTTCAAAAAGTTGAAAGATGTAGTGAGCCTCTAGAACTAGTGCATACTGATATATGTGATCTAAAGTTCTTGGAAACTAGAGGAGGAAAAAAGTATTTTATTACTTTTATAGATGATTGCACTCGATATTGCTATGTTTATTTGCTAAGAAGCAAGGATGAGACTATTGATATTTTCAAACAATATAAAACTGAAGTTGAGAATCAACTTAGCAGAAAAATCAAAGCTATAAGAAGTGATAGGGGTGGTGAGTATGAATTTCCTTTTGAGGAGTTCTGTAAAGAACATGGAATTATTCACCAAACTACAGCTCCCTACTCACCTCAATCTAATGGTGTAGCTGAAAGGAAAAACCGAACTTTAAAAGAAATGATGAATGCATTTCTGTTAAGTTCAGGAGTACCACAAAATTTGTGGGGGGAAACTATACTTTCTGCTAATTACATTCTTAATAAACTACCTCAAAAGAAAACATTTAAAACCCTATATGAGTTATGGAAAGGCTATAAGCCTTCCTATAAATACTTAAAAGTGTGGGGGGTGCTTAGCAAATGTGGCAATTCCTAAACCTAAAAAGGTGAAAATAGGACCTAAAACCGTAGATTGTGTATTCATTGGTAATGCCCACAATAGCAGTGCATATCAATTTCTTGTTAATAAAACTGAGATTTCTGATGTACATGTCAATACAATAATTGAATCAAGGAATGCTACATTATTTGAAAATGTATTTCCATATAAAAGGACATCAGATTCAAGCTCACAGAAAAGGTCATTTGGTGATATGACTCAAGATAGTCAGGAACCTATAGACGAAGAATCTATAGAACCTAAACGAAGCAAAAGAGCAAGATTCACTAAGTCTTTTGGGCCAGATTTTGTTATCAATCTGGTAAAGAATGAACCTCAAACCTATAAAGAGGCTATATCTTCACCTGAAGTAGTGTATTGGAAAGAAGCTGTGAATAGTGAAATTGAGTCCATTATGCAAAATCATACATGGGAACTGGTAGATCTTCCACTAGGCAATAAACCATTGGGATGTAAGTGGATCTTCAAGAAGAAGATGAAGGTTGATGGATCAATTGACAAATATAAGGCAAGACTTGTAGCTAAAGGCTATAGGCAAAAGGAAGAGTTGGATTATTTTGACACTTATTCACCAGTTACTAGAATAACATCCATTCGTATGCTAATTGCTATAGCAGCTTTAAATGGATTAGAAATACATCAAATGGATGTAAAAACAACATTTCTAAATGGTGAATTAGATGAAGAAATATACATGGAACAACCCGAGGGGTTCATTTCTCCTGGCCAAGAGAGAAAAATGTGTAGACTTGTAAAGTCATTGTATGGACTAAAGCAAGCGCCAAAACAATGGCATGATAAATTTGACAGTGTCATGATGTCAAATGGGTTCAAAATAAATGAATGTGACAAGTGTGTTTATGTCAAGACTTATCATAATGCGTATGTCATTTTATGTCTATATGTAGATGACATGCTTATTATAGGCAGTAATAATGATGTAATCAATTCTACTAAGCAAATGCTAAATAATAGATTTGACATGAAAGATCTTGGCATAGCTGATGTTATTTTAGGAATTAAAATTTCTAGAACATCAGAAGGACTTGTATTATCCCAATCTCACTATATAGAGAAAATGTGTGACAAATTTAAGAATTATGGGATAAGTCCAACACGAACACCTGTGGATGTAAACGTTAAACTTTCTACGAACAAAGATGAATGTATTTCACAATTGGAATATGCTCGGATCATAGGAAGTTTAATGTATGTTATGAATTGTACTCGACCTGACATAGCATACTCTGTTAGTAAGCTAAGTCGATACACAAGCAACCCAGGTAAATATGTCACTGGAATGCAATACTAAGAGTTTTGGGATACTTGAAATATACTCAAAATTATGGTTTGCATTATACTAGATATCCAGCTGTACTCGAAGGATATAGTGATGCTAATTGGATATCTGATTCCAACGATTCAAAATCCACTAGTGGATATATTTTTACTTGGAAGTGCAGCTATGTCTTGGAAATCCTCAAAGCAAACATGTATTGCTCGGTCCACAATGGAATCTGAATTCATTGCATTGGACAAAGCTGGAGAAGAAGAAGAATGACTTCGTAACTTTCTAGAGGACATTCCAAACTGGCAGAAACCAGTGCCAGCTATTTGTATACATTGTGATAGTCAATCTACGATTGGAAGGGCTCAAAATCACATGTATAATGGTAAGTCTAGACATATCCGTCGTAGACATAATACCGTAAAACAATTGCTCTCAAATGGTATAATATCCATTGACTATGTAAAGTCTAAGGATAATATAGCGGATCGGTTAACTAAAGGTTTGGCAAGAGAGCAAGTTGAAAGATCATCGAGGGGAATTGGCTTGAAGCCTCTGGGTTAAAAGACACCATAATGGCAACCCAACCTAGTTGACTGGAGATCCCAAGATCTAGGTTCAAAGGGACAACCGAATTGTGCGTGACTTAGTTAAAAGCATTGTGGAGATTAAAACAAAACTCCTTCCCATTCCTATGATGAGACAGTGCATATTTTAGGGTAAGCTATGCTTTTAATGATGTCTATGACTTGGACAAATCCAAGTGAGGAAGAACTCCTAATAGAATCACCTATGTGAGTAGAAGGGGTCGCTTCTAGGAGAATTTTTTAAGGCGGAATTCTCTGACAAATACTCATGAAACCAAGTGGTGTCCAAGGCCAAAATGGACACAAACGTGAGAACCAACTGTGTTCGAAGGGGAACTATGTGAAATCTATTGTCTTGGTTTACACAAACAGCTGACAGTTCAAGGCATCACGTCCACTGATTAGCCAATAAATCCGATAGTCTTTCACAAGGGAAAGTTCAAGGCTCTAAGGCTACTTATCCTGATACAGTAACCTTTCATTGTACTCGAACTAGTGTCTGCATATTCATCTGCATTTTGAACTGCTAATTTCCATTCATGTGGGGGATTGTTGGAAATAGTTTAGAAATAACAGTAATTAAACCCAACTTTGAGCTTAAATAATTATGGGACCCGAACTCCGAATTTAACGGGACCAAGCACTAATGTGTTCTCCTTGGTGAGGAGATCAATTTGGTATAATTACATGTTCAAAACTATTAATTATTGAATGAGAAATTATCTCTCAAAGTGACCCACTTGAACTTGGGTAATAATGGTTGTCCCACATTGGAAATAAAGTAAAGTGTAAAGGTGTTTATATATGGTTGCATTGAATGGGTGACTTGAACATCTAGAGGCATGGGAGGTGAGCTAGACCATGCATGAACCATGCTAGTCTTAGCCTAACCACACGCGCGCGCGCGCCGCCCGCCCGCCCGGTCCGGGCCGTGGTTTATTTTTATTTTTTGCGAAAACTGCAAATGTCTCTTCTGAAGATATACGTATACAGTTTTATTTGCAACCAACACCTATACAGTTTGAACACCTATTGAAATGGATACCAGTACAGTTGTGATACCTATTCATTATCTATATCTATAGGTGTTGCGTTTTTCATTAAAAAACACGTTCATATATTCACTCTGCCAGAAATATATATATTTCCCTCTACATACGCATATACATATAGATACATAGGTTTGGTCCAAGTTCGGGTACAAACACAGTATTTGAGTTCGTCGGTCTTCATCCTTGCAGTGCTGCAACAGTGAAGGAGAAATCCGTTCTATCTTGGGAGGCATTTTGTTCAGATTCCTTGAGCACCGTAGAGGAAGCAATATTGCCTTAAGGAAACTGTGGTATCACACAGGGCTCGGATTTACTCTGTTCATTCTTGCAATTTTCTATTAAGGGCCAGTTTCCTTTTTATTATTGCAATTCTTATATATATATTTTTATGCATGATATATTTATATATATCGATATAACAGAAGCATGTTTATTCAACATGGGGAAGGTGCCTCAACAACATTACCATAAGTGCTAATGCTAATGGACGTATTGTAAACGCCATGGTTGTCAAAGAATGCGGCTCCACAAAATTATCAGCCTTCACGCAACAATAATATTGTTTATGCCTCAAAAGCTGTGTGGGAAGCCTTAGGCATGCATGCCTTCCGATGACTGGGGCGACCTGGATATCACTTGGTCTGATGCTTGAAACTTATTATAACTTGTGTTCTAAAGAAAAACAAAGCTTCTGATAGATGTTTTTTGTTTTAAATTATGTGTCTTGTATTGTATTCTTGTTAACCTAAAATACAATGTTTTGAATTATCATATTTATATTATGATACATGAACTAAAACTTATAAATAAAAATTCCCAATGGTTGACAGTTCAAATATATAGCTTTCCTAGACCAGACCAGACCATGGTCTTAAATAACTGTGTAAGATGTTTTATACTTCATATGGATTCAAAGTTTTGTGTCAATGAGACAACTTCCACCATCATTCTTGGTTCAGAGGTCCTTTTTGATTGTGAAGTGTCATTTTGAGTCAAAAAGTTAAAAAAAAAATAAGGGCAGGGCTAGTCCCAGCAAGAAGAAATAAATTTTGAGAAGGCCATCGAATAAGTATCACAAAATTTATACAATGGGACTCCAAGGACACTACATCTGTAGTAATAATGTTAGTAATCCTAGGATTATTGATATTCAATCTGTAGGTTACAAACGTCGATTACGATCAGTAATTAAGTATATAGTCGTCAAATCTTCTTGTCACTTCACTGTAGGGCATGGATAGTTCTAGCTTTAGCACTGACACCTCAACAGAAGAACTCATTTTCAGCTAGTGCAGCCCTCTTCATCCAACCTTGTTTCATCAAATTTTGCACATAAATGAGACTACAACTTTGTCTGTATATGAACACCCCAAAGCCAGAACATATTAGAATTCTACAATTTTAGATATACCTTACACTGTACTAAATGTCAAACCACATAATAACTGATGAGTTAAAACTCTGGTTCTAAACCACTATTTAATTCGGGAAACAGCAGCTATTAATTTGGCCAACTGCATCAGTAGTTTTGTAAGAAAATACCAACCTGCTTTTCTATACTTTGACATTTTTTCCGTCCATTCCATGAAATCTTCATTATATAATACCGCAACACCTAAGATCTTGTTTGCCATAGAGCAGTACAATACACTGAGAGAGAGAGAATGAAGAACTTCAGCTTAGGAGCACCTTTGCTCATATTGCTTACTGTCCTTGTTGCACATTGTCTCGAAGCTGAAGCTCAAGTTTGCAGACCAAGTGGCAAAATTAGGGGCATAAAACCTCCTCCCGGAGAATGCAATGAGGACAATGACTCTGTGTGCTGTATACAAGGCAAACTTTACACTACTTATACGTGCTCACCACGCGTGTCAAGTAGCACAAAGGCGGTTCTCACTCTCAATAGCTTCGAGAAGGGTGGAGATGGTGGAGGACGATCAGAATGTGATAAAAAGTACCACTCTGATGACACACCAATCGTGGCGCTATCAACTGGATGGTACAAAAGGGGGGGAAGGTGCCTCAAGAACATCACCATAAGTGCAAATGGGCGAAGTGTAGATGCTATGGTAGTTGACGAGTGTGACTCCACCATGGGATGTGATAAAACCCATGATTATCAGCCTCCATGTGATAATAACATTGTTGATGCCTCCAAAGCAGTTTGGAAAGCCTTGGATGTTCCTCTTGCAGACTGGGGCTGGATGGATATTACGTGGTCCGATCCTTAACTTTTATCGATTTCTTGTATCATGAAATGTCGTCTCGTGTTTTATTGTCTCCTTTTCTTGATGTTTCTGTCATTGTGTTTCCATTTCTTGGCGGTATGAGATCTAGAACGTACTTGTATTGTACTTATGATTTTGTGTTTACTCATATATTGGATTCTAATGTTCACATGATATCATATATGAATTAGAATGTTTCCAAGATATATATATATATGTAACACTTGATCAAATCACAGATCATATAATATTGAATGATGTAAACTATCCTTCCACTTGCACATTAGGAATAGTCTTCAACCTGTGCATCCCTCTCATTATATGATATAATTAGTACATTTGAAGACTACATCTTTGTCCACATATATTCCGAACATATTATATTTGATCTTATATATAGCATAGCACTTTAGTATCCTTCTTGGCACCAAGCAATACAATACAAGTAGATATATATATACATATCTATATAGCAATAGAGATCATGAGAACTTCAGTTCTAGAGCACCTGTGTTCATATTGCTCATTGTCCTAATTGTTACACATTGTCTAGAATCCGAAGCTCAAGTTTGCAGACCAAGTGGCAAACTTAGGGGTAAGAAACCCCCTCGTGACCAATGCAACCAAAGAGAACGACTCGGAATGTTGTGTGCAAGGCAAACTTTACACTACATATAAGTGCTCACCGAGTGTTTCGAGTCATACTAAGGCGGTTCTTACTCTCAACAGTTTCCAAAAAGGTGGAGACCGTAATGTGATGGCATGATGGACAATTACACCAATCAAATTCTTCCTCTTTATAATTGTTCGCAGGCAACATCAAGTTTCAATAGATCTAGAACTTCAAAGAGCATGACATATGATCAGGGACGGATCCAATTCAGGCCCAGTGGGGTCATGGCTTCCACTGAAATTTTTTTTTTTATATATTTTTTATCCTAAAATTTTAGATATTTAGTATTTAATGCCCACAGAAAAAAATTTTACCTTAAATACTACAAAATTTAAATTTCTTTACAAATAAGCCCCCACTGAAAATTTGTTTTAAACCCCACTGAAATCAATATATGTCATTTATATTCCAAAAATCCAAAAAAATAAAATTTAGCCCCCACTGACACGGAGCCCTAGATCCGTCAATGCATATGATTATGTAGGCAAAATACCAATCCTTATAAAGGTCGTTATTCCTGAAAAAGTGGAATTATGATTTTGATTTATGCAGGAGAAACAAAAACTAAAATTCTATTTACTAATTATTAATTATTTTCAAAAATAAAAATAAAAAAGCATAAACTATATTTATTAAATGTTTAACAAAATCATCAACCAAAAATTAAAAAAAAAATTAAAAAATGTTAAAATTATTTTTTTAAAAAAATAAACCAGTTTTTTTCAATTTTATACTTTTATTTATTTATCATTGTATTAAAAAAAACAAGCAAATTTCTTTCAATTTTTTATTTTTTATTGTATTTATTTATAATTTAATTATTTATTATTTTTATTCAATTTATTTATTATTTATTATTAATTAGTCTTTTTTATTTATTATCTATTCATTTTATTTTATTTCCTTATGATGTTTATTTATTATTTATTTAAATAATATCTTATATATTTATTCAATTTTATTTATTATGCATCCATATTTTAATTTATTATTAATTTAATATTTAATAATTTTTATTATTGATTATAAGGTTAATGAGAGAAAACAAAAGGAAAAAACACTTTTGCATTTGATTTCTCATTGTTTTGTAATTAGAAAAAAAATATTCTCTAACTTAGAAACAAAAGTGAATTAAAAAACATGTTTCTATTATAATTTCTAAATTTCAGAAAATAAAAATAAAAAACAGAAAACAAAATGATTTGTACAACGGGCCCTAAAATTAATAAAAAAATTATATCACAATCTTAATAAAAACCTCCTTATAATTACTGAATGAAAGCGGTCAAAGTTAAAAATTTACACAAATGAAAATCCTTCTTTTACATATAATAAAGAAATCCTTTCAAAAATCTCAGTATCACACCATAATATTTAAATGATTGAGTAAAATTATATTATATTAATATATTTTTAGTTGTTAATGAAGCAACAACAAAAAAAAGTACTTTTAATTTTTTATTAGACTTTACGGTCATCTTTGGTTCGCGGTCCGGTCTCATAATGAATTTTTGGGACCGGATACTATTTGGCAACACGGTTTCAAAAAACGGTTCCAAAAAAACAAGGATCACTTGAGAACAAAAGAAGTAATTTGAGACAACCAAAAATAATGGTCTCAAATGGTCTTATATATAATTGTCTTAACACATGAGACCATAAAATTTGAAAAATATATATATAATTAAAATATATATATAATTTGAAAATAATATATAAAATTAAAAAATAATATAAAAAATTTGAAATAATGTATAAAATTTGAAATATATATATAAAATTCAAAATTAATATATAAAATGCAAAAAATATATTTAAAATTTGGGAAAATAAAAAAATTCCAAAATAATAGAAAAAATAATGTATAAAATTCGAAAATAATATATAAAATTTGAAAAATAATATAATTTTTTTAAAATAATGTATTAAATTCGAAAAAATATATATAAAAATCAAAATTAATATATAAAATTTTAAATATATATATATATATATATAATTTAAAAAATAATATATAAGTTTTGAAAAATAATATAAAAAATTTGAAATAATGTATAAAATTTGAAAAAAATATAAAATTCAAAAATAATATACAAAATTAGATATATATATATATATTTGAGAAAATATAAAAAATTTGAAAATAATATAAAAAAATCAAAAATAATATATAAAATTCAAAAAATAATATAAAAATTCGAAATAATTTATAAATTTTGAAATATATATTATTTTTGAATTTCTTATATAATTTTCAAATTTTTTATATTTTTTCAAATTTTATATATTTTTCATATTTAATATATTTTTTTAATTTTATATATTATTTTTTTTTTTTATATTATTTTCCAAACATAAGACCAAACAGCTTGAATAAGACCATAAGACCAGACAACTTTATCAAACAGATTTTCAGAATACCACTCAAATAAGACTAAACCAGACCAGACCAGATAAGAACAAACCGAACCACCTGCCAAACGACCATACGTGTTTGGTAAGCGGACACTTCACATTTTATAACAAAATAGGTCTAAATTCTCTTTCAAAAATAATAAATTAAATTGGTCTAATATTACTGGAGGACGGAAGACAACGTAATGTGTGTGAGTGTGACGCTCTGTGTTCTGTGTGTGTATATATATATATATATGTATGTTTTCATTGTCAAATATCTCTCTACGGATTCAAAAGAAAGCAGAATGATTAAGAGGGAAGTGAGTGGGGACTAGCAGAAATGATGAGCGTCCTCTGTCATTCTTTCTTTATTTTATTTTAGTAATTCATACTTTGAACAGTCACCAAAGACCTCCATATTCAACCTTTCATTTAATTCATCACATATATATTTATATATACATATATATATATATATGTATGTATATATTTAATCATAGGTGTAGGTTTCATTTGCAACAATTCGTGACTTGTCGGTCATAATTCCACTTGATCAAACACCCCATTCACACACATATATACATGTTTTGTCTATATAGATTCATTTAAAGATCTAACTCTCATATATCTCAAAGTCTGTTCAGTTCCTTCTTTATCGTCTTCGTCTTGTGATTCCAACTTGTTTAATGAAACCATGCCTTCATTTGTTTTTTTCCAATACGCGACTCTTAGGTTTTTGTTTTTTGTTGTCTTCGTAGACCACAAAGATTTCGAATCTTGAGGTCTCGAAATTGGGTTTTTTCTCTTGAATTTTGTATTGAATCGAGGACTGTTTCGATCTCATTTTTTGTAGGAGTCCTTGGTATTTGAAGCCAAATTGTGGATCTTGTAGGAGTTGTATATATACGGTAGAATCGATAGAATTGATTTTTTCAAGTGAATATAGACCTAGATTAAGGTTGCTCTGTTATTATTTTGTACTTTTGATGCAAATAGGAGGTGTTTTTAGCTTTTCTGTGGTGGGTTTTTAGTTTTGGAATGTGGGTTGGTGCTATTTTACATTTTAAGGCTGGAGGATCAGTGTGCTGACTTGGTGAGACCTTGAGGTATGTATGTGTTTTTGGACTTGTAGTATTTATATGAACTATAAACTTTTTTATTTATATTTGTTTCTTCTTGTTTGGTAAGTAATTAAGAACTAAGAACACACACCAACTTGAATTAGAGTTTTGTTGATTTTGAGTAATTGCTAGTGGAAACAAAATTGCCAAATTGAATGATGGCTTGTCTTTTTTAGATTTGTTACATTGGTTATGTTATATATGTTTTTTTTGTTTTTTTTGATAGTGGTGTTATATATGTTTGTGTTGCTATAGTTTAAAAATATGTATTGCAACTTAAATAATAAAATGTTGGATTTACTAATACTGTAGTGGTGAAAACTCTGAGTGCTGAATTTTGATTCTACTGAGAAGATTGGAAAACCTAATTATGTTAAACGCAATGGATTGCAGTTGATGTGTGGGGTTATTTCGCGAGGCACTGTGTTTGGAGTTATTATATACAATTTAGTTGATATTTGATATCAAAATGGGTTCTCAGTGCTCCAAACTCTCGCCATGTTGCTTCGTTTCACCATACAAGGCAGCCATTCTTGAAGCGCCGGATATCGGTAGGTAAAAAGTATTATCTGATGTGTACTTTCTTATGCTGAGGAAGAGGATGAGTTCTTACGTGTGCTTGTGCTGCAGAGAATGAAGATAAGGGTGAGCCCTACGACTTGCCTGCATTCCGTGAGTTCACTCTCGAGCAACTTAAGAATGCTACTTCTGGTTTTGCGGTAGAGAACATCGTGTCTGAGCATGGTGAGAAGGCGCCAAATGTTGTTTATAAAGGGAAGATGGAGAATCAGAGGAGGATTGCTGTCAAGCGATTCAACAGAATGGCTTGGCCTGATGCTCGGCAATTTGTGGTAAATGCATTTTCCCACCTGATTCATACCTTTTGCATGAGCATATGAACATCCAAATTTATGTTACATTTTTTTTGTTAAGATTATGCTTTACTTCGCAATGCATTTACTATCCAAATTCAATTGACTGCATATGCTTTACAATCACAGTACGTTTTTCTAATTGCGAACGAGGAATTTTTCCAGTAATTTTTCTTTTTTTAAATATTCGCAGCTATTTTTTTACATGATAAACTGGTAAGCTCTTGGTAGTCTTTTTGTTTATTTACTTGGCCTTCATCTTTTTTATAGTTTTAAGGCTATAAATATGTATTATAGTTGTACTTTGGTTTATTTTGAGTATTGTTGAAGCCCACCATTGTCTTTATTGATTTGTATTCTGCCAGATAACTTGTAGATCCATTGACATTTATTTACCATCTCCTTGCCGTTGAGATATCAATTTGTGTGTTAGCAATTTTTATGCGTATAACATCCGACTGCTTTTGTGATTTTTCTAGAATTACTATGTCGTTCTTGACTATATATTGATTATTGAACAATTTTTCTTTGCTAACTTTAGGAAGAAGCGAGATCCGTTGGTCTGCTCCGCAACCAAAGATTGGTAAATTTGCTTGGTTGTTGTTGTGAAGATGATGAGAGACTGCTTGTGGCTGAATATATGCCCAACGATACACTTGCAAAACACCTTTTTCACTGTAAGTTTATCAGTTGATGCAAAATTGCTATATGAATTTAAAGGTTCAGCACGTATGGCATATCTAGATTTATATGATATTTTGTGTTATTATACTTGATCCATATTTTGCATGGCTTGGTCACTTCGATTGATTATGCTTTTCTGCTTGGTGATATTTGTCCTTCTTAAGACCGTTTCTTAATATAAGCTTTCCCTTGTCCAGTAGAGTAGAAGTGTTGTTTCTGTCCACTGTATTGCATACCTATATCCACTGATAAGTTCCAATCCAGCATACTGCAACTGATAACTTGGTTGTTTTCTTGATTCAGGGGAAACACAACCTATAAAGTGGCCAATGAGATTGAGGGTGGTTCTGCATCTAGCACAAGCTCTAGAATATTGTTCAAACAAAGGTCGGGCCCTTTACCACGACCTTAATGCGTACAGAATTTTATTTGATGAGGTAAATTTTCATTTACTTTGACTCCATTTTTCAATGAGAATTTATATGCATTCTCTTTATATGTGTTTGAATTTTTCAGGATGGTCATCCTAGACTTTCATGTTTTGGCCTGATGAAAAATAGTCGGGATGGAAAAAGTTACAGTACAAACTTGGCGTTCACTCCTCCAGAGTATTTGAAAACTGGTATGTTTTTATTGGTATCCGAACACACGCTCCTTTTAGGTTTTTAATCATGTAGTCTGTGTGATCTCTCTTCTCTAACTCTCAGTATAACCTTAATTGTTGGCTATAGAATCCTCCTCTCTCTAACTATTTCTGTATGAGGTGGATTACATGAGGGGTTCTTTCCCTGTTACCTAATGATTTTTTAAAATTAAATTTGCTCCTCATGCTTGTCCTTTTTTTGTAGGGAGAGTAACACCAGAAAGTGTAATATATAGCTTCGGCACTCTTTTGATCGATCTTCTTAGTGGAAAACACATTCCTCCTGGCCATGTATGTATTCATCTCTTTCCTCATAACTTTCAAATAAAAATAGCATCCATGTGAGCTGCAGTTGTATTCTTTTTTTATTTTTTTTGTCTCGGTGGTGATACAAACTTTCAATTCAGTGCACCTCCAACATCTCTTTTAATTTTCTCTTTCTGCTCTAGTGCTTTTTATGATAGTACAATGTACTCATGTGGCATCCATGTTGATATATTACTAGTCAGTGTGTACATCTTAGATTCATATCTCTAAAAATTCTCACACTCAGTAATGGAAGTTTGCAGGGGATGTCTTTCTTGCACCATATATACTCTTATCTAATTTTTGAGTGTTTGACCTTCTTCTAAAATATTAATCTGTTGCATTTCTACAGTTTTAAAATTCATGTAGTGAGGTTTGAATTGCCTTCAATCTTTACCTCCTAGCACCCATGTAGACTTGGTATACACTACCCAGTGTTTATTAGTTTGAAAGCTATAATCTGAGCAATAAAATATGGACCAGATTAACTACTTGATAATTTATGTAGTTCTGCTATATTTAAAAAGTAGTGTGAAAAGTAATGGGCTACTCTTAGTAAACACAACAGATACTCTGCAAGTGTTATATTAAAAACCATGGATTAACTTAGCTTCGTTCGATGTATAGAAGACATGAAGGATTAAGGTTCAAATAGCACATTAAAACAGATTAATCTAGTGTTCATCACTTCATGAGATATGATAGTTGTATTCAGATATTTTTGTTTTTTGAGCTTCAATTAACAATAATTATAACTGATTATCTAATGCTTGAGTAATTTTATCAGGCCCTTGACCTGATACGGGATAGGAATCTTCAAATGCTGACAGATTCATGCTTGGAAGGACAAATTTCTAGTGATGATGGGACTGAATTAGTACGCTTGGCTTCACGATGTTTGCAATATGAACCCCGAGAACGTCCAAATCCGAAGTCACTAGTGGCTGCTTTGACTCCTCTTCAGAAGGAAACTGAGGTTAGTCGGATCCAAAGGACCGCTCATTGTCCATTGTATGTGAAAGATATGCCTCTCTTCTTGTCTATGATATTCTGTTTGTATTATGAAATGATATACCATGCTAACCTAACATCAGCAACAACATAGATAAATAAATAATCTATTGCTGGTACTTGAGAGAGTCGACATTTTCTTATAGCACACTGATAATCTATGTGGTCATAAAAAAATTCAATTAAGAGACTTCAAAACATGATATTAGACCTATGTTACAGGCTCTTCTAAACAAGATGATTGAATGACCTTGAATCCGCACAGTAGAGAAAAAGATAATTAGCAGCATTTCTACAGCATGATTTAAGGACCTTTGCAATGAGGCAGGTGGCATTCCAAAAGAAGAATTCAGTGTTTGCAGAAGATTGGTAAAATTTTGATTCTTAACCATGACATCTACTTTATAGAAGTAGCAATTCTAAAGAGAACTAATACCTAAGAAGTCACAACTGATATTTCATCTACAAAATAGAAAAAAAATATCTTTATATTATTTATTTATTTCGAAGAAAAATCAATGACTGTTACGTGACTGCAGATGATATTATGATAGGCGAGGTAGAAAATTATTCTCAATTTGTTTTATAAAACTTAGTGTTATATTAGAGGATAATATGGAATTGGGCGACAGGTGATTGGTATGTTATAAGTGGTTAAAAATGGAAACAAAGAGAAAATTGGGCAAGTGAGTGTTCATGGAGTTGGTGTGTGCGCCTTTCCGTCTTTTACTATTGTGGGGCAGGGAGGTCACCTGATCTCGGCAGAACACGAGTTAACTGAAAATGAGAAACAGGACGACTATGAGAATGTGATGAACTAACTATTTGTGATTGTGTTTAAACAAGAATTCGCTAAATCGGAAATTACTGGTGCATAAAGTTGGATTATTTTGCTGCTCCTACTTCTTTATGATTTTAACGTGTTTGAATGAGTAATTATTGTTTATGCTTCTGACATGTTAACTGATGCTTTTGGCAATGGAAGTGTCAATTCCTTTTGTCAATAGTTGGCTTTAGTTTTTTAGGAGTTTTTTCATTTCCAATATGCAGGTTCCTTCTCATGTCTTGATGGGTATATTGCGCAGTGCTTCTTTCTCACCTAAATCCCCATTTGGTGAAGCTTGCTCTAGAATGGATTTGACTGCCATACATGAGATCTTAGAAAAGATTGGGTACAAAGATGACGAAGGAGTGACAAATGAGGTTCTTTTGCTCATCATATCAGCTTTTAGAAATGCACCCTATGCATATTTTTTAGTCATCTGGCTCATTGTTGCTTTTCAAAATTGCAGCTGTCATTTCAAATGTGGACGGACCAAATGCAAGACACATTGACTTCAAAGAAAAAGGGTGATACTGCTTTTCGGCATAAAGAGTTCAAAAATGCAATTGAGTGCTACACACAGGTTATTATCATGTTAAAAATGATAAACATCTGGCAAAACTTAGCTATATATATAGTTTTCTCATCTAGATTAATATTCATTACCGACTCTATGTACACGTCTACAGGTTACTTTGAGAACTGAATAAAAATTTCATGGCATGCTTTCTATGTTGTATGATATAATAAGTGGTATGATATAATACGTTGCAATCTGTAAAAGTTGATGGGATAACAAACTCACGAACTAGGAAAGCTCTTTTTCCAAGTTGATGGGATAAGTGTTTCATATGCGCTTGGATTTCATTCTGACTTACCAATCCCTATGTTGGTGTTCCCTTAAGAGTAGTTCGTATGTTGGATTTCATTCTGACTTACCCATCCCTATGTTGGTGTTCCCTTAAGAGTAGTTTGTATGTTAAGTTAGACATGTTCTTTGACATCAAATGGTCTGACTTTTCTTTCTCAGGTCATCTTTTCAACAGTTACTAACAATTTGAATTTCACTTGTAGTTCATTAATGTTGGAACCATGGTATCTCCAACGATCTTTGCTCGTCGTAGTTTGTCTTATCTCATGAGTGACATGCCGCAAGAAGCTCTAAACGATGCAATGCAAGCCCAAGTCATTTCTCCCGTCTGGCACATTGCGTCTTATCTCCAAGCTGCTGCACTCTATTCCCTTAAAATGGAAAATGAAGCACAAGTAGCCCTCAAGGAGGGTTCAACTCTCGAGGCCAAAAGGCACAAAACCAACGGACATTAACCAAGTGAAGTACAGATTGCTAATCTCCTTCAATTTCCTCATTGATTTGCTGATATTGCATATATTGAAAGGTTTTTGGTCATTCCAGACTGACCAAAGCTTCTATATATTTTACAGTGAAAGTGTTCCTCATTTCTATTCTATTTCTCCTATGAATTTTATGATAGTCTTGTAGGTTTGATGCATTTTCAAGCAAGCAAATCCTGTTTGCCTTTGTGTTTCTTTTGTAGCACATTATGTAACGGAGTCTTTGCTCCAATTTTTATTTTTATTTTTATTTTTTATTTTATTTTTTTATTTTTTTTATTGTGTATGAACAGAAAAGTGATTTGGCATTCTCTTCAAGATGAGGAAACAAAATGGAAATTTTAAGAAGTAGAAATGGTTGACATTTGGTTTGTACTTTCTGTGCAGAATTATATTGTTATTAATGTGCTATTTGGTGGTGTCTGCATTTCAATTATTGTCCTTATGGTTCAAAAAGTCAAACAGCCATGGGTCCTTGACTATTACTACTAGTAGCAAAACAATACGACTATTGCTGATATTTTTATTAGAATTAAGATGCACGTGATTGTTGGCCAATCAAATTAAACAATGGTCCTATAGAGGACTAATGATTTCTTGCTGGCATACTCGTTTTTTAAATATGAAAAGTGAGTATTTATCATACATATCTATATTCATTGATAAACACATACATATATACATACCTATAATCACACATACATACATATATCTATATGTATACTATTATAAAAGTCCAAACCCTACATTGATTTTTAAGTTTTAATATTATATCAATCAACGATGGGGATCAATTACTTAAATGCAAACACATGTTTTGTATTTGAAATTATCTAGACGATTAATGAAAATAGTCTAAAAGGGGATGAATATGTTTTTTGTAGATTTATTGACAAATTAATAATAATTGTGAAAAAGTCAATTTTAATTCAATTCTCTATCAAGATAAATCATGTAAAGGATAATTTAAGTGCAGAAAATAAAGTAATAGAGACACAATCTTTTTATGTGAAAAACCTTGGAAATACTCCAAGTAAAAATCACGGATACGTTCGGGTATCAATGCACTATAAAACAAAGATTATACAGACTCTATGAAGTTTTAGACTTACAAATCCCTCTATATCTGCCTTTCTCCACTCAACGTATGATGAACTTGAATCATTCGCGCTCCACGAAGCTCTCGCTCCGCTCCATACTCTGACGACTCCACTTCTCAACGTATCAATGAATCACAAAGCCTCCTGCTTCGATCTCCGCACTCAGACGGCTCTGTTTCTCAAACGGATCTAAGTAACCACGTTGCAATCAACGTTGTGTAAATTTTTCAGCAACTAGGTTATTCAATTGTGCATAAGATCATCGATATAGAAGCACAATTGAACAAACCCTAAATAAGAGATAACTAGAAGATATAGAACCACTCAATGATTTTCTCTCTATCTCTATAGAAGAATATGAACGATAGAATACTGCAGATATCTCACCAAAAACCCCTTACTAAAATCTATAGAGAGCCCTCTTATTTATAGAGTAGGAAACCCTAGTTTTGATATAATTTGTTCCCCACTTTAATTATGATTCCTTCTTTGTATCAAAATTTTTCAATTAGGAGTATAACTGACTTATATTGATATACAAACGTGTATATAGATCAATAAGTCGTAGCCTCATCATCAAACTTCAAGTCGGGGTCAAATTTGACAATTCTCAAAATCTGCAATTTTTCCCTTGCTAGGCACCTGCGCCTTAGGCATAACCCTTGAGCGTAGTTGCGGTAGAAGCTTGAGCGTAAATACTTTGGTCAAAACCTCTTTTGTTGGGAATAATACCAAAATGTCCCTCTTGACTCCCCGAGACTTTTTGTTTGAATTGTCGTCTTTGGAAAATGCCGTTTTCGCCATCCGGGAGATATTTTTACTCAATACGCTCACTTTTGCACTTCACTTGTATTTTTTACTACTTCAATGCTTAATTTTGCCTTTGTCGATGCTTGTAGATGTCGTTAAAACCAAAACGACCTATCTAACAATCAACATGGTTATTATCTAGAACATGCCATAAATAAACAATACTCAAAAGTGTTATGTAGGGGTTCAGATTGATTGAGTGATGCGAAAATAGTTTCTACACAAGTTCGTCAGCAAACTAACGATAATGATGCTTTTATTGTTTTTTTGATTTTTCTTTACAGAGAAGTTGAAGAGAAATGAAAGAAAAGATAGCAAGTACAAATGATTGAAAAGTACTTTCTCTCTCCTAGTCTCCGGAAAAGTCCCCGAAATGAGCTTTCGTACCTCTATTTATAGACATAAGTGTCTAGTAGTCCTCGCGGATTGCATTGCCACGTCAGCACCTGTCTCGCGACATGGTTCCTGCGTAGCAATCCGCGATATAAATATTTGTACAATACCATCTCGTGCCTTTTGACTTCGCGAAACGGATTCGCGTAATCTCATGCGCGGATTGTACTGTACACCATTACCTGTGATCCGCGTCTGTTTCATCGTGGATCCTATTTTTTCCTTAATTAAGGAACCATGATGTACCTTTGATCCGTGTTTATTGCATCGTGGATCCGATTTATCCTTAGTCAAGGATGCCGTTATAGCTTTATTGGGTCATGACCAATCATGCATGCCTTGGTCATGTCCCTGAATACCATCGGCCTCTCTAAGGTACTCTTGTTTAGGACGGTGTAAATGAGGTCGCGATCCACTATTTACTCATCCCAAGCATTTCCCCTAGATTCCGAGTAGTACTCGCTACGCGAGCAGCATATAGGGCTATAAGTTTTTGATGCGAGCTATAAAACACATCAACCCCTCATATCTCCTTCTGTATAATGCAAGCTCTCGCGTGAAACCTTATTTGAGCTATTTCCCCAAGTAATCAATGATTTGGGTCAATATCCCAATTAATCTTTTACTTGAACCGGTTTTCCCAAATATGCCAAACCTTGGACCATATCCCAGATAAATCCTCGCGGATTAGACTTATCGCGAGTTACCACCTTTACATGTTCTTACAATATTCTTCTTCTCCAGTAGAACACTCGCATGTTGTTTCAGATTACAAGGATATTTAATGATTTATCTATGCATTTATTATTTATATAATACATGTAAGGTTAGTACACAAACAATTCTAATTTTTTTTTGTAATGAATGTATTTTTATATATTTATTAATTAGCAACAGAAGAATATGTTTCAACTAATTACATGGAGTTCGACGACCAGAACAATTTATATAATCATGTAGACTAAATAATGATTTATTTTGTATATATTAATTAATAAGAGAGAAGGAATATCTTGGTGTATATATTAATTAATAAGAGAGAAGGACTCATCTTGGTGTGAGGGATACTATTTTTTCAGTTAATATTAATTGCATGATACATTTATATTGCACGATCAATCTATTATGGCATGATGATTCGTTAACGCATGACAATGTATTAGAAAGATATGCACATTTCATTTCATTACGTTAGTGTTAGATAGGAAAAAGTTTTACCATCGATAATTTTCGTGATATTTTTTTATCATTTAAGAATTTAAAATATGAGAAATCAAATTTGTCATTTGAGATATTAAAAAAAATAAAAAAAAATTAGATTTAACTATAACGCGGTGTATATACATGATATTAACAGCTTTTCAAATCAAATATAATTTCATTTGATTCGATGCTCTTTCGATGGAAAACGTAGCGCAAGTAGCACTTAAGGAGAGTTCAAAAAGGAACCAACGGACCATTTTGTATTTTTTTATTTTTAGAGTTTTATCTTTTCTGTTTGAAAAGAGAAGTAAATTGTCTTTCCCTCTTTTAGTCTTTGTTTGGATTAATAACATTAGTTATGAAATAAAAGATAGTAATGTTTAAATTATAAAGAAAAATAAAAGAATGATAGTATTTTTTTTTTATCGGAAAGGGGAGAGAAAAGAAATGAAAGCATCTTAACCAATTTACTATTGTATTCTAATAATCAAATGTCATTAAGTTTCTCTTCTAAAAATATTAAGATTATATTTGATATTATAAAAGTATCACTTAAAATATTATATTTTTTGTCAAAATCTTCTTATTTTTTGGAGGATGTTAATTAAGACCTTTGGAGGGATAATGAGTGATTAATTATCCCTTCAATTCTTTTCTAATTAACAAACCAAACATAAAAAGTCCTATAATTTTTTATCTTTTCAATTCTCTCCATCCAAACAAGCTTTAAAGATTAGGAAAGAAAACATAATTTTAAGTCTGATGGAAGGAAAAAAGTAATTTTTTTTTTTTTTGAGAAAAAACTTGTTGACATTTGGTTTGTACTTTCTGGGGCAGACTGTGCATGTTTTTTTATTATTAATATGCTATTTGGTGGAGTCTACATTCAATTATTGTCCTTATGGTTCAGATAGTCAAACAGCCATGGTTCAATGACTATTATACTAGTAGCAACTAGCAATACAACTGAAAATGATGTTACTCATGAACTAATATTTATAGGGTAAAATACGCCTATAATTTAATAAATGGGTGCTAAATATTTTTAATATTTATTTTGGGCAAAAAAATCCTCAAATAATTTAAAAGTGGGTCAAATATTCTTTATCGTTAGTTCTCCGTTAGAAATGGATGTTAGTTGGTCATGTGTCCCTCACTTGATCTTTGCAATATTATTATTATCCCTTTTAAAAATGTAGAAAGATATTTTTGCTCCCTTAATGTATTTTCATGATACATAAATAATATATATGATATGTTTGTCCTACTTTCTCTCTCTCACTTCTTCACATCTCTACATCAGCTCTTTCTCGCATGTCAACAATATATATAAATATATAAAATTCAAAATATATATATATAATTCGAAAACAATATATAAAATTCGTAAAAAATATATGAATTTCAAAATATATATATAAATTTTGAAAACAATAAATTTTAAAAAATATATATATATCTTTCGAAAAAAATATATAAATTTTGAAATATATATATTTCAAAAATATGTATAAATTTTGGAAAAAAAATAAAAAAATATGAAAAAATATATAAATTTCAAAAACAATATATAAATTTTGAAATATATATATAATTTTCGAAAAATATATTAAATTTGAAAAAAAATCGAAAACAAAATATACATTTCGAAAACAGTATATAAATCTCGAAAATAAAATCTAAATTTCGAAATATATAAAAATTTCGAAAAAAATATATAGGACTAGGTTGTTTTTCAAAATTTATATATATTTCGAAAAATAAATTTTCTTCATAATTTATATATTTTTTGAAATATATATATTTTCTCAAAATATATATATTATTTTGTAAATTTATATATATATATTGAAATTTATATACTCTTTATATATTTGTTTCAAAAATTTTTTTTCAAAATTTAAATATTGTTTTTGAATTTTATATATATATTTCTAAATTTATATATTTGTTTCAAAATTTATATATTTTTTTCGACAGATATATTTTTTTTTCAAAATTTATATATTATTTTCGAAATTTATATATATTTTTGAATTTTATATATTTGTTTTGATTTTTTTTCAAATTTATATTTTGTTTTCAACTTTTATATATATATTTCAAATTATATATATATATATATATATATATATATTTAAATATATATTATTTTCGAATTTTATATATTAGTTTTGAAAAAAACAATTCGACAGATATATATTTTTTGAATTTTATATATTTGTTTTGAATTTTTTTTTTGAATTTTATATATTTATTTTAAATATATTTATATTTTGTTTTATGAAATACGATGGTGGGGGTTAGTTGAATAATTTCAATATTAGATGACTTAGTTGATTAAATATGTTAAATATAGAGGGGTAACAAAGTAAATTTATCTTTTTTTTAACGGCATTATGGCGGTAGGAGTTTTTTTATCACAATTGAAATATGTTTGAACATATAGGAAGTTTAGTGGTCATTTGCCAAATTATATGGGTGTTTTATGTCCTTTACCCATATTTATATTACAATTAAGATGCAAATGATTGTTGGCCAATCAAATTGTTTAAAGAAAAAAACCAATAGGATGTGTTTAGCATTCGAATTGAAGTTTTTAATTTTATATTTTTTTGTTTGGATGTTATCAAATAGTATTGATTTGGGATTGCATTAATTCCAAATTGATAATTTAGTCATATAAGACAAGTTCTCATTGAAGTTTCAAATCTTCTCAAAATTTCAGTTCAATAAAAGATTTCTATCTAACAATTAACTTTTTACAAACTCTGAGACATGTATAAGCCCTTGTTCAGAAATATTCCAGCTGATACAATTTCAAAGCCCACGGCTTCATGCTTATACAGTTTAATGGTTTTCATTTTGTTCCCTTTAGGATTAATTATACACACAAGTACAAAAAAGTATACACACATAAGACTGCACACGGTTCGGTTTTATACGATTTTTGAAAATTTTAGAACCAAATCATTATCAACAGTTCCTTAAAAACAAGAACCAGAACCATTAGTTAAAGAACCAAACCAAACCATAAAATAATGGTTCGGTTCGGTTCCGATCCACTGTTCCGTAAGTATGTTCTTTCAAATTATACATAACATACATCAACATAAATTATGAAAAACAATCTTGTCAATTTCAAAATTAAAAACAATTCTTAAACCAAAAAATACACACACGCACCCCCAAAAACTCTCACACATGCATTAGAGATATTATTTATGGACTTTTCATGATTTTTTTTATTGGGGTTTTTTTTTTTAATTTCAGACATGACTTCAATCAAGAGAATTGTTGAATGTCCACGAGTTAAAGCAGAAAAGTTATGGGTGTGTTTGGATAGGGTGTTTCTGTTTTTGTTCTTGTTTTTTCCACTGTTCACGGGAACAAAAACGCATTTGGGAGCCTTTGATGGTTTTTGTTTTCGTGAACAGTAAAAAAAGTGTTTTCTCACCCTTAGTTCAAAATTTGAGAACATCAAAATGGTGTTTTTTTATTTTCGGCACTGTTTGTTCTTAGCAAAAAAAAAATTTAATTGTTGCAGATTCCCTAACATTCATTTTCAACCTCCAAACCCTAACTTTCATCTTCAACCTCCAAACCCTAACCTCTAAAAAAAAAATTTCTTTTTGTTCCCGAAAAATTTTTAAACAAAATTTCCAACCAAACGTGTTTTTGTTTTCGGATTACCCTTAGGACAAGAACAAGAAAAAATTTTGTTCTCAAGAGATAAAAAACGAAAATGAAAACACTAGTTTCCAAACGCACCCTATGCGTTTGTTTTTGTGTATGCATCAACACATATTTAGAGATCTATAAAGGGGGAGAGAAAAACTAACCTTTTTTATTTTTTTGAATAGTAAGAAATTCACACACCCCCACATGAGCCTCATGGGCTCTAACCCCTAACATTCCCTTTGGAGAGGAAATGTAATACCATCAGGTTACACTACAAGGCCTTTGGTGAAAAACTAACATTTTGTAGAAAGCTTAGAAGTCGGTGGTAATAAGGAGATGAGTTATGGTGGTCGGCGGTGAAAATGGATATGAGAGATGAAAGATGCTATAAATTATAGATTTTTTTATGTATATGCATGTAATATTTGTTTGGATGGTAAAAAACTATTAGGGTAAACTTCAAATTTTATTTAGTACACTAATTTATATTTATTTGGTGTTATAAGTTTATATTAATCTATAATTTTGTTAAATATAATATAATTGTATAAGTGAGTTATACATATATATGTATATCTAATTCATATTGGTTCGGTTCCAGACAGTCTGAAATCGGAACCAAACCAAATTAGAACGGTTCTGTTTTTTGAGAACCGGAACCAAACCGAACCAATTCAAAACTGAAACCAATGCACCTGTTTGGACCGATTCTACAATTCCACGATTTTTTTGTACACCCCTATACACACATACATATCTATACACATACAAACACATACATATACACACCTATAATCACACATACATGCATATTCAAATATAAGCACATACATATACACACCTATAATTAGGGCTGTTCAAAATCGGTTCCGGTTCCGGTCGGAACCGGAACAAAAACCAATTTTTTCGGTTCCTGAAAAATTGGAACCGGAACCGGAACCGGAACCGGAACCGAAAGTCTAAGGAACCGAACCGGAACCGAACCAAAAAATCGGTTCGGTTCCGGTTCGGTTCCGTTTCCTTTTATCCCTTTTTCCTAAAAATAAAAACACAAAAGATTATATAATCAATAATTTAGAGTATTTGAAAATTGAAATATTACAAACCCAAAATCAAATGTATAATTAGTGGAATGAATATAATTATATCAAAATATTACATCCTTAAAATTACAATTGTCATTTAATAATAAAACAAACATTTGCATTTGAAAATTACAAAAAAAAAAAAAAAAAAAAAAAAACCATTCTTGAGTCGGAATTCGACACGGCTGTTAAGTCTCAACTTGCATCTCAAAACAAAAGAGATTCTCATCTTGCTTGGAATCCTAATGGCATGTTGACATATAATCTGTATTATATAATAAATAAATACAGATTGGACAATGTTAAAACTTGAAAGTAATAAAAAAAAATTGAACAGTAGCATACTAGCATTATTGAACAACACTAGCAATAACATTATTCAAGACTAGTAGTAGCAAAAAGAACTAAGAATGAACAAAACTAGCAGTAACAATAACAAATTATAACTTACTTTGTCACCTTGGAACAATACTAGCAGTAGCATTATTCAAAATATTCAACTTGGAAGTCAAGTTTTTTCACTTGCATCTGAAAAGATCAAAAGATAAAGATTTATAAATAAATAAAATTATTTAAAATCAATTTTTAAAAGATTATAACAACAGTTAATTACCACAATCAATAGCTGCAATTTCATCCATAGTCGCTTCCACTTGAATTGGAATTGTTGAAGAACGCAACCAATCTTGACCACAAATTAAGCATTCAACAATTTTGGGAGAAAGTGAACTACGAAATCGATCAAGAACACGACCTCCCGTACTGAAAGCAGATTCGGAAGCAACAGTAGAGACGAGAATGGCTAACACATCCCTTGCAATTTGAGAAATAACCCTATACCTCACACTGTTCCTTCCACTAATTCAAAACATTAAACTTTAGATTATTTTTCTCACATGATTCCTCCAAATATTTATCCACTTCTGATTTATTTCCATCATTTTCTTCTTGTTCCGAATGCCTTTCAAACTCATCTAGTAATGTTAAACCACTAGATTTACCCGATTGTTCATCAACTTCCATAATTTGAGTTTGAGTTGATGAACCAACCATCTCAACATTTTTATACTCATCAAAAAGACGTCTCAACGTCTCTACAATCTTTTGCATGACCATATTTACCTTATCAACATCATGAATTTTGGCCAAACAAAACATGACATATTTCAATTTATAACGAGGATCTAACACAACTACAATATAAACAAGTATATTCAACTTCTCAATATTTTCCCAATACTTATCAAACTTCAATCTCATTTTTCTTGTCATTGAACATAAAGACGGATCGGAATTTTTTCCCCATTCATTTTAGCTACTTTGAATGCCACAAACTTCTTGAAAGAACATATTGGAAGTGACATACAAAGAACCGGACAATCAAATAGTGGCATCATAGAACTTTTGCAAAATTTGAGTAAAATACCGAGCATTATCCCAATCAACATCACTAGGAGGTCCAGTGAATTCCCCTTCCTCCATATCACAAAGTTCAGAAATAAAATTATCATCATCATCTCCTAGTCTCTCAAATATTTTCTGAAACTTTATTGTTGTCTCTAGTATTAAATAAGTGGAGTTCCATCTAGTTGCAACATCTAAGCACAAAAAACTTTTACTTGTTATCTTCACTTTTTCCGCACATGCCTTGAAAGATTGCTCTCTTTGTGGGGAACTCTTAACATATTTCACAGCCCTACAAATTCGAATTATTGCATTTTTTAATTCAGATAATCCAACACTCACAACCAAATTTAAGATATGTGCACAACACATTACATGAAAAAACTCACCACCTAATAAGAAAGTTCCACCATTGGCAAAGAGCCTCCTCTTCAAATGTCCAATAGCTACACCATTAGAACTTGCATTATCCACTGTAAGAGTACCTAGTTTATCTATCCCTCATTCACTCAAACAGTCTTCCACAGCTCGAGCAATTGCCTCACCCTTGTGACTAGAAATTGTATTAAAATTTATAATTCTTTTGTGCAAATTTCCAATCACTATCAATTTATAATTCAAGAAATTTTCAGTTCTTGAAAATCAAAAACCGGAACCGAACCGAACCGCCGGAACCCGGTTCGGTTCCTGAACAACTCTACCTATAATCACACATACATGCATACATACATATTCAAATATAAGCACATACAAAATTACAAATACAACAATAAAATTATATATAATTGCAAATATAACAGCTGCTAAATTATATTTACAATAAATAACAAAAGTGAAAACTTATTTACATATTTCATTTTACATTGTCAGAATTTTATTTCAAAATCAAACAAATGACATTTTCAAAATTTTGATTCACCATGTAAAAATTACTATTTACCATCTTCAAGTAATTTTTCAATATGTAAAAATTAACTTGTCAAAATTTCTTTTTAATTCATGCCAATTCAATTTCATCTTGTAAAATTTTTATTTCAAGTCACAATAAATGAAATTTGTCAATTTTTTTATTCACCATGTCCAAATAACTATTCCACATGTAAAAATCAACTTATCAAAATTTCTTTTCAAGTCAAAGCAAATGAAATTGTCAAATTTTATCAAAATTTCTTTTTAAGTTGTCCGAAATTCCATTTCAAGTCCGAACAAATGATATTATCAAAATTTTGTCACACCATGTAAAAATCACCATTCACAATGTCCAAATTGTTATTCACCTTGTCAAATTTTTTATTCAAGTTGTATAAATTCTGTTTCAGAAATTTAATTTAAAGTTGCAAAAGTCACATTTGTCAAAATTATGATTCAAAATGTAAAAAAATGTCCAAATAATGATTCACCATGTAAACATCATTTTGCTAAAACTTTGAATCAAGTTGTCCAATAAATTCAGCCTCTATTTCTAGGCCATGGGCTAAGAAGGAACCAGAATAGTGCTAGCAACATTAACTAAAGAGAGGCTTGTGACACACACTTCTCTCCCATAATCTGTCAGCCCCAACAGTGCGGACCCAAGTCCTCTGATTCTAGAGGAGTGGCCGGTGCAGAAGGCTAGGAAAGTGACGGAGAAATGAAGGCTAAATGAGACGGCGAGTTGGAGAAGAGAATGAGATCAAAAAGGAGAATGATAGGGAAAGTGAACCCTAATTACAATAATGGGTATTTTAGTCATTAAAAGAAATATATCTGTTAATTTTGTAAATCATTACACAAAAAATGTCTAATTTGTAAATAATTTTTTATTTTCGTTATTTGTTGTAAATACTGTTTATCAGTTGTTATATTTGTAATTCTATATCATTTCATTGTTATATTTGTAATTTTCCCTTTATCTATCTATGTATGGTATATTATACAAGTCTAAAACCCTACTCTGATTTTAAGTTTTATTTTTATATCAATTTCTAAAACAAAATACTTTATATGTAAATACATGTTTTGCATTCATCTTTTAATGTGGAACATTAACATGTTGTTTCTTCATATTACAAGAATATTTAATGATTTATCTATGCATTTATTATTTATATAATGCATGTACTATTATTATACAAACAATTCTAATTTCTTAAAAAAAAATCACCATTAAAAGTTCAATCACAGTGTCAATCCTTAAATTATATGGAGGCTTATTTCTATTACTGTGACAGCCTTAAGAACTTAAAAATGATGTTTTTGAATGAAAGTATTTTTTTTTTTTAATGATAAAAAACGTACACACCCACACATGAATTCTATGGGATTCGAACCTCTAACTATCAGGCTACAAGGCCTTTTGATAAATGAAAGTATTTTGATATTTATTAATGGGTCGCAAACAATTAATCCATGCAGTATCGATATAGTGCCTATACCCTCTTATAGTTCTATGGGACCCTAATATTTCAAATAATATGCGTAGTACACTTATTTGGCATTTTCCGGTGACAAGATGTGTAAAATCTCCAAAATACCTTTAGTATAAGTTTATTTTATATTTTAAATATATGAGAATATCAACGAACACCTCCCCTAGTTTGTTAATTTGTTCGGTAAAATCCTAAAAGTTTAATTTTGTGTATATAAATCCATGAATTTCTAAAAATATTGCACTTTGCCCTCTACCGGTCATCGGTCGGCCATATTTGGCCTTGAAAATGTTATGTATATTGTGAATTGCCCATAATACCCTTTTCTCATGACAAAAATATCATTTGTCACATTTGTTTAAAAAACCCATTTCTCTGTTTTCTCTCATCTCATCAGTAATTCAACAACTCTCTCTTACCAGGTCTCTCTCTCAATATTTATTTATTTTTCTTTGTTTTATATTAAATATATATTAAGGTTATTTTAGAAATTTGACTCTTCCAGTGATGGGTAATAGAAAATAGGTGCAATAAGAATATTTTTTTGATTTATTTGTTATATTAAAATTCATTGGATATAAGCATGTAGGTTAAATTTTGATTTATTTTGTATATATTAATTAATAAAAAAGAATGACTCATCTTGGTGTGAAAGAAAGTATTTTTTCTTAGTTAAATATTGTTTGCATGATACATTTATATTTCATGATCAATCTAATATGGCATGATAGTATAACAATGTATTAGAAAGATATGCACATTTCATTTTGAGATATGAGAAAGTTTTACCATTTTGAGATAATTTCCGTGGGTTTTTTTTATCATTTGAGAATTTAAAATATGAGAATCAAAATTTTCATGTGAGATATTAGAGAAAATTAAATTATTAGAGAATCAAATTCTGCAGATAGTGTTATGTGAAAAAACTCATGTGAGATATTAGAGAGAAAATTAAAATATTAGAGAATCAAATTCATTCTTACCTGAGAAAAAACTTCCGTGTTAATAAATTTGTACAGTAATATTTTAATAATGTAACAAGATTTAAATATATAAAAAAATCTTATATATAATGTGGTGAATTCATTTTGTCAAATGAAGTAGTAGGTATTGTTGCGCATAAATAAAATAAAAAATTCAATGTGTAGTACCTTTATGAGGAAGTTGAGTTGGATAGTTGGATTGCAATTTTAATTTATACTTTCTTTTCGATTTAATTTTTAACTGTATCAACAAACGTACGTCTTTTGACCTCACTCCTAATTAAAATAAGACTATAACTCATGTGTTATACATTTTAGGGTAAATAACAGTTTCACCCCTGTTGATAGTTCAAATTACACCCGTACCCCCTTTATTTTTGCTAATTACAGTTTCACCCTCTCTAGTTTAGGCATTTGTTTCACTTTCACCCCCTCAACTCATTCTCCGGTGAGGTCAAACCGGGTTAACCAAAATCTGAGATGCGAAATGACCAAATTACCCTTATATGTGTGTAAAGACTTGTTTGCACATCTAAAATGATATGAAATGCCTAAACTACCCTCATCACTTATATATATATATATATGTGTGCATAAATATATGTATATACCCATATACATATATGTATATGTATGAATTGGGTATTGGGCAAATTCAATCTATATCATAGAAACATAAATTGGGTCCAAGATCAACAAATACGTCCTATAAGAAGCATGATTTAGACCAAAAATATCAAAAAATTAACACACTCATTTCATATGTATGTAGATATATATGTGCGTATATATAGATAGATAGATATATATAGTTATATATATATATATATATATATATATATATATGTGCGTGTATATATATAGATTGGTGTATATCTATCTATATAGTTATATATGTATATATATGTGCGTGTATATATATAGATAGTTATATATATATATAGATATATATGTGCGTATATATATAGATAGATATATATAGAGATAGAGATATATATAGATATATATGTCATTTTGTTTTAATTTTTCTATAATTGAAAATAGACAATTAATTGAGTATGGGTAAGAATTGAGGTTTGATAATTGGTAGTTCATTTTAGGGTTATGGTTTGATTTGAGGGGTTTAGAAGAGAGTAGGGGTGAGATGAAGAAGATGATGGAAGGGTAAATAGGTAATTTAATATAAAAGAATATTTGATTATTTAAAATAAATATAAGAAGGGGTATAAGAGTAATTGCACATATCCGGTCGCCGAATATGAGATTCAAGGGATGAAACTGTAATTAGAAAAAATAGAGAAAGTACGGGTGTAATTTACACTATCAACAGGTGGTAAAACTGTTATTTACCCTACATTTTAAATGGATTGTGACTTAGATTAAGTATCTGCAGGGTCGTCGTGGCGGTATGTCTTTTTGTCGCACATGCAGTAATAGTAGATGGATATAACCGACGACTCGAATGATATCATTTGTTCCCGCGGTATATGTTTTGGTCAATAAGGATAATATCAGTATCGAATTAGGATCTTCTCATTTTATTTTTGATTTATTTTTGTTATTTTTATTGGTGAATTAGTGATTAAAAATAAGTCACCTCATTCAATCAATTTTTTTAATAAATATATTACAAAAATATTATATTTATAATTTTGTTAAAAAATAATATACATATATTTTAATCATTAAATCATGCTTGAGAAAGATCACACAAGAGATAATCTTTATCCACTATACAAATAACTAATAAATATTGAGAACAAAGATCCTCTTAAGCCATATATTTATCTCTCTAGATATTCCTAAATTTTAATCTAGGATGTATTGTCATTAAAAAATCTTAACTTAATTATATTTTAAATTATAAAAAAAATACCTGTAATTATAACATAGATAAATATTAAAGGGGATGTTTATAAACCTTTGATTAATGTTTACAGATATGAGAGAGAGATATGGCGGGAGAGGTGGGTCAGAAACTGGCATAGAAGATTAGCGATGAATATTAAAATGGAGAGAAAGTATAGGCTATATTTGACCACTTGGAGAAATTATTCTTTGGTCTTGAATTTTAGGATCTCGATCTATCGATTGTATTAAATTTATGAAAATGTTAATTCGTACAATATTGAGCTGTGATAATTTACAAAATATAAAAAATTTCTTGATTTTTCAAATTGACATTGTGGGTAACCGAAGATAAATACACGTGGTACCCTAACTAATAAGGAAAAAATATGTAATATACGTGCGAATTATATCACTTGCGTGTATAAATTATCACTTATCTTGATTGGTTTGAAATACCACATCAGACTTATTCATGTAATATCCAATAATTTTTGGACATTGTGGATAGGCGCAAATGTTATATCTTTTGTTATTTTATAGCAAATTACAATCAAAGTTTAGGATAATTGTTTATGATATTTCTTTACCTAAAGCAAATGAACAAAATTGAAAAGCAGGAAAAATTAATTATTTGGTGAAGAAAAAAAATGTATAAGAGAGTAAAAATAAAAAATAAAATTATTAATGAAAAAGAAATAGAAGAAGAAAATAATCAACTGTTAGAACATGTCTTAAACCAAACAAAATTTTAAGCGGAAGTATTATGATATGGATAGTCAAGAAAGAAAATCTATTATTATTACTACTAATAATGCTTTCAAGAAATATATATATATATATATATATATATATATATATTTATTATTATATTTACCGAAAAGAAAAAAAAAATTTATTATTATTTTGTAATTTACTATGATGAGTAATGTATGTTTTATTTTTTTGTTCTTATAAAGTCTTTTCTTTTTAAATTGTAAAGCATAAGATTTATGAAATTACAAAAGAACCCAAAACACATGAAATTACAAAAGTCAAAGTTGTAAACCTTTCTTCTACTAGTTTCTTCTCTTTCTTTCAAGAAAAACCCTCTCTATCCACACACAGTCACACGCACACAAAACACACACACAGAGCTTATATGTGAATGAGCAAAAAGTGAAATAGAAAAATGAATCCACAAACGGAGAAGGTAGTGAGAAGGACGACGATGGTGGGTACTATTACTGCTGCTTATTTCCTCCTGACCGCTGACTATGGGCCCCAACCTAATGCCCTAGACCCTGTAAGTTGCTACATATATATATATATATATATATATATATACACACACACACACACATACATGTTGATGTTGATGTAGATATAGTTATGTTTGTATGACTCTGTATATACTGTCTTAAATTCCATGTCATGAATTTTCTCCAATTTGTTGAATTTTCTGTAATATCTTTATTATCTGAAATATTTCGAATGTTGATCATCAATTCATCCTTTTGCGTCCGTGACTTGTTTTGTTTAATTTCAGATTTTCCTGTATCATTTTAGCTTAAGCATCAATTATATGTTGTATATGTGTAATATTATGTTTCTGTCATTTCACCATTTTCTAAGGTTTCTGATATTCTGGTGTAGTGAGGTGATTGTTAGTTATGAATAGTAAAGATGAGAATTGGTTTTATTCTCTTCGAGCTTCTGTTAAATTAGGTCTGCAAGCCCTAGTTTCCTATTTTATATGTATATAACAGTATTGCAATTCTATCTTCCGTTAAATTGTTCTCTTTGAGCTTCCCTAAACACACACAAAAACACATATTTATATATATGCACACAATACAAGCACTAGTATATGTATATACTGTGATGTTTACTTTGTGGAAATTTTTTTCCGCGATCGTTGTGCTAAGTTTTTCAATTTCTTTTTAGTATGTAAAACTAATTGTTATTTAACTGTTTTATGATTTTCATGCTAGCAACGAGGAACATAAATAATGTTGTTAGAATACTGATTGACCTGGGATAAAATAAGTGGGAAATAAATATTAAATGCTTTCAAGGCGTTTCATGTTATTCTCTTCGGATTAACTTTGAAAACTTGATCCTGGAAAATCTACTTCACCAATAACAAGGGATATAGCTTTGTTTTCCCTTGATCAATTCTTGTTTTGAATTCAATGGTAGAATCATCATATATCATTCAAACAGTATTACCTGACGAGCCATCGTTACAGTCGATTTATAAGAACCTGAACGAACCGCCTCTCCTCTCAAAATGATCTAACCAGGACCCCAGGAGTAATCTCGCCTGAAACATGCCCCCAAAGGTAAACCCAAAACGATATTGAGAAGGCTACAACCCAGAGTAATAGTTGACAATGCTCTCTTGAACATCCCCCACTGGCACAATCTCACTCTATGCTATGCTACATACGCAACGGCACAGGTCATAGATGATTGAGGTCACTGTCATGTTTGTTGTTGCTGTGGTGTATGACAGCAGTATCTAATTAAAAGCACATAACGAGGCTTTTAAAGACCTTATAGTAGGGAGGAGTTCAAGTTAGGAAGCGCTGTTGCAAGGGAGAATAGCTTCCAATAGCTGGTGGAGGAGCATATTTCATGTGCTTTCTCTTCATAGGAAAACAGTTAGTGTGAATGTGAGAAAAGGCATTGTGGAATATCAATATAATAGTTCATACATTATATCTGGTAAGAGAAAATACTGCTTGCATCTTCCTGTGGTCGGTTTACTCTAATAGTTCATACATTATCTCTGTTTAACTGAAACACATTCCAGAACAGAATTTTGTTTGGATTTCCAATTAAAAGGTTGATTTGGAGTTAATTATCTTGTAGTCTCCATCGCATGGAATTCTGAGGACAATGGTGGTGGCAGGAGTTTGTTATAGGATGCAAGTTTGCACTCATCTAGGAACATTGTTGAGATCTCTCATTTGAGTTGTACTACACTAATTACATTCCATTTCTCCAAAACTAACTCAGCATTGGACTTCTTCATATGAAGTTGGGTAATCATTCATTAAATGTCAGTCGATAATTTTATTGAATTGCATTTAGAGGACATCTTAGAGAGAAGTGCACTCATTTCAACTTTTTGTAATGGTTTAGTTGGCTGGTTCAATATGGTCATTGCTCTCTCCCTTTCATTTTCTTGGTTTAAACTTATTAAGCTCCCCAATTGGCGCTCATGGATTATGATTCTTTCATGGAAAATTCATCCATGAATGACGTTCCATGGGTCTCTGTGAATTTGTAACAAGACGCGTAGACCACCATGAAACAAATTAGTACCAAAGAGCAAATGAGTTTGCCTAGGGTAGGCATTAAGAATGAATCTTTGTGCTATCACTTCATTGAGGCCTTGACAGCATTACTGGAAAATATTATGCCGTCCATTAATATAATCTTTTCCCCCCAAAAAAAAAAAAAAATATTTTCGAGGGACTACCTTTTTTATTGAAATGAGGCTAGCACCACAAGTGGCCAGATCCCCTGTCAAAAGCAAAGAAACTAGAAAGAAGAAAAAGACATTTTATGCACGGTATACTAGAGGCTTAATATGTGACAAAATCCATCTCCCTTCTAATGTTGTCTCCTAAAAATAGTTACCAAATAAAATTGCAGTGAATTTTATGCTTTTGCCACAGCGCTAAGAAAACCTTCAAGTCAGGTATCCTGATATATTTTGTATGAGTTATTTAGTATAGAGGTTCATAATGCTGAAGTTGTGGTTTGTGGAGCCACTGGGGGCTTAGTTAGGCCGTGCAAATTGTTGGGTGACTCCGGGGGAACAGTTTATGTTTACCATTTTTGTAGAACAAAACAATGTTGTTGTTGTGTTCTTTTTTGACTGGTTTATAGCATGAAGTCACTGTATTTGATTTGATATTGTTACCTTCCTGAGTTTCAAGGACCTTTAATTTGCAATGACAGATAAAGAAGGCAATTCAATCCGCAGAGCGTTCTGTGAAAGAGTTTGTATTTGGAGCGGACAAAGAAAAGTGAAAAGGGGGAAATTGGCTCCAACAGTGCAAAGGAACACCCATAGCATGTTAAATGACTGATTTTGCATGGTCAAAATTTTTGAGTGAGGTTTTTATTGCAGAAGTTGTATTGCAGAACGAAGTATCTTTTTCGCTCATCACCTGAAACCCTCTTTGTATGTGGAATTTGTGTATTCTCTCTCACTTGAATTTCAGAAATCATTTTGAATTTATAGTTGAAGACTGAAGCAGAAATCTTCGAACAATATGCATGTAAATTATCAGTTTTGTTTCAGATAAGACTGCTTATTTTTTCTTCCTGCTTGGTAGCATATTGATGTAAAGAATATTGTTAGTCTGAGTCAAAGGCGTGTTTGGAAGATAAAGATCAATATAGTGCCTTATGGCTGATGTGTAATGAATATTTACTTCTGCTGTCCAAAAGGTCAGGCTAGGGTAGGGTATATATGTCATATGCGTTTGTTTGGGTGTGTTGGTGTATTTTTGGCTATTTGTATGAAAGTGTAGGGTCCATGTTGATTTTTGGTTTGTTTGAAGGGTTGGTTAAGTTGTGATTTTCGTTGTCTAAGTGACTTAAATATCGTCATAATTTATAGATTAAGTCGCTAAGCGTGTATAAGCAATTTAAATATCACTAGAATTTATATGTTAAATTGCTATAAGTTAACTTACAGAATTACATGACTGCAAACAATTACAAGAATAAGCAGCGGTTAATTATGTAGCAAGTTTCAAAGTACACATGTTCACATTCTTCAGAGAAATCAACGGTTCTTAAAGCAGTACTGTGATACAAAAATGGTCACAGAAAGTGGCACTACGTGTATATATCTATCCAATTACAGTAAAATATGTGTAAAAACCTCATTCACAAACCAACTGTTTCTAACAACCCATCCTCTATGCTCTTAACTATCTCACTCTCACTCTCAAACCAAAGCATGTCCCAGGAAATCTCACCATCTCCCTCCAAACCCAAACCCAAACCCTAACCCTAACCCTAATTTCCTCCCATGACAAAACCCACAATCCCCCAAACCAATTTTTTACCCTCTTCCCATTTTACCCTCAAAACACTCCTCAAATTACACCATCCACACTTCCCCTCCAAACCCCCAAACAAGCTCTGTTTCAGAATCCTCTGCTCACAGCCCTCCCAATCCCCCAATCCCTCTCCCCCACAAACCCTAACCCTAAATTCGATTCTCCATGCCATACCCGATTGGGCTGACAGTATCAAAGAGAGGGGTATGCAACAGAAAAGGTATCTATACAACCACGAGATGTGGGTACAGCACAGAAGCTCGTCCCGCCACGTCCGCCATCTCCTGTCCAGCCTCAGTTCCCGCGTGATTCTGTCGTTGATTCCTCCGGTGATTGTGTTTACTTCGGTGGCTGTGATCATTGCCAGCTACAATACAGCAGTGTCTGTGCATTGGTTGCCGGAGTTTTTGCCGGTGTTGAGGACCTCGTCGTTGCCTTACCAGCTGACAGCGCCGGCATTGGCCCTTTTGCTGGTGTTCAGGACAGAGGCATCGTATTCGAGGTTCGAAGAAGGGAGGAAGGCGTGGACTAGTGTTCTCGCGGGGACGAATGATATGGCCAGGCAAGTCATTGCCAGTGTGGGGAATTCGAGCGATGCAATGCTAAAGAAAGCCCTTTTGCAGTATATAATTGCATTTCCGGTTGCACTCAAGGTTAGTGAATTGCATGTTTTGGCCAAGATGAAACCTTTTTTTTTTTTTTTTTTTTTTTTTTGGCAAATGAAATTTTAACATTAATTGTACTGCTTTGAATGTATTGAGATAATTTAAATCACAGTTGTAGTAACTAATGAGCTTGGGAAACTGAGATACCATGTGTTTACCAGTAGGAACAACATTAGTGGCTAATATAGAATTTATTTTTGGAATGGATGTTCCTTTTGATTTTCTTTCCAGTGTTTGTAATGGTTTCTTAAATCAATTTTAAGGTTGTGTCTGCCACCTATGCACAAGTCATTGACACTTTATAGCTAGATATTAAGAAAGCCCCTGTCTGATGGTGAAGTAATGGTGATTCAGTGTACAGTGATCTAATCTGATTATATTGAGACCTTATATGACTTGAAGAAACAACACCAGGGCTTGGTTTTTATTCGGGGTGTTTTAACTTTGTCCTGTGGATTTGATTGCATATTCAAATTTTGTAATGCGCAGTTTGTGAAATGTGTGTGACAGTGGAAGTACCTATCTAACAAAACATATATATACTATTTAGAAGTGGCCATCTACAGCATAGGAAGACAATGCGAAAACTAATCTTTTAAGATTAATTTTGGATTTCTGATGTCACATTTCGATGTTCGCATATTAATGATACGGAACTTTGAATGCAGTGCCATGTGATTTATGGTTCAGATATCAGAAGAGACCTCCAGCCTTTGCTTGAAGTTGATGATTTAGCCGTAGTTCTCAGTTCAAAGCATCGCCCCCGCTGCATCATTGGGTTCATCTCTCAGGCCCTCCAGTCACTAAACTTGGATGAGTCAAAGAGAACTGTGTTGGTAAATTTCTTTCTGGCATTATTACAGGCTCTTATTTTTGTTTTCAAGGTTATTTACTGAAAGTGATCTCGGGGATATTATATTTTATTTTGTTTAATTTTTGTTCAAGGTTATACACAAATTTGCAAGATGCTAACTTTTAGCAGTTTACATTATGCATAGATTCCTGGGATTATGATGCAACTAATTATTTATATGCGAGCAAGAGAATTTGAGTGGTACTTTTGAGTATATGGACTTAAAAAGTACCCTATGAAGGCTTGTATGGGAACGAATGATTATCAATCTTACAGGAGCTACATCATATTGCAGGAGTCAAAAATCTCTTGTTTCCATGAAGGTATTGGTGTTTGTGAGCATCTTATAAGTGTACCGATTCCTCTCTCATACACTCGCTTGACCTCAAGGTTTCTAGTACTCTGGCATCTTACTCTTCCCATTATACTTTGGGAAGATTGCAATTGGATTGTGGTTCCTGCTACTTTTATGAGTGCTGCTTCATTGTTCTGCATCGAAGAGGTCTCTCTCTCTCTCTCTCTCACACACACACACACGCAATCTGTTTATATTTACATAGATACTTAGTAAAATAGGAAAAAAAAATGGTCTGTTGGCTTTCCGAATGACCTTAAAATATATAGCTGACATAATGCCTCTATTGTTGTATTCTGATTTCATATCATTTTCATGTTTCAAATGCATAACACTATCATATCACTTACCGTCCCTGCTAACTTCTAAAATTGCCCTTTCTGACACAAGAATATCCTAGCAATACTTCTTCATCGGCTATCCATATAAACTCACCTTTCCTTCATATTCTTTTTTCTTTTTTATATTTCACGAATTGTCAAATGGAACAAATTATGTCTGTAATAGAACTTGTTTTCCATAGAGATTATCCATTCACTTGCTCTAAAGAACTCAATGAAAAAGGCGCACACGAACCAAAAGTAGATACTCTATATTGGTATTCGGATCAACTTAGAATGTCGTCATCCATTGAGGATTTACACATCATGTTCCTCTTGTTACATGAAAGACGGTCTATTAAAATACTCTTACACGTAAACCTTGCAAGCAGGCCTACTCTAGGCTTAAAAGAGCTTCTTGGCGACCTAGTCACAGAGCATTTTGTTAATTGATGCATATTAGGGTTGTGAAGAGAATTTTGATTCGATAATGGATATTTGCAGGTGGGTGTTCTTATTGAGGAGCCCTTCCCAATGCTTGCACTAGATGAACTGTGCAAGATGCTTCGCAACAACATCCAGGAAGCGATTGATTCAGAGAAACGGATTCAAGCACACTTTAAAGCCAAACAAAAGAGCCGTGCTAACGAGCCTTCGCCAAATGGTTGGCCCGCCTCTTAGACGGACGAGGAACCAAGGATAAACGATCTTCCCAAACTCTGGGACATGCCCATGTTTTCTGTCATAGCTTCAAACTAGGAAGTTGTATACACCATATGTAATCTGAATAATGTGGTTTTAGTTGATAGCCGAGCATGTACAAAGTTATCTATATATACAAACCTTGCTTTTGAGTAAATGCATCAGTAGATTAGTTCATTATATGTTAATTTGGGGTTAGACACTGCAATTGTTTAAAATGTTGAGTGCCATTGTTGAATTTCCCCCTTTCATCCAGGAAAATAAAAAGGAATATGAAGTCTACAAAAGAGCAAAATCTAGCTTTATCCATGGATGGTGCATAATTCAGAATTAACTGCAATATATATATATATATATATATATATTTAATAATAAAAATATATAAGTAAAAAGAAAAGAATTGTCTGAGCCCGGGTTCGAACCGGGGACCTCTAGTGTGTGAGACTAGCGTGATAACCGACTACACCACCCAGACAGCATATTCTGTTATGATGATTTATGTGTATTCTTTTATATATTCATAAGTAGTATGTCTGTTATATAAAAAAGGGTTAACTTCATTTACACCCCGTGAGGTTTGCTTTATTTCAATTAGAACCCCTCAGGTTTAGAATCTTCATTTATATCTTTTATTTTTTCAACCCACATCATTTACACTCCCTAATGCCACTTAATACCTAAACTACCCTCAATGTTGAGATAGATGGTGTTTGAGAACAAGGTTTATTACCCTCGAATTTTATTATCCAAACAAGGCATTATTTTTTTTTATTTTGGCATAAATCAAAAAACAAATTCGTTTATAGTAAAATATATTAAAAAATATTTTTAAAATGAAAAAAAAAATCTAATTGGTTGTTCGAAATATTTTTTTATATTTCGGACTTATTATATATTTTACAATAATTGGTAGTTTGGAAAAAGTATTTAATGCCGATTTCGGAAAAAATATATTATACCAATTAGATTTTTTTTTTCATTTTTTAAATATTTTAGTATAAATGATTTTTTAATTTATGCCAAAATAAAAAATTAATGTTGAAATATTTTTCTGAACTACCAATTATTGTAAAATATATAAAAAAATTAAGTCTGGAATAAAAAATATATATTTCGAACTATCAATTAGATTTTTATTTTTATTTTTATTTTTTAAATATATTACTATAAACAAATTTGTTTTTTGATTTATGCCATAATAAAAAAAATAATGCCTTGTTTGGATAATAAAATATAAAAGTAGTAAACATTGTTTTCAAACACCACCTATCTCAACAAACCTTGTTTCCAAACACCACATATCTTAATATTGAGGGTAGTTTCGGTATAGTGGTGTAAATAATGTTGGTTTGAAAAAATAAGATGTGTAAATGAAGATTCTTAAATCTTGGGGAATCTGATTGAAATAAAAGTAAACCAAAGGGGGTGTAAATGAAGTTAACCCAATAAAAAAAAAAAAACAAAGAGGAAAAAGTAAGAAGAAAAAAAAGCGCCGTTGCCGGGGATCGAACCCGGGTCACCTGCGTGACAGGCAGGTATACTCACCACTATACTACAACGACTTGCGTGTCTCAAAACTCCAGTGTCTATAAAATATTTCTTAGCCAACATCGAACGTTTTAAATTTTCGAAATTCAAAGCCTGTTGTTCTTCACAAGGCAAGCCCCAAAATACAACCACCAGGTCTCAAAACACACACACAATGACACAATGGCCGATAGAGTGGAAACCCTAGAATTCCAAAGATGCAACGCCAACGACAACGATTGCGAGCTTGAAGGAGTCGTTGTGTGTGTGTGTGTGTGTTTTAGACTATGAAATGAAGGGCTGAAAAAAACCAAGGATTGAAGTTGAGTTCTTTGGCTTGAGATTACACAAAAAGAAGCACCATCTTTCATTTAAATTTGAATGAAATGTCGGACAAATTTGAGGATTATTTAGATGAATAGGCAATAACTTGGTTCATTAAACATTTGTAGAGCTTAATTGCTACTCATTTTGGTGCTATGCGCGAAGAAGACCTTTTGAGTATGTGGGCTAAGAAAAATGACATATTTTCCTAAGTGACTCTTGGCTGCCTTTAGTGATAGACACAATTACTTTGACCACTCTTTTTTGTCTACAAAACGAGCCAATAAAGAGTGGAGGAAGGGATGGATTTGAGACTACCGACATCTGAAGTGATTGGGATACGTACCCTTGGTGAATTCATAGAGCCAAACCCACTAATTGGGAAAATTCTTGGTTGTTTTGTGGTACTTGATGTACAAGCACTCCCATTTGTGTGTCTTTCTAATACAACATCATAAGCAAGTGTTAGATAATCGCCTTGAGCTAAAATCATTTGAAGGATGGTTTGTAGTCACTGCATCGCTTTCTGTTTTTTTTGTTTTTTTTTTTTTATTAAAATAAGTAAATATATTTGCCTGTTCCGCTTTGACTCGACCAATGCCGGTATTGAATAAGTGAACGGACTCGGTCAATATTAATCTTAAAAGTGTATTACTTGTAATATACCTAATGTGATATTAACATGTTTGAAAAGCATTACTAGTAGTTGAACCATGGCTCAACGATATGAATTGAAATATGATATACATATGTTTTAAAAGCTTTACTTATTCAGATATGTAACGTGTATAATACGGCTAACCATGAGTTATACATATAATATACCTAATATGGTATGGACATGTTTTAAAAGCATTATGAGTCGAAATATGTAAGTTATCCAATAATACAACCAACCATGGTACAAATATATAGGAGTGATACCTCGAACCATGGCTCAAAGATATGGGATATGAATTAAGCTTCAAGATATTATAGACAGGTTTTAAAAGCAACTACTAGTACAATTAAACAAAACGTGCGGCTCTGGATAGAAAAGGCATGTAAAAAACATTTTATTTATGTTTTTTAAAAATAGAAAATGAAAAACTTTATGGACAGAGTGCATCTTATAAAATAAAAGTACAAGAATGAAATGGCAAACTTTTACGTGATCAGTTTTTCAGTTACTTGGCACCTTCACCTTGAACCGAAAAATGGCGGTGCCAAGGTCGGCTGAATTCCTTAATTATTATTTATTACGTTCCCTTACAAATAATAATTAAACAAAACCTTTCTAAACTAGAATTTTCTATTTATTACAACACAATTTTCCTTTCTAAAATCAAATACCAAACTATAATATATTTTAAAAACTTCCATTATTTCTCTACTTCCCCTGTATAAATATGTATCAATCCTACCTCACGTAGAATTACTATTTTCTAGGACCGACTACGATTATATATATATATATATACTTATATCCGTCTTTAGCTTTTTCCCTCATCTTTGAGGACTGGAGCTTCTTTCCCTCTCTTTCTCCGCCAAGAAAAATAACCATGGCTCCTTTTTTCCGATCATGTATCAGTCAAATTCGTGATCGTGGTCGTCTTTCAAATACGAAACGGAGCTTAAACACAAAAAGAAATAAAATTATAACTAGAAAAAATAAAAAAGCAGTCTCCGTTAATTCTCTTTCCCGTGACATGCTATTTGAAATTATATCTAGAGTTGGCTCTACTTCCTTCACCGACCTCTACAATACCAAATTATGGTAATACTTCGCTATATATACAATTATATATAAATCTATATATGTACATATCTTATTATTGGTGGGTAATTAATGGTTTTTTTTTCGGAATAGTATAATACTTTTGAGGACTTACTTAAATTCGTTTTAGTTTCACATGAATAAACTATGTACAATATATTTAATCTGAACATAAATCAAAATGTGCATGCAACAGATTGAATATTTCAGTTCCATGAAAACGGAATCGGGACTGGAAAACTTGAAGAGTGCATCGGAGAAAGGGCACGCAGAAGCATCGTATGTGTACGGTATAATATTACTATGCAAAGGAGGCCAATCAAAACAAGGTCTGAAGCTTCTAAATGCAGTGATGAGCTCAAACTCTAGCAATCTGAGGATGTGTAGGAGAAGCATAGAAGAGAGGATATGGAGAATGTGGATAAAGAATAAAATGGTTCCAGAGCAACTTCCCTGTGGCAATGGCTGCATTATCACAAAGAAAGCAGCAACATGGGACCCTCATGATGATGAAGATTATGATTTCAGGTGTTGTGGTGCTTGTAGGTGGAATCAAGAGGTGGTTTCTTTCTGCAAGATGTTGCATAATGTTTAACGAGAGAAGAATTAGTGGTTTGTTTTTTGGGGGAATATAATTATTCAGGTTGCAAAGTCATCTTGGATTAACTTTTCAAACGCCGAAACTTTTTGAATCAAAGAGTTGTTTCAATCTTGGATTGAGTTTTCGAACGCTGAAGCTTTTTGGATCAAAGAGTTGTTTCAAATGGTCGGAAGAGTATTTTGAACAACTTAGCAGGTACCGGCTTTTCTAGAACGCTTATGCTTCACCAACTGCGTAAAGTAAAACCATACATCTCTGGAATGCTTTTCTTTTATAGTTTATTTGACAATTCACCAAGGATATGGGTTCAAGTCCCACCTTGGTGAGAGATGAAAAAAATGAATAGTAATTAATATACCAGATTTCGATCACTTCTTTTATAGTTTATTTGACAATTCACGAAAATGAACAAATAAAATTATCCCCAAGACGACCCTATTACAGCTTCGATTTGACAGCAGGTTTTTTTGCTGACCTTATTAGGCCTTCTTGAGTCGCAGATGCAACAAGCTGTCCATCAACACGCATAAAAGCTCAAGAGTTGGAACTCTCAAATCGGAAGAAGAGTTGAGTGAATTGAAAACAACTAGCAATACTGTATAAAATCTTTTCGTAATAAATTTACCTCTCCCTTCCTGTTAAACATTTGGCCTGTAACAAAACCACGTGCACCATGGGCAGAAGGACTGGCCATCTATAAAAAAAATTGAGAATATCTCAGCACATTAACCATGCGATAGCAGAGGGGAGGAAACATTTCGACGAATAAATCAAGGGAAAATTAAGTTTTCTAGTAATACCGCAAACAGCAACCAGTCATCAGCTATAATTGGCCTGTGGAAACACATCCTGGAAAAGAGAAATGAAGAAAATGCAAAATAAACTTGAGATGAGTCTTTTTTTCACAAGGCAAGAAAGACATACTACAACTACAATTTTTTCAATCACAGGGTTGTCCCCCACTAATTCACGGGACATGTGTAAAGCAACGCCCCTACACAAATCGAGTAAAGCTCGGATTATGTCAGTGGTTGTCACCCCAACGAAACCTGATGTTTCCTGAGGCACAATACCCCAAGTCTTTCCCAACTGAGCCAACTCGTTCAGGTTTATTGCAAATATACTTTTTAGAAGTTCAAAACTTTCCGTAGATAAAGATGGATGCATTATATCTGTTTCAGAAACCTATTGTTGAACAATAATTATATTATCTGAGAAATGGTTATTTCCCTATTTTCCATTTTTTTTGTCAAAGGTAATCATTCCCTATTGTGATCCTCATTAATCATGATAGTTGGGAGAAGATACAGGGCACAGCACTCAAACTGATGCTGTCCAAGTTGCTAGCCCGAACACTGCACCAAGCAATGGCATCTAATAACTGTAGTTGTCTATAAATCCAATAATACCCATAAAAAATTAATCATAATGGGAATTTTATACCAACGCCATATATTTCTTCCTTCAGATTACTTGGTCAACCACTTACTCCAAAAACTTAAGATGTTACGGATTCGACAAACAATGAAATTCGAGTTTACACACCCTCTCACAAGCCCTCCTGTAAATTACGGTTCATAAAACAGAAGGCAATAAGAAGTAACAAAACTCCAATATGATGTCAGCCAACCACTTTTAAAGCTTAAACTGTTAAAGGGACGTGCCAAACAATGCGCGTCATATTTTCAAATAGTTAAAATCTCAATACAACGATAAATGAAATGGTCAGCTTTTGGTAGTGTGATTGTTTAACTATTACACCCACATGCCACTCAAGTAGAGCTGGCAAAATTGGACACGACACGAAAACCCGACACGACCCGACACGAACACGAACACGACACGACACGGTTTAAGGCCTTAAATGGGTCGACACGAAAATATAAGGGTCAACCCGAACACGACACGGATAACCCGAACACGACACATTTGACACGATTACTGTTCATATTTATCTTTATTTTTATATTTTTCTCTTCTCTAATTGGTCATGAATTGAAATATATCAATAAAATAATATTGGATCGTGTCAAAATCAATTTAATTTTGTTGATAATAGGTTAAATAATTTACCTCTAAAATGGATTATGTCAAATTTAATTTAAAATATTATAATAAATAGGCTAAATGAATTAACATTTGTATGGCTTAGGCCTTTGTTTATTTTTATATCATCTTACCATTAAAAAAAAAAAAAAAAATTACATAATTTACATGGGTCGACCCGAACACGACACGACACGATATCGACCCGACACGAACACGACCCGTTGACACGAATTGCCACCCCTACACTCAAGTAGCATTAAGAGGTGACAGAGAAGCAAAAGAACATCCTTACGGTTGCACAAAGTCGTATATGACTACATTTAAAAACAAGAAGTTAGGGCAGTTTCATAAGAGGAACTTGTAAATAGCATAATTTTGCAAAGCTGCTTCTATTTTAATAAATGGAAATCAAACTTGCTGCATTTTCAACAGGCCCAAATTTTACATAAAAAGTGGATCAAATAAATTTTGGCTCATGTCAATTTTTTGTGTTCTCCCATCACTTTGTCAGGGAGTAATGGAAGTAATTGACTTTGGTTACTCTGTAGTTACATATAAGCACACATTGATGTTTTAGGGCTCTCTGTAATTGAGAGAACGCCCCCAAATTATCTTTCCCCCTCTCTCTACCTCCTTCCCTCCAAAACTCCAGCAAGACCCCTCTCTAACATAAGCAACTCCTAAATCTTCTCCTTCAATTATTCTTTGCAGTTATCTATGAATGGTGTTTCTTGGTTTCGCACACTATCAAAAGAAGATGCAGTTATTTGAAATCCATGCCAAGAAGTTCTTCATTTGCACAAGGATTTTAATAAACTATCTTACTGACCTCCAGGTCCTCTCATGTTGCTTTCGTGATGCACACAGCTTTGGAACATTTTTCAGCTATTAACAAATAATAATGACTGAAAGTGACAATTCCCTACAAAGTCGTATATCTTGGCAAACCGTGCCAAAACATCAAGGTCTAGGTGTATCCTAAAATTACACCCAGCCCTCCAGGCTCTCGTAGGAAACTCAAGTCCGGTGTTAAAAGGGTGAACCAGATATTGGTTATTGTGGTTTCGGCCTAAATTTGTTATAACTCCTACTATTCTTGAAATAATCCTCACGGAAACAGACCTACATGAGCTAAAATCACATTAAAGAAATAAGTATAACATAGGACTGATTCTTACATGTGATCCAGACTAACAGAAGTTGCCTTCAAACCCTTTCTCCGGTGAGGATTCAAAGTTACTCCAAGAAATATTAGATCTGATACGTAAGCTGCTACACATCTGCAGCCCAATTAAAAAATCATATTAACTTTAGATGAAAATCGATAATCAAGGTTTTATCAAGAAATGCTTGTAAGTATACATCTTAGAGGACTTCACATGGAATGGAAAATCTTTCTGAATTTCAGCGTGAACATGTCATATGCAAGTATTTCTACTTTGCGATACAACTTTTTGAACCAACTTCAATTTGGGATGGAAGCTGTTACCGAATCAACTCAAGATAATGCTTGAATACATTATCCATCAGAATGTATTTGGAGTTTCTTCCACCAAATTATATTCTTAATTTAAATATTTAATGTCATAATAACTCAGACTGATGGGACTTGAAATGCTATTGACCTCCATCCATGTGGATGTCATCTTAAACGATAATCAACTGTAGCGATCCAGGTTTTATCTAAAGTAAAAGATAATGCTTGAATACATTATCCATCAGAATGTATTTGGAGTTTCTTCCACCAAATTATATTCTTAATCTAAATATTTAATGTCATAATAACTCAGACTGATGGGACTTGAAATGCTATTGACTTCCATCCATGTGGATGTCATCTTAAATGATAATCAACTGTAGCGATCCAGGTTTTATCTAAGTAAAAGAGAATTTTTTTTGCTTTCCTATCTATTTAAAATAAATCTATCTACGCTAGCATGTATAATAGCAAAGCAAAATATGATTCTCTATAAACCGTAATGAAGCTAAATAGGATGACATCTCACAATTCTCCGTTTACCTCATTTTCCATCATGTAACCAAGAAAGCTGGAACAAATAAAAAGGATTTTTACCTATGCAAAGCCTGGTCATCTGAAAGCTTTCCTTTTGCTCGAAACCAGTACCTTAAACTGCACCAAAATTGTCTACCAATGAGCTAATAGAGGCAAATTTGAAAGAAACTACAAGCATGTCTTCTGTATTTTATCATGATATGCAAACAATGTCAAGAACCAGGGTTAACCTTGGAGGAGATTTAGTCTGATTGGTGGCAGGTCTAGGATCACAAAATCTTATCTCTATGGGCCAATGAACAAACTTTGAAGTGGCAACTTTGTTTCGGTATGTCCTGTTACAAGTGATAGTTAGAACTCGATGATCTCGGGAATAAGCTGGAACATAGAATGATCTACGTGCTACCTGAATGGAAACTTCAGATGCAAAATAAAGGCATGCATAAAAAACTATGTTCTGCCTGGACAGAAACCTTATATAAAGTAACAAATCAATTGATCTAATCATCAAATTTCAACAAAAATGAGAGAGAATAAGTGTCACTCAACATAGAGAAGGGAGTAATAGTTGGTAAACTAATGGAGTCATAATGTGGCCAATAATTACAAAGGAATTGTAAATAAGTGATTCTGTCCTTTCCTGAACCAATTTAGAGAGAGTACTAATTCACAATCATAACTAGTATCCACTTCTTGTGTTGTGTTGACCAACATATGAGACACTAATAATAGGTGGAACTACACTACATAATACCGTATGAAAAGTTCATCTTCTTAACAGAGTCACCTAAAAGATGATATTGCTGACTGCATGAATCCCATATTAGGCTTTAAATAAGAGAAGCTTCTAAAAAATATAGATATTCGACTAATCCAGGTTAGGGAACATGCTAACAGTCAAAGTTCTAACTCATCAAGAAATCCAGACATGGCAAAGCCTGTTCAAGAAGGCTGCCTCTATTGTATGATAGCCTTTATCAGATTTTCAAGCTGTGATTGATCAGAGAAAACTTCCAATATTCAATAACCAAGTCTCTTGGGTCATTCTTTCTTCGGGTTAATATCCCTCAAAGACTATATCACAATAAACTTTAATCAGCTTTACATCAATATTCTCTTCAACGAAGTAGCAGTAGTTCGGTATTCTACTTGGACATGATATCTATGGTAATCAATATTTCACGATCAAGGGTGTAGCACTCTTTGTAGTAACCCTAGAGGTTCTGTATTACAGGTCAATCCTCCTCTACTAGTACCAAACTACCAATAGGTGGCATGGAGGAAGAAGCAACAAACATCCATCTTATTCGTACTTTGGATACCCGTATAACCATCGAAGACTGTTGAAGTGACTATAGTATGGACCAGATAAAGCTAGTCTACTAAGAAGCAGGAGTCCCTACATAGTGAACACACTGATAAAGAAAAAGGACCAAATGGGCAATAAGCCTGCTGGTACAAGCCCTCCTTCTTAAAGGGGAGGTCGGGTCTTCGAGCATCACTGGAGGCATGGGTTTGTGTTTGCTTAACCTTCCAAAAATAACATGTATATTAAAAGGAAAGATACAAGATAACTATGTACCTACACACAAAAGGAAAAATGTTAAAATAGACCTAAAGGAGTGATAATTATACCTGGGAAGGCGAGGATCAGTAAGACGTCTCTCCCGCAACTCTTCCATTGATAAAAGCTGCAATGTGAGATCAGAAACCACAGAAATAATCAACCAAAGACAGTGGATAACTAAAAGTCAGAAAATTAACCATTCCAGATTTGGCGTAGATAAAATCTTTGCTGCAATAAGAGTTCACAAACACAGCAATAATCGACTGTAAATATTCATAAATGAAGTACACTTTTTTCCTACCACTTCTGGATTTGGCACTGATGGCATAATTGCTTCCTGATGATCAAACCCTTGTTCTTCTTTCTGTATAAAACATTTTCATCCAATATTACATGCATTTAGATGAAGTAGGCATTCATTCCGCAGATATAACTTAATATCTTATTCAAAAGAGCAAAAACTAGAAGCAAAAGCAACAAAAGAGCATATAGGGAAAAATTAAACCACTTGCCAAGATTATTAATATATTTCATGCAGCGATGCTAATAAATACTATCAAGTTTCAACTGAAATTACAAGAATCTATGGATGAAGACGAAATCTAATATTATCTAATTCTGTTAGCTTTGAGAATCAAAATCTAAGTTCCATTGTTCTATAAAACATATTATTTAACAAACCTAAAGGCTTAGAAGATAAAGCCTATTTGGTTCCGTCATTTTCGAAGAACTGTGAAATGGAAAACACTTGTCAGATAACTCTGACAATTTTTTTTTTCCTTTTTTCTGTTCTCTAGGACCAAAACCTCCGCAAATAGAACCAAACACACACTGACTACGTGGAGGCAAAGACGTGGGTATCCTGAATTAGAAGATGATGGAGATCAATCTGAAACATGAGTTTGCTTTTAAGGAAAGGGAGATATAATTGTGTTGACCATCTCAACACGAATCTCAAAAGCAGGACATAGCCTTAACGGATCCTTATTGAACATCCGCAATAATGTCAGGAAGGGTCATAACCGATGGTGGTTTTATTTATTTCGGAAAACAATAGGCAGAGAAGGACAATGTTTTATACAAATCTATGTATACTCGATAGGCTAGTTTTTTTCAGCTTTAGATCCTTTAGCTCTAGAAGATTTTGCAGTCAAATGGGTACTGAAGGACAAAATAGAACACCTGAGACCCCCATCCAATTATATATGCTGTTGTTGGTTCAAATACCCGAGTGCATCCAGAAAAGGTGCACCATGAAAGGAGTTACATTCACTTTCTGGTTACGACCTAAGAATAACATGGGAACTAAAAATTTCTATCTGTGACGTGGGTTCCAATCTAACCGTCAAACATGGGCACGAAAACCCCCTATTAAAATTAGCAACTTGTCATATCTCAAAAAATGATGAGTGAGAATTCATTTAAAAGATTAACAGACCAACGCAAATAGCAAATGTGGGAGCAGGAAGTCAGATGATAATCCAAAGACTGTTGTTGTCCAACACACAGCTTTCTATGTAATCTATTGTGTTTCTTCATCAACTCATGACTGGTTCACTCAGACTCGGGCCACAAAAGACTAGAAGAGTATTGCTTGAGATACAAGTAAGCTGAATCACTTTATATATGTGTACTTCGAAAAACTTACACTTATACCAAACATCACCAGCCAGAAAAATAAAGAAGAAGACCAATGCAAAAAGGCAAATGTGGGAGCAGGAAGACAGATGATACTGCAAAGACTGTTGTTGTCCTATACACAGCTTTCTATGTAATCTATTGTATTTCTTCATCAACTCATGACTGGTTCACTCAGACTCAGAGGGCGCAAAAGACTAGAAGAGTATTGCTTGAGATACAAGTAAACTGAATCACTTTATATATGTGTACTTCGAAAATCTTACACTTACACCAAACATCAAGGGGCAGAAAAATAAAGAAGATCTTTTCAATCTAGGTTTTGCAAATTCAAGCAAATCACACATATCTAAATCTTTTTTGAATTTTCTTTTAGTGCTTGCTTACCAACTAGCTTCAGAAACCTTTCCATCTTAAATCTAAATATTACTTTATAACTACAACCATCCAATGTAATCCAGACACGGTGAAACTTTACATATTGGTCCTCTCAACATAGTCCAGACAGTTATTTCTTTAAAAAAAATTTAGAGGAAGGTAATATACTCGAGACTCGTAGGATTGGTAATATAATCAACACTTTCTGATGCTAAGAAAATCATTTCCCTGGATGCATCTGCAATATTTTTCTATCCTTTTTGTTCAAATGATCCAGGGTAGTACAGGAAGATATAGTTACATGGCAAAAACCCAAAATCCCCAGGAAGAAAACCTGCTGCAAGATACTGTATGTAGTTGAAAGTAGTCCTATAATTGCCAAAATGTCAGCTTTTACAGCAACACTCCAAACCTTTCTGGAGATCTCAAATTTCAAGTAGGTGAACCTCTTTAACGTGATAACACGAAAATCAGAAAGAGTAACACAATAAGTAATACATCAATATCCTTATTGCTTTTTCAGTACCTACTCTCCGGGTCAATGTCATTGTCAAACATAAGGGATCCCCATAAATTGTAATTAAACCAAACCTTGCAAAGACTGCAGCAAAAAGACTTGATCAATAACTGTTGCAATCCATCTGCAAACTGATACAAGCCGAGGACTCTGACATGGGAAAACTAAGAAGCAGGATCTCAAGTAACAGAATTAATAAAAATGGGATCAAAGCAAATGGACATGTCATGTTACCAAGCAAGAAGGGATTCGCTGCCAAAATGCAAGAACAAACAGTTGTATATCCAAATCAGGCCAGTCATAATTCCACTTTAGTAGTTAATAAGGATTGCAAACATTGCAGCCCCAAAACAGAAGGAAATAAATAAACAAACATAAGACATAGGATATCAGCATCCATATCCAAAACTCGGAAGAAGACTGGAATGCCAATACGTGCAAATGGATTACTAACAGCATTACCTGAAATGATGCAAGCAATGTGAATACGACACTCCCTTTTTGTATTGCATCTACTCTTCGAGTAGAAAAGCTGTTTCCATCACGAGCTCGGTGGACTTCATAAATGATTGGCACTGCAAAGATAAATTACTGTGTTGTATTATTGTTAGAGGAAAATATGCATATTCGTCATGTTTTTTATTTGAAGGTCATGCCTCATAAAAAACGGAATGAGAAAACACAAAGTCCCTATTCTCTTCCTGATAACATCAACTACTAGGGATACAACTTGAGCGGGCCCAATCCGACCCAACCCGACCCAACCCGAACACGAATACACAATGTCAACACGAGTTAGGGTTAACCCAAACCAACCCTACACAGAAAGTGATAGGTCGGGCCGAACCCGCATACCTCAGGTCGGGCGGGTTTACTGGATCTTCTGGTGGACTTTTCCCTTTTTGGTTTGGGTGTTCTCACCAACAATGGTTTCCAGAACCAAATAGACAAAACATATTAACATAAACGTTTATTGAAAAAAAAAATTATAAATCAAAAGAGTTTTTTCTTTTCCACCTGTAAATATTTTATTTTTAAAATAGATATCCACTTTTCTTCTATATATGTCAAAATTTACATTATATACATATTCTTTCTGTATATGTATACATATACATATACACACCCAAAATTATAAATATGATACTGGAAAAGTAAGATTAGAAAAGGAACCTGAGAGAGAAGAATGGATTTAAGTTATAGATGAGATGAGATAAAGAGGGGAATATGGGATAAGGATGGCTTCAGCAAGAGGTGGCAACGGTGGCAGCAAGTGGTGGTGGTAGTGGCATGCATTAACAAGGCGGCGGCGGCAACAAGAGGCGGTGGGGGTTATGGCGGCAGGGTCAGCGATGATGTTGCTGATACGAGTCCCCAGGCAGAGGATGCAAAAGAGAGCAAGAGGAGGCGGTGGTTGCTTGAAGGAGAGAGATGGTGGAGGAGCAGAGGAGGAAGAGGGTGGGGGTGGGTGGTGGAGGTGGCGTTTGTTGGAGGAAGTGGTGGCTTATCCCGTCGACAAATGAATTTGAGGTTTGGGGTGGGTTGGGTCATAACCGGAACCCAACCTAAAATAGGTTTGCCCAACCCACCCAACTTGCACCCGTAGCAACAATACATATATTTAGATAGTGATAACCTATGTAGCATTGAATCAATAATTTAGTCTGCAGACGTCAATCAAGAAAGCCATAAAAGTCGAACTAATTCAATTCATGATTTTGCAACTTATGAAGGATGATTTGGCTTTATTTACCATCCTCACCACTAGACAAAGGCAAGTAGAATTGCAGTATGCACAGAAGCCCATTACATTTTAAACGAAAACTATTTTTGCCAAAATAGAATCCATATGACAAAATGAACATAGATACTGATAGTGAATTCATCACTACTCGCTCTCGCCAAGAACGTAGAAAACATACTTACTGTTTAAGTCACCAGCAAGAAGGAAGTAAGCATGCAAACTATGGACAACCTTAAGACAATCAACAGTTTTTGATGCTGCAGCCAATGCCTGCATATCGGGGAGTACTTTGAATTATAAGGCAAGCAAGGAAACTCCAATTACCAGGAATTCTACATAAAAATCAAACTTGTATCAGTTTAACTCAGACTACATTGATAAATAACTAAACTGACAGTTTAGATACTCATCACAAAGCATAAGGAAATGGTCAAGCTATATGTTTTGCAAGCAGTAAGTCAACAATTATAGGATTAATTGCCATGTGCTGGGTGAAGAACTCAATTTTGAAATGGTATGACGAATTCAAAAATCAAGAATGTGGAAACTCAAACATCATTCCTCAAATTGAGATTGTAAACTGAAACAGAATTGGTTAGGAGGTACACTTTCTGGTTGGAAAAAATCCAACTCAAAATAATAGAATGGTAAGGAAGGGCCCAGTTATTTGATGCTTCCGCGCCTCTTCTGGGATATCCAAAACTTTGAGATCTTACATTAATAATATCTTAAAGGAGTTTTCAGCAGACATCACTCAACTGTCCAGGTAGACCTATGTAGTCGAGAGGCAGAGAGAGAGAGAGGGAGAGCGCAAAAACTAGATAAGTGTTACAATGTTGGAAAATCTGCTAAAATTATGGTCGTATGCAGCAAGTGCATTAGCATGGTTTGTTATGTATCTCCTCTTGCACACAGATAGATAATAGGAAATTCTCTATATACAAAATTCAATTGAATGCCACACTTTTCACCATAACTAAATTTGTTTCTGAAGCATGTCAGTGGTGCAAAACTTGTAAAAGGAATTAAGCATAATCATGCCTGTGCAATAAACTGTCCACCAAACACCTTTCCAAAATGTGGAGCATCTGGCAAGGTAAACCCTCGGAAAATATTCACCTAAAAGCAAACACAAAAAAGAAGAAGAAATAAATATAAAATTAGTATGAACAAAAATACATAGATGACCATATGCCAAAGCATCCCCAAACAGAAAATAAGATATACAGAAAAAAATATATATATTGGCAGAATCCATGGAGCATTACAAAATAGAATGGCAGGATTCATGGAGCAGTACAAAATAAATTGGCATAATCTATGGAGCATTTGTAAAGGAGTCATTGTGCAGTGAGACTGCAAAAACAAAGTTTTCAAGCCTGGAGACGTGCGTATGAATTTATGAGCAGCCACTTTGTGCAAAAATAATGCGTAAGTTTAGACGTGCAAGTGGGAACAACACTCGTGATTCTAGGTAAAGCTTTTGTCAACAGGACACTGAGAAACATTTCCCAAAGACGAATACAAAAAAAGTACTTCAGACACAATGATCTGTAGGAAAACAACAAATTAAAGTTTAGATGATTCATCAATTTTTTCTGGCCTGCCCTTCATTCCCATGGGAAGGGGAGAAAAACACTTCTCATTCTCTGAGTACTCAAAAACAATGTGCCACTTGATCTTTCACCACCAATCAATGACGCAAGAGCACATTACCGGGACCTCAAAATGATATGAGAGAACTGCCGAAAAGCTTTCTTTGCACCACCAAGAAAGGAAGAAATAAATAAGTATAATTGTCTAGCCTAATGACTAGTTGAATAAGGTAGGGAAAAACCTAAATTATATTTTGAATAAAAACATCTTGCATGCCAAAAATAGAATTAAATAAAAAGAATAAGTTACACGGACTATCCTATTCGCCTCGTTGTACACGTGCCAACACTACAAAACATGGAGCATTACAAAATAGAAAAAGTGTACAGGATAAAAGTTAACACATACCCATCTCAGACACTTGGATCCTCGGCAGAAATGATGGAAGCAGAAGAAAAGACTTGCATTGGATAGCAAAGAAGGATTTCCTAGTTCTATAGGATAGATAGAATCCTCCTTTTTACCTCACCCATCTAATCTAAATTATGGCTGAGAATACTTGTACATAAAAATAAAAATAAAAATAAAATAAAGACCAAGTTACATGGACTCCCCTGTTCTCCTCAATGTACATGTGTCAACACAACACAACAGGGTTAAAGGGTACAGGATAGAGGTTTGACACACATACCCTTATAGGACACTTGTACCACTGCATGAATGATGGAAGAAGAAGAAAAACTTGCATTATATTCAGCATATATTTCCTAAAATATATTGTACAAGTATTTGAGAATGTGAAATTTGCATACAAAAGATTAATTTATGGAATAACTTGTAAGGGTAAAGGAGTTTCACTTCCCCTTCTGCGGGCTACCTTCAAAGCTATTAAATAGAATAGCATCAATAGCCACTAAGATCGTGACAAAATATCAAAATCATAGAGAAGTAGGATACAAATTGGATATTACTTATGCACAACGTGAAGGTGAGAAATGCAATGCATGCTTTTGCAAGTCATTTGCACTATTAGATGATAGCAACAGAAGGAGGGGGCAAATCTCAGAGACAAGAATCAAGAGTGCAAGAAGACCAATTGTGTATTAGGTTTATACATGCTATGAAGCCATAAATTCCTTGGGTGACAGAGAAGAATCTAAGCCATCACAAGACTATCAGTAACTACAAATATACAGCTAACATGCACAAATAAACAACCCCAGATAGCAGGCATCTAAATAATATTTGCAAGCTAGAAAATAATAGAAAACTTGGACATTTTAACCCATAGAAGAATAAGACGGAAAATCTCGACTGAATAAGATAGTAGAACACACTTCTATTGGCTCTAAGTGCAATATCTGCTCCACAACTGAACATGTATCAAGCGTCTTGTCTGCACTCCAGATAGATTTTGGCTTCAGCAAATTATTATGCTCATGCGGCAGCACTAAGCAGGTCAGCTGCCATCACAGACAACCATCACAACCTTGCTATTGGCAGCTAAGTAAGTATGATTTAGAGGTGTATTCCAATATCTAAAAATTTAAGGACTCTGAATTTGTACCTTAGACAATGCCATCACATCTGCTTGTTGATCTGATGTTGCCGTACCTACAGAAGTGTGTGTAATTTATTCTTCTAATAGAGTTATCAGGAACATTCCAAGTCTAGTAGTTTGATTCTTGTATGCTATAGAAAGAAATATTTTAAATGAGTCGCCACTTACTTAACATGTCTTGAGCAATATCTATAGGCACAAAGATGATTTAACACAAATATCACAAACTTTGAGTGGACATATGGAAGCAAAACTATTTCCCGCAAAACTACACACAAGAGAATAAACAGAAACTAGCACAACAGAACTGGTAAATACATTTAATATATATATATAGATATGTACATAGAAAAATTAACATGTCCTTAATGTGCAGGAAAATATATGCACGGCACAATTTTTAACTGTCAGATCCCATTGGGTAGTAGAAAAGTAGTTTATTTTTCTGTATCTAATGGTGAAAGATTTAACTCATAAATTATTTCTACACCGGTGAGCAGGAGAACAGTTCTATATGCGTGTATATATCAAGCAAAGAATGTCCCTTGAAAATAACAATTCCTTTAAATACAGTAATACTTATACATCCCATCTTATGAAGCAAAATGTATGATCATGAAAAGTAGCCTCTTACCATGTCCAAAACAGTCATATCGTTTCAACTGGAACTCAGGACGGTTTTCATCATCATCATTGTTCACAGAACTAAAAACTTCAGCCTGTAAACCAAGAAAATCATATGGCATTACCGAGAGCTCCATCACAAGCATTTACCTATACATAAATGTGTGTATATATATATATATATATATATTATATATATATATATATATATATAATATATATATATAACACCAAATGGTATGGCATTGCAACATCTTATGAAACCCAAACGCACCTCCCCTTCCCATATAAAGTAAAGTCCATCCCCAGCTTCCCCTTCACGAACAACATACTGCCCGCGATCTTCAACACCATACATTCCAACAATCAATTCAATAAAATGTATATATCTATATACATATATATCCAATAATTCTTGAAACGTCCATAAAATTACAACCAGAATGGAAGAAACAGAAACAAATAAATTAATAAAAAAAGGAACGAAATCAAGCAAAAAATAAAAGAAATGAGAATTGAAATGACCGTAGTGTTTAACGGTAACCGATTCAGCGATTTTCTTGAGAGAGGTACTTGGGAGTCTCTGAAGAAAAGGAACGCAACTTAAAAATTCGATAACTGCAAATCAAAGAGAGAGAGATTTTAGATATATATATATATATCATATATATATGTATGTGAAGAACGAGGATTGAATTGAGAAAATTAGGGTTTTTCACCTGATTGGGTATTCATATCCACGTTTCTGGAGATGCAACAAAATTCACGACAAGTGCTCCACTGAAATCATATGAAGCAAGTCAAAGGTATACACGCATGTGTGTATATATAATAGTACTGCTATATTGTTGTGTAGTGAGACGGAGGAGGGACGACACAGATCATATAAGAGGTGCGAGACACGAGGAATGGGAATTAACCACGTGTGATAAGGTTACATTTGTATATAGTGAGCAAGTCCAACGGTTAATTATTCCAAAAATAAACACTTAATTATTCCATCGAATCTGATTTCAAATTTTTGTTTTTGCCTTCTTCAATAAATACTTTGAGAAGAAAATTTAATAATTTATTATGCATTATGGATGTTATTAGGCTAATTGTATTGAGACTTAATCCATATTTATAGGTCAATGAAGTAATAATTATTGTTTAAGATTTTAAATAGCGACAAACTTGCATTTTAGAAATTAAAATATTTGAACATATAAAAAATGATTAAAATGAATAGTTATTATATGAGTTTTAGGTGACATCACGTAAAATTATTTTTAGATTCTCATTTTTACAAAAAATATTTTGAAATTAGTTGGAGGGGCCAAATAGAATTTTTTTATGAATATATAATAAAATTAATTATTTATAAGGGCTATTAATGAAATTTCTAAAAAAAGATGAGAGATGGCCCCTAATTAGCTATTGAATAGCTCCACGTAGGGCTGGCAATTTCGGGTTACGGGTCGTGTTCGTGTCGGATCGAAATCGTGTCAAAAAGACTTGGTTAATATATGTGACAAATATCCTCAACTCTAACCCAACTCATGTCATGTCCGTGTCGACCCACGTAATTCATTTAGCCTATTTATTATAATATTTTAAATTAAATTTGACATAATCCAACAAGAAATAAACTATTTAACTTATTATCAACAAAATTAAATTGATTTTGACACGATCCAGTACTATTTTATTAATATATTTCAATCCATGACCAATTAGAGAAGAGAAAAATATAAAAATAAAGATAAATATAAATATAATCGTGTCAAACGTGTCGTGTTCGGGTTGACCCTTATACTCTCGTGTCGTGTTCGAGTTAACCATTTTTAGGCCTCAACCCTAACCATTTTAAATAATTTCGTGTTCGTATCGTGTCCAATTTTGTCAGCCCTAGCTCCGCGCCCCTGATTGTTTCTAAAGTAATTCTCTTCCACAACTATGATTTCTAAAGTAATTCTCTTCCACAACTATGATGCTAATAATGGTATGAATATATTAAAAAAATGCCTAACACTACCCAAGATACCAAGTTAATCATGCTTAAAATCAATTGTTATTAATTATGAATGCAATTATGATAAACTTTCTCTTTAAATATTTGAGGTTAAAAAGAAACTACTCGAATCATAATCAAATTCAGTAAATATATATTGCTCTAAACTGCAAAAATATGTAATAAATGCCTTGTTGTTTCACTGACATATATAATAAATTTACAAACTTTTAATTCTTTTCAAGGGTCTCCCCTCTTAAGAGACATTGTCAGCTAATGGTTTGTGAGTTTCTTAAATAATAATAAATAAAAAAAGGTTATAAAATGTTGGTAATTGAAAGAAAAAAGAACACTTGCAAATGAAGTGCATGTAAACTGTAAACTGTAAACTGATAGAACTTTGAATAATCTTGCATCAATTTTAACTAAATTTCTACAAAACAAATAAGTTACAAAAAATCAAAATTTCTTCCTATTCAAAAACACCAACTACATGTACATGAATAATATAACTAGCACAAAAAGGGTGAATAGAAAACAACGCAAAGTTGAGAGAAAACAACCAAAACATCTATTTAGATGGAAAAAAAAAACCCACCACAGCAGGCCTATCGAAAGAAATGTTTTCACAGTATTGGCTTGGATTCAGAACCAAACCACAATGTAAGTGCATTAGAGATTTCACCAAAACCTCATCAACCCTAACACCAACATTTAATGAGCGACCATTTTGCAGTGCAATTAGGATATAAGTGAACACAAACAATACAAGTACCTTGAATTGTTTCCAAATGTTAACTAATCAAATATCAAGACAAAATGCAGATATTGAATATCAGATGCAAATTAACTAACATAGTCTTAAATAATAGAAATGCACAAAAACAACTGCAACATTCCAGGCTCCAGTTTAACAAAGGCAAACAGCCTGACAAAACATCTATAACTGGTACAGATCCATTGAGACGATTCACTTCTTCTTCTCTCCACCTCCAGCAGACCTACGCAAAAAAAATAACAAACAATTTTGAATACTTAATCATCTGGTAACCAAAGTAACGGAAATTTTTGCTATCAATTTATAACCCTAATAGATGGCTTGAAGTCAATCGATCAGTGTCCATAAATACTAGACATGCAGTTGCTAATTACCTCATCTTACGAAGGACATTGGACATCTCCTCACGCTTCCTCTTTGCCCTCTTATGAGTGCCCAACTTTCTCTTCGCCACTTTAAGAGCACGCTTGTCTTTCCCAACTTTAAGAAGTTCAGTGATTCTCTTCTCATAAGGAGCAAATCCAGCAACTTCCCTTATGAGGGCTCTCACTTGGGTAACTCTCTTACTGGTTTTCTATGGGGGGGAAATGTACAAACATAAAAAGAATTAAATTCTCAAAAGTCAAGATGCTTGAAATAAAAAATTGTTGTCAAGTTAAATCCACTCTATGTGAAGATGAACGTGTATACCAGGACCTCAAGAGACCAACATGAATAAGAAAATGGATAGTGAACAATACATACTGAAGAGAATTGGAATACCCAACCAAATATACACATAATTAATCTTATATTTCACAAAACCGAAAATAAGCATTCTAATAACATACTGTTGTCAAGAGTGAATAAGAAGCATCAGGCAACCCAAAGAGTCCTACTTACAGTGAATGCCAAAAGCATAACAAAGATACTAAACAAAGAGAAACAACTTACCCCCTTTCTATCAGAAGGGCGTGCAATCTTCTCCTTCTTGGTTACAACATGTCCTTTGTTTAGACCCACAGAGAGGCCACTCTTTGGTGGAGGAACCATTACCTGAAACCCAACACCCAGAACACTATGTGAATCTAAAACAAATTTTTGAAAACATGTTATACAACTTGATTAATATATTTTAAATAACAATAATTTGCCAGGAACACTATAGTGGGGCACCAACACTTTATACAATCACTGCAAATGGGAAGCATTACACAACTACACCATTCAATATCCATGTTAATGTATCTTATCAGAGCAAGCCAGTAAAAGAAAAGAGAAAACAACAAAAAGTAAACCACAAACTAAGAAACAAAACCATTTAAGAGAAAAACATGGGGCTGCCGACTTCGTTTGCAACTCTGGAAACAGTACTCAGTTTTCTGAAAACTGAAAATTAGAAAAGTGTACAAAAAACCTTCTTGCTTGCAGATATAAAAAGGAGGCCTGTTTTCATAAAACAGTTTTATTATTTTCAGAATTCTTGAGAATAGTTTTCAAAATACAAACCAACCAGTCCCACACTGACGGATCTATAATCCAAAACAAAAGGAGGCCCAATTATAGCGGCAATAAACTCAACCGTATACCACAAGATTTAAATCAAATGCATTATAAAATTGTGCAAACCTTTTATTAATGAATAATAATTCCATACTTAACTCAAATCATCCTAAAACTAGGCCTAAGATCAATTATATAACTCATAGTCTTCAATAATCATCCTCTAAATAACCTAGACCCATCAATCAGTTTATTTGTTCCAATTCATTGAATCAAAGGAAGCTTTGTTGTGTTCAGGATGTTTATTATATCACAGAATAATATGGAAAGTTGAACATCAAATGGAACACATAACAGTGGACACAAAAAAACAATACCCAACTATTATAACCGTTTGGTTGCCAAGAAAACCCTAGAGCTTGCAGGGAAATAGTTCATAGATACAAGAGTTGAAAACAAAGCGCGTAAACATAGTTATGTAATTTTCTTACCGATCAGCTCCTAAAATTTCCCGGGAAACTCCAGAGACAAATCTGCGATAACAGAGAAGAGGGATCAGATTTGCAAAGAAAAGAAATGAAAAGTTAGAGCTAGAGTTAGGGTTTTGGTATCAGTTTTTCTTACCTTCGGAGAAGAGAGAGAGAGAGGCTGCAGTGAGAAAGCTAGGGTTAGGGTTTTATGTTATATTTATATGCGAGCGGAGGCAAGTAGCCGTATGGCAAGGTTGGGAATAACACAAAAAACGAAGGGTACTATTGGTATTCAGCATTTTGGAGTAGTGATATGACGAGGATGCCCATTTATGTTTTTCTTTTTTCCTTCTTTTGGGTTGTCAAGGATTTTGCCTCCACTTTGTGAAACCTATACAAGTTTTTATGAATGAAATTGATAATGAGTTTATGAAAAATCAAAAGAGAATTATGGATTTATATTTTTGTTCTTATGTTATTAGATTTATGGCAGAAGATACACATGTTTTAATATTTTGGTTTTTGAATTAGTGATTGTTAATAAGTACGAAAAACAAATTTCTATACATTTCGTTATAAAATTATTACTTTCATATGATTCAAGGAGAAAAGATTAACATGTTGTGGGATTTTAGTTATTAAATAAATAATGTTAACTATTTATTTATGAAAAATAAAAAATGTTTCTCATTACTTAATAGATAAATTCAAGTTTTTGTGTAATGACATATATATATTAAAGTATAGGGTAAAGTGCATTAAATCCCTGGATTATTTTCTCTCTCTCAACTAACCCCTTGAACTATATTTTTTACACAAAACTCCCTAAATTATCACATTTTTTACAATTCACTCCATTCCATTATAACACCGTTAGTTAAATTAGAATAATTTGCACTCAGATTTCCTGAGGTTTTGGTCAATTGCACTCGCCCCCTGAGATTTCATTTTTCTTGCAATGACACCCCCTGAAGGGGTGAAGACCCCATGAAATGACTCTTGTGCCCTTGTTTTAGTGTAAAAGACATGTTAGCTAAATTAATGGACCAAACAACTCTTGTGTCTTGAGCTCAATTTGGAAAACTTTTCAAATACTTTAGATACAATGATTTTTGAAATATAATCACATTTCTTTAAATTATTTTTTAAAAATTGTCATTTTTGTAATATAGGCCCCAAAAGTTATCATTTTTTTATTTTTTCCTAAAACTAATATTGTGACCTTTTACATTAAATAATAATAATACACTTTATTTATGATTATATTTTTTTTAGAATGTGATATATGTATAAAATATTTGTGAGCTCATATAATTTAATTTATTTTGTAAATAAATAATATACAACTCCTACAATTTAAACAAGTAGTAATACATTTTAATTATAGTTTTTGTTGTATTGTAAGAGGTGATAAATGTATAAAAATGTTACAAATGGTTTATAATTTATTATTCTTTGTGTAAAATTAATTTAAGCTCTTACACTATAAAATAACAACAAACTTTACTTATTGTATTTTTTTATATTTTATAAAAATATGACAAATGGTTTATTATTTATTAATTTTTTTGTAAAGTTAATTTAAGCTCTTACACTTTAAATAATGTCAAACTTTAATTATTATAATTTTTTATATTATAAAATGTGATAATGAATCGAAATATTAGACAGTCCTTGTGTTTTTATTAGTAGTATATAGATAAATATACAGATTTCTGTATTTTAAGTTCTATTATTTTTCCTTGCCGAAATATATTTATCTTATATATTTACTCTATATCTTATGAAATATTCATTAGAGTTACATTTCTATTAATATATATTAATTAATTAATTAATTTTAAAAAAATATATATGAAAATATTTATAACCCCTTGTTGTATATCTTTTGTACATGTGAGTTTTCCCGGCCCATGAAAAAGCCCATCCCGACCGAATCGATCCAGGAAAGGCCCGGGACTATGATCCGATCATTGTACCCGTATCATAACCCGATCGACACATCAACCCTGTGGCCCGAGGAGTATCTTAGCCCGACCACCAGGTCCATCTTATGCCCCGACCCGAAGAGCATTTTTGAAGGAACTCGAAGGTTCTGGAAGATATTTGCAGCTCAAGGCAATGGTATAGTATAGGGATTATATAGCTGACGTGTAAAGTAAGATATTAGGAAAAAGCTGAAAATGTTGCCCTAATGGGCCAAAGGCCGATTGGGAAAATGTATATAATCCAGTGAAGAGTAATGAGAAAGGGATCTTTTTGTGTTGTTCAAATTTTGTATCTACACAATGGCGCCGTCTGTGGGAAATTAGGTCATTTTTCACCGACCATCTTCCTACCACAAAAGCTGAGCGAAATCCATATACACCCCCCAAACCTTCAATACCATCCTCTATGCCCAAATATAACCATGTTGGTGACCAGATCCCACTCGGAAGCACAGATCCCCGGCACCGGACAACCAAGTGCTCCACCGACGATTGAACACATCCTGCGGCAGCTCGTTGAAGCCAAGAAACGCAGCCAGGCCGCCGAGGCGAGAAGCCTGGCGGTGGAGAGGAGGAGCGAGGAGCTTCTGGCCAGATTGAATCAGGCAACTATCCCACCGGTAGTTCCCGATCAATCACAGACCCAAGGAGAAGCCGAACCACGGGAAGAGCACGGTGAAACCTCTCATCAACCAGGCAAGGCCCCGGCCACCGATGATGTTCCCGTCACCGACGAACCTCTGACATCACAGAAGCTCCAAGAGATGATGGCAGAGTTTCAGAAGAAGGTCATGAATGATCTGAGGGCCCGATCTACCGATGACCAGGCCCTCCGAGCCTCTGCCGACTCAGTCCAATCACCGTTCACTTTAGAGATCACCCGGGAACCCTTCCCCAGGAAGTTCGTCATGACCAGATTCACTCCCTATGATGGAACGAAGGATCCCGAGGAACACATTTACCAGATCCATCAGAAAATGACCATGTATTCCGAGAACGAAGCCCTGCTATGCAAAGTATTCCCGACTAGTCTTATCGATGCACCACTCATCTGGTTCAGGAAGCAGCCGCCGAGATCCATTGGCAGCTGGCAACAACTGTCCGACCTCTTTGTGGCTCAATATTTCGGGAACAAGAGGCAAAAGAAGACCATCTCGAGCCTCTTTACCATGACTCAGGAAAAAGGAGAATCCCTCAAGAGCTTCATGTCCAGATTCAACGTCGAGTCATCCTCCATCGACAACTGCGACCAGCACTCTGTCGTGGAGGCCTTCAGGATGACACTGATCCCGGGGACCAAGTTCCACCGGTTACTTGTGAAGTGACCCCCCTCGGGAATTGGAGAACTCAATTCTAGAGCTCAGGGCCATTTGAGGATCGAAGAGGAAGAAGCAACCCGACAAAAGAGAGCAGCACTGGTCAGTGTGGAGGTCAAGTCGAAGGATAAAGCATCAGACACATCCCGACAGGATATTAATCGCAAACGCTCAAATCCCCCGAACCACTCTTCATCTCAGTTTCCTCAACAGCCCGAGAGACGTGTCAAGCTCGAAGAGAAGATCACTCCATTAAAAGTGACGATTGTCAAGCTCTTCCAGGAAAACAAAGCTCGAGGAATCTTCCAAACTCCTCTCCCGATCAGGTAGCCACTTGACCAGAGGGATAGATCCAAGCATTGTGCCCTCCATGGTGATTTCGGCCATACGACAAATGATTGCATAAACCTGAGACGCCAGGTGGAGGCAATGATAGCCCGAGGGGAACTGAGGGACTATATCCAGAGGGATGGTCCAAGAGCCAATCCACGAGCACAGTATAACCAACGGAATCAAGGCCCTGCTCACCCGGTCAAAATCATCAATATGATCCATGGAGGTCCCAACCCACGAAGCGGCGAAGGATCGAGATGCTCGCAGATGAGGATAGCACATCAGGTCGCCAGGATATCCGGGATAAACGAAGTCCACCACCGAACGGGGCAATCTCAGATACTCTTCTCCCAAGAGGACCTTCGGGACATCCAAGTCCCGCATGAGGACCCGCTAGTCATCACTTTGATGCTCTCGGGATGCCTTGTCAAGAGGGTCATGGTCGACCCGGGAAGCAGCGCCAATATCATGACCAAGTGGGCTTTTGATAAATTGGAGATCGACCCGAGGGACATTGTAACTTCCCGAAATCCAATCACCGGTTTTGATGGAAAACAAGTCGAGCCTCTCGGGGAGGTCAAGCTACCTGTGACGGCGGCCCAGAGAACTCTATCCGAGACCTTTGTGGTAGTGGACGTGAAGTCGTCATACAATCTTCTCATAGGAAGAGGATGGATACACAGGATGTAGGGCGTACCATCAACTCTCCACCAAATGATGAGGTGTGTCGGGCTAAATGGGTACGACATAATTGACATCAAAAGGGATCAAGTGGCGGCCAAGCAATGTTACGCCGTCATCATCAAAGTAATGATGGATAAACCCGATCGAAAGAGATCCCGAAAAGAGAATCAGGATCTGGAGTCCAAATAGAAACTACAGGACGGGGAGTCGGATCCCCCGATCGTGGCAGAGCCTCTGCAGCCTGTATCAGTAATATCCGACCAACCCGACAAGGTCACCTACGTAGGTACAAGCCTCACCACTTGTGAATTGAATGAACTGACAACGTTCTTACAGGACAATCATGAAGTCTTCGCATGGGAGCATACTGATATGCCCGGCATCGACCCCTCTATAACCCGACACACATTACATATCGATCCAAATATTCGACCTGTCCGATAGAAACAGAGTCGAATGGGGAGCCAAATGAACCAAATCATAGCTGACGAGGTGTCAAAGTTGCTGGAAGCCGGGTTCATCAGAGAAGTTCATTATCCCGAGTGGTTGGCCAATGTGGTGGTTGTGCAGAAAAAGAACGGGAAGTGGCGAGTCTGCGTCGACTTCACCGACCTAAACAAAGCCTGCCCGAAAGACAGTTTCCCCCTACCCAAAATAGATCAAATGGTCGACACTACTGCAGGCTACGAGAGATTAACTTTCCTAGATGCCTACTCGGGTTACAACCAAATCCTGATGGACCCGAGGGATGAGGAAAATACCTCATTCATTACCGAAACAGGTATATATTGCTTTAGAGTTATGCCTTTCAGACTAAAAAATGCAGGAGCCACATTTCAAAGACTGGTGAACAGGATATTTAAAGGAATGATGGGCACAGTGGTCAAGGCTTACATTGACAACACAGTTGTCAAGAGCAGAAATAAAACTGACCACTTGGGACATCTCCGAAAGGTGTTTGATACCCTGAGGAAACATGGGATGAAGCTCAATCCAACCAAATGCTCCTTCGGGGTGTCATCGGGACAATTCCTGGGACATATAGTTGATCGCTCGGGAATACAAGTCAGTCCAACCCAAGTGAAGGCTCTGCTCGAAACAAAAGAGCCAGCCACACACAAAGAAGTTCAAATCCTGACCGGAAGGGTTGTGGCCTTAAGCAGATTCATTGCAAAGCTAACCGACCGATGCCAACCCATCTTCCAGGCGATCAAGGCAAAGAAGGGAGAAGTATGGGGGCCCGAGCAAACTAAAGCCTTGTCCCGATTGAAGGAGTACATGCTCGAGCCTCCCATTCTTGCGACGCCTGAGCCCGATGATGTCCTGCTCTTGTATCTGGCAGTATCATCAGTTTCAACTAGCATCGTGTTCATCAGAGAGGACAGGAACCTCCAGATGCCCATCTTCTATACTAGTAAGGCATTGGCCGATCCCGAGACCCGGTACAGCAAACAAGAGAAGTTAGTCTTATCCCTGATCAATGCCAAACGACGTCTCAGACATTACTTTGAAGCTCACCAGATCATTGTCCCCACTGCCACACCCATTCGTGTACTTATGGCAAAGCTCGACCTCTCCGGAAGGATCTCCAAATGGGCCATTGAACTGGGGATTTATGATATAACTTACGTACCCAGAGTCTCGATCAAAGGGCAGGCCGTGGCCGACTTCCTATTGGAAGGGGAAACCGAGGAAATTGATCAACTTGTTGAGTTGGAAACGTGGAAGTTATTCGTGGAAGGCTCGGTATGCGCCAATGGAGCAGGCGTCGGGTTGGAGATCCATACTCCCAACGGGACTAAGTTACAGGCCTCGATACAATTACAATTCTCAGCCACTAACAACGAGGCAGAGTACGAGGCAATCATATCGGGCCTAAGAATGGCCAAGAGCCTGCAAATACAATCCCTATCCGTGTACAGTGACTCCCAGCTAATTGTCAGGCAAATAACCGGTGAGTATGAAACCAGAGATCCCAAAATGGAATCTTACAGAGCGCTAGTGCTCAAGGAATCAGAAGGTTTTCAAAAATTAACATTCAGCCAAATCCCTCGGGAATAAAACACCTTCGCTGACCATTTAGCTAATCAGGCCTCTGCAGCTGGTGAGGATATGACCCGAGTAGTATTGACCGACTTAATCACTACACCAAGCATTCGAGAAATCGGTGAATTGATATGTCTAGTTCCCCAAGAACCGAGCTGGATGGATCCCATAATCGACTACCTAAATGTCGGGACTCTACTAACTTATAAGGCAGAGGCAAGAAAAATTAGAATGAAGTCAACCCGATACTCGATCATCCAGGGCCAACTCTACAGAAGATCTTTCTCGGGTCCGTATCTACGGTGCGTGACTCCTTCAGAGGCAGAAACAGTAATACAAGAGATACACGCTGGAGCTTGTGGAAATCACTCGGGTGCCCGGTCTCTTGCCCATAAAATCCTATCCCAGGGTTATTTTTGGCCCTACCTGTCCAGAGATTCAGAGGAGTATGTGCGTAAATGCAAAGCCTGACAGATGCACGGTGATGTTATACTCCAACCACCAGAATTCTTGAACCCGACAATTGTCCCACATCCTTTTGCCCGATGGGGAATGAACATAGTCGGGCCACTACCAAAAGCCATCAGGTCAAATACCCATGTGCTCCTCGCCACCGACTATTTCACCAAATGGGTTGAAGCCGAGGCCTATCCTTCTATAAAGGGCAGCCACGTAGTCAAGTTCATATGGAATCACATCATCTGCAGGTTCGGGGTGCCTCGGACCATCCTGATGGACAACAACACAAACCTAGACTATGAACCAGTCAGGTCGTTTCTGGCCGAGCACGGAATCAATCAGAATACCTCCTCGGTAAGGTACCCGCAAGCTAATGGACAGGCAAAAAGGACCAATTGTTCCATCTTCAACACTCTAGCAAAGAAACTCGATAAGGCCAAAGGAGCATGGTTGGACAAGTTACCGGAGGTATTGTGGTCGTATAGAACCACTCCCCAACAACCAACCGGAGAAACACCTTTTGCTATGGCATATGGTGCGAAAGCCGTAATCCTGACGGAGTATGCCGTCCCAACGTTGAGATCATTAGCCTGGGACGAGAAAACAAATAACCAACGTTTGTCTCACGAGCTCGACCTACTGGAAGAGAAAAAAGAAATTGCTGGGATAAGATTGGCGGCTTACCAACAACGGGTCAAGAATCACTTCAATAAAAGAGTAAAAAGAAGGGGATTCCAAGTCGGGGACATGGTCGTTAGACGGAAAATTGGACACGTGGGCAAACTCCAAGAGCCATGGGAGGGACCCTACACCGTCACTGAAGTAGTAGGGCGCGGAGCCTACAGACTACTCAGGAACTTTGATAACAGAAGGGAGCCCAACACACAGAATGCATCCCGAATCAAGAGGTATTATCCCTAGGGATACTCTGTTTCGATTACTGTAAAGAAAGGCCACTAGAGCCCAAAAGATTGCAGTAGAAGTTCCACTTCTCCCCGATCATATCCACGAGTGTCAGAATCGTCTCCATGATAATATCATCTTCAAAACCTAAGTGTTGAATCCTCTCCATGGCCCCAAAGCTCCCGAGAGATCTTCACAGACCTACCAGTGGTCGGATTTTACAAAACAACGGTTTAAAAACCTAAGTGTTGAATCCTCTCCATGGGCCCAAACCGCCCGAGAGATCTTCACAGACCCACCAGTGGTCGGGTTTTACAAAACAACGGTTTAAAAACCTAAGTGTTGAATCCTCTCCATGGACCCAAAGCGCACGAGAGATCTTCACAGACCCACCAGTGGTCAGGTTTTACAAAACAACAGTTTAAAAACCTAAGTGTTGAATCCTCTCCATGGGCCCAAAGTGCCCGAGAGATCTTCACAGACCCACCAGTGGTCGGGTTTTCCAAAAATCATTTTCAAAACCTAAGTGTCGGATCCTCTCCATGGGCCCAAAGTGCCCGAGAGATCTTCACAGATCCACCAGTGGTCGGGTTTTATGAATGACAATTCTAAAAAATGTTGGATCCTCTCCATTGGCCCAAAGTACCAGAGAGATTTTCGTAGACCCGACGACTGTTATTCTTTATTGTTAATACCGATTCTCAATCCCAACGGTTATTATCTAGCTTAATTGTTATTTTTTACCGAGGCATAATTCAAAATCCCAATTCTTATCATCGTATCAAAAAGAAACAAGTATGGATCACACAGGTCCTCCAACAAATGTAAATGAATAAATTCATTTATATTGAGGCCCCAGTGGCCAAGGCTGATACAAAGACAAAAGGAAAAACATCAAAATGGACAAAAAACTAAGTAAAGAGCCCTATTCCACCGCCTCAGAACCTCCATTCCCACTTGAGCCTTTGGTCCCGAGGGGCTGTCCTTCTGTAGCTTGAGGCTCATCCAGGCCAGAATGAGAAGGCGGAGCTGGCAAGGGATCCTGAAGGAATTCGCCAAATGTCAGGTCCTCAGGTTCAGGTTCGGGATCATCATACGGAGGCCCCACTCCTATTCTAAGATCGAGATCCTCTATAGTCGGGATGTATCTGTCCTCTTCAGGCTTTTGAAGCTCTAATATACATTCCCGCCAACCCTGCTCGTAACGATACTTGCAGGTCAACTCAAAGCGTGAGATCATCTATTCACCACCCTTGTGGCACATCTCTGCCCGAGATCTCTCCACGCCTAATGCATTCTCGACCTCGACCTTCTCCTCAAGCAACTGCAGCCCCGAAGTCTTTAACTTTGCAATTTCTTCGGTCAAGGCCTGCACTTGGAAGTTAGAGCCTGTCGAGCCTGGGCTTCCCGATAAGCCATCTCCTCAGCCTCCCGAGCCTTTCCCTCGAGCTCTGAGATCGTCGCCTTGGCGGATTCAAGCCTTTCCTCAGCTACGACAGCCATGTATGTCAGGGACTGGATCTTATCATTGGCCTTATTAACCTACTCCAAGGCTTTGGCACTCCCAGCTTTATGGACTTGAACATCCCGATTCAGGGCGTTTATGACCCGAGCATCATCCTCAAGCTTGCAATTGTACGCCTGAGTAGCGTGAAGCATCTGAAAGAAAAATAATGTTAACACAAAAGATAAGGGGCATAATAGAAGCTAAGTACAAAATGTATAAAGAATGTATTACCCTCATTGCAAGCTCGGGCCCGTTCAAAGCTAGGCTCATCCTGTTGTACCGCCCCATGGCCAACCTATCGGCCGGGGCCCATACCCCCAGGGCCATCTCCCGCAGAGCCTCTGAATTCCCAATCGTCTGGTCTCCCACAGAAAGATACGGATGGCCCTTCCTAGTATCCAGCATGAACCGGGGGCCATGGGGGATATCTCTCCCACTCTCAGCAGCTTTCTCGATCTCCCTATTATCTTGTTTCCTGACATTTGTAGAGATAGCAGTGCGGAGCTTTGAAGGTTAGGATTGACCCTGATTCTCATCATCAAAGCCTAAGTCCCAGGCATCCGACACTGAGGCAGGAACACCCAGTGCTACACTTCGGCTAAAGCTGGGTCTGGCTGAAAGGTCGGCCCGAGACGGATTCTGGTCCAAACTTGCTGAGCTCGGGACCAGAGCATGATCACCCCCGACCTCGACCGCATCCGATGCACCCATTTGCGGATTATGAGATGGTGAAGGCGAGGACGTGACCGGAGGATGCTCTACCAGAGGAGGGGGCGTGGCAGCAAGGCCTCTAGTCTGTCCTGCTGATTGACTATTTGCAGGATTCTCAGGGACTGGAGGGATATCAACCCCACAAACAAAGGACGTGGAACCGATATCACCCTTTCTGGCCCGCTTGATTGAAAGCTTGGGCATGATAACCGCTTTCATTTTCTGCTGACCCCCAGACATATTCCTCTTGAGTTTTATGATTCCTGATGACTTGGACTTCAGGTTTTTCGATCCTGATGTAGTCGCTGCAGAACCCGAGGTGATGGTCGGTGAAGATGCTCCCGATGCAAGCCCCTGCAATACAGATCCGGTTAGGCAATTCTGGCTATCCCTTAAATCCTGACTCCATACTATGGCACACAACGGTTTAAATCGGGATCTTATATACCCGACCTCCCTTTTCTCCCGAGGAGCCCGAAGGAAACCCATCACTAGCATACCCAACTTATCGTTGCACAGTTCGCAATGGCAAGAAGCTCGGGTATGAAAACTCTTAAACTCGGGAAGTCGGGTTGGCTGGAAAACATGGTTGGCAGGAATGTTCATAGCATCGAGATTCCTCCACTGACCACTCACTATTATCATCCTTTCTTTCCATCCCTTATTGGAGGTCGGGACGTTGTCACACAACTTCCTCTTGACATACGAAGTTAGGTTGTACTGACCCCTATTATCTTTATGTTCTTGAAATTTATACGAAAACAGAAGTTCGGCCAAACCTAAGTCTAGGCTCAATTCCTTATTAATCAGTAAGATCATGGCCAGGATCCTATAAAAATTGGGACCGTCTTGAAGGGGGGCCAGACCCAAAGTCGCCAATGCCAGGAGGAAGAAATGGTGAATGGGAAACTTTAGTATGGCAAGGTGGAATGAGGAAAACAGTATCTCCCCGTCCTTTAGCCCCTCACCGATCCTAAAGTCTTTGTCCCGAGGGTAATGCCTAACCTTAACCCCTTCGGGAACCCCGAGGCTCCTAAGTTGAGCGTTCTTCCTGTATTTGGCTGGGAGAGGGTCAGTACAAAAATTCTCCTCCTCCTCAGCGTCTTGATCCTGACCCATCCCAGCATCACCCTCTACAACTCGATCCCCTGCGTCCTGAGTAATTTATGGTGGACTAGACCTAATGACTCGGGTAATCTCTACGGATGGGGTGCTCACTGAGATTTCGGGATCAGTAATGGTCAGGTCAGTGTCTGTCAGTTGCATGTCGCTAACCGACCTAGTATCATCACTCCCCGACATATTTGACAAAAGGTAGAAAATTTAAGAATAGCAACTTACAAAAAGGTAGAGAAGATTTCGACAGTCTCCCCTTGTGTTTTTTCTCCGACTAAATAATTTGCAGAAACCGGCAACTGTACCAACAAGCAGAGATGGGCGCGTCCGGTCAAACACTCCGCAGCAGGGATCAAAACACTCCAAACAGTGCAAAACTCGACCAAGATCACTGAGATTTGCAGAAATTGATGAGGCAATCTGGGGATTTTGTAGGTTTGAGAGTGGATTTGAGTTCGCAGAAAATGCTTGAGTATATGGCAGAGAGTAATGAAAGAGGAACAATCCAAAAGTGGTGCAAGTGTGGCGTATGTGGATTATATAGATAGGTATGACGTTTCAGCTACCCGGGTCAGGGTATCGGGTTGACATGACCCGGCCCATCTCACGCAAATCTATACCATCTCAGCCACCAGTTCAAAATTGCAATGATGGCGACAGCTGTAGCATTAAATGCGTCCCGCGTCATCCGACACGCATCCCCGCATCATCCGGCCTTAAGATTCTTTCACCTAATGGGCCCATTGAATGCAGACCCATGAGCTAAAAGAGGGTCTGTGTACATGTGAGTTTTCCTAGCCCATGAAAAAGCCCATCCCGACCGGATCGATCCAGGAGAGGCCCGGGACTATGATCCGATCATTATACCCGTATCATAACCCGACCGACACATCAGCCCTGTGGCCCGAGGAGTATCTTAGCCCGACCACCAAGTCCATTTTATGCCCCGACCCGAAAAGCATTTTTGAAGGAACTCGAAGGTTCTAGAAGATATTTGCAGCTCAAGGCAATGGTATAGTATAGGGATTATATAGCTGACGTGTAAAGTAAAATATTAGAAAAAAGCTGAAAATGTTGCCCTAATGGGCCAAAGGCCCATTGGGAAAATGTATATAATCCAATAAAGAGTAATGAGAAAGGGATCTTTTTGTGTTGTGCAAATTTTGTATCTACATCTTTACTCTATATCTTTTGAAATATTCATTAGAGTTACACTTTAAGTAATGCATATTAATTAATTATTATTATTTTTTAAAAGTATTGAAATATTTCCAACCCCTTTTCTTTTACTCTATATCGTTTTAACATACTCCTTAGAGTTGCACTTCAACTAATACATATTAATTCATTAATTTTTATTTTGAAGAAAATGTTTGGAAATATTCTCAACCCCTCACATTTTAGAATAGTTGTTATATATATATATATATATATATATATATATATATATATATATATTATATGGTTTTCATCTTGAGGCATGGAAGTAATTTCACCACCTAGATATTTTGTCTCATGAAATAAGGGAGACAACACAAGGGCATTCCGGTCATTTCTCCCATTCAGGGGGTGTTATTGCAAGGAAAATGAAACTTCAGAGGGCGAGTGCAATTGACCGAAACCTCAGGGGATCTGAGTGCAAATTATCCTAATTTAACTAACTGTGTTATAACGGAATGGAGTGAATTGTAAGTTTTTGATAGTTCAAGGGACCATTAGTTAGTTCATGGGAGTTAGTTGAGAGAGAGAAAATAGTCCATGGGGGTTTAATGCACTTTACCCTAAAGTATATATTAGTTGCACCCAACACCTTCTCTTTTACAACTGGCTGCTCAACCCTCAGTCCATGTTCATTTGGTCAAGATTTATAGCGATAATTTCTTAAAAAAAGTTTTGGCTTAAATCCTAGATTCATCATTGATATTGGAGTTTAATCTTGAATGAATATCATAAATACCAAAAATGTGAATAATGAAGAAGAAAAAAAAAAAAAAACCTCTTAGTATAGAACTGAAAAATACAAAAGTTATTGGATTGTCTTATAATGACTTTTTAAAAAAAAAAAAAAAAATTCAAGCAAAGCAATAATCATTTGCATTTACAGTATACTAAAACCTACACTCTAGTTTTTTAAAAATAATTAATCCAAACAACTGAAAAAGATTTTAATAACTATATATAGATTTATTTATTCTTTCATTTTTGCCTCCATGAATATATACATGATTGTTTATAACAGCTTATTTCCGTCCATGAGATGTCTTGAGTGGGAATAAGATTCATGCATCCCAGTGGAAGGACAAAAATAAATAAATAAATTCGCTCATAACTAATGTTATCTTTTCTTTTATCTTCTCTCATGTCTATCCAAACAACAAATTCTTAGGCCCCGTTTGGTAATCGGTCTGGTCTAGTTTGGGTGATATTCTGAAATTCTGTTTGGTAAGTGGTCTGGTCTGATGGTCTTGGTCTGAGGAAACTGGAACCAGACCATGTTTGATAAACTGTCTGGTTCCAAACTTCTTTGAACCAGACCAAACCCACACATTTAATTTGTAAATATTTATTAAAGTCTTTTTTATTGATTTTTATTATGTATTTTTTACATAATAATGTTATATTGGTTTTGTAAAAATTTCTTAAAGTATGATTATTGCATTCAAATTATCAAATATAACAACAAATAGGTTTATACAAGCCACATTTTTTATTATACAAAAATTACGATAACACAAATTTCACAAATCACACACTAATATTACATAACAATTTCAATTGTCGATAACATGTAAATAATGCACTCTGATATTTTGGCTTTTAAAAAAATTATTATTTATCATTTACTATTTACTATTTATTTATTATTTATTATAATAATTTATTATAATTTTATATATTATTTCATTCATTTTGTTTATTATTTATTATTTATTATTATTTATTAATTTATTTTTATTTGTTTATAAATATATTTTATTATTTATTATTGTATTTATTTATTATTATTTTTATGTATTATTTAATTCATTTTATTTCATTTAGTTTGTTTATTATTTAATTCATTTAATTTATTAATTATTATTATGTAATATTTAATTAATTTTGTTTATTATTCATTTTTTATAAATATAATTCATTTAATTTATTATTGATTCATTTATTTTAATTAATTTATAAATATATTTTATTCATTTATAATTTATATTATTATTTATTCATTTATTTTTTATTATTATTATATTTATTCATTTATTATTATTATTATGTATTATTTAATTCATTTTGTTTATTATTTATTTATTTATTATTATTTTTATGTATTATTTAATTCAATTTTCTTATTATTTATATATTTATTCTTATTATTTATATATTATTTAATTCATTTTGTTTATTATTTATTACTATTTATTCATTTATTTTTATTTGTCTCTAAATATATTTTATTATTTATATTATTATTTATTATTTATTTTGTTTATTATTTAGTTCATTTAATTTATTAATTATTATTATGTATTATTTATTTCATTTTGTTTACTATTCATTTTTTTATAAATATAATTCATTTACTTTAATTAATTTATAAATATATTTTATTCATTTATTATTTATATTATTATTTATTTATTTATTATTATTAGATTTAATCATTTATTATTATTATTGATTTATTTAATTCATTTTGCTTATTATTTATTTATGTATTATTTAATTCATTTTGTTTATTATTATTTATTTATTCGTTTAATTAATTTATTATTTATATTATTATTATTTATAATTTATTTATTTTTTATTCATTTATTTATATTAATTTTTAAATATATTTTATTTAATTTATCATTTATATTATTATTTTATTCATAAATATATTTTATTTTATTTTTATTAATTTTTTATTTTTATGTATGATTTAATTCATTTTATTTATTATTCATTATTTTATTTTTGTGTTTTGATTTAGATATTGGTTAGATGTAGTTCAATTATTGGAGGACATTTTGGTTAAATTTTGTATAGATTTTGTAACCAGACCAAATAGAACCACAAAAAATTGTGATCCTAAAAAAGGTCATTTTGGTTCAACTTGATCTGGTTATATTTTTTGAGACCAATGTAAAACAAACATGGGGTGGTCTCAAAAAATCATGACCAGACCAGAAAAATTGAACCATAACCAGTAAACAAACAGGGCCTTAGGCTAGGAGGTTATACAAGACCCTTGGTTACAATAAACCAACAAAAGACAAGTACCATGAATTTTCTATTAACAGTTCTCTTTCGTCGTTCAAAATACATTTCCTGTTGCAACATTGATCTGAATCAATTGCGACTTACCACTATATTCTGAGTACAGATTTTCATGGTTCAAGAAGAACATGTAGATACAAATCATGTCTTCACATTTAAACTAAATGGAAACACAGTTTTCCACATGTTCGGTAATAAATTAAAGTTCAATAATTTCGGAGAGTTGTTCGATTGTACAGATGAAATTTCCTGGAACTACATGAGGATATACAACGACTATTGATCCGATACTTAAAATGGGGAATGGGAAAATTAAATTAAAACACCAATAATTACTTGCTGCTGCATTAATACACCTACATAAAGTGACTAGCACACGAAGCTGGTGCGGACCTGTGATGCTACCAGCAAAATATACCGGGGTCTTCAAATCCAGCAGATTGGCACTGCATACCACTTTTAGCCACTTTGCAACATGTAGAATTTCGTTCGAGTCATTCATAATGACTGGACACAATCTTCATTCATCATGATCTCGCTGATGAATTCCAGTAATTTTTCAAGTGCATCTTCATTCGTCGTTCCTTTTTGCCAATTCATTTGCAGAGGTGTGTATTCAGATTTCAGACATATATGTGATCCTCAGCAAGCTTTTGTGGGGAAGAGTAATAGAACATGGAAATCCTTTCTTCCTTTGAACTAGGACTGTAAATCAAGAACTGCTTCCCCTGCAATATAATGGAAACAAGTATAAAACTACCGCTCCTATTTATTTCAAATAATTGTTAGAATTAATAATATTATATACATATACGTGCGCGTATATTAGTCCCATATATGACAATATATTTGACAACCCTTATTAAAGATATATACAGTCATGAAAAAGGTAGTGCTTAGGTTAAAAATTATACTATACGCACCCAAATATTAGTCCCATATGTGAAACATTTGTGGTGTTGAAGATCAACCTTTTGTTAAATGTTTTAAATGTACAATCGGAACATATGAATGCTCCATGTGAATGAAATCACTCCATGGTTGAAATCAGGCAACCGTGCTGACTAAAATTTCATCTGATGTACGCAAAGGGTTGAAAACCCTCTCCACGGAAGAAGTCCATCCCCGATATAAATTTCCCAAGTCCCCATGCCAGCAACTAAAATAGGGTGATTGTAAGCTAACTAAGGCTGTTTGGAGTTTCTTGGCCCCGCCTCTGACCAAGGCAGGCATATACACCAAGCAGATGCTGAGTCTTGCCCGAAGAAAACCCTCACTATAGAGTATTTCAGGAAGTGTAGTGTTCAGGTGTGATGCCTTCTTTAGTAGTATTTTCTTTTGTTTGTGCATCCCCTAACAGATGGGCAGTGAGGTTGGGCAAGCACTTATCCAGACGGCAACTGCTTGGGAAGGTGAGGCATATAGAGTACAATTTATTTGTAACTCAGCACCTCCTAAAGAGAGATCTAAAGATCCATGCAAGTGATTCAGGCAGTGGATGCAGATTGTGTTCTCTATGATAAACAAGTTGAGAAAGAAATCATATCCTACATACAATCTCTTACTCAAACAGAGGAATCAGATCTCTCTGCAAAAACTCACTGATCATCAAATAATATCAGTAGACTATAGTTAGTACGTACCACAATTTCAACATAAAAGTCAAAGTTTTCCGAATCTTACCGTGCATTCTCTTCACAAATCGTTCAAACTCCATGAAGTTGTGTCTTTCCAGAAGAATTGTGCTGAGCCTGAGGTAGTTAAAAGCAGAAAAATGTCTGCCGTCTGGATCATTCAAAGGTTTTGCCTTTTCCAATATATTATTATAGCCTCGCCTATCATGGCAGGGAAGCGCATTTTCACTAGAAACTGGTATGCAAACATCCCATGTAGCATTCAGCACCTGAAAATGAAAATCTTAATTTAATGATTCAAAACAAAATGTTCAAGCAAAAATTTGACGAATTATTACACAATAAACCTCCACATTTACTACTTGAACCAAGAAACCAATACCACCTAAAGAAGACAGGTTCTTCTTAACAAAATGACAATCACGTCGGACAATATATGAGCTTTCAAGAGATTTCTCCAGAGTTAAACACATACTTGCCAAGCTAACCCCTCAGGATCTGCCAGTGCCTCGGAGAGGGCCGCATGCTGGTCGTAGATGCCCAGTTCAGCAGAAGTAAAGTTAAGGAAAGCTCCATGCTTCTTTAACATAGCCATAATTGAAGCATACCCATCACGATTACTCGAGTTGTATATCCCAGCTGTTAATTCAGCAGCATGGCTAGCTGTCTTGTACCACCAGTGCATACCAGACAGCTGCTCAGAAATTAAAAGCCAAAAGAGAGAGCGAGAGAGAGAAATACCGTAAGAAACTATGTATGTACGTATTCAGAATAATCCATAAGAAACTGCATAGAGGAACTTAATGCAGACAAATTACCATTACTTTCCACTTCTCAACTTGATAAGTTTGCGGATTACTTGTTCTAAACTATCTAAGGCATACCTTAAATCATATTTTCAAACATTTCTACTAAATTTTAAGTAAATTATTCTACTATTAGGACTTACAAAAAGGTGAACAGTTGTACCAACTGGGTGCGACTGAAGAAGTTGACTATGCCAATAGGCAAAGCCTAGAATAATGGAGATATACGTATATCAAGTCCAATTGACTAAAAAAGGTTATATAGAAAGATGCAATAATTGTGTCAATAAATATATGTGGCTCCATCATGACACATGTAGAGTAGTAAATATAATACGTGGACCTTAACAGATTATGACATGTGAAATCCATCAACTTAACAAACCATCTTAATGGCAACTTGTATCCTAGGCACAATATGAGATGTGACCCTTCCGCAGTGGCTTGTGATGCCAGTTATTACTTATAATTCTTGAAATTGTGTAGTAATTCCGGTGATATACTACCATGGCACTGTGTTGGGAACCCAGTTGTTACAACTAAAAAAGAAATGATGCTTGGCTTCCAGTGGTATACTACTACCGCGCGGTGTTGGAACCCAGTTATTACAACAAGAAAACAAAGAAAAGAAATAGTTCTTGGCATTACGTTCTAATCTTACTAATCTCTGCGGTCATAGTATATACATGGCATATTGGGGCCCTACCAAACATCCTATGGGCTCTGTTGTGAAGCCAAAATTATGATGTGGCCATTGGGTGTCAGGTCCTAGTCACATGCGTGATAGTTCGCTGTTCCTTAATGAAGAGAATACCGTAGAGTGATCTCAAATACTCAAGTCGTATCCCTCAACCTAAAATAAAGAGAAATGCGTGGGCTGCATCTGGACTAGGTTTTGATTTATGAAAAGATACATATATGGCAGTTTCAGCGCTTTTCATGAGTTTAAACTAATGGCCAATGCAGGTACATCTATATATTCTCCAAAGACAAGAAAAACAAGAGAGAATGAGGCAATCGTGGCAAGTATTCTTCTTCCATTTACTAAATCTCCAATGCTCTCATCTTAGTAGCCTCTCTTGCAATTATTCCATTCAAGACCTCACGAAGGCCCTTTTCACCAAATTGTGGAACTAACTTTTACTCTATAAAAACAAAACGGTGCCCAAAGGCAACCCGAGCAGGTTTAAAATGTCCTTCCTGAACTACTCATTTCACGCTTGTTTTGTTTTGCCACTTCTCATTCATCTTTTCAACATGTTATCTTCGAAATGTAAATTCCATTATATGGAACCTTTCTCCACATGATTTAGACTGAAAAGAACATTCGAAGTAAAATTCTAACTTGAAAAGTCATATAGAAATCAAATGGTGCTTTTATGACCCGGATGGACCATTATGAAGAAACTAAAATATATAAGGGAAAAGAAAGAGGATATATTTAAGCTTCCACCCACTACTTCACAGATTCTATGTAGCTGGATAAAAACGATAAAGAAACGAAATAAACTTCCTTCAGGTGGATTTATTTGGCGGTGGAATAAAAAAGAAGATAACATTGGTCTGTAAGCTAAAAAAATTACCAAAGATCTGTTATCATGAGAGAAAAAAACATATAAATTTGAAAAACTTACTCACCTTTGCAGTAATGCAAGTTCCTTCAAAAGCTAACTTAGCCAGAGAAAGTACCCTATCTCCATGATCAACCAAAACCTGGGAGTACCAATTGAGAAAGAACCTGCCATAGTAGCCATCGTAATCACCTCCAGCACAAAAAAATCCAGTGTCCTGAGGATGGGAATTGTAGGAACCTGCATTATCTGGTCCTCGTGCCCAAAAGGAGTGTCCCCTCGCTTCAGCTGCCTTCCTAAGGCTTTTCAATAAATACTGATCATAACACTGCGCACACATCGACTTGATGCTTAGGATAAATAGGAATGGGTTGGCAAGTGATGGGTGATTCACGAGAAGATACTGGAGGACTTAACGAATGAAGTGTAAAGCGGTGCCATGATCATTTATAATGCATGTGTAAGTTCACACCATAAACATAAGTATTACTTCAACACTGTTTTGGACAAAATAGTGGTCGTCCAATATATCTGTCCATCTAATCAGAACTTCTCTATCTCTCTCTCTCTCTCTCTCTCTATATATATATATATATATATATATATATACATATATATATAAAAAAAAAATGAAACTTGCAGAGGTTGAAAAAAAATTACTAAAAAAAACAAAGAAGGCCATTACCGAGTGCTTGTCCAACCAATGTCGGATTTTGAGATAACTTCATTCCCTGATTACTTTCTTTACAAATTACAGAGAGTAGCTTCTTAATACTCAACCATGCATTCTCATGCTTGACCACCCAAGGTTTTACTATTGTACCAAGAAAAGACCCCTTGAACCTATAATTAAGCTCTTCAGTAAATTACCTGGAATTCACCAATGCCTGGATATCTCCAACCATGCTTTACAGGATTACATGGGTATCGTAGTTCACCACAAGGACCCAGTCCAACTTCAATCATGGAGATAAAACCATTCTCAAAGAACTGGTCGAATTCAGCCCGAAAGCTTCTCATATAATCAAAGTAAACCTGCATCAGTTTGCACAGTATAAACCATCATAACCTCTAAATCAAAATTGTTATTTGCATGCCATGAGTGGGGTTTGGGGGGAGGGAAAAGAAAAGGAAGAATAACTGAAAACTAAGCTTTTTAATCTGCAAGCAGAACCAATTTGTTTGAATTGCCATTAAGCAAAAGCAACAGTAATATGCATCAAAGCAGCTCAGGACGCAGCTAATCTGTAGATCTGGCCATTGTCATCCCAGAAGAAAATACACCGTCCAATACTTTCTAAAACCAATTCTAAAATAATGAGTGGAAAAAGAAATGGTAGTAATTCCAAACAAGTAGTCCTACGATGATTTTAAATAAATGAAAAAAAAAACTTAAAAACAAATAAATAAAGAAAAGAATATATCATGACTGGTTTTTCTCAAAATGTAAAAATGAACTATAAATAATACTGAAAAAAAAGGTAACATAGAATATTACATAGACACCGAGATCATGATGATGAATAACATCTATTATGCACAAGAATGTATATGAATATGGCTGAAAGTAATACCTCTACAGCAGTCCGCCCCCGTAGAACACGTTCCTTGTCAATTCCCCATGAGAGACATTCAGGATTTCGTCTTCCCTCTTTATCTGTGAAAAATATGTCAGGATTGCTTCGACCAATTTCTGCCACCCAATGAGGCAGCGGAATACAAACATCATCGCCGACATTGCCTCCACATTCATGGAAGGACATTAAAACCTGTAACAAGTTCAATTCCCCCAAAAAAAATGAGAATAAACTTACGCAAGAATTTATATCAACTAGATTAGATGAATACAATTTTTTTTTCTTTTTCCTGCCTGTAATATCAAGCTAGATATATGGTTATACAAACAGTTTAAGAAATTTTAACAGTCAAATTAAGAACTGATTTAGTAAATAACATCCCTCAGCTTAAGAAGGAACATTATGCATTATTATGGTAAGAATTAACAAATACATGTTTCCTATCTACATCGCCCCACCAAGTTACCAACTATCGCTAGAGTAAATTATGACTCCCACCCGGTTCATCACTTGCCCCTCAAAAAAGGGCTGCTTCCACTTAACCTACAAAGATAAGAGCTCAAACAGTTATTCTGCTCAGAAGTTCGTATATTTTACGAAGGTTCTAAGCATAACTGCAAGGCTACAGTTTGGGTATGATAATCAATCCCATACCGTTCAAGTCCCAATAGGATTCTGAAATCAGCATAATTCTGCAATTTGGATCCAATCCCCAGTTGTCACATCATCAAGACCGTGAGCCTCATACTCTAACATAGTATCATATACCAAAGGCTATAGCCTAGTGATATCTCCTCAACCTACCAAAGTTAGAGGTGAGGACTCACACCTCCATAGTGTACGTGAGGGTACAAGTTTCTTAAGAAGAACAACAAACGTAGTATCATATCACAAAAATATTTTTTGACAAATAGCAATGAAATTGCTATTCATTGCATCATACCCCATTCGCCCGGGGCAATATATACTCATAAAGAAAATAGCGAAACATTTAATATTATCGCAAGCATGACAACATATCCTATACAAAGCTCACCTGTAACTTGAGATTGACTTCACGAACAATCTGAAACAGCTTCCTGTAACCATTCCAATAATACTCCTGTGGGGCATGTGCTTCTACTATACCCCACCAGCAATCAACCATCACGCCATCAACATTAATTGATTTCAGGACCCTTAGTTGCTTTAGCAGGCCATCTGGGTCAACAAGCTCACACTTCATGTTTATGACACCCAACTGTCACCCAAAAATTGTAACACTATAGATGTTATGAATACTTGAAATTAGCATCATAATTAACAATTATGAATAGATCTGGAAATGAAAGTATGTAAAGAAGACTTAACACCTAAAATTCAACACTTGTAAGACTAAGAACAAAAACAGAATCGTGAGAGTGATTGATCCATGCCCAAAAACTTAATGGTCCACATGAAACAGAATCGTTGGGCAAGACATGAATCAAACAGGTATCTATATAAATGTATGTATTATTAATAAGTAAAGATAAAAATACATAGATAACAGAGTAGTAGTAAAATTAGAAAACTCACCGGAAGCATTACATAAACTGGAACAGATGAGGTGCCTGCAAAATCGCGCTCCGGTAACTTTGTGCTCATGTCGACCACCTTGTAGTTCAAAACCATAGCACATCAGGACCAAATTAAAAGATTAATAATTGTATAAATAAGTACACTTGCAGATTAAAGCAAGTTATATAAGAATAAGATTGTGCTCCTAAGAACTACCATGCACTGAGCTATCATCATGAATAAAGAAATTATGCATCAGGAAATGTGCAACTTGAAAATAATACATGCACGCTAATAGGTGTAGATATTTAAAAACCTTTGGCAAATCTATATAACTTAACATATAATTGGCTTCTATTGTCCCATAAATTGAGGAAAAAGTAGTTCAAATTTCAGCTTCTGAAACATTATGGGGCTGATCTTACCAGCTTCTTATTAACGGTCTTCACGGAGCCCCCAACTAGAGGTTGATTCTCTATTCCTTTATCTCCCAACAAACCTGAAGTCTGAGACCGAGCACTTGACAATACATCATAAGGGGATGAAGTGGGCACAAAAACGCTTTTCATGCTAGCATTATACTCCACGAAACCCTGGTGGCCAGAAGAGATTCCTTTGATGGAAGCTGGGGGTGTATGTTCCAGAGACATATGGGAAGATGATGAATTCACCACTGTAGTAGACATGCCACCAGTAGTTCTCGTGTCCTGTAGCAGTAAAAGAGAAGACATTCGGGTTTCTTGGAAATTCACTTGAAATAGAAGGTTGTACATGATGCATATTGATGTATGTTGCCATCAGTCGTGTGCCACTCTCAGGCTTCCAGATGCTCTGTGTGTGTATAGATATGTATACACACACACACACACACACACACACACATATATATATATATAGAGAGAGAGAGGGAGAGAGCCAATGTGATTTTTATCCGCAGAACCCAGATGGTATCATGGTACTTCTGTTTCCATGCAGTGTGGCAACAGGAACGACAAAGATCTTTCCCAGCTTCCACACTATGCCAAGTGGATATTTACTGCCTTGCACACGAAACTGCATTTGTGTATTAGATCAAAGAATTCGTCTCTCCTCTCTCGTAACTGGAACATTGGCAACCTTCGTCAGGATCTAGGTAACAATAGGAAAACGAAAAAGACCATGGGATGTATGTGATCAGTTATACCATAGTTCTTAAAGCCATCTTGGCGTTAACATGGTGATGAGTTGGGGTCATTCATTCACCATGAGTTAGTCGCTCAAAAAAGCATAACATCATAAAAAAAATGTCATCCTAAACAACAAATTACAGAAGAATCTAGAAATTAAGAAAAGTTGGTATTTTTACTACTATAAAACTACAAATTAAGGTCTTTGTAAAACCTAGAGTATTGAGTTTTGTACTATCAAACCCAAGGCACACTCCAGCGAATTGTCATGGGATCTTTCCTCAACCGTCCCAATTGAATGACGTAGGTCCTGGTTGCAAGTGTAGATGTGCCATTTTCCATAACACTGAGTTAGATCCTTAGTAAAATCATAGTGCACTAAAATTTCCAACATCAATGGAGAACGATAGGACTTGACTTCTTATATTAATATACAACCGATCCTCTTCCTTCCATGATGTAGTCTATTTCACATTTTCATTTGTAAGGTCAAATTTTGTTTGGATGCTAAGTCAGCAATGACATATCCTAAACATCTAACTATATTGATTTTCAATTTACATTTATGGTCACATCTCATGAGTTTAAATTATGTCAAAAATCTGCCACAAGTAGAAGATAGAAACAAACAAATTCACCAGAAATATTGAACAAATTTCCGCACAATGTGTTGAAATCTTTACTAAATACAAAAATTCAATGTACAACAGTAATGCGAAACTTCATACAATCTCTTGAGATATAATAGGAAATAAAATGTTGCCCCTTAAAGATGTGTACCTGTGATCTGGAAGGAAAGGTCGTTCCATCAGGAAGGACAACCCAACCAGCTTCCCTCGCCAGAGCTGCAATCACGTCATTGATATCAGCTCTAACCCTTAAATTGTAGTTCCCATGCCTTCGAAGCCCTGCCAATATCTTTGCAGTTATCGCCCTCCGCTGGCGCTCTCTTAACTTCGTTCTCTCTTTTTCCTCCAACGGTCTCCACCTTCGAGTCCCTTGGGAAGGTGAATGCTCTTGATTTTGCTGCTGACGTTGAAACAGATTACTACTACCGGTTGCTGCACTTCCTTCATCGATGCCTACCATTCCTGTTGCTGAATTATGTTTATCGTCATCGTCATCATCACCATAGTCTTCTTCTTTCACATCCATCCCCATGTCTTCATCATCTTCTTCACTTGCGCCAAATCTCTGTATCTCTGTCGCCATAATTAACCCTTCCCTCTTACAACTTGCAAACCAATATATTGTGGTGCATTGATGTTTCTGCTGCAAATACTTCAAGTTACTAACTTCTTACAAAATTTCCAACTAAATAACAACATGAAGGGAAATTTCACTCCTTCTCCGGTAACAGCATGAACTTCAAATAACCATATCTCAGATTACACACACCAATAATCCCCAAAAAACATATATCATTAAAACCCACATGTATCTCAAATTTAGGCATCATATGGTCAGCATTTTTTTTTTAATCATCTATGATTAGCAACTCAAAATATACATTTCAGTTTAGACAGTGAATTATTGGTTCTCAGCCATCTCTGACCTCAGTTCATGTCTAACTTTACTTGGGGAAGAAAGGAAAAACATAAACAAAGAGTCGCATTTCAGCTTTAAAATACACACATATACCAAGAAAAATTTAAAAAGTCAGGAAACAATTTAAAGTTCAAACGAAGCATAAGTTATGCAAATCAATAAAATCATAAAATAAATGTATTTTTATCGCAATAAAACTTTTTATCCAGTTACCTAATAACGTCAGGTTAAGAAAGCATACTGTATGGAGTATTCTACACTCCGTGCCCGCGAAAGCTTGAAAATCACCGGTTTGGTTCTTCTTCCTTCAACCAAAACTCACACACACACACACATCTGTGTGTAGTGCTATCAATTTTCTGTTCCGAAACGTAACCCTAAGCCAATCGCTGAAGAGAAAGAACAGATCTATATATGTTTCCGTTTCACGGCGAGAGATAAGGTTTCCGGTGAGCGGAGGTAACCGGAGGGAATTGTATGGAACCGGAGGGAGGGGACGGGGAAACTCCGGCGAAGTAACGGATAGATTGGGAGGTTAGGGGATTTTCCGGCAAGCGGGGGGAGAGATGTGCGAGCGTGCGAGGGCTAGGGTTTTTCGCGCGTGTGGAGGGTTGCAAGCGTGCCTGAGTTTATGGGTTGGCACGGTTGAGGCGTGTACGGTTAGTGAAGGTCACGCGTTTAGCACGTGTCCAAGTTTCAGCCATAATAAGCTCACACCATTCTTGTGAATAGATGTCCTTCCCCAAATTGCAAATTTTAATTTGGGTCGGGATCGTTTAACTTAGTGCGTATTAGATCTGTCAATGGATCAGATTCGAATCGGATCGGATCGGATCGGATCAAATTCAATTTATTAAGAAATTGGATTATCGGATTCGGATCTTAATCGAGTTATCGGATTTTATTTTCAATTCATATCCGGTTAATATCGGATTCGGATCATAATCGGATTATTGACAGGTCTATTGATAAGGATGACAAAAACTCCCGATCCGCTATCCGAATCCAATAATTCGACTGATTTTCACTTAGTTAATTCATATTCGAATTTCTTCATTATAGAATATTTGATTCGAATATCTAATTAAAAAAATACAAAAATCAATAAATACTGAAACACTAAATTATTCATACTTTTAATAATTGTATTTATGATCAATCATTATTAATAAATAATAAAATAATTAACAACTAACATTTATATACATGTACAGTATTAAATATATACACATAAAAATATCAAATATATATTATATATATATAAATATATTTTATATCGGATCGGATGACATAAATCCAAATCCAATTTGTTAAGAAATCGGATTATCGAATTTTATTTTCAATCCATATTCGGCTAATCGGATCGGATTTGGATCGGATTCGGATCAAAATCCGATTCATTGACAGGTCTAGTGCGTATAACACTCATGTAATATTTTAAAAACAATTATTAAAAAATTATGTGAATTTTTTTTTCTATTGTGATATGAATTATTTGAAATATTTTTAGAATAAATTTTTAAAAAAAAACAAATGGAGAAAATATGTTTATAAAAATATATTTAAGAAAATCATCAACAAAACAATTACATTTTTTTTTCAAAAATATTAACATTATTTTGAAAAAATATATAAGCCAATTTTTTTTTTTAAAAAAATATTCTTATTTATTTAACACTTGATTAAAAAGAAAATCTAGTTTAGGTTTTTTTTGAAAATAAAATAAAATTACAAAACACAAAAACAAAAAACTGAAAATATGTTTATAAAAAATATATTTAAGAAAATCATCAACAAAAGAATTACAAATTTATTTTCAAAAATATTGAAAAAAAAATAAGCATATTTTTTAAGAACTTTTTATTTTTATTTATTTATTTATTTATGATTAAAAATAATTAAGCCGGTCTCTTTCAAATTTTATTTTTTATTTAATTATTTTATTTCTTTATCATTTTATTATATTTTTTTATTATTAATTCAATATTTGTTATTTTTATTAGGTTAGAAAATGTATTTTAGGGATTTCATATTATTTTAAAGCAGAACGGGATAAATTGCAATAATTTGGAAATATAATGAATTTATACACATATTTTGTAACAAATGAAAGTTTTGCGCACCTAGTATGAAACTACATGGGGGTTTTCACAAATAACCCTTTTAATTTTGGGAATTCTTGAATTTAAATTTATTATTTTAAAAAAATAATAAGAATTTTTCAAGCAGAAATAATTTGATTATCGCAAAATAAGAACTAAATCTAAAATACTGAAAATTTGGTAAATGCTTGCTAGATTGTTGTTCCCTTGATATTAATAGATTTTGTTTGTTACTAAAAATGTTTTTTCATATATATACTATATATTTGCAAATAAATTGTAGAGTTATTTGTTAATATTACTTTATTTATAGTTAAAAACTAACTATTTTACTTTACTTAGTTAAAAAGTTTGTTGAATAATTCTTTCGTGCAAGAAAAATGGTACAACACATTTTAGGTGGCGCTTATTTTAACTTAAAAATTATAAAATAGTATTTGGATTATGAGTGATGATATGGTGTTCTCAGGACAAATCTGATTGATTTTATGTTCAGAGTTTTATTTCTTTGGGACTTATACCTTACATTCTATACAAAGAAATATTTTTATTTTAACAGGTCTATTTTGCATGATCTTCTTTCTCTAATCTCGTGAACATTCACATTTTTGCTATATTTCATTGTCAACTTACTCTATATATACTGTAAGCTAACCTATAACCATTTTATATTAATTCAGTTTCTGATTATTATTATAGATTAGTATGTTACATGTATGGCAACACACAAAACCCAAAAACCGAGAAAATCGAATCAGATCGAACCGAAATCGACGGTTCGATTTTAAGATAATTCGGTTCGGTTACGATTTTTAAAATTCAAAAATCAAAATTTTTTGTTCGGTTTAAGTTTTTACCCTCCAAAAACCGAACCGGTTTTATAATATACTACCTCTGTCCGGAATTACTTGTCCACTTTTGCACCTTTATTTGTCACAAATTACTTGTCCAATTTCGAATTCCAATGCAATTTAATCACCCACTTTCCCCAACTACCCTTATTCCACTAACTTCAAACAAATACCGGACCCCACCATAATACTATATTATTAAGGGCAAAATTGGAAATTATACACTAGTCAACCTCAATCCATAAAATGCTAAAAAGTCCAAATTTGACAAGTAATTCCGGACGGAGGGAGTATTATATATGTATTATCAATATCAGATTATGTTAAGACTTGAGAGGGTGCGTTCGTAATTTTGTATGAAAAAATAACATAATTTTATTACACCATTCTCCATTCACTCCTCTAGTCTAACCTAATATCAAACATTATCCCACTCACACAGCCCTCACTGACCTCCAGTGGTGTGTAGCAGTAGTGTGTAAGCAGATTTAGATAACTAGTGTGGAATGTAATTTTGAACCGCATACTTCCATTCCACTAATTATGGATTTGATTTTGTGTTTGTAATAGTTGAAACATGAACTATTCTATGTAATTTAGTTTATGCTTTTAATTATATTATCTTTTCAGTTTTGTTGTTATTTTTTTGAAAGACAATTATAAAAACCGAAACCGAACTGGAAAAAATGGTTTGGTTTAGTTCGATTTCTTTTACTAACGGTTTGGTTACAAATTTCATTTTTAAGAAACCGAAAAACGGTTCATTTTCGATTTCGGTCGAAACCTAACCGAACCATGTGCATCCCTAGTTACATGGGATGCAGTTAGTTTACACACACACGATTAGAAGAAATAATATTATGTATTACTCAAATATTTATTTAACTTAGGAAATTACATATTTGTGTATTCTACCAAGTATATAATGGTCTTTTTGCATTTATAGACATAAATTAAATATATTTACACAATCACCTTGAAAACACTTAAATGTTTTGTTTGTTTGGAGGGATGGAAAAATTATTGGAAGGGAGAGTAGGAGAGATGGATGAGACATCCTTAGGGAAGGAAATATGTCTCTCTTATTTTTTGTTTGGTTGAATGGAATGGATAATGGAAATAATGAATATAATAATACATTCTTCTTATTTGGTTGAAATGAATGAATTCATTATTTTTATATTAAATTTATATGAAATTACCTAGAAGATAGTAAATTAAGCCTAGAGGGGGATGAATAGGTTTTTTATGAATTAATTAACAAATTAAAATATTGATTGCGGAATAGTCAATTTTAATTCATATATTTAATAATTCAAACCACGCAATAATAAATATGAATGCATAAAATAAAACAGAGACGACACCAATTTTTTTACATGGAAAACCTTGGAAAATGCTTCAAGTAAAAACCACGAATATCCTCTGGTATCGAGCACTATGAATCAATAAACTCACAGACTCTATGAAGTTAGGACTTACAATCACTTTGATTTGCCGTTTATCACTCGACGTCTGAAAGTCTTGAATCATTCATGCTACCACGAAGCTCTCGCTCCAATCTTCGTACTCTGACAGTTCCGTTTCTCAACGGATCAAGGAACCATTAAGCCTCATGCTCTAATATATGTACTATGTCGACTCCGCTTCTCACGGATCAATGCACACACATTACAACATATGCTTTATAGATTTTTATGTATTTAGATCATCCAATTGTGCATAAAGATCTCACGTGTTGTAGCACAATTGAAAATTTCCAAAAACAAGAGAAAACTAGAAGATAATCACTCAATATTTTTCTCTATGTCTTTCTCTCTACATGAAGATCTTTTTTGTAAAAGAATTGCAGAGCTCTGAAAACTTCAACTTTATTCTCAATATCTTCTCATATTTATAGAAAGAGAATTCTTCAATTATAAAATAAAAATCTTCAATTATGGAATAAGATGTCTTAACCTCCAAGTCTTTCCTTGTCCTCCAAGTCTTGGACTTTTGATTATAAAGTCTCTAAATATATATCAATATACCAATAATAACTCATAATCATGTCCTTAAGGAATCAAAATAAACCCATATTTAAAATCTGGAGTCGGCAATCTCGAGTTCTCAATAACAAAATCTCGAGTTCTCGAGAAACTCAAAATCTCGAGTACTCGGTAATTAACTCATGGCATAGGATGGTGCTAAGTGGCATCCCAAACTCTCTGGAATACACGTCATGTCGTGCATCAATGCGCAAAATTTCGAGTTCTTGTAAATTAAAGTTCGAGTTCTGGGAAGTCAAAATCTCAAGTAGGACTGGCAATTCGTGTCAACAGGTCGACCCACGGGTCAATAAGACAATCTGATACTAGTTGACACGAAAATCAAACATTTTAAATATGATACAATCCAACACGAAAAATAAAAAATAAAAAATAAAAATGAAATTGAAATTGAATTTGACACAATTCAGTAATAGTTTATTAATGTATTTCAATCCATGACCAATTAGAGAATATAAAAAATCAGCAAATAAATATAATAATAAATATAATCGTGTCAAACAGGTCAATTCGTGTCAGAAATTGCTAGCTCTAATCTCAAGTACTCGGTAAACAATTCTCGAGTACTCGGCAGCTTCAGAAAATCTAACTTCTGTTTATTTCTTTGCAATGCCGCTTCCGATCAACTTCACTTCACATCTCTTATATTCTTCACCACTTTAAACTTGATTAACCGAAAACCAAGACTCACAACACTCAAACATGATTTTTTATCAGAAACATGTTATTACAAATAAATGTTCTTACAATCTCCCCCTTGACTTTTCTGAGACAAAACCATATTTTATAAATATATTCTCATGACAAACAAAATAAAATCTATACCTATAAACACACACCGACAAACATAGACATAGACTTTTCCTTTGATTTCATGATAATCTACTAATCCTGCAACTACAACACTAAACAAACATACATGTGAAAAGCAAGTGTGTAAAACAACTAGCAGATATAATCAATATTTATGAAAATTGTTCTCAGAAATACAAATCAAGCAAATCCTTAGCATTCTTAATATCATATGTAATAAGGTCGTTGACAATTAATTAATTTGAGCTAGTTTACAATCTATAGCAGACTATTTAAAAGTTTACAAAAATAAAAATTAAAAATTAACTTACTTTTCAAATAAAAAATCATCTTCAAAAACTCCCTAAGTTTTTTAAAAAATTGAATTAATTATTCTCTATAGAGAAATAATGAATTAAATATAAGCAAAAAGGTATTCTAGTTATTTCAAACACTGGCGGATTCAATTCACGCCCGGTGGGGGCCATTCCCCCACTGAATTTTTTTTTTATATAGTTTCTACCCTAAAATTTTAGATATTTAGTATTTAGCCTCCACTGATTTTTTTTTTACCTTAAGTACCACAAAATTTAGATTTCTTTACAAATAAGCCCCCACTAAAAATTTGTTTTAAACCCTACTAAAATAAATATATGTCATTTATACCCCAAAAATCCAAAAAAATTTTTAGCCCCCACTGACACTGCTGCCTAGATCCGCCCCTGATTTCAAATACAAGATATTTTGTCAATTAATTGTTTTATCAAGCAAAAAATGACAATTTATGTATTCAAAAGTCATTAGGGTACTAAATTGTAAACTGTATTTAACCGTAGTTCAATTAACCAAAATTTTACATTTTTCGGCTTTCAGAATTTCACCTCCCAAAGTTCACATTGTGTAACTCATGCTAAATATTGCGGGATGATTTTATTTAGTTACGTGTTATGAGAGTCAAAACTAAGGAAGAAGTCGGTTTAGTGTTGTGAGATTCTACATATGTGGCACAAACATTATTTAGGGTAAAATGCATTAAACCCCTCTCAACTATACTCTCTCTCCCAAAAAAATCCCCCTAAACTTTGAAAAGAATAGAAAATTCCCAAATTATGTAAAAAGATGCAATTAATCCCCCCAAACTATTCTTGTGCAATAAACCATCGTAAATTGTCACAAAATTAAAAAAATATTCATTGTCTTCAAATTATTTCATAAATGACTATAATGCCCTTTCTTATTAAATTAACTTAATACACTTTTCTTCAATTTGATTGATGGAAATTTCATCAAAGGCCTTGTAGCCGAATAATTAATTAAAAAATAACACTTTTTGGTTTTTATAAAAAAAATTGAGTATAAAATTTAAAAAGATTTAAGTAATTATTCAAGACTATTTATATACATAACATGATAAAAAAAAGTCTTTGTTATAGAAGTAATTTGTAAAATCATTATGAATATATATCATATCAAAAGAAGCTTTCTATTTAGAGTAAAAAAGTTTAAACTTAGGATAATAAATTTTAGGGTAAAATGCAATAAACCCCCTGAACTATTGCACGATTGCAACTAACCCCCTTAACTACAACCAACTCCCCTAAATTATCAATTTGTTGCAATGTGCTTCAATTCTATTTCAAAAGACTATTCTACCTTTTGTATTCAATTTGTCATTTCTTTAAGTTAAATCAATAATTTCTATTATTTAAAATAATTAATATACCATTCACATTACCTATATTATAGTAAATTTATTCTTAAATGCCAATATATTCATATATATATAGTTATAAGGGTAATTACTTTATTTTTAAACTAATTAACTTGTTATTAAAATTTAAATTCATTTAAATAATAAAACTTATATCCTAGTTAAAAACAATTATGCCAAAATAAAACTTCTTTCATAAATATATATGCATAAATAATTTATAAATTACTAAAATAATAAACACCTTTTATTTTTCTCATATTATATACATATTTATATATATTACTCAAGTATTTTAAGTTTTTTACTTAAATTTTATTTAAACAACCTAAATATATTATTCAAACAATTAACTTTAAAATTATGTATTAATTTATACAATTTTAGTGGAGACTGCATCATCAAATTAGTATAAGTCATTTCGTAATTTATGTAATAAGGAGATGTATTAAGTAAAATTCAATAAAGAAAGGGCGTTGTGGTCATTTAGGAAACAAAATTAAGGGGATGGGGCATTTTGCAACAAAATGTAATAGTTTAGGGGGTTTGTTGCACAAAGTATAGTTTAGGGGGTAATTTGCGAATTTGATCATAGTTTAGGGGGTTTTATTGCATTTTATCCTAAATTTTAGGGCTATTATAAGAAAATCCCCCTATGTTTCCAAATTATTAAAAAAAACCCAATGGTTTCAAAAAACCCTATATGATTTTCAATTTAATCAAATACCCCCTACCCTCTATAAGATTACGAAAATACCCTCCAAAACTCTAATTCATTTAATTATTTCAATTTAAATCCCAATTTTAACCCAATTTGACTATAATTCCTTCCATTTATCACAAACCCACTTTCTCTCACTCATTTACTTAAAAACTCTAGTTCCTTCTATATATCACAAACCCACTTTCAATATAAATCCAAATGTTAACTCAATTCAACTTTAATTCCTTCTATTTATCACAAACCCACTTTCAATATAAATCCTAATTTTAACTCAATTCAACTATAATTTCTTCCATTTATCACAAACTCACTTTCAATTTAAATCACAATTTCAACCCAATTAAACTCTAGTTCCTCCCATTTATCACAAACCCAATTTCTCTCACTCATTTACTCCCAATTTCAACCCAATTCAACTTTATATGTACATATATACAACCCAATATATATGTACATATATAATTATATATGCATAAATAAGTACGTATATATGTTTATAGATAGTAATATAGAGAGAGATATAATTATAAATTAAAATTGGGTTGAAATTGAAATTGAAATTAGGTTCGTGATAAATGGAAGAAATTAGAGTTTAATTGAGTTGAAAGTGAGATTTAAATTGAAAGTGGGTTTGTGATAAATGGAAGGAATTAGAGTTTAATTGGGTTAAAATTGGGATTTATATTTAAAGTGGGTTTGTGATAATGAAAGGAATTAGAGTTTAATTGGGTTGAAATTAAAATTTAAATTGAAATAATTGAATGAATTAGAGTCTTGGAGGGTATTTTCGTAATCTTATAGAGGACAGTGGGTATTTGATTAAATTGAAAATCATAGGTTTTGTTTTTAAACCATAGGATTTGTTTTGAACAATTTGGAAACCATAGAGGGGTTTTGTGATAATAGCCCTAAATTTTATAATTTAAATCAATTGAATATTAATAATAAATTTATTATTTTTAAAAATGAAATAGTTATAATATATTATTATTTTTCATTATAGAAGATATAATTTCTCTAATATAATCAAGAGGAATGATATATTTCTCTTTTCATATGATATATATTCATAATAATTTACAAATTACTTCAATAACAAAGACTTTTTTTTTAATATCATGTTATGTATATAAATAGTGTTGAATAATTACTTACTCATTTTAAAATTTATGCATATATTTTTTTATAAAATCTAAAATAATTATTTTTTTGATTAATTATAAAAATCATATATTAATTTACACAAATTTGAATGGAGATTATTGATAGGTGTCAAATATTGTTCATTTTAGGTCCCTATCTTGTTAATGTTATGTCCTTACATTCCATTATTTAGGGCCCGTTTGGTAGGCGGTCCGGTCTGGTCTTATCTGGTCTGGTCTGGTCTTATCTGGTCCGGTCTGGTCTGGTCTTATCTGAGTGGTGTTCTGAAAGTCTGTTTGGTAAAGCTGTCTGGTCTTATGGTCTTATTCAAGTTGTTTGGTCTTATGTTTGGAAAATAATACAAAAAATAAAAAAATAATATATAAAATTCAAAAAATATATTAAGTATGAAAAATATAAAATTTTTGAAAAAATATAAAAATTTGAAAATAATATAAGAAATTCAAAATTAATATATTTTATAAATTATTTCGAATTTTTATATTATTTTTTGAATTTTATATATTATTTTTGATTTTTTATATTATTTTCAAATTTTTTATATTTTCTCAAATATATATCTAATTTTGTATATTATTTTTGAATTTTATATTTTTTTCAAATTTTATACATTATTTCAAATTTTTTATATTATTTTTCAAAACTTATATATTATTTTTTAAATTATATATATATATATATTTAAAATTTTATATATTAATTTTGATTTTTATATATATTTTTCGAATTTAATACATTATTTTTAAAAAATTATATTATTTTGGAATTGTTTTATTTTCCCAAATTTTAAATATATTTTTTCCATTTCATACATTAAATTTTGAATTATATATATAAATATATATATATATATTTCAAATTTTATACATTATTTCAAATTTTTTATATTATTTTCAAATTATATATATTTTTTAATTTTATATATATATTTCAATTTTTATGGTTTCATGTGTTAAGACAATTGTATATAAGACCACTTGATGCCATCATTTTTTGTTGTCTCAAATTACCCCTTTTGGTCCCAAGTGGTCCTTGTTTTTTTGGAACCGTTTTTTGGAATCGTGTTGTCAAACAATGTTCGGTCCCAAAAAAGTGATTATGAGACCGGACCACATGGGACTGGACCGCGAACCAAACAGGGCCTTAGTATTTTTATCACCCTTGGGCACACAAACGACGCCAAAAACTTGATGTCTGCCTAGGGGTGATAAAAATAATGGTTAAGAACAGCCTCTTGCAACACCTTAGGTTTTACCTATCGCAAGTGCATGAATCGTATTGTAGTACAGTTCAGCTTGAGAAAGGTTATCGATCCCACAGTGAGTAAGTCGTATTCTGAATTCTCGTAAAGTAATAATCTTAAATTGTTATGAAAGTATGATTTGTTGTTTTGTGATTGATTAATTAATTAACTAATAAAGTAAGTAAATATAGATTAAGACAAGAACAATAGAAATAAAATTTAGGGTTTCCATACTCCATCACTAACCACATAATATAATTCTCTTTTTGCTCAATTGCAAGAGGGCAATCCATAACTGTGAATCAAGTAGTACCGCAAATAGTCGAATACGACCCCAAAAAGGGTACTATCCACTGGATTCGCTACAACCCATCTCCGGATAGAATGTGACTAGTACATGACATCTACTTTACTTTAATATACTCCTACAACATAAAATTAAACTAAAACATTTTCATATCACCTCGCCGAGGCATGACTTGTGTAAACTTAGGGTTTCAAGTATTAAACACCATTGTTGTAGAAAATCACACTATTTTTATGATAACAGATTGTATAAGAAGATATATTCATTCAATTTAAGACAAGAATTAAGAACAAATATATAATCTTGTATCAAGAATAAAAAAGATCACACATCTACAATCAATCATCACAACATGATCACAACTTGCTCTCACTACAATTGAAAATAAATAAAAGAACTACATTAGTTGGCTAGGGTTTTGCTAGAAAATCCTAGATACCGAATTAGTTGCTAATGGTAGAAGAAGACTGCATCGTTGATGTAGAAACGCCCTCTATAGTCTTCTTCTCCGAATCTCTAGGTCTTGAATGACTCCTTATTGAATGAATCTCCAGAGGTTACTCTGAATATTATATGTGCATGAAAGCTCCCTCAAATCTGTAGTAGACTTCTGTATTTATAGGCAAAGTTGAGGGAAACCCTATTGTTGCCCTTTTCGTAATTTCACACCAACCAAGTAAAAATCCTTCAATATAATGTATAATATGTCATATACACGTGCATAAATGTGTTAGGGTCGAACTCAAAGTTATCCGGGTGAAAACAGATCAATTCGAGTCAAAACAAGATTTTGGCACAAATCTGAAATTTCCAGCTTTTTCATGCAGATACATCTCACTCTTTTGATCATATCTGGAGCTACACATATTGGATGGATGCGTGTAATATCTTGTTGGAAAGCTTACTTCAAGATATTGATGTTAGACTTAATAATCACCCCATTTGGACTTGTTTTGACTGAGATATGGTCGTTCGAAGTTGGATGAAAATCTAACCGAAACTAGCTCACCGAGTACTCGGTAAGAATTCCACCGAGTACTTGGTGGTTCAAAATCACCGGGCGTAGGCTGGGCTTAAAAATAATACTTTCTAGTCACTTTTAGCTACTGGGCGTAATAAAAGTCATGGAAACCATTTTTCTTGGGAATAGTGTCGTTTGAACCCCCACTACAAGAAAAATGAATTTTTACGACTTTGTATTTGTGAGAAGTTGAATTTTTAGCTCGTAAAAGGTATATTTTACGAGATTGATATAAAACTCCCCGTAATAAGTTCATTGTATATACGAGAAGTCGACGTTTTAGCTCGTAAAATGTACCTTTTACGAGGTTAATATAAAACTCCTCGTAATAAGTTCATAAATTAAAATTTTTACGAGAAACTAATAAGATAGTCATAAAAGTAAGTATTTACGAGGAACTAAAAATCTCGTTAATATTTTTTTTTATCATTAACGAGGTAATGTTTGGCTATAACAAGAGGTAAATTATTTTGTAAATAATTAACTGACAAATTTATTTAATTTTTTTGGGTGATTAAGTACTTATAATCGTATGTGTCTTTCGGCTTTAATGGTTAAGTGCCCCATGATGGTTTTGTGGTAGCTTGTGTTCGACTCGCTGCGATCCCTAATCTAGTATATATATTAATGGTTTTTAAATGTATTAACGAGAAGTCACGTCTCCTATAAATAAATTATTGACGAGAAAAATATAGGTCGCAAAAACCTTTATGCGAGAGAATTTTAATTTTTTACGAACTACGTTGTTGCCCGCAAAAAACTTTGTTTATTTATGAGGCCTCCATAGAGGAGAGGGTTATGTTACCTGTAAAATATTTTTTACGGCTTATTTGACCCCTCATAAATAGTCTTTTTTCTTGTAGTGCCCCTCGACTCTATTAGAATGATTCTTGAAGTTGCGGTTCGAAAAAATGACGTTTTCGCCATCCGGAAGATACTTTTCTCTTAAAAACACATCTTTTGCTCACATCTTGAATAGAAATGAACATGTTATTAGTTAATTCACCAAAGTTAGCTCTTTTTCTTCATTAAGCTCATGAAACACGCTTAAACACACAAACGTCATAAAAATATCAAATAATGGAATGTAATGACATAACATTAGCAAGATAGAGACCTAAAATGGACAATATTTGGCAACTATCAATTATGTCTTCAAATTTGCATCAATTATTTCATTATCTTTCTTAATAATAAAAGCTTATTAAGTTAATTCAATAAAAAAGAGCATTATAGTCATTTATGAAATAATTTGAAGATAATCAAGATATATATATTTTTTGTGTTAATTTAAGGGGATTTATTGAACAAGAATAGTTCAGGGGGATTAATTTAATTGCATATTTTTACATAGTTTGGGGGATTTCCTATCCTTTTAAAAGTTAGCGAGAGTTTATTGGGAGAAAGAGTATAGTTCGCCCGGGGGGGGGGGGGGGTTATAAATAATAAGGGCGTGGTCACAATGTTGATTGGTATAGTGCATAAGATGTAGGGTTTAGACATGGGGTAATTTAGATATTTCGTATGCAAATTAAAATAATAAATCCATTTTATGACTCTAGGGAGTGTAATTGCAACAAAATACAAACCTTAGGGGGCGTTGGGACTGGACTTGCATTGACTGGTATCTAGGTGAAATTAATTGAAATTTCATTGATGTTAGTGCAATTTACCCTATATTTTATATTTTAGTGTTTGCCACGATAGTTATCAATGTGATTCTAATCTCGGGTTTAATTACTTAAAATTAATTAAGAATAATTATCAAAGCTTTATTTTTGAGTGACATAACACAATGACGAGGGCATGATCCATATACCACCCCTAGTCATATATGGCACTTTCAATAAGGCCAGTCCTACAAACCTTGAATTTATATAACTATGAATCATATTCATATCATACAAGTCGTATAGATACATGTTGCACCAGTGTCTCCAAATAAACGTGGCTCTCACTGATTCATTTATAGTCCATTATTTGTATACGGGACTCATTCCGTTCACTCGTGTCTTTTGGAGGTTGGACCTTATATAAACGACACTGCAATGTGACAATGTCCAACCCTCCAAAATTTGAAATTGAAATTCTATGTTTTGGAAATGTTTTAAGTATTCCAAAATTTTTAATCTCTGTCCTAATTTAAGTATCTTGTTTTGAAATTTTTTAAGAGAATAATTTTTAGTATTTTATATTGTATTGATAGTGAAATAATATAAAATAAAATAATTTAATTTTTTAAATGAGATATTTATTTTAGAACAAACAAAAGAATAAAAATGAATATTTTAAATTTACGAATGGAGTACTTGTTTTGAAAAGTCCAGCTTTTATAATTCAAATGTTAGGCAGGAATACATCATAGGTGAATGCAAACCTATCCTTTGTCTACTTAGAAAAATACAATTTCATGATATATATATATATTTATATTTGTGCTAGGTAAGAGTAAAAGTTAATGTTGGTTTATTATCTTTAGACTTTGTGGTAGATGTAAGCTCTCCTTGAGGCAGGGACCGAATCTTTAAAAGGGACAAGTGTCAGGCATCCTTCCACTGAATATGACTTATTGTATATTATATACTTACTAAATTATACAAAATTTAACTATGATCTCACTAAATTTTTAAAAACTCTCTGTACAAAATTTTGTCCCCATTAAAACTTCGATTTTTTATATATATAAAATATGTCTTCTCTAAACAGTTCGATTTAAAATTAATAATGACTTTTAATTATTTATTTTATATTGTATGAGATAACTAATTGTTCTATTAAAGTCAATATTAATTTCTATGGTTCATTTTTAATTTAATTTTTTTGCTATCACCAAATGATTAATGTAAAATTTAAATTATGGATACAAACTTTTTTTTTATTTACTTTTATATATATCTGTCAAAAGAAGACAATTATTATGAAATTTACTTATCTATTTATTTGTTTTGATATTTTAAAAAATAAAATATAATGGTCGCTCGACTCGCTCCCTGTAAAATAAACACTGAGTTTTATGTGGTGCTCTCATTTATTGTCCACTTATACACTTATTTTAATCCTATTAAATAATATAGTTTACTACTTTTTTTTTTTTTTTTGTGAATGGTAAGAAACTCGCACAGCATACCCACAATACCTCCTAGAAAGCTCAAACCCACCTCCTCAATTGGGATATACCATTGCAACACATGTTTACTACTTTCTTACAAATTAGTTAGGAACTATATTAGTATTTAATATGAATTGGACTATTAAACAAAGGGAAAATTATACAAACTATTCTTGAATTATGACATAATTGCACGTGGTACTCCTTACGTTTCAATAATATCATAAATTATTCTTAAAACCACATTCGTTGTAACACTTAGCCTCTTCTGTTCAAAGTCAACGCTGGAAACTTTGTGTATTGGTCAATAAATGTTGTTTTTGTAGTGAACTTCCATTTTAGCCCTCATATCATTGCATGTTCCAATTTTACATACAAAATTACTCAAGTACCCTAATTTTTTTGAATTTCCATTATGTTCCAAAATATGAATTTTTTTTTTGAAAAATAATTTTTTTGCGAAAAAATATATATTATGTTCCAAAATATGATTTTTTTTTGCGAAAAAGTATATATTATGTTCCAAAATATGATTTTTTTTTGCAAAAAAGTACTTATTATGTTCCAAAATATGAATTTGTTTTTCGAAAAATAATTTTTTTGCGAAAAAGTATATATTATGTTCCAAAATATGAATTGTTTCCGAAAAATATACATTATGTTTCAAAATATGATTTTTTTTGCAAAAAAGTACTTATTATGTTCCAAAATATGAAAAAAAATTTCAAAAAATAATGTTTTTGCGAAAAAGTATATATTATGTTCCAAAATATGATTTTTTTCCGAAAAATATATATTATGTTCCAAAATATGATTTTTTTTGCAAAAAAGTACTTATTATGTTCCAAAATATGAATTTTTTTCCGAAAAATTCTTTTTTTGCGAAAAATATATATTATATTCCAAAATATAATTTTTTTTTTGCAAAAAAGTACTTATTATGTTCCAAAATATGAATTTTTTTCCGAAAAATATATATTATGTTCCAAAATATGATCTTTTTCGAAAAATATTATTTTTGCGAAAAATATATATTATTATGTTCCAAAATATGATCTTTTCTAAAAAATATTTTTTTTGCGAAAAATATATACTATATTCCAAAATATGATTTTTTTCTGAAAATAATTTTTTTTCAAAAAATATATATTATTTTTTTTGAAATAATTCATATTTTGGAAAATAATATTCTCCCTCCGAAAAATAATTTTTTTGCAAAAAATATATATATATTTTTGAATTTATAATTTTTGGGGCAAAGTGGAGAACGTGGGGGTTAGTTGATAAAACTGGATAATATAGGGGTTTTTTTTAAATTAATCCTAAAATATAATATAAAACAAGGGCTTTTAAGTAAATTCATGCACAAATCTGATTGGGGCTGTTCTAAGAGATAGTAACTAATATTATTCAGACGTTAAGGGTACTCTCTGCAATTAGGTCATAGTTCAGGGATAGTTTGTGTAATTTTCCCTTAAACAAATTAGTTTTTGTTGACCTATAGAAAAATAATTTTGTTTTAAAAAAATTGAGGCACTAAATTATGAAATTATATTAAGTTTTATTTTGAATTTGGCTGAAAATTCAATTATTCTTTTAGGGCTTAAAGAAAGATCAACTTTTTTTTCAAAAGAAAAAAAATTAAAATTCCCGGAGGTTGCCTTACCATAGCCTGCCTAGGATAGAAGACAAGTATTGTTATTAAACGTAAAGGTAATTTGTAAAGAATTTTCATCTAAAAATTTCAAGTTTTTATTTTATTCTATAATTGTAGCATTAATTAAGAGGTGGGGATCACATGAATGTAACTTTGGGGTATTGTACAAGGGGTTCAAATTGTCTCCAATTTGTTTATTTAATTATTGTCTACAATTATCATCTAATGGCATGAATTTACCTATTATTTGTATAAAAATACGTAATTTTTGGATGAATAAATTCACACCATTGAATAAATTGGGACCACCGTCAGTTGATTTAAGTAATTACTGACGATTTTTTTTCTTGTACCAATGCACTATCATTAGAATTGATTAATGAGAGACAATCATTAATAAAATGCTGCGTTTATGTCAGCGTATTCATGTTCTTACTTAATATAGCAATCAATGTTGCCCCTTGGTTTTCAGAATCCACCATGTACCATTAAACACAGTCACGTTTCTTTGTCGACCCCACCATTTCAACCATATCTTTCAGAAATTTTTACAGTTGGGCTCTTAAATTCAGATTCAATATTAAAATTTTCAGAATATTTAGATTTGTGTTTTTAAATTCAGAGTCAATATTAAAATTCAGATTCCAATTACATGTACAATTTCAATATGGGTTTTATGCAAGTTGGTAAGCCCTTGGATTGGATTTTGCGTGGCCACCTCATACCTCATATCACGGAAAGATATCCTATCACTTGAGCCGGCTAGCAAGTGCTGATAATTGTTTAATGATCTGAACTTGTTATCAAATATTAATACTTAATTTAATCTGACATAAATCAATATTTATGTTAGACATGTCTTTTTAAATCATATATTACATTCATATTTTCAGCACATTCGTTTCTCTTTGATTCCCTTTCAACATTTTTTTCCCACTTTTTTCTATTTTTTTATCTGTTGTTGTTTCCTTTGAATAACAAGATCCAATTTTTTTTCCACTCTATTTATGTTTTTGACATTTTTATTAAAAATCTCTCTCACACACACATGAAATAGACATTTGTGTTCACCAATTTATTTAGTTTTAATGTTACAATTATATGCCCCTATGATGATATCATCTAAATTATAGTAACATTGATTAGATCACAACCCCATTACTCATTTGAATTCTTTACTATATTTTCCAAGAAAATAAAATAACATTAATAACACTATTTTGTATGTCAAATTATTAAAAATTTCAATCCACAATTACATACAATTCAATGTCACAATTGCACTCTTTAATTTGCATAGGACATATATATTTACAATTTAAGTAGAATAACATATAAACAATTTACTTATATAGCAACATATTTACATTTTAAACTCAATTCTTACACAAAAATCTCCATAAACGACATAGGTAGATATATATATATATAGATCACATGTTGAAAAATGCTAGAACAATGCATCACCCCTCATAGGTCACTTTCCATTGGTGACCACATTTGTATTTATGTATATACATTGGGGGTGACATATGTAACAACTCTCTTGGATACCAACTTAAAAGCATAAGGTTTTGGGAATGTAACAAATCCGAAAGGACAAGGGAGACAGTAACCTTTGTTTGCTCCTCCAATAATGCCTCCCACCTTCTACCCCTTAAAGACTCTCATACACCAAATTTCTTTTGACCACATTAAAGCCACACTTCCCATGCTCACTCATCATGCTAATGTGCTTTATATTTACTACAAATCTATTTTCTGTATTGGGGTAACTCTTTATTTTCATGGAGCATTTCGTAGGGTTATAACTTTTTTTTTTTTTCCTTTTTTATAAATAATAAAAAATAAGTAGAAGTTTTTTTTCCAAAAATTCGTACTCCCAAATTATAAGTACATTTCGGGGAATCCAACTTTTTAAGAAGATGTCTTTTATTGTAGTGTTAGTGAATGCAATACCAACTTTATCCATGGTCCCGCCATAATGATGTGATAATTTATAATATATATGTTTTTATAATTTTAATGTTTTAATGTTAAATTGGTAAATTGACTGAATAAAGTGATTTGATTTTTCAAAAGTGAATACTTATTTTGAGACGGAGGAAGTACTTATTAACTTATTCAAAATGCTCTTTCAAGTTTTTTAAATTCATCTATATATTTTGTCAAACACCTTTCAAAAGAGTTTTTCACTCCAAGAAAAAATAATGTTTGAAAAGCCAAGCCAAACAAGATTTTACGTATGCGCAGGTGTAAGAATTTGTGGGTATCGAGTACTTGTTTAATTATGGTCGAAATAGTACGCCATGTTTGTCCTGGAATACTGAATACTTTTTTCTTTTAATGAATTACTTTGTACCATATGATTAATAAATTTAAAAGCATCAATTAATATAACTTAGTTACTTTTATTATTTGTTGCATTCACAATTCAATAAAATTATTATTTTTTTGCACAGGTGTTATGCTTAGCAATTTAATATATATGAAAATAAAATTAAAAAAAGGGGGAAAAAAAAGCAATTATTATATATATTCACGTTTCTCTCTCTCTAGTTATAGTTAACAAAGTATATATAAGATATATATATATATATATATATATATATGTATATGTATGGCGTAGGATTTACAGATTAACACAAGAATAGACACAAATTGCACATGAAATATGAACAAGGTATGAGTGTATGATTATAAAGATTAACACAAGTATGGTATAGATTGCACACCATTTAAATAATCAGAAGAAGTTGGGGTTTAAGGCTATGCTTACTGGTCTCTGTAACCTCGCATTAGTTTATTCAAAATTAACCCATTTTATTTTAATTTTTTTGGGTGTTTCACTTATTTATTTATTTTTTATTTTTATATATATATATATTATATAGTGATTGTTCGCTCTAAATATAATCGGCCGTTGTGCTCGGCTGATTCTTTTATTTTCCATGAGATGCGTGCGTGCCAAAATCAGTGACGGAATTCAACCGGTTCAAAAGGAACGAGTCTTCGTCTCTTTTAAATAAAAAAGGATAGAATCAGACGATTTACGAGAGAGAAAACTCAACTCTCGTGAAGGGTTCTAATTGCTTCAACAAAGAGAGTTTTTGGGTAACCGAAAAAAAATGACAGAAATTGAAAGAACGAATGCTGAGAATTTAAATTGGAGGAAAATAAAGATTTGCAAGGACTTGAATGAACTGGTAATTGAAATAGTAAGTGCAAGACAAGAAAATTAAATGAACAATATTGAGAGGAATTACAATAAACAATGCTGAGAAATTAAATTGCATAATGAAGATAAAAGAGCTGTTGGAACATTTTTATGTTTGGTGTTAAACCTGAAATTTACGTACATTATTTATAGACTAAAAATGACTAGAAGATATCTAAAGATAAATAACCTAATTCAATAATTGTCCAAAGGATAATTAAGAAATGAATCCTAATTAGTTATTTCAATCTAAAATACTAACTAAAAGAGATGAAACAAAGGGTCCGTTTGGATATCCTGTTTTTTGTTTTTGTTTTTTTACTGTTCACAAGACTAAAAAAAAAAACACGTTTGGCAAACGCGTTTACTGTTCACTGTTTTTTTCCCAAGAAAATTATTTTCTGTGAATAGTGTGTAAAAGTGATGAAAACACCAAATACAACTTTTAGTTGTTTTTTTAGTTTTTTCACTGTTTAAGTGGTAAAAACAGTGAAAACACCAAATCCATAAAATACAATTTTCACCAAATAAAAGTGGTGAAAACACCTTCATCCAAACGCTTTTTTGTTTTTAGTTTTTTCCTGAAAAAACAAAGACAAATACAAAAACAGTTTTCGTATTTGAAGACATAAAACAAATACAAAAAACAGGCTTTCCAAACGTACCCAAAATAAGACTCTAATTTGACTTCTTTTTTAAGTAATCTTTTTCCTCTTGAAGTATTCATCCATCTCTTTGTTAGGCTTTCTCTTGCGCAGTCTACTTTGAATGGGTCTCGGCTTGCTCCAGCTCAGTTTCGACCCGGTTCTAGTGGCGGCTCAATTTGGATGTCAACAGTAATGTATATGTATAATTAGAGGGAAAAAGACTTTCTACAAGAGAAAGAGAGAGACCGGAATTTGAGAATTGTTTTTTTTTTTTCGTGTTTCCATATATATATTATATTGTTGAGAGGGTAACTAATATAACATATGTGCAAAAAAATTGAATTTGATTGAGTTGTGATACCATGTCACCTAATGACATGGTATTACTGTTGTAATGAATAATTTATTTAGTAAAATATATCACAAGGTTGCTATTATACAAAGGAAAATTAATCCTTTCCAGATACCATATACCCTCTCACTAGATGAATCTTGAGACCTGTTTGGTTTATATATCTGAAAACTGTTCTTGGGAATTTTGAGAGGTGAATCATAACCATAGATTAATGGGGGTGGATCCTACTAAATGCATAGTGGTGGGCCTTACTGAATGTTTGGTGGTGGGCCCTTAAATATTTGGTGAATCTTGACCCTTGGATGCATGGTGGTACCAATCCAGTGAGAAGCTCACCATAAAAGATTCAGATCCTTTACAAAGATACAAGGAAACAATTCTTAATGATTTTGATAACAAAGAATAGTTTTGTGAGAATAATAAAAATAAGTTATCTGAAAACAATAATTTTTATAATTGAATTTTGAAACAATTATTTTTAGAAAACTGAACCAAGCAGACTTTTCTACAGTTTTTAGAAAACAGAAAACTATTATCAGAAATACAAACCAATAACCTGTTTGGTTTGTATATCTAAAACTGTTATTTAGAATTCTGAAAACTGAAAACTGTTTTATGATAATTATAAAAAGGAGTTTTCTGAAAAATGATATTTTTATAACTGAATTTTTTTAAAATAGTTTTTAGAAAACTCAACCAAACAGATTTTTGTATAATTTTTTTATTTTTAATTTTTAAAAAATAAAAAATAATTTTCAAAAATACAAACCCAACATACCAAACATCAAATAATTCACACAACTTTTTTTTATTCAAGAACACAAGGTACCAAGTCATCAACTCATGGTACAAATTCAGCTTGAGAAAACAAAGATTCATTTTTTAATTAATACGAGCGTAGTGTAGTATAATAATGACTAGTAGCACATAGTACTAAAAGTAAACCAAGAAAGATTAATAAAGAAGTTTATCTTAATATAGCCACCATAAAGTCCACTTGACTTTAAAATACTAAAAAATTGTCAGTTCCCTGAATCTTTTGTTCAACTTTTCTTAAAAATTTGCTTTTGGCAACTTAATAACCAAAGAAATCTAAAAAAATTATACTTCCAAATTACTCTCCGACCTTTCAATAATTTGTTTTGGTATTTTGTATTTCCAATCTTATCTTTTGATAATGCATTAAAGTTGTAGTTATTAGTGTGAGGTCATTGCTTTTTGAAATTAATAAAAAATAAAAATTTAAAAAGTATATGATAATATTATATTAGGATTCGAAACTAAACAATTAATTTAAAACAAGTAAAGTAAACAGAGTTGATAACTGAATTGGGAGAAGTATTACTTCATGAAAATTTTCCACACAAAATTTCAAAAAGCAAAATTGAGGTGTTACAATTTCTCATTCTCAAAGAAGACATTTAGATGTGTAAGGGCTTGTTTGGGTAATGGTTTTAGGGGTTGGTTTTGGTTTTGGTTCCAAATTTGAAGACCAAACCTTGTTTGTCTAGTGTTGATTTTTAATTTTAAGACAAAAACCATTCAAAATCATGCATTTTCTGGTCTTGCCCAGCCATCATTGTTGACTTTTTCCTCTCTTTAAATATATATACGGCATACCATTGTTGGCTTCTCTCTCTCTCTCTCTCTATATATATATATATAAGTTAATAAATTTATATATATTAATTATTTTTTATGTATTTTTAAAATTTATTTATTTATGTAATGTATATTTTTTGAATTTAATAATATGTAATCTTTTTTTTGAATTTTATATTTTTCCGAATTTAATATCATTTTTCACAATTTTATATATTTTTTGAATTATATATATTTTTTCGACTTTAATATATATTATTTGAATTATATATATAATTTTCACATTGTAAAATATTTTTTTCAATTATATATATATATTTTAATTTTAAAAAAAAATATAAATTTAAATATTGTTTTCTCGAATTTTATATATTTCTTTCAAATTTTATATATTATTTTGGAATTTTATAATTTTATATGATTTTTGAATTATATATATTTTTTGAATTTTATATATAATTTTCACATTTTAAAATATTTTTTTCAATTATATATATATTTTTTGAATTTAAAAAAAAAATAGATATTTAAATATTGTTTTCTAGAATTTTATATATATTTTTTCAAATTATATATATATTTTTTCTTATTTTAAATATTTTTTTTCAAATTTTATATATTATTTTCTAATTTTTTATTTATTTTCAAATTTTATATATTTTATTTTCAAATTGTAATTTTTTTTTGAATTTTTTATATTTTTTCGAATTTAATATAATTTTTTTGAATTTTAAATATTTCTTTCAAATTTTATATATTATTTTGGAATTTTATAATGTTATATGATTTTTGAATTTTATATATTTTTTTCGAATCTATATATTTTTCGCCATTTTATATATTTTTCCCTAAATTTTTAATTTTTTCCAGAATTTAATATAATTTTTCAGAATTTTATATTTGTTTTGAATTAGATATATATTTTCAAATTTAATATATATTATTTGAATTATATATATAATTTTCACATTTTTAAAATATTTTTTTCAATTATATATATATATATATTTCTGAATTAAAAATAGAAATTTAAATATTGTTTTTGGGAATTTTATATATTTTTTAATTATATATATATTTTCATTTTAATATTTTTTTCCAATTATATTTATATATTTTTAATACATATTAGTATATATATATAATAATAATATTTGGACCAAAACCAACACCTTACCAAGAACAGACAAGATCACCAAGACCAAAATCACAAGACCAAGACTAAAACCAAAACAAAAACCAAAACCAAATTCCCAAACAAGCCCTAAGTGTTCATGTCATGTAAGAGGCAATATATTATTGGTGTGCATTGTGGCTACATATGCACATGCTTGAACTTATAAAAAAATACTCCTCCATCCCATATTATAGATCCATTTTGGGTAATCTAACTTTTTGAGATGATGATTTTTATTGGTGTGATAGTGAATGAAAAATCAATTTTACCCTTGGTCCCACCAAATAATGTGATGGTTGTAATTTAGATATTTTATAATTTGAATGATTGAAGGGTAAATTAGTAAATTGACCAAATAAAGTGGTATTGACTTTTCTTATTTTGGAATAAATTGAATAGTGAATGTGAACACTTAAATTGGGACAGAGGGAGTAATAAATTACACAAACTTCTTTGAGGAAATATCACTTACGGGATTATTACTTTCACCTCCTTTAATTTTAATAGCAAGTTAGCAAAATCTAAAATTAATAATAAAATATAATTTATATCCTTATATATTAATACTTGTATAGTAATTAAAAATTCCATCTAAGGGCATTTTGGTCATATAATATAAATTTATTAATTGACAATGGTGTCATTGACCACCTGTGTAAAACTTCAAAAAAGGTCAAAATAATAAACCTCCATAATGTTATATTGGACTAAACTTGAAAAAAATCAATGTAATTCACCTAATAAAAAAAGTAGAAATAATTTTATATATTTATTTTAAATTTCATAATTTTGGAAACCTTTTACTTTTAGAGAATCAAATCAAATAAATTCCTCTCTTTGTTTCACTTCCTCTTCCATTTTTTACTCCCTCCTGTGGCAGCCCTGATAGGTCTTATTAGCTTTCATGTGAATAGATACAACACAATCTCTCTCTCCATTCAAGAGGGTCCACCCTCTCTCTCTCTCTCTCTCTGTCAGTCACTATTCAATTGCCAATTAACTATCAAACAAAGAAAAAACCAACAAAAAAATTAAAACTTTTGTTATATTACATGTCCCCAACTTCATTTTTTTTCTCAAAATGCATACAAAAACCTAGCTGTTTAGGAATCCCTAAACCCCTCTCTCTCCTCTGACTTGACACTGTTTTTCACAAAATATTCTCAAAACATGATTCAATTAGGAATTTAAGATAAAAATTAATTGGGTTTTTTTGGGACAAGCTAACAATGGTCTCCATCTTTGCTGAAACCACAAAATTAAGTGCCCTCTGACTTTGGAGTAAAGGCTGCTTTTAAGAGCTTCCAAACAAGAAAAGTAATTACAAAGCTGATGGTAGTGGTATTGTTTGCCTTTCAGTTATGCCCTTCTCTTCTCACACTACCATAAAAGAAAGAAAATTTCCTCCTCATTATTGAATCCAAGAAATTTTTGGCCAAAGTGGAGGAACAACATAATTGTAGTATGGGGAAAGAAATCAGAATGGGATTTTAGCAATATGGTCAGTATAATTCACTTTTTTCCTAAAGTGTATGTATGTGTGTGTATATATATATATATTTATGTAGATATAAATTGTGTTATATGAATTATAGTCTAATTTTAGTATCTGTTGGTTTTCCAGCTCAAAAGGCACTGTGGCACACCACCTTTACCAAGGCTGAACTAGGCTAAACCAAGTTTTTAGTTTCAACTATGAATTGTTAAGCAAAAAAGGACTTGCTTTATTCACTGTTAGCAGAAGAGAGACCATAAATTCATCTGTAAGGTTGTGTTCACACCAGAAATCTGAAAGACCCTCCTCTGAAAATGGGGTTTTGGTGCTTCTTTTTGACTAATATGATTTGTTAGGGTTTTAACTTGTGTGAGTTAAACTTAGGGTTATGTGTTGGAAAATGGCTAATGGACAAAACCAGGAGGGGTTGCCAGAAAATATGAGAAGGCAGCTGGCTGTTGCTGTTAGGAGTGTTCAGTGGAGCTATGCAATATTCTGGTCACTGTCCTCTACACAAGAAGGGTATGTTATATATATATATATGTGTATACATTTACCATGTCCTCCTCTCTAGTATTTATCTGATATATTATATTTATTTGATTTCTATGACTCGGTTGAATTGATTTTTTTTGGATCTAGTAGGCATGAGCACGAAATGGTTTGTGTACCATGAAAAAAGTAATTATTATGCCCATAATTAGGACTTCCCCATTTTAATAACTTACAGATCTATTTCTTCCATTTCTGTCCATTGCAATAAATTGGTAAAGTTTTGTGCAGTTGAGTAGAAAGTGTTAATGCAGGATTTTGAATTTACTTAATTTCTCAAGTGTGTTAATCTTATACTAGCTTCATACTATTATGTGCATGTTCAGAGCTGTGATCCTGAAAGGAAAAAAAATTCAGTCCGGAAGAGAAAAAAGAACCACTAGATATATGATAATGCTTGACTATGAATGAAGACTTTTTTATTTTTTTATTTTTTTTCCAGTAAGTAAATGTAATTAAAACAAAAAATAAATGTTCATAGTCAAGATCTTTCAAACTTGACTATGAAGAAGTTCTCATTTATGTGCAGCCCAATGCCCAGATTAAATCCTTTTGACTAGACTGGACATACTTAAAAAAAGCCCCATTGATAGGGATTTCGCATTCATGTTCGTCATTGCTCACTATGAGAAAAATTGTCTTTTTTTAAATATTATTTAGGGTACTGGAATGGGGTGGTGGGTACTATAATGGAGATATTAAGACAAGGAAGACAGTCCAGGCCATGGAGCTTAAAGCAGATAAAATGGGTTTACAGAGGAGTGAGCAATTGAGGGAGCTTTACGGGTCTCTCTTAGAAGGCGAGATCGACCAACAAGCTCAGAGGCCTTCTGCTGCATTGTCTCCAGAAGATCTCTCAGATGCAGAGTGGTACTACTTGGTTTGCATGTCCTTTGTGTTCAACCCCGGCCAAGGGTATGACACTCTCTTCCACTGATCCGAACATTTCGTATTTTCTATTTGTTGTAGATCTTAAATCTGATTTGACAATGCTTAAATTGGAACATTTTGTTTTATATAGCTTTAATATGCAAAACCATCATCCAGGATATTTATTAGAAAAAAGAGGGGACCATTATATTTATTATGATTATGTAGTATAATTGTACTCGAAATTTCAGAGAAGTGATAATATTTTTTTTTTTAAAATGATGGAGATAAATTCATGGACTACCCAAATTCTTGAGATATGGACTTGTGCTATACTAATGGCTAAATGAAACAATCAACTTTCATGGTATGTCCAACATGCCTTGAACTTTCTTTTCAACTCGTGGTAGTAAGCGGTGTTTCTGCATAATACTACCATACACTTTGGTTTGGACATACCATGAACTCATGAAACTTGGTGATTTTATAATTATTTGCATACATTTAACATTATGATATTCTGACCACTGTTCCACCAAATTGTAACTTAGATTGCCAGGAAGGGCGTTAGCAAATGGTCAACCCATCTGGTTATGCAATGCTCAATATGCTGATAGCAAAATATTCTCTCGCTCTTTACTAGCAAAGGTGAGTTCATATTTGCCAATTTCAATTGTTTTACCGGCCAAGTTGTGCTGCCTATATAGCTCAGTTTGCTAACTTACTTAATTTTCTTTGGCTTTCTTTCTACTCTGGATTTTACGAATCATCATTCCCAGAGCGCATCTATTCAGGTACATTGATCTGTATGTAACAACATCACATAGTACCTTACATCCACACACACATATAGGTTTATGGCTATATTGAATTGATCAACAAAGGAAGACTCATTAATACTCTACTGTAAAATTCATTGGAAAAAGGATTGGTCCTCAAAACTAAAACATGACTGCTAAACCAAATAAATTTTTTTTTTTTTTTTTTTGAAACTTAAAAGGATTTTATGTATTGTGATTATAATTGACCTTCTTGTGTTTCTGATATTGTAGAAGTTGATCCCTTTCTCCTAATCCTTGGATACATAGTTGTATTCAGACATCTCGTTCAAATGTATTTGGGAAAGCTAAACAAATTAAAGCAACACCAGCATGGTTTAATATAGGCAATATCTGGTTTATGCAAAAATACACATAGTTTTGACCACAAGCCTGTTGATATTAAGGTTCCCTAATTTTTGCCCGAAACAAAGTTCTGTGATTCCGCTTCACTTCTTTAATTCATCTTATCCTAACACTTTCAACATTGGTGATGAAATATATAACAATGTACTTAAATGTAAAAACTCCCATTGCCTTGAACACTACTAGTCCGTTTTCCTACTCAACTCCGCACCTCACTCCAGTTCATGTACTTGTAGATAGGAATAAATTATTATAATTAACTTCTAGCTGATATTCGGATCTTTTTGGCAGACTGTAATGTGCTTTCCCCATTTGGGTGGTGTCATTGAGCTAGGCGTTACTGAACTGGTAACTTCTTTTCTAGTTCTTTTCTCAGAGTAGATATACTAAATTACTACTATTCGTCGCCTAGATAAATATTCTGAAGTACAAATTATCCTCCTAATAAGTAGTTTTATTCTTTAAATTTTTTTGTTGCAAGGTATTGGAGGATCCAAGTCTCATTCAGCACATCAAAACTACTTTATTGGAGTTTTCAAAGCTTGATTGTTCCGAGAAATCTTCCTCTGCTGCTCGTAACCCTGATGACGATACAGATGGCATATGTGCTAAGGTTGAGCATGACATTCTGGATACAATGGCTTTGGAGAATTTATATTCCCCAATAGAAGATGTCGGGTTTGATCCGGAGGGACTTAATAAACTAGATGGAAACATCCAGGAAGATTTCACCATCGATTCTCCTGATGACTGTTCAAATGGCTGCGAGCATAATCACCAGACCGAGGACTCCTTCATGCTCGAAGGCGTTAACGGCGGAGCCTCTCAAGTCCAGAGTTGGCATTTCATGGACGAAGACTTGAGCAACTGCATTCAAGGTTCCATGAATTCAAGTGACTGCATATCTCAAGCTTTTGTGAATCAAGAAAAGATTGTTTCTGCTCCCAAAGGTGGAAATACGAATAAAACTCATTTGAAAGAACTTCAAGAATGCAACCACACAAAATTTAGTTCCTTGGACCTTGGACACAATGAAGACTTGCACTACAATAGAACTCTTTCTACATTTTTCAAACATTCTCCGCTGTTGATGGAGAGCTTGCGTTTCCAAAGTTGTGATCACAAATCAAGCTTCAGGTATTGGAAGAAAGGGACTCTGGTTGAGGGTCATAGGCCACCGGAGCAGCAGAGAATGTTGAAGAAGATCTTATTTCACGTCCCTTTAATGTACAGTGGTACCGTGCTTAAGTCCCAACATGAAGACTCCGGAGAGGATTGGATCCGCAAACCAGAAAGTGACGAGATCAGTGTGAAACATTCTTTGCCCGAAAAAGTAACAGAGAACGAGAAATTTTTGGTCCTCAAATCAATGGTTCCTTCTGTAAGCAAGGTAATTCTCTTGTCATGCACTGGAATATAGCCAACATTCATGTAATGAAAATTTGTTTTTGCTCTTATGTTACTTGAACACATAACAGAACTTACAGATATTAGGGAAAAAACAGTACAACTTTCAAACTACTATACATGACATGATTTTATCCCACAAGTGCATGTACTTTGCAAAGTCACCACAAATTTTAATATTACTCCAGAATGGCAAGACATGTAATTTATTTTCAAGTGAGCACATTTTAAATTTGTATTAAATTTCTCAGACCATTTCTGTGGGCTATTCCTTTGTTGTTGTAATGTTCTAATTCTGCGACTCGTGAAACGTCTGTTTGTCTAAGTTACTCTCATTCATAATGTCGATGCAGATTGACAAAGCATCAATCTTAGGTGATACAATTGAGTACTTGAAAGAGCTTGAGGCCAGGGTTCAAGAGTTGGAATCTCGTGTCGGCTTTGTCAAGTATGACGGAACAGCTCGAAGAAAAACTACAGACGTGGTCGAGCAGACATCTGACAACTATGAAAACAGAAGGACTGAATATAGCAAGAAAGCTTGGATAAATAAGAGGAAGGCTTGTGATATCGATGAAAGCGGCCTGGATACTCTTCCTAAAGACGGTGCACAGCCAGACATGAAAGTCAGCATTAAAGAGCAGGAAGTTCTGATTGAGATGAGATGTCCTTTTAGAGAATACTTATTGCTCGATATCATCGATGTCATAAATAATCTCAATCTCGACGCTCACTCAGTTCAATCCTCTAATGCTGATGGAATACTCAGTTTAACCGTTCAATCTAAGGTTCGTATTTCTAATTAAAGAAGATCTCTTTGACTGCCTTTCTTGTGTGTGTGCACGCGCGTTTTTTTAACTATAATTAGGATGCATTTGAAAGTAACTTCGAGTGATAATGACTTCATTGACCACTATTATGCTTTTAAACAGCATATTCCATCATGAAATGGGGAAAAGAAGGTGAAAATGATAGTTGTCACCTTATCAAAATTATCCCAATTTATATTTTCTTCCCAAAAAAGTGCAGATGATTTCTAGTACTTCAGCTGCATTGTAGTCTTTAGGCACTCTTGTGTTCATGTGAAGTTTTCGAATGCCATTCTTATTATTTATCAAATTTTGATTATCGAATTCGTGATTTTCCAGTTTCGTGGAGCTGCAGTTGCATCGGCGAGGATGATCAAACAAGAACTTTCAAGAATTGCAGGAAAGTGTTGATGAAGAGCCAGTCCGACACTGATTATCAACCGCTGTTCGCTGTTCGTAGGATTTATCAGTTTGTATAATTTGCTGCTTAATTTCTCTGTAATGGGTATTTACCCATGTAGTGACTCCCATCTACTTCTTGACATGCTTTGCTTATGGTTTCTTTAACTTTTAAAACTTGCTAATTGTCTTAACCAGTGATTCTCTTAGTGATGTACTAGAACCATAACCTTGGGATGTAATTTACCTATTCCTATCTATCTACCATCATTTGTATCAGTTTTATATCAGTGGACTATATAAAATTTCATGATCAGTGAGTTTTTCAATGAAACCATGTAATGTTCAGAATTTTTGTTTCTAGGAGAAAGGAGTGGATATAAATAAAGGGAAATTAGTATGTGTTCATTATGATTGTTTTTTCGGTAATTATATTTTCATTATGATCTGATGTTTAAGGTACATTATTTTGCTACAAAAACTTGTAGAATTACTTGCTAGGTGGATTGGCAAATGCTAGATAAATGTGCATTGGTTCGATTACGTAACACTGATATTTATTTTTGGAATTGTATTATTATTACTCATTTCATTTAATATTATCTAATATTATTCAAGTCCATTATATCATTATTGCGGCCACAATATCGGTGAACGCATTGCGTGCACGTTATTATCAAGGTCCTAAAGCTCTCTAGAGTGACTTCCTGTTCTACGGCAATGTGGGCTCTCTCTGTCTCTCAAATCAGATCATATGATTCATATATATATATATCATTTTGACAAACTGTGGGTCATATTTTCATATTAACAGACCACTTTTCACTTTTTCATTGAAGCACAACTTGCTCCCATCAGATCAATGTGGGCTCTCTCAAATCAGATCGTATATCAAGGTCAAGGGCTCGTAATATATTTATTTTAAAAAGCATGGTGTAGCACTATTTATATTTACTCGTAGACCATGTTTTTCAAAATAGACTTATTTTAAAAAACATGGTCGAGAAGTGTTAAATAAAAGAATTACTATTAGACATATTAATAAATGTTTTTATAAATTTGGAAATGTAATTAGTTGTATGTTAACTTGTGATTCTTCTCATAATTTGTCAGGGTGAATGGCACAAAACTCCCCTATAATATGAATATAGTATATATAAACTCCCTCATGGTTTTTAAACACTCCTATTAGAAACATTTATTGCAAATAACATCCTCTATTCCATTTTCCGGTGTCTGAGATGTTGAATTACCATCTTACCCTTATTTGTTTATTAATTTATTTATTTTGCAAAAAAACTACAATATAAAATGACGATTTAGGCTATTTTTTCGATAGTGTTAGTTTTCAAGTTTGATGTTTAATCACAAATGAGAGCATTTTGGTGAGTGATTAAGGACATTTTCAATATTTGGGAATAAACTATTGCATGTGAAAGTCATGTACCTAAGATTAGTCCAAAAAAAGTAAACAGAATCTTGGTTGAGGGGGTCAAAGTGAACATTTTTGCAGCACTCCTAGTGTTTACATAGTTTTGGTGAGTGATTTTTTGATAATACGGGTGGTGTAGTGGGGTGAGGTGTAGATTTTAATCGAGGGGTAACTTGAACATTTTGCATGCAAATTAGAATAATTGAGGGCACTTGTAAGGGGGTGACTTGCGAAAAGGGTAATCTGCAAGGATTGACTTATTTTGGGAAAATGGCCCAAGGTTTGGTTTATTTGGAAAACTGACCCAAATAAATGATTATTTGGGAAAATGGCCCAAATAAGGTTTGTACGCGAGATCTAGCATTATACAGAGGAAGGTATGAGGGACTGCTGTGTTTATAGCTAACATTTGAATCTATAACCCTATATGTTGCTCGCGTAGGGAGTACTATTCGGAAATCTGGGGAAATGCTTGGGATATGTAAATAGTGGGTCGCGACCCTATTTACACCATTCTAAGCAAAAGTACCTTAGAGAGGCCGATAATACTTAGGGTCATGAAAAAGGTATGCATGCAAAAGGTCATGACCCAGGAAAGCTATAACATCATGGTTCCTTGGCTAAGGAAAAATCAGATCCGCGATGAAACGGTGCAGATCACAGGTCACGGGGTACAGTATGATCCGCGCAAGGGATCACGCGAATCGGTATCGTGTAGTCGAGGTAGCGAGATGATACTGTACAAGGTATTTATGGCGCGGATTGGTATTTCAGGATCCATGTCGTGGGATAAGTGCTGACGTGGCAAAGACAATCTGCGAGGATCTACTGGACACTTACGTCTATAAATAGAAGAATTAGAGCTCACTTTAGGGGGACTTTTTTAGAGATTAAGGAAGAGAAATTTTTAGAGAGAGAAAGTATTTCACAATCATTTGTAACCGTTATTTTCTCTTCCATTTCTCTTTCATTTATCTGTAAAGCAATCAAAAGCAATAAAAGCCCAAACACCATTATTTTCCTGACGATCTTGTGTGGAAACTATCTCTAAATCATTCATTTAAATTGAACCCCTACAACACTAAAGTCATTTTATGCCTCCAAGGGTGTCATTGCAACAAAATGCAAACCTTGGGGGCGTTGAACTACACTCTCCTTGACCAGCATCTAGTTGAAATTAACCAAAACTTTAGAGGATGTTAGTGCAATTTACCCTTTTTTTATACTACTGCGAATTTTTTCGCCATTTACCCATTTTGTCACATATAAATTCACTTAAGATATTATCTGGTTGTATTATGGTGACTATAAAGGGTTACGCGTCATAAAGATTATCATAATAAAGATGAAATAAAATATACTTTCAAGTTTAAGTCTCTCTTTCAACCAACTCTTCTAAATTTTAGGTAGTTTGCAGTGACACCCTCTTATGATGTTTAGGTCAATTTCACCTAGCCTCTGGTCAATGCATAAATTTATAATGACACCCTTTGAACTTTAAAAAGTTTTGCAGTGATACCCCTTTGAGCCGTGAAAAGTCAGATTTTTCCTTATTATAAATAAGATTAATTTCAATAAACCCCCATCTACTATTGAATTTCAATCACATTGCCCCATCCTCAAACAATATAGGGTAAATAGCTTAAACCCCCCCTCAATTTTACTCTCTTTCCCTACTATACCCCCTCAACTATGAAATGAGCTTAGAACCCCCTAAAGTTTTATAAAATGTTGCATCATGGGTTTGCCCTCAATTTTTTTTACCCTTTTACCCTCCAAACTTTTTGTATTTCCACCTTACCTATAATTCTATCCTTACTATTATATTTATTAATTCTTTAAATTACAAAAATATTATTTCCTTTAGTTAGAATATTAATTAAACCATTTACCTTTAATGTATTAGACTAAATATACTCTCAAATGTTAATTTTTTTTTTTGTAAGTTTTAATTATTTTATTTGTAAATCAATTAACTTGTTATTAAATTTTAGTTTGATTTAAATCATAAAAATCAATCCTAATTAATATATTCATAAATAAATCACAATTTATGAATATATTTTTATGAAAAGAAAGTTTCATTTGGCAAAAAAAATAAATTTAATTAGGATAATGAGTTTTATGATTTAAATTAAATTAAGTTTTATTGGAAAATGATATATATTTTGGAATATATATATAATTCGTCAAAAATATATATTTTTCGAATTGTTTTAAAAAAATATGAATTTTTTCCAAAAAATAAAATTTTTGGGAAATATATATATTATGTTCCAAAATATGATTTTTTCCGAAAAATTATTTTTTTGGGAAAAATATATATTATTTTCCAAAATATGATTTTTTTTTTCCGAAAATAATATAATTTTTTTCCGAAATATATATTTTTTATATTTTAGAAAATAATGTATATTTTTCATAAAAAATTCATATTTTTTAAAACAATTCAAAAAATATATATACTTTTGACGAATCATATATATATATATATATTCCGAAATATATATCATTTTCCAATATATATATATTCTAAAATATACATATTTTTTCGAAAAATAATTTTTTTGAAGGTTTGATTTCACTAAACCCTCTTATACTATTGATGGTAGTTTAGGTATTATGACTCAAAATCATATTTTGGAACATAATATATATTTTTCTCAAAAAAATTATTTTTCTGAAAAAATTCATATTTTTGAAAAAAATATATAATTTTCGGGAAAAATCATATTTTGGAACATAATATATATTTTTCCCAAAAAAAATATTTTTCTGAAAAAATTCATACTTTTTAAAAGAATTCGGAATATATATATTTTTAACGAATTATATATATATTCCAAAATATATATCATTTTCCAATATATATATATATATATATATATATATATTCTTGTTTTCATAAATTGTGATTTATTTATGAATATATTAATTAGTATTGAGTTTTATGATTTAAATCAAACTAAAATTTAATACCAAGTTAATTGATTTACAAATAAAATAATTAGAACTTATAAAAAAAAATTAACATTTGAGAGTATATTTAGTCTAATACATTAAAGGTAAATGACATAATTAATATTCTAACTAAAAGAAATAATATTTTTGTAATTTAAAGAATTAAAAAATATAATAGTAAAGATATGATTAAAGGTAAGGTGGAAATACAAAAAGTTTGGAGGGTAAAAGGGTAAAAAAATTTGAGGGCAAGCCCATGGTGCAAGAAAATGAAAGTTGAGGGGGGTATAATTAATTGAGGGGGTATAGTAGAGAAAGAGAGTAAAATTGAGGGGGGTCTTAAGCTATTTACCCAACAATATATTTATAAAATTCAATATATATATATAAAATTAGAAAAATATATATCAAATTCAAAAAAAATATATAAAATTCGAAACGAATATATAAATTTTAAAAAAATATATTAAATTTCAAAAAATATATAAAATTTAAAAACAAAAATATAAAATTAGAAAAAATATATAAAATTTGAAAAAATTATATAAAATTCAAAAAAAATATTTAACATTCGAAAAAATATATATAATTTGAAAATATCATATAACTTTCAAAAACATCATATAAATTTTGATATATATATATATATTGGAAATATATATATAAAGAAAGACCACTAATTGTTGTTGGATATATTTTTTGAAATATATATATATATATATATATATATTCAAATTTTATATATTTTTTCTAAATTTATATTGTTTTGAATTTATATATATTTTTTCAAATTATATATATATTTTTGAAAAAATATATATAAATTCAGTATTTCAGCATTTCAGTATTTATATTTAAAATTTTAGACGTAAATTATTATTCTAACTCTAAATTGAACTTGGATTCTATTTAGACCAATTAAAATAGAATTTTATTTGGTAATTATTAATTACCTGCTTTAATAATGTAGAGTCCAAAAAATTTACAAATCATGAATAATAAGATGTGAATTTATAAAATTATTATATATGATAGGAGGTAAATCACACTAAAAACACTACAAATAGAAATGGAAATTTAAAAAATAAATAAAAATAGAATTGTTTCTGTACTAATAATATATGAATTATAAAAATCATAAATACCTAAATAAATCATAAAGCCTAATTGTAGTAGAATAATGGAATTTTAAATTATCGTTTCAATTTTCTTTTAGAGTATATTAATTTTTATTTAGTATCATATTTTAAATTAAAACCCAATTGTACTCAAGTTCTTCAAGAGTCCTATCAAATTAGTGTTTTAGTACATAAGTTTTGTGTGTAATATATATATTTCATTATCTTATGTAAATAAGCAATGTTTCAAAAATACTTTGAACTATCATTTATATTATTATTACCATAAGATTCCGGTTATAGTTAAATTTTACTTGTACAACATATTTTTTATAAATTGGAATGAGATTTTATATTGGTGACTCCTAAACTTTTCAACTTACTTATGTTATTATCTCTATCATCTTATCTAAAATAGAAAAATCATACCTTTAATAATTCATATTAAATATACTAACATTCATATTTATAATTTACAAAAATCTTCATCTTTTTCATCTCATATTTTGCTATAAAATCTATAATTTTCTTAACAAATAATATTGTTATATATAGAGTTTTTTTAATAGACTATTTGTTCATTTTATTTTTATTTTCCCTTCATATTCCAAAGCATATTCTTAGATTGTTTGTTTTCTTTCAGTTTATGATTTTTCTATTCTTTCAGATTATAATTTCGTCTCTTTATACCTTTGCCATTATTCATTATAATTTTTATTTTGTTTTAACAAACACCTCTTAAGTTCTATAGGCTTATTATATTTTATTTTAAAATCCTTTTCCTTTGGTCATACATAATAATGTTCATACATACTTTTTACTTAATAAATATACTAGTACTTTATTCTTCATACCTTATAACTTTTCTATGTTGTTCAATGTTTTCTTAGCTTCACTAAATATATCATCATTTACCCTTACTTTTCTTTTGGTTTAAATCAATATATTTTAATCTGCATATTTACCATTTATTTAATCAATATATATCACCTTATGTTTTTCAAATTTGTATATGTTATTCCTTTTTTTCTTAGTTTTAATTCCAATGTTATAATTTATAAACTTTTTATTTTAATAAATGATGTATATAGACACATAAATATAGTGTGATTAGTTTCAATAAATATATTTATTTCCTATTTTTTAATTTTGATCCAATATATACCTCACAATTTATATAATTTTGATTATATGTTTGTTTCTCTTTCAATTTATTCTTTTTTTCTAAATTTTTTTGTTCGTTTGTATCTGTTTTTCCTATTATTTTAGTTTCATTGTATAATGTAATTTTATATATATTTTTATTAATATTGGTAAATATATATATATATATATATATATATATATATATATTGTTTTTAGTTTCTTTTTTATACTTCATGATCGATTGATTGTGTTTTAAATTTATTTTTATATTTTATGTTTTTAAATTAACTTCATAGGAATTGTGAGTTGATCAAGTTTAATTTATTTATTTATTTTGAATTAGAATTTATAGGAAATTTATTAAAATATGTTTTTTAACGAAATCTTAAATACTCATTGAAGGTTATTCATTCTAATTTTTATTATATTTTATTTGGACCTCTTTTCCTTTTGTTTATTGTATACTTATTTTCTATTCTTTTACTTGGAACGAGTACCTTATAATATATATTTAATATTTAATAATCATATGCATCATTTTATGACTCATGCTTTCTAATTTTTTTTATATTTGTATGTATTTATAAATACTTAAATGCAATATTGGTTTTTTTATCAAAATATTTTCTTACTTATTTATGTTTTTATTTTGGAATTTTTAAAATTTTACATATGTTACTTTTTCCTCTGATTTGGTATTTAGTTTCGTGATTAAATTTCATTACCTTTTGTTTCTCTAAATTTCATTTATTAGGTATTGTTGTTTGCTCCGGTTTAATTTTGCTATTTTTAAATGTTTAAGTATATCTAATTTATTTGAATTACTAACTTATGAATTTATATACATCAAAATTTACTTAGGGTCCGTTTGGATACTCTCTTTTTTATTTTTATTTTTTTACTGTTCACAAGACTAAAAAAAAAAACACGTTTGGCAAACGCGTTTACTGTTCACTGTTTTTTTCCCAAGAAAACTGTTTTCTGTGAATAGTGTGTAAAAGTGATGAAAACACCAAATACAACTTTTAGTTGTTTTTTTGAGTTTTTTCACTGTTTAGGTGGTAAAAACAATGAAAACACCAAATTCATAAAATACAATTTTCACCAAATAAAGTGGTGAAAACACCTTCATCCAAACGCTTTTTTGTTTTTAGTTTTTTCCTGAAAAAATAAAAACAAATACAAAAACAATTTTTATATTTGAAGACATAAAACAAATACAAAAAACAGAGCTTTCCAAACGCACCCTTACGTGCATAGCAGGTACGTTTTACTAGCATAAATATGTGTGTATTTGTGTCTTGTGAAAGATGATTTTGTTTTGTAAACCCCTCCTTCGCAGTATTTTATAGAACAGAAAAATATATGGGCTAATAGTGCTTGTGAGACCATGCCCAACAAAAGAGCTAAAGGAGTTTGATTTGCAGCGTTGAAAATTGATTCTTTCGTTTATCAGTATACGTGAAACCAATATATATTATGTATGCTCTTTCCAAGAATGCATACAAACTGTTCGACGGAATTACCCACAGACACCCTTTCGTGCGAAATTCCATATATTGTTTAGCTTATAGTACGTTGTGTAGAACCCATTCACATTTTGAAGACCCAATTGAGTTTCATTCTGAAAATGAGAACTTAGTGTACTGGACGTCAAAAATATCCGGGTTAGTGAGGAGAAATAGGCCAGAGGATGCCATTGATTTGTTCAAGACTCTACTCATGAAACAGCAGAGGCCGAACTACGTGACTGTTTTGAGTGTGATACGGGCTGTTGGTTTATTGAGTTGGGAAAATATGGTTAAGGAAATTCATGGGCTGGTGATCAAAATGGGGTGCGAGTCCGAAACAGCGGTTGTGACATCCCTTCTGGGAATATATTCTATGTGGGATATGGCAATTGTTTGGAAGCTGTTTGATCAGATGGAAAATAAGGATGTGGTTTTGTGGAGTGCGATGGTATCGGTGTGTGTGAAGAATGAGAGGTACGCGGAAGCGTTTAAGTTTTTAAGAGAAATGCAAGTTCATGGTGTGCAGCCAAACCATGTGAGCTTGGTAAGTATACTACCTGCTTGTGCTGATCTTGCTGCTTTGTCATTTGGAAAACAGATACATGGGTTCTCTATAAAGAATCTATTTCATTCTCTTACCAATGTCCAAAATTCACTTGTAGATATGTATGCAAAATGTGGGAATTTGGAGGCATCCATTCGAGTTTTTGAGAAGATCGAAAATAAGGATATGATCTCTTGGAGGACTATGATTCGCGGGTGTGTTGACAATGAGTGCCCAGTGATAGCATTGAATATGTTTTCCAATATGCGATATGGTTGTTGTGAACCAGATGAGAGTATGATCCGGGACGCAATCACAGCATCTTTACAAGCGGAGGACCTTAATTTCGGACTGGGATTTCACTGTTACATGCTGAAAAGTGGATTTCTGGCTTTTGTTTCCGCAGTGACTGCACTTGTGCAAATGTATGCTAAATTAGGCAGAGTAGAGTTAGCCAGGATTTTATTTGATCAGATCCATCAGAAAGATCTAATTGCCTGGACTGCAATGATCTCCGCTTTTGCTCAAAGTGGACATCCTTGTAATGCATTGGATACATACCGAGAGATGCGAGCAAAAAACACGATCCCTAATGAGATCACTTTTGTTAGCCTGTTACAAGCTTGCTCTTCAGTGGATGCTATAGAGCTTGGAGAAAGCATCCATGGTCATGTAACTATAGCTGGTTATTCATCTAATGCATTTTTAACATCAGCACTGATTGATTTCTACTGCAAATTCGGAAAAATAAAGCAAGGGAAGGCGATTTTTGATGAAATTGCTGTCAAAGATCTCATATGCTGGAGTTCAATGATTAATGGATACGGGATAAATGGCTGTGGAAGTGAGGCTTTGGAAACATTGTCAAAAATGTTGCATTGTGGGATAAAGCCCAATGATGTTGTTTTTATTTCTGTTCTATCTGCTTGCAGTCACTGTGGGCTAGAATACGAGGGATGGAACTGGTTTTATGCTATGGAGGAGACATATGGTATTACTCCTAAACTTGCACACTACGCTTGCATGGTGGATTTGCTTAGTCGTCGAGGAAATATTGAAGAAGCTCTTGAATTTGTGAAGAAAATGCCCATTGCTCCTGATAAAAGAATTTGGGGAGCTCTTCTTGCTGGTTGTAGATTAACTCACGGGTCACTTGATATTGCAGAACTCGTGGCCAAACAACTCATTCGTTTGGACCCACAAAATACTAGCTATTATGTTATTTTGTCGAACTTGTACGCCGACCAAGGTAGATGGGAGGATGTGGAGAGGCTGAGAAAAATGGTGGACATGAAAGGCTTGAGGAAGGAATTGGGATATAGCATGATTGAAGCAAATTTATGAATTTAGGTTGGTATTTCTAGTCTTAACAGATTGCATGTTGTTGTTTTACTAACAAACCATGATAAATGTTGGAAATGAATTTGTTAATATTTATTTGCTGATTGTATATGATTTGTTAGTTTGGTATAGTTTGGTTGATTGTAATTTTCATTACTCTTCACTATCCAATCAGCAGTCCAAATATATGAGATGGTCTTGATAAGAACGATATGTATATGCGTGTATATATATATATGTAAATATTTTGGTTGATTACATATGAACATGGATATTTATTGTTTATACTATGTGAGGCTTAATTAGAGGATTTATTACTCATTTAAAACATCTAAACCTTCTTTGCATTTATACCTCCTTCATCAATTGTTGTATTTATTTGACTTACGAAACTGTACTTTCTGTGATTATATATAAATTCGAAGACCAGCATCACATAGACTTGAAATCTCTCTCATGAAAGGTGGAATTCTTGAAGTACTTCTTGTTAGTGCTGAAGGCTTAAGACATACAAATCTCATTGGTTCTCCCTCTCTCTTTCTCTGTCCCTAGTTCTCGGTTGATGATAATGAAATGCCACTGTTTTTCGATTTACAGATTTCGTAGTTTTATCTTTATAGTTTGCACTACTTGTTGCTTATTAACATTCTGAATTTAATCTTATCAAGGGAAATCAACGTATTATGTTATTATCGAATGTGGAACTCAAGTGCACAGAAGCAAAACTTCAGAAGGTTTGTTTCTAGCTAGCCTTTTACAAACTGTTTATACAGATATGCTTTGGTTATCCTAGTAACAGAGTTCAGTTGTGCAGGTGATCATGGAGAAGTTTACTGGAACGAGAAATTCACATTCGAGTTCCCATTGTCAGAATGGGAAAAATCGAGAGACCTTAAACTTAAAATCATGGATGAGCAGTATTTCTCCGATGGTGCATTTGTTGGTGAAACCATGTAACAACTTTCTTAGTCGAACCATCTTTACATTTCAAATATATATATATATATATATATATTTTTTTTTTGACTGAAAACATTTCAGAGCATACATTGTGTTGTTATCATTGTGGTTGTTAATAGTGATTAATCAGTGTATCGGGCTATGCAGGATATACCTTGAACATATAATTGTGGAAGGAACTGAAGGAGTTATAGAACTGTTACCAGCTCCATATAATGTGGTTCTTGAAGATGATACTTATAAAGGAGAGATAAAGATCGGACTCACCTTCACCTCCAACGTAAGAATATTTCGACATAAATTCGTTAAAATTTCATTCTCAAATTTATTTTCCTCAATCCTATTGGAATTTACCAGAAAAACTAAGAATCGATATGATTTGCAGCAAGAATTGCTCAAAGAGACGAGATCATATACCATAGAGGAAAAGGAACCGGCAGAATCATTATGCCAAACAATCATGAATCTATGGAAAACCCCATGGTGGAGGTTCGTGTTTTTTCATAAAGACAATAATTCAGAAGACGAGAAAAAAGAATTTTAGGAGGATACAACCTGAGTATAATATCGATAATTTGACCCCTTTCCTGACTTTAGTAAAATTCATTGTGTGCAAGTGTGTGCTTTCGCATAGAAGATCTATCAACCATCACTAGAGCTACTAATAGGTTCTGCATTTAAATTTCTGATAATGTGAATTTCAGATCACATTATCGGAAAATTATACAAGAAAAGAAACAGTTGATTTCATCTTTCTTGTAGGTTTCTAGATTACATAGGTGTAAATTTATCTTTCTTTTCGAGTTTCATACATACTTGATGTTGTTTTTAGGGTTCATATATTAATTATGATTTGGAATCCATAAGCATTTGATTTCAACAGTAGAAACACTCTCTTATGAGACAGCACATACAATTTACATTGATATTCTTCTCTGTAAAAACTGATTATCATAAGTTTAGAGATTATGTATTCATTTAATAGTCAAAACTCAATCAGAATGGTGAAGAAGCAAGTTGGATCCTAAAATCAGAATACATGATTATCATGCTAGAAATTTAATTTAAATATCTAATTAATATAAAACTTCAATGTGTGACCATAGCAAAGAGTACTTGATTGATAACATCAAATTAAACTGAAAAGTGAAAAAAGAAGGGGCCTAATACTTCTTTCCTATACCATATAATAAGCCACTCTGAAAAACAGACATTTGCTAGAAACTCAGCCGCCACCACCACCACAACCACAACCGCCGCCTCCTGCACCTCCGCCAGCCCAAAAAATAGTACTGCCTGCTCCACCTCCACCTCCACCTCCACCACCACCACCACCCCAACAAGAGCTACTGCTTTTCTTGTTGGGTTTATCTGAATCATCAGCTTTGTCCGGGCCATCAGCACAAGCAAATATGAGCATTGACATGATTGCAACGAACATAACAATCATGTAGAACATGAACATCAATCCAGAACCACCCACTTGCTCTGTGTTTCGACCCTCTATATTCACCATATACCTTGCCATAACTGAGGGATATACATATATAGCACCTGTTAAATCCACAAAACTATATATATATATATGGGTGAAAGACACAAAACCCCCCTACACTATCAAGAATGTGCAAATAACCCCCCTATAATTCAATTTGTGCAATTAAGTCCCTATAGTTTGGCAAAAATGTGCACAAAGACCCCCTGCGACACTGTTCAGGAAACTTTCCGGCTAAAAAAAAGGCATGTGCGTTTCACATGTTGTTTAGTTTTATAAATACCCAAAATGCCCTTGTATTGTTACCAAAATGCCCTTCATTTAAATTATATATGTATATATGGTTTTAATATTAATGTACACAATATTATTCGTTTTCGTGAGTTTAAGTGGGGATTGGGAGCTACAGTTTTTCATAGATTATTTTACGGAGTAATCTTCCATATTTTTTCTTTATTAATTAATTTATTGTATGGGTTGCTACATTTTATAATATGTGTTAGTTTATATAATCCTGTAGTTATTAATTAACACTTCAAAAATATACCAACATCAAGTGCCTCTGTTAAACTTCTAAATCTAAACAAAATCGTCTTATAACCCAGAAAATATAGCCAAAAAATTAAACATATATAGCTCAATAAGTTGACAATCAAAAAGACTATAACCAGAAACGAATTAAATAAGGTATCAAAAATGTGAATCAAGTACAGTGGTGATGAGCAGACACATGAGTTACTGACAGATTCACCACTCAAATTCATGTATGTTTGTGGCTTTGCGAGAAGCACGGGAACATCACCAACAAAACCTGAAATTTAATACATAAAACCCATAAATATAAGTACATATACATATACATATGTGTGTGTGTGAAGAGGATGAGTCGATAGTGAAGTGTAATACAAGCCTTGTCCGAAAAGCGCTTTGCAGTGAACGGCGTCCATTGGAATCCCTAGCGATTGGGCAAAGACGTCGATCATTTGGAACCCTACCTGGGTTGATTTGGGAAAGAAGAGGGAAATAATCGAAGTTGAAATTAGGGTTTTTGAGGGGAATGAAAATTGAAATTAGGGTTTGGGAAAAAGAGAGAAGGGGGTTTACAAAACGCTACCGTTTTGTATATGCCATTTTTAGTCATTTTGTAATTACGCTGTATAAACCAATATATGCACAAAACGGTACCGTTTTGTATATATGGCATTTTTCGTCATTTCATATTTACCCCATTCATTATATTTTATTAAAAAATAAAATAATAAGGGTATAATAGTAAAAACACAAGTCCGTTACCGGAAAATGGCTTAGAGGGGTCAAAGTGCACGTTTTATAAAGTATGGGGGTGTTTTAAAACCTATAGGGGGGTTATTTGCACATTCCTGATAGTGTAGGGGGGTTTTGTGCCTTTCACCCATATATATATATATATGTAAATACAACTCTCAATATGTTAGGAATCAACACACAATGAATGAGCAATGTGTTATAGCAGTATGTGTTTTTATACAAGTAAATAAATCGTGAAAATAGTAGGAACAAACATTACCATTAAATCAAGAAAATGACCCAAATTTAAGTAGAATTTGAATTCTCTTTGAGTACCAACAGCAACAAAAAAATCTGAAATATTCAAGCCTCTACTTGTAGTTAAAAATAAAAAAAAAATATAGCTATTTCGGACTCGAGTAATATTGAGTGCAATGTGGTGGTCAGTGGATAGTTTGTTTTTTCATGCATTCCTGTTATGTTCAGTCTGTCATTTTTTATTTAGTACAAACACACAAATTATATTTATGAATCATAGACAAAAGGCCTCGCTCGCTAAACGAAATATTTAAATAGAAAATGGCAAAGTTACCCTCCATTGAAATACATTCTTATTCAACCACTTACCAATGCCTTCCTAACGCAAAAAATTGCAACATAGAACAATATGGTTCACTTGTTACATGCCTGTCATATTGGTTATCTCCTGATAGAACTGTATATATATAGCATGTAACTTATACAACCCAACACAAAGATGATCTCAAATCTAGAATCATACAGGGTCCCCAAGAATTCAACAAGTTCCAATTTCATTCATATTAACGATGAACAACGATCGCGGACATAGTCCGAACTTTATCTGATTCGTGTGAGGGGTCGCTTTCCACGAATCCTGTGGATTAGTCGGGGGAAAAATCCCGGACACTCCGGTTATCGAAAAAAGAAAAATATATACACATAAAAAGTATTTGTAAAGTTAAAACTGGAAATTTTGTTGTGCAATAATAGAAGGGAAGACTCATATGTAAAAGTACCTATCGAGAACAAAGTTTTTGTTGTGAATATGAATAGATTTGCAGTCCGGGGACCAATTTCTTCATACTAGTCTGCTGAACATCTTATCTAATCAAAATAATATCACAAAAATAAATATGAATGCTGTTATATAGATAGTTTGTTTAGAGAATTAGAGTACTTCCACAGTCAAAATTATTCTTTTTTAAAAAATAAAAAAATAAAAAAATCTAGTTTTTGTTGGTGAATAGAAGTGCTTTTATTATTAAAGACTCATCAATAGGATTCTTATCTCTCCATATAACCTCCAATCATCACACTGCAAGAAATCACAATCAAACATATATCACTTATTATATTGAATAATCTTCAACCCTAGAAACACTCAACACAATTTACATTGATATGCTATAGAAACTGATTTTCAAAATTTTAGAGATTAATATTTCATTTAATTGTCAAAACTCAATACAATAAGGTGAAGAAGCAAAGTTGGAGCCTAAAATCAAAATACAGTTAACATGGTAGAAATTTAATTTATATATCTAATCAATATAAAACTTCAATAAGGGACCATACCATATAGTACTTGATAATGATAGATAACATCAAATTAAAATGAAAAGGAACAACCACCACCTCCTGCATCACCGCCCTAAACAAAAGACATCTGCTAGAAACTCAGGAACCGCCACCGCACCCACCACCACCACAACCACCACCGGCGCAACAACCACCACCTCCTGCATCACCGCCGCCCCCAAGAGTAGCACCGCCTGCTCCACAGCCGCTGCCACCACCACCCCAACAAGAGCTAGTACTGCTGCTTTTCTTCTTCTGTTCATCTGAATCCTCCTTGCCTTTGTCAGGGTCATCAACACAAACAAATACAAGCATGGACACGATTGCAAGGAACAGAACAATCATGTTGAACATGAACATCAATCCAGAGCCACCCACTTCCTCTGTATTTCCACCCTCCAGATTCACCATATACCTCCCCATAACTGAAAGATATATATATATAGCACCTGTTAAATCCACAAAATCTATATGTAAACTCTCAAAATGTTTTAGTAATCAACACAATATGAATGAACAATGTGGTATAGTAGTATATGTTTTTGTACTAGTAAATAAATCATAAAAATAATAGCAATGAACATTAAAAACATTAAATTAAGACACCTACCAAAATTTCTGTAGATATTGAATTCTGTTGAGAGCACCAACAGAAGTTCTGAATTATTGAAGCCTCTACTTGTAGTTAAATGAAATGCTATTTTGTTTATTCATGCAATGTTTCATTGTTAATATGTCACGGTCATTTTGCTATAATATAGTAACACACAAATTGTATTTCATGAATCATAGACCAAAAAAGGTCTGGCTCATTCATGAAAATGGGAGAGGGCTCAATGAAATATCTCAATGGAAAATGACATAATTGCCCCCATCGGAATACATTCTTGTTACAAACTTCCAACACTCACCCCTATCCTGCCCCCAAAATATTTTACGAATTATTTATGAATTGAATTCGTAATTCAGCATTTGATTTGTTGTTAATTGGATATTTGTTTGGGAAACAATACAATTTTTTTCGTTAAAAAATTATAAAGATTAGCAAAAGATAAGAACGGTATGTGGTATTTCACTTATTACGAAAGATAAAAGCAAGAGAACGGAATGGAGGGAAATGAAAAAAATAAGAAAAAATGATTGAGAGGAGAAAGGAGAAGGTACTGATTAAAAACATTTTGATAATATGTAAATTCAGATTTATACTATTTATAAAAGTATGAGACCCATCTAATATATCTATACGTTTATATTCCATAATAATAAAAAAATATGCTCCATTAAAAGTGCAATAGAATTCATAACTATTTATATAAGCATGAGATCCCTCTAATATCTCTATACATCTTTCACCTAGTTTAAATAAAAAAATAAAATAATTAAATATGATCCATTAAAAGTGTAATAAAATTTTATTTCAATTTTGATGCTTCGAATTCATAACAGCATTCTTCAATCAAATCCCACAAAATCAGAAGTGATAGGCTCGTTCTTATGGAAATGATAAACTTAAAAAATTTCAAATGTAATGTCAAATCCGTTGGATCATGGGATTGACTCCAACTGCTAATGGGCCTGATGGGCTCAGGCCCATCATTGTACTTATAAATACCCAACAAATGATAATGAAAAGGACATTCTCGTGTTGTGTATTTTCTAGTATTTATATTTTGGCACTGTCTTTTTTCATAAACGGCATCAAAGTGTAAATGCAGAAAAATAAATTATAAAAATCAATGATTGTTGGTGAGTGTATGCATTTAGGTTGCGCCTTTCTCATTAATATTAAGGTGAAAATTTTCTACATCTACAATGATATTTCTACATGTCTTTCTGTCTCCCTCTATTCTTTTTTTTTCAAAGATAACCTCATATATTCTTATATCACGTAAATTTTTTATCCCATTCGATAATCCTCCTGATTATTTATGATTGAATTCGTAATTCAGTATTTATAAAGTAAAAAGATTAGCATAACAAAAGAACAGTAGGTTTTCGACTTCTTACAAAAGAGAAAAACAAGATAAATGAATAGAGAGATGACAAAATATATATATTGATTGAGAGGAAAGAAAAAAAATATTGTTTAAAAATATTTTTATAATTTGTAAATATTATATAGTTTGATATACTTCGGATAAATGTTACTCCCTCCGTCCCACAATAGTTGTTCAATTTGGACTTTTTAATATTTTATTGATTTTGGTTGACTAGTATGCAATTTTCAATTTTACCCTTAATGATATAGTATTATGGTGAAGTCCGGTATTTGTTTAAAGTTAGTGGAAGAAGGGTAGTTGGGGAACGTGAGGGTAAATTGCATTGGAATTCGAACTGAACAAGTATTTTGGGACAAGTAAAATTGCAATAGTGGACAACTAATATGGCACAAAGGTAGTATATACTTAATGTTTATACACTATAATTCATTAGATCACATCAATTATATTTTATCTTTGATTTGTTTAGTTAATGAATTCGATGCACTCCTTGTTTTTTTTTCCTTCCTCAATATTTAATTTTACAAATATACATTGTATTAGTTTTATTTGACACGTATTTTTCCCTTGAGTAGCAAGAGCTACTAAATAGGTTCTGCATTTGAATTTTATCTGTGTAAATTTAAATCAAATTATTTGAAAAATGACACAAGATAAGAAACATTATATAGCTTGTTTCTTGATGACATTGTACAAACATTGATGTGCTTTATTCTTTCTAGCAAGTGTCATAACAAACTCAATTTTTAAACTTTTAAGGGTTCATATATTAGTTATGATTTGAATGGCAATTAAAGTGAATTTTATAAGCATTTGACTCAGTAGAAACATTTGATGAGTCTAATTTTTCAATTCAATCATAATTCTAGATGTTATGTTTCATTTAATAGTGAAAACCCACTAAGGTGTAGAGGTTGGAGCCAAAAATCATAATTCATGGTTTTAACATGCTAGAAATTTACTTATATTTAATTAATAAATATAAAACTTCAATAAGTTACCATATATACCAAAGAGTATAGGATAATGATAGATAACGTCAAATCAAACGGGAAAGGAATGAGTCTAACACTTCTTTCCTAAAACACATAATAAACCTACTGGTGCAATTTGGCTCAGCCCAACCAAACCCGACTTCGGGCTGGACCAGGCCAACTTTAAAGCAGATCCAGGTTGGGTTTCAAACCAAACCTGAATTAACAGGTCAGGTTGACGAGATGTGGGTGATTTTTTCTTCTTTTTTTAACTATGTATTTAGGCCAACTTATAGCATATTTGGGTTTGGGTTTCAACCTGAACCAAAATAAACGAGTCAGGTCAGCTGTCATTTGTTTTTTTTTCTTAGGGCCTGTTTGGGAACATGGTATTGGGCTTGGTTTTGGTTTTAGTTTTGGATTTTAAGACAAAATCATGTTTGGTTGGCTGTTTTTGGAGTTGGTTTTGGGTTTTTTAAAACCAACCACTAAAATCTAGTTTTGGCCCACCAATTTTGATTTCTCTCTCTGTTTTTTTTTTTCTCTCTCTCTCTCTATATATATATATATGGCCGAAAATATGAATTATTTTGAAATTTTTTTATATTTTTCGGAAAAAATATTTTTCGGAAAATAATTATAATTTAATATAATTTTTCAAAAAATTAATTTTAGGAAAATAATTATTTTTTGGACCCAAAAAATTTATTTTTCATAAAATATTTATTTTTCGGAAAAAAATTATTTTTCGGAAAAAATTAATTATTTTTTTTCCGAAAATTAATTATTTTCTGAAAAATTATTTTTTATATTTTTCGGAAAAATAATTTTTTCCCGAAAATTAATTTTTTTCCAATTTTATATATATATTTCATATTTATATATTTTTAATACATATTAGTATATATATATATATAATTATACCAAGACCAAAACCAACTTCTTACCAAACATTATATATAGGTTTTAGATTTACCTAAAATCACCCAAGACCACCAAAACCAAAATCACAAGATCAATACCAAAATCAAGTTCCCAAACAGTCCCTTAGAAAAAAAAAACAAATTTTAGAAAAAAGTCTCTCTCTCAACCCATTATATGTAGAAAACACTTTGTGGAACTTGCAGAAAAATAAAAAATTTCAAATCAACATAATTATTTTACACAATAAAATCTGAAATAATTTTTCTTTAAATTAGATTTTCCTCTTCACAAGAACAAACATCTACCACAAAAATTGAAAAAAGATGTCTAGCAAAAACTCCTTACAACATCTACCAGACAAAATTTATTTGTCATTTTTTTTTCCATAAAAGACCCTAATTTATTAATATAGGATAAAATCGAGTAGAGATCTATTAGGTTATGTTTTAAATTTTTTTCATAAAAGACCCTAATTTATTAATATACGATAAAATGTTATTTCTATGCATATATATATATATATATATATATATATGTGTGTTTATATATATACACACACACAAACCCAGTATGAGAATAGAGAGGGAGAGAGGAAGAATAGAAAGACGGCGGGCAGTGGCAGACGGTGGAGATCGGCGGTAGACGACAGAGATTTGATGTATGATGTGTATATATTAATATATGTAGAGAGAACTAATTGTTATACATATAGAGAGAGATTTGCTGCCACGTTGGGAGAGGAGAAAGCAAAGCAACTGGGAGAAAGAAGGCTTTAGGTTTGTTTTTTTGAGAATGAGAGTTTATGCTATGCTTGGTATAATATAATGGAATACTCATTCCAACCATTTTCTTGTTTGGTAGGTATTATAAAGTGAGAATTGTCATTCTCTTAGAATGAAAAATTATTCCAGAAAATAAAAATTCATTCCACTACTAAATCTATGGAATGAACATTCTATTCTTTAAGGAATTCTTTTAAAACATCAAATTACTAAATAACCCTTGCACATTTTAAATAAACAAACCATCATCTCCTCCTCCACCTTCACCACCTTTTTTACCTTCTACCGCCACTACCACCATCTCCATTTACCTTTACCATCATTTCCACTTCCAATGTCTTCTACCAACACATCACCATCACCGGACCACCACCATTGTCTTCCACCATCATCACCACCACCCCCTCCTCTACCATCACCACCTTCCACCACCACATCACCACTTTCCACCATCATCTCTTTTTACTACCACCACATCCGTTATCCGCCACCACTATTTTCATTATCTTTTATTATTTTTTAATAAAAATAATTGAAAAAATAATATCGTATAATTAGAATAATATATTTGTTACTAAAAGGGTTAATTTTGGAAAATTTTCATTTTAAGTTCATTTCATTACTAATATGATTCCTTTTGCAACCAAACAATAGAATGAGAATGGTCATTCCATTCTCATTCTCATTCTATTCTTACCTTCATTTCATTCCATTCCTACCTTTATTCCATTCTCATTCTCGGGTCTGGGTTGGGTTCGAGTTCAACCCAAACCCAACCCGAATTGAACACAGCCCAACCCAAGCCCGAAAATTTCGGGCTGGGTCTAGGTTGGGATGGGCTGGCCCGCCCAACTTGCTAGCCTAAATAAACCACCCTAAGGGCCCGTTTGAAAAATGGTTGTTTTTGTTTTTGTTCCAAACCTTGTTTGGCACCCAAATTTTCAAAAACGTTTTGGTAAACAATATCAAGAACAAATACAAAAACAACCCCAAATATGAGAACAAGAAATTGATGGTTTTTTATGTTTTTTGTTCTACACACATATATCTATATCTATTCTATTCTAAAAGTGTAAGCCCCTTGGATTATCTTTTCCCGCTTTAATATAATATTTTTTTTTAAAAAAAATTGTTTTATTATTTATTATATCTATTTCATTAAAGAAGTGTATTAAATCTGTTTCATTAAAGAAGTGTGACCCTTGGATTATTTTCCTCACTTTAATATAATATTTTAAATAAAAAAATATTTATTTTATAGAAATTTATGCATGTATAGAAAGGCCAAAAGTTTTTCATGCCCCATTGATTATGAACTAAATACATTATTTTCTCTATATAAATTTTAAATCAAATTAAGATACACGTAAGATATATACAATCTTTCATTATAAAGGGATTAATGCAACATGTTTAACCTCTTACCATTCTTGACACGTAAGAATATTTCTAAATATATTTTTTTAAAAAAATAAAAAATAAAATAAAAATAAAAATTAATTAATATGTATTAATTGAATAATAACTCTAATGAGTATTTCAAAAGACATAGAGAATAATAGAGTAAAGAAATAAAAGTGCAAACACTTTTGAATATTTTTATACGTTTTATTTACTTTATTAATTATAAAAATACTTACTAATTAAACCATCCTTATTTCATCTCTCTATTTGTTTACACACAAGCACATATATTTATATACACACACACAATATTACTATTTGATTAAAACAATGTTTTAAAATGGGTGCGTAATTTTGTGATGTACAACTTTTGTACTACCATTTTACTACTTAATTCAATAAATTTAAACCAATTAGTAAAAATAAATAAATTCTTAGACTGTTATAAGTGTAACTTAAAAAGGAGCTTTATAAGTGTAACTCAATAAAAAAAATAGCATAAAAATCAATTGAAACTCTAAGTTACACATTATGAGTGTAATAATTGCAATCAATCAATATATAACCATTCAATCATTCATTACTTTGTTAGGTTACAGTTTCTTACGGGAAAGATGAAAGGTTGGGCTAGAAAAATTTTACCCAATTTATTTGTTTATTCATGCATTATAAAAAATTAATAAATAAGATAATAAATGAATACATAAAATCATCAAAATAATTGTAGTTTGAAAGACCAAGATGTTTCCGGTTGTATTTTACAATTCATAATAACTTTTAGATTTTAACATTGTCTTCTTTTTTCTATCTTCTGTCTATATGTAATACCATGGTACGTTTATAAGTTGTATATTTTTTTTATTTTGAAAATTAGTGGACTTTGATTATAGATATGTGTGTACATATATATAGATGCATCTATGCTACATGGTTTGGTTATACACTTTAACTAATTGTGTATTTTAAAATGCAATATATGTAACAAGACTCATATTTTTTATAAGTACTAACGCTATAAATGCTATTTTAAGTATTTCTTTTAAAAAAATCTAATAACATGCCTTCTAATACTTCTTGGAATATTTCCATACACTATTATAGTATTTTAAATTAAAAAGAAAATAATTATTTATTTTAACATTTATTCCTATATTAATGTGTTTAACTTTTGAACTTCCCACTAAATATAATTATTACTGTTATTATTATTGTTATCAATGTATGTAGTTATTATTATTACTACGGTTACCAATGTTCAATGTATAATTTATGGGGGCGGGGGGAATGTTCAATGTATACTATGTTTTTTGTGTAGTTGAGGCAACCATTCTGGCAAATCTAAGCATGAAATAAAAGGGTTCATGAATTGATGGTTGTGATTTTCTGTGTGAGAGCTTGAAGAAAGAGGTAGGAGGTTGGTATTATAAATTAAATTAATAGTTTAATACATATTTTTCCTTTTTAAAAAAAAAATCCCACAAACCAAGCCCATCTTTTGAATTCCCTTATAAATTGGATTAATGGTTTTATATTAATTCAATGCACTAATGTGATTGTTGAATTACCTCCACGGTCTAATACTTAATCAGTGCACATACATAAATTAAAAGTTCAACTAAATGTATTTTATGTATTATTAATATCTCATAGTAAATGATGATTCATGAACGTACATATCTCTTTATATTATGTGCAAATATATAAAACTCTCTTGATAATTGATATTATATGCAAATACATTTCTTTTCTTACATTTCATCTTCCTCTTTGAATACTGTACTTGTCTACTCCTCTTAAATTCGTTTCCAATGCAAACGTAAACTCTCTCTGGAGCAACCTTGTAGCATAAAAGAAATTTTACTATATTCGGCTTATTCTCTTGTTTATTTTCTTAATTCTAATATATTATATCTATATTGGTATGTTCTTTTTAACTGTGTTGGTGTTTTTGTCTTATCAATAATTAGCTATTTGAAGAAAGAGGAATCACGTCATCAACATCTTCGACCACCATAAATTCAAGAATTACGAATGCAAAAAGGAATTACCAGGTATTATTAAAGATGGTCTTACATCTTCTTTCTTTTTTTAGATTGTTATTTTTTATTTTTTATATCCAAATCGTTCACTTTTCTTACTTTCAAATATAAAAATTATTTCAGAATGTTGTACTAACGGGTTGATTCATTCTTTTAAGGTATATATGTATTAATATATGAGGTTTTCATTATAAATATATATGTTTTATGACAGGGACTCCAATGACGATAAAGGTCAAGATCAAAGGAATAGATAATGAAAATATTTTGTGAAAAAAAAGAAAAGGTTAGTGAATATATATCTTTTGTAAAAATCACCATTCCGATATGAAATCACTTGATCTTTTGTTTATTTTATACATTAGAGATTACAATATATACTTAGATTCAAGTTCTTATTTAGGATAAGGTTAACCCAAGTAAGGATATACCTGAAGAACTTATTTTCAACAGTATGTTAGTAAATGGTATGTTATATGTGTCATGTTAACCTTTTGCCATCCTCGTATTAATTTGTTTTGAAAGCTGATTTATACTATATTATTAGTTAGAAAGAATATATATATATATATATATATATAACTTGCATTTATAGAGACAAAAATGTGAGAGGTATTGTTGTAACTCCTAACTCGAAAGAACCAACCAATAAGCAAAAAGTTGGTTGATATATTAGAATCAAATGGATAAATGGGTATTTTCATTCCAAAAGTCCCAAATAAATATATTTCATTTTTTCTTAGAAAAATTGAAGAAGCTATACGTGTCTTTCCTGATTTATCCAGTATATTTTTTTAATTATTTAGATTTCATAAATTACGTGCATCACACTCACACGTGCTTTAACTTAGTATATAGGGTAAATACCATTGACACCCCTTCAAAGATATCCTAATTCCACACAGACCCCCTCGATATTCACTATTCCCACTCGGATCCCCTCAAAATTGAATTTTGTCCCACAAAGACCCCCTCCGTCTCCACGCCGTTAAACTGTGCCGTTAACCACCCTGTGAATTGTCTATTTTGCCCTCAAAATGATATAAAATGACTTGCATATCCTTCTTCTTCTTTAATTTGGGCATCTCAAAACCTTAACCCTAATTTATATATATAGATAGATTGGAAGTGGGAAATTGGGAGATAGATTGAAGATGGGGATTGTATATATTGCATACTCATATATACATATATATATATATGCTACTATATATTACCCGTATACATTTATATACCCATATATATATATATATGTGTGTGTATATATATATATATATGTATAGATCTATATATATGTGTGCAGAAGTCTGCAGGGAGGTGTGTGTGTGTGTGTGTGTGTGTGTGTGTGTGTGAGAGAGAGAGAGAGAGAGAGAGAGAGAGAGAGAGAATTAAATAAATTTTAAATGTTTTTTTAATTTTATATTTATTTTCGAATTTAATATATATTTTTTAAAATTTAATATATATATATTTTGAATTTTATATTTATTTTCAAAATTTATAATTTTTTTCGAAATTTAATATATATTTTTAAAATTTTATGTTTTTTGCGATTTTTATATTTAGTTTTGAAATTTAATATGTTTTTTTGAAATTTTTTTTTTCCAAATTTATATATATTTTTAATATTATATTTATTTTCGAATTTATAATATTTTTTACATTTTAAAATATATTGTTTCGAATTTTATATATTTTTTGAAATTTTAATACAATTTGTTTTTAATTTTAAATATTTCTTTCAAATTTTATATATTATTTTTGAACTTTATAATTTAGGTATGTTTTTTTAAATTTAAATATTTTTTTGAATCTATATATTTTTCCCCTTTTTATATATATTTTTCTAAATTTTTATATATTTTCATATTTTAATATAATTTTTCAAAACTTTATATTTTGTTTGAATTTTATATTTTTTTTGCATTTTCAGATTTTATATAATTTTTTTGAATTTTAAATATTTCTTTCAAATTTTATATATTATTTTTGAATTTTATAATTTATATATTTTTTCAAATTATATATATATTTTTTCTAAAATATATATATATATTTTATATATTTTCGTAATATATATTTATATATTTTCGTAATATATATATATATATTGGGCATATGGGTAATTTCATACTTTATATATTACCCTAATATAATAAGTGAAACTTTAGGGCTACAGAAATTTACCCCCTTTTAAAATATATATCGAAGGGCAAATTAGTAATTTCACAATAAAACGTCAATAAATCTAACGACGTCTGTCAGAGGGGGTCCATGTGGGCATACTCAATATCTAGAGGGTCCGTGTGGAATTAAGATCTCTTTGAGAGGGTGTCGGTGGGAATAACCCTAGTATATATATATACACACCCTTCCCTCTCCACCACCACCAAGCCGCCACTGCCACCACCAAATATCTACACACATACACATATATATATATATACACACACATATACACCATTCCCTTTCCACCACCACCAACGCCATCACCCTTCACCCCAAATTGGGGCAAACGTCTTCCACCCCTAATTGCCCTAACTCCTGCTTTTGGAACAAAATACAAATTGGTTCTAAACACATATTTGTTTTTATTTTTTTGGAAAAAAATACAAATACAAATACAAAGACAAATACATATTTTTGTTTTCATCCAAAAAATAAATACAAAAACACTGATTTTTAAACGGGCTTAAATAACCACCCACTTGCTCTGTGTTTCCACCCTCTAGAGTTCCCATGTAAGGATATATATCACCTGTTAAATCCACAAAATCTACATATCTGTTATATTTAGTAATGATTAACACACAATGAATGAACAATGTGTTATAGTAGTACATGTTAGTAAATTATATAAATAGTAGGAACAAATTAACATTAAAAACATTAATTTAAGACATTGAAATTGAAATTGAATTTGAAGATATCTTATGTCCAAAAAATATAAATGTAATCTGAGCCTAAAAGCTTAATAAGTCAATGGGATCCATTTAAATCTCATTTTTTTTTTTTTATCTTTATTCGATGTGGGACATTTCTAACATTCTTCTCCCCATCCGGACCCGCACAACGCCCTCGTTCCCTGCCTATCCGATCTTGGATCCGGACTCCATCCCAAAGTGGGTGAATGAAGCGGGCACTTGGCGTGATACCAGATCACCAACTATAACGGGTAAATATTTCACAGATCAATCCAAAAACTTAAGTCAATGAATAGGACTATCCTCTACTTGTACTTGAAGAAAATGCTATAGTAGTTTATTTATTAATGCATTCATGTGTAATGTTTCATTTTCAAATTTGTCACACTCATTTTATTATAGTACACGCATACCATGAAAATGGGAAAGCGCTCAATGAAATATCTCAATAGAAAATGACATAATTACCCCATCGAAATATATTCTTGTTCCAACACACACCGTAAATGCTCAAATTTACACAACACAAAAGAATACCTTTACTAATTTTTTTATTTTTCTTATATACATTTTCTTAATGGGTTTGAAGCCCATTGAGGCAATAATGCCTTAATTACATCATCATTTTCATTTTCTAAAGAAATATACAAATACAATGAGTCTAATAAATGGGCTTACAGAAATCTTATAGGACCAGTAGCCTGATGGTCTTAAGCTTGGAAGGCTCTGGTAGGCTAACACAATTTCCACACTTACACACACCCTTATCCTATTCCAAAATGGCTACTCTCCTTTAGGCGGGTCACATTGCAATCGGATCAAGTCTGGGGTAACCCAAGTTTGAGTCTGATAAAAATTCTATTTAATTAAATTTGATTGAATCCGTAATTTCGTATTTATTGAATGCATAAGTTGATTTATAATTAATTGGATATTCGATTGGGAAACTATACAATTTTATTTTTTGTAAAAAAAGTTAGAATAAAAAGATTAGCACAACATGAGTACAGTAGATAGTAGGTATTTCATTTCTTACTAAAGAGAAAAACAAGAGAACGAAATAGGGTATGAAAAAGAAGAAATAATGATTGAGAGGAAATAAGAAAAAGTACTGATTAAAAACTTTTTGATAAATATATAAATCTTATATATTTTGCATTATATATATATACACTATAGGGCATACTTTGTGACACCCAATCTAACATATTTTAATTAAATGTTATATATTAATGGGTAAAGTGCATTAAACTCCTCTGGATTATTTTCTCTCTCTCAACTAATCCCCTGAACTATATTTTTTACATAAAACTCTTTAAACTATCCCAACTTTTACAATTCACTCCATTTCGTTATAACACCGTTGGTTAAATTAGGATAATTTGCACTTAGATCCCCTGAGATTTTGGTCAATTGCACTCGCCCCTGAAATTTTATTTTTTTTTGCAATGACACCCCCTGAAGGGGTGAAGACCCCATGAAATGACTTTGTGCCATTGCTTTAGTGTAAAAGACACGTTGGCTAAATTAATGGACCAAACAACCCTTGTGTCTTAATCTCAATTTGGAAAACTTTTCAAGTATTTTGGATATAATAATTTTTGAAATATTATCACATTTCTTTAAATTAATTTTTTTAAATTGTCATTTTTGTAATATAGGCCCTCAAAGTTATCATTTTTTAATTTTTTCCTAAAACTAATATTGTGACCTTTTACATTAAATAATAATAATACACTTTATTTATGATTATATATATTTTTTTGTATTTTAGAAGGTGATACATGTATAAAATATTTGTGAGCTCATATAATTTAATTTATTTTGTAAATAAATAATATAAAACTCCTACAATTTAAACAAGTAGTAATACATTTTAATTATAGTTTTTATTGTATTGTAAGAGGTGATAAATGTATAAAAATGTTATAAATGGTTTATAATTTATTATTCTTTGTATAAAATTATTTAAGCCCTTAGACTGTAAAATAATAACAAACTTTATTTATTGTAATTTTTTATATTTTTATAAAAATATGACAAATGGTTTATTATTTATTATTTTTTTTGTAAAATTAATTTAAGCCCTTACACTTTAAATAATGTCAAACTTTACTTATTATAATTTTTTATTTTGTAAAATGTGATAATGAATCGAAATATTAGACAGTCCTTGTGTTTTTATTAGTAGTATTTAGATAGATAGATAAATATACAGTTTTCTGTATTTTAAGTTATATTATTTTTCTTTGCTAAAATATATTTGTCTTATATCTTTACTTTATATCTTATGAAATATCCATTAGAGTTACATTTTAATTAATGTATATTAATTAATTAATTTTTTTTATAAAAAATATGAAAATATTTATAATCCCTTATCGTATATCTTTACTCTATATTTTTTGAAATATTCATTAGAGTTACACTTCAAGTAATGCATATTAATTAATTATTATTATTTTTTAAAAATATTGAAATATTTCCAACCCTTTTCTTTTACTCTATATCGTTTTGATATACTCCTTAGAGTTGCACTTCAACTAATACATATTAATTCATTAATTTTTATTTTGAAAAAAATATTTGAAAATATTCTCACCCCTTACATTGTAGAATAGCTGTTATAGATATATATACATTATAGGATTTTCATCTTGGGGCATGGAGGTAATTTCACCACCTAGATATTTGTCTCATGAAATAAGGGAGACAACACAAGGGCATTCCGGTCATTTCTCTCCTTCTAAGGTGTCATTGTAAGGAAAATGAAATCTCAAGGGACGAGTGCAATTGACCGAAAATTCAGGGGATCTGAGTTAAAATTATCCTAATTTAACTAACGGTGTTATAACGGAATGGAGTGAATTGTAAAAGTTGGAATATTTTAGAAAATTTTGTGTAAAAAGTGTAGTTCAGGGGGTTAGTTGAGAGAGAGAAAATAGTCCATGAGTTTAATGCACTTTATCCTATATTAATTGATAATTTTTCATCAGCGTCATGTAGTGGAGCCCACAAGTAATAAGTGGCAAACAAGATAAAAAAAAAAAATTTACAAAATTTTCAAATATGTAATAAAAATGATCTTTCTTCTAACATTTACCATTTACATTTATCCCATAGTTGTGCTATATATTTTCAATATCTAACTGAATTTTAACTCATACATTTTTTGCAACGTTGTAATAATAGTAAAGATAATGTTCATTTTACTCAAACAACTTAATTTTATCAAGAGGCGACTATCTTATTAATAGACAATCTCTATCTTATCTCTACACTTCGACTCTCTATCTTCACATCCTTCTAAAATCCTCCATCTCTAATGATGAACATAATTTTACACACTACTACAAATCTTTAAATTTTTTTACCTACCTACCTGACAAAACGTTATAGCGCAGGCGTGACAAGCAACTGACTAATAAAGCAAATCAATCCAAACCAGATTAAATTGTTCTCAAAGTAACAAATAGTTATATTTGTATATAGTAATAATAGTGAAATAAAAAGATAATAGTAACAAAAAGTCAATTTCAATTCCATATCTGAAAATATCATAGTTTACATTGGTCTTTTTTTTTTCTTTTTTTTTTTTTTTTATAATTTTTTCCTGGAGTAGCAATCATGTCCTAGTAATTAATTTTAGAAGGTGACAATAATTGTCTAATACATTACATTACTCCACTACAAATATAGGTTAATTAAATACCATGAGTTCAATTCCAAAGAAAATAGACAAGAATTAATTTTGTTTAATTCCAAACATCTGTCAATGAACCACTTCTAAGCATGAAGGGTGTCAATGGCTTGTGTGATGGGGAGGACTTGAATACCTCAACAAATGACTTGCATTTGGTGTTGTCTCCTTTGTTTTCCTCCAAGCATTTCTTCAAAGCCTCATCAACATCTTTAGTCCCAACTGACTCTTTCTTCTCCTTGTCCCCGCCGCGGCCACCACCACCACCACCACCACTACCGCCACCGCCGCCACCTACACCACCACTACTAGCATCGTCTCTCTTCTGACCATCTTCCATTTCTAGTTCTTCACAACCCACAAAGCCCAAGAATTTGCAATATTGCTCTCTTAACTCTTGCACCTGTAAAAAGATTAATCAGAGTTTTATAAAGAGAGAATTAGATATTTAAACAATTCCGCTTTTCGGCTGGTCAACTTAACTGTCTTCCCAACAGCCCCTGAGGTTTCAAAATTATTGCATTCACACCCCCTGAGTAGGCCCAACACCCTATGAAAGGTCTAAACTACCCCTGGTCAATTATAAAATTCTTTCAAATTATATTCTCTTTATTTTTACAAATTTTGAGGACGAATATACCCTCTAAACTGAAACCCTAAATCCTAAATTGAAAAAATGAAACCCTAAAACCTAAATTGAAAATTGAAACCTTAATTTGAAAACTATAAATTAAACCTCTCTAAACTGAAACCCTAAATTAAAAACCCTTTAACTTGAAACCCTGATTTGAAAACTCTAAATTAAATCACTCTAAACTCAAACCCTAAATTGAAAACCCTTTAAATGAAACCTTAATTTGAAAACTCTAAATTAAACCCCTCTAAACTCGAGATGAAGTAGGTGGAATGAGAGGTGGGAAAGAAAAAAATGAGATAGGGTTGATAAGTGCACAAAATAGAGTAATGTACCTAACATAATGTCCTCATATGTATATATTTTTATTTCATGCAGGGGTTGATTTGCAAAAGAAAAGAAAAAGAAAGCAAGAAGGATGAAAATGAAGAAAAAGAAAGAATTGGTGGGGGAGAATGTAATAAATGCATATATATATATATATATATATATATATATATATATATATATATGTGAAAGTGTATGTGAAGTGTGTATGTGTGTAAAAGAAAGAAAGAAAAAGTTAATATATATATATATATATATATATATATATATATATATATATATATGAGAGAGTTGGTGAGTTGGTGGGCCATATATATATATATATATATATATGAGAGAGTTGGTGAGTTGGTGGGCCAAGGTAAGAATTAAATATGAGAGAGAGAGGGTTGGTGAGAAGGTGGTTGGAGAGGAATTAATGATTCTGAAGTGGGTGGATGTGTATTAATGACACAATTGTCTATATATATCTTGACAATTCGGGAGTGAAATGGTGGAGGAGTGAAAGGAGTAGAGGAATGAGAGCTTAGAATATTTTTATACCATTTTCATATTTTGTGTAAGTTTTGCTCTATCAATGAAATTTTATTCTATTACCTTGTTTCATTTTTTCATCAACATGCTAGCTTAAAACTCTTCTCAAGGGGGTGATGAAGCCACCATGGGTAAGATATAAATAATTTTTATTTTATTTCGTATTGTTTAATTCTCGTCCCGGGAGTATTCATTTTATGAATCTCAATGAACAAAAACCTTATAATAGAGGTTGAACACTAAAAAATAGAAGGAGGATTTTCCGTGATTACCAATTAATGGAAATACGGGGAATGCCTACTACTATTTACATTTTATTTAAACCAAAACATTAGAGGGAGGATTCTTCGTGATTACCAATTAATGGAAATACGGGGAATGCCTACCAATATCTATGTTTATGTTTAATAGGTTGGAGGAGAATTTGCAATAGAAATATATAATATTATTTGTATAGACCCGGGTGGTGGATTCTTTTCCCTTGAGATTTTTTCCACCATTTGATAATTTTATCTAGTTATTTTAGTTTACTATTATAAAAAAAAATTCAAGAATTGTTTTAGTGATTTCTTTGTATCTCGAAGAGTAAAGTTTTGGATCTTTGTCTCAAAACGAGTTCCAAGTTGAGAGTGGTTCGACCCTACTTCTGACTATACTATTTTAAGTAAAGGATTAGTAGGTATAAATTCTTGTTGATCGGGGTGTGGAGAAACAACGACATAATATCATCAAATCTCAACCCGTCAAATGGCGTCGTTGCCGCTTCAACACTAAGAATTCGGAATCAAAGCTCCTCCACTCTAATTCTTCGGGAACCCACCCGACCTTTCTATCCCTCTCTTTCTTTATTATTATTTTGTTTTCTCTCTATTTTGTGACATTCTGTTAGTTTATTCCAAAAAAAAAAAAAAAAAAATTCCAGCAGCCTGTGTCACATTTTCTTTACTTTTCTTTGCAAATTATTTTTGTTTCCCTACTCTTTTTCAAAATAACCAAACCCACCCGCACTTTCTATTTATATTTTTTTATTATTATTATTTTTTATTTTGTTAATTTTGAAAAAAAAAAAAAAAAAAAAAAAAAAAAAAAAAAGGAATCGTCTGGTAGAAATTTTTTTTTTTTTTTTCCATTCCAGTAGCTTTTCTGATACATTTTACTTTTGGCTTTGTTTCTCTGTTAACTGTGTCAGAGCAAGTTTTTGAATATATATATATCTATATATCTATCATCAGACTTTTGAAATGTGTGGCAGTATCTATTTATTTATTTGTATAATATAAAATGTAGACATCTTTGATAAAAAAAGTAGCTTTTCATATATATAGGTCTGTAATAGGCTTTGAAAAACATAATAAAAAAATAAAAAATAAAAACTACAGGATGACACTCAAACTTTGATTTGTTTAGTGATATCAATTATTGATTTGCTAACTACATTCAATTATTGTGTCCCTGGAACATTTCGGTCACCCACCATCTTTGTCTATATATTTTATGTACATATAAAAAAAAATAAAAAAATAAAAAAAAAGTTGACACATAAGTCAAACCGTAGCACTAAAGTGTGTTTGTGCAAGTAGTGGAACAACTTTGTTTTGTAGTAGTCCAACTTTAACAACCATATAAATAATAATAAAAAAAATAATAATAATAAAAAAAAAAAAACTAAAAAATTGAAAAATTGAAAATAGATTAGTTTAATTATTATTATTTTTATTCACTCAATTTTATTTTCATTTTTTTTTTATTTCCTTACTTGTTTATTTTTGTTTTTGTTTTTATTTTTGCAGGAGTTCTTGTACCGGTTCGTCAGCCAGGTTCCATTTTTCTAACACTCTTGTTATTTTATTTTTTATTTTTTATTTTTTTATTTTTTCCCCTTAGATTAGATGAACTTTGCATGCGACCTTTAGGGTAGAATAACATTAGACGTTACCCTAGGCTCCCGTTATTTGTATTTAGCTTATTTTCATATACATATAGGTATTAAAAATAAAAATAAAAATAAAAGATTTTTTTTTTTATTTCTTTCTTATTTGTTTTATTCTTGTATTACTTGTGCATATTTTAATTAGCATTTTGCATAAGATACTTAAGGGCAAAAATTCCCACAAGATACGGTCGGGATTTCATCACCCGTCTCCGTGGCCCACAAATCACAAAAATTCCTTGCATTTGTTAAACCATGAGCCGGATTTGATTAAAATTCATTAGCAATCAACCACTTTAGGGTTACGAGCTCATAGGCCATCTAGGAAGGAAGCGGTTGGTAGTCACTCCAGTTAGTCATTATCAAATTGATAAACGGTAGGACAGTTCTGTCTAGGAAAGTGAGGTTGACTCGGCATTAAGCAGGCCACGTGCCTCGCCACACTTTCCTGGGAACTACTCCGTTGTTAGTTTGATGATTCTTAACTGGTAATCTATGGACTTAATCTGGAATAGAGTAGGAGCTGTCTAATTAGGAGAGAATTAATTTGGACATCATCCTATTAATTCTCTACAATATTAGATTTAAAAATTCACCACCTTTGAATTTAAGCTCAAGATAACAAATCCAAAATTTTTGTGTGATTGTCCCTCATTTAGCCCTTTTAGGTTTCTTTTTGTTTATGCCCCAGTGGTTGCGAGTTAACAAGCGTCTAGTTAGGTTTCCTAGTGATCTGTCACTCATTGATTTAGAAGAAAAATCAATTCCCTTGTTACATCTGTCAACCACCAATAATTCATCAATGGCTGCACCAAGAACTTTTAATGACTATTTTGCCCCAATCACAGCCAACCCACCCAATTGCATAGTTCTACCTGAGAATGATGCACCCCAGTTTGAGATTAGACCTGCCACAATCAATATGTTGCCAAAATTCCATGGACTCGAAAGTGAACAACCCTATATCCATTTAGGGAAGTTTTTGACAATATGCAACACATTCAAAAATCAAAATTTGAATGAAGAGGGTGTCGAACTGCGTCTTTTTCCCCTATCCTTAGAAGATAAAGTTGCTTCATGGCTAAACTCCATTCCACCCAACTCCATTAGATCATGGGATGAACTTGCAAGAAAATTCATGAGTAAGTTTTATCCCATGCAAAAGACCGAATCAATGAGAGATGTCATTAGTACTTTTAGAGGGAAAATTGAGGAACAATTCCACCAAACTTGGGACCGATTTCATGACTTGCTCCTCAAATGCCCACATCATGGCTTTGATAAAGCACAGTTAGTCCATTTCTTTTATAAGGGACTTTCACCTATGAACCGAACCATGATTGAGTCAATGCACCAAGGAAAGTTCAATGCCCAAACCCCTGACCAAGCCTATATATTTTTGGAGGAACTAGCTGAAAATGCCCAAAATTGGAATTGGAACCAAAGTGAGAATGATTTTTCTAGGAATGATCAAATGAATAAAAAACCTGGTTTTTATGAGATCAAACCTGAAAATGAGTTAAAGTCTGTGATGCAAAGTCTTGCTGATGGAGTGAAAGACTTAAGCAAAAAGTTTGATGCATTTGCCCTAATATCCACACCTGCACAATGCAATGTTTGTTCTGGTTTATCTCATCCCACAGAGGAATGTCCGGTCTATTGTACATCTGAACCTTCGGATGCGCAAGTTTGTGCTTTCAATACCTTCAGGAGACCATTGCCTAACACATTTAGCCAAAGTTACCATCCTGATACTAGAAACCACCCTAATTTTTCATGGAGGCAAAATTTACCTCCACAAAACTTAGGTGGTCCATCCGGTTTTCAAGGTAACTCCAATAGGCCACCTCCACCTCAAGGACAAATCATTCCTCAAACTCAATTCCCCAGGAATAACCAGTTCAATCCAAACCGAGATTTAGCAGTTGATCCCATGAACAACTATGTTGCTCATGTCCCACCGGTCCATAATACTTCCAATTATGAGGACACTTTGAAAATGCTTGCCCTTAATCTTGATCAATCCAATAAGCATTCCAATCAGAGATTCCAAAAGTTAGAAAATAACTTTGATCTCTTGACTCAAAATCAACTGCAATTTCAGCAGTCTCTCCAAAATCAGTTGAGTCAACTCACTGCAGCTCTGTCTGAAAGACAAAGGGGTACATTATCGAGCCAACCCGAAATCAATCCAAAAGGGAAAGGAGTTAATCACATAGGGACCACTTCTAATTCTGACCACTCAAATGACCATGTCAATTCTATCACTACCTTGAGGTCAGGAAAGAAAATTGATAATAAGGTTGAGCCACCCATCAGTCATGAAAATGAACAATCCAAATCTCTTCGACCCAATTCCCCAAAATCCAAAAAGGATCAAGATCCTGAGCTTGATGAGGTTATTCCTAAGCCGGTTGTTCCACGTGCACCTTTTCCCTCTAGACTAGTCAACAATAAGAAGGATTCTCAATACAGTGAAATCTTAGAGATTTTTCAAAATCTCCAGATTAACATTCCATTTCTCACTGCTATTAAACAAATTCCTTCTTATGCAAAATTCATTAAAGACTTAGTCAAGAGGAAAACCAATATTCCTAAGGAAGCCTTCATGGCCCAACATTGTTCCTCTTTCCTACAAAACCAAGCTGTGGTTAAACACAAAGCACCTGGTAGTCCCACTATCACTTGTAGGATAGGAGAAAATTTTGAAGGCCAGACTTTATTGGATCTTGGTGCCAGTGTCAATGTGCTACCGTATTCAGTCTACTTGGATTTAGGATTGACTGATTTGAAGAAAACTGACGTTAGAATTCAGTTAGCTGACCGATCCATAAAAATTCCAAGGGGTATCATTGAGGATGTGATAGTCAAAGTTAATGATTTTTATTACCCCGTAGACTTCATTGTGCTAGACACTCAGCCCACTCAAGGGAAGCAAATTCCAATAATTTTAGGTCGACCATTTTTAGCCACAGCCAATGCTTTGATCAATTGTAGAAATGGTAGCATGACTTTGACCTTTGGGAACATGAAAGTGGAAGTCAATGTGTTTGATTTGATGAAACAACCCATTGAATCAGAATCTGTTGAGGAAGTTTGTCTTATTGATTCATTGACCACCCACACCTTTAACCACTTTTATCCTGATGATCCATTTCAGCAGTGTTTAGCCCATTTTGGTGATAGTTTTGATGAGGCTAATTATATTAGCCAAATCAATGATTTGCTAAACTCTGCCCCACCTTTTGAAGCCCCTAAGTATAAATCCAAATTTGAATCATTGTCCTTACCGGTTACAACTGAATCTGAACATGCAAAGAAACCACCTAAGATAGAATTAAAGCCTTTACCCGAGACTTTAAAATATTCGTATCTTGGTGAATTTGAGACTTTTCCAGTGGTAATATCTTCTGAGTTAACTGAGCAACAAGAGTCCCAATTACTTGAGGTTCTTAAGACAAATAGGGAAGTCATAGCATGGTCCATTGATGATATCAAAGGCATTAGTCCTCTAGTGGTGCAACATCGCATTCACTTAGAAGATAATGCGAAAACCTGTAGGCAACCTCAAAGGAGACTTAACCCCAATATGAAGGAAGTTGTCCGCGGAGAAGTTATCAAACTTCTTGACGCTGATATCATCTACCCGATTTCTGATAGTCAGTGGGTGAGCCCAATCCAGGTCGTTCCAAAAAAGTCTGGCATCACTGTTGTGTCCAATGCCCACAATGAGCTAGTTCCTACTCGCATTCAAACTGGATGGCGAGTTTGCATAGACTACAGGAAACTGAATAGTGTGACTCGGAAAGACCATTTTCTACTTCCCTTCATCGACCAAATGTTAGAGAGATTAGCTGGTCAGGCCTTCTATTGCTTTTTAGATGGCTATTCTGGTTACAATCAAATTCCTGTTCACCCAGATGACCAAGACAAGACAACTTTCACCTGTCCATTCGGTACATTCGATTATCGTCGTATGCCATTCGGCTTGTGTAATGCCCCAGCTACATTTCAGCGGTGTATGATGAGTATATTTAGTGACATGGTTGAAAAGTTTTTAGAAATCTTCATGGATGACTTCTCTGTCTTTGGATCATCATTTGAGCAATGTCTGGACCATCTTTCTCTCGTACTTCAACGTTGTCGTGACACTAACTTGGTACTTAACTGGGAAAAGTGTCATTTCATGGTTACAAAGGGAATTGTCCTAGGTCATAATATCTCTAGTGCAGGAATTGAGGTCGACAAAGCCAAAATTGATCTAATCTCCAATCTACCTATCCCTAAATCTGTTCGAGATATTAGAGCATTCCTAGGTCATGCCGGTTTCTACAGGCGCTTCATCAAAGATATCAGTAAGATAGCTAGACCTTTGACCCATCTTCTCGCTAAAGATGCCCAATTTGAGTTTATTGATGCATGTAAGTCCGCCTTTGAGCACTTAAAGTCCACACTCACTACTGCACCTATCATTCGCTCACCTGATTGGACCTTACCTTTTGAAATTATGTGTGATGCGTCTGATTATGCAGTAGGTGCTGTTTTAGGCCAGAAAGTGGATAGAGCACGACATGTCATATACTATGCTAGCAAAACTTTAAATGATGCCCAAATCAACTACTCAACCACTGAGAAAGAGTTGCTAGCCGTCGTGTTCTCCTTTGAGAAGTTTCGATCTTATTTGATTGGATCTAAGGTCATCATCTATACAGATCATGCAGCGTTAAGACATCTTTTGTCCAAATCTGATGCAAAACCTCGGTTGATACGCTGGATCTTACTCCTTCAAGAGTTTGACCTTGAGATTCGAGACAAGAAAGGTTCTGAGAATGTAGTCGCTGATCATTTGTCCCTTCTTGTTATTGAATCCACTAGTGACTCCATTCCAATCTCTGATTATTTTCCTGATGAACAATTATTTGAGATATCTCATGCACCATGGTATGTTGATATTGTCAATTATATTGTGATTGGTCAAATTCCTTCCAACTGGTCCAAGCAAGAGAAAGATAAGTTTTTGGCCAAGGCTAAGGAATATTTTTGGGATGACCCCTACTTGTTTAAATATTGTCCAGATCAGATCATTCGTAGGTGTGTTCCTGAGGTAGACCAAGAGTCTGTCATTTCCTTCTGTCATGACCAAGCATGTGGTGGCCATTTCAGTTCCAAACGAACTACTGCCAAAATCTTGCAATCAGGATTCTATTGGCCAACCCTTTTCAAAGACACACACACATATTGTCTAGCTTGTCATCGATGTCAATTGCTCGGTAAGATAACCAAAAGAAATGAATGGCCTCAACAATCAATTCTCGTCGTTGAAATCTTTGACGTCTGGGGTATTGATTTCATGGGACCATTTCCATCCTCGTTTGGCAATCTCTACATCCTTCTAGCAGTTGATTATGTGTCCAAATGGGTAGAAGCTTTAGCCACCAAAACAGCTGACCATAGACTTGTCGTGCAATTTTTCAAAAACCAGATTTTGCCTCGATTTGGAACACCTCGAGCCATAATCAGTGACAATGGTTCACATTTTTGCAATAAAGTCTTTAGCAACCTGTTGTCCAAATATGGAATCAACCATAAAGTGGCCCTATCATATCATCCTCAAACCAATGGTCAAGTTGAGGTATCCAATAGGGAGATTAAGCAGATTTTAGAAAAAACTGTTAACCCCACAAGGAAGGATTGGAGTCTTCGACTCCAGGATGCGTTATGGGCATACCGAACTGCTTACAAGACCCTTATAGGAATGTCCCCATATCGATTGGTCTATGGCAAAACCTGTCACTTGCCTGTTAAACTCGAACACCGTGCTTATTGGGTTATCAAGGCCATGAACTTTGACTATGATAAAGCCGGTCAACGTAGGACCCTTCAACTTGATGAGTTAGAAGAAATTAGAAATGATGCCTATGAGAGTTCAAGACTTTATAAAGCTAAGACTAAAATGGAACATGACAAACACATTCTAAAACAGGAGTTTTTCATAGGACAAAAGGTTCTTTTGTATAACTCCCGTCTTCAATTGTTTCCTGGGAAGTTAAAGTCACGTTGGTCAGGCCCGTATTATGTCCATCACATTTCTAGTCATGGTGTCATTGAGTTACAAGACCCTAAGACTGGACAGTTGTTTAAAGTCAATGCTCATCGCCTCAAGCCTTTCCTAGAACTTGAAGCTTCTGAAACTGAGGAAATTCTCCTCATTGATCCGATTTATTCGGACTGATCCATTTAGGGGTAGCACCTCCCTTACGTCTGGCTGATGACGTTAAACTTAGCGCTCCTGGGAGGCAGCCCAGTTTGTCGTGTAAATATTTTCTACAAAATTTCTTTCTCACTCTATTTGGGTATGTTTCGATTTTTTTTGGGGGTAAAGTCTGTCATAATATTTCCAATCACTTGACTTTTCTTTTGCCAAGAATCTTTGCAGGGACTCTACTCCTTACCTCCACCTCAATTGCGGTAATTTGTTCCAATTTGTCTCTTAGATGTATTTTCACACACTAGGGACAGTGTTATTTTTGTTTGGGGGTGGATATCTATTTAATCAAATAGAGTTTCAAAAAAATAAAAAAAATAAAAAAAAAAATAAAATAAAATAAAAAAATCTTTGTTTTTATGCATAAGTGTTTTACATTATAAGTTGATTAAGTTTGTGTTTATGATGTATCAGTAGTATGTGATGCGATATTCCCGCTCATGAGAGTAATGATTAGATTGAGTTAGTGAAGTGATGTGGTTTTACATAGGTAATTAGTGAAATTGAAACCGAAAAGGACAACTTTGACCTATAAGCACATGCACACATTCACTATGGGAAAAACAGTTGATCTTTGACTATGCAGTTGAAAAAATAGCTTTGCCGATATAAAAGGGGAGATAGAATGGAGAAAATTTAAAAATTTATTTTGAAAGAAATGCAAAAAGTAGTTCTTCGATCTGAGTAACCGGGCCTTGGTATCACCAATATCACTGCTCGCGTAAAAAGGGGAGAAAACTAATGAGCATAAATCCTATGGAAGAAGCTTGGGCCCAGTTGGTCGGGACTAAAAATCCTCGCTGGAAAGTCCGGAGCTTAGAAAGATAAAAAAGGGATATAAGTGGAATGATGGAAAAATAAATTTTTATGAAAAATGGCAAAGTTTGATCAATGAAGTAGAAGAAGAGAAATTGACATACCATAGTAGAATGTTCACAAAAACACGGAAGGTTGTCTAGATTGGGCGTAGAGAGTAACGAAGTTATTTACTTTAGTGGGGACTGTTCATATCATAAACTTGAGATAGTTATTCTTCGGTAGTGATTGGGAGTATTTGCATTCATATTATCTTATATATTGTATCATGGCTTAATTAATGAGTGTGTGAATGCATGAATGCGTGAAAATGAAGACTAAAGAAGTTTGTGGGTATCTTCACTGTAAACCCTCACGAGGCTATTGCTCGTCCACTAGGGTAACCTAGGGGTTTAAGGCCTTATTGCATACGGTAAATGCAATCGAATGCAGCCTGCGAAAGTGGCACATCTTTAGTTAAACTTCAATAATATATCATTTTTGTGAACTTATCTATTTTTTCCTTATTTGCTAGAGGACTAGCAAAAGCTTGTTTGGGGGTAATTTGATAAGTGCACAAAATAGAGTAATTTACCTAACATAATGTCCTCATATGTATATATTTTTATTTCATGCAGGGGTTGATTTGCAAAAGAAAAGAAAAAGAAAGCAAGAAGGATGAAAATGAAGAAAAAGAAAGAATTGGTGGGGGAGAATGTAATAAATGCACATATATATATATATATATATATATGTGAAAGTGTATGTGAAGTGTGTATGTGTGTAAAAGAAAGAAAGAAAAAGTTAATATATATATATATATATATATATATATATATATATATATATATGAGAGAGTTGGTGAGTTGGTGGGCCAAGGTAAGAATTAAATATGAGAGAGAGAGGGTTGGTGAGAAGGTGGTTGGAGAGGAATTAATGATTCTGAAGTGGGTGGATGTGTATTAATGACACAATTGTCTATATATATCTTGACAATTCGGGAGTGAAAGGGTGGAGGAGTGAAAGGAGTAGAGGAATGAGAGCTTAGAATATTTTTATACCATTTTCATATTTTGTGTAAGTTTTGCTCTATCAATGAAATTTTATTCTATTACCTTGTTTCATTTTTTCATCAACATGCTAGCTTAAAACTCTTCTCAAGGGGGTGATGAAGCCACCATGGGTAAGATATAAATAATTTTTATTTTATTTCGTATCGTTTAATTCTCGTCCCGGGAGTATTCATTTTATGAATCTCAATGAACAAAAAAACCTTATAATAGAGGTTGAACACTAAAAAATAGAAGGAGGATTTTCCGTGATTACCAATTAATGGAAATACGGGGAATGCCTACTACTATTTACATTTTATTTAAACCAAAACATTAGAGGGAGGATTCTTCGTGATTACCAATTAATGGAAATACGGGGAATGCATACCAATATCTATGTTTATGTTTAATAGGTTGGAGGAGAATTTGCAATAGAAATATATAATATTATTTGTATAGACCCGGGTGGTGGATTCTTTTCCCTTGAGATTTTTTCCACCATTTGATAATTTTATCTAGTTATTTTAGTTTACTATTATAAAAAAAATTCAAGAATTGTTTTAGTGATTTCTTTGTATCTCGAAGAGTAAAGTTTTGGATCTTTGTCTCAAAACGAGTTCCAAGTTGAGAGTGGTTCGACCCTACTTCTGACTATACTATTTTAAGTAAATGATTAGTAGGTATAAATTCTTGTTGATCGGGGTGTGGAGAAACAACGACATAATATCATCAAATCTCAACCCGTCAAGGGTCATTTTCGTCATTTTGCATAACTGATTATTCTAGTATTTTAATTAAGGGCATTCTTGTTTTTTCATGGCTCAGGGGTGTGAGTATCAAAAAAAGTGTTGACTGGCCAAATAGTGGAATTAATTAATATCTCAGGGGGTGTTAGTGCAAATTACACTTTAAATAACAAATACCATTCAAAAGTTTTCGATAAAACCTTAGTACCCCCTTTGTTCCAAAATAAGTGTCCACATTTGACTTTTTAAAAAAAATTGAAATATTTTGTGTTTACAATTTTGTCATTTGAAAATGTAGTATAATTTTAGTTTTTAGTGGGACCCAATATTTTTTCAAGTTAATGAGGAAGGATGAGTTGAGAAAATATAATATTATATTGTATTAGGATTTGAAGCTGTATATATTTTGGGATAGATAAAGTTATGAAAGTGAACACTTATTTTGGAAAGTTATGAAAATTGACATTTATTTTGGGACGGAGGAAGTATAACATATGTGAAGTGTGATTTTATATATACATATATAGGAAAATATTACACACGCCGAATTTATTAATAATATAAGGGTTAATTTCAAGAAACCCCCCTATACTATCCAGTTTAATCAACTAACCCCCATTGTGTCCACTTTGCCCCATATACTATTCAATTTCATCATTATGCCCCCTCACCTCACATTTTGAGTCAAAATGTCTAAACTACCCTCAATAGTATAAAGAGGTTTAGTGAAATCAACCATTTAAAAAAAATTATTTTTCGAAAATCAATTATATTTTTCACAAAAATTATAAATTCAAAAATATATATATATATTTTTCACAAAAAAATTATTTTTCGGAGGGAGTATATTATTTCGGAAAAAATAATATATATTTTTTGCAAAAAAATTATTTTTCGAAAAAAATCATATTTTGGAATATAATAGTATATATTTTTTGCAGAAAAATTATTTTTCGGAAAAGATCATATTTTGGAACATAATAGTATATATTTTTCGGAAAAGATCATATTTTGGAACATAATATATATTTTTCGCAAAAAAAGTATTTTTCGGAAAAAAATTCATACTTTGGAATATAATAAATACTTTTTCGCAAAAAAAAATATTTTTCAGAAACAAATCATGTTTTGGAACATAATATATAGTTTTCGAAAAAAATCATATTTTGGGACATAATACATATTTTTTCGGAAAAAAAATCATATTTTGGAACATAATATATATTTTTCTAAAAAAATTATTTTTCGGAAAAAAATCATATTTTGGAACATAATATATATTTTTCTAAAAAATTTATTTTTCGGAAAAAAATCATTTTTTGGAACATAATATATATTTTTCGCAAAAAAATTATTTTTCGGAAAAAATTCATATTTTGGAATATAGTATATACTTTTTAGCAAAAAAAAATATTTTTCGCAAAAAAAATTATATTTTGGAATATAATATATAATTTTTGAAAAAAAATCATATTTTGGAACATAATATATATTTTTCAAAAAAAATTATTTTTCGGAAAAAAATCATATTTTGGAACATAATATATATTTTTCTAAAAAAATTCATATTTTAGAACATAATATATACTTTTTCGCAAAAAAAATCATATTTTGGAATATAATATATATTTTTCGCAAAAAAATTATTTTTTGAAACATAATATATATTTTTCTGAAAAAATCATTTTTTCCGAAATATATATATATATTGAAATTTATAGTTTTTACGAAAAATAATTTTTTTAAGGGTTGATTTTACTAAATTCTCTTATACTATTAAGGGAGGGTAGTTTAAATATTTTGACTCAAAATATGAGGAGAATGGAGTATAATGACAAAATAGAATAATATAGAGGACAAAGTTAATATAATAAAAATTAGTTGATTAAATTGAATACCATATTATTTCTTGAACTAGTGGGTAATTTCATTTCAATAAAGTGGTACTTACAATCACCAAATATTAGGTGGTACAAAGCGAGTTAAAAGGGGTTAACCGTTGGATATTTGAGCGGGGATTTGGCCTCGACCGTCCGATTCGATTTAGCACTGTCATCTTTTCTAGGGAGTGAAAATTGGTGGGGAAAACGGTTTAAAAGTGGGACCCAAATTGATTTGACGAAGTGTGATTCGTCTAGTTGAATGATTTATTTTAGGGTTATTTACAATGAGGCCCTCTGAACTTTCAGTCAATTCCATGTAAAGAGCGGTCAATACGTTTTCAGTCCATCAACCCCCTCAACTTTCACTTTCCTTGCAGTGACACCCCCTGAAGGGGTGAAAAGTCCAGAAAGTCATTGACTTATATCACTTATTACATATGAGCTTTATGTTTATTGTGAAGTTACGCAAATACCCTCAATCCTAAACACTTCACCCGCCCTCTCTCTTTCTCTTTCGCTCTCTAGAAACCTCTCACACCCTTTCATTTGCTCTGTCTCTGTCTCTCTCTCTGTAGTGATTTGTTCATCTCTCACATACAAACACCCAACCTCTCCTCTTGATCTCCATCAAACAAAAACCTAATCCTAATTTCGTGGTCTTTGTCCATAAACTCCATAGATTCTAGGGTTTATATGTGTTCGAATCACTTAAAACACTAAAAACATGGTTCGCATCTTATCTTGAAACTTCCTATTTCGTTGTTATGTTGATGGGTTTTCACAGATTTGAGTTCGATTCCATGATTTGGGGATGGGTCTGATCACATCCAAAAATGTTCTGGGTTCGATCTAATCTCTAAGTGTAAGTACTCAACTATTTCTATTGATTTCGCTAAAATTTTCAAGCTTTGTTTGGTACAAAACCCTAATATTTTGTTGTTTGTTTTGTTGGTAGATCTAATCTCGATTTGTTCTTGGATTTTTGATATTTTCGTGCTTCCGACGCTTGGAGTTTCGCTGATTTTGGTACGAAACTTCTAACACCTTTAATATATGTATCAATAGGGTCTGTATATGTGGTTGCATGTGTTGGGTTTCTGAAAATTGGGGCTTTCTTTTTGGGTTTCCCTGTGTTAAAATTGTGTTGAATCTAGCCTTGCATGTGTTGGTTTCAATTTAAAATAATTTTAGTGTTTTTTCTTTGTTAAAACTATGTTGAATCTTGCCTTTGTGGATTGAACTGGCCAATTTAGCCCATACATTATCTTAATTCTGACCTTAATCAAACCTTAAAAACACTGGAGTAATGTTAATTAACAAAATAAAGTGGATTGAACTAGCCAATTTAGCACATACACTGTTTACATAGATATACCTTTATATCATTAATGAATATAGAGTAAAACATCAATGTCTCTGTTACATTTGGTTTGATAAAATGTTATTGTTCAAGTTGTTAGAGAGCATGTAGTCTGCATAATGACTAGTAGGTGGGTTTGATCATTCAATGAATATACACATTCAACACACACTTAGGGATGACAAAATGGTCCGACCCAGCCCAACCCAATTGGGGCGGGTTTGGTAAACTTATAAACGGATTTGGGACGGGTTTGATATCCAAAATTAAAACCCAAAATGGGTTTGGGCTGGGTTTGGGTTTTCTGGAAAATCCGTTGGTAACTCGACCCCGACCCGTTTACGATTTTAATTTTAATTATATATATATATATATATATATGTGTGTGTGTGTGTGTGTGTGTGTGTCTTTATCTATATATAACTCATTAATCTGATTCTTGGTGCTGACATCTATATATATTTTTTTTTGCAAGAATTTCAGTCAATATGCGTATATATACATTTGTTTGTCTAAATATGTGGGATATTTGATTTATAACGTAAAGCAAAATATATGCCTAGAATAAGAGAGAGATACTTGGTTTATAACTTAATTTGTCATTAAACGCATTATAACTTAATTTGTCATCAAATAATTTAGTAAATCAACTGTGCTTCTAATTTATTATAAATAATTTAGTACAACCGATGGTAACTCGATGAAACCCATTTATACCGACAAGGTGGTAATGGTATTAGCCGAACCCGTTCCAAACCCGACCCGTTGCCATCCCTACACACACTTGTGCTATAAATATCAGTAAAAAAAGGAGCTGCACACTTGACATAATTATAATACAAACAGTGTAGTGGTTTCAATTTAGAATAATTTTAATGTTTTTCCTTTGTTTAAGTTGTGTTGAATCTGGCCTTGCAGTTGTTGGTTTTAAATTTGAATTTATTTTGTATTTTCCTTTGTGATTTTGGGGATTTATCAAATTAGGGTTTAGCCAATCTTGAACCGATCTTACCTGGGATCGCAAATCTCAAGTTTGTCTTGAGCAATACCCAAATTGGCGAAGAATATGGCCCATAGGTTCCCTTTATTGGAACTATGTTTCTGGATCGAAAGAGTTTTATCAATTCCAACAATTTTTTCTTTTTGGGTGGAAACTTGCTTGAATTGAATTCTTTCGATTTATATTATTTTTTCAAAAGGAAAAAAAGAAAGATGCTAAAACATAATAGTTTTTGGTTAATTTAGGGTTTCGAAATAGCTCCCACATCTATCAACAAAATTTTTTTGGTTAATTTTTCATTAAAACTGTATTTTTTTTTGGCTTGCATGCTCTGTTCTTATGAAAAATATATTTTTTGTTTTTTTTGCTAATATAGTGATAATTGGGAGTTTCTGAAATAGCTCCCACATCTACCAATGTTTTTGCATTTATGAAAATTGGTGATGTTTTTGGTGTTTAGAGTGTATTTGTACTCCAATGATGAAAAATAGGGAGCTTCTGTATTATGTATATATATATATATATATATATATATATATTGGCTTGCATGCTCTGTTCTTATGAAAATTGGTAATGTAGGGGTGTATCCCTAATTCCTAAATTCTAAATTACCAAGGAAAATGACCATCCAATTAAAACATATTAACCAATGTATATATTAGTACATTAAACTGTTTGATTTTTTTTTTCCTTTCATACATTTTTGTAGTTTTGTAATGTTTATGTGAATCATTTTATTTGTAGGTTTCAACTGGGCAAGATGGCTCCAGTTCTCCTTGGGCACAATGATTTTGAAATGATTTGTGTGTGTATGTATGTTGGAATGGAATTATGGATGTATGTTGGAATGTATATATAGGCATTTTTTAGTTCTAACTGTTGGAATTAATTTCTAGTTGTTTTATATTTTCTGCAAAAACAAAAATTACAGTTTAATGTTTGGACACTGTTCATTAATTTAGGTTGCAAAGTTTCTAATCACTGTACATTGGCGCCAATTCCTAGCAACAAATAGGGGTAAATTGGTTATCAAAATTAACCAAACTCACTTTAATAATGAACAAAGGGTACAAGAGTAATTTCAAGTATCAAAAACTCCTCCAGGGGTGTCATTGCAAGAAAAATCAAAGTTCAAGGGGCAAGTGGACTACACTCGCATTGATCACTTTCTGAGTGGCATTGACCAAAAGTTTGGAGGATCTCAGTGCAAATAACCCTTGATTTTATTGGGAGCTTGGCAAAGGTCAACTCTGTCAGCTTAAAAACAGGAAACGTAAAGAATGTGAAATTTAAAAATACATATTTTTCATGGACAGAGAAAAACTATTGCAGAGTTTCTTTATATATCAAAGAAGGATTTAAGACAGATTTTTTTGTGATATATAAATTTAATTTATTCGATTGTTGGCATTTTCAACATTTTTCACTTCAGAAGATGACTGTATATAGGTTGTTATTTATTCATACAGTTTGGAACACATTTGTTTTGGGTCTCAAGTCGTAATTGGAATGACTAGAGGCGCAGATACGGGTCATGACAAATTACAAAAATACCCTTTGATCCAATGCATTGTTCCAGTATTATTCATTACATGTAATTTTTAGGGTAATTTACAGAAAACCCCTGAGATTTCACAATTTAATTATCAAATCCCCTTGCTATTCGCCAAATTCCCCGACATTTCAGATTTTAATCAAATAGCCTCTCCAGTCAATTTTTAGGTCAAAATGACTTAAATGCCCCTCACATAAATTACAGTTTCACCCCTCTTTTTTGGACATATTATAATTTCCCCCTCTTGTTTGGATAATTACACTTTCCCTCCTATAAAAAATATATATATATAAAATTCAAAAAAAATATTTTAAATTTGAACAAATATATAAAATTTGAAAAAAATATATATAATTCGAAACAAATATATAAAATGAAAAAATATATATAAAATTTGGAAAATATATATAAATTCAAAAATAATTATATATAATTCGAAACAAATATATAAAATTCATAAATAATATATTAAATTTCGAAAACACATAATTTTTTTTGAAAAAATATTAAATTTCAAAAAAAAAAAATTTGAAAAAATATATAAAATTGGAAAAATATATATATAAACTTTGAAAATAATATATAAATTTACCCCCAAAAAAAATAGAAAGAAAAGAAAAAGAAAATGATGATGCTAGTATCCAAGAAGAGACAAACACTTTTACCTCATTTTCCTCAATAGAAAGGAAAGAAATAGAAACACAGGTACACCACTTCTTCTTGTCCAACTTTCGCACTTTTACCTCATTTTCCTTTAATTTTTTGTCCATTTAAAACAATACAATCAAAAATAAAGATTTAAGTACATAACATGACATGGGTCCTCATTCAACCTCACCGCTTGGTCCAAACCATACGCCCTGTCACGTGCCACTCATGTGGTGACATAAAAAAATAAAATTCATTTTTTGAAATATATATATTTTCTGAATTATATATATATTTTTTCAAATTTTATATATTTGTTTTGAATTTTATATTTGTTTTGAAATTTATATATTTGTTCAAATTTTAATATATATTTTCAAATTTTAATATATTATTTATGGATTTTATATATATTTTTAGAATTTATATATTTGTTTCGAATTATATATATATTTTTAATTTATATATTTTTTCCGAATTTTATATAGTTTTTCTAATTTTATATATTTTTTTCAAATTTTATATATTTGTTTTGAATTTATATATATTTCAAAATTTATATATTTTTTCGAATTTTATATATATATTTCAAAATTTAAAATAGTGTTTATGAATTTTATATGTATATTTCAAAATTTATATATTTGTTTTGAATTATATATATATATTTTTGAATTTAAATATATTTTTTGAATTGTTTATATATATATTTTTATAGATGGGGGAAAGTGTAATTATCCAAACAAGATGGAGGAAAGTGTAATATGTCCAAACAAGAGGGGTGAAACTGTAATTTATGTGAGGGGCATTTAAGTCATTTTGACATGAAAATTGACTGGAAGGTGATATTTGATTAAAATATGAAATGTCATAGGGTTTGACGAACGAAAGGGATTTAGTGATTAAATTCTGAAATTTCAGGAGATTTTGTGTAAATTATCCTCATTTTTAAAAGGGGTCATATTGTTATTTGATAATATTTATTCTAAAAATTCATATTATCGTAAACACCACAAAAAACAATATCAGACTGCGAATCGTATTGCATACATATATATTTATATATAGACACACCCAATAAAAATTGCATTGAAGCTTTGATTTAAACATCTAGTGTAGTTAATTATTACTGTCTGCATTTCCAGAGTAAGTGTTCAATTTTTTTTATAAAGATATAAAAAAAGTGTTTCATTTTTAAATTCTATTTTAATATATATATTTGTAATATTACTAATTTAATCATTATGCATTCAACTTCCAAAAATACTCAACTATAAATCATTAAATCATCATAGACCCAATATAAATTACACTTTCACCCCTCGAGATATGATTTATTATAGTTTCACTCGCCTAGGTCATCAAAGCCCAATTCCGATGATTGAAAAAGTGAAATGACACATATACCCCTGAATATTTCTCAATTATGGTGTAAAAAATTAAGTTTTTTCTCTGATTTATCCGTAATTGTTCAAATTAGGGCAAAATGAAGCAGTAGTGTAGTAGACTGGACAAAAAATGTTCATAACAATAAATCTGGATGCATTTTAGACATTTTACCTAGTATTGACCGGGTTTGATCACTATGGAATTTCATCGCAGGGGGGTATTTGTTATAACTTCCAAACTTGACGGAGTGAAACTGTAATAAGTCATATCTCGAGGGGATGAAAGTGTAATTTACCCTAATTTAAATTGGTAATTCATATTATACAATAAAAAGTACTAAAAACTATCCTAACTAAAGTTGAATTCAATGTACTTGTTTCTTGTTGGCAAATTCATTTACATTTGTTTTCTGCACTGCCAATACTAGTAGTCTTCTAAAAACATGGTACTAAAGTAATAAACAGTATATATTGATAAAGGTTAAATCCAAAAATTTCCCATGTTGAAATATAACCATCCGCATAATCCACTGTGTTTTAAAAAAAAAATTTGATTATGGTATTTCTATATATGTACTAAGAGAATATTTTTAAGCTGCTAAATTTACCATTATGTTCAAAAAGAACTTGTCAACTCGAGCTCTTCCTATTGTACAGTACAAATGATCCCAACAGAAGCATAATAGAAACATGTAATTGCATTGATTTTGAAAACAAAATACAGCAAACAAAATATTATCCTCAGTGTGTGTACAACAACAAAACACACAACTCATATCCTGTTTCAGTTACGACTGACTACTCACAACCCACAATACTTGCCAAAAACCATTCTAATTACAACACAAGTACTATGTGGAAAAAGCATTGAAAGAAAAAGGCACAACACATTCAACACACAGAACTCTACAAAATCTACATACTTGCAGCAACATCTCCAATGTCACCCGTTAAAACCGCCACCCAGTTCAGTCACTCAGTCATGAGTCGTATTTTTCGCAAGAAGCACTTGCACGAAAACTAAATGCCTCCGGTCCTTGCTGATATAGCAAGGATCCTTTATTCAATGTCTCCCACCAAGGAGGAATCCTAATTTTCCGTTAACAAACTGGTAATTTCTACCTATCATACCGTCATGGTTTTAGTCAGATTGTCCATAGAAAGCTCTGTGAGAGAGCTAGACGACGCCCAATTCTAACTTGGTAGATGCTGCACGCAGTTCTCCTGATATGCTAGAAATGACTTGTTTACTTCGTGTTCATCCCGACTCAAGGCAGTTCACTAATACCGAACAAGTAGGTTGGGATTTACGAGTTTATGTTATTCTCTTTTACCTTCTACTCAGCTGGATGGGCAAAAAGATCGTTTCGGGGACACTCATTTAGAAAGCTCATTACGGTGTCTTCTATTAACTCTCCAAGAATGGCTTCCTCCATTGCAGTAGCAATACTTGTGGTATCGAATCGAAGGTCCATCCATACTCCAGTTTTCGCCAGGTCTTTTTTGACAATGGGGTCCAGGGAACGAGGTAGTGGCTGCACGAGAAGATGCCATTGTACTCCTTCCCATACCTCATCAATGAGATTCTTTCCCTTTGGGACTGGGCGGATGTTCTGTTTTATAAAAGACAGACGAGGGGAGTCACCAAAATAACGCTCACAAACCTCCTCGAGAACTTCATTAGTACAATCAAAGAGGAGCTTTTGGTCGGGAAGGGATCCGTCTGGATACAACTCAACTTCTTCAAACACTGACGGGTCAAGAAGTTGGTTTGAAGACAGCCGCCTCTGGAGAAATTCATCCCAATTCAAACCAGAGCCTAGCAGCACTGCTTCTACATATTCGAATGTGGATTCCTCATCCTCCATACAAGTTGTTACACACATTTCTTCATCAGTAGCAGAAACAGCCTGATGTGGTATTGGTGGTTCAACTGTAGGTTTTTTGATGTCTTGATATTAGCACAGAAAAATGTGATGTATATTAATACACGCATATTGGATGAAAATCATTTAACTCTTGGTACAAAAGCCTACCAGGTTGGGCCTTGGTGCTTGCAGGGCTGATGGCCTCGTCTGTGAACGATAACGGCTCAAGTACAGAAATAGGACTGGGTCGATCTGGGATTTCATTTGCACGTTCTAGATCTCCAACTTTATTGGCAATTGAAGAGCTTGATGGAGACACCAATGCAGAAGACAAGGAATCATCCTCGTCAATCAAGTCCTGAGAAAGTATTGTGATAATTGTTGTAAGAGAATTGAGTTGGAACACAAGGACAGAGCCAATAAAACACAAAGCCAAGATATTGCTGCATCTAGTTGACATTTAATAGTTGTAAGGGCATATGAGTTCCATTTAGAATACGTTTATATAAAGGTACATTTTCGATGAACATGTTGATCCAAGATGTATTTTCTTGGAAATGCTCTTTGATTGAAGATAGAAAACAGAACAAGTATAACTGCAAAACCTAAATCATCCTTCAGCTTTAACGAAGGGATCTCTATTCTTATAGATATAAACCCAAGTTTTACATTTTAGACAAATATTTGAACACTAATTCAAATGCTGGTAATTAATTAATTGTCATTTGCTAACCAGTGAGAAACAAGAGTTTACCGATTTCAAGCACTGTAGCGACTCCTTTTTTTCACAAACTTCAGCAGTATCCTCCTGATCATCTCTATTAACTGGGGAAATTTCAGCTGCATCATATAGGACTTCACTTTTTTCCAGGAATAGAGTATCAGTTGCTTTCACAATTTCCACATCGCCTGTGCAAATGTTACAAACTGGTATGTCAGTAGTTAGCACAAAAATCTTAATATAAAGACTTCATACCGTACGTAAGTAGAATACATAGCCAAAAAATAATAATTAAGAAAGTTGGAGAAGGATAAATAGTACCATAGTGACTCATTTCATCTCTCACAGAATACGAGGTTTCCACCGGTGAATTAGCATGATTAAGGTCATCCATGATGTCGAGATTCGAGCTGGAAGCTTGTGCTTCACCATTAGGACTGTCATCACTCTTTATGTTTTGCCTTGATGGACCAAGATGGCTGACACACTTTTCTTGCCGCCAAGTGTTTCCGTTGACCATGTGCATATTGTTGGAAGGTCGCGATTTCATCTGTTCAGTAGGAAAAAGTTGTTCCTTGTCTCTTCCAGGACTGCAAATGGGAATTAAGTTGTAGTCAGGAAAAGAGAGAAGCCTCCCTAGGGTTTTTGGTAACTTTCTACTTGAAAATTCCTCAATTCCGTCCTCGTTGATCAGCATCTCTGAGAGATGTTTCTTGGCCTCAGTGTAGATGTTAGATACCCTTTGCTCAGGATTTCCAATGGTTTCAGTTCCCATACTTGTTTGAGAGTCTTTATGTTTGCTAATCTGGTCTCCTCTCTTGACACCAATGGAAGGTCTGGCATATCTTTCAATGAAGAAATGGTTTCTATTCGGAGAACCCCATCCACCATTCTCCCCACCAACCCCTTTCTCCGTGTTTCCCGAATGTCGATGATCACATGGAAATTTATAGGGAACGCCATCTGATGAGATCTTGTGCCGCTCCTTTCCCATAGCAAGCTTTAACTTCCGTTTAATTTCAGCAAATGAAAATTGGGAAGCAACTCTGTCACTCTGCCCATTGTTCTCCAGGCTGTAATTAGATTGAACTGATGTGTTGAGGCTGCTATCAGTTTCAGAATTCTGCACATCGGCTGGTATAGGCTTTAAAACGACAATTCTATTTGAAGGTTGTTGACAGTTCTCATTTCCATTGAACAAGATTCTTTTCTGAGACTTGCTCCTTCTCTTGAAGAACCTATGCTGCTTACGGTTAACAGGCTCGGATGACCTTGAGTTACTTGGTTCCTCATCTAGCAAGTGGAATTTTGCCTCCGACTTTGAATCTTGGTCTTCTTTTAATCTAGTACCATCCAAGTCCTGAATATGCTTCACAAGCAATGTGTCTGGATCCTTCAGTAGTTTCAAAATCAATTCCTTATTTGAACGTAATGTCTGGAGTGCATCCATTAATTCTTTGGACTCGTCAAACTTCCCATCTTCAGCGAGATGCTTCCCACCAGTAAACTTCTGATTTATAAACACCTCAATTGCCTTGCTTATTTTTTCTTCAGAAACAGAATACATCCGCTTTGACTGAATGTCGTCATCATGCCAGTCCTGCTTTGCACAACTAGTGCTTTTGTGATGGATCTGCTGATAGAACTCTTTCATTATTACTTCAAGATCATGGTTATTAGAAATTTTCTGCTCTGACACATGATGACCAGAATTTTCAGGCACAAAGTTTTTGGCAGCATTCAAATCACAAACATGTATGTCACAAGAGCCCTCGCTCGTTTTCTTTGTTCGTTTGCGGTTCTTTTTCGCACGTCCTTCTGAATTAGATTCTTTTTGTTCTACTTCCGTACTACTCATATGCTTCGTAGGGTCCAGATTGTTGAGCATCTCTTCTTCCATGAGTTCCTTTACACTTGATTTATCATCGTCTCCCATTTTGGAATCATTTTCATCCCCATCCTGAAACATGTTGAAGTTAAATCAAAACTGAAATATAACTATTAGAATTCATCAATATCCGACTGAGCCTAAAGTTCACCCACATGGTGAATATTCTCTCCCCACCACAGACAAAAAGAGCTGAAAAGAAGAATAAAAGAAAAGAGAACTGATAGTCTCTCCAAATTTTTTAGCAAGCTTTTTCTTCTCATATATATATATATATATTTTGGGGTGGACTACTGCCCTTCAAGAGAACTTGAGTCAAAGAATCACAACTCGATTGTTTTTATTTTTATTTTTCAAACACAAATATAAATTGCCAACACGTACACAAATGCCTTGACACTTCTCATCGAACTTTGTCAGCATCAATTCAGACCCAGAATGCCCAGCACCTGCAGAACGTAAAAAAGTTCAACAATTACATGTGGAAACGGTGTTCATCTATTCATAAAGAACCTGAGAGTTCTTGTTGTGAAGTTAATAATGCAGCATATAAATGCTTATGGTGTTCCATTTTCGTGAAAGACCTGAAAAATCATATTATTCAGTTTAGAAACCCAAAGAAACTCTCTCTTTGATGGTTTACAATGGCAATTTTTTCTTTATTTGGACCGACCCCATTCATATGAGGTAAAGCAAGGAGGATGATGATTATGGATAGTGATTGTTTTCTCTCTTTTGTTTTAAAATGTACTATCATTCGCAATTTCCTGATCCAGCAGCACACAAATTTTAGATACATGTTATAAAAGGTGATTTCTGCTGTGTGGAGATGTTACAGAAATCCAGTGCTCTGAAGACACAGTTCCGGGTTTAAGGAACAACTATTAAGCAGATTATCACTTCAAATTCCAAATATATTCAAAATTGTCCATATTATTTGCTGGTAGTAGGGTTCTTACCAAGAGAGAGTCTGCCCTCAGACCTCCCAACTGAAAGCATCCTGCGAGTTGTTCGACCATGGCGGAAGTTGAAGACACCAATCAAGCCCCATATACAGCCCACCTGACCTTTATCTAATCGCACACGTTGTTTTTGTGATCTCTTCCCCATAATGAATGGATGAGTTTTTTGACTTCAGAAACTTTTGTTCATCCAAATCCTGATTGATATAGCTAACGTAAGCATAATACATACGAAAATTGAGAAGAAAGAAACTAAATGAAAGCAACCTTTCCAGCAAAACCACCCAAAGAAAAAAGTACAATAAATACTAAAGAGAGTCGAGGAAATCTAGAGGTACTACTTTCAAAATAAAAGTGTAGAATCATATTAACTTGCTTCCCATATATTATGAAAAGAAATGTTCAACATATTATCCATGGCACTGAACTTAATCCTCTACGCTCTAAACAGAAAAAGATCACGATTTCAGGCTTCGATCTTCAAAGAAGTTGCAATGACAGAACAATGCATGGCCCCGAACAAAATTGGTTATTTGGAAGAAACATGCAAAGGAACAACTGTAATAATGAACAAATAAATATAACAAAATAAAATCTACAAGGGACAAGCAAATTTTTATTCTTTTCTTATAAAGAAAAAGAATCTTGTGACCTGCGTTGGAAATCTCAAGGCAAGAAAATGGAGAAGATATAAAAGTTAATTATGCAATGAGGCCTTCACTTAGGATAATTCAAATGTAATAGTTTTATTGCACTGCTCAACAAGATCTGCTTTATTATTTGACACGGGAGACCGATTAAAGCAATATAAGTAGACATACATTTGTAAACACGTGAAGTTTTGAATAGAGATATCATTTCTAATACAAGTGCAGTAGAAAACAATCTGATCCAGCAATGTCAAGTTGATGTTATATACACATACTAACTCAAACATCAAGTCAAACAATATCTGGGCTTCAGAGCCAATACATGCATAATTGTATACCTTCTTAGTTCTCTTAATGAAATTATGGATGCAACAATTAATTTTTGATAAGGAAATGGTAGGCAGAAAAATATACCTGTAAAAATTGGAGTCCTTAAATATTGACAGACCAATAAGAACAAATATGCATCCAGAGATTACTATTGCTGAAGATCAACACATTCCAATTCCCAATCCACAAGCTTTCCAACAGAGTAAAGCTCAAGGAATCAAAAAAAACAAAGACAATCCTTCTCTTTTCATCCACAATCCTTGACTTTAGGTAATGGTAACCAGATCTTCCCTTGGAAGATAAAAAGCAATTCTGACAAGTATTCTCACTCTAAACTTGCCAGCTTCACTGATCAACCACAAAATTAATCAAGAATTATCTTGTTGAAGATTTAAACAAACTTTAAGAAGGTATTCAATCTTGCCTTCAAGGCTATTAACCCCACATACTATGAAGTCATTCATCATTACTTCAATTCAAAACCTAACTCAACACATTCCAATTCCCAATCCACAAGCTTTCCAACAGAGTAAAGCTCAAGGAATCAAAAAAAACAAAGACAATCCTTCTCTTTTCATCCACAATCCTTGACTTTAGGTAATGGTAACCAGATCTTCCCTTGGAAGATAAAAAGCAATTCTGACAAGTATTCTCACTCTAAACTTGCCAGCTTCACTGATCAACCACAAAATTAATCAAGAATTATCTTGTTGAAGATTTAAACAAACTTTAAGAAGGTATTCAATCTTGCCTTCAAGGCTATTAACCCCACATACTATGAAGTCATTCATCATTACTTCAATTCAAAACCTAACTCCTTCAATCCAACTGCCAAGTTTTAATTCACTTTTATCCCCAAATGATTGAAGAACTCTCTTTCAGACCAAAACACAGGTACACCCCTCTAGCTCCAAACCTCAACAATCTACTTCTGAAGCCCCAAAAATTTAATTTTTTTCAGACACCCAAATCAAATCTTATACAAATTCTAAGGAAACCACACAATGAGAAGTTGAGAACCTAAATGCCCAAAAATCAAATTTTCTGAAATACCCACATCAAACTTTTACCAATTCCAAGCATAACATCAAAGTCCTAATCAAAATTGAAAAAATTAATCTCTATATAGAGTTAACACTCTGATCAAACCCTAATAAAGCTAAACAAATTCTAAGCAATTATACCCCAAACCCACAAAGAAAAAGGTGTTTTCAAGGCTGAAGAATAATTGGGTATCTCTGAACCGACCAAAAAGAGAGAGACCCAGAAGGATCAAAGACCGACCCACGTATTATAATGGAGAAATTAGGTGTTTGGCAGCCATTAGAGACTGAGAAAAGTGGAGGAAGAGTGTGGGGAGGAAGAAGAGAAGATGAAAAGGAGAGGGGTTGAAAAGTGAAAGTTTGGGGGAGCTTTTACAATTGTCGGCTACTGTGGACGGACTGTATTGGGAGGAAAAGAATACGTGTGATGGTTGGTGTTGTTGATGAGTAAGAATTGTTGGGCCCATTGTGTTCAAAGCTTTCCATTGAAGGAATATGTGGGGGGTTTTCCATTTTCCGCTCTGAACATTCAACCATCATCATCAGTAAAATAGTCCCTCTGTCCTGTTATATATATATATATATATATAATATGTGTGTGTGTATAGTGTATACACTGGAGTGTTTTTTTGTTTATCAAAATGGTTCCTGTAATTTATTGGTCAGAGAGCGCGTATGAGCGTTGATAAATTATTTATGGGTAAAGTGCATTAAACCCTTTGATTATTTTCTCTTTCTCAATTAACTCCCTTAATTATATTTTTTACACAAAACTTCCTAAATTATCCCATCTTTTACAATTCACTTCATTCCATTATAACACGGTTAGTTAAATTAGGATAATTTGCATTCAGATCCTCTGAGATTTTGGTCAATTGCACTCGCCCTTTGAAATTTTATTTTTTTTGCAATGACACCCCCTGAAGGGGTGAAGACCCCATGAAATGACTCTTGTGCCCTTGCTTTAGTGTAAAAGACATATTGACTAAATTAATGGACCAAACAACCCTTATGTCTTAAGCTCAATTTGAAAAACTTTTCAAGTATTTTTGGATACAATTATTTTTGAAATATTATCATATTTCTTTAAATTATTTTTTTAAAATTGTCATTTTTGTAATATAGGCCCCAAAAGTTATCATTTTTTATTTTTTCCCCTAAAACTAATACTGTGACATTTTACATTAAATAATAATAATACAGTTTATTTATGATTATATTTTTTTTTTGTATTTTAGAAGGGCATACATGTATAAAATATTTGTGAGCTCATATAATTTAATTTATTTTTTAAATAAATAATATACAACTCCTACAATTTAAACAAGTAGTAATACATTTTAATTATAGTTTTTGTTGTATTATAAGAGGTGATAAATGTATAAAAATGTTACAAATGGTTTATAATTTATTATTATTTGTGTAAAATTAATTTAAGCCCTTACACTGTAAAATAATAACAAATTTTACTTATTATAATTTTTTATATTTTTATAAAAATATGACAAATGGTTTATTATTTATTAATTTTTTTGTAAAGTTAATTTAAGTCCTTACACTTTAAATAATGTCAAACTTTACTTATTATAATTTTTTTATATTGTAAAAGGTGATAATAAATCGAAATATTAGACAGTCCTAGTGTTTTTATTAGTAGTATATATATAAATAGATAAATATACAGATTTCTGTATTTTAAGTTATATTATTTTTCTTTGCCTAAATATATTTGTCTTATATCATTACTCTATATCTTATGAAATATCCATTAGATCAAGTTACATTTCAATTCATGTATATTAATTAATTAATTTTTTAAAAAAAATATATGAAAATATTTATAATCCTTTGTCATATATCTTTACTCTATATCTTTTGAAATATTCATTAGACTTACACTTCAAGTAATGCATATTAATTAATTATTATTATTTTTTAAAAGTATTGAAATATTTTCAACCCCTTTTCTTTTACTCTATATCGTTTTGACATACTCCTTAGAGTTGCACTTCAACTAATACATATTAATTCATTAATTTTTATTTTGAAGAAAATATTTGGAAATATTCTCAACCTCACATTTTAAAATAGTTGTTATAGATATATATACATTATAGGGTTTTCATCTTGGGACATGGAGGTCATTTCATCACCTAGATATTTATCTCATGAAATAAGAGAGACAACACAAGGGCATTCCGATCATTTCTCCCCTTCAGGGGGTGTCATTATAAGGAAAATGAAATTTCAGGGAGCGAGTGCAATTGACCGAAACCTCAGGGGATCTGAGTATAAATTATCTTAATTTAACTAACGGTGTTATAACGGAATGAAGTGAATTGTAAAAGTTTGGATAGTTTAGAAAATTTTGTATAAAAAATGTAATTTAAGGAGTTAGTTGAGAGAGAGAAAATAGTTAATGGAAATTTAATGCACTTTACTCATTATTTATAAATGAACGCTCGACATGCGCGTGTGTATATATATATGAGAAAGGGAGAGGTGTTGAGAAATTTTTTATTTTTCCATATTTATATGGCAGATTGGTGTGGACAATTGACCTCGCTTTTATGCTGTAGTATTAAATTCTGAAGTTTTTAAGGAGGAAATAAAATAATAATAAAAATAAAAATAATCATAATGGTGGACATTAATACATTACTCCATTAAACATCCTGTCCTAAGTCATACAGAATTGTAAAAAATGCATAGTAAGAGCATGAAACCTATGAATTTTAAATCAGATAGAGTGAAAGAAATTAAAGAGAGAGAAAAAAAAAATTATATATATATATAGGCAAAATGGGAGAGCAGTCTAAAACAATTGTTCGGCTTAAGTAAAAAATACAATTATATTAATTAGTTAAAGTAAATAAAAAGAGTCCAACTCTGTTTGTTTCAGTATAACATATTTTATTATTTTCTCATGTTTGATTATTTTTATTTTTTTCATTGTCAATCGTGGGACGATAGGCATGCCTTCAATTTGACGAAAAAAAATTTGCAACTAAAAGTTTTAGAATATTTGTGGGACTTTTTGATAAAAGTCAATAAGAAATTTGTCCTTTCAGTCAGTATATCATTTTCTTACCCAACTCAAAAAAACAAGTGGCTTGGTGAGAAGTGTTTATGGATAAGAAAAGGGCTTCATTGGTGGAGGTAGGGAGAAACATGTCAAGAGCAAATAAAACAAAAGAATTTTGAAAGAAGTTGTGAAAAATAAAAACACACCAAAAAATAAATTATCTATAATTACATTACACTATTTGGAAAAAAAAATAGCAATAATATATTTTACATTTAAACAGTCAGAGCAAAAAATTGTAAGTTATGAGTTCAATAGAATTTAATTAAAGATAAAATTTTAACTATAAAATGTTATTCATAACTCTTTTAACAACTAAAATTGAACATATTCATTAGATAAACAATTTGAAGGTTACCATATCATTAATAAATCATTACAGTTAGCTACTTAGTTTCCTGGTCTTTCCTATACATAATCTTTATACATATTCGTATCCCATGCTAATCTTAAATTTCGAAAAACAATGGTTATATTATAATGATGGCATTGCAATGATAATATTTTTTTGAATTCAAATGGGTAGCCTCTTTCAAATTGTAGATGTACAAGGAATGCACCACTTAAAAGACGCCCCAACCTCTAGCTTTTACTTGCTTATACAACTAGTTATATTTGTGTTTGAAATAGTGTCAAATAATAATGAGAGTGATTTGTTGCATTGGTAATACAAAGACACATATGTATTGTCACAACCTCTCCCTATTTTGACACAATATTATTCATTTTTGGCTCATCCAAACCAGAGATTTCTTAGGGGGTCACCTATCTTGGGATTACTTCAGGTCAAACACGCTTAACTGTGGAGTTCTAGTGAGTTCCCATCCATTATGGTTTTAAAACACGTCGTGTCATAAAAGGGTATGAAACTCACGTATAACACTAATCTTTCCTTACTCAAGCGATGTGAGATTGTGCACATGTAGCCGGCTCAGTGTGGTAGTCTGTCAGTGTCATCTACACCTGCCCACGGCACACCCGCCCACATAGGTCACCACAATCCACCCCCCTAGGGGGGCCGACGTTCCCGTCAGCATACTTCCGACTGAGTCAGGCTCTAATACCATTTGTAGCAGCCCTCTCCCTATCTTGACACAATACCCATATGGTTTCTCATATATATATTTATGGGTGACCCCCTGGGAAGTATCTGGTCCGGGTGAGTCAAAAACAGACAATATTGTGTCAGGATATGGAGGGGATTGTTATAAATGATATCAGAATCTGACCCAGCCAAAAGTGTACCGATGGGGACGTCGGGCCTCCTAGGGGGTGGATTGTGGCGACCTATGTGGGCGGGTGCAAATGGCACTGACAGGTTACCACATTGGGCGAGCTACAGGTGCACAATCTCACATTGTTTGGATAAGGAAAGGCTATTGTTATATGTGAGTTTCATACCCTTCTATGACACAATACATTTTAAAACCGTGATGGTTGGGAACCCACCAAAATTCTACAGTTATGTGTGCTTGATCTGGAGTAATCCTAAGATGGGTGACCTCCTGGGAAGTATCTGGTCCGGGTGAGCCAAAAACGGACAGTATTGTGTCAGGATAAGGAGGGAGCTGTTAACATATATATACTAATTTATCATTGTTGTTAAGTAATTTTTCTTTTTTCTGATAATTGGTTGTGCGGGATTTTTGTTACAACTAATTCACAAAATTTATGCAAGATTATTTCTCTGTACAAATCATGTAAATTTCAAACTATGTTCGTGATCGTGACCAACAAATTGTTAGCATCTAATAGAAATCGAATTATGAGACACAAAAATTTTAAATACTTTCCAATTTAACATACGAATCTTAGGTTGTTTTTTTTTAATAGAAATGGAAAAATAATGGTATAAAATGATGGCAAATTTTAACTAGTATATTCAAGGGTTAATTTCACAAAAACCCCCTATATTATTCAATTTAATAAACTAATCTCCACTGTGTCCAATTTACCTCCTATACTATTTAATTTCATCACTATGCCATCTCCCTCATATTTTGAGTCAAAATACCTAAACTACTCTCAATAGTATAGGGGGTTTAGTGAAATCAACCCTTTAAAAAAATTATTTTTCGAAAATCAATTATATTTTTCGTAAAAGCTATAAATTTCAAATTTATATATATATTTCGGAAACTATATATATTTCGAAAACTATATATATATATATATTGGTAAATGATATATATTTCGGAATATATATATAATTCGTCAAAAATATATATTTTCCGAATTGTTTTCAAAAAATAATATTTTTGCGAAAAATATATATTATGTTCTAAAATATGAATTTTTTCTGAAAAATATTTTTTTTTGTGAAAATTATATATTATTTTCAAAAATATGAATTTTTTCCAAAATATAAAAAATATATATTTCAGAAAAAAAAATTATATTATTTTCGGAAAAAAATAATAAATATTTTTTGCAAAAAATATATTTTTTCGCAAAAAATTCATCTTTTGGAAAATAATATATATTTTTATCAAAAAAAATATTTTGGAACATAATATATATTTTTCGAAAAAAAATCATATTTTTTTAAAACAATTTGGAAAATATATATTATTGACTAATTATATATATATTCCGAAATATATATCATTTTCCAATATATATATATTTTCCGAAATATATATTTTTTATATTTTGAAAAATAATATATATTTTTCGCAAAAAAAATATTTTTTTAAAAAAATTCATATTTTGGAAAATAATATATATTTTTCACAAAAAAGTTATTTTTCAGAAAAAATTCATATTTTAGAACATATTATATATTTTTCACAAAAAAAATATTTTTCGGAAAATATATATTTTTGACGAATTATATATATATTCCGAAATATATATCATTTTCCAATATATATATATTTCCCAAAATATATATTTTTTTCTGAAATTTATAATTTTTACGAAAAATATAATTAATTTTAGAAAAATAATTTTTTTAAATGGTTGATTTCACTAAATCCCCCTATACTATTGAGGGTAGTTTAGGCATTTTGACTCAAAATATGAGGGGAATGAGCATAATGATAAAATTGAATAGTATAGGAACTAAAGTGAACATAATAAGGGTTAATTGATTAATATAGATAGGATAAGTGTTTTTTGAAATTAACCCTATATTCAATTCAACCACATTGTTCATTGTAATGAAGTTCAACTAACTCCAACGACTTTAGACACTACAGTACACATAGAAGTGTGTGTATTATATATGAAAATGAAACTCTCTGCATATAAAGAGAGGCCATAAGAGTGGGTGAATGCAATGTGACCAAGAAGAAGAACAAAGAAGATGATATTTTGGGAGAGAGAAAATATTGAAAATAGTCCTGGTTTGACATTGTTTTGTGGTACATATCAGTTTTTCAAATCCGTACCTGTATTAATGTTTATGACTAAATTCTGAATCTATCTTAGAACATTCGGTGTTTAGCCAGCCACGTCACCAAACTTAGCTAGTTAAAAAGTAATTATAAAAGCACCACGGTATATTAGAGTCAGCTAGTTATCTGCGAGTGCATACGGGATGTTCTTATGGTAGGATTTTTTAATCTATTTACAATTTTTTTTTTCTAGCAACGTAAAACATGATTCGCAATTACGGTAATGATTACGGTCGCAATATCGATTTTAATTAATATTTTTGAAGCAATATCGATTTTAATTAATATTTTTCAAGAATACTACTAAGGGCCCGTTTGGGAACCATCGTTTTTATTTTTGTTTTGAGAACCAAAAAACAAGAATTCTTGTTTTTGTTTTTATTTTCTCACCTAAAAGAACAAAAACAAAAAATATATTTGGGGCAAAAAAACACACATATTCTCACACAATTTTTCCTCTCTACCACAAATTTTTTTTTTTTGAAAAAATCCCAAAATGAGCAAAAAAATAAATTTTTGTTGTTCCCTTATTTTTTCTACTATTCACGAAAACAGTTTTCAAATTGAAAACATAACAAATAAAATTGAGAACATAACAAATAGTAAAAATGATTGCCAAACATGTTCTGTTCTTCAGAATAGTGCCAAAAAAACAAAAAACAGAACAAAAATAGAGTATCCAAACGCACCATAACTCACTATACCTAACAATCCGTACAATTCGAATGACTAGGATCATGGGTTACTTTTACACTTGTGTAAAGTGTTTTTCCCTCCAAAACCATATCCCCAATCTTTTTTATGTTTTATTTTTGATTAATTGACTTATCAACCAGAGTATAATTTATTAATTTTACAAGGAAAGATACACAGCAAATAAAATAGAGAAATGTCAATTTGAGGTACCAAGTCTTGTTGATGTCATGTGGAATCTGTAGTTGGGATGCAACAAAAAGGTGTAGTTAGGCCCAAGCTAGAAACAATTGGAGCCCACTAAATTAAAAAATAAAGTTGGGCCCACACTATTAGACATAAATCACATAAATAACTCTAATGGCACTATATGGTCTAATCAAAAGGCCCATGAGAGACAAATTTACACCCCACAGCACAAAATCTATCTACCCCACCAGGACCACCACATTGTTTGTGCCTAAAATAAATAAAAACCAATCTTTTATTTTTATTGTAGTATCATACTTAGTGCTTGTTTGGTAGACGGTGTGGAGTTGGTTTTTGGTTTTGGTTTAGTTAGAGTTGGGTTGGTTGGAGTTGATGTGGTTTTATTTTGGTTTCAAATCATGTTTGGTGTAGATGGTTTTGGTATGAGAAAAAGTGATGCTGAAAAACCAAATCATGTTTGGTAGAGTTGGTATGGGTTGAAATTTTGAATATTAATATATTAATATATATTTATATTAATATATTAAAATATATTAATATATTTTATATTAATATTAATATTAATATATTAATATATTAAAATATGGGTTTCACATATTAATATTAATATATTAAAATATATTAATATATGGGTTTCACATTTTATTTATTAATATATATTAAAATATATTAATATATGGGTTTCACATTTTATTTATTAATAAATATTAATATTAATATATTTTAATATATTGATATTATAATTTTAATATATTGATATTATAATATTAAAATATTTGGTAATTTGGAATAGTTTGACATTTTATTTATTTAAAATAATATTTTTTAAATATATATGTTTTAAAAAATAAAATATATAAATATTTAATTTTTCAAAATATTTAATTTTTCATAAATATTTAATTTTTTCAAAATATTTAATTTTTCATAAATATTTAATTTTTTCAAAATATTTATTTTTTCATAATATTTAATTTCGAATTTATATATATATATAATATTATATGTGAATAGTGTCAAACCATTTGGACCCAACTCCAACCAAACAATCATTTGAGATGGTGTAAAATTTGATGGATTTGGGTCCAATGGAGTGACACTATTCACACACCATTTGTGTTGCACCATGCTTGCCAAACATGGAGTGGAGCAAAATTTTCAAACCAAACCCAAAATTTTGGCTCCACTCCATGTTGCCAAAGTGCATGTTTGGTAGAGGGTGTGGAGTTGGTTTTTGGTTTTGGTTTGGTTGGAGTTGGGTTGGAGTTGGAGTGGTTGGAGTTGGTGTGGTTTTATTTTGGTTCCAAACCATGTTTGGTGCATATGGTTTTGGTGTGAGAAAAAGTTATGCTGAAAAACCAAACCATGTTTGGTAGAGTTGGTATGGGTTGAAATTCTGAATATTAATATATTAATAAATATTAATATTAATATATTAAAATATATTAATATATGAGTTTCACATTTTATTTATTAATAAATATTAATAAATATTAATATTTATTAAATAAATATTAATATATATTAATATATGGGTTTCACATTTTATTTATTAATAAATATTAATATTAATATATTTATTTTTTCATAAATATTAATATTAATATATTAAAATATATTAATATATTAATATTAAAATATATTAATATTAATATTTTTTAATATATTAATATTATAATATATTAATATATTAAAATATTTAATTTTTTGAAATATTTAATTTTTCATAAATATTAATATTAATATATTAAAATATATTATAATATATTAATATTAATATTTATGAAAAATTAAATATTTCAAAAAATTAAATATATTAATATATTAAAAAATATTAATATTATAATATTAAAATATATTAATATTAATATTAATATTTTTTAATATATTAATATATTTAATTTTTCGAAATATTTAATTTTCCATAAATATTAATATTAATATATTAAAATATATTAATATTATAATATTAAAATATATTAATATTAATATTTTTTAATATATTAATATTATAATATATTAATATATTTAATTTTTCGAAATATTTATTTTTCATAAATATTTAATTTTTCAGAATATTTAATTTTTCGAAATTTATTAATATCAAAAATAAATTTGCTACAGTGTTGGTACCAAAACCAAAACCATGAACCTTCAAAAATTTGGTTCCAAATTTTGGCTCATTCCTTCACAAAAGTTGCACCATAGTTCAGTTACAGTGTCGGCTCCAAATTTTAACTTCATTTGCCAAACATGGGTTTGGTGCCAATTTTTTGAAACCAAACCCAAAACCATGGCTCCACTCCTTAGCCAAACATAGCCAATGTTTGTATTGTAGGGAGCAGATAATACTTTTGGACTCCAATTGTAACACAATTTCTATCATAACATTAGAACTTGATAAATTGTTAAGAAGATTGAGCATGCTAATAAGATTGTTAATGTTAGCCATCACAGATTAAGAGTAATATAAGCATATATATATATATATATATATATATTATAGAAATATACAATATTAAGTTAGGGGAATCTGTTGGAGTAATTTTGTCTTAAGCTAACTAAAGGTCCATGCTACCTAATAAGAACAACTGATAGGGAAAATATGGCATAAGCATTACAACTTAACAGGACAGTGACAGGAAAAGAGATGGGTTATTATTATTATTATTATTTGGTGTGTGTATGCTACACCATTCTTCATCCAGTATAATGCATCCTGCGTTGCGATCGTGTCGTGTCAAAAAAGACATCGTTAATATATATGTTAAATATGCTCAATTCTAACCTAACTCACAGATTATCTGTGTCGATCCATGTAATCCATTTAGCTTATTTATTATAATATATTAAATTAAATTTAACACAATCCAACTTGAAACGAACTATTTAATCTATTGTCAATAAAATTAAATTGAATTTGACAATATTCAGTAATAGTTTATTGATATATCTCAATCCATGACCAATTAGAGAAGAAAAAAAATATATATAATTATGTCAAATATGTCGTATTCAGTTTGATCCTTATATAACTTCAACATTTTTATGATAACCCTAATAATAAGCATATCATATACTCTATTTAAGCAACATGGGACATAACATTATAATACAAGTGTCCAACAATAATAGAGCAACAACCATATAACATTTATATTGAATATACAACATAAATACCCACTGTAACACTATTAAATCAATAATTTTACACACATTTATGTTTTTGGGTCATTGATTTGAAGTTATTGCATTAAAGATTGGAACTTGATACATCAAAAATGATCTCCTCCTCCATGTTAAGAAGGAAATTCATAATAACTTTTGATAATAACCGTTAGACGTGATTAATATAAATAAATATATTATTATTTAAAATTTAAAAATCATATTCAACAATTATTGCAATAGGGTGAGCATGAATTTTCTTAATCATCATAGCACAATACTCCAGGATTTGGATTCAAAGTGTTGTGTATCACATTTGTATACTGACATGCTAATATTTAAGTGAGTCGTTCCCTACTTGCCCTAAAAGATATCAAACATAATCAATTGGCAGAATTGTCAAGAGGATTACAATCAGAGAGGACCACACAAAAAGGCACTGGTTTTGCACTCAATTTAATCATTGATCACCAAGATATTAGACATATATATATATATATATATATATACATCATTGATGACGGACTTATGTTTACATGGTACATAGTGATGGGAGGTGGTGTGTGCCACTAACCATTCACAAAGGGGCCCTAGTCTCCAAAGCAACATTGATATTCATTGCCAAAGCATTACGACCATTTCAGAATTCCATGATAGAACATTAAACATTTAATAAAAAAATAAAATAAAGTTGGACATTCAAATTGATCAAGTTTTAGTTTGAGCTTTGCTGCGAAGAAATCAAAACCCATAGTATGTTGCTTTAATTAAATGGGTTATTATCACAAATTTATATGTGATTTCACAAAATCATCAAATTATCCCCCGGCCTATCAATTAATCTTCTAAGATTTTTAATTTGATCAATCCATCCCTGAACATGAATTGAGTGAATTTTTCGACACTGAAAGAAAAATTACTAGATTACCTTAATTGAAATGACTATGTATTAAGTTTAAATGAATCATAACAATAAGAGTCCAAAAAATTTACCAAATTCATGTTCAAGGGACAGATTGATCAAATCAAAAATTTAATGGGATTAGTTGATAGGTCAGGAGGTAATTTAATAATTTTCTGAAATCACTGATTTTTTTTATATATATAATAGCCCAATTAAATATATATCATGTAACAATAATGACCCTTTGTTGCAACCTAACTTCATTGTAATCTCCATGCGATTATCGACCTAATTAAGAATCTAACCTAAAGTTTGGCAAAGAGTTTGCTGAGATTAGATTATCAGATTAGGTTAATCATTTTATAATCAATTTGAGCCATGGGTAATTATCATGTAAGTTATGAAATGACAGGAAAGGTATGAAAGAAACTAAGAAGTAGTAAAAATGAAGTGAATATTATCAACTATTTGATATGTTCCTTAAACTCTTTCATTATTTATTGGTATTTTTTATTTTATTTTTTTATTTAAGTATTTATTTACTCACACACTATAGTTCGCTGTAACAGTCTCGATTTCCGTCGTGATCACGATAAAAGTGTAATTGATTTAAACAATATTATTCTTAAAAATAAATAAATTATATCAGCATAACATAATATCTAACATATTTATTTAAGCATAAGCATAACGAGGCTCTCCAAAAAAATGGTAATGATCAGGAAATATGTAACATATTGTACAATACTACGACACCCCATCAAATATATATAACTGTTTTTTCACCCACACATTCATATATTTGTGTGTCTTTTAGCATTGGATGCTTTCTGATTTTGGGACTCAAATTTTGGGAGACTCCAAAAGCTTATTGTGGGTCTATATAACATGCATGATAATCATTAAAGCAATGCAGATCAAGATTGAAAATCCACTTCCATCTTATATGAATTATTATTTATTTGGAAAAACTTGGGTCACAGTGGAATTACAACTCATGTTTAATAATGGCACTTCCTACTCATCAGCACGAAAACGATAAATATATAAACTGAGTCACTATAAATTAGTTTTTTATTCAAAATTATTAATAATATTAGGGTAAAGGGCAAGAAATCCCCCAACTATACTCTCTCTCCCAACAACCTCCTCTCCCAACTAACCCCCTAATCTTTCAAAGTTACACAAAACCCCCGATCTATCCATAGTCAGAATTCAAAAAATCAGTTTCACTAATTACACTTTCACCCCCTTCTATTTTACTAATTACACCTCCACCCCTTATTACAATATATATATATATTATGAAAATTACAATTTGATTTTTTTTTTATAAAATTCTAAATAAACATATAAAATTCGAAACAAACATATAAAATTCGAAAAAATATATATAATTCGTAAAAAATATATAAAATTTGAAAAAACATATAAAATTAAAAAAAATATATATATAATTCGAAAGAAACATATAAAATTCGAAAAAAAACATATAAAATTTGTAAACAATATATAAAATTCGAAAAACATATAAAATTTTAAATATATATATAAAAAGTGTGACTGAAGTTTAAGTGGACAAGCCTCAGAGTCATTAGTCACGGTAACGGATCCTCTCCAGCTCTCTGCAGAGCTATTTCAAGGGCCACAATGGTGATACATGCCCCACTAATTTCCTTTCACAATTTCTTATTCAACACTTATTTCTCTCTCTCTCTACTACTTTCCTCTCTCCATCATTATCACTTTTCCTCTCTACAAATAAATATAAAATATAAATTATATAAATAAATCAAAAATATATAAAATCAAAATCAAAATTAAATATATTAATATTTTAATCAAAATTATATAAAATAAAATTCAAAATAAAAAAATTAATTGACTAACTATACCGATTAAAGGGTCCCTTGGTACCTAAATCTAGGGGTGCACATGGTCCGGTTCGCTTCCGATTCCGACCGAAACAGGAATCGAACGGATACTTTCGGTTCCTTAAAAATGAGAACTTAACCGTTAATTATGATTCAAATATTAATATATTCACGGTGCGGTTCACTTTCGATTCCGACCGAAATTGGAATCGAACCGATATTTTCGGTTCTTTAAAAATGAGAACCAGAACCGAACTGTTAATTTTGATCCAAATATTAATATATTTAATTTTGATTAAAATATTTTAATAAAGTATTGGTTTGATTTCGATTTCGGTCAGCATCGTGGGGCATGTGTCGCCATCGTGACCATTGAAATAGCTCTGTAGAGAGTTGGAAAGCATATGTTATCTTGGCTAATGACTTTGAGGCTTGTCCACTTAAACTTCAATCATACTTTATATATATATATATATATATATATATATTTGAATTTTATATATTTTTTAGAATTTTATATATTGTTTATGAATTTTATATATTTGTTTCGAATTTTATATTTTTTTTTCGAATTTTATATATTTTTTACAAATTATATATTTTTTTTCAAAATTTATATGTTTGTTTCGAATTTTATATGTTTATTTCGAATTTTATAAAAAAAATTAAATTATAATTTTCGTAATATATATATTTTGTAATAAAGGGGAAAGTGTAATTAGTAAAATATGAGGGGATGAAAGTGTTGCAAAAGTTTAATAGTCTGGGGTTTTCTTGCCCTTCACCCTAATTTTTTAAACAAGATGATGAATTAAATCTACAATAATAGAAATAATTTAAAAAATCATCTTTCAGACAATTCTCAAAGATTTTTTCAAATTGAAAATGATGTGAATCCTTGAAATTATGTTCGTAATATTTTTGAAAGATACATATATTATTTATCGCTACTTACTTTTATAATTGATATTCTGAGTCCACTACACCGTTTTTATTCAAAATTATTAATAATTTTTTAAACAAGATAATGAATTAAATCTACAACAATAAAAATAATTTTAAAAATCATCTTTGAGACAATCCTCAAAGAATTTTTCAAATTGAAAAATGATGTGAATCCTTAAAATTCTATTCGTAATATTTTTTTAAAATACATATATTATTTATCGTTACTTACTTTTAGAATCGATATTATGTGTCCATTATACCGCGAACCTTGTCCCTCAACTCAACTAAAAATATCGATAATGGTGATGAGAGAACAAAACCAGAGTTTGTTTGAAGTTTATAAAGAATGCATTGCATAGTTGAAATGAGTTTGTTTAATTATTTAAAAACTAAGCCCTATCTTGCGTCTTCACTTCCAAGGTAGGCAATTCGTGTTGGTGGATTGTGTTTGTGTTGGGTTGAGATCGTGTTAATGTTGAAAAAGACTTGGTTAATATACGTGTCATATATGTTAAACCATAATTCAACCCACAGATTATCCGTGTCGATCCATATAATCTATTTAGTATATTTATTATAATATATTAAATTAAATTTGACACAATTCAACACGAAACGAACTATTTAACCTACTATCAATAAAATCGAATTGAATTTGACACGATTTAGTAATAATTTATTGATATATTTCAACCCATGACCAATTAGAGAAAATAAAAAAATAAAAAAATAATTGTGAATCAAACGTATCATGTTTGAATTATTCGTATCGTGTTCGAATCGATTCTTAAACAACTTCAATCATTTTATGATGGATGCCAATAACATGAGATAATCATGATTGAATGGGAATAAACAACGGTCATATTAAATAAACGGAATTAAGATTATATGATCATAAGAATGTTAAAAGTATAGAAATGAGAATGATTATGATATGATCTAGTGGATCTGTGGAACTGTTTTTAAATTTAGTGCTGATACAGACAAATTTGGAATATAATTTGATTACCCCAACTCATTAAAAAAAATTAGCTTTTAAATAAGAAAAGAATAATGGAGTTACGTGCAACCAACTTCATCAACTAATAAAAAATAGAAAATTGGAAAAAAAAAATGAAATAGAAAAACTGAGTAACCCACACAATGTGGGTCTCAATTTTTGGTATTTTAAGTGCATCAAGTACTTGACTTTTCATTTGCGCCTACGAAGTACTGACACCGATAGGGTAACTCGACAAAACTCTAAATAAGTAGGATACACTTTTATGAAAAATCATAATTTTTTTTATATATACATATTATATTACATGAATACTTTATTTATCACTTAAACAATGAGAATCAATAAACTTATAAATAAAGAGGTTAAATGAAATGTCTGATATATTCAAAATTCTTCATTTCACTTCCATAAAAAATAGTCTCTCTCTTGTTATATTGTAAAAAATTTCTTGATCGAAGACAAAGATTAGAATGTACAAATACAAAATCTTCAGCTCTTTGGGGTGATATTTTGTTCCTCTCTATACAATGAATAAATGAATAGATGCTCTAATTCATCTCACAAGATGAGGAGGAACAAAGATATTTAAGTATTTTCAAAGCCAAAGATTGAATTAAAGATGTTCAAGTTCTACAAGTTATCCACCAAATTAGTGGTTTCATAAGTTCTATATCTTTCATGGAATCAACCGACTCATTGCATGTCCGACACGTGAACACGCGCGTGTCCTCCATGTATTCACTGCATGTCCAATTTTAAAGAATCCAGGACACACCATTTGACAGATATTTTTAGTGTGTCTACATATTCGACACGAATACGTGTATATGACGACCCTGACAAAATATGAGTGCTTCATAAATTTGAACAGATTGCGTCGGTGCAAAATCAATTTCCGAAAGCATATAATATCAAATTGGGGTTGGGTGAAAAGTGTCAATCTCATAGAGGTCTGTTTGGTCCTTTCACCACTATAGTTGCGTGTGTGAAAAATGTGTATAGTGTACTTGGTAGGGAGATGCTTGCCTCATACCAGTGATACCACTAGAAAATGCCTATATACAGATACTTGCGTGCGCTTCTGAAAGGGTCAGGAGAGTTGTGAGCTAATAAATTTTTTACATGTGTTTCAGAATTTTTTCATAATCATAGATTTGTTCAGTTTAAAAAAATTATATAAAAAAAGGAATTATGGCAAATGCTTTCAATATCTTTGAATAGGTGTAAGTAATTTATTGGATCACACACTCTGTAAGGATGAAGTCTCTCCTAACATGACCTATGACAAATATTTCCTCTTTTGAAAAATAATGATATATTAATTTATTATATGTTGAAAATAATTAAATTTTAATTATTTTATTCACATAATCATAATATATTATTCATTTAGATCTTAAAATTTGTAATTTTTTTGTTGCCATTTCCTTGATTTTATATTATTTTACAATTAATTCATAATGTGTTTTGAATTATATTGAAATTAATTAAAAAATTAGTAGGTCGTGTTTTTGAAGTGTCCAACATATGGTTGACGGTGTCTAAAATGTGTCTACGAAGTGTCCATTAGTCATGTTTGATACGCATAAGTGTTCTGGGTAGACATGTCTGACACAGTACAACACTATATAAGACCATGTTTGGTAACGATGTGATTATATATTATTTCTTGCTGCGATTTCTTTTTTTATGAAATTGAAAGTTGTGATTTGCTTTGCTGCCATTTGGATAAAAACCAAAACTTGATTAGTAATGTACATCTACTTTGAAATTTTTTCAAAGCAGAAAAATTGAAAATCTGTTTAGTAACGAAAAAAATTAAGAATTAATAAATCACATACAATTGTTAAAATAAAACATTTGCATTAGTGGAAGCAATATTTTGAGCCTAAATACGAATGAAATTTAAAATCCAAAGTGAATAAATATATTAAATAATAAATAAATTACATAAAATATATTTATAAATTAAATTAAAAATAATACATGAATAAATAATAAAAAAATAAATTAAATAATACATTAATATAGTAATGAATAAATAAATAATTATAATAAATAATGAATAAATAAAAGTTAAAAATGAACATGAATAAATGAATAAAAATAATTAATAAATAAAAATAGATAAATAAATAAACAATATAGTAAATAACTTTTGATTCACGCATGTTTAGTGAGGTTACGGTAGCTTTATTTCAAGTTTTTAAAACTGGGAAGGAAATCACAATTTTTGGTATCTCTGTTTGACTTTTTAAAAATCTGCCATAAAAAAATAGTTATCAAACACGTTTTTAACTTTAATTTTACTTTTGCAAAAATTAAAACAGAAATCTGAAATTTACCAAAACCTCCATTTTTCATCCCATATCTACCATTCATAACGAACATAACATCAACACCAAATAAAATATGAACTATACATCCAATAACTATACGAGATGGTATCTGCACGTAGTGGGCTTTTGAGCGCCCAATGCCAAAATAAGCTTGCGAGTTGCGGCACGATGCCCTGTGAACTAGCGAAAAATAACACAATACTAATAAGTAAAATAATGATTTATTAGAGAAGTGAAAGTCAACCAAAAAAAAAATAAAAATATATATATATATATATATATTGGTTTTTGAAATAATTCTCCTCTTGTAACAATCACGGAAACAGTTATATATAAAAAAAATACCAAACAATATAGGCAAACAAAAAAATGAATGACCCTTCTCACTTGCTATATGAACCCAACCAAAAGTGAGGTTTCTCTTAGTTGCTTACATGATAATCTATAATCTTAGAGTGCAGAAGATATCATAGTTAGGCATGCACTCTCCTCCTGCTCGTCGTTGTGAATCCCTTCTCTGCAAATGTCGGAATCCTCCTTGAATGCAGAATTCACGGTTCCAACAGACTACTACTCCTTGTGCTCCTCGTCATGAATCCATTCTCAGAAACTGCCGTACAACAAATATTCAAGATATTAAGACAATATATTGGTGCAAATAGACCATTTATACATGTATTAGATGGCACAGTATCACCAGCAATACTCCATAATTTGGCCATAATGGTCCTACTATGGGGCGGTATTCTTTGTTAACGCAGACCAATCAGATTGTTTAAGATTTAAAAGATTTTAATACCTACAGATGAACTTTGTTGATCTTAACAGTTCACAAACTCGTAAACCACAAGTACCACTTATCCAGTTTGAATATCATATTAACTCCTTCACAAAGCTATCATAACCTCTTAAGATTGATATCTAATTTATGCCAGAGGGATATTCAATTTTGATTTGGTACCCACCAAAACATAAATAAACTGTAAATAACATTGAAGATCTACCAGAGGAAACTTTAATCCTAACATCTATTCAAAAACTATATTAAAATACGACATGACCTCAACACACAACAATTTTTCGAAAAACATGTAATGCTCTTTAGGTTGACTGAAATTATAGAAACAAAATAATAGCAAAATAGGAAAGTTGCTTACACACGTTAACGAAGTTGGACAAAAATAATTTTTTGTTAGGGAAAGTAGGTAAAATATAAAGAAGTCGACCGGGAAAGCCAATGTAATTTAGCTAGAAAAATGGGCTCGAAAATATATATTATAAATGATTTAAGCTCTGATACAGACATCTAAGCTCAATCATAGTTGCTATAAAACTAGGTTGAAAAATGAACAAAGAAAGAAAAATAGCAGAAAGAAAATTCAAGGAATTACATACAGGAGACCTAACAACTTTGATATCTCCTCCAAATATTGATCTCAAACTATAAACTACTTTTAGACAATGTACAAATTTACACCAAGATGCCACAAACTCAACATAATCATCAACATTGCCTTAATTTACTGATCTCAACTTTAAACTAATCGTCCCGGTATATAACTTCCATTATTGGTCTCCCAGACATGAATCCAAATTAGGTATCCGATACAGTGAACTATTTCCTTCGTCTTTCTTCAGTTATATGTTCTCATATTTTTATCTTATGACTCATTAATTTAATTCCATTATAGTTCCACAATTTTGGATAGTTCCATAAGACACAACTTGGTACCAGTATTGACTCTAAAGCCAGGGATTTCCATGGACATGCAGAATGTGTTATTAATATATATATAAAGTTTTTGTCTATCTCGTCTGTTCAGAAAACAAAAGCGGGAAATTGAGCACAGGCCAAGGCCATTTTGGGGACTGCAATTTACCAAAATTTCAGATTTGGTAGGTGCTAGGTGACATCCTTCTTTTATTTCTTCCCTCATGATAATCTCGACCAACTGATTTATTACTTTCCAGCTTCGTAAGTGTGTCATCCATCCACACACCAGCAGCAGGGGTTCGAATCCCGTTATACACAACGTCGTGAAAAATATAAGTTCATTTTATTTGGCTTCTTCTGTAGGGAATTCCAATATAATTATTCGATCTAGTCAATATATCACTTTCTTTGACTAATAGTGTAAATACATCCAATTTGGTTTACTTTTATTGATCAATCTCAGTGTTTTGCTAATATATAGATATTTTGCTCGCCCGATTTTGTCCGCTTTTAACATAAAACAGTCAGTGAGCTTTCCTTAGCTTTACTTACGATCTAGTTTGTTTCACAGTTGCATAATTATATGTGTCCAAGTCTTCTAGTAATTATTTTGTTATCATGTTTAAGGCTTTTCCTCTTTTGTTTAATTATTTGTTATACTTCCTCAATCCACCACTACATCTCTTTCTTAATAAACTTATCACTTTTCGTTTTGTCCAGATTTTTAGGGAAAATTTTAAAAGCTAGTTATATTTTCATTAGGACCAGGAAGTCTTACTTTTGAAATCTATTTCTGAATGAGTTCAAAATTGAACTCTTTCCCAGTAATGCCCAGGTAATATACATCCTTGTCTTTTCACCTGTATTACATTATTTCTCATGTGATGATCTAATAACATGCCTACCCAGTTTTGTTGACTACCTATTCCTCCCGATTAACGGAGATTATATCCTTCTTCAGTGTCAGTTTTTCCATATTTCAATTTAGCCTGATAAGCAAATTATGTTTAGTTTTTCTTCACTAGTTCATTAAACCTACAGGGTAATGTCCCCATGTTCGATGTTGCCATCTTATTTTTTGCAACTTAATTAGTTAGCAGTATTTTTATTTTATTTTTCTTTTTGTTGTTGGAGTGACCATTCATGAAATGATTTGACACTAGGTACTCCTCCTTTCACATTCGTCCTTGGATTCCGGTTACGGGACAGTCAAAAGCATTAGGTTTACATCGTCTGATCATTGTTTTCTCAAGATTTCAAGGTCTAAAACACCAAAACCTATGTCAATGCATGTATATGTGAAGTAAACATATGCACAACGATAGAGAATTCGACACAAAAATTACAATCTGAGAAAAATTATAAACTACTCTCAGTAAGTATCGACTCAAAAATCAAAACGATGAGACAATCACAATTGTTGGATAATTTGGGTAAGCAAATATTTAGGTTTATATCTAAGCAAAAGGACCAACCATTTCAATACTAATGCATGTGTCTGTGTGAGCATGCGTGAATAACCAAGCTCCGTACACAAAGCAATGTAGAAGTACAATCTTGTCTACTAGTATTTAACAGTACGAAAATCAATTGGATCAAGACAATTCAACTAGCAATCAAATGATCTCAATTTCCGAGGAGAATAAACAGATTAACTCAACTTTAAGGAGCAAACAGATGAAATTATTCATGTATACAACAAACTTGTGGATGAAAATCAATGCATCATAAACCAACATACCTTTCAAATATTCATGGTTCCAAGATCATAGGGAAGCGTAACAAGGCTTGGGATGCAAACCTCTGTTGCAACAATACAAATGCCAAGATCCACGACTCTTTGCCATTCCAAGTCTAACCAACAAAGTGTCTCGTTCATTTGTGCTAACAGATGCTATTTAGATAACCCACGATTCTCACAAGCCGAATTTCCTCATACACTTGGGACAAGAAATCTGTAGAAAGCTTAGTCCAAGACTCCGCAACCATGTAATACTTCATAACCCATAATTCAACCTCGCAAATTTAACCAGCTTGGTGGGGTGTACGCTTTTTTTACAACACGGCCCAAACTCTACGCCTTCGATTTGCGGAGGGGTAATTAGTCATTGAACCTTTCTTGGCAACCCAAATTGCATAATCTATGACTTATGGTTAAAACAACAATTCATGGAATAAACTATTCAACCTTCCCCTGTTCTGTATCCTCCAGATTCTGTGCATCTATTATATGCCTAGCACCTCTGCTTCGGAAACAGTGGCTCTTTGGCTGCTAGCATGCATTTCAATGCCTTGTTCCGCATTGCTCTTCGTGGTTGAAGTAGTTTTAAACCATAACTCGCGAAAAGCATTTTGCTTTGTTGTGTCATGCAATATATAATTGGGATATTTACCATTTACTCTCTTCGAAAATAGCTAAACAATGGTTACCTCCCCTCTTGTTTCAATGATAAGACTAACATAATAGAAAGAAATAATAAAAATAATAGAAAGACTAATATAGTCATTAAATAACAAATAAACGTCAAGGAGGACAATAAAAAAATCCAAACTTTAATGCGAAGAAGGAGAACCAAAAAATCCAACTTTAATGCGAAGAAGGAGAAGAAGTTCAACTCTAGAGAGCAACTTGAAGCGACAGTTGGGGCACCTGTGATTCCCTTCAAGCCAAGTCCGAATGCAGTCTCCATGGTACAGATGAGAGCATGGCATGCGAGTGACCTCTGAGCCAATATCGAACTCTTTGAGGCAAATGCTGCAAAGCCCCTCACCATAACCACCCTCGAATATCACCTTCTCTAATGCCTCAACTGCTGACTTGGCAGCTGGTATGAACATCTTCCCGGCTGACCTTCTAATTTCCTTGACTTTCTTGTATTCAACTTTCAACTCCCTTAAAGGGAGTTCAGTGATCAATTCATCATATTCCTTGCAAAGATTGCCTTTATAAAGTGTCCAAGCCTTGAATTCAGGGTCCGGGATCATTACATATTTCTCAATGCACACCAGCACTGGTCGCCCATAACGTACATGATCATCATCATCATCTGCTTTAGTGCACACGTTACGGGCATAATCCAAAATGTGCTTCATCATATCATCTTGGTCCATCAATGGGGTTATGGGGTTCTCTTAAGATGGTTATTATCTGGCTTTTCTTTCCACCCAAGCCTGTCTAAGGGAAAAGAGATTTTCATAAAAGAAAGGATAAGAGATATCATTTTCCATGACAAGGATTTAGGCGAAGGTCGTCGCTGGTTAACATGTGTAATGGAAACTGGAAATGAGTGCGTGTATTGTGGCCTTTGAGTTCATCATCAATATCAACACTAGGTGAGCCATAACGCACCCCTACATTCACAGTCAGATACATCTTACCGGGAAGACACTTATCAAAGGGCTCTACAAGTACAACCACAAAGTAGTCGTCATAGGAATTGTAGGGTGGAACACTCATCATGCACTCACTCAAAGGACCTACCTACAACACCAAATATATATATATATATATATATACAAAATCAGAGGCCTAGGTATCAGGCTAAGTTCACAAGTGAGTTAACACCGCCACCAGACTCCAGCACTCATAATAACATATTCGTATTCAATCGTGGAAATTAACAGGAGACTAGTTCAAAACCCTAATTGAAACCATGCACATTTATAAATCAAATTAAGAATAGAATTTTAAAACGAAGAACACATAATTAAAATTATATTGAAAAATTAGAATCTAAATTGAAGAGCAATTCATACCTATTTGTGAATTAACCAGGAGATGAAGGAGGTGATTGTTCACGGAAGAGAGACAGAGGCAAGACAGATTGATTATGGTTTCCGTGGTGCATATATATATATAAATATACGTGTTTATTTATAGAGACAGAAAGAGTAGGGTTTTTTTGAGTGAGGTGAGGACACATAGGGAGGGAAAAGCTGAATACATCTTGTTATACTTCATATAGAGTATATCTTACCCGACACTTCAAAAAAAACCCTATGATTGTGGAATGATAAAGAAACCCAATATAAAAATATTTTCGGATTTTTAGATTTAAATGTTATATTCTTAAAGAGAGAGAGTTCTTAGGAAAATTTAATTCTAAGAGTGATGAAAGAATATTTTTGGGATATTCTCTTACTAGTAGGGTATTCTTAGAAGGAATATTTTTGGGGTATTCACTTACTAGTAAGACATATAGGGGTTTTAACCTTAGAATCCAAACAATGATGGAATCTGTCAATGTGATTGTTGATGACTCATGTGTTGATGAGTTTCAGTCTTCTGTAGAGGAAAACGAAAGTGAACAGTTCTTCCTATTAAGTGATGATTCTCCTATTGATACTGAAGAGGAGAAAGTGGATTATGAAGATACTCCTAGTCCTATAGGATCATATGAACCTTCACATAATATTCAGCATACTCCTACTAAAGAACCATCTGCTAAAGTTAAGTTGAATCATCATTTAGATAAAGTCATTGGATCAATTGATCAAATGATGGTGACCCGTAGGAAGGCAAGGAATGAAGTTTCTTATGCTTGTTACACATCTTCTTTAGAACCAAAAAATGTTAAAGAAGTTCTTATAGATAATGAATGGATAAATGTTATGCAAGAAGAACTTCGACAGTTTGTTAAAAATGATGTGTGGTATTTTGTGTCTAAACCTAATGACATAAATGTTATTGGTACTAAATGGATATACAAGAACAAAAAGGATAAGAATGGTAATATTATAAAGAATAAGGCAAGGCTTGTTGCTTAAGGTTATACTCAGTTGGAAGGTCTAGACTTTGATGAGACATTTGTTCCGGTAACTAGACTTGAGTCCATTCGAATTTTATTTGCTATCGCATGCCATCTTAGATTTAAGTTGTACCAAATGGATGTTAAGAGTGCTTTCTTAAATGAAATTCTTCTTGAGGAAGTGTATGTGGAGCAACCTAAAGGATTTGAAGATCCTCATTGTCCTAGTCATGTTTATAAGCTTAAGAAAGCTCTGTATGGGTTAAAGCAAACTCCTAGAGCTTGACATGAGAGATTGATCGATTACCTGGGAACAGGTTTTACTCGAGGGGGAGTGGACAAAACACTATTTATTCAGAAAATTGAGAGTAATATAGTTATTGCTCAAATTTATGTTAATGATATAGTATTTGGTTCCACCTCTGACCAACTTGCTCATTATTTTGGAGAACAAATGACCCATGAGTTTGAGACGAGTATGATTGGAGAATTGAACTTCTTTCTAGGACTACAGATTAGACAATTAACTGATAGGATTTTTATTTTTCAAACTATATATGCCTTGGAATAAGTAAAGAAGTTTGGTTTGGATAAGGCTAAGGATGCTCGCACTCCTATGAGTACATTTGTCAAACTTAGCATAGACACTAAAGGCAAAGATGTCGATCCTACACTTTATAGAAATATGATTAGGAGTTTGTTGTACTTAACTGCCAGTCAACCTGACATAGCTTTTAGTGTTGGTGTTTGCGCACGTTACCAGACTAGTCTTAAAGAGTCTCATCTTATTGTTGTTAAACATATTATTAAATATGTAAAAGGGACTGTGGTACCCATTAAGATCTAATGTTGATATTGCTTCTTATTCTTATGTTGATTGGACTGATAATGTAGATTATAGGAAAAGTACTAGTGGAGGGTGTTTTTACGTTGGTAATTATTTAATTGCTTGGCATAGTAAGAAGCAAAATTGTGTCTCCCTTTCCACTGCTGAGGCTGAGTATATTACTGTTGGTAGTTGTTGTAGACAGATTTTGTGGATGCGTCAGATGTTACAGGATTATGTTTTTTCACAAAGCACAATGACTATTTTCTGTGATAATACTAGTGTTATAAATATTTCTAAAAATCATGTTTAATACTCTAGGACAAAGCATATAGATATTCGACATCATTTCATTCAAGATCTTGTTGAAGATGGTATAGTGTCTCTGGGATTCTCAGTTAGCAGACATCTTTACAAAATCATTAAATTTTCAAAAGCATGTAAGTCTTAAAAAACCTATTGGTATGCTTTCTTTAGAATAGATGTCTTAGTGGTTATCATTCTAGGAACATCTTTCATTATTTTTGTTCCTAGAAGTGATACATTTGCATGCATTTTTTTTTATATACAAAAATTTTACTGTTATTATTATCATGCATGCATAGTGACAAATATATATATATATGTATAATTTTTTTAGCCTGTTGAGCATGGAAATGATACAAAAAGGTTGTCATTTTTCACTATACTCTCATATTTACTTATCTATTTATGCTTATGGGAATTGGAGATGTCATCCAGACCTGAGGATTTGAGAAGATCACTTGACCTGCTGTAGATGCCAAAAAATGCACAACACAAGAATGAAATCTTTTATTTGGGTTTTGCTTCCTTTATATACATTCCCTTTTTGTGCTTCGAGCCCATTAGGGCAACACTACTTTGCTTACATCATTATCTCTATTTTCAAGGAAATATAAGCTGAAATGGGCCTAATCTTTGGGCGTTCGATAACCTTGTTGGGCTGTCATCCTGATGGGTCCGACGCCTGATGGGCTTCTATGGGCCCGGAGATTTCCACACTAACACAGGCCCTCTTCTTGGTTGTGGGCTTTCGGGTAGTCAGGCCCATTACCGAGAAGGTAAAGTGGGGGAATAATGGAATATAGATACATTACCCCTATCGAGGTGACGTGGCAGGTTCATTCAATACGACGGTTGTGTCATGATTAATCATTTCAAATTCATGGCTCAGGTGGCCTCAATTCGCGAGATGGGGGCTGAGGAGGCGGCATAATGTTTCGTTTCATGTGCGTCTGACTCTTCGCATACTTCGGTGACCCCTATAAATACCCAGGGTCCATTTACCAAACACTCCTACCAGAATCTGTATATTTTTCTAGGAAAACTCACGAAATCTCATCAGGATTCATCTTAGAGTAAGTTCTTTCTTCCAGCTCTTCTACCTTTCTATCAATATATCTGATAGCGATGACACTCGGTCGGGTAGTGACCGTCTCCCCTCTTCTGCAGATCCCGATGCCTCCCTTAGTTTTCCATCGGTAGAGGTGGTTAGGAGGGTCAGATCTAGTCCTCCTGAGGTTAACCAAAACGCTGTTGTGGGTGGGGATCCGGCTGTAGGAAGATCGGGAGATCAATATTATTCCGATCCCCTTCCTCTTGCACATAGGGTAGATACGGTGCTGAAGAGATTGAGGGTTAAGTGTAGGATACCCGATGAGGTGATAGTTAAGAATTATCCCAAAGAGTACGACTTCAGGACAGGGGAGGGAGTTAGGGATGATCAGATCTTGCTATCAGTTTTTCATCTTCAAGTTCTTAGATTCCCGATCCATCATTTTTTTCTTTATATCCTGTCTACCCTGGGTCTGGCTCCACTTCAAGTGGGGCCCAATTTCTTCAGGATCGTGGCTATGGTCATGATGATTAATCAGGAGCTGGGTCTTGATCTGGGTCTGACTGAGCTCCTATTATGTTACAAGATTTAGGACCAGAAGGACTGTAGGGGTCGATACAATATTTTTCCTTTAAGTGGGAGAAAGATGTGCGATGGCACTGAGAAGTCTAATAAGGGGTGGAAGGAAAGAATGATCCTGGTAAGCGGGAATTGGATGTTGCCCGGCTCATCCAGATTTGTAGTCCCTAGTGAATTTGACAAACATTTATTCCATTCCTTCAAACCTTATAATAGAGGGTCGTCCTATTGCGAACAATGCAATGATAAGTTGGGTCATCATGTGCTAGAGTTTTTGGGAGCACCCGACCGATTTAAAACTCCAAATTACATCTCGTCCCGATTTGAGATCCTTAAATCTAAAATTTGGGGACAACTCCTGAGGATGTGTGACAGTTACCTGACGGGTTCTAATTTGCAGGCACTAACATCAGAAGGACAAAATACCATGCTGAGGATCCCGCCACCTGTCCTTAAGAAGAAAGTCAAGCGAATATCAGGCCCTCAAACAAACCCTTCGGTACCGGAGGAAGCCCAAGGCGATCAGCGGTCCCAAGGTATTCCAACTCCTCCCTCTAGGACAGTTCCTCCACCACCAATGGGAAATATTCCAGTTATTCCACCTCCTCCTTCGGGGGAGGGTACTACCGGATCACCTTTTGTCCCTTTTTCAGGGGAAATCCCCGTTCCTGGATCCCGACCAGTTGAGGGAGAGCCCAGTCCGGCAGGGACACAATGTATGTGATATGAGGAAGATGTCCCCGATCGATCGGTTAGGCCCCATCTAACTACAACGTCGTCGCCAAGCATAGTGGCGAAGCCTGGGGCTGCATCCGGGAATGAGCAACCTGTCCCATGGGCACCAAAGATAACACTTCCGGGTGGTGACTTTTTGGTCGCGGGACACGAGACCATTGAGAATGATGTTGCCCTTCGGGCAATGGATCTCCAGATCTGGACCCCTGCAGACCGAAAGAAGTTGACACATATCGATTGGGCAGATTTGGCCATGACTGGTCCGGAGATTGCCATGAAGGTACATTTTCAATATGTTGTTTCTTCAGTTATACTTTGTATTTCTTCACTTTATTCATTGATATGGCTAATACTTGCACTCTTGATAGATGTTCTACCTGACCTAAGCTTATAATGCAAAGATGGAGGAGGACACTAGGTTGCTCAACAAATCTTCAGAGCTCCTGAGGCTGAAGGAGGATGCAAGGAAAAAGGTGGTCACACTGCTATCGATATCTAATGATAAGCTGGAGGTCCAAACCACAAGGGTAATCTTTGCGGAGCAAAAGCGTCAAGCGGCCCAAGAAAAGATCAAGGAGATGGAAACAGTTCGTCGGGCCCTAGCTGCTGAAGTCGAGGGCCTGAAAGCAGAGAATGAGGGCCTGAGGGCCTCCAAAGAGAAGCTTATAGAGGAGCTCAGGCCTCCAAAGAGAAGCTTATAGAGGAGAAGGTTGAAACCGAGAATCTTCTGGCAGTGGAAAGGTCAACAGTGGAAATGTGCCACCGGGGTGGCAACCAGATGTATAAGCGTCTCTACGACACTGCCCAGTACCGGATCGGGTTCAGTTAGAGGACCTGCTTCCAGGACATACAGAAACCTGTTGAAGAGAGGGACTTTGCCTCAGTGGAGGAGTTGGATGAATCTCTGGGCATTGCTCCGTCTTATGATGATCCGGTTGGAGGTCCGGATAACGTTCGTTTTTGTGAGTTCCTGACCAAACCTTTTCCGGGGCCTACTCCCGATTTTGTTCCTTCAATACAGCCCGCTCCTTATGGGGCAATTGTTCCTATGAGCTCAAATGCGGCGGGCACTGATGTTGGCACTTAGATAGTGAATTCTACCGGGCTTCCTTCTAGTTTTTAGGATAGTAGAACGTAGGATTCTTTATTTGTAAAAACATTTGTAAGCCTTGACCATCGGTGTAATACCCCGTATTTAATGGATATTTATTTCCTTATTTATTTTGGATGGCATATTGGATGTTTAAATTATTGAATAAGGTTATCTTAGTCATTTTAAGGCTAGTATGTCATAATGTAATTATGTGATCTTAGGTGGGGTAAGGTTGTCATTAGTGTTTGGTAGTTTAGTGATTTATGCATAACACAAGGATATTTTGGAAAATTCCTTAACCCTAACCTCTTCTATATAGACATCATTAACTTCAGATCTAGCCACCATCTCATTTATTTTACTACTTCTTCTTCTTCATCAATTATACCCGAAATTGTGAGGGTTGAGAGGTTGAGAGCTTAAGGTTGGTTTGGATCTACATTTGTGGTGGATTCAGCTCTACATTACAGGCAAGACATATGTTCTACTCTTCCTCTTTGTACTGAAATTTCGTAGCCTTTAATTTGTACATCTATAATCTGCTAAATAATATTTTTCATATATTTATATATATGTGTAAATCATGTTCATATATGACATTTATATATTCTGCTTATACATATATGTATAGATCCGTAAGTATATATATAGATTTTGTATATATGTAGAGATTCGTGAATCTATATAGGCATATATGTATAGATCTGTTAGAGTATGTTCATATTCATATTTATTGATGTGATGATATATATTTTGTTTATATGTATATATATAGATCCGTGGATACATATATAGATCTTCATATCATATGTAGAGATTCGTAGACTTATATAGACATATATGTATAAATATGTTAAAGTATGTTTATATTCATGTATATATATGAGGATATATATTATGTTTATGCATATATGTATAGATCCATGATTATATGTACAAGTCTTGCATATATGTAGAGATTCATAGACTTATATAGACATATATGTACAAATCTGTTAGAGTATATTTATATTCATATACATATATATGATGATTTATATTCTGGTTATACATATATATACAGATCCATGATTATATGTATAGATCTTGTATATACATAGATATTGTGACCTTATATACAGAACTATATGTATAGATCTTGTACATACGTAGAGATTAGTGGTGATATATTGATGTATGCACGAGACTATGTTTATATCTAGCTATACGTACAAATATGTTTTTACCATGTGTAGATCTACATGTATGGATTCGTGGTTATGTATCTTGCTGGTATGATTCTAATGAGGGGTATATAGTTGGAACTAAGTATAAATATCTGAAAATATAAATATTTTAGGTTTCAATGTTGACAAAGATTTCAAAACTGTTATTTGAAAAATATTACATATTTCTGTAATTGTTTTTCTCTATTTTCTTTGTTATCAGACTTTGGACATTGATTTATATTCACGAATTATACTGGATTACGTATTTTCAACCGTATAAATGAACAATTTCAACGGTACAAAATACCGTATACCCCCCAGGCTCGACCTCTTAAATTGTTATACGTTCCCGAATAAAGAATACAAGTGAATTAATAAATCTATAAAATCATAAGATTTAATAAAATGACTATATTTTGGAGATTTAGAAGGAACCACAAGGAGGCTGACTAATACTATAGTCTCAATAGTACCACAGGACATGGGTGAGTTGTCACGGCATGGGTGAGTTGTCGGGTACGTGGTTATGGTGTGGCATGGATGTTGTATGGAAAAATCGGATTTAATGGAAAGAATTTATGGAGATAATTATATTAAATAGAGGTATATTAATGACTATGGTTATAGTTAAATATTTTATTATTTTATAATATAATTTTGGGATTAGGTGTCACTAGGAAAGGGGATGGATTTTGGTACTCTGCTTGGGATCATGTAAAGTTGTATTTGCTCGTGGGTTTAACCCACATTTTTGTTGTTTCAGGTCCTCGGCAGTTTCACCAGCAGGGTTGAGGACTTCATATCTATCCATTCGGTCCTATCATATTTTCCTTCCACTCCAGGGTAGGATCCGAGGAATGACATATGTTGTATTTCTTTTAAGTGTGTTTCTATGGTTCCATGATTATGGGATTTCCAAGTTGTACCTTGTGGGACTTATTTTATTTGAGGATGTATTGGGTGTAGTCTTCTTCATGTATAAGTTGTATCCTTATTTTTGTTATTTCTGTTATTATTCTATTTAAATTTTATGTATTCTCTTCTGTGTTTATGTTATCAATTACAGACGCTCCTAGTTTTTTGTGTATGAACTTGGCCAACCTATGCATGAAAATTTGGGAGTGTCACAATCGGGGTCCATATTTTGAATGAAAATCATGGTTCCTTTCCAGTTGACTTTTATTGTACTTAGCAGATTTTACCAACAAGTGTTGTGTCTTTCGGGCACTTCAGGTCATGCGAGAGGCAAGACAACACTTGTTTATTTTTTGTAAAATTTGGATCTCTTCAGGATCAGTGTTGTGTCTTTCGGGCACTTTAGGCCATGCGAGAGACAAGACAACACTTGGTTTATTTTTTGCAAAATTTGGATTTCTTTAGGATCAGTGTTGCGTCTTTCGGGCACTTCAGGCCATGCGAGAGACAAGACAACACTTGGTTTATTTTTTGCAAAATTTTAATCTCTTCAGGATCAGTGTTGCGCCTTTCGGGCACTTCAGCCCATGCCAGAGACAAGACAACACTTGGTTTATTTTTTCCAAAATTTTGATCTCTTCAGGATCAGTGTTGGGTCTTTCGGGCACTTCAGGCCATGCGAGAGATAAGACAACACTTGGTTTATTTTTTGCCAAATTTTGATCTCTTCTGGATCAGTGTTGTGTCTTTCGGGCACTTCAGGCCATGCGAGAGACAAGACAACACTTGGTTTATTTTTTGCCAAATTTTGATCTCTTCTGGATCAATGTTGTGTCTTTCGGACACTTCAGGCCATGCGAGAGACAAGACAACACTTGGTTTATTTTTTGCAAAATTTGGATCTCTTCAAGATCAGTGTTGCGTCTTTCGGGTACTTTAGGCCATGCGCGAGACAAGACAACACTTGGTTTATTTTTTGAAAAATTTTGATCTCTTCTGGATCAGTGTTGTGTTTTTAGGGCACTTCAGGCTATGCGAGAAACAAGACAACACTTGGTTTATTTTTTGCCAAATTTTGATCTCTTCGGGATCAGTGTGGTGTCTTTCGGGAACTTTAGTTCATGCGAAAGACAAGACAACACTTGGTTTATTTTTTGCATCAGTAGATATTTATAATCTATTTTTGCCATAAAAAATGATTTTACTGATGAATTTTTTTTTTTGATTGATTTGGCTCGGGGGCCTTTTTATAAAAATGATCAGAGTAAAAGTAAACTCAAAAGTGATCAAAGTAAAAGTAAACTGGGCTTGTTATAGGTAGTATCTCTTCAACCGAGAGGCGTTCTAGGAGTTTGGTTTCATTCTACCGTCTCTGTTCCATCGGATGCGGTATGCTCCGCGCCCGATGACTTTAGTAATGGTGTACAGGCCTTCCCAAGGCTCCCTGAGCTTGCCCACGAGTCCAATTTTTTGCCCAAGGACCATGTCAGACGTGGAACTCTCTTCTTTTAACTTTTTGGTTGAAGTGGTTCTCGACACGTTGTTGGTAGAAGGTCAGCCTGATCCCGACAGCTTTCCTTCTTTCATCTAGTATATCAAGGTCATGAGTCAGGTGTTGGTTATTTGGGCCTTCCACCCAGGCCTGGCTCCGAAGGGTTGGGACCACAACCTTCGTCGGGATCACAACCTCAACGTCATAAGCCATGGCAAAGGGGGTCTCTCCGATGGGTTGCCTGGGGGTTGTTTTATATGACCAGAACATTTCAAGTAGCTTCTCAAGCCAGGCTCCTTTTGCTTCCTCGAGTTTTTTGGCCAAGGTGTCAAATATGGTTCGATTTGTTATTTCGGCCTGTCCATTCCCCTGCGGGTACCCGACGAAGGATGTATTCTGGTTGATACCATGCTCGGCAAAGAATGTTCTCACTTCCTTGTTGTCAAGATTTGTTCCATTATCCATCATAATTGTCCTTGGTAGCCCGAATCTGCATATTATGTGGGTCCAAATGAACTTGATGACATGGATACTTTTGATGGCGGGGGTAGGCTTCAGCTTCCACCCATTTGGTGAAGTAATCAGTGGCCAGGAGGACAAAGGAATTTGATCGAATTTCCTTCGGGAGAGGTCCTATGATATCCATTCCCCATCGGGCAAAGGGATGTGGGACTATGGTCGGGAGTAGGAACTCCGGCGGTTGATGGATAGCGTCCCCATGCATCTGGCATGGCTTGTACCTCCGGACATAGTCCTCGGCATCCCGTGACAGATAGGGCTAAAAGTATCATTGGGAGAGTATTTTATGGGTAAGGGACCTTCCTCCGGAGTGGTTCCCGCAAGATCCACTATGGATCTCCTCCATTATTGCTCTCGATTATGAGGGCGTGATGCATTTTAAATAAGGACCCGAGAAGGACTTTCGATAGAGTTGCCCGTTCATGACTGATTATCAGGCTGAAATCCTCCAGATCCTCTGAGTTTCAGCTTTGTTCTCCGGGAGTGTCCCATTGCTCAGGTAATTCATCAGGGGATCCATCCAGCTGGGCTCCCATGGAATAAGCATCACTTGTACCGAGTCTTGAATACTTGGCCTGGTTATAAAATCTACCAACACCACCCGAGTCAGGTCCTCTCCAGCTGAGGACGCCTGACCGACTAGGTGGTCAGCTACAGAGTTCTCGCTTCGCGAGATCTGAGTGAAGGTTATTTTTTGAAAGTTCTCTGTTTCATTCAGCACAAGTGCCTTATAACACTCCATTTTGGGATCTTTTGCCTCATATTCCCCTTTAATTTGTCGAATGACTAGCTGAGAGTCGTTGTGCACTGCTAGGGCCTGAATCTGGAGGCTTCGGGCTAACCTCAAGCCAGATACGATCGCTTCATACTCTGCCTCATTGTTTGTGGTTGGGAACTGTAGTTGCACTGACATGTGGAGTATGTCCCATCGGGTGTCTGGATCTCCAAGCCGATTCCCGATCCGGTAGAATTGGCTGATCTGTCCACAAAAAGCTTCCAAGTGTCCGGCTCAATCTGCTTGTTGGGTTTTTCAGTTTCATCTTCAAGTAAGAAAACTGTCACCGCCTGTCCTTTGATGGAAACCCGGGGTATGTAAGTTATGCCATATATTCCTAATTCGATGGTCCATTTGGAGATTCTGCCCGAAAGATCAAGTTTTGACATAACTACCCGGAAAGGCGTGGAGGTCGGGATAATGATTGGATGAGCCTCGAAATAATGCCTCAGTCGCCTTTTGGCATTTACCAGTGATAGAACCAGCTTTTCTTGCCTGTTGTATCGGGTCTCCACTTCAGCCAAGGATTTACTGGTGTAGAAGACTGGCATCTGCAGGTTCCCATCCTCTCTGATGAGGGTTGCACTGGTTGAGATGGAAGATATTGCTAGATACAGATGTAAGACTTCATCGGGTCCTGGTGTGGATAGGATCGGGGGTCTGGTCATATACTTTTTTAACCTCACTAGGGGTTCAGACTACTCAGGGCCCCAGACTTCTCCCCTTTTTGCCTTGATTGCCTGAAAAAATGGTCTGCATCGATCAGTGAGTCGTGAAATGAACCTGCTAAGGGCAACCACTCTTCCCGTCAGGACTTGAACGTCTTTATGTGTCCGGAGCTCCTTTATTTCCATTAGGGCCTTGACTTGTGTCGGGCTGGCTTGGATCCTGGTCTGGTCCACGATGTGTCCCAGGAATTGTCCAGATGACACGCCAAATGAGCATTTCTCTGGGTTAAGCTTCATGTCATGCATCTTGAGGGTGCCAAACACTTGGTACAGATGTGCAAGATAATCTTCATTTCTTCTGCTCTTGACCACAGTGTCATCAATATAAGTCTCGATCATTGTACCCATCATTCCCTTAAAGATCTTGTTGACCAGCCTCTGGAAAGTGGCACCTGCATTTTTTAGACCGAAGGGCATAACCTTAAAGCAATAAGTACTTGTTTCACTAATGAAGGAGGTCTTTTCCTCATCCATCGGGTTCATTTTTATCTGATTGTATCCCGAATAAGCATCTAGAAAAGTTAAACGTTCGTAGCCGGCGATAGCGTCAACCATCTGGTCGATCTTTGGCAGTGGAAAGCTGTCTTTTGAGCACGCCCTGTTCAGGTCAGTAAAATCAACACAAACCCTCCACTTACCATTCTTTTTCTGGACGACTACTACGTTGGCGAGCCATTCGGGGTACTTGATTTCCCTGACAAAACCAGCCTGGAGCAATCTGGACACTTCGTCTGCTATGATCTGGTTCCGATGCGCTCTCATGCGCCTCTGCTTTTTCCTGATCAGTCTTGTGTTCGGGTCGACGTGTAATGAGTGCAAGGCAACAAGAGGATCGATACCTGGCATATCTGTATGTTCCCATGTGAAGACATCGGAGTTGTCCTGCAATAACTATGTCAGTTCTTTCAATTCAAAGTTGGTAAGATTTGTACCTGCAAAAGTAACTTTTTCTGAGCTATTGGGTATAACAGAGATTGGTTGAAATGGCTTGACTATGATCGGGGTACCCGAATCCCCTTCCTTTGATTGCTATTTGGGGCCTGGATTCTTTTCCTTGGAATGGGAGACCATTGAGCATTTTCCCTTCTTGATCTCATTCAGGGTGATTGCATAGCATTCCTTGGCGACCACCTGGTCACCCCTGATATCAATGATGTCCAAACCGTTCGGGCTTATGTATCTCATCACTTGGTGAAAGGTTGAAGGCACGCCCTGCATCTGGTGAATCCATCCCCTTCCTATGAGCAAATTGTACGAAGGCTTCACATCCACTACAACAAACGTCTCAATCAAGGTCCTTTGAGCAGCAGATACCGGCAATTGGACTTCCCCAATCGGTTCGATTTGTTTTCCATTGAATCCTGCAATAGGGCACCGGGATGCCACAATCTCGTTCGGGTCAATTTCAAGCTTTTCAAAATCCCATTTGGTAATGACGTTTGCACTGCTCTCAGAATCGATCATAACTCTCTTAACAAGGCAGTTGGCCACCATCAGTGTCACAACTAGAGGGTCATCAGGTGGGGTCTGGATGTTCCGAAGGTCTGATGCAGAGAAAATAATATGTGATTCTCCTGTCCTGTGGTGGACTTCATTGACTTCGTTGACTTTTCTCATTTTGCGGGCTCTTCGCAGCTGGCTCCAGCTGAATCCTTCCGTCTCTTTGGAGGCGGGGCCACCAAGAATCATATTGATGATCCTGACCGGTTGTGCAGCTGCAGGGTTCCGAGGGGCTTTAGGAGCACGTTGATCGGCCTTCAGCCTATCCCGTTGGATGTAATCCCGGAGCTCATCGCGAAGCAACAATGCCTCTACCTGTTGTCTGAGATTATGGCATTCGTTTGTGATGTGCCCGAAATCATCGTGAAAAACACAATGTTTTGACTTATCCCTTTGGTCCAGTGGTTGTCTGATGGTTGGGGGTTGTTGGAAGATCCCTTTGGCCTTGTTCTCTTGGTAAAGCTTGGCAAGGCTGACCCTCAGGGGGGTCGCTCTCTCTTCAGATTTGGAAAGCTTGAAAGGGTGCAGGGCTGAAGGTCCTGAAGGAGCTGGTGGCCCTGATGGTGTTGGACGTTTTCGATCGGTCGCCTGATCCTTTGATCGGGCTTCAACACTAACCAAGGTCGCCCTCCTCTGTCTGATGGTCTCCTCCTCTTCAATCCTCAAGTACCCTTGGGCTCTGGAGTTCAGCTCTCCTATACCCGATGGGGGGCATTTCACCAGAGACTGATGGAACTTGGTTCCTGGAATAAGGACCATCCAAAAAGCCTCAACAGCAGAATGTTGGTCACAGTTATCAATAGAAGAAGACTCAATGTTGAATCGGGATAGGAAGTTCTTCAGTGATTCTCTTTTCTCCTAGATCATAGTGAAAAAGCAAGATATGGTCTTTTTCTGTCTCTTGTTCCCATAGTATTGGGCAATGAAGAGCCTGATCAACTATTGCCAACTGCCGATGGATCGAGGCGGCTGCTTCCTAAACCATAATAAAGCTGCATCAGCAAGACTTGTGGAAAATACCTTGCAAAGCAAGAACTCGTTCTCAACATACATGGTCATCTTTTGATGAATTTGATAAATATGTTCCTCGGGGTCCTTTGTGCCATCGTAGGGGGTGAACCGAGGCATAACAAACTTCTTTGGAAAAGGTTCCCGGGTTATCTCGGGGATGAAGGGTGATTGTACCAACTCGGTTGATGCCTGGATGGCCAGGTCATCAGTAGACTGGGCTCTCAAGTCCCCGAGGACTTTCCTTTGGAACTTGGCCATCATTGCTTGGAGCTTTTGAGGGGTCATGGCTTCTTCGGCGACGGGAGCCTTTCCTAAGCGTTGGGAAGACTCGGTGTGCTCTTCCAGTCTGTAGCCATCTTGCTGGTTCTGAGAGTGGTCGAGCGTCGCTGACGAAGAGGCAGGCGGTGGTAGAGCCAATCTCGCCGTGAGCTCTGCATTCTGTTTCTCAAGAGCTTGCTTACGTTCCTCAGCGGCTATCAGGCGTTGCAGGATTTGCTCAATGGTTTGAGGACCTTTTGCACGGCTGTCTCCGTTGGTCGGAACATCCGCTTGCGAACGAGTGACCGGCATGTTTGCTCAGAAGGTACTGAAGAATATGAACAAGCTTTTGGATCTTCGGGTTGAACAAAACAAACTCAGCTTAACGAGATGGGAAGAAGGAGATGATTTACAAATCTCGAATAACAGATCCGAAAAATCAAGAACTCTTTGTCGACTTTCCCACAAACGGCGCCAATGTGTAGATGCCAAAAAAGACACAACACAAGAATGGAATCTTTTATTTAGGTTTTGCTTCCTTTATATACATTCCCTTTTTGGGCTTCGAGCCCATTAGGGCAACACTACTTTGCTTACATCATTATCTATATTTTCAAGGAATTATAAGCTGAAATGAGCCTAATCTTCGGGCGTTCGATAACCTTGTTGGGTTGTCAGCCTGATGGGTCCGACGCCTGATGGGCTTTTGTTGGCCCAGAGATTTCCACACTTACACATGCTTAAATAATATTTTTTTTAAAATAAATACATATATATCTCTAATCTTGGGTGTTTGTTTCACTTTGGTTCGAGGTGATTTTAATGCTCACTGACACTGTTAGTGTTTCTCACTTAACCTAAAGTGATTTGTAAGTTCATAAGCTATGCTAGATTGATCTATGTTTTTAAATACATATTGCATGCTCATGAATATTGGGGTAATATTGACAATAATTGTAAAAAATTCTTATCTCATAAAGAAAAAGAGTGGAAAAAGTAAAAAGAAGAAGAAAGCCTTCTCCAAAAGAGAAAAAAAAAAAAAAAAAAAAAGATAAGGTTAAGCCTATTTAGTCAGGATTAAAAGTTCGATGCTTTAAAAAAAGGGAAAAAAAATCCCTTAAATTACAATAAGGTCCAAGTAAAAGATTTGATTTCTAGCTTGAGTTTTTGGGCTGAATTATCATCAGGGTTGGTGAGGAGATTATCAGAGTTAGTGTGTATTGCTCTCACCTTACGTGTGTGCTTGCACCTAAATATTTTCATATATACAAATGCTAAATAAAGCATGACTTGTGAAATCTTGTGCCTATAAGGTATTTGTGTTGTTTTCCTTCACTACCGTGTGTATAAAGGATAAGTCAATATTGAGAATGTGGTTGTGTTGGTGATTAGCTCATTTTCTCTAAAGCCCTGCTCACGGGTTTCTTAAACAAAAATTTTATTTTCTTTATGACATTATGTATTCATGCATTAGTATTAGAGTCATGCATTGTAGAGATGGTTGTCATTTGAGAATCAGGATATGAACTTGTAGAGTCCTATGTCTATCTTGTTTGTTACCTAGATTCTCGAGTCTCCTCTTCTCATTTTTCCCTTTGTTTACAAATTGAGTAATTCTCTACCTCTCTTTCCCATTGGTTGTAATTTTAATTTATACTGATCTTATTTTGCTTGGCATTTCGGTGTCAAAAAGGGGGAGAGAATATGTATTAAGGGGGAAAGATTATCTATTTAGGGGGAGCGATTATGTGTCAAGTGAGAGAGATTAATTGTTGAGGGGGAGTATGTTTTCAAGGGGGGAGGATTAAGTAATATTTTAAATATGTCTGTTTGGTTTATTTTTAAAGAGATTGCACTATTATGATCATTATGCCTATTGATGTTGATATTATTTTTATGATCATTGTATTTATTTATTCATGTTAATTGTTTTTCACGGTATGTTTGCTCAGTGTTGTGGTTGCGGGAATTGGTAGATCGTCATGAGATCAAGATACTGGTTTGGGTCTATGTTTGTTGGTGTGTGTTCATAGGTCTAGATTTTATTTTGTATCTCTTGGGGATATCTTTGTAAAATATGGTTTTGACTCAGAAATGCTAAGGGGGAGATTGTAAGAACATTTTTATATTAACATGTCTAGTCAATAACCATGTTAGGTAGATTAGGTATTTTGGTTAAAGTTTGAGGACTTAATGGTAAAAAGACCAAGACTTGGAGGTCAAGGAAAAGACTTGGAAGACAAGAGAAAAGCTTAGAGATCAAGAAATCTTATTCTATAATTAAAGATTTTTATTCCATAATTGAAGACTTTTTTCTCTATAAATATGAGTAGATGTTGAAAAGAGAAGACAAGTTTTGAGAGCTCTACAATTCTTCCACAGAAAAGATCTTTCTGCAGAAAGAGATAGACAAGGAGAAAAATATTAATTGATCATTCATCTTCTAGTTCTCTCTAGTTTTTGGGGTTATCCAATTGTGCTACAACAGTTGTGATTTTTATACACAATTGGATGACCTAGATACTGAAAAATCTACACACCGTCTGTTGGACTGTGTGTGCGTTGATCTGTGAGGAGCGGAGACGTTAGAGTACGAAGATCGGAGCAAAAAACTTCGTGGAGTGCGAGTGAGTAAAGACTTTCAGACATCGAGTGAATAACGGAAAATCAGAGCTATTGTAAGTCCTAACTTCGTGCATCGATACCAGAGGGTATCCGTATTTTTTTCCTTGGAACGTTTCCAAGGTTTTTCTACGTATAAATCTGTGTGTTATTTACTGATTTAAATTCTGCAAACATATTATTGTGTGGTTAATATAATTTATGTAAAGAAAGATTTTGATAATTATTTAACGAGAACAGTTTGCACACTGTTCCTAGAATTCACGTTTAGAATTTTTTGAACGATCGGGAATTAATCGATTGATCGGTGGTAGCGTAGTGAACGAACCCTAGGATTCGTACTAAACGAACGATCATTGGCGGTTCGATCGATCGGTGTTAGGTTATCAGTGCGTTTGTTTCAACATTGCTATAATAACCTGAATACGTATTAATCATTAAAAATATATATTTAATAATAATCTATTATTTTTATTAAGACAAAAATATTTTAATTAAAAATTCATTATTTTTATGAAAATATATTTTTCAATAGAAATTTATTTTATCTCTGATAAATATTATTATTTTAGAAAAAGTATTTTTTAATAACCAATTTATTATGATTAAAATTAAATATTCCGCAAATAGTTTTATTTGGTCATTAAATTTATAAAAAGTCTATTCACCCCGTCTTTTAGGTAATTTCACATTTCATGTTTTTATATATATATATATATATATAAGGGTTAATTTCATTTACACCCCTGAGGTTTGTTTTATCTTCATTTGGACCCCCTTAGGTTTGTATATCTTCATTTACACCCCCTACTTTTCAATATTCTCATCACTTAGACCCCCTAAACGATGACATCAACCTGAATTTTTTTTTAAATTCCTAAACTACCCTCAATGTCTTATCCTTATTCTATTTGGAAACAAGGATAGTGTTTTTATCAATTAGACTCCCTCCCATCATTTAATAATTTTATTTGTATTAAAATTTCAAAATATATATAAAATTTGAAAAAATATATATTAAAATTTAAAAAATATTATAAATTCAAAAATAAATATAAAATTAAAAAATATATATAAATTTTGAAATTTTTTTTTTTCAAAAAACATATTAAATTTCGAAAATAAATATAAAAATCACAAAAAACATAAAAAATTTGAAACAAATATATAAAATTTTAAAAAAAAACATATAAAATTCAAAAATATATATTAAATTTCAAAAAAAATTATAAAATCGAAAATAAATATAAAATAAAAAATATATATAAATTTTGAATTTTTTTTTAAAAACATATTAAATTCAAGACAAATATATAAAATTAAAAAAAACCATATAAAATTCTAATAATATATATTAAATTTCGAAAATAATTATAAAATTCAAAAAAAATTATAAAATTTGAAAATAAATATAAAATTCAAATATATATATTAAATTTCAAAAAAAAAAACTAAATTCGAAAATAAATATAAAATTAAAAAAACATTTTTTAATTCTCTCTCTTTCTTTCTTTATTTCTCTCCCTCTCTCAGACGCACACACCACGCACACACACACACACACATATATATATATATATACACACACATATATATATAGAAGCCGTCGGCGCCGACCCCTCCCACCACCGCCTCACCGTCGGCGCCGCCCCCCTCCCACCACCACCTCCCCCTTCCCCCTATTTTCGACCGATGGGTCTATATATATATATATGTATAGATCTATATATATGTGTGTATAGATCTATATATACATGTGTGTGTGCGTGTGTGTGTGTGTGTCTGAGAGAGAGAGAGAGATAGAGAGGAGAGAGAGAGAGATAGAGAAGAGAGAGAGAGAGAATAAATATTGAATAAATGTTGGGGTGTTTGATTTGAGGGTTAGATTGATTATAAGGGGGTGTTTGGTTTAGGGTTTAAATTGATTTAGGGATTAAATTGATTTAAGGGGTATTTGGTATAAGGGTATTTTAGACATTTCACACCATGAGGGGGTGTAAATGAAGATATGCAAACCTCAGGGGGTCCAAGTAAAGATAAGACAAATCTCAGGGGGTGTAAATGAAGTTATCCCTATAAATAAGTACTGCAAGTTCCAAACACCTCAAACCTTATACGCAGACAGGAGTATTGAGTATTCCCAAACAATGCATGACATTTTCCTAATTGAATCAGGGAACTATAAACTGAAGTTAGTAATCTAAGAGAATTGATTTTGTCTATAGCGCATTGCCTCCATGACTCATAAATATAATCAACACTCCATGAAACCAGTGCTTAATCTAGAACCATGTGTGTCAAAAAGTGAAATTGAAGAGACGATGTAAATGACTATATGAAACTTAAATACTGATCATATTCTACTGTCAAACTCTGCATCATTAGATATGTTTCTATTAAGAGATTCTTGCTCTGATTGTGTATATTTTTCATAAGATTTCAAGGAGCCATAGATTCCCGGAAACGGAAAGCGTCTCAATAATAGTCCCATTGACAGAGGTGCGAAAATAGCTCTGACAATAACAGTGCCCTTAATCACTAAGAATGATTGTGAATTTCCCAGATTAAATGATAGGTAAATTCAGTCTTAATTACAATTATTTTGAGCCTCATTTTGGTTTCTTTAACTGTTTTGATTAATTCAAGGCCATCAAAGAAAATATTTCCAAGAACTTAAAATCAGAAATGGAAGAAAAGGCTATACAAATTTTATGCATAATGTTTCTAGGAACTGATCTACATTCACAAACTAAAATTATGCAGCGCAGAACTAGCTAGGTGACTCCAACAACACAGGTCCATATCAATTAGATCATAGCGAACCACTTTACAAAGTATCAGTAAACATGAAAGCTCAAGTACAATACAAGTAGTTCTAGATATCATATATCGCCAAGAAATGGAAACACAATGACAGAAACATTAAGGAAATTAATGAGACAATTAACACGAGACAACATTTCATGATACAGGAAATCGATAAAAGTTAAGCATCGGACCATGTAATATCCATCCAGCCCCAGTCTGAAAGAGGGACCCCCAAGGCTTTCCAAACTGCTTTGGAGGCATCAACAATGTTATTATCACACAGAGGCTGATAATCATGGGTTTTATCACATCCCATGGTGGAGTCGCACTCATCAACTACCATAGCGTCTACACTTCGCCCATTAGCACTTATGGTGATTTTCTTGAGGCACCTTCCCCCCTTTTTGTACCATCCAGTTGATAGCGCCACGACTGGTGTGTCGTCAGAGTGGTACTTTTTATCGCATTCCGATGGTCCACCACCATCTCCACCCTTCTGGAAGCTATTGAGAGTGAGAACCGCCTTAGTTTTACTTGACACACACGGTGAGCACTTGCAAGTAGGGTAAAGTTTGCCTTGCAAACAGCACTCGGAGTCAATAATTCTCCTTGTTGCATTCGTTAGGAGGAGGTTTTAAGCCCTTAATTTTACCACTTGGCCTACAAGATTGAGCTTCAGCTTCCAGACAAATTTGGGTAGAGTAATTTTTGGAGCACATAGAGACAAATTTGTAGTCTCAGTTATGTGAAAAAAATTGATTCGACAAAAAACTGTATCTTCAAACTTAAATTCTGTGGTGAAGAGCACCGATTGGAGATGTATCAGATATTGTTACTTTAGATTTTGTTTAATTTCTTTATGTTAGATTTTGAATGTCTTCCGCTGTAATGTTTTATCTTCGCTTCAGATGAACTTGCTTCTAGGAATCCCAGTTCACCAAATTATGCGGATAAGTAAAGAAATGAAAATAATTTGATTATTTTAGTGATGAACTGGTACATAATGATGATAGCTATTTAATGAACTTTGTTAATTAGTATATTATTCATTCAAAATGACACATTTAACAGTAAATAATGGAAAGTTGTTTCTTTGACGTTAAAATTGAAATCTTTTAGTCCGTATGGAAAATTCACGAGAGATCATGCCCTTATTGGCTTATTCCTTCTCATTAAAAAATAACTTAACTACAATGCGAAGAAGGAGAAGAAGATCAACTCTAGAGAGCAACTTGAAGCGACAGTAGGGGCACCTATGATTCCTTTCGAGCCAACTTCGAATGCAGTCTCCATGGTACACGTGAGAGCATGGCATGCGAGTGACCTCCGAGCCAATATCGAACTCTTTGAGGCAAATGCTGCAAAGCCCCTCACCATCACCACCCTCGAATTTCACCATCTCTAATGCCTCAACTGCTGACTTGGAAGCTGGTATGAACATCTTTCCGGCTGACTCTATAATTTTCAAGTGTTGTACTCTCAACTCCTTTAAAGGCCGCCCAGTGATCAATTTCTCATATTCCTTGCTAAAATCGCCTTTATAAACTCTCCAGGCCTCGAATTCATGGAGTGGGAGAGTTACATATTTCTCAATCCACACCATCACCGGACGCGCATAACATACACCATCATCAGTTGTAGTGCACATGCTACGGGCATAAGTCAAAATATGCTTCATCATATCATCTTGGTCCATCAATTTTGTGAAGGGGGTTCTATTAAGATGGTTGTTTGCCTTTTCTGTCCAATGAAGCCTCTCTAAGGTAAAAGGGATTTTCATAAAAGAAATCATTAGGGAAATGATTTCCCATGACAAGGATTTAGGCGAAGCGTCGTCGCCGGTTAACATGTGTATCGGAAACTCGAAATGAGCGCGCGTATAGTGGCCTTGGACGTCATTAATATGAAAAGTAGTTGGGTCTGGTGAGCCGTAACGCACCGATACATTCACAGACATCCTAATGTTATCAGGATCACACTTATCAGCGTGCTCTACACAAAGATACACAAAGTACTTGTCATGGGAATAGGTATTGTAGGGTGGAACAGTCACGGCACCCGGCATCTCTTCTGTCCTATAATAACTCAAATCTAATTTTGAATCTGAATACCTAAAACCACAAAACAAAATATACAAAATCAGAGGCCTATGTATGTATCAGCCTAGTGAGTTAACAATGCATTGAAGATCTTAAAATTAGATTGACAAAATAAAGTATAAATTGAAGAGCAAGAAAGGGTGAGACAGATTGATTACGGTTTCGGTGGTGCATATATATACAAGTACATATATACGTGTGTATTTATAGAGTGAGAAAGAGGAGGGTTTCCAGAGGGAGTTGGGAACACCGGGCGATGGAGAATCCAAATATTTGGGATTTGGAATTAGAATTTAAACTGGAATGGAATAGGTATTGTAGGGTGGAATAGTCACGGCACCCGGCATCATGCACTATCACTCAAAGGACCTACCTACCTAAGACCAAATATATATATATATATATATATATACAAAATCAGAGGCCTATGTAACATGCTAAGTTCACAAGTGAGTTAACACCGCCCCAAGACTCCAGCACTCATAATAGCATATTCATATTCAATCGCGGAGATTAACAAGAGACTAGTTCAAAACCCTAATTGAAACCATGCAAATCTATAAATCGAATTAAGAATAGCTTTATAAAACGAAGAACACATACCTACACTGAAGATCTTAAAATTAGATTGAAAAATCAAAATCTTAATTGAAGAGGAATTCATACCTGTTTGTGAAAGATGAAGGTGGTGATTGTTTATGAAAGAGAGACAGAGGTGAGACAGATCAATTATGGTTTCGGTGGTATATATATATATATAGGGTAAATAGCTTAAAAATTTAACCCTCTAAACTTTCCTCTATATCAAGCTTACTCTATTTCCCTATTATACCCCCATCAACTAAATTTAGCTCTCTAAACTTTTATTTTTTTGTACCATGAGTTTGCCTTCCAAACTTTTTACCATTTTGCTCTCCAAACTTTTTATATTTTCACCCCTCTTATAGAGTAAAGTGCAAAAAAACCAATTTGTCTCGATTCTATTATAAAAGACTATCATACCCTTACTATTATATTTCTTAATTCTTTAAATTACAAAAATATTATTTCTTTTAGTTAGAATATTAATTCTACCACTTACCTTTAATGTATTAGACTAAATATACTCTCAAATGCTAAAATAAATAAATTTATAAGTTCTAATTATTTTATTTGTAAATCAATTAACTTGTTATTAAATTTTAGTTTGATTTAAATCATAAAACTCATTATCCTAATTATTATTTTTATGCCAAATGAAACTTTCTTTTCATAAAAATATATTCATAAATAAATCACAAATTACTTAATAATTAACACCTGTTAATTTTCTCATGTTATATATATATATAGATAGTTCATTTGTTAATTTTCTCATGTTATATATATATAGTTCGGTTTAACATGTACTCTACATGCTAAACCGATAATTAATGCATATGAATTTTGAAAATTTCATAGAATCTACCAAATGTATGAACATGCACTCAAATGCCCTAATTGTATATTTAACCAAAGAACCTACCAAGTTCCCATAATGAACACCCAAATAATAATAAGCAAATAAAACTCATTATCGGAAAGAAGACAGAGACATTAAAAAAATGATAATATCCAAATCTAAAACCCCAGGTACTGAAAATTTTATCATGTAATTAGATTTAAATCTTGTTCCTCTCACATCCCTTGTCTATCATCTTCCAAATTATACAACACTTGATTTTATTTTATTTTCCCAAAAAATTATAGAAAATCAACTAAAGGGATACCAGTTAAATATTTAAATCTTTAAATAATACATTTGCAACCACCATTTTATTGTCTATTTCTGTGTGTACAAAAGGCACTAAAGTCATTTCCTAGAGAAATGCTTGATATTTTAGTGATGGTCTTTCTTTCTCAGTAAGAGTTAAATTTGACAAAAAAAAAAAAAAAAAAAAAAAACCTAGATAGACAATTGTTTTAAACAACTATAGAAGCTAAAACCCAGAAAGTCAAAGCTAGTACCAAAGAACAAGAGACTTACCCATAAGATCTTTTGGAGTATAAATCTTCGGTATACTTATTTTCTCATGTTATATATATAGGGATGGCAATTTGCCCCGCCCCGCCCCGTTTATAACGATTTTGGGTGCCCCATTTATACTACATAGGTGGGGATGAAGTTGGAGAAAAAACCCTCACATAAACGGGATAGAGACGGTTTTAGGTGTCCTCACCCCGTTTAGACATATTAGAATAAAAAATAAGTGTAACCCACTAATTCAAAATTTTATTTTTGTTATTGTCTAGATTGATGTTTATTTAGTTTCTATAATCTTGAATTTCGTGTTTTAAGTATATGATTTTGTGGAATTGTTTAATATTAAAGTGAAATATTCAAAAATTTCAGTTGTTAGCAGGTACCCGCAGACACCCAATGGTTTTAAAAAACCCAACGGGGACGGAGACGGGGTGACCTCCCACCCCGTTTAGCCGATTTTGGGCAGGGATGGGATGGAGATTTCTTAACGGTTGTTGGGGCAGGGCAGGATACACCCACCCATAACCGCACTCATTGTCATCCCTCTATATATATATAACATGAGAAAATTAACATATGTTTATTATTAAGTAATTTGTGATTTATTTATGAATATATTTTTATGAAAAGAAAGTTTCATTTGACATAAAAAATAATTATTATGATAATGAGTTTTATGATTTAAATCAAACTAAAATTTAATAACAAGTTAATTGATTTACAAATAAAATAACTAAAACTTGTAAAAAAAAAAAAAAAATAGCATTTGAGAGTATATTTAGTCTAATACATTAAAGGTAAATGGTATAAAGAAATAATATTTTTGTAATTTAAAGAATTAAGAAATATAATAGTAAGGGTAGGGTAGTCTTTTATAATATAATTGGGGCAAGTTAATTTTTTGCACTTTACCCTATAAGAGGGTTAAATGCAAGGTGGAAATATAAAAAGTTTGGAGGGCAAGCCCATGGTGCAAAAAATGAAAGTTTAGGGGACTAAATTTAGTTGAGGGGTATAGTAGGGAAAGAAAGTAAACTTGAGGGGGGGTTTATGCTATTTACCCATATATGTATACATATATATAGGGATGGCAAAAAAACTCGCTCCGCCCCGAACCAGCCCCGTTTAGCTAACCGGGGTGGGTATGGGACAAAAAAAATTCTCCGATTATAATCGGGGCGGGTATGGGGCACCCTCACCCCGCCCCGCCCCAATTAATTGTTTATCATGTATTACCCTTATATATACATATATCATATATTAATACCCTTATATATTCCATATATTACAAATATATCCTATAATTAAATATTCACACACACATATACATATACACACACCCAGTCATTTGGTCAAACACACACACACACATACTATTTCTCTTTCTCTGTGTGCGCAGGACTGGATCTGACCATGGCTTCATCCGAAGATTCCGAACGTCTCCTCCAGTCGCCAACGCCGCTCCCCACACTCCACCGTCGGTCACCATCGATGCGCCCCACCATGGCTTCTTCTTCTCTCTTTCTTTCCCCTATGGTTTTTTACCAAAATGCTATCATGTATATATATATAGATATATCTATATATATGAATAAACATGTATTGACGGGTTGTTTATTATGCTTTTGAAATCTTTGATTTTGATTTCATATAGATTTATTGTTTGATTTTAATCTCAATTTCATGTTATAGTTAGGTTTGATTTTGGAATTTTATTGTTATTTGGGGGGAAAATAATATGTAATCGGGGCACGGGGCGGGGTAGGGAGTTGCCGGGGACGGGGCGGAGCGGGGCAAAAAAATAAATAATTAATCGGGGATGGGGCGGGGAAATATAATCGAGTTCGGGGATAGGGAAGGTGATCCCCGCCTTGACCCGCCCCATTGTCATTCCTACATATATACGTGTGTATTTATTAAAGCTCGCAATTTTTATCTAAACCCACCAACCCGACCAATAAATTAAATTTGGGTAATGGGTAAGTGATTTCAGAGACGGATTGATAACGGATTAGGTTAAATGAATGTGGTAAAAAACACGGGTTGGGTGCGGGTCGACCACGAGTACCCGTTCAAACCCGTCGGATTCCCACAGTTGGTCACGAACGTCACAAACCCATCACTCCCGTCGGCTTCTTTCCCTGAGTCGTCATTCTTGTGCATAGATAGATATAGATTTGGATAGAGAGAGGTGTACCATTCAAACATTCTCTACAAATTCATATATATATATATATATATATATATATATATATATATATATATATATATATATCTTCAAGCACATAGATAGATATAGATCTTAATTGTATTGTGGCTAAGAATGAGATTGTATTATTCGGTGGAAGGTGGAAGAAGTTTTTAGGGTTTATTTGGGGGTGGATGGATCTAAGATTTTGGGTTATGGAAGAGTCAATGGAGTGGCAATCTAGTGTTAAAGGTGTATATCTTACCCAATGTTAACTATGGTGGACCCCATGATCAGATGGTGTATATTTGATTAAGTTTATCTTTATTTTTTTGTCCTTTAATATTAATTTTTGGCAAAAGTGCATAATACTCCCTGTATTTTGGTTCGGTTGCAAAATAATCTCTTGTGCTATTTTTTACCCTAAATCACTACCTTATGTTTTTCAAAAGTTGTAACATACCCCCTTGTGCTTTGCTTAGCTCCAAATGACTACCATGTATTTTTCTAAAGTTGCAAAATACTCCATTGGTTATGTTTTACACAAAAATATTAACTATTTTGCCCCCCTTATCTTGTAATAACTCATTTTTAGTATTTTTTTTACTTTTTTTTCTCTTTTCAATAATATAATTAACAATTCAAAACTTCACACACATATATTTATTTATAGGGGTGTTCAAAATCAGTTCAGTTCCTTAAAAATAAGAATCGGAACTGAACCGAACTGGAACCAAAATTTCAGTTCCAGATTCGATTCCGATTCTAACTATCATTTTTTTTAAAAAAAAAGTAAAAAATACCAAATATCAAAATATAATATTTATTTTATATATGTCAATATGTTAGTTTGTAAACAGAAAGAGGAAAAAGGGCGAGAAAGAAAGGAGGATGAGAGCTAAGATTTAGTGAAATTCGTAATTCAAAATAATGTTACTTATAATTTAACGAATTTATATATATATATATATATATATGGTAAAGTGCATTAACCCCCCCTGGACTATTTTCTCTCTCTCAACTAACCCCCCTGAACTAACTGATGGCCCCTTGAACTAACAAAAACTTACAATTCACTACATTCCGTTATAACACTGTTAATTAAATTATGATAATTTGCACTCAGATTCCCTCAGATTTCAGTCAATTGCACTCGCCCCCTAAGATTTCATTTTCCTTACAATGACACCCCCTGAAGGGGAGAAATGACCGGAATGCCCTTGTGTTGTTTCTTTTACTTCATGAGACAAATATCTAGGTGATGAAATTACTTCCATGCCCCAAGATGAAAACCCAATAATATATATATCTATAACAACTATTATAAAATGTGAGGGGTTGAGAATATTTCCAAACATTTTCTTCAAAATAAAAATTAATGAATTAATATGTATTAGTTGAAGTGCAACTCTAAGGAGTATGTCAAAACCATATAGAGTAAAAGAAAAGGGGTTGGAAATATTTCAATACTTTTAAAAAATAATAATAATTAATTAATATGCATTACTTGAAGTGTAACTATAATGAATATTTTAAAAGATATAGAGTAAAGATATACGACAAGGAGTTATAAATATTTTCATATTTTTTTTTGAAAAATAAATAATTAATTAATATACATTAATTGAAATGTAACTCTAATGGATATTTCATAAGATATAAAGTAAAGATATAAGACAAATATATTTCGGCAAAGAAAAATAATATAACTTAAAATACAGAAATCTATATATTTATTTATCTATCTATATACTACTAATAAAAACACAATGACTGTTTAATATTTCGATTCATTATCACCTTTTACAATATAAAAAATTATAATAAGTAAAGTTTGACATTATTTAAAGTGTAAGGGCTTAAATTAACTTTACAAAAAAATTAATAAATAATAAACCATTTGTCATATTTTAAAAAAATATATAAAAAATTACAATAAGTAAAGTTTGTTATTATTTTATAGTGTAAGAGCTTAAATTAATTTTACACAAAGAATAATAAATTATAAATCATTTGTAACATTTTTATACATTATCACCTCTTATAATACAACAAAAACTATAATTAAAATGTATTACTAGTTGTTTAAATTGTAGGAGTTGTATATTATTTATTTACAAAATAAATTAAATTATATGAGCTCACAAATATTTTATACATGTATCACCTTCTAAAATACAAAAAAATATATAATCATAAATAAAGTGTATTATTATTATTTAATGTAAAAGGTCACAATATTAGTTTTAGGAAAAAAATAAAAAATGATAACTTTTGGGGCCTATATTACAAAAATCACAATTTTTCAAAAAAATAATTTAAAGAAATGTGATAATATTTCAAAAATCATTATATCCAAAGTACTTACATTTTTTTTCAAATTAAGCTTAAGACACAAGGGTTGTTTGGTCCATTAATTTAGTCAACATGTCTTTTACACTAAAGTAAGGGCACAAGAGTCATTTCATTGGGTCTTCACCCCTTCAGGGGGTGTCATTGCAAGAAAAATGAAATCTCAGGGGGGTGAGTGCAATTGACCGAAATCTCAGGGGATCTGAGTGCAAATTATCATAATTTAACTAACGGTGTTATAACGGAATGGAGTGAATTGTAAAAGTTCGAATAATTTAGGGAGTTTTGTGTAAAAAATGTAGTTTAAGGGGTTAGTTGAGAGAGAAAAAATAGTCCAGGGGGTTTAATGCACTTTACCCATATATATATTGGTAGCTAGCTATTCACGAAATTGTTTTGGTAACTCTTTTACTTATATTTTTGGTAGGTTTTTTTTTTGTAGCTTTAAATAGATTTTTACGAATTATGTATTTTTTTCACGAATTAAATATAGAAACATATATAAAATTAAATTATCTTTCAATATGTGGTGTTTTTATTTTATTTTTTAAAAAAGTGATAGTACGAATCGGAACTGGAACCTGAATTTTGGATCTGGTTCGGTTCGGTTCCGATTCCTATTTTTTAAGGAACCGAACCGGTTTTGAACACCCCTATAAATAAATATATGCGTGTGAAGTTTTGAATTATTAATTATATTATTGAAAAAGAAAAAGAAATACTAAAAATGGTTTATTACAAGACAATGGGGGGCAAAATGGTCAATATTTTTGTGTAAAACATAATCAATGGGGGTATTTTGCAACTTTTGAAAAACACAAAGTAGTGATTTAGAGCTAAGCAAAACAGGGGGGTATTTTGCAACTTTTTAAAAACATAGGTAGTGATTTGGGGCAAATAATAGCATATGGAGTATTTTGCAACTCAATCAAAGCACAAGGGGGTATTATGCACTTTTGCCTTATTTTTTTAGTACATTATAATTCAGACTTTTACAGAACCCACACGAACATCATTGTATAAGGTTTTTTTTTCTTTTCTTTTTAGGTCTGGTCAACCCGCCCCATTTACAACCCGCCATAGCGGGTTAAGAACGGGTCACTGACCCATTAGTAACCCGCCCGTTAACAACCTAACTCAAACTCACCCGTTTGCCACCCCTATAGTATTTATAGAGAGAGAATGAGCAGGGTTTTTGAATGAGGTGAAGATTCAGAATGGAAATTGGAATTTGAATTGAAATTGAAATGGTTAATGAAATAGGATTTTATGTTGTATTTGAAATAAACAGTAATTTGAATGAAATGAATTTCTCTTTTTGAGGTTAATAGAAAATTGAAAAGAATCCTACTTTCGTGTTTTGAGGTTAATAGGAATTGAAAAGAATTGTACTTTTTTATTATTATATGGGTTAATTTCAGTAAACTCCCCTATACTATCCAGATTAATCAACTAACCATTTGTGTGTTCACTTTGCTCCTAATACTATTCAATTTCATCAAATTGCCCATTCACTTCTCAAAATGCATAAACTACCCTCAATAGTATAAGGGGGTTTAGTGAAATTAATAGTATAAGGGGGTTTAGTGAATTATTTCGGAAAAAATAATATATACTTTTTGCAAAAAAAAATTCAAAAAAAAATCATATTTTGTTCCAAAATATGAAATTTTTTTTCGAAAAATATTTTTTTTGCGAAAAAGTATATATTATGTTTCAAAATATGAATTTTTTTTTCGAAAAATATTTTTTTTGCGAAAAAGTATATATTATGTTCCAAAATATGAATTTTTTTTCCGAAAAATATTTTTTTTGCGAAAAAGTATATATTATGTTCCAAAATATGAATTTTTTTTCCGAAAAATAATTTTTTTGCAAAAAATATATATTATGTTCCAAAATATGATTTTTTTTGCAAAAAATATATATTATGTTCCAAAATATTATTTTTTTCTGAAAAATAATTTTTTGCGAAAAATATATATTATGTTCCAAAATATGATTTTTTTTTCCGATTTTTTTTTTTTTTTTGTGAAAAAGTATATATTATTTTCCAAAATATGAATTTTGTTTTCGAAAAATAATATTTTGGAACAAAAATGTATATATTATGTTCCAAAATATGAATTTTTTTTTCGAAAAATAATTTTCGGAAAAAAAATCATATTTTGGAACATAATATATATTTTACGCAAAAAATTATTTTTCGAAAAAAAAATTCATATTTTGGAACATAATATATACTTTTTCGGAAAAAAAATCATATTTTGGAACATAATATATATTTTTCGCAAAAAATTATTTTTCAAAAAAAAATCATATTTTGGAACATAATATATATTTTTTGCAAAAAAATTCATATTTTGGAATATAATATATACTTTTTTGCAAAAAAAATATTTTTCAAATTTTTTTTTCATATTTTGGAACATAATATATACTTTTTCGCAAAAAAAATATTTTTCGAAAACAAAATTCATATTTTGGAACATAATATATACTTTTTCGCAAAAAAAATATTTTTCGAAAAAAAAATTAATATTTTGGAACAAAATATGATTTTCCGAAATAATTCACTAAACCCCCTTGTACTATTAATTTCACTAAACCCCCTTATACTATTGAGGGTAGTTTAGGCATTTTGAGAAGTGAGGGGGCAATTTGATGAAATTGAATAGTATAGGGGGCAAAGTGGACACACAAGGGATTAGTTGATTAATCTGGATAGTATAGGGGGTTTACTGAAATTAACCCTTATTATATTTATTACAAATTTGTACTTACTATATGAAAACAACTAAATTAAAAAATCATAAACACTGCATGTAGCATAAATATTAATTAATGTTAATATTTTTTGTATTATTCATCTACATAATTTATTAAAAATAATTAACATAATAAAAAAATAATAAATTCCATTATATTAACAATATTTTTAAATCTTATGTTTATATATACTAGGCAAAAGAACATAAAACCCCCTTATACATTTTAAGGGTTGCAAAATACCCCCCATGTTTTTTTTGCCTCATTTCACTACCCTCACCTTTTTAAAACAAGCAAACTACATCATTTACACCACTATATGCCAAAATTACCCCCAATGTTTTATTTTATCATTATCATTTGTATTAAAATTTAAATAAAATATATAAAATACAAAAATATATATATAAAATTTCAATTTTTTTTATATAAAATTTAAAAATAATATAATTTTTTTGAAAAAACATATAAAATTCGAAACAAATATATTATATTCGTAACAATTATATAAAATTCAAAAAATATATATATTAAATTTTGAAAAAAATTATAAAATTCAAAAATAAATATAAAATTCAAAAATATATATATATTAAATTTCGAATTTTATTTATAAAATTCGAAAATAATATATAAATTTTGAAAAAAACATATAAAATTCGAAACAAATATATAAAATTCGTAAAAATTATATAAAATTCTATTAATATGTAAAATTCGAAAAAATATATATTAAAATTTGAAAATAAAGATAAAATTCGAAACAAATATATAAAATCCGTAAAAAATATATATTAAATTTTAAAAAATATATATAAATTTTGAAAAAATATATATTAAATTTTGAAAAAAATTCAAAAATAAATATAAAATTTGAAATTAAAATGATGTACCTAAAAGTATAAGAAACTGTATTGTTGCATGTTGTACCTAAAAATGATTTAGGTTGGCATGTTAATTCTACTTTAAAGAGACGAAAAATGTGAAGAACGAACTCATAAAAATCATGTTTTAATATTAATTTTCTCTCTTTTCTAGTAGCTCATGATTTATAGTTCCCCCAATGTTTCTGAGTGAATCTGCATATCTAATAAAATAATTCATTTTGATTATCCTATTGGGATCACAAAGCACCCCCAATGACATATAAAATTAAAAAAAAACATATTAAATTTTGAAAAAAATATAAAATTCGAAAACAAATTCAAAAAAAATATATAAAATTTGAAATATATATATAAATTTCATATATATATATATAATTCAAAAAAAATATAAATTCAAAAAATTTGTTCGCTGAATTTTATATATATATTTTTCCAAAATTTGTATATATTTTTCGAATTATATATATATATTATGAATTTTATATGCTTTTTTCGAATTTTATATTTATTTTTGAATTTTATAATTTTTTTGAAATTTAATAAATATTGTTTCGAATTTATATATTTTTAGAATTTTTTTTACAAATTTTATATATTTGTTTCGAATTTATATGTTTTTTTTGAATTTTATAAAAAAAAATCGAAGTTTAATATATATATTTTGTTTAAATTTTAGAGTAAAGTGTATTAAACCCCGTGGACTATTTTATCTCTCTCAACTAACCCCCTGAATTACATTTTTTACACAAAACTCCCTAAACTATCCCAACTATTACAATTCACTACATTCCGTTATAACATCGTTAGTTAAATTATGATAATTTGCACTCAGATCCCCTGAGATTTCGGTCAATTGCACTCGCCCCCTAAGATTTCATTTTCCTTACAATGACACCCCTGAAGGGGAGAAATGACCGGAATGCCCTTATGTTGTCTCCCTTACTTCATGAGACAAATATCTAGATGATGAAATTACCTCCATGCCCCAAGATGAAAACCCAATAATATATATCTATAACAATTATTCTAAAATGTGAGGGGTTGAGAATATTTCCAAACATTTTCTTCAAAATAAAAATTAATGAATTAATATGTATTAGTTGAAGTGCAACTCTAAGGGGTATGTCAAAACCATATAGAGTAAAAGAAAAGGGGTTGGAAATATTTCAATACTTTTAAATAATAATAATTAATTAATATGCATTACTTGAAGTGTAACTATAATGAATATTTTAAAAGATATAGAGTAAAGATATACGACAAGGAGTTATAAATATTTTCATATTTTTTAAAAAAAAATTAATTAATTAATATACATTAACTGGAAGCTAACTCTAATGGATATTTCATAAGATATAGAGTAAAGATATAAAATAAATATATTTCGGCAAAGAAAAATAATATAACTTAAAATACAAAAATCTGTATATTTATCTATCTATCTATATACTACTAATAAAAACACAATGATTGTCTAATATTTCGATTCATTATTACCTTTTACAATATAAAAAATTATAATAAGTAAAGTTTGACATTATTTAAAGTGTAAGGGCTTAAATTAACTTTACAAAATAATAATAATAATAAACCATTTGTCATATTTTTATAAAAATATAAAAAATTACAATAAGTAAAGTTTGTTATTATTTTACAGTGTAAGAGCTTAAATTAATTTTACACAAAGAATAATAAATTATAAGTCATTTGTAACATTTTTATACATTTATCACCTCTTACAATACAACAAAAACTATAATTAAAATGTATTTCTACTTGTTTAAATTGTAGAAGTTGTATATTATTTATTTACAAAATAAATTAAATTATATGAGCTCACAAATATTTTATACATGTATCACCTTCTAAAATACAAAAAAAAAATATAATCATAAATAAAATGTATTATTATTATTATTTAATGTAAAAGGTCACAATATTAGTTTTAGGGAAAAATTAAAAAATGATAATTTTTGGGGCCTATATTACAAAATTAACCATTTTAAAAAAATAATTTAAAGAAATGTGATAATATTTCAAAAATCATTATATCCAAAGTACTTGAAATTTTTTCAAATTGAGCTGAAGACACAAGGGTTGTTTGGTCCATTAATTTAGTCAACATGTCTTTTACACTAAAGTAAGGACACAAGAGTCATTTCATGGGGGTCTTCACCCCTTCAGGGGGTGTCATTGTAAGTAAAATGAAATCTCAGGGGGCGAGTGCAATTGACCGAAACCTCAGGGGATCTGAGTGCAAATTATCCTAATTTAACTAACGGTGGGTAGGGGTTCGATTTAAATGAAAGATTTAGAGATAATTTCCACACAAGATCGTTAGGAAAATAATGGTGTTTATGCCTCTATTGCTTTTGATGTTTTACAGAGAAATATAAGAGAAATGGAAGAGAACACAACAATTACTAATGATGCGAAATACTCTCTCTCTAAGAATTTCTCCCCCTTAGTATTTCAAAAGTCCCCTGAATTGAATAATTGATCCCCTATTTATAAGCACTGGTTCAGGCATAAGTTATTGCCACATCATCATGTCAATCCGCGAGGTAGATTCGCGGTTTAGCCTCCATAATTTTACCCAAGTCACGATGTTCAATCCGCGACATTACCAATCCGCGATCTAGTATGTTACTGATCCGCAGATTCCTTTATTTGTTTGTGATAGTTTTCCTGGGTCATGTCCTTTTATGCATATTTTCCATTTACATGATCCTGAGCGTTACTTGACGCATTCTAGGTACTTTACTTTGAGTTATTTTGATGAATAAGGTCGCGACCCACTATTCACCATCCCAAAGTATTTCCCTATGCCTGTCAAAATAACACTCCTTACGTGATAAGCTCATAAGGTTGCGAAGATTGACTTTTGGCTATGATCCCCCTTTGTCAATCCTCAACGATCACCTCTTTGTAGAGTGTTTATCGCGTGTCTAATCTCATCCAGAGATACCCTGGATTCACGGATTATAATCCGCGACTCTCCCTGTTGACCTTTTCCAACTTTCCCTTGGCGTACCCTTTGGATTTGCGGATTATATCAACGCGAATCCCCCTTTACACGATGTTATAACGGAATGGGGTTATATGCAACACTTAAATAGTTTAGGGGAGTTAAGGGGGGTTAGTTGAGAGAGAAAAGAGAGAAGAAAGAAGAAAGAAGAGGGGGGTTTAATGCACTTAACCCTAAATTTTAATACAAATGATAATGATAAAATGAAATATTGTGGGTAATTTGGGCATATAGTGGTGTAAATGGGGTAGTTTGCTTGTTTTAGAAATGTGAGGGTAGTGAAATGGGGTAAAAAAATATAGGGGGTATTTTGCAACTTTTAGAAAGCATAGAGGGTTTTTATGCTATTTTGCCTATATATTAATCAAATTTAATTAACATGATAATAAAATAATTATATACACTTTTTCTATATAGCACAAAATAACATTCTACACGTTAAACAAAAGGTAGATGTATTACGCGGATCAAATAAATAAATAACGCATGATAAATTTTTAAGAAAAATGACCACCAATGAAAACTATTATTATATTAAAATAAAAATATTTTATAATAACCTAAATAGAAAACAAGTTTCTAAAAATTCATTATAAGTTTGTTTAGTTTATATTAATTTATTCTAAACACTTCAGATACAATTAAATTAGATCCATAATAAATGAATTTTTTTTTTCTAAAAACTTCACGAACGATAATATCTCTAAATTAGGCATAAAAATAATATGCAGATTATACATACAATAATATAAGCAAAACATACTTACACATTTTTTTGTATAAAAAAAAAAACTTAAGGTCAGTTAGGGTAAACAAAAAAATTTAAAAAATTTAAAAAATATATTATTATTATTATTATATTAAACGATGAATTAAGGAATAAGCACACTTACTCAAACAGTGATTGTGTAATTGCATTCGGGCACGACCTACTTGACGCGCCCCAATGGATTTTATTTATTTATTATTATTTACCTTTAAATATAGAATAATAACGATGATGCCCCCATTGAAATTTTAAAATAATCCTTAAAATCTCCACTAAATTTAAAATAATAATAATTCCACTCCCACTCACCTAAATCTTTATATAAGTGTTGCACCCAGATTGTGATGACAATGGGGCGGTGATCGCACTCCCCATCCCCATCTCCATCTCCATCATCGTTTAACTTTGTCAACCTCATATCGACCCCATCACCGGTTATTAAATGGGGCGGGGTACAACAAGCGGGAGAAGGGCAGGGCGGGACGATTTTTCACTTTAATTTTTTTTTTATGTAAATGAAAATAATATTTAAATTTTTAATTAAAACTTTTACCTTAATCGAGTATCAAAGTAATACATGTTATTTTTGACACAATTTAGAGAAGAGGTAAGGAAATTATGATTTAGTATGGGATAAAAATTAAAAATAAATAAATTAGAAGACTAAGGTTTACTTGTGAGTATGTATTTATATAGGTATATAAGTGTAATATATATAAAAATTAGGGTAATTTGCATTGACACCCCCTGAGGTTTGAATTAATTGCACTCAGAGAACAGTCAACGAAAAGTTTGCAGAGACACCCCCTGAGCTTTCAAAAGTCTTACAATGACATCTCTTTGGGCCATGAAAAGTTAGATTTGTTCTTATTTAATTTCAATAAACTTCCCTCTACTATTGAATTTAATCAAGTAACCCCTCTTATATCCGGATTGCCCGCTGTGCTTTTAAATTTAATCAATTAACCCCTCCTATATCCGGATTGCCCCCTATATTTTTCAATTTCAAAAATTATAAATTTATATTTCAAAAATAATTTATAAAGTTTGAAAACAATATATAAAATTAAAAAAAAGTATATAAAATTCAGAACATATATAAAAATTGAAACAAATATATAAATTTTGATTTTTTTTATAAAATTTGAAATTATCATATAACTTTCAAAAACGTCATATAAATTTCAAAAACGTCATCTAATTGTTGTTGGTGTAAGTAGTTTGATTCACTTCATTAGAAAATATATGATATTTTACCAATATATATATTTTTCTTCTAAATTTATTTATTTATTCTATTTTTTTTTTAAATTTATATATTATTTCTAAATTTATATGTTTTTGAATTTATATATGTGTATATATATATATTTCTTTTTGAATTTTATATATATTCAAAATTTATAATGTTTTCAAATTTTATATATTATTTTCGAAATAAATATATATATTTTTAATTTTATATAATTGTTTTAAAATATATATATATATTTTCGAATTTTATATATATTTTTGAAATTTGATATATATATTGTTTGAGGGTGGGGGTAATGTGATTGAAATTGAAAAATATAGGGGGCAATCCGGATATAGGAGGGGTTAATTGATTAAATTGGAAAGTACAGTGGACAATCCAAATATAAAAGGGGTTAGTTGATTAAATTCAATAGTATATGAGAGTTTATTGAAATTAAATAAGGGCAAATCTGACTTTTCATGACCCAAATGGATGTCATTGCAAGACTTTTGAAAGCTCAGGGGGTGTCTCTGCAAACTTTTCGTTGACCGTCATTTGACTGCAATTAATCCAAACCTCAGGGGTGTCAATACAAATTACCCTAAAAATTAATAAGGTTAAGTATTTAATTTATTATGTAAGTGGGGCAGGGCGACTTCCCCCCATACCCGCCCCAGAACCCCGACGAATTTTCCCCCTACCATATTTATTTAATCGGGTCCCTAAATCCGCTTGAATTTAGGCGGGACGGGGATTTTTGTTATCCCTACACCCCAATGTCCTATCTTTTGACTTATAATCTATAATAAAAAGCAAAAAAAAATAAAAAAACTGAATTATTGACCTTTTGCAACTAATCTCCTAAACTACAAATGACCCCCTTGAACTATCAACTTAGTGTAATTAACCCATATTTTGTTGAAAGTGAGTATTTTACCCTTCTTCTCAAATTATTATAAATTATTTTATAATTTATGTTAATAAAGAAAGTATTAAGCATAATTCAATAAAAAGCATATTCTGATCATTTAGGAAAAAAATTCAAGATAATGGAGCATTGTGCAACAAATTGGTAAAGTTTAGGGGGTTTGTTGCAATTTTTAGAGTTCAAGAGAGTTAATTGTAATTATTATTATAGTTATGGGGGTTTATTGCATTTTTCCCTATAATTTATGGTGCTTTTTTTATATTATTATTATTATTAGGGTAAATTGCTTAAAACCCCCTCAAGTTTACTCTATTTTCCTACTATACCCCCTCAACTATGAAATGAGCTTAGAACCCCCTAAAGTTTCATAAAAGGTTGCACCATGGGCTTGCCCTCAAATATTTTTACCCTTTTACCCTCCAAACTTTTTGTATTTCCACCTTACCTTTAATCATATCCTTACTATTATATTTCTTAATTATTTAAATTACAAAAATATTATTTCTTTTAGTTAAAATATTAATTATGCCATTTACCTTTAATGTATTAGACTAAATATACTCTTAAATGTTAAATTTGTTTTTGTAAGTTTTAATTATTTTATTTATAAATCAATTAACTTGTTATTAAATTTTAGTTTGATTTAAATAATAAAACTCAATCCTAATTAATATGTTCATAAATAAATCACAATTTATGAATATATTTTTATGAAAAGAAAGTTTCATTTATCAAAAAAAAAAAATTAATTAGGATAATGAGTTTTATGTTTTAAATCAAATTAAATTTTATTCGAAAATGATATATATTTTGGAATATATATATATATAATTCGTCAAAAATATATATTTTTCGAATTGTTTTAAAAAAATATGAATTGTTTCCAAAAAATAATTTTTTTGAGAAAAATATATATTATTTTCCAAAATATGATTATTTTCCTAAAATAATATAATTTTTTCCGAAATATATATTTTTTATATTTTAGAAAATAATGTATATTTTTCAGAATAAATTCATATTTTTTAAAACAATTCAAAAATATATATACTTTTGACGAATCATATATATATATTCCGAAATATATATCATTTTCCAATATATATATATTCCAAATATATACATATTTTTTCGAAAACTAATTTTTTTGATGGTTTGATTTCACTAAACCCTCCTATACTATTGATGGTAGTTTAGGTATTATGACTCAAAATCATATTTTGGAACATAATATATATTTTTCGGAAAAAATTCATATTTTTTAAAATAATATATATTTTTCTCAATAAAAATTATTTTTCGAAAAAAATCATATTTTGGAACATAATATATATTTTTCCCAAAAAAAATATTTTTTGGAAAAAATTCATATTTTTTTAAAAGAATTCAGAAAATATATATTTTTGACGAATTATATATATCATTTTCCAATATATATATATTTTCCGAAATATATATATTATTTTCATAAATTGTGATTTATTTATGAATATATTAATTAGAATTGAGTTTTATGATTTAAATCAAACTAAAATTTAATACCAAATTAATTGATTTACAAATAAAATAATTAGAACTTATAAAAAAAAACTAACATTTGAGAGTATATTTAGTCTAATATATTAAAGGTAAATGACATAATTAATATTCTAACTAAAATAAATAATATTTTTGTAATTTAAAGAATTAAGAAATATAATAGTAATAATAGGATTAAAGGTAAGGTGAAAATACAAAAAGTTTAGAGGGTAAAAGGGTAAAAAATTTTGAGAGCAAGTCCATGGTGCAAGAAAATGAAAGTTTAGGAAGGTATAATTAGTTGAGGGAGTATAGTAGAGAAAGAGAGTAAACTTCAGGGGGGGTTTTAAGCAATTTACTCTTATTATTTTATGTACTATTTATTCTATATCATGAGCAAGGTTTGCCGTAACGACCGTTACATAACGGTTTTTTGGGTGACCGATACCGTTACGGACTGTTACTGCGATGTGGGTCTAATGTACCTTTTTTAAAATTATTTTGTATTGTTGAAAATAAATTATATATTTTATGATTTCAAGTTTTTATTTATATAAATTTAAAATTAATTTAATAATATCATAACAAGTATATCATAAACATTGAAATAACGACGACACTATTAGATTTATTAATAATTCATTTTATTATATTAATTTTTTTAAAAAAATTAAATAAAACTCACTTAAATCTATCAAAAAATCATCTTCATTCATTCATGTTGCCAAAAATATTCAATTAGAATATTTTAAATAAGATGTGCAAAATTTAAAAAAATTTACAATTATCATAATCGAATGTCATTACATAATTCCAATACTCATCCGAGTCCGTGGATATCATTACCGGCCAACCTTAATCGTGAGGACATGATATTTGATGTACGGGCATATAACGTGGGTACATGTGAAGAGATATTTTTGGGAGTGATGCTGAAATTTTCATAATTTCAGATTTAATTTGAAGGATATTTTCGACCAAACACATAATGTATCTTTAATATTCGTATGCTATGTGATGTGATGGATGTACTACTACTAATCCCAAGCTAAAAATGCAGATAGTCAAGAACAACAATATTGCTTGCCATGTCCACTTATCATCACTCATCAGTCACATTACATAAATGATGCACATGTTTTTCACACGTGTGATTCTCCTAATGGACCTGGCACGTGCAATAATAGTGTCCCGTTTAATTAATAATTAAATACGAGCACAGACCAAAGTCAAAGTCTTATTAATTACAGCCAATGAATAGTTGACACCTGTAGAATTTTATGTAAGCTTGATTGTAGGCGAACAATGTTTCGGTCTAATCTAGTGACCCGGTTTATCCGTACGCCGATACGGAAAAGTGAAACTTGCTCAAACAGTAGCCGGTGACAATTATATTCTACATCCACGCGCTTTTCATTTGTCTCAATTACACCAATCACTCTTGGTGGTCCCACTTTTCCTAATTAAACCAATCACTCCATTATAATCTATCCAAATTCATTAATTAGGTAGATAAATGTGTTATCTTGATCTATTCATTACACGTCAAACAAGGGGAAAAAATAGGTTTTTAATTATAAGAGATTACTTTAACCATGGGTGTCCTCATGGCAGTGATGATTGAAAGGATAAATCTTCAATATCTAAACGAATCGTATCAATTATATTAAGTTGTAGAATTCGCGGTATCGATATATATTATATATGTTACTTGTCATTAATAAAATATTTGAAAAATATAATATTTACCTAGAAAAGGAGTTATCATGGCACTTGTGACTTTACTTTTCATCTACATGCAACACTCACTTCAATCTCCTATTTGAAGAATTATTCCTCCCTAAAACTTTATAGTGTGACAAATGCATTTCATTTTTTCATTTGTATGACTAATTCTTCTCATTTTCTTTCTTCTTTTTTTTCTTGTCGTATGTAGCAAAGTGTTGAGGTACGTTTTCATACACCGTAAATAAAAAATTTACGATAGAAAATTAGGTGTAGTATTCATTGGTGAAAACATAAATAGTGGATTAAGATGATTTGATATAGCCTATATGTATCAAAGGTCAATGACGCAACAATTGAACAAAAATACATTAGTTGTTGTAGGAAGAAAGAGACGAAGATGACAATCAAAATACTTAAAATAGGAAATGACTTTCAAAAATTAAATTCAATGACGAAAAAGATGAAAACCTCCACTGCATAGTATTTGTAATAAGCATTTTTTTTTTCATTAATAAAAACACAAATTCCACTTTAGTTCCGGGAAGACTTCAAGTCTCTACGGCCTTGTTTGGATTGACTTTTCAAACGCTGTTTTTGGCTTCCTGCAGGTAAAAGCTGTTTTGAACAGTGTTTGACAAAAAATTTATAAGAGTTTTTGGGTCTTGAAAGAGCGTTTTAAAGAAGCTGGGGGTACCAGCTTCTCAAAACAGCTTATGTTTCTCTTTTTCTTCTGCGGGAAGCCATATTAATAGGGATGACAACGGGTCGGGTTTGTCTAATATCATTATCATCCCACTTAAAAAAAATTAGGATTAACTTCATTTACACCCCCTGAGGTTTGTCCTATCTTCACTTTGACCCCTTCAGGTTTGCATAACTTCATTTACACCCCCTACTTTTTAATATTCTCATCACTTAGACCCCCTGAACGATGACATCAGCCTGAATTTTTTTTAAAATCCCTAAACTACCCTCAATGTCTTATCCTTATTCTGTTTGGAAACAAGGATAGTGTTTTTATCAATTAGACATCTCCCATCATTTAATAATTTTATTTGTATTAAAATTTGAAAATATATATAAAATTCGAAAAAATATATATTAAAATTTGAAAAATATTATAAATTCGAAAATAAATATAAAATTAAAAAAATATATAAATTTCTAAATTATTTTTTTTTTCAAAAAAACATATTAAATTTTGAAAAGAAATATAAAAATCGCAAAAAACATTAAAAAATTTGAAACAAATATATAAAATTAAAAATAAAACATATAAAATTCAAAAATATATATTAAATTTTGAAAAAAATTATTAAATTCAAAAATAATTATAAAAGTAAAAAAAAACATATAAAATCCAAAACCCCAAACACCAACCCCAAATATTCACAAACAAACAAATATTTACAAATAAATAAATTAATCTCTCTCTCTCTCACACACACACACTCTACACGCATATATACATATATATACACATATATATACATATATATATATATATATATATATATCACCACCCCTCCCACCCCTCAATTGTTGCAACATGAATCGAATCACTGAAATCGCAAGATCAAAACCCATGAGTTCATTTGTGGAATCATTTGCTTCCCAATTCCTCCAATGCCGATCGGTGAGCGGAACCGCCAAAGGCAAAGGCAAGACCAAAACCGCCGCGCCGTTGAAGCGATCCATCGTCTCCACCAAGAAAGGTGCCGCTGCGAAACCCTCGGCCAAAGGCGGTGAGCACCGAAAATCGAAGCTCGAGCAGATGGTCGACGACTGCCTGAACGCTTCGGCCCCGGTCCGACACCTGAAGCCGAAAGAAATCGCGCGCGAAGCCAAGAGAGGGAGGATGGGTTTGCTTAGCAAAACAAGAAAATTGGAAATTGAGTTGCTAAAGAAGAAGAAATCGGAGGCGGGTTCGGGTCAGGCCTTGATGGGTACTCCTGGGTTGGATTTGATCACATTGGGTTTGGTTGATGTTGAGAAGATTCCAAAGTATGAGCTGACGGTGGAGGATGGGCGGAGGCTGGCGAAGGAGTACAGTAGGGTGTTGGGGTTTGGGGTTGGGGTGTTTGGTTTAAGGGTTAGATTAATTCTAAGGGGTGTTTGGTTTAGGAGTTAAATTGATTTAAGGAGTGTTTGGTATAAGGGTATTTTAGACATTTCACACCATGAGGGGGTGTGATTGAAGATATGCAAACCTGAGGGGGTCAAAGTGATGATAGGACAAACCTCAGGGGGTGTAAATGAAGTTAACCCAAAAAATTAATACCAAATTCATCCGAAACCCGCAACATATTGTAATCGATGATATCATTACCACCCATCGGTAAAAACAGGTTCCATCAGATTACCATCGGTTATATCATTAACATATGAAAAAGAAATTCTCTACTCAAGCAATATATTATTTAAATTTATTTTTCTCTCATTTTTGCTCTCATATTAATGTTGGGTGACTTAAGTTCAACCTCAAAAAATATCTCAATTCATTTGAGTTTTTGTGTAAATGAAATCATACATCAATCAAATATTTTAATAACTAAAATGACATATCCCAAATGTGCATTTTATATTAATACTTTTGTAGAGTGTATGTGATTTTTATTCTTAATACCATTACCGTCATTATATGAAAAATAAGTCTAATGCAATTGAATCAATAAAAACATATATATGAAGTGCATATATATATATATAGATAAAAAATCGCATGAGTTTGGGTAAGATACAAAAAACATGATTTCTTTTCAGAAAAAAAGAAGAAGAAAGAACATGATTCGGAACTTATATTACAAAGCAAAATAGAGTGATTTTGGAGATGGAGAAAATGTATCACTATAACATTTTTAGTGAATATTTATTTTTTTGAGATGCTTTTAAAATACTTATTTTTTTTCAAAAAAAAAAGAAGTAAGTAAACGGGGCGGGGCGGGGCGGGTTTTACAAAAAAATGAACCCGCCCTGAACTAGCTTCGGGTTTTGATTTTTAATGCCAAACCTGCCCCCAAAATCGTTTAAAAACTTATCAAACCCGTCCCATTCAAATCGAAGTTGGTCGGAACCTGATCGTGTCAGACTAAATTGCCATCTCTACATATTAATGGTCCACTTTTTTTTTATCTTTACATTATATGTTCTAAAATGCTTCTCCAATATTGAATTTTAATATAATATAATTTTAATTTTCTCAAATTATCCTTTTTTTCATTAACTTTAAATCAAAACGAACGCCACTAACTTTTATTTATTTTTAATTACAAAAAGCTAAAGATGAAAAGTTGCTTAATTTCAATATAATAAAATATAGGAATATTATCACTTTCACTCCCTAAGATTTACTTTAATCCAATTTTGACCTCCTCAAATTTTAAATATGTCAATTACACCCATTTAGATTTGATTTTGTCCCACTTATACTGCCCTACCCTCTTCTCACTATGTAAAATAGTTAATTTGTCCTTACAAAACACATACTTTTTCCTTTTTAGAATATTAATATTTAGGGGTAAAGAAGCATTTGCACAACTTATCGTTGATAAAGTCGACATATTTATCTCAAGCGGTGTAACTGAAATATTTAAAATTTGAGGGAGTCAAAGTGAGATTAGGGCAAACCCTAGGGAAAAAATTAGAATTAACCCTAAAATATAATATCTTAGAAAGTTAAAAAATTCGGATTAATATTTTAGAACAGAGAGATTAGTATTTTATAGTGATGTCATGTTCCAAGCTCACTAAAAGCAAATTCCCTCTTACTCACAGGGTCACAGTTAGTGCTTGTTTGGCAAACGGTGTGGTGTTGGTTTGGTTGGAGTTGGATTTGATGTGGTTTTATTCTGAACTAAAATTATGTTTGGTGCAGATGGTTTTGGTGTGAGAAAAAGTGAAACTGAAAAACCAAACCATGTTTGGTAGAGTTGGTATGAGCTGAAATTCTGAAACCAATCATATTTGGTAACTTGGAATAGTTTTGACATTTTATTTATTTAAAATAACATTTTGTAAATATATATGTTTTAAAAAATAAAATATATAAATATTTAATTTTTTCGAAATATTTAATTTTTCATAATAGATAAAATATTTTATATAAGATATTTCAAAAAAATAAAATATTTTGAAAAAATAAAAGATTTCAGTAAAAATACATATAATTTGTATATTTTTTAAAAAATAATAAATATATTTTTATTATATTTTATTTTTTCTAGAAATATTTGTTTTCCCGAAATATTTTATTTTTTATGAAATATATTTTTTCGTTTGATTTTTTTGAAATATTTTATTTTTTCATAAATATTTTATTTTTCGAATTTATATATATATAATATTATAAATGAATTGGTTTGAGTTAAACAATGATACACCAAATTAAATTGGTTTGTGTTAAAGAATAGTTTTGGTGTGAGAAAATCAAACCAATTCCATCCAAACCATCTATTGAGATGGTGTGAAAAATAATAATTTGGTACCAATAATGCAACACTATTCAATTCCAACTCCTTCTACCAAATATGGGTTGAGCCACAAATTTAACTCCAAAACCTCCTACCAAACAAAACACTTAATTTCTCAAAATTTGTAAGAAATCGAATGTGCGAAAACACGCGTCGGTCTCGCGAATGGGCAGTAAAAGTCGAAGAATTGGAGAGTTGAAAACCAGATCAACGGTTACAACACGGCAACCTCATGAATAGAAGTGGGAAAAAAGCTACACTAATAGGTGATATACATATACATATATATACACATACACACACACACACACACGTAGCATCTTCCCCACCATTTCATTTGCTTTGGTCACTCTGTTATTTACCCTTTCGACAAGTGACAGGAACAAAACCCTAATCGAGACCTTCTCTTTGATCTGTAGAGAGAGAAAGTCCTCACAATTCCCATGGAGCTGAGACCAGTTCTATCTCTAGCGTTTGTACTTTTCACAGTCCTCTGTTCTTCGCCCGCCTATGCAGGCGACATAGTCCACCCAGACCCTCTTGCCCCGAGAAAGCCTGGCTGTATGAATAACTTCGTTCTGGTAATAAAACCCTAATCTTATTCCCACCAATTCCTTCTATTTCTTTTTCACACACATAAATACGTATATATGTATATATGTATATATATGTGTGTCTGTAGTGGTGTCGTTGAAGTTAGTTTAGCTGGTACTGTGGTCCTCTTTGAAGAAATTGGTAGTAGTAGAATATGATCTGGGAGTGGATTGATTTGTTTCCCATTTTGTTAAGACTTGGATTTGTTTAATTACTGTGATTATTTGTGTTGTTAATTTTAATTCATGTGTTTATTTAGTTTAATTCTTAGGTATTGCCTTATTGTGCACCAAGCAGTTTGATGATTTATCTCTGATATTTATACGGGGTTTTTAGAGGACAATTTTGGGTTTCAGTTGGATTGAAGGATTTGCAGAATTTGATTAATATCAAAGAATTAATAGGATTAAATTTGATCATTTCGTATTATAGCTTTAATTGATACCTGAGTTATTAAGGGTCGGGTTTCACAATATTTATACATACTTATTTGTGAGCAAGGTAGAAGGAGAATTTGAAATTCATGTGGCAAGGATCCCAACTGTAGAAGATTTTTGATGAGTGAAATTGAATTCAATCATTTGGAAGATTATAGCAAAAATTTATTTGGTGGTTAAGAAATTCAATTCTCATTTGTTGTGTAATGAGTATTGTTCCTTGTTTGGTCTTTTTCCTTTTTTCTTTCATAATGCAAACATTTTGTGCTCAAACTTGTAGAAAGATACATTTTCATTTGTTGGCGAATTTGCTGTTAGATACGACAGTAAGGTTACATTTAGCATCTGAGCATCAAATGGTACACATCAGGGCATGTTTTTCCTTACATTTTACTTCCTTAGGTTCTCAGACGAAGGAAAAATTTGTCATGGCTTTTCTCTTACTTTCTCAATCTAAATGCGTTTTCTGATTGTAGTTCAACCCGGTTTGCTTTGATAGGTAAAAATCCCAACTTTGATTAATGGTGAAGAAGTTGATGAGTTTGTTGGTGTTGGTGCTCGATTTGGACCTACATTAGAATCAAAGGAGAAACATGCCAACCACACCAGACTTACACTTGCAGATCCTCCTGATTGTTGCAGCAAACCCAAAAATAAGGTTCCGTTCTTTTGCCTTCCTAAAGGAACAACCCAGTTTCTACTCATAGATACATGTCACTCACAAGTGAGGCATGTATTCATTAGGTTCAAATCTTAAAGGTTTGTTCTTTCACATCTTGTTTCTTCCTATTGGGTAGCTTTCAGGCGAGGTCATCCTGGTACACCGGGGTAACTGCAGTTTCACAACAAAAACAAATGTTGCAGAAGCTGCTGGTGCTACAGCTATCCTCATTATAAATAATTGTACAGGTATGTGGATTCACTTCACCCTTAGCTTGATGACTTTTCAAATTGTTGGTCAATTGCAGTGTTCTATATGTTGAAATATATATTTTACTTCATGAGAACAAGCACTGATAATCGAAATGAGAGGCAATCTGTTTTGAGCATTACTATAGTTTCCATCAGGGCTGGTGACGTCAATTTGGAAGGGACAATGGAGGCAGGAGTAATACTCTTTTCCTGCCATAGTTTTAACAGTGTATTATAAATGCTTGCAATGGGTCTATTTGTTTGCAAGGAATAATCTGGGTAAAGAGTCTAACATTTGGGATGTAAATATGTATTAAAGTAACTGACATTGATATCGTCTAATAAATATAAGCAACAGTATATGTTGTATAGGGATCTGTTGTTGTAATGGCTCCCCACACTATAATGAGTAAAACTTTTGGAAAAATTTTCTTCCACTATATGATGTGTGTGATTTTTACTATTTTGATTTTATTTTGCAGAACTTTTTAAGATGGTATGTGAAGCCAATGAAACTGATATAGATATACGCATACCTGCTGTCATGCTCCCACAAGATGCTGGTGCAAGCTTGGAAGAAAGTATAAGGAACAAATCCACTGGTTAGCTTACTCTCCCTAGTTTCTTAGATATGTTAGATATTCTGAATACATAATTCTAAGTCCATATCACGTTTGGAAAAAGTTATTCTGATGCTATAAAAGAGGGTTTGATGACCGAGCTGATATTCTGTCTGTATATTTTTCTCTCTTTGCATTTTTACTTACACAGCCCCTTCCATCAGTTTCTGTGCAGCTATACTCTCCAAAGCGTCCGCTGGTTGATGTAGCTGAAGTGTTCTTATGGCTTATGGCTGTTGGTACCATCTTATGTGCATCTTATTGGTCTGCATGGAGTGCCCGAGAAGCAGCAATCGAGCAGGATAAGTTCTTAAAGGTAACACAACCGTATTTACAGATATTTTATCTTTCAAAATGGTTTTTCTCCTATGTGGGGCACGAATAATTTCTGGCTATCAATGATTCATATAATAAGTTGATTGATGTTGTTTTTGTAGGATGCATCGGATGAACTTTTAACTACAGAAGGCACTGGTTCTTCTGGTGTTGTGGACATCACTACAACATCAGCAGTTCTCTTTGTTGTGATTGCTTCATGTTTCTTGGTTATGCTTTACAAGCTAATGTCACTCTGGTTCATCGATATATTGGTGGTTCTATTCTGTATTGGTGGGGTAGAGGTGCGTTGGTCCTTTATATTACAAGATTCTGTACTTTCCTGTCATTTTTCAAAATCATTGATTAATTTATATGACCATCGAGGGACTTTTTTGACATTGTACACAACCTTGATAAAACTGAAAATACTGAATTTTAAGAGCTGAGTTTTAAGTGTTGGAAGTTTTAATTAGTAATTGCAAATTGAGAATTATTTGAATTTGAAGTGTTTGGCTTCTAGTGACAAGTGATTTCACTGTTCCGTAAAATTTTACATTCTGAAAGTGTATTATCAAGCACACTTAAATGGATAAGCACTTGATCTGCTGATTATGTTATTGAACGCCACTTACGTATCTAATCTATATTTGACTTATGTAAAGCTCACTTTGAGAATGGAATTTAAAAAATTTCCCGTGTCAAGGTTAAATTGTTTGCGTGTTGAGGTGTTTTCTCTTGGTACTTGTGTGGAAATGAGATAAGGCCTAACCTTTATGCACTTTTAGATATGTTGATCCATTTGAACATGCCAATGTGTTAGAGAGTTATCTGGATTACAGTCCAAGGATCATGGCATGAACTGGTGAACTTAGTTTGCATATTTATTCTTAACATTCTTCTGAATTGAAATCTGAAACTCCTAGTCTTGCTGTACTTACAGGGTCTGCAAACTTGTTTGGTGGCTTTGTTATCAAGGTATGCATCCTCTTGATGTCTTGGTATGTTTGTTGTGATGTTTAGAGGTTGAAAAGGAAGACTTCTGCATCTGCAAAAGAAAATAGCTAGACTAGGGTCCATTTTCACAGTTGGAAGAATGTAGTTAGATACAAAAAGTTTAGTAGTACTTGCTCCTTTAATGAAACCTATTTCTATGGTTGCTATATGCCAACTTAGGGTCACATTTGGTGTTGTTCTCATGTTGTGTCATAACATGTTCTGTTAGATGGGCTGAAAAGAATGCAACATGGTTATTAATCTTGCCAAGGAACCTTGACACGAACACAGTGTTATTATTCTTCAAGAAACCTTGCCACGGTCACGGTCACAACACGAGTGTTAAACACGTAATATGACATGATATGCGGAACCAGTTTCACAATAAATGGGTCAAAATGGGACACAATGACCTGTCACATTTAACTAACGTTTCAGACTATTGGACTCATTTGAACCACAAACACAATATATTTAGTTTAGCAGGTCATTTCTAACATGAATATAACACGTTTAACTAAACGGGTAATGAGTTATAAATGGATTGATGAATCAAACACGGACATGACAAACAGGATTAAGCCAAATTCGAATCCACTCATTTGATGTCATGTTAAGTATTGCCATCCCTGATGCTAACTTTATTAACACTTGGTTTGATTGATTTTGTTTCTATTTGGATTTTTTTTTATATATCTTCCAGAATATGATCATATTTTCAAGTGCAGTTTAAGGTATTTGAGGTAATCTGGACCACAAAACATAGGTTGAGAGAAGATCAAATGTTTAAGATGTTCACGTTAGAATTCTTTGAATATCTTGAAATAGAAATATGTAAAAAAATTTGACACGAGCTAACACTATAATGGACAACTGTTGTGTTTAAGGCTGTATTTTTTTTACACGTACTTAGTATTTAATGCTTTATTTCTCATGAACTGTTGGTTAAGTTTACATGTAGTTTTCCTTTTTTGTTCAGAAAACATTAGATTTATTTCTATGAATTATGGAATTGAGGTATTATATAAAAAGAACAGTTCTAGTATGTCATGCACTTGTGACATACATTTTGTTACAGTTGTTGTTGAGTGATTTATCTAAAGATGGGTTTTTGGTAGCATTGACTGATAATTAAATACTTGTGCTTTCGGATGGTTTGAACATGCTAGACTGACAATTAAATTAGTGTAGTTTCAGATGGTTTGAACATGCTGGACAATCGTATGTTAAGCTACCCTTCTTTGGACCTGTCTCACATCTGACTGTGGCTGTTTCTCCTTGCTGCATAGCATTTGCTGTCATTTGGGCAGTTTACCGCCGTGTTTCATTTGCTTGGATTGGTCAAGATATCCTTGTGAGGAAATTTTTTATTTACTTATTTGTTCATCGTTTCCTATTTAGGCTTCTTATTTCTGTTGACTATCATACTTATTGAACTTCCATAATTTATGAAAATCACCCCTACGGTTTTCCCACTGCAGTTGCATGTGACACCTTTTATTATCTTCCTACAAATCCTTATCGGCAACTTCTTTAAAGTCGGCATCAAACTTAACTTCTATCCATAATTTTGGAGATATTATTTGTTGTCAATACAGGAAAAAGTAATTCACATACAAGTGATTGACACACATAAGTCGGCTGCCTAAAATACAGTACTCCCAAAGTGAAAATTATTTCATATATGTCCAGGGTCCAAATTGATTTTCCAGGCAGCAAAAGTCCAGTTTTAATTTGAAATGAATCAAGTGATAATCAATACCTATCAAACTTTGGGAGATGTTAAAGGCGTCTGGATAGGAAGTGGGAATATTTGTTTGTATTATGATTTTCTTTGATAGTATCACTTAGTCTTCAACAAGTCACCCGTTTCTTCATTTTTCTACTAACATTGCGATTTTTGAGTCCATAATTTAAACGATTTCTAGAAAAATGAGCATGTGCCTTGTAATAGGCTACTAAAACTCTCTTATACTTATTTTCTTTCGTAATTTCTTCCCTTTCCTCTGTTTACAGAATAGACATAATGTAGCTGTTGTGATGATTATTAAAAGATATATGCATGGACTGACCGTTTCTCCCTAGATCTGGAAGCACATTGCTTAGGATCTCACCAAATTGACAACCTATTTAGCCATAAATTCCTAGACTGAATTTAATCCCTAAATGAAGCCGTGATAGCTCTTTGTTTCCTTTTTTGTTCTGTTTTAGATACACTTCTGTATAGGACCTTATAGTTCCTCTGTTTGATTGATTTTGTTTTTTTAGAAGTAATCATTGGGTCGATACAGATATAAGTACATGTAAAACTTATTCGCAAGGTAGATATGTGAATATTACTGACTTGCCTCACCCATGTGAGTATTCCCGATAATGCATTTATTTTTCATAATTAGAATGATACAAATGTTGGATTCATCGTAATCTATATTGATGGGGCCATTTGTAAATGGTTGGAGAAGGATAATGACCATATTTGTACTTTCCTCTATCAGGGTATTGCACTGATTATTACGGTTCTTCAGATTATTCGTGTTCCTAATCTCAAGGTGATTATCCAAACTCAGTTTTCTTTGATGGCGCATGTCCTAGAATTGTCCTTATAATTTATTTTTTGGCAAATTCATGGCTGTTTATTCTACTTAAAGATGTGGAGATGCTGTGAAGTTTGGTTTTACTAAATGATATCAACATTGATAGGAACTATTTTATTTTATTTTGTTTTGTTTCTGAAGTTTAGACGGTTTACTGTGGCATGGTCAGTTGATATGTTGTCCCAGACAGGGTGTGCATCTAATAGAAAGTCAGTTGAGAATCTTCAATTGTAAGAAAATTGAGAAGAAAGTTATCAATAGCTAATAGATTTGTCATTCTGCATAAATTCTTGTGCTGACTCATATTTCTTGAATGAATGAGAGCCGTGGAATACCTTAGGCAAGTACATTTTCTTCTTGTTATATTTGAGTCCTTCAAAGTTAGGTGGTATCAATCACAATTTCACTTGATTTTTAGGAATGTTCTCTGCTGTTGTAAAATATTTAAAATCATTATTGTTGTTATGATATACATATATTTATATGTATAAATAATTTTTATAAAAACTTGCTTTGCATCTAGTTTTACAGCATAAGTTTTAAGGTCTTGATAATTATAAAATAATAGTCTTAGTTAAATACTTAGTGAGGGTCACATCTGGGTCTCCTCGATGAAATTGCCTCGCGATATTGGTTTATTCACCTTATCCATATTCTCTTTCCTCGTCTTATGAAAATTTTATATGGTTACTCAGTTCATTACTTATTATGAATTATCTAACAGGGTAGGTTTTCCTACCTGCATTTCAGCAAAGTTTCATAACTATTCCCAGCCCACCACCAACAGTTGACTCTGGAATTTGCATTCAAATTCTATCGAGTGCTAGGCTGAGTGCAGGAATTAAGAAATTTCAAACCTTAATTTGTTATGATTTAATATATAAACCATCTCTGTAGATCAATACTTGTTGCTTAGTTCTATAACTGAAAGTTGATTAGGATTACGTTTAATAACCACTTTACATCTTCACAGAGGATCAGCCTTATTGGCAGGTTTATAGTCACATAGTCAAAAATATTAAACCCACATCTAATAACTCTTAGTATATTATATGCACGAGTATGTGTTGTAACTAATCCTGTTAGTCAGTAATTCTATTTTCTTAATCAGCAAAATTCATTCACAGTTCTTAATATATGGTGGTGTCCAGGGGCGGAGCCACCCTTTGGGGGGGGGGGGGGGGGGGCATGCCCCCTGCCCAAATTTTGTAAATAATTTTTTAGCCTAAAAAAATTATATATATTATAAATATGTTTATAAAAATTGCTTATGGCCCCTGCTAGTTTTTAAAAAATTCATTTGATAGCTTAAAAAAGTATAAACTTTACCAATATATTTATAAAAAATTGCATTTTCACTCCCAATTTTTTTAAAAAAAAATCTTATAGTAACATAAAAAAATATAAATTTCACTAATAAACTTATAAAAATTTGCATTGGCCCCCCCTAGACAAGTTTCGTGGCTCCGCCCCTGGTGGTGTCAACATATCTTTTCCATCATCTAGTTCTTAATATATGGTGGTGTCAACATGTCTTTTCCATCATCTAGTTATTTGTTCGTAGTTTCCTAAAGTAGCAGCCACAATAAAAGTAGGCCAGATATCATGTGTATACCAACAAAGATAACCATCCTGAAGCTCACAAGATAAGTTATCTACATAGTTATTGAGTAGAAACTCATGATCATAACGGTTTTTACATGCAAGATAGACTTGCAGTTCAGATAGGCCATGCTTCTGTACAGATTTTCAATGATCAATAATGGTAGTACTGAAACTTACCAATAGATAAATAAGCAGGGTACTAGTGAAAATGGACAATAATATGTCATTTTTTAGTGTGAGTGTGTGTGTGTGTGTGTGCGGCGAGAAGATATATGAGCTGGCATGCTTTCTCTCCTTCATGGTGCATAAGTACATGCACTACAATAATAAATCAATAAGGCAAGCATGCCATATATTATTGTCCTCCAAAGTGGCTTTTGTGAGATCCATGCACAAAACAAAAAATTAAGAAAGTTTCTTGGGTTCTGAAATGGAAGTCGCCTACCTTATAACTGTAGGCTCACAATTTCTTTAAATGGTGGGATTAGTGTTCTCATTTGTTTCGAGGATGAAAACAGGTTTTATTGCATAAATCTTGAAGGAGAACACAGTGGGTTGACTGATTTAGATTCTGCTATTCCACCTATGTTTTACTATAATACCAAAGTCTCCTCAACTGTGATTGGAACAGACTGTAAGGTTCGCTGCTAGGCCCCTCCTTTCTTAACCCCCCAAAAGAAAAATGTACTTTTATTAGAGTCCAATACCTAGGGTATTTCAAAAAGAAAAATGATTTATTCTAATGCCCAAGTGATAAAACACCAAAGACGTCACCCTTTCAAGCATGGCTTCTAAAGATTTCTTCCGAGACCTGTCTTCCTCTATTCAAGGAAAAATTGGTCCAGAAATTGTTTGGGAAATAACATTTGGAGTATAATGATCTTGGTATCTGCATGTTACTGTTGACACCCAAAATTTTCATACCATGTGTTGGCCTATTATTTGGCCACGTGGCACTTGGATAGTGAATTGGCATAATGAAAGTCAGCTATGTGGAAGAAAGTTGTTCATGATGACCTGGAAGATGGCGGTTGCTGAAGCTACGTGGAAGACGTGGGTTTGGCAGTTACTGATGACGTGGAAGAAGCAGTTCCGAATGACCTGGAAGAAGAATGTTGTTGACATTAAGTGGAAGAAAGCGGTTCCTAATGACCTGGAAGAAAGAGTGGACCACTATGTGTTGCTAAAATTAAGGAGTTGGTTGCACTTTTAATGGAGACCACTAAACTAAGATTAAGGATACTAATTTGGTCTAAATTAAGGCTAGAATGACAGAATCTGAGATAATTAAGCAAAGAAGTGGGTAGTTTTAAGAACACTTGGCACACTCTGGAGCAAGGTTAAAGACTACACACACATGTAAACTAAGGCTATAAATAGAACACTTGATGTAACTTTAAGCCCCCCCCCCCCAAGGCACAACACAAACTCTCAACAATGCATTTTCCTTAAATTGTCATTTACTTTATCATGTCTTTTAAATTCCTTTACTTTCATGCACTTTAAATTCATGTCAATTTACTTTGTGCTTTTTCAATTCTGTCATTTACGTATCTTTCAACACTCAAATTCCAGCAATTTACTTTCTTCCAGTACTCAAATTCCTTAAATTTACTTTCTTCCAGTCATTTATCTTCCAACACTGAAATTCCAGCAACAATTTACTTTCTTCCTTTTGCGTTTCTTCCAGCTTAAATACATTTCTACCAACTTGCACTCTCAATTTCTTTTCCCCTTTTTGCAACTTTGACATTCAAAAGTCCTTTTTACTAAGACATAAAAATAACATTGCTAGGAGTTTAGTATTTCTTTTCCTACACAATCGTCTGGCCATATCTTCCAAGAAAAAGAATACGTGTTGTTCTTTGCAATCACTTGATTCTTCCGGGAATCTGGCACGTCCGCATTGCATTCCACCGCGTTTTTTTTAGCGACAACAGTTACTAGAGTGCCTTTTTCAGTTTCTTGTTTTCTTAAGATCTGAATTTGCTTGCTGAGTGGCTTTGTGGTTGAACAGATTATATTATTATTATTATCATTATTATTTTGGTTCTCCCACATTTTTGTATATATTTGAGCTAGTTAAGAAATATGTAATCCTACTGTTGCCAATTAGCAATGTGATCCTTGTTCAATAACTACGTTGTTTTATTATTTCTCTTCTTTTCTGTTTCATACCCCTGTTAGTCTCTTCCATATAAGAGAAAAGTCGGAAGATACAATTTATTGAACTTCATACAGTACTCTCCATATATTGGAAATTAGAAAAATGTCTATGATTAAGTCGAGCAAGTAATGCTTGCTTTTCAAAAAAAAAGTCGAGCGAGTATTTTTCATTGATTTTTAATTGTGGCAGAAGCTCTAGATTCAATCCAGAACATGTCAGTATTTGCAGCTCATTTGTATAATGTTTTTAACGTAGTTCTTTTTTTTTTCTTGATGTGATCAGGTCGGAACAGTTCTCCTCAGTTGTGCATTTCTGTATGACATTTTTTGGGTGTTTGTTTCGAAATGGTGGTTCCATGAGAGTGTCATGATAGTGGTAAGTTGTTCTCTGATTGCCACAACCCCCGACACCCCCCTCCCCACCCACACACACCACCAAGTACACTGGAAGGGCTTTTATTCATTCTTCATGAATGATGTACTGAACTGGTAACTGTCATAATTAAATGTGGTTGCCATACAGGTAGCTCGTGGTGATAAGAGTGGAGAAGACGGCATTCCAATGCTACTGAAAATCCCACGAATGTATGATCCTTGGGGTGGTTACAGCATCATCGGATTTGGTGACATTATCTTACCTGGACTGCTAGTTGCATTTTCGCTGAGGTTTGAGTTCCAGCTCTATGTATAAGTTGATAATCGAGATACAAATTGTGCGATTTATATTTTCTTTAGTCTCCTTCAAAACCCCCACCCCCATGAGTGGTAATTCGTGTTGGTTGGTTGTGTTTGTGAGTGTCAAGATATGATCATTTTATTAAGTGGATCAACACGAACACCATCAAGTAATGTGTTTAATAAGTGGATCAAGGCTTGACATGGCAAGATGCTTGAAGGCATTTGAGACACAAACATGACAAGTTTAGCTAAATGGGTTAATTTAACACGAACATTACAGGTTAATCAGTTTTAGAACAGGTTGATGTGTGGAAACACAACTACATACTTAACAACTGTGTCACTACGGTTCGATACAATTATAACCAGAACACGATTAAGCCAAAGCCAAACCCAATCTCCTCCCCTTCCCCCAACTCCTTTCACAAGAATAAAAGAAGTGCTTTGATTAATTAGGTTCACAAGTATTGTCAATTACGCCACTCTAGCTATAACCGGCTTAGTAACCTATAATTTCTTTGGTGCATCCAGAGGAGTTTCCTTATGCTTTTGTTGTTTTTCGCAAAGGAGAAAAAAAAAAGGTGTCTCAATTTTCTTATTAGGTTTTGGTGTCTTAAAGAAGGTAATTTATGGAGGTCACTGCTCTAGTAAGTGAATTGCTACTAATCCGAAATAATTTTCTGGGTCCTTGCAGGTATGATTGGCTATCCAAGAAGAATCTTCGAGCTGGATACTTCTTGTGGGCAATGATTGCTTATGGCTTAGGTATGAGAAAGAGCTATATATAGCCATAATCTGCATACCTGTTGATGTTGACTATCCAATGGCAACTCTGATAAACCTAGATGATTGTTGGATGTACAATACATGCATGTGCCTGTTTGTCCTTTGCTTTTCTCTTATTCTGGATTGGTTTTACAGTTTATGCTCAAAATTGAAATATAGAGATGGGTATGGGGGGAGGGGGAAGGGATACCCAAATCCCAGTTTTGTGATCAAAGCAAGTTAGACAGGGGACAAGAAGGTGCAAGATCAAATCGAGTTAGACAAAGCAATTATAAATATGCTAGTTTTCCCGAGGGGATTGTGTATCTCCTTATGATGAAGCTACAAAAATGCATGTAAATATGTTATATGGAGTCAAATAGTTATTTCTCTGGAAATAACAAGAATCTTACTATGTCTTCATTGTTGTATTACTGCTCGTTTCACATAATTCCTTGTTATTTTGAAATGTAGGCCTCCTCATCACTTACGTGGCTCTGAATTTGATGGATGGACATGGCCAACCAGCTTTGCTTTACATTGTTCCTTTCACATTAGGTAAGTTACGAGAGCATATCAAGGCACCTTCACACACCCACAGAAAACACAATCTAAGCGTCCCATTGATCTGTTTCTGCTTAGATAATATGTTAACTTGTCGCGAAAGTCCTCTGAGTAAACCCTGTCCAGAACTAAGGGAAGTTTTCAGGCCTGATGATCCTTGGGGGCTCCTGTAGGTTGACACTAGTGCAGTAGCGAATGTTACCATCATTGCCCCCTTCCTGGAACAGGACATTCAAAGACATTTCATGATGTCATGGAGTAAAATTATATACAAAACTACTTCTGGTCGACTCATAAAGAACCTCGCATTTTACTTCATATTACAGTATATATATGGTACTAATAAGTGGTCATCTATGCAGGCACCTTTTTGACATTGGGAAGGAAGAGAGGTGATCTCAAGAATCTGTGGACGAGAGGAGAACCAGAAAGACCTTGCCCTCATGTCCAACTCCAACCTTCCCAGTAGATGTGTTAACTGTAATTGAAAAGCAGTAAACCACTAAATTCCACAAACTCAGATAGGCAAAGCCTTTGTAAGCAGAGGTTAAATTTGTATTATATGACATCTTAGCACAAACCAGTCATCTCATGTGTTTGGTAAATCTCAAGTCCTGTCTGCGGCCGACCTCATATGCTCAACCCTAGTTTTGGGGTTGTTCATCTTGCATAGAACTAAACAAGTTAATGACATATGGCTATTGCATCTCCCATAGATGAAAATTGTGATTTGATGAAGATCACATGGTACTTTTTAGATGAAGTTAGAAAATATTGACTGACAGGCCTCACAACCATGTGTCTTCCCAGTTTGTGCCTATTCAACCCAGCCATAAAATGGAAATTGAAATGACAAGAAAAGAAAGAATAGAAAAAACCATCTCTCAGTTAAAATCATATAAGAACATAGGAATTATCAGTTTTTTAGAACTGTTAAAAAGACATATATCATATTTAATATATAAAAATTCAAATTACCCTTCTCTATTTCAAAAATGTCCTTAACAATTGGACTATATGCTCTTCCAAAAACTCTTTAATTGATTTTTAATTCAGTACGAGAAGGGTACTTTAGAAATAATCTATATGAATGCCATACAATTGTTATTTGCACGGAGACCAGAAAAAGAAAAGAAAATTCAAAATTTGTTCACTAATTATATTAGAAGAATATTTTAAATGAAACATAACAATAAACTAATGTGAATGAGAAAACTCAAGTGAAGACATAAAATAATGGAGCTTCTGAAAAGTGCAAATGCTAGACGGTAGCAGGAAATTAACAATGCAATGCATATACAAACGCAAAATCATAGCTGATGAGCAAAATAGACTTATAAAAAAAAAATGATTTCCTTTTCTTTTTCTTTTTATCTTCCAGTAGAATACAAGAGATCAACCAGCTAAAATGGGAATTTACAATTCAACAACTATACATACATTTAACGGTAAAAAATGAATAAATCCTAACTACTCAATTACATGTATCAAACTCTAATAGCCCCAATCGCTAACTCTTCCAGCTTTACATAGGATCAAAAACCCCATTCTATTCTATGCAAGTTTCCAAAATTTGAGCATCACTTTGGCTTGTGGTCTGTCTCTCCTGCCATAAGAACAAACTATATATCATGAGTTGTAACAAACTATAGAAATCATGCAAATACGTGAAATAAATACAAAGAATGCAAAATCCTCATATACCCAACAAATAAAATAAAATGCACCTTTCTACACATAATCAAACAGATTAGCAGTCTTTATGAAGGTAACAGGAATTCTGTTACATGTACTCTTTTTCACTTGAGAACTAAAAGTAATTACTTATTTTATTGACCTTTTATTGATTTTTCGGTAGACAGTGAAACACCTATTGTGATTTTTCTATATAACTATATGAAGATATCTTCATTTATGTCAATTATTTGTTTTGTCTATTGGTACAAGAGATAGGACTCCTATACTAATTTTGATGGAGGTGGAGAGTTCAAAAAAATCAAGGGCATTTAACTTGCGTGCATGGAGTATAACCAGCCAGGGTTTTTAGAGAATTGAAAAAACAAATCACCTGACAAAACACAGAGATTTAAGAACAAAAAGAGAGGTACAGCCCAAATGGAAGAATAAGAACTCAATGCAATTCTCATGAAGAACTTGCTAATAACTGGTAGGATCAATAAACTTGGTGAAGTTTCAAAAAGGAAAAGGAATTAGTAAAAGAAAATCTATAGACAAGGCAAAAGATTTCCTGCTCATGCATTTTCTCCGGGAAAAATGTAAACCAAACCCCCAAAAAAAAGTATGCTTGTTAAACAAAGGGAATGAAATAGCTTTGATGACCAGCAGAAGGTTAACAGGCAAATTGACAGTTCAGACCAATATTTAGCTAACAGGATAGGAATCTCTTTCTCCTTGGTGAAAAGGATCTTCGAGAAAAGCTTTTTGACCAAGTCTGTAAAATAGACACGTATGATGATATTATTTCCTGCCAACCATGCCAAGTTCAATTTTGATATATTTTTTTACTACTTAATCCATGCATGGAAAGATCTCATTTTGGGGAAAGGAAAACCTAAGTAGGAATTTGACAGGGACTTTCAACATTAGGAGATTTCAGGGTAGACATTTAAACATTTTCACGAATAAAGCATACATACCCGAATCACTCTATAAGGAGGAACCATTGCCATTGCTAGATAATTGTACTGGCCTCCTTATAGTACTCCTCTTCTAATATTTCTTGCCAGGTTAAATTCTGTCTACGGATAAATTCATTCACCACCCTGTGATGTGAACCAAAAAGAAATGTCACGCAAAAGATGACAAAATGATACAAATCAATTTTTTTCCCTTTTTTTGCCATATGCATCTTATGTGCAGGAAAGCACGTGTTTTGATATAAAATAGAAGGAAAAAAAAAAAAAAAAAAAGCTATTTAAGCTCACCTATCAGATTCTGAATCGTCGCCGTCATCATACTCATCGTCAGCTGCATAAGGCTCATTTGAGTCCTCTGGATCAATATTGCGGTCATCGAACTCATCGTCAGGTCTCTCATCAATATTGGGCTGAATCAGATTGTGCATCTGGATATTATGGCTTATGGAATCAGGCACATTTGAGTCCTCTGGACCAATATCGCAGTCATCGAACTCATCGTCAAGTCTCTCATCAATATTGGGCTGAATCAGATTGTGCATCTGGACAATATGGCCTACGGAATCAGGCTTATTTGAGTCCTCTGGGTCAATATTGCCGTCATCGAATTCATCGTCAGGTCTCTCATCAATATTGGGCTGAATCAGATTGTGCATCTGGACATAATGGCCTACGGAATCAGGCTCATTTGAGTCCTACACGATGTAAAAGACACAGTTAATTTATTTTTCTCATTTTTACCTAGACCGGAGAAGACATCCAACTTCAATAAAACATACCCCTTAATTAAGGACTCTATTAGAAAACAGAATAATTAGAAGACTAAAAGGAATATTCCGAGAGTGGCAATGTCTGACCTTATGGATTTCAATGCCATTATTTGAAGAAGAGATATCAGTTAAAGAAGCAGCAGAAGTAGAACAAGTATCGCTTTGTTGATCTTTTCTTCTCTTGTTCTTCTTTTTAGTTTTAGTTGTTTTGACCATCTTAGAATCTGCAAACAAAATATATTTAACCAGCAAAGATCAGCAGTAGGAAGTGAAGGTAGAAAAGGACCAACAGTTAGAAGGCCTGCTTGGGTGGGCTCTGGGCTTGTAGCCAATAAACTTATTACAGTTTTTTAGAAAGTAGCATTCAAAGCCTTAAGAGAGGCCTTAAAGAAAAAGAAGAAAGGCCGCAATGTAAAGATGAAGCGAGACCTCCTTCCCCCGTATTAGTAGTTATAGGAATCTCTGCCCTCGGTATTTTTCAGAATTGTTTTCTGTTCTAAGTAGTAACAGAATTGACATGAAATTTGGTTGACAGTTATCTAAAACTGTTATCTGAAAATTGAGTACACAAATGAATTGTTTCAAAGAAGAATCTTAACATTAATCTGGGACTCGTTTTCTAAGTTCTTGAAAACTGCTTTCAGGCACCTGAACCAAAGAGAGCTTTTTTTCATCTTTATTTCTCTAAAGGGAAAATTACCCTAAGCTCCCTAAAGGTTTGCCTTTACTACTCTCAAATTAAAGTTCATACAAAAAACTCTAAGCCCCAATCAAACTAACAGATTGTCGAGTAAACAAACTTCAATTTTGTAACTACAAAGATACCTTGAATGCCATTATTTGAAGAAGAGACATCAGTTAAAGAAGCAGCAGAAGTAGAACAAGTATCGTTTTGTTGATCTTTTCTTCTCTTGTTCTTCTTTATAGTTTTAGTTGTTCTGCCTCTCTTAGAGTCTGCAAACAAAATATATTTAGCCAGAAAAGATCAGCAGTAGGAAGTGAAGGGGGAAAAGGACTAAAAGTTAGAAGGCCTGCTTGGTTCACATTTTTCAGAATTGTTTTCTGTTCTCAGTAGTAACAAAATGACATGAAATTTGGTTGACAGTTATCTATAACTGTTATCTAAAAACTGAGTTAACAAATGAATTGTTTCAAAGAACAATCTTCACATTTCATTCCCAAAAAAGCAAAAGGAACAAAACAAAAAAGAAAAATCTGTAAGTTTGGAAGAACTACAACAAGCAGCAACCTTTTCCCCAACTACTTGGGGTCAGCTACTAGAATCCTATGTTCTCTTCTAAGGTCATAGACTCACTCAAACGACATGCTATCATATTCTTCTTTACTAACTCTATCCACGTTAATTTCAATATTCCTCTCCCCTAGTGTTAAGGGACAGAATAAACAGATGATGCAAAGTATATACATTAAAGGTTCTCAAGAATCAGTTTCATTGCTCCATAAGGTCTTTACCAGTGACAATTGTTAAAAGAATTCCACAACCTCGATGGAAACATTAGGAGATGATGTATCAGGACAATACAGCTGGGCATCAAATAAACTTTAGGGCTCGTATACCATAAGAGAGGTATGGCTACTGTAATAAGTTAATCAGTGGAGAATCAAAGATCCTCTATGTTTCCTAGGACCTATAAAATAATCAAGCAAATGTAGAACTAATCCTTTTCTACTTCAGTGGGAGTAACGAAATTTCATGACCCTAAAATTGATTCAAAGTTTATTCTTCTGATGATATAAAAGCAGCAGCACACTTTTTCTTCAAGAAATTCCATGGAGTCCAAAGCTTTCTCTCAAATTCTATTAGGGACTTATCTCTCTTGGGTGGCCTTCGGATGTGACATGTTTTAGCTGCTATTACCTTCGTAACAACATCCATATATCAGGTTCCTCAAACATAACAGCCAACCTAAGAGATTAACTAGATAACCCTGTCGTAATATTCAAAGTAATACCGTCATAACACGAACGAAAGAACTGTGAGCATTCACTTGCAACTATTCAACAAAATGACCCTTTTGGCATGGGCATGGCAATCACTATTAAAAAAATGATCCTCGCTAGTTTAATGATAAGCAATCAGTATAGATTACAGGAAAACATAATATGGTACAAAGCAACCAATCAAACCCAGTCCAATATGATCACGCCCATGTAACAACTAAACCAAAATCAACATCACCCAATTATGCCTATATCGGTCTGTGAAGCCATGACTAGTTGGCAAGGGTATTGAGTGATCAGGAGAAAAAAACAGTCGAGAAGATGGTTCCCTTATGTCTATGGTGGACTATTTTGGACGTAGCAGAAAGATTCTTTGAAGGATTTGAGTGAGCAATTTGTGTTTTGGGATATTCCACATTTGAAGTGGAAGCAATCTGCAAAATCATATATTCTTTTGCTGATCTTTTGGGAAGGAAGTATCATATACGAATTTACTTGAAGTATTTCTTTAGTTTTGGATCCTATGTTCGTCGTTGCATCCCTTCTGGCAAGTTTTTCTAATACTTCCATTGTAGAAAAGGGAGGATAGAAAAAAACAGTAGTAGCCATTAACATACTATAAACACCAATGTCACCTAAATCAACCCCAAAACTCGACGCTAAGCTGATTTCAATTCACATGGTCCACTGATTGCTATCCTTGATGCATGTGAACTAGACAAAACATGATTACTTTTGTCAGATCTCGATTTTGTGCAAATTTTCTTTCAGATAAAAGCATCCGATACTCACCGAAGAAACTGGAACTTTAGATAAAAAAAATCTACCTCAATCAGATGATTCATAATAAAAATACGGTGTTTTTGTACTTCGATCGTTCATATCCTAGGGACGTTAAATCAAGTTTTTTCTTCTTATTTTTTTTCCCTTTGAAAATGGTAATCCTAAATAGTGGTTGTGTGTGTAGGCAAGGTCAGACCAGGCTGGTATACTAAGCACGGTGCCCTCTCCCCTGGAAGTCATGGTTGTTGCTTCTCATGGGGATGGGGCCCTTCCGATTAACCCGTATGCAAGGCACTTTATCAAATATTTAATTTGTAGCTACAAACCATAGTGGGTTGGGTGCGCACCACTTTGCTGAGGAAGGGGGAGATGGGTGCACCCTACTAGACTCTGGAACACCCTGCCAACATCCAACCACTTTATTACCACGCTTGTTACAAGCCCACACTACTGAGCTGGGCACTAAAGCAAGTTATCAACTCCAAAAACGAACTATTGATCACATGATTCATTCCAAAGGTAGAGTGAACCTTCACAAAGTTATCAATATTTGAGGAAGCAAAAAGAGGACTAGAAATATTCCTCCCAATGCAAGCCACTTGACAAAATTCCGACTTTCTGTGAAGCTAAAAAAAGAATCCAGGATATTGACATCCAATCTAGTAAGCAGATAAAGGATACCTCCATTTCCTCCATTAATAAATGCCACAAGGTCATCGATTGATCGATCATCAACACGCTCCTCTTCAACCTTAACATTCTGAAAACAAGGAAGCCCCACGACCATCAATATAAAATCAATGTACCTCTTGGAGCAGTCTAACAGTGTGAGACCACTTCTATCAAGCAATTCATTACAAGGAAAAATATCATCACTCTCCTAAAGTAACAACATATAAGTGGCTCTATTCGAAACATAAAAACGATGTAAACTATAAATTCCACAAATTACGATGAAAGAAAAAGGTCATTGTATAGTCACCTTCGCACTCTCTCTCTCTTTAACTTTTTCCCTCTTTCTTGCTAGCAGCTTATTCCAAAGCTTTACGTATATATCATCATCAAAGTTTCTCAAAGGCTCCAATTTCTCTTCCTGGATCAATAGAATTAATGCCATTACAACAATTAGTATGTGGAAGACATGCTTTCTTCATTAAACATATACACTGCTTGCAAGCACCACACCTCTGTAAGATCGTCACGCAACTGAAATATCTTGTGTATCTCCTCAGGAGTTGAATTTTGAAGCCTTAGTGCTAGTATAACCCTGATGTGGAAAACCAAGGACTGAAATTGAAGGCTTGCGGCAGCGGATGCCAAATCCTGTAGGCAATATATGTCCATCCGGTTGAAGTTCTTATGATTAAAAGACTTCCGTTCCTATGCAAAAGAAGTCAAACCACTTTTTTTAAGAAGTTTGATCCCCACAAAAGTCAAGGAAAGACCTAAAACATCAAGCCAACAAAAGCAAACAAACAACAATTATGAATCATATATAACCTTGTCAGAAAGACCTGATACTTGATTAAAACGGCAATATTCAAGAATCAAGGTCCACATTTCAGTATTGACTCGTGGTGGAAGAGATATAGGGTAGTTCTTCGAAGACCCCCTGCCTTTATGCATTTCATGACATATTGTGGGGCAAAATTTGGCAACCCCTTGTTCTACTTGTTGAAGTGAACCATCTGCTCTTTGAAGCCATATATTGGACTTCATCATCTGAAAATACACAAAAGAAAAAATTCGACAAAGATAAGAACACTCTCGCTACCCCACTTAGACATGCCTGGTGGATAAAACCCTACTAGTGTGGTGATAGAAAGCAAAAAATAAAGATAAAAATGAACACGGAGGAAAATCTCGTATCTGCATATACTAAATAAAGATGATGATATAACTTCATAGACTAGTGTCTACAACATACCTCGGGCTTTGTGACTTCTCTATTAGCCTCTGACATTGCAACAATAACATGAAAATCTTGACCCTGTAATTTTAAAATTCAAAGTGAGCACCAAAAGTAGAAAAAAAAACCTCTGTACCCGTTAAGGAGTGTGGTTGCTCAACGTGCACTGAGCTCCCCTTGGTGGAACATTTTCCAAGTACGTGAACATAGTCTGGCATTTTTTTCCTAGCTATCTTCTAAATGGATTATTGAATTGGTAAAACATAAATGCATGCAAATGATGGATTATTTAAGAAAATGATGGGAAAAATCATAATTTGTTGGCCAAGATTGTCAAATTTCCATTAGAATGGGTTAAAACACGAAGAGGGTAATAGCGTAGAACTATAATCCATGATTTGGCATTTTAAGTTCTCATATCAGTACTTACAATTTTAGAAGAATATATAGTTATTAGGTTAGATAAAGATATGACCAAGCCGGGTGGGCCAATTGACGGGATCCTGTTTTCTCTCTGTTAGGCCTCTAATATATTGCTTTTATTCTTTTGTCAAATCTGAGTTCTTTTGCCATGAAGACCAGCATGTGCTTGTTTGACATTCCAATGAGCAACGGATGGAGGTATATGAAGCCTATGACAAGAAGATACACGTCTCCTGACGTACTTCTCAACAAAAACGTCCCAAGACGTCATGTTTCAGAAAGAAACCCACTGTGTTGGATCAATAGATGTCATGTTAACACATGATAGGTCTGTCTTTGGTACGTGACAGTGTATCGTCCTAATTATTTATTATAAACTACACTCTAAATTCTGTCTTAAGATAGTATTAAATCCCCTTTATCGTAAGTAGGATGGTCCAGATCCAACTTGGATAGTCCTATATAGTATATATCTTACAAAAAGTAAATCGTTTGTGTTATAAAATGAGATGTATTTGATGACCATTCCAGCATTCATAATCAATCATATTAAAATAATTTAAACCACAGGGGAGATTTTTCTTGTTGACAAGCTGATCATTTTGAACATATACAATTGTGTACAACTAAAATGTGATCTTAGAATGCTTGAGCCTTTTGTTCTATATCTTCTTTGGTCATCTGTGTCAAACTGTTAAAACGGACAACATGAGTTTTTAAGTATTATATGCATGGGGAATTTGCTGATAGAGTTGACTCATATGATTATTAACTTAGACGATGCAGAACGTACTTCGAATATCAAATTAGATATTACACATCATGTATATGCTAACAACCAAGACTTTCCCAATTACTTAGGCTCGGCTACATGAACCTATGTTTCCATTCCTAACTTTATGTGTACACGTATATCCTAATCTATGTAAAAAAACCAAATTATGCAGAAAGTCCCCTAATTTCTTTGTGATGTCAGATTGGATGAATCACGTGACTATAATTCAAGTTTTCTCTAACTTTTTCTGATATCAGATTGAACTAATCAAATTACTGATAATTCACAGCTTTTAACTTTCTGCAGGCCTTAATTTTTTACATCAAATTGAACCAAATTTTGTTTGCATAAACACGTCATTTATTTCATCCTTTCAGATGTTTTCTATACATATATTCTGCTTCATATTGTCGTATAGGAAAAACATGCAAACTTATAAGGAAACACTTTGTGCAAGATGCAAACCATAATAAAAATGAACTGCTAGAGCCTATGCAAATGAGAAAAAGGGTTGCACCATTCAGATAGACATCTACTTTTTGAGTGTAGTGTAGTATGTTTGAGTATGTTATTCTATTACGTCGCTACTCCTAATTGAGCCTCTAAACTCTTATACCTTAATCTACTTTGGCTTTCCCAGAAGCTAATCTTGTTCGGAGGGTTATGATTGATAAATCTATTTTGAACAACTAATAAAAAATACTATATGCTTACTTGTTAGAATGGGAAATAAATATACATATGTATATATTAAATAAAATCATAATCAACAAAAAAATATCAGTAACAAAGAAAGACAATAGTAGCCTTCATATTCTATCATGGCATCAAGAACAGATTCTACCACATACAATAATCGATTCTTGGAGCCCAATGAAGGCTGTACAGTGAATGGCTTCTAAACGTGGGAAAATATAAACAACAAATTCATAACCTACAATACATATATTTATGTATGTATGTGTGTGTGTGTGATTTCTTAAAGCCAAATTGAACACTCCAGAGACTGAATGGTTGTGGGAACATCAAATCTCAGAAACATCATTTGTCATTGGTAGTTGAAGTAAAATAATGATTTTCATGAACCCCACATCGAAGAAAACATCAACATTACACTTCTTGATTCATTTATCGAACACTTTCTCATCAAACGAATAAGGTTACAAAGTTTTCTATACATTCTGAAACAATGTATAGAACAAAACCCTAACCTGCTCTTACATTTTACGCCAAAACAAGGTCAGCCCAAGTTTGAATCAAGGTTTACAACGAAAACCCAAAATGGGAGTGATACCCAACAATCAAAATGACAAGAAAGTGAATAATATATATATACACATGAATACATTAAGATGAAATATATAAAATTTCATACCTGTAGAGAGTACAAGGTTTGAATGTTCAAGAAAAGTATATCATGGAAAAGGGCTTTGTACTGCACTTATTTGACGGTTGTCAACGAACCCAGAATGGATTAATTGAGACAGACAAAGAGTAAACCGAGATTTTTTTTTTTAAAAGACTCTGTAAAACCCTTTTATCTCTCTCTCTCTCTCTCAATACACATATTATATATATGTATACACACATATATATATATATGTGTATATATAACCGAAATTGTGATATGATTAACTGCCGCGTCGCTGTATATCGCGAACAAGCGGCCTTGATCGTTCGACGTGAACCCATTTAGGGTTCCGTCGCGTTTGATGTTAGCAGAGTTCCTCAATTATATAATTTCGTCCTAGATTTTCTTTCTCATATCTATTTCTATTTACTTGTTTTTTTACTTTTTATAAGAAATTATATTTTTTTAATCTATTAAGTGATTACTCTGTTTTCAAAATATTTATCATCTTTCGGTTGCATTTCATTCTAGATATGTTTCTAATCATCTGTCGCGGTGCGGGTTGTGGGTCATCGATTCTATTCATATTTTTTTGAAAAAAACTGCAATAACTCTTTTAAAGTTTTATTTTATCAACCATGACAGTTTGAATGTTTATTGGAGTGGTATGATGCTTACACAGTTGAGGTATCTTTCCATTCTCTATATCTATAGGTTGTTGCATTTTATTCTAAATACGTTTTTTATTTTCACTCTTCCAGAAAAAACATCCTCCCTCTACATTCGCATATACATATAGATAGGTATGGTTCGGGTTCGAGTGCAAATACAAAGCTTGAGTTCGTCTGTCTTCATCATTGCAGTGTTGCAACTGTGAAGGCGAAATCCATTTTATCTTGGGAGACATTTGTTTGGATTTCTTGAGCACCGTAAAGGGAACAATATTGCCTTAAGGAAACTGTGGTATCACACAAGGCTCGGATTATTTCTGTTCTTCTTGCATTCTTGTATTTTCGGATCAGTTTCCTGTTTATTGCAATATATATATATACAGTTGTATGCATGATAGATTTATTTATATATATAACAGAAGAGCATGTTTAATTAACAAGTTAGTCTCTCAAAAATAAAACCAAACCACCAAGACCAAAATCTCCCAAAAAATAGATTTTTGAAACCAACAAAAATCAATTTTTTGTTAGTTTGGTTTCACTTCCACCGCTACCACCAGAACCAGCATCGTAACCCACCACCACCATCCCTCTATTGATTCTTGGCCATTGTAGAGAGATAAAACGAAGAGTTCTAGAGAGAAAGAAAGACTGAAATATATATATATATATATATATGTGTGTGTGTGTGTATTCAATAAAATTTGATACCAGACTAAATTATTTACCAAACAGAGTTTCAGATCAGCGACCAAACCAGACCATACATACGAGACCGCTTTTCAAACAGGCCCTTAGCATTATCATACTTTCAGCCCTCTAGCTTTAATCTTTAGGGTTCTACCAAACAAGGCATTGTAATTCAAACAGCCAAAATTTTGACCGTTGAAGCGTGATAGAGGCAATTCCGGGGCTTCGCGCTAACGGCCAAAAGTTTGAATCTTTTTAGGCTGTCCCTTTCTCAATAAAAGTCCTTCGCAATATAAACTTTCATTTTTCTTTTCTCTCTCTCTCTCTCTCTCTCTCTCTTTTTTGTTCAAATCCATCCAAATACAACACTGTACTATGATCACATGCACAGAAAAACCTACTTTACTACAATATCATTTTAATTGCAAAAAAAAAAAAAATCAAACTTTTACTTTTACCTCCTTTTGCTTTTTTAAATTACGCTCGAACTCTTAAATCTTCCAAGAAATTAAAATATTGCGAACAAAAATTAACGGTGTAACTCCTTTTAGCTTCACTAAAATACAGGAGTCCATTAACAATATAATTTGACTTTGGGTAAATTACTTTTACTTTCCCTAAAATTTTACATAATTATTTTTAGATTAAAATTTATGTAAATTTATTCTGACCTACCTTAAGATTAGTATTACACTAATTTTTTTGTGTATTTACTAAAATACACAAAACTTTAGTGTTTTAAACTAAGGCCCTGTTTGGTAGGTGGTCTAGTCTGGTCTTGCGTTTTATGGGACCAGACCGTGTTTGATAGCATTGGTCCCAAATTTTTTGTTAGACCAAGTAAGACCAAATCAAACCAAAATGACATCATTTCAGATAAAAAAAAAGTGGTTCCTGGTGGTCCGATCTGGTCTTATTAATAAAAATTAATAATAATAATAAATTAAATAAAACATCTTTTAAAAATAAAATATAAATAATAAATAATAAACAAAATGAAATAAATAATACCGAATAATAATAATAAATGAATATAACAATAATAAATAATAAAATATATTTATAAATAATTAATAATATAAATAATAAATTAAAAAAAAACATAATAATAATAAAAAATGAATACAATAATAATAAATAAATATAATAATAATAATAAAAAAATGTACTAAATAATAAATAATAATAATAAATTACATAAAACATATTTAAAAATAAAATAAAAATAATAAATAATAAACAAAATGAAATAAATAATAATAATAAATAGATATAATAATAAATAATAAGTAAATATAATAATGAATAAATACTTCATAATAATAATAATAAATGAGTATAATAATAATAAATTAATATTAAATTAATTAAATATATTTTTAAATAATTAAAAATGAATAAATAATTTATAAATAAAATGAATTAAATAATGAAATAATAATAAATAAATAGAATATATTTATAAATTAATAAATAATAATTTAATAATATAAATAATAAAATAATAAAATATATTATAAAGTGAAGAAATAATAAATAAAGAAATAAATAATACATAAATAAATATTATAATAAATAATAAATAAATAGTAAGACCAGACCGCTTACCAAACAGACTTTTCCAGATCAGATTAGACCAGACCAGACCGGACCGGACCGGACCAGAAGACCACCTACCAAACATGGCCTAAGTAATTTATGATAAAATAACCTAACAAACTTGCATGGGAATGGATAAAAGTGTTTTGAGTGATGTCAAATGAGGTAGTTTAAATGATAGGAGATCATTAGACATGCAAATCATAAATTACATCAGTTTGAAACACTTAAGTTAAGAATACTTTACAATATGCACAAAAATATTAATGTAATATTAATCTTACAGGGAATGTCAAAATAAATTTACATAAATTTTAATCTGAGAATAATTATATGAAATTTCAGGGGAGGTCAGAGTAATTTTCCCTTTGACTTTTTATGGCAATAAGGATCTCTCATTTAAATGTTTTGAAAGATAAATTATAAAAAAAATAAAAAAACAAAAGACTTAATCATTTGTATACAAAATATGATTTATCAATAAATGTACAACATATAATATAAGTAACAAAATATATACGAGGATTATAATTTACGCTTTCGCACTCCTAGTTATTCACGTTGTGGGAAAAAGGACAATAATATTTGTCATGTCATTGAAAATAGACACAAAAAAAAAATTATGAATAGTGAATAAACAATATATTGTAAGAATATAATACTGAGAATTTTACAAAATTTTCCTAAATTTTTAAGTTATTTTTCCCAACTAATGGTCGATCATGCCATGGAAGTGGCATATTTTAATAATAGCATAGCCTTTTTTTTTTGGGTAAAGTGCATTAAACTCCCTTGAACTATTTTCTTTCTCTCAACTAATCCCTGAACTATACATTTTACACAAAATTCCTTAAATTATCTCAACTTTTACAATTCATTTCATTCCGTTATAACCGAAATGCCCCTTGAGATTTCGGTCAATTGCACTCAGATAAACTCCCTAAATTATCCCAACTTTTAGTTAAATTAGAATAATTTGCACTTAGATCCCTTGAGGTTTCGGTCAATTGCACTCACCCCCTGAGATTTCATTTTCCTTGCAATGACACCCCCTGAAGGGGAGAAATGACCGAAATGCCCTTGTGTTGTCTCCCTTATTTCATGAGACAAATATCTAGGTGGTGAAATTACCTCCATACCCCAAGATGAAAACCCTATAATGTATATATATCTATAACAACTATTCTAAAATGTGAGGGGTTAAGAATAATTTCAAACATTTTCTTCAAAATAAAAATTAATGAATTAATATGTATTAGTTGAAGTTAGGGTTGCACACAAAACCGAAAAACCGAACTGAAACCGGCGGTTTGGTTCAATTTTAAGATGATTCGGTTCGGTTACGGTTTTTAAAATTCAAAAACTGATTTTTTCGGTTAGGTTTCAGTTTTTACCCTCCAAAAACCGAACTTAACATAACCGAACCGGTTTTATAATATATCATATATTATATTATATATGTATTATCTATATGCTTATTGTAAGTATCAAGTCCTCTAAATAAATGGACATATAATTCATTATGGAATTAATTTACTTCTAAATCGAAGAAAATAAGATAATCCACCTTTGAATTTTCTTTCAAGACTTTTTCTTTATGTTTATATTTAAAAAACGTATACATGTATAATGATTTATTTCTATCTTTTACCCTTCATAAGTTCAATTCTTTCTAAGAAGTGAAAGTTTCAGCTTCATATCTCATAATAATATGAACAAAAATATGGCACCTTCCACGGTTTGGTTACAGTAATGGACAAAAATATCACAGTAATAAAATTTGTACTTATAAATCTTAAAATATCTAGAAAATGTTAAAAATTGAAACCGAATCGAAAAAAATGGTTTGGTTTGGTATGATTTCTTTTACTAACGATTTGGTTATGGTTTTCATTTTTAGAAAACCAAAAATAACGGTTAGGTTACGGTTTCGGTCAAAACCGTACCGTACCATGCGCACCCCTAGTTGAAGTGCAACTCTAAGGAGTATGTCAAAACGATATAGACTAAAAGAAAAGGGGTTGGAAATATTTCAATACTTTTAAAAAATAATAATAATTAATTAATATTCATTACTTGAAGTATAACTCTAATAAATATTTCAAAAGATATAAAGTAAAGATATACGACAAGGGGTTATAAATATTTTCATATTTTTGTTTAAAAAAAATAATTAATTAATATACATTAATTGAAATGTAACTCTAATGGATATTTCATAAGATATAGAGTAAAGATATAAGACAAATATATTTCGGCAAGGAAAAATAATATAACTTAAAATACAGAAATCTCTATATTTATCTATCTATCTATATACTACTAATAAAAATACAAGAACTGTCTAATATTTTGATTCATTATCACCTTTTACAATATAAAAAATTATAATAAATAAAGTTTGACAATATTTAAAGTGTAAGGGCTTAAGTTAAATTTACAAAAAAATTAATAAATAATAAACCATTTGTCATATTTTTATAAAAATATAAAAAATTACATTAAGTAAAGTTTGTTATTATTTTACAGTGTAATGACTTAAATTAATTTTACACAAAGAATAATAAATTATAAACCATTTGTAACATTTTTATACATTTATCACCTCTTACAATACAACAAAAACTATAATTAAAATGTATTACTACTTGTTTAAATTGTAGGAGTTGTATATTATTTATTTACAAAATAAATTAAATTATATGAGCTCAAAAATATTTTATATATGTATCACCTTCTAAAATACAAAAAACAAATCATAAATAAAGTGTATTATTATTATTTAATGTAAAAGGTCACAATATTAGTTTTAGGGAAAAATTAAAAAATGATAGATTTTGGGACCTATATTACAAAAATGACAATTTAAAAAAAATAATTTAAAGAAATGTGATAATATTTTAAAAATCATTGTATCCAAAGTACTTGAAAAGTTTTCCAAATTGAGCTTAAAACACAAAGGTTGTTTGGTCCATTAATTTAGCCAACATGTCTTTTACACTAAAGCAATGGCACATGAGTCATTTCATGGGGTCTTCACCCCTTCAGGGGGTGTCATTGTAAGGAAAATGAAATCTCAGGGGGCGAATGCAATTGACCAAAACTTCAGGGGATCTGGGTGCAAATTATCCTAATTTAACTAACGGTGCTATAACGGAATGGAGTGAATTGTAAAAGTTGGGATAGTTTAGGGAATTTTGTATAAAAAGTGTAGTTCGGGGGGTTGTTGAAAGAGAGAGAAAAATTCAGGGAGGTTTAATGCACTTTACCCTTTTTTTTTGGGCCCAGCATAGTTTTCCATAACTTCAAAAAATAATTAAAAAGTAAGTTAAAAAGGACAGCACACTGTCTTCACCAATACTTTTGTCATCTTCAGCTTTTTCTTTTATTTTTTTATTTTTTAGACTTTTTAATTTATATATATATATATATATATATATATATATATATATCTTTTTTCAGAAACATCTCTTCCTTATCTCATTGACAAACCTTGTAAGAACATTTTTTTATTAATGACATGATTCTCATCAAAAACTATATTTAGAGTTGTGAGTTTAAATTGAGTTATTAAGTGTTGAATGGTAAAAAAATTATATTAAGTGGTGAAGATATAAAGGAAATAAAGTAGAACAACGGTTGGAAGTGGAAATGTAACAAAATTATATTTTCACAATTTGTTTGTATCCATCGAGTACTCGAGATTCGCGCTTTGGTGCGGACAGTGGCGTGAAAACAATGGGTTTCGGCGTTATGATATGTTATGTTGCGCTATCAGATGTTTACCGAGTACTCGAGAAACCAAGGGGGAGATTGTAAGAGCATTTGTTTATTAATGACATGATTCTGATAAAAAATAATATTGAGAGTTGTGAGTTTAGATTGGGTTGTTAAGTGTTGAATGGTAAGAAGTTTATATTAAGTGATGAAGATACAAAGGAAATGAAGTGAAACAACGGTTGGAAGCGGAAATGTAACAAAATTATATTTTCACTGTTTGTATTCACTGAGTACTCGAGATTCGCGCCTTAGCGCGGACAGTGGCGTGAAAACAATGAATTTTAGGCGCTATGATGCACTATGTTGCGCTATCAGATGTTTACCGAGTACTCGAAGAAACAAGAATCGAGTACTCGAGATTGTATGTTTGAGTACTTGAAGTGCAATTACCAAGTACTTAAAGTTATCGACTGCAGCTTACAAGAAAGTTTTTTGCGAATATTTTAACACTCCTAACCACTTTGGGAAGTGATTAAAAGTTTTTATTGGTATATTGGACTATCATGATATATTAGTCTATATTTGGAAAACTTAATGATGGGAATATTGTGGCGACCTATGTGGGTGGGTGCAGATGTCACTGGCAGACTACCACACTAGGCGAGCTACAGGTGCACAATCTCACATCACCTGGGTAAGGAAAGGTTACGTGTTATATGTGAGTTTCATACCCTTCTATGATACAACGCATTTTAAAATCGTGATGACTGGGAGCCCACCAGAACTCCACAGGTTAACGTGTTTGACGTGGAGCAATCCGACGATGAGTGACCCCCTGGGAAGTCTTTGGTATGGGTGAGCTAAAAGCGGATAATATTGTGTTAGGATAGGGAGGGGGATGTTACAAATGGTATCAGAGCCTGACCTAATCGGAAGTGTGCCAACGGGGACGTTGGGCCTTCTAAGGTGGGTGGATTGTGGCGACTTATGTGGGTGGGTGTGCCGTGGGCGGGTGCAGATGGCACTGGTAGGCTACCACACTAGATGAGCTACATGTGCACAATCCCACACCGCCTAGGTAAGAAAATGCTACGTGATATATGTGAGTTTCATACCCTTCTATGACACGACGCATTTTAAAATCGTGATGGCTGGGAGCCCACCAGAACTCCATAGTTAAGTGTGATTGACGTGGAGTAATCCCAGGATGGGTGACTACGAATCCTGAAAGGAAATGATTCTCAACCCTAATTGGACAACTATTCTCTATTTATATGAGTTAAACCATCAAATAAAAGGATGTGCCTTATGAGTTATATTTTGTGAGAGCTTTGCAAAGATTAGATCCGTTTGCAGGGAGAGAGAAAAAGAGATTGTTTGATCATCTTATATCAAGGTTTTTTATGTTTTGTGAAAGTTATTCAATTGTGCTTCAACACTGAAAATCTTTATGCACAATTGGATGATCTAGTTGCTAAAAAGTCATCACACCATATTGTGAAATTCAGTTGCATCGATCCGTTGAGAAGCGGGGTCGTCAGAGTACGAAGATCGAAGCAGGAGGCTTCGTGGCTTTTTGGTCCGTTGAGAAGCAGAGTCATCAGAGTACGGAGATCGGAACGAGAGCTTCGTGGTAGCGCGGGTGAATCAATAACTTTCAGACGTCGAGTGCAGAATGGTAAATCAGTGTTATTGTAGGTCCCGTCTTTATAGAGTCTGTATAACTCTTGATTCATAATATATCGATACCTGAGCGTATCCGTGATTTTTTACTTAGAGTTTTTTCACGGAAAAAAATTGTTGTTGTCTCTACTTTATTTTCTGCACTTATATTTGTAATTGCATGGATTATATTGTGATAGAATTGAATTAAAATTGACTATTCCGCAATTAATATTTTAATTTGTTAATTAATTCATAAAAAACCTTATTCATCCCCCCTCTAGGCTTAGTTTACTATCTTCTAGGTAATTTCAAACTTTCTTGTAGTCATTAATCATTGCATTAGAGCCTATGAAACACGGATAAGGACACGGGACACGGATAGGACACGACACGGACATGACGACACAACAAATTTAAAAAAAGTAAGACATAACACATTTATAAAAAAAATATATTTTTTTTATATATACGTACTATATTGCACAAATACTTTATTATTGCTTAAATAATGAGAATCAAATAATCTTATAAATAGAAATAAACAAATAGGTTAAATGAAATGTCTGACATGTTCAAAATTCTTTATTTTACTACCATCCAAGGAATCAAATGCATATTCCCTGACATCCGACAACTTAGTCTCTCTCTCGTTATATTGTAATTTTTTTTTATTGAAGACAAAGATTGAAATGTATAAACATCAAATATTCGGCTATTTGTGGTGTTATATTGTTCCTCTTCAAATAGTGGATAAATGAATAAGTACTCCAATTCCTCTCATAAGATGAGGATAAATAACGATATTCAAGTATCTTCAAAGTCAAAGATTGGATTAGGGTTGTTAAAGTTCCATAAGTGATCCACCAAATTACCGGCTCCATAAGTCCTTTATCTTTCATGGAACCAACGGACCCACCGCGTGTCCGACACGCGCGTGTCCTTCAGGTGTCCATTACGTGTCTAGTTTAAAAAGATTTATGGACACGTATTTTGCATGTTGAACACGTATTTTTGGAATGTTCGCGTGTCTGATACGGACACGTGTGTCCGATACGAATACGGTGATCCTAGACGAAGTGTCCGTACTTTATAGATTAGAGCTAATACATTGACTTTATGGTCTTTGAGCTTTAATTAAACATTATCATCATATTTACCTATCAAATTATACTTTGCCCACAAACGTACACACACACACACATATATATATATTTGGGTTAACTTTATTTACACCCCCTGAACCTTGTCTATATATCAATCGCACCCCCTTAACTATGCAAAACATCGATCAAACCTCATAATTAAGAAAGTTGGACTCATTTACACCTCTTATGTCCTTTTTGCACCTTTTCAGACTTGACATAGTATGTTATACCTAAACTACCCCTTGGCCCTTATTCCTACTTTCCCCCATTTTCTTTGTTTTTTTTGGCACCAATGTCTTTACTTTAATAAATCAATATGACCCCCTCAGTGCCGGGCTTATCTGTTAACTGTAAAGTCTATAATATATCAATTTGACCCTCAATATAGGAAACTGCTACGTGTTCAAACGGTCATATTTTTTGGTTTGGGTTTTTGTCATTTTGGCCCCCAATACAAGCACTGTTTCTATAGTGTTCAGGATAGGAAGTAAGTAGCAGAGGAAACTTGGATGTCTGCCACACGTTGATTTGAACATGGATTTCATACAAATTACATGAAAGAAACAAATGGAACTCTTAAAACCAAAAGGAACTTTGGATGCTTGGAACAAAAAATGTCATACAGATAATGTAATACCCCGTATTTAAATAATTATGTTATTTATTTATTTATTTTGGATGGCATGGTGGGTATTTAAATTATTGAGTAAGGGTACTCTAGTCATTTTATAACTACTATGTAAGTTGGTTATTATGGGATCTGATAAGGGCATATTAGTCTTTAAGACGAGTGGCATGATGGTTATTGTGGCAGATCTAAGGGCATTATGGTCATTCTCCATAACCTAGCTTCCCCTATATAACCATAAGGATATTCAGCCTATTATCTCAAGACTAAGAATAATTCAGACTTCTCTCTTCTTAGTCACTCACCTATATGCGTATACATATATATATAGATAGAGAGAGAGAGAACAAGTACTTGGTTCAAATCCGGATCCGTGGTGTAGTAAGCTCTCCAAATCAGGCAAGACATATGTTCTATTCTTTCTCTTTGTACTAGAATTCGTAACATTTGTTTGGTATTCCTATAAATTGTTATACATTAATTTTGTATATGTATACTTATGAGTATTAGCATGTTCAAATATATATTGATATGTAGTTATATGAACATGTATGTGTAGATCCGTAACTATATATGTATATATGTATTTATATGAACATATATGTGTAGATCCGTAGCTATATGTATGGATATGTAGTTATATGAACATGTATGTGTAGATCCGTAACTATATATGTATATATGTAGTTATACGAACATGTATGTGTAGATCCGTAGCTATATGTATGGATATGTAGTTATATGAACATGTATGCGTAGATCCGTAACTATATATATATATATATGTAGTTATATGAACATGTATGTGTAGATCCGTAGCTATATGTGTAGATATGTAGTTATATGAACATGTATGTATAGATCCGTAGCTATATGGTTATATGTATAGATCAGTAGTCATATGAGCATATATGTATAGATACGTAATTATGTTAAAAACATATGTATAGATCTGTTATAATATGTTGGTATTTACGTATATATATGATGATATATATTATGTTATACATATATGTATAGATCCGAAAGTATATGTATAAATCATGTGTATATGGATAGAATTGTGATATTTATAACCACTCATGTATAGATCGGAACTGTAGGTTTTGATTCATGATTACATATGATAGTATATATTCTGTTTATATGTATATACATTTATTTGTAGTCATATATACAGATCTGTTTTACCATGTTCATGCCCATGAATATATATGCAATTTATTATATTATGTGTAGACTTGTATGAATTTATATGTTATTATGATTCACCATGAATTATACTAAAATATGTATATTCGACCGTATAAATGAATAGTTTGGACCGTATAAATATACCGTATTTCCTGGCGCTAGGGCGCTGCCCCATACCCCGCCAGGGGGCGTTCAGGAAAGCGTCGCGCCGCCCCCCGGACCCCCCAGGCTCTACCTCATAAATTGTTATACGTTCCCGAATAAAGAATACAAGTGAATTAATAAATTCGTAAAATCATAAGATTTAATTAAAAGGAATATGGTCGGGAGATTTAAAAAGGAACCACAAGTAGGCTGACTAATAAACACAGTCTCACTAGTACCGCGGGATTTGGATGAGTTGTCACGGCATGACTGAGTTGTCGGGTACGTGGTTATGGTTGGAAATGGAGATGATGGAAATTTGACTTATGGAAGGAATTTATGGTATTTATTTTATATATTCACGGTGGTATCCTAGTAAATATAAATAAAAGTTATGAAATTAATTATATTTTCATGGTGGTATTCTAGGGAATATAAAGTATAGTAAGGTATATTAATATTTTTGGGATATGTGTCACTGGGAAAGGAGATGGTTTTTAGTACTCTGTTTGGGATAATGTAGAGATGTACTTGCTCGTGGGTTTGACCCACCTTTGTTGATATTTCACTCGACAATTGCATCCGCAGGGTTGAGGATTTGTCTCTCTTGTATTCTCGGTCTAGCAGTTTCCTTCCACTACAGGGTAGGAATTCAGTCTTTTTGTGGTTAATATAAGTTTGTATGGTCTAGGGGTCCATGTTATAGGATTCCCAAATTGTATAAATTTGAAAACTTAAGTTATTTCAAAGATGTATTGGGTGTGGGATCTTTCCTGTATAAGTGGTATCATCAACTCTTATTATCTTATCTCTATTTTATGTCTTATCATCTGTGCTTATTTTTGTCAATTCAAGATACTCCTAGTTTTTGTGTATGGGTCTGGCCAACCTATGCATGGAAATTGTGGGTGTTACAATTGGTATCAGAGCACTCCAGGTTCAAGTGTCCTAGGGAGGTCTTGTCAGTCTTCCGTGTTACGTATTATGATATTTAGGCCTAAATATAGGACTCGTTGTATTCTTTTAAGTTAGTGGATGCGGTATTAACAACTCATATAATCGTTATTTCAGTATGCCGCCGCGTAGAAGGAGGAATGTTAATCAGATTCCGGACCCTGTACCAGAAGGGAATGTTCCATTTCCTCCAAATCTCTCCGAAATAATTGCTTAGGCAGTAGCTGCAGGAGTGGCAACCATTCTGCAGCAGCAACAATTTCATCCACAACCTCCTTTGCAGGCACATGTCCCAGAGCCTGTCATGCCAGATAATGGGTGGGATAGAATGCGTATTGCTTTCCTGAGAGGCAATCCGCCCGAGTTTTTAGGATCCACCGAGGTCACAGTAGCGCACCAGTGGAAAAAGGATATTGAACGCCATTTGCGCATGATTCAATGTACAGAGATCCAAAAGCAGTTATTAGCTACATTCAAACTGGTAGGGGATGCTTTGCAATGGTGGGAGTCAGTCACTACTACTGAAGAGAGAGCCACAATGACGTATGATCAGTTTCAAGTCCGATTTGATGAGAAGTACTTCTCGTTTGCGGTCAGGGCAAAGAGGCAGAAGAGTGTAAGATTATCAAGTCTTTCGGTTACCTCGTAGACTTCTTGTATGAGGCACAACTCTTTCATTTGAACTCCCACTTGTCGACGGTGATAGTGATGATTCTCCCTGAGTGTTTAATGTTGGTGAAGTAGGTGGAGTAATGGGCTCTTGTTGGACTTCTTTTGCTTGTTCCATCAATGTCTGTTCATCTTCTTCGAAATTAGGAAAGAAGTTGAAATCATCTATATGAGAGCCAAAATCCTATTCGCCTTTTTCATCGAATATCACATCATGACTAATTACAATCTTCTTATTGTTTGGATTGTACAATTTGTAGCCTTTTGAATTTGAGTCATAGCTGATGAAGATAAAACTCTTACTTTTATCGTCAAGCTTGGTTCTTTTCTCGTTTAGTACATGTACATGAGCTATGCTTCCAAAGACTTTTAAATGAGAGATGTTAGGCTTTCTTCCACTCCATGCTTCTTGCGGTGTCTTTCCCAACACATTTCTTGTTGGAGATCGGTTGGACATGTAAACTGCACATGCAACAGCTTCCGCCCAAAACTCCTTAGGAAACTTTTTACTTTTTAACATGCTTCGAGCCATGTCGAGGATAGTTTTGTTCTTCCTTTCTGCGACTCCGTTTTGTTGGGGGGATCTTAGAACTGTCAAGGGGCGACGAATTCCATTTCCTTCGCAGAACTGCTGAAACTCCTTGGAAGTAAATTATCTTCCTCGATCAGATCTCATGTTTTTGATCTCACAACTACTTTTTTTCTCCACAGCGGCTTTGAACTTCTTAAAAACTTCAAAAACTTTTGATTTATGTTTCAAGAAATATACCCATGTTTTTCTTGAAAAATCATCAATGAAGAGAAGGAAATAGTTGTTTTTACCGAGAGAACTTGGCTTGATTGGACCACAAACATCTGTGTATGAGCTCGAGCGACTTTTGGGCTTTTGAGTTTGATTCCTTTGGAAAGCTCTTCCTAAATTGTTTACCGAGTAAACATCCTTCACAGAGCTGATCAGATTGATTTATGCAAGATAAGTCTTTCACCATTTCCTTATTGGTGATTTATAGTATCAGGATGGTAACTTTGACTGAATGTATTAGGCAATGGTTTCCTAAAGGTATTGAAAACACAAACTTGCGCATCCGAAGGTTCAGATGTACAATAGACCGAACATTCCTTTGTTGGATGGGATAAACTAGAACAAACATTGCATTATGCAGGGATAGATATTAGGGCAAATGCATCAAACTTTTTGCTTAAGTCTCTCACTCCCTTAGCAAGACTTTGCATCACAGACTTTAACTCATTTTCAGGTTTGATCTCATAAAAACCAGATTTTCTATTCATTTGAACATTTCTAGAAAATTCATTATCATTTTGGTTCCAATTCCAATTTTGGGCATTCTCAGCTATTTCCTCCAAAAAGATGTACGCTTGGTCTGGGGTTTAGGACTTGAATTTTCCTTGTTGCATTGATTCAATCATGGTTCGGTTCATAGGTGAAAGTTCATTATAGAAGAAATGGACTAATTGTGCTTTATCAAAGCCATGGTGTGGACATTTGAGTAGCAGGTCATGGAATCTGTCCCAAGTTTGATGGAATTGTTGCTCAATTTTCCCTCTAAAAGTACTAATGGCATCTCTGATTGATTCGGTCTTTTGCATGGGATAAAACTTACTCATGAATTTCCTTGCAAGTTCATCCTAATATCGAATAGAGTTGGGTGGAATGGAGTTTAGCCATGAAATAACTTTATCTTCTAAGGATAAGGGGGGGAGGGGGGGAAATGCAGTTTGACACCCTCTTCATTCAAATTTTGATTTTTGAATGTGTTGTATATTGTCAAAAACTTCCCTAAATGGATATAGGGTTGTTCACTTTCAAGTCCATGAAATTTTGGCAACATATTGATTGTGCAGTTTGACACCCTCTTCATTCAAAATTTGATTTTTGAATGTGTTGTATATTATCAAAAACTTCCCTAAATGGATATAGGGTTGGTCACTTTCAAGTCCATGAAATTTTGGCAATATATTGATTGTGGTGGGTCTAATCTCAAACTGGGGTGCATCATTCTCAGGTAGAACAATGCAATTGGGTGGGTTGACTGTGATTGGGGCAAAGTAGTCATTAAGAGATCTTGGTGCAGCCATTGATGAATTATTGGTGGTTGAGATATTTAACAAGGTAGTTGATTTTTCTTCTAAATCAATGAGTGAGAGATCACTAGGAAACCTAACTAAACGCTTGTTAACTCGCAACCACTGGGGCATAAACAAAAAGAAACCTAAAAGGGCTAGATGATGGGCAAATCACATAAAAGTTATGTCTTTGTTATCTTGAGCTTAAATTCAAAGGTAGTGAATTTTTAAATCTAATCTTATAGCGAATTAATAGGATGGTGTCCAAATTAATTCTCTCATAATTAGACAACTCCTACTTTATTCCAGATTAAGTCGATAGATTACCAATTAAGGATCATCAAACTAACAATGGAGTAGTTCCCAGGAAAGTGTGGCGAGACACGTGGCCTGCTTAATGCCGCGTCAGCCACACTCCTAGACAGAATTTTCTACCGTTTATTAATTTGATAATGATTCACTGAAGTGACTACCGACCGCTTCCTTCCTAGAGGGCCTATGAGCTCGAAACCCTAAATTGGATGATTTCTAATGAATTTTAATCAAATCCGGCTCATGGTTTAACAAATGTAAGGATTTTTGTAATTTGTGGGCCATGAAAACGGGTGATGAAATCCCGACCGTATCTTGTGGGAATTTTTCCCTTAAGTATCTTATACAAAATGTTAATTAAAATATGCACAAACAAGAAAAAATAAAATATATAAAAAACAAATGGGAAATTAGGGATATTTCTAATGTTATTTTATCCTAGAATTCGTATGCAAAATTTTTCATATAATCTAGAAAAAAAAATAACAAGAGTTTAGAAATATGAAACCTGAATGACGAACCGGTACGATAAATCCTGCAAAAGAAAAAATAACAAAAATAAACAAGTAAATAGAAGATAAAAACTAAATGAATAAAAGAAAGGGAAAAAGAAAGAAAATTATAATCAATTTGGTCCTGTTTTTTTTTAAGAAATAAAAATTATTTGAAACAATACATGAAGAAATTGAAGTTGAATCAGAAGGAATACAACAGAACGAAGGTCTATTGGAATTAGTACACTGTTCCGAATTGTACACTACTGTTTTTTTTTTCAAACCACAGATTCAAGTAAATGGAATACTTATTACAAAGTCAGGATGTTTCAAAGGATTCCACACTACAGTGATGTAAGTGGCATAAGCCAGAGGCGAAATTTTTCTTTTTGAATATGAAATCAAGACCCGTTGGAGTTAAAAACTTTCCAAAACAAATTGAGTATCCAAACTCAAAGTCTACTGTCACGTATTCATTTTTTTTTCTGTAAACAAAAAAAACAAAATACAAAAAACAACCAACACCTTTTTTATTTTATTTTATGTTTATAACATAAATTATGAAATTAAGAAAATGAAAGTAAAGAAAAAATAAAGGGAGGGATAGAAGGTTCGGGTGGGTTCCCGAAAAATTGTAGTTTCGAATCGTTGATTCCGAATTCTTAATGTTGAAGCGACAACGGCGCCATTTGACGAGTCGGGATTTTGATGATATTGTGTTGTTGATTCACCACGCTCATGTTAACAAGAATTTATACCTACTAATACTTCATTTAAAATAGTATAGTAATAAGTAGGGTCGAACCACTCTCAACTTGAAACTCGTTTTTAGACTAGGATCCAAACTTTAATTCTCAAGATTAAAAAGAAATCACTTAAAACAATTATTGATTTTTTTTTAATAGTAAACTAAAATAACTAGATAAAATTATCAAATGGTAGAAGAAATCTCAAGGAAAGAGAACCCACCACCCAGGGTTATATAAATAATATTATATATTTGTATTGTAAATTCTCATTTAACCTATTAAACATAGACATAGATATTGGTAGGCCTTTCCCGTATTTTCATTAATTGGTAATCACGAAAAATCATTCCTCTAATGTTTTGGTTTAAATAAAATGTAAATAGTAGTAGACATTCCCCATATTTCCATTAATTGGTAATTACGGAAAATCCTCCTTCTATTTTTAGCTTCTAACCTCTATTGTAAGATTTTTGTCATTGAAATTCATAAAATGAATACTCTCTGAAAGAGAATTAAATAATAAAAATATAATAAACTTATCTATATCTTATCCAAGGTGGCTTCATCACCCCCTCGAGAGGGATATTTAAACTAGCATACTGATATGAAAATAAAACAAAGGTACCATGTATTCTCTTGGCCTTCATCATTATTATTACATGTTAGTAATAACGTTCCATTATCCTCGATTTTTACTTCCACATAATTAGTCTTCTCCTCGACTTTATTGTTGGGAGCTCTACATTCAGAAGCATAATGCCCAAACTTTTAACAATTATAACATTAAACTTGAGATTTTTCATACCTCGAGTTCACATTGCCTCTTCCACAACCTCTTGTTGAGCTTTCTCCTCTCTCGTAGTTATTGTTAAAATTCCAACCATGTCCACGGTCGTGACCTCTACCTCGTCCTCGGCCTCGGCCACACTGGTTTCTCTCATTGCCTTGGTTTTCTTTCTTCTCATTGAGTTGTATCTTAAGGAATTGCTCTGTGATCCCTTATTTCTTCTTAAATTTCTCTTTATATGCTTGCAACGATCCTTGGAGTTGCTCAATTGTCATCTTTTCCAAATCCTTAGTTTCTTCAATCGTGATGACTATGTGCTTAAATTTGGGATCCAATGAGCGAAGTATCTTCTCCATTATTCTAGGATCTTCTAACTTTTCACCATTTCTTTTCAATTGATTAGAAACGATTAACACTCTTGTGAAGTAGTTAGAAATAGACTCGGACGTTTTCATTTGTAAAGATTCGAATTCACCTTTCAAAGTTTGAAGATGAACCTTCTTGACCTGTTCGGCTCCTTTGTAAAAGGTTTGCAGCTTATCCCACACTTCTTTGGCGGAGATTGCACTTGAAATCTTTTCAAAGCCATTATCATCTAATGCTTGATAGATGAGGTAAAGAGCTTTCTTGTCACTCTTTCTCGAGTCTTTCAAACTCTCCTTTTGTGTTGCGGTTAAAGTAGCTTCATTTTCTGGCTCACTATAACCTTTCTCTGTAACTTCCCAAACATCGTGTGCACCCAAAAGAGCTTTCACCTTGATGCACCAATTATCATAGTTGTTGTTGAGTGTGGGAACTTGGAAGGATGTCATACCATTATTTGCCATAATTCCCAATAGAGTGAGAATTTGAAAAATCCGATCGCATGGATGGATCCGAAATGCCGAAAAACCTTAGAAGGAACTCGGACAAAAAATTGAAAATTTTGGTCAAAGTCAACAGTCGCTGGTCAACAGGCTGAATGGCTCGGTCAACAGTCTGCACAGCTTGGTCAATGCGGCTTGGCTTGGCGGCTTGGTCAACTGGCTCGGCTCGGCTCAGTCGCCTCAACTCAGTGAGTCGACTCAGTTTTCTGACAGAAACTTCGAACAAAGATTGGCGTCACGTACGAACTCCGATCGGGCTGATTTTTGTGGCAGTGCGTTCGTCTCGTCGAGCTCTTTGATTTGATATGCTATAGCACTATGCACAAACTTCCTTACTCTAATACCACTTTGTTGGAAATAAATCCTTGAGAAAAAACTTTTATTCAAACTCTAATGAGTATTACAAGAACTCTTTTCAATCAACTTACAAGTATATACGTCATTTCACTATTATTTCTTATCAGCTTCCTAAAAAAGGTATGATTATTCCATGTAAACTTTAACCCTGAAAACTAAATATCAGGAAAGATCATTTTTCATTACCATTTATTGATCAAATCCGGGAGAAGAAGTCAAACCGTTAACTTGAACCTTATTGCTTAGAAAAAATTTCAAATAATTTACTTCACTCTTTAGAAGATTTTGCTTCTTTTTCATGCTTAAACTTCATATATGGAGGGGTATTTATAGTAGGAGAAACTCAATACAAACCACACATTATTAAAATCCTACAAACTATTAGCCACACACTTATTTCACTAAACTCAATAATTCATACACACACATATTCCACTAAACTCAATAATTCACAGATCACATGATTTGCATGTATCCACTAATATCTTCATGATTGCATGTAGAAATTTTCATGGGCTGGATCTCAAATAGATTGGGTTTTGTTAATGGATTTGGATCAAGTTTATAATCCAACGCAAGGGTGATATTCTACATGGTGATGCAATGCCTTGGTGCAATCTGTGGTGCTGGGGTTGTCAAAGGCTTCCAGAAATCGTAGTATGAGATGTTGGGTGGTGGAGCTAATGTTGTGAACCCTGGTGGCTACACCAAGGGTGATGGACTTGGTGCCGAGATTGTTGGCACTTTTGTTTTTGTCTACACCATCATCTCCGCAACAGATGCCAAGAGATTCCCACGTCCCTGTGAGTATCAGTCTTTAAAATTAATATATTTTGTATACGGTTGTGTGTTAAACATTCTATTTATGCTAAGCAGGACTCATAATCCTTTGTGTGGATTTTTGTTTTTCTTATGGTTGGTTTAGACATGTTGCTTCTAAGTTTCGGTTCTCTGTTTTTTTCTAGCTTATATGCATTTGTTTTGGGCTGAGCTAGGTAGTTGTATATAAAGAAAGTAAAGGAGGAGGATCAAGGATAACTTACCTTGTGCTTGTTTTCTAAATACGAATCAGAGGAAAAATATAATCTCGAGGGTTATATATTATGTGGGGATTAGAACACTCACTCGTATATGCCCAAGGCGTTTCCCATTCGGATCCAATAAAGATCGGATGTGGGATAATAATCACCTCACCAATCTGACCCGAGAACTGTTGAAAAGTAAACTTGATAAGCATCATTTAAAGCTCCAGCTCCATATGCATGAACCAAAGGTCAAGAATGGTTGCATCAAAAACATGTGTGAGCTTATGCACGCCTATATCCACCGAAGTCAATAATGGCGGCAAATGAAGATTGTGTTTGTCAGTTTATATATTTCATGTCTATATATACAGGTTGTATGGTAGTGTATTAATCAGACGTTAGAAGCAAAGAAAAGAAAGGAAAAAGAGAGAAAAACTTTTTATTTTTGAAAGTGTGAGTTTAAAAATAAAAGAATGTTTCTCTCATTAATTGTGTTGATTCTGGGTAATTGAATCACCATTAGTGATTTCTCAACAAAAACTACTTGGGTGTGGGCGCTTGGCGTGAAACACGCTTGTTATAGGCCTGATTCTTCGACAAACTAACCGATAAACTTACCTTATTAAATGGTACTTACTTTACCTGGTTGCCACTCAAAAGGTAAAGCAATAATTTTCTTCTAAAATGTTTGTTCAAACACAAAGCTTTACTAGTACACCACTCGCCACTATCCTTGTAACAATGTGGGAATTACATTGTTCAAGAAAAGGTAGATTTAAGGTACTTACCTAAGTATTTAAGCATGGTGTCCCGTGTCCGGCTTGGTTGGGATTTATGCCAATTTTATATTATGAAATCTTCTTCCTTTTGGATAAATGACGTCGAACAGAATATAGATTATTCTGCAGGCTAGTGCAATAGGTAATTTGCAAGGAAAAGAACAAGAGAATTCGACCCAAAATTTCAGAGAACACTCTGGAATTCAATAAAATTGTTTATAATCAAGAATGAATAAAACAACCCACAAGCCGGGTTTAAATAGTTGAAAATCAAGGATTTTACCAAAAATAGCAAAACCCTAAAAGTCTTACCAAAACGAAATACGGAAAGAAATCAAAAGATTGCCAAAAATCTGGCACAAATCGGGTTCAGAATCAATTCCTAATTGACAAATATAAAATTACCATAAGTAGTAAAAATTAACTAAAAATAGAGATTTGAAAAGAAAAACAGTAGATCACGATTTCCTGTCATCCTTGCGTTGATCCTTCTGCATCAATAAATTGATTTAAATCTTATACTTGTGCTTGTAGTCATCAGAGCCATCCCATTCAAGAGCAGATCCTGAACGATGGTCGTAGCGGTATCTGTGTCGATGAGGACCTAATTTGAAGATGCTGGCTTTGTGTGAACTTTCTAGCTAGCGAGTATGGATGATTTTGCTGTTTTCTTTATATTATGTGTTTTTGCTTGCTGCATCCATTTTCTTACTCTCTGATGCTATTCTCTATTGGGTGAGTTGAATTTTGATGTTAGAGTAGTGAGTACAATGATATGTATTTCTGTATATATAGGACCTTTGTGCTGCTGGTATGAAGTTTCTTGTTTCCTAAAGTTGGAGCAAAACTAATATTTATATACTTCAGGTTAGGTGTGGATTGCATGCTACCAAAAATAGTTCTTCAACCTATATGTATCATTATAGGGGCTAGGGGCTTCTCTCAATATATAGGTTGAATTCTGTTGCAGCTAATCAGTACCTTTTGATGTTATTTTCATGACCAATTTTACTTCCATTGTCTAGCTACTCTAAACACAATTGATCAGTGGATTTTGTTGGCCTAATAGTGGGTGAAATTTGTTCAACTTACAATTGTACTGCTCTTGCGGTGTTGTAAAATATATATGGGTCGCACTATATATCTCATTCACGGACCTAAAGTTTTAGATGTGTTATTATTTTAATACCTAAATTGGAGCTTTAGGATTTTTTTTTAAAAAAATCCAGTGGGGGCACAAGTGTTATTCTCACAAATTCAAAGGTAAATAATGAAAAAAAAAAAAAGAAAAAAACGGTCTCTGCCTGGTTCTATCTGTTGTAACAACAATTACAAGCTGATGCAATTTCTGGCTCGCAAGTTTGAGAAACATACAACTTTGTGTTAGGATTAGCAATTTTTGTGGTTCAAATCTTAAACATATAATTATACACATAGACATATATATATATATATATATCTTGAGATTGGAATGAGATTTCAACAAAATGTCAACGGGTACTCATGAGAAGAGACACAAAAGAATTTATAGAATCATGTAATTAAATTTGGCTACGTCAAAAAAACCAACCAAAAGGATTTTACTTTAGACCAACATAAAATAAAAAAATTTAAAAAAATAAAAAGGTTGGAAGAGTCACTCTACATTTTTTACCACTTATTTAAGCCACAACATAAACTGACAAAAGCACTTAATGTATGTGAACGAGTACTCCATCTCTTTTTTCTTGAATTGAAAGAAGTCAAACGGTTCAGGTCATTGAGCCTCCATGTGACCTTAGTCCCCCACAACCTGCTCCATGTACATGAAAACCACTTCAATTGCTTTGCTCTTAATGAGACTCATGGGTTGCGCCTCCCCAACATAACCCAACAGTACCAATTCATATCCACAAACCACCACATTTAAGCCACACCCACCACCCCATCAATTCCACCACCACCGTTAACTTCAACGGCCACGGACTCTTCCACATTCATCCCGCATTCCCTCTTTTTTCTAATATCATGGCTTCCAACAAACTCCGCTAAGTCTCGAGGGTGCACATTGACTCTAAGCCCGCACTTCATGAACAGTGTCAATGACATCTTTTGATCCACCTGGTGGCCGGGCACCACCGTGAGCCGGTGCCGGAGTAGCACCGCCGCCGCTATCGACTTCATTTGCAAATAAGCCAAGTCCTTCCCTAAGCATATCCTCGGACCCGCATTGAATGCCACAAACTTGTACGAGTCATGCATTATGAATTGCTTACCGTCCGGTGACAACCACCTCTCAGGCCGATACTCGAGGCAATCCTCGCCCCAAGTGGACTTCATCCGCCCCACCGAATATATTGAATAAGTAACCGAGGATCCTGCCGGCACGAAAGTCCCATCAGGCAATACATCGTCCGCAATGACATGCTTTGAGTCTTCCGGTACTGATGGATATAATCTGAGAGTCTCGGACAATGTAGCTTTCAAGTAAATGAGACGATCAATTTCTTCAAACTCTAGTGCCTCATCGAGCCATGATGATACATCATCGCCGCGTGTCTCCATCAGAACGGTGCAGATTTCGAGTAGTATTTTCTCTTCCACTTTTGGATTTTGAATGACCAACCAAAAGAACCAGCTCAATGCAGCAGACGACGTGTCACGTCCAGCTAGGATGAAATTGAGTGCCACGTGTTGCAGGAATGAGTCCGTGTAATTTTCTTTTTTCTTCATGAACCTCGACAGCAAGTCATCATGAGGGTTACTACCTTTGTTTTCACTTGTCAACTCAAGCTTACGTGTATTGATGACCTCAGACAGATACTTATCCACGTGGACAAGGCTTCGGCTCAAGCTGACTTCCAGACCGAGCCCAAGCCATTTTTTGACCTTCCACAAGACCGCAGGCAAAATAAACCGCTGCAACGATGCCTCCGTAGCTCGGTCGAAAGCCGTAGCAAAGCCGTTCTCGGGAAGCCCCGGCGCTAAGGTTTGCGGGTCCTTCCCGAAAGTTAAGCCGCAAATGTTGTCAAAGGTAAGCCTGAGCAAGAGGTCTTGAAGATCAACGGCCTCAGCTCGAATCTGAGCTGTTTCAAGTATCGGACAAAACCGATTTTTAATGGCTCGACTGACCCACCGAGCCATGGCATGTCGCAGTGTCCGTGTCGTGAACTCCATGGCAGCCGTCTTACGCTGAAACACCCACGTGCTCCCATCAGAGTTGAATATCCCTTGACCAAGTAGATCATGAAACACAGCTTGCCAAGTCGGACCCTTCGGGTAGTTCTCGAACCGGGTCCTGAGTATATGCTCCAGATTCTTCGGGTCGCACGTGACAGTCACCAGACCCTGCCTCCGCGCCAAGAAGGGTATGGCACAGATACAGGTCTGGTACGTGCCACCGCACGCGCGGAGGTTATCGGCGATCCACTCGTGCATGCGGTCGCAGTTCTCGATCAGCCCCGGCAAACTGCCCAGTAACGGCCAGACACGTGGACCCCTCAACGACCGTGAAATGAACGTGAACCATAGCAGATAAGAAGTCACCGCAGTGAACAATAACAAAGCCAAAGACACATCCATACTTGATATTGATACTACTAATTAAATTGGGAAAAAAAAAAAAAAAACCAACCTTGTAATTTTCCGGAAAAATGGTTTCCTGAGAAAACCAAGCTAAAAAAATGGCGGGAGGCTAAAAAGAGAACACCATTGTACGGCAAATACAGATGTAGTTTGTAGAGAGCGGGTGAATACAGATGTAGTTCTTAGAGAGATGGTTTGAGATGTAGAAAAAGGGTGTAGAGAGGGGATTTATAGGTGAAAAGAGGTTGAGAAGCAATAAGTAAGGCCAGACTGTTCCTTGAATTTCACCAACTCTTCTCTCTAACCATCAGATGCACCGCCATTAATGCACTAGAGAGAGGTCGTTGAAGACTTTTGGTAGAGTAATGTAGTAAAAAGAAGAGACAATTAACTCTCTTTTTTCTAATGGGACATTATAACAAAGAGCAACAACATGAGGCTATAGTACTAATAATCAAATACCATACAAATATATATATATATATATATATATATATATACAAGTTTGAAATTTTCTCTCTCTAGAAATGAAGTGTGTATTGTTTTCTCTCTCTACAACTAATTCTGCAGGAAAAGGAGCTGGGGACTTTAAATTCGAAGGTAGAGCATTGAATGAAGGAAAGTAAATGAGATTAGTTGAGAAAATAGATATAAGAGAGACACGGAGAAGTAAAATGCAAAAACAGGTGACAGAGCGGGTGTACTGTGTTTATGCATGTGTCTAACTCTTTACAAAACTTGTGTTATATATTGTTATATGGCTTATGTTAATATATATATATATATGTATGATATATTGATGAGGAAGGGTTAGGATTAGGGTTAGGGTTGGGTGAACGACCCACCAACAAATTAATAAAGGAGGATGTGAGAGAGCTTAGGTTATCTTTATCCTTCTACCTCCAAACTGATAAAATCTCTGCACACAATCAGAGTTTTTTTTTTTAATATTAGGATGGGGAAGTAATAGTTTTGACTTTCTTTAATGCATTTTGTACCGAGCCAAAAGTCAACTGGGGGATGAATTTTCTGGGAAAAAACAACCTTAGCTGATTGGGGACTTGTGATGACAAGGGCGTGGCAATGAGCTTTTTCCATTTCCATTGTTACGCCTGTCATCACAATTCACACCCATTTTGATTTTTTTATTTGGGTAAATAGCTAAAAATACCCCTCAATTTTCTTCTCTTTCTCTACTATACCCCCTCAATTAATTATACCCCCCTCAACTTTCATTTTCTTGCACCATGGGTTTGCCCTCAAATTTTTTTACCCTTTTACCCTCCAAATTTTTTTTATTTCCACCTTACCTTTAATCATATCCTTACTATTATATTTCTTAATTCTTTAAATTACAAAAATATTATTTCTTTTAGTTACAATATTAATTATGCCATTTACCTTTAATATATTAGACTAAATATACTCTCAAATGTAATTTTTTTTTAATAAGTTCTAATTATTGTATTTGTAAATCAATTAACTTGATATTAAATTTTAGTTTGATTTAAATCATAAAAATCAATCCTAATTAATATATTCATAAATAAATCCAATTTATGAAAACAATATATATATTTTGAACAAAATATATATATTTCGGAATATATATATAATTCGTTAAAAATATATCTTTTCCGAATTCTTTTAAAAAATATGAATTTTTTCCGAAAAATAATTTTTTTGGGAAAAATATATATTATGTTCCAAACTATAATTTTTTCTGAAAAATAAATTTTATTGAGAAAAATATATATTATGTTCCAAAATATAATTTTTTCTGAAAAATAAATTTTATTGAGAAAAATATATATTATTTTCAAAAATATGAATTTTTTCCGAAAAATATATATTATGTTCCAAAATATGATTTTGAGTCATAATACCTAAACTACCATCAATAGTATAAGAGGGTTTAGTGAAATCAAACCTTCAAAAAAATTATTTTTTGAAAAAATATGTATATTTTGGAATATATATATATATATATATATATGATTCGTCAAAAGTATATATTTTTTGAATTGTTTTAAAAAATATGAATTTTTTATGAAAAATATACATTATTTTCTAAAATATAAAAAATATATATTTCGGAAAAAAAATCAGATTTTGGAAAATAATATATATTTTTCTCAAAAAAATTATTTTTCGGAAAAAATCATATTTTGGAACATAATATATATTTTTCCCAAAATTTTTATTTTTTGGAAAAAAATCATAATTTTTTAAAACAATTCGAAAAATATTTTTTTTTGACGAATTATATATATATATTCCAAAATATATATCATTTTCCAATAAAACTTAATTTCATTTAAATCATAAAACTCATTGTCCTAATTAAAATTTTTTTTTGCCCAAATGAAACTTTCTTTTCATAAAAATATATTCATAAATTGTTATTTATTTATGAATATATTAATTAGGATTGAGTTTTATGATTTAAATCAAACTAAAATTTAATAACAAGTTAATTGATTTACAAATAAAATAATTAAAACTTACAAAAAAAAAAATTAACATTTGAAAGTATATTTAGTCTAATACATTAAAGGTAAATGACATAAATAATATTCTAACTTAAAGAAATAATATTTTTGTAATATAAAGAATTAAGAAATATAATAGTAAGGATAGAATTAAAGGTAAGGTGGAAATACAAAAAGTTTGGAGGGTAAAAGGGTAAAAAAAATTGAAGGCAAGCCCATGGTGCAACATTTTATAAAACTTTAGGGGGTTTTAAGCTCATTTCATAGTTGAGGGGGGATAGTAGGGAAAGAGAGTAAAATTTAGGGGGGGTTTAAGCTATTTACCCTTTTTATTTCTATTTTCTTGAAGATATATATATATATATACATATATATATACCTGTCTTTGTGCAAAGCAACCCTATAAAAGTTGGAGCCAATTGAAGTTTCAATTTGAGTAATAATTTAAGTTATATCACAATTTAGGTTTGGTTAACATTTTAAAACAAATTTTATCGTGCTAGCTAATTGTAGTGTCATATCATATGATTGAAAATGTATTCACTCAAACTTTAAAATGGCCATTTTTGTGTCTGCATTTTTTATCAAACTATTCTTAAACTCTGGGACATTTCATAATTGAGTAGGTTCACTTTCACCTATTTCTCAATTGTTGCAATATATTACCTGATTTTGGCTAATTACAAACCTCTACAATAATTTCTATAATCTTTCACACAATTGCTTGACAGGAACATGCGATAATTTCTATAATCTTTCACACAATTGCTTGACAGGAACATGTGATAATTTCCAAATATCAATTTTTATTGATTTTATCTATAGAGTCTGGCAATCTCTTCCAGATTACTTGGTTCAAATAATTAATTTGTTGTAACCAACAAAATTAAAATGCTAAGCCAGATTCATTTCAAATCTTAAAATAAAATTAACATACTTCATTCAATTATACCTAAGGGTAATTTACACAAAACCCCCCTGAGGTTTTAGGATTTAATCACCAAGCTCCCTATCGTTCGTCAAACCCCCGAACATTTCAAATTTTAATCAAATATCACCCTCCAGCCAATTTTCATGTCAAAATAACTTAAATGCCCCTCACATAAATTATAGTTTCACCCCTTTTGTTTGGACATATTATATTTCCCCCCTCTTGTTAGGATAATTACACTTTCCCCCATCTATATAAAAAAATTATATATATATAATTCTAAACAAATATATAAATTTTGAAATATATATATAAAATTCATAAACAATATATTAAAATTTGAAAATAAAATATAAAATTCAAAACAAATACATAAAATTTGAAAAAAAAAATATAAAATTTGAAAAAATATATAAAATTCGGAAAAAATATATAAATTCAAATATATATATATAATTCATAAATAATATACTAAATTTCGAAAATATATATAAAATTCAAAAAAAAATATTAAATTTCAAAAAAATATTTACATTTTAAAAAAATATATAAAATTCAAAACAAATATATAAAATTTGAAAATATATATATATATATATTTCAAAAAATAAATTTTATTTTTTTATGTCACCACGTGAGTGGCATGTGACAGGGTGTATGGTTTGGACCAGACACGTGATGTTGAATGGGTACCCATGTCATGTTGTGTACTTAAATATTTATTTTTTATTGTATTGTTTTAAATGGACAAAAAATTAAAGGGAAAAGAGGTGAATGTGCGAAAGTTGGACAAGAAGAAGTGGAATAAGGTAAGATGGTGGGTTGATTACTTGTTTCTTCTTAGATACTAGCATCATCATTTTCTTTTTCTTTCCTTTCTATTTTTTATGGGGGTAAATTTATATATATATTTTGAATTCTATATATATTTCAAATTTTATATATTTTTTCGAATTATATATATATTTTAAATTTAATATATATTTTTCGAATTTTATATATTTTTTGAAATTTAATATATTATTTATGAATTTAATATATATTTGTTTTGAATTTTATATATATATTCCAAATTTTATATAGTTTTTCTAATTATATATATATATTTTTGAATTTTATATATTTGTTTTGAATTATATAAATATATTTCAAATTTTATATATTTTTTCAAAATTTAATATATAGTTTACGAATTTTATATATATTTCAAAATTTATATATTTGTTTCGAATTATATATATTTTATAATTATATATATTTTTTTCAAATTTTATATATTTGTTCATTTTTTATAGAGGGGGGAAGTGTAATTTTTCAAACAAGAGGAGGGGAAAGTATAATATATCTAAAAGAAGAGGGGTGAAACTGCAATTTATGTAAGGGGTATTTAAGTCATTTTGATATGAAAATTGGCTTGAGGGGATATTTGATTAAAATCTGAAATGTCAGGAAATTTGGCAAACTACAGGGAATTTGATAATTAAATCCTTAAATCTCAATAAATTTTGTGTAAATTACCGTTATACCTAATAATAAAACTTGGATAGGTTTTTAAGTTTTGCTATGAAATTTGGACAATATATTATGCCCGACAAGGAATTTGAAAGATATTCGCATATACGGTTAAATTATTTAATTTAAAGTAAAAATCTCGATGATCAATATTAATTTATTGGTAATGGCAGATGATCTATATGTGCAACAATTTGTTAAGGATGATCTTGACCAAGGAATTAAGAGCTTAATTAGTGGGCCATCCTGAGACCAACAAAGCAAAGGTCTTGTTGGTCCCACACTCAAAACTGACAACACAGCTAGCTGTTTTAAACAGGCATGTGGAACCTTTAAATACACCCAAAGAATAAAAGCGCCTAAAAGTAATGTCACTGTTGATATGAATAGACTTTCTAAAATTGGATCTTCCAAATCTAATTTATAGGGTATTATAATTTAATATTACATAAATTATAAGACCAATTCATATAACACCCTCAAAAAAAATAATTTTTTTGAAATCTAACTTCTAGGAGATCATCCTTTGGATATTAGTTGTTTTTTTTCTTACTTCCAAAAGCTGTGCGGGTCCTCAAGCACAATTTGGTTGAGCCAATATTAAGAGACCAGAATAAAATATTTAGGTTATTGAAGCCAGGTTTGGTAGGCGGTTTTTCTGGTATGGTCCGATCTAATCTGATCTGAAAAAATTTGTTTGGTAAGCGGTCTGATTTTACTATTTATTTATTATTTATTATAATATTTATTTATGTATTATTTATTTATTTATTTATTATTTCTTCACTTTATAATATATTTTATTATTTATATTATTAAATTATTATTTATTAATTTATATATTAATTTATAAATATATTATATTTATTTATTATTATTTCATTATTTAATTCATTTTATTTATAAATTATTTATTCATTTTTAATTATTTTAAAATATATTTTATTAATTTAATATTAATTTATTATTATTATACTCTTTTTTATTATTATTATTATGAAGTATTTATTTATTATTATATTTACTTATTATTTATTATTATATCTATTTATTATTTATTTCATTTTGTTTATTATTTATTATTTTTATTATACTTTTAAATATGTTTTATGTAATTTATTATTATTATTTATTATTTAGTCCATTTTTTATTATTATTATATTTATTTATTATTATTGTATTCATTTTTTATTATTATTATGTTTTATTTAATTTATTATTTATATTATTAATTATTCATTTTTAATTATTTATAAATATATTTAATTATTTATTCATTTATTATTATTATTAGGTATTATTTATTTCATTTTGTTTATTATTTATTATTTATATTTTATTTTTAAAATATGTTTTATTTAATTTATTATTATTATTATTATTAATTTTTTATTATTATTTATTAATTTTTTATTATTTATAAATATATTTTATTAATAAGACCAGACCGGACCACCAGGAACCACCTTTTTTTTTTGTCTGAAATGAAGTCATTTTGGTCTGATTTGGTCTTACTTGGTCTAACCAAAAATTTGGGACCAATGCTACCAAACACGGTCTGATCCCATAAAACGCAAGACCAGACCAGACCACCTACCAAACAGGGCCTGAATCCACCAAGTTCTTTACCTACATTTATATATATATATATATTTGTTATGTGTATTTATTTATTTATTTTGTGAGTGGATGTAAAGACACACCAAACTAGGGGTCCAACAACCTGCAAAGATCTAAATTAATCACACATGAGCATTAATATGGTAGTACAAATTCAAAAAGACTTAAATTCTGCATTTTCTTGCTTACCCAACACAAGAAGAAAGTTACTCTCCATATTAGTGGAAGTTAACATTCATTTTCTCTAAATATTTACCTTGTTGTTTTTAGGAAAATGCTATCCTCAAATGGTTAATTATGAGTCTATTTAGAGAAAATGAATGTTAACTTCCACTAATATGGAGAGTAACTCAAATATTTACTCAGTAATTACCCTTTCATTAGATAAGAAACTTCTAAAATTGATTCGAGTTAAAAATAAATATATAAATAATACATAATTCATTTCCGTATACATGTAATAGTATTTTGTTATTTTATAAATTGGCTGTCTTTGTATATAAGGAATGTCCCCTTGGAACTCTTAAAATCAAGTTTAAGTTGTGTTTAATTTGACTTTGATCTTATTATGTTAATGAGTTTAATCCCTCAAGTTAATTTAAAATTTAGGAGTAAAGGATACTTCAGAAATTATATATCTTCTTAATATGGGCTTTAAATTCAACAGGCCATGCTTTATGATGGATCTTGATTTATGGACCCAAAGTAGCTCCAATTAAAAGCTAAAAGGCCTCCACATTTTCCATTTGATTACCCATTCAAGTCCCAAACATTTATCATCTTCCAACATTTTAGCCATAAAAGTCCAATCTTAATCAGCTCTTAAACCATTTTCAGTGCCACCTTTTTCAAAAGGATAATATTTAGGTCGGGCTGATGTAATCTAATATAATTTGGATGTGAAATTTTTAGTGATCCAATATAATTTTGATACGTGATCAAAAATTTTCGTGTTCAAATTATATTGGAACACATTACCAGAGATGACAAAATTGGTCTTCATGGAACATGACCTAAATATTATCCTTTTGAAAGTATTTAATAAATAATAATGGATTGTACAACAATAATATATTACCTCCTAAATTATCCACATAAAATTGGAATTAGAGTAAATGATCCCATCTCCTGTGAAGCCTTAATTCTGAACATAAAGAGATGAAGTATACATAGGGGGGAAATATTACTCTAATTATAAAGGAGGGAGGATTGAGTGTTTGAACTATGTTATTTACACTTACAATATTGTTAGTGTATATGAATTTTCTCAAATTTTTTGAAAGAAAAGAAGATGACTTTCGAGACTTAACATTGTGTTTGGAGTCAAGGTTTTTCTGGATTTAAAACTAGAATTGGAGAAGAAATCAGATTCTAACGAAAAATGAATTATGTTTTGTGTTTGGAATAAATAAAAATTCAGTCAAAGAAAAATAATTTGGTAAGAAATTACCCTTATAAATATGTGTGTATATATAATCAGTAGAATGATAAGTTTGGTAAGTTACAAATAAAATAATAGGCGGTTACCAAATTCCTTCAAATCAATTCATTTTTTCAGTCAAATCTAGTAAAATTCCAAAATTTTAAAAAAATCATTAATTTCAAATAAAATCCCCTGATATCAAACACACTGTAAAAGTTAAAACTATATTCCACTAATTCACTGGTATGGATTACACTTGTACAAGGGAAACAGGCTTGGCTTAAATTTATTCTACCAATTTTTTGGAAATGAACTGGGCCTTAGTATTTAAGACCCACAAATTGAAGAGAATGGGACCAACTGGTCCAAAACATGTCAGTTGGCATTAAAAATGTACTTAAGTAAAAGCCTATCCACCCAAGACACTAGTTGCCAATTGCCATATGGCCCATACCTTAATTCTGGGAGATACAAATTAGTCCTAGCAAAAAATGTATGTTGGCTGTATTTCCATTCAGATTCTGTTTTTATATAGTCTATTAAATTTCTAACATACTATATAATCCATCTGATGCACCTAATTGCTAGTTTTTTTTTTTTTTTTGTTTTTTTTAAGTAAAAACAGCTGCCTTTTGTTTATATATATATATTTATAAATTTGTTATACTACAATGCAATATGTCGCGTTGACACTTTAAATGCAACACGAGAAGGAAATACAATATGTTCCCCCCAGACCATCCTAGTCCATGACCATTTTTCCTTTTTCCATATCTGTTTTGTTTCCAAACACCACCTATCTCAACATTGTGACTAGTTTCGGTACAAGGGATGTAAATAAAAATTTTCAAATCTGGAGTCTGATTGAAATAAAAATAAATCTCAGGAATGTAAATGAACTTAACCCATTTGTAATTAAATTTTTTTTTTCACTAGTGTTGAAAATAAAAATAAAAAAACTGTTACAAAAATACTTGTATAGTAGACTCTTCCATTTGTTTTTCTGTGCTTCAATTCATCATTACATGGTTGTACATATGTCACATCATTATTTTTGTTGAAAGTTAATTACTCATGAGTGATATTAGGTTCAGAATCATTTTTACTATGTACTTGTTTGATAGACGGTTTTGGGCTATGAAATTCAGACCAAATCATATTTGGTATCATTTGGGTTGGGTCAATTGTGTCAGCCCATAATGTAAGACTTGTGGAATTTAAAAACCATGTGAGGATGTGGTTTTAATATGATTTCGTTCACAATTCATGACCATCAAATTAAAACAAATTCACAATTTCAGATGGTTCATTACTGGGTCCCATTTTTCCTTGGGCCGGCCCATCTGAGAATGAGAGAGCTGAATTGGAATGGTGTAAAAGGGCTAAAATAAGTATGAATATTGTTGCATTGTTTTTAGCTGCACCAAGGTCAAAATCCAGATTGTGAATAAATATGCCTTTCCTTTCGATTACAAAGGTCAAGATATATATATATATATATAGGCCCTATTATTCCTACATGTTCCATTAATAATATTTCCCTTGGGAGGTTAGTGCGTATTTTGCTTGTCTTCAATCTTTCCCGATGGAAATCATATGATAATTAATTCGAAGTATTGGAGTGTCTATAAAATTTGAGTTATAGAATACTAATATCGTAAAAAGTTAATTTCAAGAAACTCTCTATATTATTCAGTTTAATTAATTAACTTTTATTATATTTACTTTACCTTTTATACTATTCAATTTCATCATTATACCCCTTCACCTCATATTTTGAGTCAAAATACTTAAATTATCCTCAATAGTATAAGGGGATTTAGTGAAATTAATCATTTAAAAAAATTATTTTTCGAAAATTAATTATATTTTTCGCAAAAATTATAAATTCAAAAAAATATATATATTTTTCGGAGGGAGTATATTATTTTCCAAAATATGAATTATTTCGGAAAAAAATCATATTTTGGAACATAATAGTATAAATTTTTTGCAAAAAAATAATTTTTCGAAAAAGATCATATTTTGGAACATAATAGTATATATTTTTCGCAAAAAAATTATTTTTTGGAAAAGATCATATTTTGGAACATAGTATATATTTTTCGCAAAAAAAAATCATATTTTGGAACATAATAAATACATTTTCGCAAAAAAATCATATTTTGGAACATAATATATATTTTTCGTAAAAAAATTATATTTTGGAACATAATATATATTTTTTGCAAAAAAATTATTTTTCGGAAAAAATCATATTTTCCGAAATATATATATATTTTTTGAAATTTATAGTTTTTACAAAAAATATAATTTATTTTCAAAAAATAATTTTTTTAAGGGTTAATTTCACAAAACCCCCTTATATTATTAAAGGAGGGTAGTTTAGACATTTTGACTCAAAATGTAAGGAGGAGGGGGCATAGTGATGAAAGTGGATAGTATATGGGGCAAAGTGGAGACAATATGGGTTAGTTGATTAAATTGAATAACATATAGAAGTTTCTTGAAGTAAACCCTATCGTAAAATGTTAATAGATAAATTAATTTTATTTAATTCCATAAATAATAATATATTTCTAATATTAAAAAGGTAAATATAAAATACAAAAAATAAATAAAAGTACAATTCTAAAATTGAATAACTGTACGAACCCTTGTATTCTTTCTCTTTGCTTTTATTTAAAATAAAATAATAATAAAATAAAAATGTAGCATAATGAAAAATAAGTGATTGTAACTTATTATTGTATGAAAAATAATCTCTTTATTTTAATAAAGTAAATATTATTATCTTATTTTCTAAAATATAAAAAACAAAATTCAACTTGAAAAGATGTAAAAAGTAAAACATACTATTGCAAATAGGTTTGAATATATATATATATAGTTAGATTAAAAAAATTGTCACTAAAATTTGCTCACATATATGGGTATATAAATTCTATTTTTCTACACTTATTTTATAATGTTTCGTCATATTCATTTCAATAATATAAAAATTATATATATAAATTAATAAAAAAGTAAATTACATATATGGGTATATCAAATGTCACGCCCCGAATCCGAAAATCCGGATAATGACTTAAATTTAATTAAAATTCATAAAAATATCAAATGGCCAAACTGGTCAACCGACATTGTTTATAATTCACTAACGCGGAAGCGAAATAGAAATAATAAAATCACATACAAATTCCGAAATCAAATCAAATTACAACACGAACACACTAGTCCAAAGCCAAAAACAATACAAATCATAATAAGCACGCAATATCCATTATTACATAAAGATGTAATTATTATAGGTTCAAATTCCACAAATTTCCAATAGCTCACGCATCATCCACCAATGGTTCTTTTCCTGAAAAATGTTAAGGGGTGAGCACAAACGGCCCAGTAGAGAAAAATCATGAAGCGTAAGATTCCGCAAGTATGTAAATTAATGAATACGTATAGGGTCAAGTCTCTACCCTAGTCCAATGTCAAGATCTAAATGCATAAGGAATCACAATATAAACTCATGTAGAATAATTTAAATAATACCATCAAGATAATTTAAAAGTTCTATAATCACGAAATTAAAACCAATACTCTCAATATGAACTCAAATCCAACTATCACAACCGAAATAGCATCAAATTCAAAATCATCAAATGGGAAAATTATGTCGTGAAACAAACCCTAGGACATGAACTACCTGTTCATCTGCCTAGTCGTCTTGGGGCTACTAACCCTACGGTGACGTCAACCAATCGCGCGATAATTCGAGGACTTGCACCCCGGGAGCTCCTTCGTCCCCCCATTGCTCACACCACACGACCATTTCCCAAAATCAACAACCAATCCACCATTCACAATTCACAATTCATAAATGTCATTCACATGCGCACATAAGTAATAAATATATCCGCACTCCATGATCCACCTAATAAAATTCTATCGTGGCATGAATCAATGCATTTAAACACATTAATGCAATTTCACAACTCATGTCAAACATAGCACAATAAGATGATGAATCTATATATAAACATTAAAATGCATAAATGAAGATTCTTAAACTCACACGATACCCCAATAAATCCCTACCTCAACTTGATAAAATATCCAGTAAAATACCAACAATCAAAACAATATGGTTGTGTAGAGAATGAATAAACGGACGGTTCTCCCTTCACGCCTTCATTTGTACCCTGTTATGCCCGAAACCAATTAACACATATTGAATAATTTTTATATACATAACCATAATTATTTTTATAATAATATTTTCCAATAAACATTCTGATATATATAAATATCTACTCAAAAATATTCGGAATTAATAGACAAAATTTAGTTACTTAATTAAGAATCGAAAAGTTCGGTTTCGAATACTACCGTAAAACGGACAGCAGGTAATCTATGATTTTTTGGAAAAATCTACAGGTTTGATAAAAATATGAAATTTACAGGATACACTCCAAATTTCTACGTAGGTCTACTGTAAAATTTTCATAAGCTTTAATCAAAGGACAGTGGTCCAAAATAATTATAAAAGACAGCTTTCCTAACAGTTCCGAAAACTGAACACCCTTTACTCCAAGATTTTTACAAACCTATCCATGAATTATATGACTACCGAAATCTCCAGATTTACATCTTATATACTCAAGATCAGGTGATAAAATTATAAGTACAAAATTAGAATTATAGATAGCTCAAATCGGTAACACAAGTTCCGGTTTTAAACTACGGTTAAAACTGAACAGGTACTACTCAACAATTTTTATTACCAGTATAAATTAACTTAAAATTCTTGATCTTCAGTACATATTTCCTAGACATATACAAAATGTTATAATAAAAGTTTCAAGATTTATAAGAATACGAAACCATATGAAACAATTGGCTAAACCGAAACCGAAATCGGATCAGCAAGCAGTAAAATATCACTGGACAGCGTACTTCCGTGATTTTTAGAAAATTTAATATTTATCTAAATGATCTGAAATTTTGAGAGATGATAATAGACATATACAAAAGCATACTGTAAAAGTTTCAAAAATTTATAAATAATTTAACATGGTCTATAAATTTCTCAAACCGAGTAAAAAAAAACAGTCTGCAGCAACAACAATATCCGAATAACATGTTTTTTCCTAGATTTTTAATTAACTCTCTACTTATCTATAAATTCTGAAATTTTCAGGAACATATAATCACATACCTATATATGATCTGTAAAATTTTCATAAACTAATTTTGATCCGTACATATATTATAAATTAGAGATCTAAAGCCTTGATTTTCACTAAACATGTAAACTAGCAATCTGGAATTTTTGAAAAATCAAATCAAATTAAATAATATAGATCACATACCGTAATTGGTATTAAACCGAAGATCGGAACACGTAGAACAACTTCCTAGTTGAGCACAAAATTGAATCCCCACTCTAAGATGCCCAAAATGTAGAGAGAAGAAGATAGGAGAAAAATAGAGAATGATGAAAAAAAAATGGTTTTGCTTGATTGTTGAGAATATGCAAAAGCTAACCTCAACACATCAATATAATGGCTGAAAACTTTCATCAATAATGTCATAAAGTGGTGTCAATATAATAGATGTATGATTGCACCTTTAAATGATGGAGGAATATGCTTTTGGAAAGTTGAAGATAAAAATAAAAATAAACATGTGGAATTCGGTCATACATTTACATATAATGAATATATTGCAAAAGTTACCCTCATCTTTATCAAACTCAAAAGTAACCCCCACATTTAATTAAAATATCGAAACTACCCGATCAACGACAAAAATGAAAATTTTACAAAACATAGGAATGAACCCAAAAATTCAAATCATGAAATCCTTAATGCACGAAAACACATGCAATGCCACGTAATGCACAAGATAAAAAAATATATATATTAACCGAAGAAAAAGAAATTATTTAAATTAACCTGGTCATTACATCAAATTTGTTTGTTTGTTTGTTTGAATTTTCTATAAGAGAAAATTTAAATAATAAAATAATGATAAGAGAGATCTCATACCGAACACTTGGGTATGTTAGGCAAGTCATCCTTTAACAAAATTTTCCAATTTATAACACTTGGTCCGCAGTTATACCAATTATGTGATACTTTTGACTTACATTTGTTTTTTAAGATCAATGTCATATTTTTCTTCCTTCAAACATAATTTATTCGAAAAAGGTAATGTAACGTTTTGAAAATTACTATATTAAAAGGTTAATATATTCCTTGAGAATTTAATGGTAATGTTTTGAAAATCACGACCGGTTCTCATATCGTGTGATTATGTATCATCCATTTTGTAATATTTATTAAATATCTTGATACTAAAATTTTAACACTCATATTAAAATTCATTATATTGTTATTAGTATTATTTTTGTATCATCTGATACGGTAGGGAGGTATTATCCGCTTTATAATATTTTTTAAATATATTGATACTAAAATTTTAATAATTATATTTGTTATGGACTGCCCATATCTTAAAAAACCTATACCATTCAAATCTGTTATAGGTTATCGCGATTGTCACCATGACCATAAACGATGGTCGACACAAAAACACAAAAAAATGGTAGAGGCTTCACCTCCAAACCACAACCAGTAGATAGAGTTACAGTGATGATGTCAATAATGATTCCAAGGAATCTTGTCAGCTTGCTTTGCCCAATAGGGAATTAACACGTAATCTGACAGGTCAAGAAACTGATATAGACTAACATGTATATACACTTGTATATCACTCATATATAGCCATACCACTTTATATACACCTGTAAACAGATTCCCTTCCACCATATTCTCCCCATTTTAGATTCAGAGAGAGACTGAGAGAAAGATTGGCTTCAATGGAGGAGAAAAAGAGAGGAATCAAAGCAATTGGTGCAGCTATAATGTCACTTATATTACTAATTTTAATTGCTAATCTTTTTATTTGGGTGATAGTGCCAACCCATGTCTTCAGAGTGTCATGGTCCCCCAAAATTAGAGCCAAGTCCAATTCTACTTATTTTGGATCACAAGGTTCGAAATTATTTCATATTTGCTTACATAATCTCCAACACCACTTCACTTCTTCATATAGTTGTACTGATTTTTTATTATATGTATAATATATATACATAATTAATTTATTATATAATCTGTGCATGCAACAGGTTACAATCTTCTTCTTTTCACATTTCCCATTCTATTCATGGCTACTTTGGGCTCTGTTTATCTCCATTCGGGAAAAAAAGTTGGTTATGACAACACCATCAAAAGGTACTAATTGTGAATAATTTTTTTTTCTTTCAATTAATCATAATTTATCAAAATTGGCAATTCACAAGTTTGAGTAGTTTTTTATTTTATTATTTTCTGGTTTTTATTGAGCAGCAACTTAAAACATCGGTTGGTGTCGTGGAAGCGGCCTATGATCATCAAAGGCCTAGGAATTGTTTCTGGGATAGAGCTGGCCTTCTTAATCATGTTCATTGCACTCTTGGTTTGGCTTTTCGCAAATTATTTGCATTTCTTCTTTGCTCGTATTGGCGATCCACAATTCCCAAGCGAAGATAAATTGTAAGAAAAAACCCCCAAGACTTTATATTCTTAATATAAATATCTATATATATATATATATATATTATGGCTTGCAGTAACGGTAAGAATATAACATGTGATATTAGTATATTAGTATTTGTGATTTGAAACAATATTGACACATTAACCTGGATGGGTTGGGATGGAAGAATTCCTAGTGCTTCACATGAGGTTTTAGGTTCAAATCTTTCCAATTATGTTTTCGTCTGGGTCACTGGAGATTTACCCGGTCCTTCACTTCGGGGCCCAAGGACTTCAGGATCCTGGGGATTAGTCGAGTTATGCGTAAGCTAGTCTGGATCATTCATTTTACCGGAAAAAAAAAATATTGACACATTTTAAAAAGTTACCGACCATACTATACATAATCATGATATATATATATATGTATGTCTATACATGTGATGGTATAAATTGGGATGGTTTTGGCAGGTGGGAGGCTAAGTTGGAGAGAGTGGCTCTGACATTGGGCATTGTTGGGAACTTATGTCTAGTGTTTCTGTTCTTCCCTGTGACTCGTGGCTCATCGGTGTTGCCTCTATTTGGACTCACCTCAGAGAGTAGTATAAAGTACCATATATGGCTTGGACACATTGCTATGGCTCTCTTCACTGCTCATGGTGTCCTCTACATTCTCTACTGGGCTGTCACACATCAATTTTCCGAGGTAATTAATATATGTATTAAATATTAATCTCATTTACGGATACGCAATTTGTGTACTTTAATCAAGTCATGGGTTAAAAGTATTGTTGCATTAATGGGTAATTACTTCACCTAATTTTTCACCTAACAGTTTGTTTAGTGAGCTAAGCATTGAATTGTCTCCACTTGAAAAGTACAAATATTTCAGTAAAAGAGTCGTGGTTGAATTGTGCTTATATTGTAAACTAATAGCTGACTTGGTTTGAGACTCTAAAAATAATTTTTAAATATTAAAAAAAAAACAGTTTTCAGAATTAATTGAACCAAACAGATTCAATAGTTCAAGACGATATATTTATATTGTTTATAATTGAGAATTAAAGTTCCACCTTTTTAAACACTTTTCTAACACTTACTAATTTTAATTTCTTTTTTTTGGTAAATAACACTTACTAATTATTGGATCACTTAGGCCCTGTTTTGTAACTGGTTTTGGTACGAGTTTTTTGGTTTTGGTACAAAATGGTGGTACCAACCCATGTTTGTTAGGATTGGTGTTGGTACAACAGTACCAAACCAATGGTACCAAATGGCGGTACCAACCCATGATTTTGGAACAATCTAATGAGATGGTTTTTGGTGGTGCGGTACTGTAGCAACCCAAACCAAAATCAAATGGTTGCACCATCTCACCCCAAACCAAAACCAAATAATTGCACCATATTAATATATTAAAATATATTTTTGGAAGTTATTTTAATATTATAGTTTTTATTATCTTTCGTAAAAATTAATATAATATTAATATATTAAAATATATTTTTGGAAATTTAATATATTTTAATATTATAGTTTTATTATCTTTCCTAAAAAATAATATATTTTAATATAGTAATATATTAATATTAATATATATTTTTGGAAATTTAATATATTTTAATATTATAGTTTTATTATCTTTCCTAAAATATTAATATATTTTAATATATTAATATATTAATATTAAATTATATTTTTGGAAGTTATTTTAATATTATAATTTTATTATCTTTCCTAAAAATTAATATATTAATATTAAAATATATTTTTGGAAATTTAATATATTTTAATATTATAGTTTTATTATCTTTCCTAAAAATTAATATATTTTAATATCTTAATATTAAATATATTTTAATATCTTAATATTAAATATATTTTAATATTATAAATTTTAATATTTATAAATAAAATGTGAAACCATTCCAAGTTACCAAACATGGTTTGGTTTCAGAATTTCAACCCATACCAACTCTACCAAACATGGTTTGGTTTTTTAGCATCACTTTTTCTCACACCAAAACCATCTGCACCAAACATGGTTTGAAATCAAAATAAAATCACACCAAACCAAATCCAACCCAACCCAAACTAAAATAAAAAACTAACACCGCACCGCACCGTTACCAAACGCAACCTTAAGATAAGTCCTATGCACTTAGGATAAGAAATTTTACATTATACATACTGGTTCCATTAACCATATTATTTTAATAAGAAAGTACTATAATAATATATATAATGTAATATCATTTCAATATTTAAAGCACTTCTTTTTGTTTAAATCATGCTTTATAGAGTAAAATTGATATTTATATTCAGACGTGTCCGATACTTACAGAATCACAATCCTTTTTTATTACGTTCAAAATTTAATGGTGTGAATGTATTCGTGTGCTTGTGCTACGTAAAGTCTACGTACGTTTTTACCAATTTAATTCATTTTACATTCCCAAATAAACTATATATCCTCTTTCTAGTGGAGACCACTATAAAGATGATTATGATTGTTTGTGGTGTTGAAGTTACTTGTACCAATGCAATACTGCATTGACACAATCATACAGAAAGTATACAACACATTGTTGTATATCTAACAGATTGTGTATATATATATATATGAATGGTTGTGAATTAAAGTGGTCCAACCATTTGGATGTTAGCTTCATGTTTGGTATGGAAAAAGTATCAAAAGATGGGCAAATCCCATCTTGTTGCTGTGCCTTTTCAAACCTTTGTATCATGCATATGCTGGTATCAATTTTGGCTATAATAGTCGTCAAATACAAACCTCGTGAATTTGATGGCTGTTATCCTCTGGTTGTCATTGTTGTACTTAGATATCCTCTATTCAAACAGAATCTTACAACTTTTATTTTTCGTTAACCGAGGTGTTTGAAGTTTCGTCCCAAAAGTAAGGCTTGGACCATATCTCTAGTTAAGGCATGTTTGGATACATGGTTTTGTGCCTGGATTTAGTTTTGATCTTTGATTTCAAGACCAAACCATGTTAGGTGGGTGGGTTTTGGACTTGGTTTTGGGCTTTTTAAAACCAACAACTAAAATTATGGTTTTGACCTACCAATTTTGACTTTTTTTTTTCTCTCTATATATATATGGCCGAAAATATGAATTATTTTGAAAAAAATAATATATAATATTTGGAAAAAAATTATTTTCGGAAAAAAATTATTTTTCAGAAAAAAATTATTTTTTCAGAAAAAAATTATTTTTTCAGAAAAAAAAAAAATTTCCCCATTTTATATCCTTTTTTTTCTAAATTTTTAAAATTTTTCAATATATAATAAAATTATTCAGAATTTTATATATATTTTTAATTATATATATTTTTTCGAATTTAAGATATATTATTTGAATTTTATATATAATTTTCACATTTTAAAATATTTTTTTCGATCATATATATTTTTTGGAATAAAAAAAATAAAAATGTCAAATGTTTTCGGAAATTTTAAATATTTTTTAATTATATATATATTTTCATTTTAATATTTTTCATATTTATATATTTTTAATACATATTAGTATATATATATATAATTATATCAAGACCAACTCCTTACCAAACATTATATATAAGTTTTAGATTTACTTAAAACCACCCAAGACCATCAAAACCAAAATTACAAGACCAAGACCAAAACCAAGTTCCCAAACGGGCCCTTAAGTTCTTATCTAAGTATTCGGACTATGAAAATTTAACCTAAAATGTATTGCCTCCCATGCCATTAGAGTTAATTTTTTTTGAGTTAATCACACTGACCTCCCTCAAGGTTTATACAAATTTAGTACAGATTGAGCGTTTGAGGTGTATTACAATTACCTTCTCTAATTTTACCCGTGAGCTTAACAGACCACCTAATCAAAAAGTAAAAAATGATAATAAAAACTTTTCGGTGGGCAATAGAATTCTCATATATACTGAAATGATTAAAAAAATAGAAAAAATATTAAAATTAGAATAGACTTTTGATACTAGACTTCTGATATTTTCTAATAATAAACCTCAAACTCTCGTCTATGTAAAATTCTCAAAATTTCGAGGGACACGTGACAGTAAAGTGTTTGAATATACTCCATTGCTTTTGGACTAGAACTGTTCTGTGGCTAACAAATTCCATGAACCTCACTAGAATGGCCTAGTTTGTCCACCATTTCAAAATCAAAGTGGGATCAAATGGACCACCAAAGAATGTCTTTTAGTTGGCATTGTCAAATGAGACGGTCCGAAAAATGTAATAAGCTTCATGTCTATGTGAAAAGTCACATATAGTCAATGCACATACAATATATATGTCAATTGTGAACCCACTTTATTTAACGGAAAAAAAAAAAAAATTGTGAACCCACCAATCATTTGGTTAAGCCCAATGTGAACATATAAAGATAAGAAGTCTTAAAGTCTAGCCCACTATAGTACATTGCTAGTTGATCATACAATGTTTCATACTACTCTCTATGTACTGATACTGTTTTATAACATCAACATTTTAAATATGATATTATCCGATTCTATTACACAAATACCTCAATCGCAACTAAAACCGACCTGTGTCGCGCACACTAGGACAAACGTCTAAAGTCCAGTTTCAAGTGATATTGAATCCGGATGAGGTCACATACAAAAAGAAATCATTCAGTTCCAGTATAACTGAACAAACTAGACCCTTTATTTCATTTTTCCTGATCTAGGGTAAAATCGAAGAAGAAAGAATTACTCTCCATCCCTTTCTTTCCTCCCACTCTTTTCTTATAGCAAGAATATAAGAAGTAACAGGTAAAAATAAATAAACTCGCAACAGTTAATAAACAAACAGAAAGTAAAAAAAATAAAAATAAAAATAAAGATGGAGATGATTTTACTAGTATAAAACAGTTTATGTACCCCAAGTGCAGCTCATCAAGAGATCGAATTTTCGTGAAAAAAAAAAAAAAACCCTAATGTTTTTGTATCTATCTATGCATGTTGCAGGTGCTAAAATGGAGCAACACCCATGTATCAAATGTAGCAGGAGAGCTGTCTTTGGTGTTTGGACTAGTATTGTGGGTGACAACCTACCCTAGTATTCGAAGGAAGTTTTTCGAGCTCTTCTTTTACACACATTACCTCTACATCCTCTTCATAGTCTTCTTCGTATTCCATCTTGGCATTGCCTATGCTGGTATTATGCTTCCCGGCTTCTACCTCTTCTTGGTCGATCGATACTTGAGGTTCTTACAATCACGACAACGTGTACGACTAGTTTCCGCCCGCGTCCTACAGTCTGACACTGTTGAGCTTAACTTCTCTAAAAGCCCAGGTGAAGCTAAAATCATATAATTAAACATATATATATATATATATTCTTTCTTAATTTGTTGATCGATTTTTCGTTCCTCCAGGTTTGAGTTACACTCCAACAAGCATCTTATTCTTGAATGTGCCCAGCGTTTCTAAACTTCAGTGGCATCCTTTTACCATCAGTTCTAACAGTAATTTGGAACGGGACACGATCAGCGTCATCATCAAGAATGAAGGAAGTTGGTCAAAGAAGCTTTACCAGACGCTTTCGGGGCCATCTCCTGTCAAACATCTTAATGTCTCCATTGAAGGACCTTATGGACCTGTGTCAACTCATTTTCTAAGGCATGAACATTACGTATAATCGAATTCATATATGCATGTAAATTCTCTCTACGTGATTGGATGTTTGATAATTGTCACATACTTGCAGGCATGACACACTCGTTATGGTGAGTGGAGGCAGTGGCATTGCACCTATGATCTCCATCATCAGAGAGCTCGTCTTTATGAGCACGACACTGAAATGCAATACTCCGAAGGTTCTGCTCATCAGCGCCTTCAGAAACTCTTCGGATCTAACGATGCTAGACCTCCTCCTCCCACTTTCAGGCGTTCCAACCGAATTTCCCAACTTAGAACTGCAAATTGAGGCGTACGTCACAAGAGAGAAAGAACCAGCAACTGAAAACCGAAAGCTCCTCCGATCCAAATGGTTCGAAGCAAACGCATCAGATGCGCCCTTATCTCCCATTTTAGGCCGAAACAGCTGGCTTTGGCTTGGCGCAATCATATCATCTTCTTTCATCATCTTCCTCATCGCCGTGGGCATTCTCACCCGCTACTACATATATCCGATCGATCATAATACCAACAAAATATACTCATACTCTGCAAGAGCTGTTTGGAATATGTTGTTTATATGCGTTAGCATAGCTCTGACGGCTAGTGCAGCTTTCCTTTGGAACAAGAAAAAACTTGCCATCGAAGCAAAGCAGATCCAGAACATGGAAGGGTCGACACCAGTAGTCTCGTCGGAGTCTGGGTCCTATGACGCAGATAAAGAAGTAGAAAGCCTCCCTCACCAGTCTCTTGTCCAATCTACCAAGGTGCATTATGGTGAAAGACCGAATCTGAAGAGTAAGTAATTAAATCTTCTGCTTCTTGTCACATACACATGCAGGTGGATATATATGATATAATATATGAGGCTGTTACTAACCTTAATTACCACTGCTACTTCTGCAGGAACTTTGTTTGAATGCAAAAGACCGAGTGTTGGAGTTCTTGTTTGCGGCCCCAAAACAATGAGGCACGAGGTTGCAGCCATATGTTCATCTGGTTTGGCGTCTAACCTGCATTTCGAGTCCATCAGCTTCAGTTGGTGATTTACTCATCATCTATACAAATAATCCTACTTGCAAGCGTTGATACGTACGTATACCAGAGTAGAGTATTCAATTATAAGAAATTACGGTTCGTAAGGAGAAAATATAGAATAAAGATACTGAAAGTATTATGTTCACATATGGAAGTTCTTGCCTAGAAGAAACAAAAACCAGGAACCAGTACAAATATGTTCATGTCATTGAATTAAGTGTTTCGTGGATTACAATATCATAAGTTTCCGCTTTCGCTTTATTCATCTGATCCCACATGTGAATGGAAGTTTTTAAGGCTTAATTGAGAGAGGGTTGTATTTAATTGACATAAAGGTTTCATAGTACAACTACACGAATATGATCTGACAAGACTGAATAATTAGAAGCACGTCCTTATCTTTCTCGATGAAGATACTCCGGCAATAATTAGAAGCCCTCGATCTAACAAGACTGAATAATATCAGGTTTTCACCACGAACCTAGTTTCTCATGTCATCAAAGCAAAATAAGTGACTCCAACAAGCTTGGAAAATCATTCCCTGACATCAAATAGCTAGCATGACTTTCTACGATGTTCTTAACAGAAGCAACACGTGCGCTCTGATCTATGACTCAGGTGAAAATCTGGTTAGTATCCTAGGGAATGCCATAGTATGGATTGAAAGGACATGCAACTTCCTTTATGTGACGGCCCATTTACAGTTTTGAATCATCAAACAGGTGGATGATTTTCAACATGTTTCTAAAACATAAAGGCATCAAATGGGGAACTGAATATTGCAGATATAGTAATATGAATGTTGGCTGATAATATTGCAGATATAGTATTATGAATGTTGGCATCGAGGGCCTCCACATCAAAACCCAGAAAGGAAAAATAAAAATAAAAATCACTGATGAGGAGAATTGATTAAGCATTCCATTTCAATTCAAAATCTATATATACAGTATATATTGGTAGTGAGAATGGTACTTGCATAGCAAAGTCCTTGCTTGCAGTATGCTAGTACATAAATTGCATTCGACACATATAACTTCAATGTAGAGCACAATCAATTCCATACCCCACCCACAAGCATCCTGATCTCTCTCCATAGCACGAAATAAAGGTTAAAAAATATCCACTTCATCACTTTGCAAAATTACAAGTACAGTATTTTTGCGATACACTTTCCCAAAAAAATTGACTGAATGAGGTGGCCTATTTTTAACAATTATAAACCTTATTTGGCATAACTTCTGTTATTTTGAGAAGCTGGTACCCCAGCTTCTTTAAAATACTATTCCAAAATTCATAAGCTCCTCTAAAATTTTTGTCAAACACCGTTCAAAACAATTTCTCCCTCCAAAAAGCCAAAAACAACGTTCGAAAAACCAATTCAAACTTGACCTATTTCACGCAGGAAAAGAAATCAAAGGAGAGGATCTAATTCTTTGGCATCTGGCTCTAGACTACCTGTAAATTCTCACACTCTCTCAAGAGTAGGGATGGTAACGGGTTGAGTTTGGCTAATACCATTACCACACAATTTAAAAATCACTAATACTAAATCCACCCTAAAATTTTTGTCAAACACCGTTCAAAATAAATTTTCCCTCCAAAAAGCCAAAAACAGCGTTCGAAAAACCAATCCAAATTGGGCCTATTTCATGCAGGAAAAGAAATCAAAGAAGATGATCTAATTCTTTGGCATCTGGCTCTAGACAGCCTATAAATTCTCACACTATCTCAAGAGTAGGGATGACAACGGGTCGGGTTTGGCTAATACCATTACCACCCAATTTAAAAATCACTAATACTAAATCCACCCCAAACCCGCGACGGGTTTTAATCGGCAATACCATTACCACCCCGTCGAATTAAACGAATTCCATCGGATTACCATCGGGTTACTATTGGTTTTACTAAATTTTGAACTTAAATTTTTTTAATAGAGCAACATAACAAAGAAATACCCACTCATTAAAGCATTAATCCATTTTTGTTCACTAAATAATGAAATAAAGACCATATTAGTACCATAAAAAATTATCCCAAACAACATAATTCTTAAAAAAAGTTCTATTATCAAATTCTCTTAGATAGGGAAATAAATATACATGTTTATCCATTCGCATTTGCATGTCCTAAGCAAAAAAAAGAGGGACAAATATACTAATACAAATCCATTTTGTCCATCCATAGGTATTTTGTCCTCCATTCATTCACATTACCTCCAATTTAATATTTTATTTATAATTATTATTATATTTAATTGTAATTTTATTAATCAACATATTAAGTAAATACCATAGTAACTTTTAATTTTTTAATTTTTCATAGTTAATGATTAAAATGATCGATAAAAGCTTGTAATCTACACCTCTATTGTATCAATATCTCCCTAATAGGCTATTTGTAATTTTATTATGAAGAAATAAAAAATATATTTTTAAGTGTTTGCCTTTCTCATGATCTCCATTAATGTCAATTTCACTACTTTGAATTGAGGATTTTATCAATTTCACTCAATTAAACTCAATTAAATTACTTTGAATTAAAGGATTTACTCAATTTCACTCAATTGAAGTCAATTTCACTACTTTGAATTAAATATTTTATCAATTAAACTCAATTTCACTACTTTGAAATGGGAATTTACTCAAGTTCACTACTTTGAATTGGAGATTTACTCAACTGAACTTAATTTCACTACTTTGAATTGAGAATTTTATCAATTGAACTCAATTTCTCTACTTTGAAATGGGGATTTACTCAACCGAACATAATTTTACTACATTGAATTGAGAATTTTATCAATTGAACTCAATTTCTCTACCTTGAAATGGGGATTTACTCAACCGAACATAATTTTCCTACTTTGAATTGAAGATTTTATCAATTGAACTCAATTTCTCTACCTTGAAATGGGGATTTACTCAACCGAACATAATTTTACTACTTTGAATTGATGATTTTATCAATTGAAGTCAATTTCACTACTTTGAAATGGGGATTTACTCAATTTTATTCAATTGAAGTCAATTTCACTACTTTGAATTGATGATTTATTCAATTGAACTTAATTTCATAGATGGGTAAAATTGATTGGTGAGATAAAAACAAAGATCCACGTTTCCATGGTCAATGATGTGATTGTGATAAAAGACAGTGATAGGTGAATCGATAATATGGGATTGACTTGTGTCTTGAGTGTATGATGAGTGAGTGACTGAGATTGAGATAAGTTCATGAAACGACGTACTTAATTAACATAGTTAATTGATTGAATTAATTAATTGAATATTTATGAGTATATATATATATTTTTTTTGAAAAGGGTTAAACAATAAAATTCATTATTAGTAATTGAAATCCAAGAGTTAAATTATATTATTACTTCTTTTGATTATTAAAACAATATTTTACCATAATATTTTTTTAGTGAATATTTATTCTTATAAGATGCTTTTAGAATAATTATTTTAAAATTTAAACAAATTTATCAATATATATATGATCTTATATCACACTTTGAATTTTTCTATAAAAAAGTGTGATTATATATTTTTGTGTTTTACCTAGCCATATATAATTTTTTAGTTACATGGACTCTAAAATAAAAAAAATAAAAAATCATAAATGGGGCGGGTTGGGTCGGCTTATCGACGAGTTACAAACAGGTTGGGTGTGGGTCGGGTTACCGACGGGTTTTACAGAAAACCCGAATCCGCTTCGGGTTTTGAATTTTAACATCAAACCCGTTTTAGAGCTTACCAAACCCGCCCCATTCGGGTCGAAGCGGGTTGGAACCCGGATGGGTTGGATTAAATTGTCATCCTTACTCAAGAGTCTCTTATAGTTCCACAATCGCTGTGTGTTGAATTTTAAAAATAAGTAATTTTACTTTTTTTTAAGGAATGGTAAGAAAATCAAATTTCACTCTTGGTAAAAAGCAATATTGACATAGACAAATTGCATCAACTCTGATCAACAACAATTCTTTGATATATATATATATGTTATATATACAAACCCTATACACACGTAAACCTAAAGCGAGAAAGAGAATTGTTGGAAAGGCATACACAGAGAATAGTTAGTATCCTGGTAGAAGAGTTTTGGTAAAAATATTACAGCGGGGATAGCTCAGTTGGGAGAGCGTCAGACTGAAGATCTGAAGGTCACGTGTTCGATCCACGTTCACCGCATTTTTCCCTTTCCCATTATAAAATTTTTGGAACTACTTTTCTTTTTTAAAAAAGGATAGTACTACTAGTCTACTATAGCCCAAAAAAACAAAAACTTATTTCCTACCCAATTCAAATTAAAGTCTTTAAATTGATCCCAAAATTTTGTATTTTACTGAAAACTACTAAAGAACCAAATAAAAAATAATTTCAATTTTTTAAACTCAATAAAATCAAAGTCTTATACAATCCAACAATTTATTCTGATTAGAGTTAGAAGATTATTATCAATGTATCGCACTAGCCACAACATTTCAACTTGAATTAGAATAAAAGTTGAAGGATCGCATCTAATAACAAATAGAGTGTGAAATAGTGTCCGGCCAAAACATAGTTAAAACACTGCAAAAGTCTCTCCCTTTCAAGTTGATAAACAACAACTTTAAATTATTATTTATTTATGTAAACAAACAAAATCTCTCCTCTCTCTATAAGAAATGATTAATATCTTCTCAAAGAATAGAGTAAATTGAATATGAAAGGACCGAATTATGTAAAAATTAATTAATACAATATCTTCAATTTATAAAGAATAGAGCAAATTAAATACTATATGCCAGAATTGTTTACAAGTCTTCAAACAAAATTTACGGAGTAAGGGTGAGTATTTGAACATACTTTCAACAACCAAAATTTTGAAATGAGAAGTTGTTATCTTTTTAATTGTATTATTTTACAACAATACAATAGCAATATCACTCTTCCAAACTTACATGTTTCTGCCCTAAATCTCAAAATAAACCACATTTCCTATTTCATCTGATTTTAGTTCTTTATCAATTATCATACTTAATAAATAAAACTTACTGATACAGACACTATAAATATTTTAAGCCCTTAAACCCACCTTACTGTTACATTTCTGTCTCAATTGAGGTTTAAATATTGCAATATATATGGATCACTTTTTAGATAACTCAAATATCATTCATTATAATCAAAGCTTAAAATTCACTAACTAGAACATTCTACTTACATATATGCATAGATACTTATAAATTCTTTGCCATTCTGAAATTCTCTCTATAATAACTTTTATCCGCTCTTTAATGTCTTGGAATATTTCATTTCTTAACAAATGTTAAGACAAATTGATTTTTTGTTCCTCATTAATAAGCCAAATGTTCCATTTTTTTTTTCTTCTTCGGCTTTGATCAAGAAGGTTGAAAGCTGAATGTGTCAAACGCGATTGCCAGTTCAAAGCGTTTGGTATTGCGTTTCGATTGAATGGAAAATAGTGATCATAATTATTCAATGTTTTTTTAGAAGGTTATTGAAGTCATATCACTTGTTTTGGAAGTCATCCTTTCGGTCGTTTAAAAAAATAATGTCGGATAAACATGTGTTTGAAGTTTGAAGAATATAATTGCTAGCTTATATATAAATGTCTTGTTTTAAAAATAAATATAGGGTAAAAATGTGTTTGACGTTTGAAATATATAATTTGTTAGTTTATAAATGTCTTTTTAAAAGTTTTTCAGTACTTCTGTTTTTGTTGTAAAAATATATACTTCTTATGTCCTAATTTAGTTGTCTCTTTTGTCTGCTTTATTAGTTGTTCAGTTTTGAATCTTAATACAATATTATCATATATTTTCTCAAATTATTCATCTTTATTAATTTTAAAAAAGAATGAGTCTCACTAAAAACTACAACTATATTACATTATCAAATGACAAAATAGGAAATACAAAATATTAAAAAAATTATTAAAAAATCAAATATGAACAACTAAATTAGGACGGAGGAAGTATAGTATTATTTATTGTTTAACTTCGACCGAAAATTTTGTTATAGTACTATCTAAAGTAACATATTTTTTATTAAATATGTTGCAAGTAAAAATATTGTGACATCACTAAAACAAAAACCAAAAAAGCATTAAATCGGAAAGCATGGCTAACAAATCTTTATCATTTCTAGTTTGAGAGAGAAAAAATAATATATGTTCGTATGGATTTTTTTTTATGTCGAATGTTTTAAGGTTTACATTATATATATATATATATATATATATGTTTGTGTGCGATCTGCGTTGACAAACTAGGTTATTGTCACCCTATTGGACCAAATGTAACACAAAAAATGCCTCCACCAAAAAAAAGGAATTGAGCAAAATAAATAAAAGTCAAAAGAATTTCTTAAGTTAAAAACATATTCTCCCCTATATATTCCAAAGGGAATAACATTAACAAAGGTTAATATCATCTATAAACCACTGCCCATACCTGTCTCTCTTAATTTATCGGTTTAATATCATATATATGATTAAAATTAGGGAAAATATCCCTTACCTCCCTTGAGGTAAGTCTAATTGCACGCAGTACCCCTTAGTTTTGAAATGTATTAGTTACCTCCCTATGGTTAATTTTTTCTATCACTTTTACCCCATTCATCCAAAATCAACGCGGTAAAAGGGGCAAAGTACCCTAAATACCCCTCAAATTCATATTACAGTTTACCCATTAAATTATTGAACTTCACATTGCCCCCCACCCCAATGGGTAAATTATAATTTCACCCCCTACAATTCGAAAAAATATAAAAAATTTGAATATATATAATTTGGAAAATATATATAAATTTTGAAAAAAATATAAAAAATTGAAAAAATATATAAATTTCGAAAAACATAAATAAAATTTGAAAAATATATATAAAATTTGAAATAAATATATAAAATAAGAAAAAATAAACAAAATTCGGAAAAAATATATAAAATTCTGAAAAAATGTATAAATTTTGAAAAACATATATAAATTTCAAAATATATATATATAATTCGAAAAAATATATATAAAATTAAAATATATATATTCGAAAAATATATATAAATTTCGCAAAACATATAAAATTTAGAAAAATATTTATATAATTTGAAATTTTGATGGTTCAATCTTTCAAGCAAAAAACTGCATAATAGCTAGCAAAACCCATCATATCTATTAGAAAAAGAAACATATAAAATTTAGAAAAATATTTATATAATTTGAAATTTTGATGGTTCAATCTTCCAAGCAAAAAACTGCATAATAGCTAGCAAAACCCATCATATCTATTAGAAAAAGAAGTGTTTATGATTTGATAGACTTCTCACCCTCTGCACAATAAACATTAGAACACCTTCCTGTAATGTATCATTTTCAAATATATGCATATTTGAATGTGCAAATTAACCCATTTTGAATTTATATATTTTTTCCGAATTTTATATATTTGTTCTAATTTTAAATATATATTTTCGAATTTATATATTTGTTTCAAAATTTATATATATATATTTCAAAATTTATATATCTTTTTTTAAATTTATATATTTATTTCGAATTAGATATATATATTTAGAAATTTATATATTTTTTCGGAATTTTATATATATATTTCAAAATTTATATATATTTTTCGAATTTTATATATTTATTTCGAAATTTATATGTTTTTTCAGAATTTTATATAGATATTTCGAATTTTATATATATTTCAAAATTTATATATGTGTTTCAAAATTTATATTTTTTTCGATTTTTATGTTTTTTTTCAAAATTTATATATTTTTTCCAAAATTTTTATATATATTTGAATTATATATATATATTTTGAATTATATATATATATATTTAAATTATATCTATATTTTTAAATTTTAAATATTTTTTAGAATTTTAGGGGGTGAGACTGTAATTTATCCATTAGGGTGGGGCAATGTGAAAATTCAATAGTCTATGGGGTTTATTGAGGGTAATTTCATAATTTTACATATCCAAGGGAGATAACTGATATATTTGAAAACTTCGGGGTGCCTGTGCAATTAGGTCTTACCTCAAGGGAGGTTAGTGATATTTTCCCTTAAAATTATGCTATATATATATATATATATATGTAGGCATATGTATTATTTTAGGGTGCACTCAACTCGTAGATGGGTCTCATTTAGGGTACTGGGCTACTGGGTAGAGCCTCGGACCCGCCCCACCGAAGTTGGTATACGGGTTGACCTAATGTGTCCGACTTCGAGGCGGATTACTCGTGGCAACTCAAAAGCCTTCTAAAGGTGGTCCTATTGTGGCAGCACACCTGTGGAGCTGAAGAGCGTACACAGGAGTAGTACCTCCATGGTCTACGGGTCCTGATGATGTAACAGTCTCTCAAGGACGTTTACCACCATTTATGCACAGCTCTAACGGTATATGTATGTACTGCGAAGGCTATTGGGGAGCGATTCGTTGCACGACTGATCCGACTGTAGCCATAGATGCTGCGTAGCCGTGACACGTGGACAGCGCGACACCATCCTCACATTATGAAGGGATTGGAAAGAGCATGTAACATGGAGGCTTGGAGTGTAGTTTAGTCATGATAAAGGCACATAATGTGGATTCTATCCATTATTCATAATGTGGAAATAATTCTCCTTATAGGCCCACATCATGACCCTCATCACCTTATTAGAGAAAAGTGGAGCATTGGTAGGATTTGGGGACCACTACATTTAGGGCAACATTTTGAGTCTTGTTACCTATAAATAGAGGGCAATAGTGCATTGCCTAGGGATCCTCTCCTCCATCTTTTTGACAGACTCCTTTCTTTTCACAACATTCCCTTTTTCTTTTCTTCTCTCTTTGCTTGGAGGTTACTCCTCCAAGGACGGCTACCATTTTCTCACTGTTCTTGCTTCCTCTGCGCTTCTGTCATAAGGAGCTGATTTTGCCTTCTTCATGTCTGACCATTCTCCTATACTTGCTCTTCTTTTCTCCATCTCTTGGTCTTTAATTATTTTTGGGGTATTTCATTCTTGGGGCTTTTCATGATTTTAGATCTATCAATGTTCACTATCCATTCTCTAGCTGTGATGAGGCTACACTCTTTGCTCTTCTCCACCATCTTTTTTCTCTCATTTCCTTCTCTTTGCTTGAGATTTTCGACCATGGATTGTGACTTCTTTATTCTGACTTGCTAGTGGAGTCTTCGCTACATTTTTCCCCTTTTCACCCACAATATAAATATATATATGTCCATTAGAGATACACACTTGGTTCAAAATTTGCAGTAATATGAATGGGGTTTAAATTGCTAACAAATTATGGGTTGTGGGCCCATGATGAGTTTCGTCCTCTCACCTAACAAAGAAGAGAGTTTGGTGCTCTTTAATGTACGATCAGGGTCATCTCAGCTGGATTCTTGGATTTACCCTGTAGTACGGTCACGTCTACAAAATAGCATTATCACAATTAGAAAAAACAAAAATATTTTTAAATTACAACAAATTCCAATTCTTAAATCAACACAACAATAAAAAGATAATACAATACAAGATAATTGTGAGCAAGTTTCTAACAAATTCTTATAATAAAAACATTCCAACATTAAGTAATAGAATTTGTTAGAAAAAACAACCTACCAAACTGCGCCACATCCCTTCAATTGTTCTTTAGTGTCATTGTAGAGAATTGTTTTTTTAGAATTTTCAAGTGCCTTTGTTTTAGTTTTACATTGTTTTTTAGATCTTCTTGTAGTCAAGCCATGGACCACAAATATTTTTGACTAGTCATATTCAGAAGTCAATGAGATGTTATTACTGGCTCTGTTTAAAATTAGTTGCCCAAGCCCAATTTTTTAATTTTTTTTGAAAATTATAAGATTATATTGTACTGTGATTCGTAACTGAATAATTATTTCAAAATAAATAAAATTAAAAAAGTTGACAACTAATATGGAATGAAAACAGTAATATTTAACCAAAAATTTACTTTTATGCAAAAAAAATATTTGTAACTAAATCAAACAGTTTTTTTTAGTCTGACGAATTATGATGTTAGAATTAATTGCTAGACAAACTTTACAAGTCCTATTGACCACTTTGGTGGAGAGGATTGTAAGACATAGTAACTTGTCGACAATGCAAATGGTGGGTTTAAAAGTGAAAATGGTGAATCTATATTGCCATATTTAAGCTTAATTCAACTGTTCCTTAGCTTGCTTTTTTGATATTATGTTTTGTAGATGTGGGGGTGGTTTGGCTTGGGTCTTAATTTAAGCTCGGGTTTTTAAGACATGGTTTGAAGCAAATTTTTTTTCCTAAATTGGTTTCAAGCATTTATATCTGTGAGGTTACGCTAAATGATTTATATTGATGCTAATTGCAGAACAGGTCATTTTGATTTGGTTTTTGTTTTTGTTTTTGTTTTAAATGTAATGAGAAATCAAGTGGGATTGCATGCTTGCAATGATGACAAGTACTTCATAAGGAGTAAAGTTTGACTTTTAGAGTATATGCTTTCATTAAACTTTACTACTTATAAAGTTTGACAGATCATAAATATGAGATTAATTGAAGTAACACGAATTGTTATAAACAACGACCAAGATTAAATAGGGTTAGTTAACTAACTGAAATATTTTTATTTTTTATTTTTTTAGAAAATAAAAATATATTTTTATTTCTCTTAGTGAAAATAAAAAATAAAAATGATATTTATTAATCGTTACTATTTTCATACTATTGAGAACAAGAAACATATAACAACGTTATAAAATATTTGTTTCACAAATTTTCAATAATAATTTTATATGCAATATATGCATATTTTATATTAGCTAAAAAAATAAATGATAAAAATAATATAGTAGATACCATTCAAAAAACATATATATATATATAGTAGATCACTATTGTATACTAAAAATAATATGTGGTGATATCTGTGAAAACGTTTCTATGCTATAGTGGTTGAAATAAGAGAAACATATTTTTCATGTTTTTACTTTTTCAAAGAAACATGAGAAACATTCCTCAATAACTGAAAACAAAAATATATTATTAAACATGATTTTTATTTTTGTTTTTATTTTTTGGTAGGTAAGAATAAAAAAACAAGAAACGTTTCGGTTAGGTGGTGTTTACTAACATGAAATATTTCTTATTTCTGTTTTTACTTTCTGAAATGAAGAAGTAAAAGTAAAATTTTGTTTACCAATTTATTTTTACTTTTGCCATTCAGAAAACGTTTCCTCTAATTGTAAAGAAAAGAGGAAACAAGAAAAATGGTACTTCCTCTTTTTGTTTCCTCTCGCCTTCAAAATGACCAAATTTCAAAGTTGTATAATTGAGACTTTCATGTCTTTTGCACTAATAAATTTAAATATTATATATAAATAATAAATAATAATAAATAAATTAAATATTTTTATAAATTAAAAAATATTTAATAAATAAAAAATATTTATAAATAAAATAAAAGTAAATGAATAAACAAAATAAACAATAATAAAATAATACATAATAATAATAATTATGATAAATAAAAAATAAAAATAATAAGAAATTCAAATAATAAATAAATTAAATATTTTTATAAATTAAATAAAAATATAATAAATAATAAATTAAACAAAATATATTTATAAATTAAATAAAAATAATGAATTAAATAATATACAAAATTAATAATAAATAAATAAAACTTATGATAAATAATAAATATAAATAAAAAATAATAAGAAATACAAATAATAAATTAAATAAATATTTTTATAAATTAAATAAAAATATAATAAATAATAAATTAAACAAAATATATTTATAAATTAAATAAAAATAATGAATTAATAATAATAAAAATAATATATTAAATATATTTATAAATAAAATAATAAATTAAATAATATACAAAATTAATAATAAATAAATAAAACTTATGATAAATAATAAATATAAATAAAAAAATAATAAGAAATACATATAATAAATAAATAAAAAGTAAGAACAAAATTTTTTTAGTAAACATAATTTCTGTTTTTTATTTTTGTTTTTGAAAAAAATCAAAATTTAGTAAATAAGATTTTACTTTCTATTTTTCTTAAAGAATCAAAAATATAATTCTACTTTTTCAAAAAACGGAAACATGATGAATGCAACCTAGTACAATTTAAACCCATCAAAACATTACACTACATAAGTTAAGCAGTTCATTTGTTTATCAAATGATGTGCAAAACGTTGTATTGCGAATAGTTAGAAGTTATCGGCCTTAAAGATTGATAATATTTTAGTCTAGCTATTTGACTCTGAGTTATGTAGTAAATAAAAAAATTAAAAAGTACATTGACAGTCTTTCTTGGTATTGACAACCTTTACACTTTGGTACATGCATGTGAAAATCACAAAATTGTCCAATATTTTTTTTAATAAAACCAATGATTTAAATGTAATACAGATATGTTAGCTCAGTACTTTTAATTTGAGTTGTCAAGACCCGTTGTGAGAGTCTCTATAGGAAGACAATTGAATAGAGAGGGCTTGCATTGTGTGGCATTGCCATAAGAATGGCTCAAGCGGTTATGGGATTCACAAATGTGAAAGACTTTTGTATTATGAATCCAACACTTTTTTTAATCTTTCCATCGATATAAAATGTTATCTTAAAGCCGTAATACTAAAAAATTGTAGAAATCAATTACAAAAATAGTTATGCTAGAAGATATCTAGCAACATTTGCATCCTTTGAATTCATTTTTAGTTCAATTTGCTCATATTGTAACTCACTCTGTGAGTCCAATATACAACTGTCTACGTAAATATTTTTTTGTATGCGTTGTTGATATACCTAAATAGTTTAAAGAAGATTATGAATTGATTTCTTTCTTTGCTTGAAAGTTACATAATTCAAGTATTCATTGCAATTGTGCACTTTTTCACTTTTTTTTTTTAAATAATAACAAATAACTGAAGTTCAAATTAATTTTTATCCCTAATATGTTGAAACTTAGTTATTCACTTTAGAGTGTAGAAGACTATTGATGTTATGTTATTGTGGTACCATGAGCTACCATTTATAATCACACATAACCCTATATAGGTCATAATAAAAAGAATTTACTATTTTTGAAAAATCAAGGAATAAATCGTTCTCCCTTAATAAAAAAACTTAGGGCCCGTTTGGGAACCATCGTTTTTGTTTTTGTTTTGAGAACCAAAAAACAAAAATAATTCTTGTTCTTATTCTTATTTTCTCACCCAAAAGAACAAAAACAAAAAACATGTTTGGGGCAAAAAAACACACATATTCTCACACAATTTTTCTTCTCTACCACAATTCTTTTTTTTAAAAAAAATCCAAAAAAGCAAGTTTTTGTTGTTCCCTTGTTTTTTCTACTATTCACGAAAGCATTTTTCAAATTGAGAACAAAACAAACAGTAAAAAGGGTTGTCAAACATGTTCTGTTCTCCTAAACAGTGCCAAAAAATAAAAAACAAAACAAAAACAGAGTATCTAAAAGCACCCTTAATGTCTTGTCACTTCTGTTGTTTAGAACATACACTGCTTTCAATTCTTTTAAATGTCAGCTTGATTTTTTCGTACTAACCAATTATGTTACGGTTACTGCGCATATCATTATTAAGCATTTGATAAATTTATAACTACATATTATTAAAAAGAGTAAGATGATGACAAGATAATTGAAAGAATTCTATGACGAGAAAATGGATTATGGGAGTTTGGGACCCAAACTATTATTTTCTCTGAAACCCATCAAGAAATGATAATATAAAAGTCAATTAGATCACTTACTTATCGCGTGCAAATGGTGTGCACATCACGGTTATGAAGATTTGAAAATTTTTGCTCTTAGTTATTGATATTATTCTCACCTTTCATTTTTTATTTTAGGTAAATCAAAAAATTTATAGCATGAAAAAAAGAAGATACAAAAAGAAGCCATTCACAAGCAAGCCTCAAAAAACAAATACCAAAATGCTTAAGCTGCAACAAAATGTTTGAAAAATGAGCTAAAAACCCTCAGACAAACCACAAAAACATCTATTACAAATTACAATCCATAACAGGGCTTGGAAGCTCCATGTAGCTACAATCTCCCTTCATTTCATGTCATTCTTAAGCTTGAAGGAAACAAGTCTTGATCTGATATAATCTTCAATTCTATTTCGAATGCATCTAGTAGAGGTGGCATTAATTTCCAACAAAGATTCTAGAGTTCATCTCCCTCCAAATGAAGTAAGTGGTGGTTATGAGACAAAGTCTGAAAATTGAAGCAACAATGGATGAGGACTTGGGCTTCCACATTGAGGAAGCCCATTGAATGATGGAAGTTAAAAAGAGATCTCCAAGGTACGCCCTACATCCATCTTGAAATCATTGCCAAATGAAGGAAGAGAAATGACAGTTGAAGAAAAGGTGGTTGTGGTCCTCAGGTTCAGTTCCACATAGAAGGTAGATATTAGAGTTACCATAAGGAACACCAGGCATGTCTTTAGTGTTCAGCCTATTAGAGACAATCAACCAAGTAATAAAGGAATGCCTAGGGATGTGGTGGGGAAACCAGAGGGAATGGAAATAATAGTAGGTGATGGTAGGAGGAAGGTGGGCCAAGAAGGTTTCTTTGAACTTGAAGGTTACAGTAGTTGAAAGGGTCCATGTCACCCATAAAGGTTTTCTGTGTAATTTTTATATTTTCATTGACATAAAGGATTACAATATATACACTTTACAATGTATAGTTTCCTAGAATTATGGACATAAAAGAGGAAACCGTATCAAGCTAATTAATGAGAGATTACAAAGGATATACAATGAAAAAGGTAAATACAGTTGTAACTTCCTAACTTGATGCTCTATCATTCCCCCGTAAGTGCAAGGGTCCGAGAAAGACACTAAGCTTGGACTGACGGAGCTGGTAAAGTTGGCGAGCTAGGGGCTTTGTCAAGGAGTCGGCGAGTTGATCGGAGGTATGAACATGTGAGACTCGAATCAACTTGTGGGCTACTTGATCATGAACAAAGTGAAAATCAATGGCGTGTGCTTCATGCGAGAGTAAAAGACGGGATTAGAGCACAAGTAGGTGGCACCAATGTTGTCACAGTAAATTGTTGGCGAAGAGAAGAGGGAGACGCCAAGTTCACTGAGGAGATTGGTTAACCAGTTTACTTTAACTATGGCAGAGGCAATGGTCCTGTATTCAGCCTCAGTGGATGAACGAGCAATAGTGGTTTGCTTCTTGGAGCTCCAACTAATTAATGGGGTTAGAGCCGAGAAAGACTACATATGTCGAAGTCGAGTGGCGTGTGTTAGCATCGCTAGCCCAATCGGCATCCGTAAAAGCATGAAGAGAAGAAGAAAAACGAGCAGAGAGGAACATGCCAAAGTGAGAAGTACCTTTCAAGTACCGAAGAACTTGTTTCATAGCATTCCAATGAGAAGTGGAGACTTTCTAACTTGATAAAACACCAAGTTAAGAAGTTACAACTATATAGAGTTTACCTTTTTCATTGTATATCTTTTGTAATCTCTCATTAATTAGCTTGATACGGTTTCCTCTATTCTGTCCATAATTCTAGGAAACTATACCATTGTAAAGTGTATATATTGTAATCCTTTCTGTCAATGAAAATATAACAATTACACAAAAAACATTTATGGTATCAGAGCATCTCTTTGTCCATAGAATAGAGAAATTTCCTCCTCCCAAATTTAACCTAGCCGTGTGTTCCTCCTTGTTTCCGTCGTGATGGAGAAACCGTATCATGCTAATTAATGAGATATTACAAAATATATACAATGAAAAAGGTAAACTATATACAACTGTAACTTCCTAACTTGGTGCTTTATCAACCCAGTCTTTGGTGCCTTGGAAGAGGGGAGGTAAGTTGTCAAACCATCCAAGAGGGGCATAGTCAAGTAGGCTTGGAGGGATTATCCACTGATTTCTTCTAACAAGACAACATACTTTAGGTCATGTTTGGTAGGTGGTTCGGTTCCAGCTAGTATGGTCTGGTATTGTGTTTTATGGGACCTGACCATGTTTGGTAGCATTGGTCCCATATTTATAATTAGACCAAGTAAAACCAAATCAAACCAACATTCCCTCATTTTAGACAAAAAAAAGGTGGTTCATGGTGGTCTGATCACATTTGGCCTAAACCAAATCAGACCAAAATCAATACCACGAACCACATATCTCTTCAACCACAAACCACATATCTCTTCAACCACGAACCACATCTCCTCTCTCGCAGGTTGCCACTCTCCACAAAACCCTAGAACACATTCCTCCTCCATTTTCGTTGGTCGCCAATCTCTCACAAACCCATCAACTCAAAACCTCCTTCTCCGATTTTCGTTCGTTAGGGATTCCAATTCTTTAGCTCGTGGCCTCTCTCCACAAATCCTAGAACGAAGAACACTCTCCCCTCTCTCTAATAATCATATAGATCGGCTTGTTCTCTTTCAACCATTGTCTGATTTCGTTCAATTTTATGGTTTTCATTTATGTGTTGGTCGATTTTCGTCATTTTGGAGATTTTCGAAATTTCTTCTTCACAAACCCTTGTCAATCTATATTTGTGGTCTTTAGTGGTTGGATCTGAAAGAGAAAAGGTAAATTGCTCAGAAACTTCGACAACTAGTATATATATATATATACATATATATACACAACTTCATTATTTTGGATACAGACATATATATATGTATACTTATATTAATTTCGTTCTATTAGGTCCATATCTATAATTCCTGTCGTTTGATTGTGGTTTTTAGATTATGGAAGGTACAAGGGTTTCTCCAATATTGAACAAGAGCAGCTTGAGGCATATAACTAGCTTCGGAAAGTGGTACTATCTTATTCTTTCTAATTACATAAGCTTGAAATGTATATGGTGTGTTTGAATTGGAATTTTATGGTTTTTGATTTTATATATATATATACTATTAAGCTATTTTTTATATAAAAAATTGTCTTCTAATTCATACAAAATTCAGTATATTCCCTTGTTTTGTACAGAAAAAATTGAGTTTTGCGCTTTACTTTGTTATATTGAGCCGGTAGAATGTGTTTATAGACGTTTTATTAGATGAAAATGGAGTATTGATTAAAATAATAAATTAAGACTTGATAAACCGGATATATATATATATATAGTATTGTGTTTGTTCTTTTTTTCTGTTAGCTTTTAAAGTATGAAAGACTTATATATCAAGAAATAGGGCATTGAATTTGAATGGGATATCTGGTATCTCTGTTTATTTTGGTTTATTTATTTTTTGATTCAGTAGCTGTTGTTGTATTGTCTTGATTGAGGAATTTCAAAAGTTAGTTAAACACGTTTGGAATTTGGAACGAGAGTCTGCTTTTTTGTTTTTTACTAGTTTGCTTGGTTGCATAAGTTCAGTCACTTGATCACTCCTTCCAAAGGTTGTAGTCTTATTTTGTTGTCATAAGAATAATTTGATGGCTTTATTCTAGATTAGGTTGTAGAAAGATATGCTTAAATGAAATTTTTTTCCCCGTTTTTTCTACGCATTTCTCGTCTCCTATAGGAATTATTTTTGAGATAATTATTGTAGAGGAAACATAGTTAAAGAAAGTCATTTTCTGTTTTGTGTTAACATGCTACCAACATCCAAGTTGATGTTATTACATACAGATTTATATAGTTACCAGCCAACCAAGTAGGGATAGCAAAATGGTCCGACCCGCTGGGTTTCGACCCGTTCCAATCCGATTGGGGCGGGTTTGGTAAATTTATAAATGGATTTGGGACGGATTTGGTATCCAAAATTAAAACCCGAAACGGGTTCGGGTCGGGATTGGGTTTTCTGGAAAACCCGTTGGTAACCCGATCTTGACCCGTTTACGATTTTAATTTTAATTATATATATATGTGTGTTTGCGTCTTTGTCTATATATAACTTATTAATCTGATTTTTGGTGTTGACATCTATATATATATATATATTTTTTTTTTTTGAAGAATTTCAATCAATATGCGAATATATACATTTGTTTGTTTAAATATGTGAGATATTTGGTTTATAACGTAAAACATAATATATACTTAGAATAAAAGAGAGATATTTGGTTTATAACTTAATTTGTTATCAATGCATTATAACTTAATTTGTCATCAAATAATTTAGTAAATCAACTGTGCTTCTAATTTATTAGAAATAATTTAGTACAACCGATGGTAACCCGATGGAACCTGTTTATACCGACGGGGTGGTAATGGTATTACCGATTACAACCCGTCGCGGGTTTGGAACGGATTTGGTATTAGTAATTTTTAAATGGGGTGGTAATGGTATTAGCCAAACCCATCCCAAACCCGACCCGTTTCCATCCCTACAACCAAGTGCTAGACTAAAAACGTTGGAAGAGTCAAGTACCAACATTAAAAAGTGTTTTTTTTTCTGATGGTTTCTTCGCTCATCTTTACTTGCCTGCTTTGAAGAACATAATGAAATTGTCTATGTTGAGCAAGGATGTCTTGGTGAACTGCACCCCCTTATCTGAAATGATATGTGAATAAACCCCTTCTTCGAACTAGACATCTTTCAGATATTGTCCTTGTGGTCAACTTGACATGAATCTAGCTTTAAGGTGGAGAAAATTTTACTGCAATTTTTTCCAACCTTTTATTAATTAACGTGCTATAAAAATAGATTTCTAATTGGTGTAAAGATTTTATTTTCCTTTATAGTTTTCCTATTGCGTTGTTTGATTTGGCTTTTAGCGTGACATCGTAGTTAGCTTTCTAGACTTAAATAATGCTGTAATAAATGGTGAATAGCACCAGAATTTGTTGGGGAAGACAATGTCATGATGCCCCCAACACAAGAGCTAACATTCACAGACCTGCCTCAGAAAAAAGAAATTTGATTTATGTTAGTAAGCTTAAATTAAGACTCTTACACTCCACAAACTCCGATCTCAACAATTCAGCAATGCAGAACCAATTTCTGGATCAAATTATGCTATTAACATATTATGTTTCCTGACTTTTCTTATGTGCTCCAGATTTTTCATTGTCATTTGACTTAGTTTTTTCATTTTGATATTTTTTCCAACTGATTTTGAATTTTCGATGCTCATATGTATATGGTGTGATTTTGATTTTTGCATATGTAATCAATATCATGACATTTTTTGGTTTACTTGTTTAAATGAGTGAAAAACAAGCATGCTTACAGTTTATTGTTATGATATCTCTAGGAGCAAACTGTCATGGCTTTCCTTGAACTGTTCTGTTTGAACTGTTGTGTATCTTTTCTGTTTTAGTACCATTTTTGTTATTGTGATTGTTATTAATAGATGGACACTAATGAAATGAATGTGGAGAATGTTGAGGGAGTGGAAAAGTCGCGAAAGGGGAAAGGGAAAAGGGAAAAAAGATTTATGGACTGAAGTCAAACTGTCGTTGTTTATGTCTAAAATGGAGGAGGAGATCAAGGCGGGTAATAAACCTTCATCCGGGTTTACTGACGTGGACTAGGATAATTTAATAAAATTCATGACAAAGCAGACGAGGGAAACATGGATTAGGGAACAACTTATAAACAAAATGAGACGGTTGAGGGAAGATTATATAAACTTTGGAAAACTTAAAGGTCTATCCAGAACTGACTATAACAATATTAATTGTATCGTGATTGTGGAGAATGATTGTTGGGAGGAGGCCCCATATAAGGTTAGTAGTACCAAATATCTTTCCAAAGAAATACATGTTTTTCAAACGATAAATTATTAATATTTGTTTTCAAATTTAATTTGTAAGCTTATTCCAAGTTCAAGAACAAATGTTTTCCACTTTACCCACAGTTGGATTCCATATTCAAAGATACCGTAGCCACTGGAAAATATGTTCAGTCATCTACTAGGGTACCTCCATCATTTCTCGATTCATCCTCCTGTCCTACTCCAGCTGTCACCAACTTGGAAGTCGATGATGATGACATTGCTGAAGTCAATCCTTCTCCGGTACCTCCTCCGAATAAGAAATTCAGGAGAGAAAGGACCGGTTCCTCACTTGCTGATGCTATTCGGGCTGCTATTTAAAAGTTGAGTACCACTAGCACCCAAAACACCAACCGTTTTTTAAAAGCTTTAAAGCCGCAATCTTCAGAAGTTCATACAACATACGCGCAGATGAAAGAGCAAGATGGGGAATCTCCACATCCTGAGAAAACTCGTAGCAACCTGTTCCTTGAGTGTACCAATATCTTGAATACAATGGACTTGGATACCGCGGAGTATATGAAGGTTATGATGGCCCTTAAGGCGGATGTAGAGTAGAGGGTGTGGTTTATAAACAATACTGATGAGAAGAGACACATTTGGATTGCTCATCTTTAGACTATGCTTATGCTTTGATGTTGTGTTTTTTTTTTCCGATAGACTATATGTTTTATTTTCGACTCTTGGTTGTTTATGTTCCTCCAGACGTTGTTTTATTTTGGATTATTAGTTATTTATGAATCTTGTGGAAGATCTCTGAAATTTACAATTGTTATTATGTTGAAATTGTTGTTGGTAACTTTTCTCAAGCAGCATGCATTTTTTATGTTGACTATGTTGGTAACTCTTCTCAAGCAGCATGCATTCACTTTTTCTGCTCTTCAGGAAAGATTTTTTAAGGTGAAGAAAGAGATGGAAGAAGTAAATTCTAAATATAATGATGGTTGGTTCATAAGGTAATGCTCATATGTATGTATACCTGAAAAATATAGTTCCACTCTATGTAGTTTTTATCGTTCTTTTTCTTGTAACTATGTGAAATAATTAAACAGGTAATGCCTGTAGAGAGGAGATAAATTGAACATTTGACCATATGAGTGTATAATGTGTATTGCATCATATATCAACATATAATTCCATAACTTTTCACTTATTTTTTAATTATGTTGTGTTAACCATATCCCACCTTAGTAACCTTACCTCTTGTTACTTAAGTCCAAACCATGTCACATTAACATCAAACTTTGTATATAAAAAAAATGCTAGAGAAATGAAAACACCATTAAAAAGTAATCATAACATAAGCAAAGACGAAGCTACCACTAATTGAGAGCTAGTTATGTTTACTCATAACTCGATCGACTTCAGCTGATGCTTAGAATATTTTATTTAATTAGTCAATTATTGCATATCCTTTGGTAGTGTCATTGTGTCACCCATTGAAGTTTTACATCTCATACACATATATCAAAAGACTCAGAAAATGTATTCAATATAGATGGAGGTACCAACACAGTCAACACAAAAAATAACCATCAGTGTAGGAGTGTTTATTAATATATAATGAGCTCTATTGTTCTATATTTACTAACTAAACTTGTTCATTTTAAGGGACCCTGCGGCAATTGCCTCACCATTTGGTTGCTGAAAGGGCAATTGTCTCACCATTTGGTCTTTGAATATGGACAACGATTTGCATCTTTTGATGGTGAATTACTTCCTTCAAGACAATAAGATCAATGGAGGGTCGATAATTGTAATGCGTACCGTCTGGGAAGACCATTAGAGAAAACATTACAACAAGCGTCCTGTTAGGAATTCTGCATTACGAGGTAGGGATTACATAATTGAGATTGTCACAAGCCCAACACGTTGCTTTGAAAGCTTCCGAATGAAGCCACAAGTTTTCAACAATCTATGTGCCAGGCTAAAATTTCTAGGTCTTGAAGATTCAAGATATTTAACTGTACAAGAACAATTAGGTATTTTCCTGTTAACAATAGCTCATAATACTAGAACTTGGGTGACGGCAGAAAGATTCCAACACTATACAAAAACAATTACAAGACACTTCCATTCGGTGTTAGGAAAGGTTATACAACTGGGAACGGAAATTATTGTGCCACCAGATCTAACTGTCACCCCTTATGAGATTTTATTCAGTGAAAAATATTTTCCCTATTTTGAACACTGTGGGTGAAATAGATGGCACACACATCACTATAGAGCTACCTTTGGATATGCAAACACCATTTCGTGGCAGAAAAGGCATTACGACACAAAATGTCATGGTTGTTTGCTCTTTCGATATAAAATTCACATATGTCCTAGCAGGTTGGGAAGGATCGGCGAATGATACACGCATTTTGAATGAGTGTATCGCGAACGAAACCTTAGGATTCCCAAAACCACCACCAGGTATTATGGAAATAACAATTCTTTGTGTCTACATAAAATTTCATGACAATGAGAAATAATTTATATATGGTGATTTTTTTCACATGTAATCAATTCAGGGAAGTACTATCTGGTAGATGCTGGTTACGCAAATCGTGAGGGTTTCTTGGCACCATATCGGGGTCATCAATACCACTTGTCAGACATCCGTCGGAGGGGTGGAAATCCACGCAACTGCCAGGAAGCCTTTAATTTTTGGCATTCCTCGTTGAGAACTGTTATTGAAAGATGTTTCGGCCTATTAAATATGAGATTTGGTATACTCAGATAAATGTCTGGGTACAAGTTCGAAGCCCAAGTAGCAATAGTGAATGTTTGTTGTACGCTGCATAATTTCATTCGGATGCAGTTTATGTGAGATGACCTCTTTGATAGTGATCCTCCAGAACCAGATGTTGATGTTGATGCGGATCCTTCAACCGAGAACAGTGCATCGCGAAGGCATGAAAATGTAATGGAAGGATTGCGTGATAGAATTGCCAACGAAATCTATACTCACACGACTCATGGTTGAAATGAACCCTAGGATTTTTTTGTAATCAATTTCTTTGTATAGTTGTAATTGAAATATGTTTATAAATTGTACATTGTGTTATTATATCCTGTAATTCATTTGTTTTACTTGTATCTGAAGCAATGCATTAGGTTAAATGTGAGGTGCCCATTTGTGGTTATGGTATTGGTGAAATGAAATTGTATAAGGCTAAAACAAAAAAGAATTACGGAAAGTGGTTTTACAAATGTCCAGAATGGAAGGTACAATTTACTTGTCATTTGGAATTTTACCATGTTGAATTAATTGTCGGTTTCAAATATTAATTTCATGTTTTTGTTTATAAATGTAGGATCACAAGGATTCATTTATATGGTTGGAAGACTATGTCCATGGTGTGCAAGGGAGATTCAAGGAGGAGTCATCTGAATTTGATAATGTTATTACAGAAATTCAATATCAACAAAGGAAGCATGAGTACATGTTATATGGTGGTTGTTGTTGTCTTGAATATCTGTTCATGTTTATAGTATTTATATTTTTTAGTGTAGTGGTTGTTGTAGTAATGAGCTGATACAGAGTGTAATATTACTTACTATGCACTTGTGAAATTTCTGTGACTGTGTATTTTTTGTATAATAAAAATTGTGGCAGGTATAAAACCAATTTGTTGGTAAATTTTAGGGGATGTGCTGATATTATCATGTAAGAAATACATAATACAAACATTTGAAAATTACTTTAACAAATGTTTACAAATTAATTTATTGGGTTTTTAAGGTTATTACAACATATAAAATATATTTAATATTTTTACAGTTTTCTAAAAATTTTAAGACCAGACCAGTTTACCAAACATGGTTTGGTTCCAGTTTTCTCAGACCAAGACCATCAGAGCAGACCGCTTACCAAACAGACTTTCAGAACATCGCTCAGACCAGACCGGACCAGACCAGACCAGACCACCTACCAAACATGGCCTTAGCCTCATTACCCCCACCTGGATTGTTCAAAAGCCTCAGTGTCACCAACAATATTCAGAACTCCATTTAGAATCCAGAAGTCATGCCAGAGAAACATTTCTGCCATCAACTTTTTGGTGTTTGACAAAACCTTTGCTCAATCATCTAAGACCATGTTTGGTTGACGGTCTTATTTGGTCTGGTTCAGTCCGGTCTGGTATTGTCTGATCTGACTTGTCTAGATCCTGAATTTAAAACTCTGTTTGGTAAGTGGTCTGGTCTTATTATATATATTTATTTTTTATAATATTTATTTATGTATTATTTATTTCTTTTATTTATTATTTATTCATTTCTATATTAATTTCTAAATATATTCTATTTATTTATTATTATTTCATTATGTAATTCATTTTATTTATAAATTATTTATTCATTTTTAATTATTTAAAAATCTATTTTATTAATTTAATATTTATTTATTATTATTATACTCATTTTTTGTTATTATTATGAAGTATTTATTTATTATTATTTATTTCATTTTGTTTATTATTTATTATATTTTTAAATATGTTTTATGATATATATTATTTATTTTATTAATTTATTATTAATTTATTATTTTTTAATTATTTACGATTATATTTTATTAATTTATTATTTAGTCCATTTTTTATTATTATATTTGTTTTTTATTATTGTATTCATTTTTTATTAGGGTAATTTATAGTCACACCCCCTGAGGTTTAGGTTAATTGCAGCCATATGCAAGGTTATGCTTTTTCGGTCACATAGCCCCCTGAGGTTTCAATTTCGTTGCAATGACACCTCCTGGGCTGGTGAAATGACTAGAATGTCCCTTTAATTGTTTCACTTATTACATTAGGATAATATATAAAGTGTGAGATTACTCATATGCCCAAACACTTCACCCCTTATTACAATATATATATATATATATTACGAAAATTACAATTTAATTTTTTTTCTTTATAAAATTCTAAATAAACACATAAAATTCGAAACAAACATATAAAATTTGAATATATATATAATTTGTAAAAAAAAATATAAAATTTGAAAAAACATATAAAATTCGAAAAAATATATAAAATTTGAAACAATATATAAAATTAAAAAAAAAACATATAAAATTCGAAACAAATATATAAAATTCGTAAACAATATATAAAATTCAAAAAACATATAAATTTCTAAAAATTATATAAAATTCAAAAAAAAATATATATATATAAAGTGTGACTAAAGTTTAAGTGGACAAGTCTCGGAATCATTAGCCATGGTAACGAATCCTCTCCAGCTCTCTGCAGAGCTATTTCAATGGCCACGATGACGACATATGCCCCATGATGGTGACCGAAATCGGAATCAAACCGATACTTTATTAAAATATTTTAATCAAAATTAAATATATTAATATTTGGATCAAAATTAACAGTTCGGTTCCGATTCTCAATTTTAAAGAACCGAAAGTATCGGTTCGATTTCGGTTTCGGTTGGAATCAAAAGCGAACCGCATCGTGAATATATTAATATTTGAATTAAAATTAACGATTCGGTTCCGGTTCTCATTTTTAAATAACCGAAAGTATCGGAACCAAACCGTTAATTTTGATCCAAATATTAATTTTGATCCAAATAAAAATTTACTTTCAGTTATTTAAAAATGAGAACCGGAACCGAACCGTTAATTTTGATTCAAATATTAATATATTTAATTTTGATTAAAATATTTTAATAAAGTATCGGTTCGATTCTGATTTCGGTCACCATCGTGGGGCATGTGTCGTCATTGTGGCCATTGAAATAGTTCTGCAGAGAGCTGGAGAGAATCCGTTACATTGACTAATGACTCCGATGCTTGTCCACTTAAACTTCAGTCACACTTTATATATATATATATATATATATATATATATATATATATATATATATATTTGAATTTTATATAATTTTTAGAATTTTATATATTGTTTAAGAATTTTAAATATTTTTTTTGAATTTTATATGTTTTTTTTGAATTTTATATATTGTTTACGAATTTTATATATATTTTTCGAATTTTATATATATTTTTTTATTTTATATATATTTTTACAAATTATATATATATATTTTTTCAAATTTTATATGTTTGTTTCGAATTTTATTTGTTTATTTAGAATTTTATAAAGAAAAAAATTAAATTATAATTTTTGTAATATATATATATATATTTTTTTTGTAATAGGGGTGGAAGTGTAATTAATAATTTCAGAGGGGTGAAGTGTTTGGGCATATGAGTAATTTCACACCTTATATATTACCCTAATGTAATAAGTGAAACAATTAAAGGGACATTCTAGTCATTTCACCAGCCTAGGGGGTGTCATTGCAACAAAATTGAAACCTCATGAGGCTATGAGACCGAAAAAATATAACCTTGCATCTGGCTGCAATTAACCCAAACCTCAGGGGGTGTGACTGCAAATTACCCTTTTTATTGTTATTATGTATTATTTAATTATATTTGTTTATTATTTATTATTTATTTTTAAATATGTTTTATTTAATTTAATATTTATATTATTAATTATTCATTTATAATTATTTATTCATTATTATATTTATTTTTTATTATTATATTTATTTTTAATTATTTATAAATATATTTTATTAATAAGACCAAATCGGACCATGTTGAAACATAAAAAAATATGGTTCCAAAAACACCTCATTTGGTTCAATTTGGTCTCATTTGGTCCGGTTTCAAATTTTGAGACCAAATCCAAACAAACATAATCTGATCTCTGAAAAGAAAAATCAGATCAGACCAGACCAAATAAGACAACATACCAAACATGACCCAAGTCTCGTAATCCTTCTCCAATTATATGAGCTCAAAGTTGAAGGTTTTATTGTCCAAAGCTCTTATTTCTGATAACATTAGCTTGGATCCGCTCATACCATATAGATTGCCGAGAATCATTGAAAATGTGCCAAATTGATACAAAAAGTGAACAGTTGTTATATACTCTATTCGTTTCATATTATAAATTCATTTTGGGTAATCTAACTTTTTGAAATGATAATTTTTATTGATGTGATAGTGAATGAAAAACCAATTTTATCATTGGTCTCACCAAATGATATGATGATTGTAGTTTAGATATTTTATAATTTGAATAATTAAATGGTAAATTAGTAAATTGACCAAATAAAGTGATATTGACTTTTCTTATTTTGGAATAGGTTGAATAATGAATCTGGACACTTAAATTGGAACATAGAGAATATAAAAAAGTGAACAGTTGTATGGCCTTTCATTCATCTACAAGTCTCACCTTTCATTTATTTGGCTTTAAGTTGTGTTATAGATAAAAAAGTGAACAGTTGTTATAGCTTTCTTAATCAACATCATTTGTAAATTGATACATGTGAAAATCATGAAAGGATCTCATTTTTCATCAGAAAATAATTAAATGAATGGTTTAAAGTTGATGTATTACGGAATATTGCAATTCAATGTTTTGAGTTTATATTGTTCTCTTATGACAATGGGAATAAACCAAAGATTGATAAAACTTTCAAAAAAAATAGAATTAGATGATAAAGTGTCCATACTAAGTAATTATTTCATTAAACCTGTTTAATGATATTTTTCATAAAAGGCAACTCTAATTTACTTGTAGCACCCAAAACATCAACAGTCCCCGCTCACCTTTCCATTTAGGGACACAGATAAAAAGTAGGGATATTGACACGCAATTTCTATGTTTTTAAATTCTTGACAAACACCTCTATAGTTAAAAATAGATATTTTATACCCAAAATATTCTTAAAATAAATTAATAAATAAATTAAAGTTTTTTAATAAATTACAAATTATTATTATTTTAACTAAATTAAGATTTTTGAGTAAATTATAAATTATTTTTTAATTTTTTGTTTAAGGTTACTTATTTATTTAAATTCAAATATAAAAAAATATATTACTTCCCCCATCTCAAATTATAAGTCCTTTTGGGGAATTCAATTTTTTAAGAGGATGTCTTTTTATTATAGTATTAGTGAATAAAATATCAACTTTACCCGAGGTCCACTATAGTGATGTGATTATTTATAAAGTATATGTTTTATAATTTTAATGCTTGAAGGTTAAACTGATAAATTGACCAAATAAAATATTTTAACTTTTCAAAGTGGACATTTATTTTAGAACGGAGGGAGTATAAATTATAAAAAAATATTATTGATAATAATACACTTGAAATAATGTTTTTTTTTTAAGAGAATAGATGCATAGAAATTTTAAAAGGGTTTGCCCTTATAATTTGTACTTTCTCCATCCCAAAATAAGTGTCCACTTTTTTTCTTTAGTCGTCCCAAAATAAGTGTTCACTTTGAAAAGTCAAATCACTTAATTTAGTCAATTTACCAGTTTAACCTTCAAACATTAAAATTATAAAATATATACTTTATAAACGATCACATCATTATAGTGGGATCACGAGTAAAATTGATATTTTATTCACTAATACTACAATAAAATTCATCATCTTAAAAAGTTGAATTCCTTCAAAAGGACTTATAATTTGAGACGGAGTGAGTAATATATTTTTTCAAATTTGAATTTAAATAAATAATTAAACTTAAACAAAAAACAAAAAAAATAATTTGTAATTTACTAAAAAATTTTAATTTAGTTAAAAAATAATTATTTATAATTTACTAAATTTTTTTAATTTAATTACTAATTTCCTTTAAGAATATTTTGGGTATAAAATATTAATTTCTAATACCAACAAAATAAAAACAATGTGTAAGGTGAGAAAATTGTAGGATTATTTGACATCTTAAATTTGAAAGGATAGGGAGTTTGTTTGTTAATAGGCCTAAAAAGTACTCTGAATGGGTTGACACAGTAACTTTTCTCATAATTAACAATTATGAACTTAAATAATGTTCTCTCTACAATCTACCTCCAACTAACACGTGTCAATCATCAAAACACCAACAAATTTATTTATTTATTTTTAAATGAAACAGTAACACAACTTTATTACCTATTCTGTGCAACATCATGATATTGACCAATATCAAACTCTTGATCAGAGCCGTCCAATTCTTCACCAAAATGGTAATACCCAAATTCATATATTCATCAACCTTGAATCCATTTCTTTTGTGGGCCACATGTGTTTGCCACTTTCTCACACCCGCGCGTGGAAATAACGTCCCGTTCTAGGAAGACAGCGCGTGATTGTAATGCAAAGAGAGAGTGATATAAAATAAAGGGTAAATTTGCTCCGGTTAGAGTAGCGCAGTTGACATGAAACTTTTTAAATTTTGAATAAATCAGATCCAAATGTAGAGCGTTGGTTGGGTCCGTTCGGATCCTGACTCCAGCCCTCAAATGAGTCCTTGGGCTAGATATATTTTTTTTATTTAAAATAAAGGGTAAATTACAATAACTTTTTATAGTGATTTGAACAAATTTCATACAGGTTGAACATTTGAGTTTACTACATTAACAACTTTTTAATGGGTAGAAAAAATAAAAAATTTAATATGAAAATTATACTCTAAATCTTTTTTCTTTTTTTTTTTTTATCTATTTCAATATTTAGTATATATAATGTTTCTACTATATTTTTTTTTATAAGAAAAGGTGATTTTATTAATTTTTAAATTTTGATTAAGGGTGTTGTTGAGCACACTGGTCAAATGTGAAAAAAATAATTATTATAAATTTTTAACGCTGCATCTTAATGAGATTTGTCCAAACATGAAGAAAGGTCGGTATAATTTACCCTAGAATAAAACTCAATCTAATTAAACAATTCAACACTGATACTATAACCCACTCCGAAATGACATAAACGCCGTTAGGCGAATTATATCCAATAAATATACTCACTTCTGGACACCACCGGTGACGTGTAACAGCCTAACAGTCTTAATGACGTGTAATAACACCAAAACATGAAGGGCAAAAATATAATTTCAGAACCAGACGAAAACATATGAAGGGCCGATAAAGCAACAGAAAGTTAATAAGGAACCCTCATTATCGAGTCCTGTGAGATCTGCTAAAACAAAGATAAAGATAGAGAGAGAAAAAAATTTAGAGAGAGAGAATATATAAATAGACAGTTTTAGAGAGAGAAACAAAAAGAAAAAAACATTTTGGATCTAAAACCCAACCCAACCCCGTCTTCTCTCTCGTCCCCTTCTCTCTCAAACCCACCATGAGAATCAGAAAGCATGCGAAGATCTCAGGTCTCTTGTTGGCTCAGACCTCAGGCTCAACCTCTCAACACCACCATCTTCAGACCCATATCTGCCAGCTCAACCAGTCACCATGGGATGTCATAGACTTCCCTCCAGATTCATCATCACTTCTCTCCACATACCAGGTCAGTTAGTTCAATCCCTCAATCTCTCACACACTATACGTGTATCTACACACAGATCTGCAAAGACCCTTTTCCTATATTTCCCTACTTTACCCGCATTTTTCTGGTCTAGGGTTTTTTCGGCCCCCAGTATTAGGGTTTCCCAAAAACCCTGAATCCCACCATTTTCGTCGTGGTTTCGGACTCGGATACTCGATTGATTTTATGGGTTTGCTTTGTTTTGCCCTATTATTCACTGTATGGGTTTTTTTACCGTTGGGTTTCGGATTCGATGGACATTTATGCAGGTCGATAGAGACGATAGTTTCGCGGGAAATGGGAGCTTGGGAGACTCCGGAGGACCCGTTGAGAGGTAACCCGGAAACTTTTTCCTCTATTCGGGTCGTTTCATAGATTTCTTTGCTCTCAATCTCTTGCAGACATTTTTTAGGGTTTTGATAATCGTTTGATTTTTTTCCCTAATAGTAAAGAATAGAGCTGTGATTATTCAAAATTTGGTACTAATAATACCTTTTTAAAACTGTAGATATATAGTTCGTGTATATATATATATATATCGTTTTCTTGAAATACATTTGCTGCAGCGTTGCTTCGATGAAGGTAGAAATGGAGGTGAACGAAGAGGAAGGCGGTCGGGGGTTCGGAAATGTTGAGGCTGTGATGTGCTGCAAGAGTGACGGGAAGGGTTGGCAATGCAGGCGGGAAGCAAAAGAAGGGCATACACTTTGCGACCACCATTTCGCTCAGTTGAAGAATTACAACATTTTGGCTCATGCTTCTGGTAGAAAATCAGATTCGAACTCCGAGAAAGGCGGGCCAATTGGTAGACGCCCTCGGACGAAGAAGGCCGCTGAAGTATCCAATCAACATGAATTCTATTACTATTCTGGTTTCGGACCACGTTGGGGCAAGAAGAGAGGTAACAATGTGGGTATGAGTAGTGACATAAAGACTAAGTTTGAGCCCGTCAATGAAGTTAGGACGCTTCAAATTGATGAGGAAGAGTGTGATTACATCGAAGATGAGGATGACGATGACGATGAGAACCAAAATGGTGAAATTGGAAAGAAGAGAGCTCGAAAGCCGATTAAGGCGAGGTCATTGAAGTCGCTCATGTGAGTTTTGAGTATGAGAAATGTGTGTTGAGGAGTTATTGTATTTGTGTTAGTTTTTGTGTTGGTTTAAATTATTTTAGGTTAAGTTAAGCTCTTGTTTACATTTCATTAGTGTGTCTTGTCTTCGGTGAGAATAGTACGGGTCCGGACCTTGTGAGAGGAATCTTTAGCGTGTAGTTTAGGTAGACGTTGTTGTTGTGTTTTAGTCACAAGGGTAGATATGTAATTCAGCCTTTTTAATATATGGTTTAAATAATTTCTGGCTTGAAAATGGTAGATTTGTAATTTAATCTATTGTTGTATGAAGTATACCTTGAGTGGACCCAGTGTTGAGGATGTGTGACATTTTACACATGCGTGTGTTTCTTTTGGGTGTATTTCTTTGTAGTAACCCAATAATTGAAGAATTGTTCATTAACACAACAACAATAAGAAAAATACAGAAAAGGAAATTTTTTTTTGAATAGTGCATCTTTCGTATTTGAATACTAATATGACACACTTTTATCTTTTCCATTATATTACCGATCTTAATATTTAAAATCAAAACAAATAATCACTCAAAAGTTCAATTATTTGGCGTAAGTTGTTTAGCTAATGAAAATGTGAAGAGAATTATATAATATTTGTTGGATTGTTCTGTTTATACTATTTAGTTCATGTACCCATAAATTTGAATGGTTTAAAGTTGGCGTGATACCAAATTTTTTTAGGCGTTGTCAAGTTATAATTAGGAACTTTGATGAAAGAGGTTTGAATAGAAAAGATTTGCAATGGTGACAACACAGCTATAGAAACTTAAGGTTAACGTTAACGTTGTATTTTGCGTTTCAACAGGAAAACATGTTATAATTAGCAACAGTGAAGGACTTGTACTGAATATATATATATATATAGCTTTATTCTTTTACTTTTTTTAGGCAGGTTAAGTAGCACTGTTCTTCTTTCCATTATAGGAAATGTTGCGTTGGCTTTACTTCTTTCTTGGAGGGCAATGCTAAAATTATTGTTACTTCTTACTTGGAGGGCAATGCTAAAATTATTGTTAAGGAGATCAATGCCGCCTATTGCAATAGTTACATCTTTTAAATTATTCTATAAATAATGTACATGTACTTCTGTTAAAATTCTTATGTAAGTAACGATTCAATACACGATCTTAGAGCAATATGTATAATGTCTATTATGGCCCGATGGGTGATTTTGGTGTCAATGAAATCGAAGGTATGGTGTGTCACTGTCATTACTGAGTCTCACACCTGGCCGGACTAGCCAGTTTCATGACTCGCCAAATATAAGCAATGGTTTGCCCATAAGAAGAAGAACAAAAAGATGAAAATCAGCCCACAAACATGAAAGATGGAAAAAAATAAATCCAACCCACCCAAAGAAATTATGAAAGAATTAACACCAGAAAATTGAAACCCACAAATAAGAAGAATAGAAATCATGAAAGATAAGACCAGCAAAATAAATTTTTTTTTTCCAAAAACCCACAAAGAAGACACCTCACTTTTTGCACTTCAATTCTGTTTTTATTCTCTCTCATTCAGGTCACTTCGATTGGATTTCTATGGTAATAGACCAATTTTTGTTGGATGAATATCTATATATATGTATATATAAAATATAATACACAAAAACAATTATATATATATTATATATATTTCGAATTTTGTTTTAAAAAAAATTGGCCAGCACACTACACCGCACGGCTAGGCTGGTAACACTTGATAATAATACTTTAGCTGATGTGGCTGGCCAAGAAGTTACCAAACCGGCAACCCTTATGAGGATAGATGTAGATGAACAATACACTTAGTAAAATTTTTGCTTATCAATAAATTTCGTTATTTGTGAGGAAATAAAAAATTTCAAAAGTGAAGTAGTCAATTCTTGTTCGAGACTTTTTTTTTTTTTTCAAATCATAACATATAGTAATAAGCATTATTCCATTTTTTGAGCACTCTTATTCTGTGTTGAAAGCGTCTCCAAGACTGCATTATTGTTGTTAAATCCTCCTTTTTATTCACATAAATAAATCCCACTTCATAAATTTATACATATGCTAGCTCTCGTCTAACAGATTGTTCGAAAATATTTACAACTAGACATAACTGCATGTGGGTTGTTCGGGCGATAACCTTGGACACCTTGGTTATTGAAAAAAAAAATATTACGCTGGTGTGGATTGAAATAGTTCAGAGTTAATAAGATTATTAACCTTAAAAAATTGCAGATATGGAAATCAAAAAAGAAAAGCACTTTCAAAAAGAATCTTGAAAAAGTTAAATAGCAACCCGACCTCCGACTGACGAGTCCCTACTTCACCTCCCATGGTTCAAAGGAACTAAAAAAGAAGAGGGAGAGTATCAGCTTATGCTCATTTATTGTGTCACTTTTATAGAAAGGAATGATTGGTGCTTTATTTGTGTAAATGGAGCCAGCATTCCATGATAGAGAAGTGCGATGAATTATCATTAATTTTACTCTTAAGATCTCCTCATTTGAAAAGTTATTAAAATTTAGGATAAATATTGTTAACAAACCATCTACTCTAATAGAGTAAGCTGTTAGAAATGGTATAACTTAAGTATTTATATATTTCAACACGCCCCCTCACGTGTGATCTTCAAATCCAACACGTGAAACAATGATTTTAACAACCAATTGCTCTAAATGCTTATATCATGTTAACTACCAACTATGTTAACAACCAATTGCTCTAAATGCTTATATCATGTTAACTACCAACTATTCTAAAAACTTAAGTTGTTAGAAAATGTGTAACTTAAATATTTATATTCTTCAACACGCCCCTTCACGTGTGACCTTCAAATTCAACACGTGGAATAATAATTTCACCAAAGGTCTCATGTTCGAACCTCGCCGCCACCCTCTGTTGAAAAATTATTGTTTCACGTGTTGGACCAAAAGAAAGCCACACGTGATGTGGCGTATTGAAGGATATAAATATTTAAGTTACACCCTCTCTAACAGCTTGAGTTTTTAAAGTAGTTGGTAGTTAACAAATATCACCTAGACCTCCTGAAGTTTGCCCATTTCCTATATATTTTTTCAGACTTAGATCAACAGAATTCGTTTATCAACTAACAGTCAACTAACAGAGAGGGTCTGATAGATACAGTGGGGCAAACTTGAGGTCTAGATAGAAATATGGAAAAGAAAGAGAGTCTATGACGCCGGACAGAATAGAGATTATTCTGCAGGCTAGCGCAACGGGTAATTTGCAAGGAAAAAGAGGAGAAATTGGACCCAAAATTCAGAAAACACTCTGAATTCAATAAAATTCTTAATATTCAAAACTCCTCAAAAACAACCCACAAGCCGGGTTTAAATAGCTGAAAATCGACCCCTAATGGGATTTTTGCCAAAAATAGCAAAATCCTAAAAGTCCTACCAAAACAAAATATGGAAAAAAATAAAAAGATTGCCAAAAATCTGGCCCAAATCGGGTTTAGAATCAATTCCTAATTGACAAATAGAAAATTAACTAAAAATAGAGATTTGAAAAGGAAAACAGCAGATCACGATTTCCTGCCATCCTTGCGCTGATCCTCCATAAGTAGTAAAAATTAACTAAAAATAGATATTTGAAAAGGAAAACAGCAGATCACGATTTCCTGTCATCCTTGCGCTGATCCTCCTGCATCAGTCACTCCGGGTTGGAAAGAACTCGTCCTCGAGTTCACAGCAGCATCAGCAGAATCCGCAAAAACAAGGACTCAGGTGTTTCACATTAAAGACATCAGATGTTTTCAAGTGACTAGGGAGACACAACCTGTACGCGTTGTCATTAATCTTCTGCAATATCTCACAAAGTCCAATCTTTTGCTCCTTAAGCTTATTATACTCACCAACAGGGAAACGATCACGAGTTAATACAACCCAAACAAAATCACCAACATCAAAAAGTACCTGACGATGATGACTGTCCGCTCGAGTTTTGTACTTGGCATTGCTCTCGTGAATGGCCAGTTTCACTTGCTCATGGATGCCTCGAAGATGTTGGCCATTAGACGACGGAGACATCGACTGTTTAAATGCAGAAGGAGACATCATAGAGACTGACGAGGGAGAACCCTTCTTTCGGACAGCGTCTTCAGAGACTACGTTCTCGCAACTGCCACTGTCAATAATCATCTTGCAGACTTTGTCGGCCACGGTGCAGGTTGTATGGAAAATATTGGTTCTCAACCAATCATCTTCGGAATCGCTTCTGGGAGTCAGGAGGCTCTTAGGAATGACCAGAGTTTCATGGTCGTCCCCATACAACACATCCTCATCTCCTTCTGTGTCATACACTGGCTCTCCAACGAAAGTATCGGTTTTCAACCAATCATCTTCGGAATCAGAATCTTCCGAAAATATTGGCCATAACGGTGGATACGGATTTTCGAAGGTGGAATTGTCGGTATCAGAATCTTCCACATCATGATTACCGATTTCCTGCGCCGCCAGGCGTTGGGTTAACTCTGCCACTTGCCTCTGCAAATACTCAATCATAACATCCTGAACGTTACGATCACGGTGCGGGACTTCCTCAATCGGAACCTGCCCACGACGACCACCACGACCACGACCACGATTATTAGCCATCGAAAACTGATGGAAATACCGCCTCAGGAAGATGCTGAGCTCTGATACCAATTGACGCCGGACAGAATAGAGATTATTCTACAGGCTAGCGCAACGGGTAATTTGCAAGGAAAAAGAGGAGAAATTGGACCCAAAATTCAGAAAACACTCTGAATTCAATAAAATTCTTAATATTCAAAACTCCTCAAAAACAACCCACAAGCCGGGTTTAAATAACTGAAAATCGACCCCTAATGGAATTTTTGCCAAAAATAGCAAAACCCTAAAAGTCCTACCAAAACAAAATATAGAAAAAAATAAAAAGATTGCCAAAAATCTGGCCCAAATTGGGTTTAGAATCAATTCCTAATTGACAAATAGAAAATTAACTAAAAATAGAGATTTGAAAAGGAAAACAGCAGATCACGATTTCCTGTCATCCTTGCGCTGATCCTCCATAAGTAGTAAAAATTAACTAAAAATAGATATTTGAAAAGGAAAACAGCAGATCACGATTTCCTGTCATCCTTGCGCTGATCCTCCTGCATCAGTCTATGTGGGATATGGACAAACTTCAAAAAATCTAGATAATATTTATCTTAAAAATTTAATGCTGATGTCTTATTTTAACTTTACACCAGGATAAAAGTAAGGGGAGGTGTTGCCGGTTGTGTGACTTTTTAGGAATGGTTAATTAAGATGTGCTTGATTTTTGTTGCATAGTTTGTCAAAAGCTTCAACTCTTATGCTATGTTTGGTTGGAGGTTGTATCGAGAAGGTGATTGATAGGAGGAATGAGTTAACATATTCGTATTTGATCCAAAAAAAGAAAAGAGATGGAGGAAAACATTATTTCCTTCACATTTTCTATCCCCTCGATTTGGAAAGAAAAAAAAAAACTAAACTATCACGAATTTATATTTTTCATTTTTCACCTTCTTAAAAATTTGTTTATAAAAACACTTTGTTGACGACCGGGTTATATTAATAAAATTATAATTATAAAAATTATTTTTTTATTATTTTCAACCAAATAAGAAAAAAATGAGCGAGGAAGTCATCTTCTCTTTTGGGATTATCTAGACATGCTCATCTACGAGATTGCAGTGTAGTTATAAACTTCAAATCTACAACTATCATATTTGAAAATGTCAAATTCTTGGTGACTACCCATGCCAAGTTCTGGATATTTTGAAGGAAATGAGTTGTTATTTTTTATTTTTTCAAAAGAATAAATTGTTATTTTCTATTTGCCCTATTGGTAATTAAAATTTCAAATTTAAGTCAGGAAAACAAAAATTCTTAAACAAATACAATAAACCCTTGGTTAAGAAAAAAAAAATAGTCTCCAGCACTTGACTTTAAGTGGGGGACTCGCTACTAAGGTGGTTGGATCTGAACCACATATCCATGATAGTGGTAGGATTCATGTAAGATCCCAATAATTAATGTCACATCCCCATTATCTGGGTCATTGGATGAAGTAGAACCCGTACTTGAACCTCTCACTTGAGGCCCACACCAAAGAAGATTTGGGTCCCTTGTAACAACGGCTATTGCACTTCGGTTTTAAATTTTAACCATTGGGATGTGTGTCCGTCATTCCAACGATTCAGGATCCAGTTTCCAATGGGTTCACATCCAGGCTAAATAACAAACATCCGTGACCTCAAAGTCTATACTCCAATAAACTATGGACTAACTTTGGCCTTGTTTGGATCAACTTTTCAGAAGTTGTTTTTGACTTTTTTAAAAGAAACTGTTTTGAATGGTGTTTGAAATTTTTTTTGTAAAAGCTTTTAGACCTTGGAAACGCGTTTAGAAGAAGCTAAAGGGTACCAGCTTCTTAAAACAGTTTATGTTTCTCTTTTTCTACTGTGTAAAGCCAGAAACAAAAGTTCTGCCAAATAGGACTTTAGTATCTTGGCAAAGCCAAAAAAATAAAAACAAAAACAAAACAAAACAAACCAAAAACAAATAATGAACTTGAAGTTATTCATATTCTTGTATGATTTATCTTAGTATGGCATGTAGTCATGTAGATGCTGTTGTGGACTTGTGGAATGTGATTTCTATCTCCTAGAAGAGAGTGGTTCCTCGGTCACCTGTGGAAGCTAAATTGGACTCGGGTGCTGAGCGCAATTGTTGAGAATTAAATATTCAATAATCACGATATTTCCCTGTCACTCTACACTAGCTCGATTAACACCAATATGAAAAACAAGAAAAATCAGAAAAAACCTTCAACAATATATCACTATTTATACGCACAGATAGTTCTACCGTTACATCATATGTATATGAAAAAGTTGTTCCAAGAAAAAAAAATCATACGAAAATGCCCACAGAAGCCTGGGAAAATTACAGAAGCCATCCATGATCCACCCAATAATGGGAACTCCTTGCTCACTTTAACACACTGCAAAAGAGACAATCATAGGCCATTAAGACATTAACCAACTTCCTCATCATTTTGCTTTATATAGCAATTTGGAAGGTATCTATCTTCTCTGCTTTTCTGTGCTTAGCAAAAATTGACCAAAAGAACCTTCAACAACAAAACTTCTGTTGGAATTTATCGGGTACCAGCTAATGGAAAGAGAAATAAACCGAGAAACGACCAGAAAAAACTGTCTTTATTTGAAGTGATTGGCGAGAGAGCATGCGAAAAGATCTATGCCACATAGTCCAGGTTAATATGCTTGAAGATGGAACTTACTTGTATAAATAGGCAACAATTCCTAAGATTACACATAAGAGGATGATGTCGATGCAAAAGTTGCGACTGGACCTTAGCTGAAATATTAATATACACATAGATACAGGAATTAGGGACGGAAACAAGTAAACCCAACTTTTAAGTTCGTATTCCTTGACAGTTTCATATACCTTGGTCACTGTATCCTTGAGTCTCACATTAGTGTTCTTGAGGTCAGAGGTCGCCCTGTCAGCCTGCATCGGTGTTAAACTTAATTTAGCATATGAGATAATAGAACATGAAAAATTTACCGGAAAAAAAGAAGATAATAGAACATGCAAAGCTGATAATTAACACCACTGGGCGAAACATTAGTGGAGACTGCCCCCAACTTCGTATAGGTCAAAAGGAAGTTGATATTCTGGCTCTATCACCATCAATGCCACTTGCAAATACCAAAAGATGATCATCCAAGAGTTTTGGGAGAACGCTTCTACAATGCTATGCTCCATAATAGGCAGAAGCTTAGAAGACAATGAAAAGATAAAGAGATACAGAAATACGTTACCTTGTCATCTATTTCATCCATCAAAGGCATTTGTCTATCATATTCCTACACATGGCATAAGATTTATAAATAAATGATTTTAAAAGGCAACAACAAAAAGAATGCCATTTATGCCGTGCATTTTGTACTGGATAAGATCAAAGAATAATTTAAGCATACCTCATTCATGTCATTGACCATGTTCTTCAGTGTATGCAATCCTTCTGCTATTACAGCCAAACCTTCATCCTGTAGGTAAAAAATTATTTATATGTTTGGTAATTTTTAGTACAAGGCTTTGAGCATTTACCAAAAATTGTCATTCCCTACACATTTAGATTTGTAAGTGACTGTGTTTGGCCGACAATGGTTTGGTATTTGAAGTCACTAACAACTCTGAACACATCTATAGTTCAAAAAAATTCATATTGTATCTATATATTAACTATCTCGCTTGAATAAAGTTTTTCCAATGGTTTGCAAAGGAAACTACATCAAAGATAAATCTTAGGCATTGCAAGCATGACACATATTACCCGGAAAAAAAAAACCCGGATCAAGCGTTTTTTCGCAAAAGATGTATAAGTATCCGAACTTGATGCAGAGTACAAAGAAGCTTTGATACCCTTTCATGAGACAGAACACCTTCATCTCATACATTTTTTTTAACTATTCCCATTAAAATAGGGACACTAAGGAAGGTAAAAGTAAGTCTTAAATAATAAAGGACCACTTACCTGTTTCATCTTTCGCATTTCATACTCCTGCCTAAAATTGCTCGTCTCTTCAGTATGCTGATAGTACTCTTTATCATAATTTCCATCTGATACAAAATTGAAAAAAAAAAGTCAAAATAGAAAAAAAAGAAAAAAAAAAAAAAAGAATGCAACTAATTGGGAATTGACTTTACTGGTCGTATAGATTACCTGAAGGAAAGTCTATCTTGATTCCTGTATGAGAGGCGGAAGCTGACCAACCACCAGTTTGTTTTGCTGATCCATTGGTAGACCCATCAGGTATTGCTTCAATCCTCTCCTTAAGTGAAGCAACCGAATCACTTCGAGCCTCAACCTCCTCTCTTGGAAGTCCTTTGACCTATGAATACTTGTTATAAACTTTATGAAGATATTTATTACTAATGAAAAAAGTCACTCATTATAATTCAACATAAGATTGTGCGCTCAAAGCCTAAAACTCTCTATCTTTTATGAAAACAAACAAATTTTGGAGTAAAAAAAATGAAGAAGAAGATGCTTTCACCGAAATCGATTGGAATAGTTCAGTCGAATCCCCCCTTATGTGATACCCATTACAATGCATTCACGAGTTATTGTCTATACACTATATATATACATATACTTTTATGTGGTCATGGACTCGTGGTGCTTTTTTATTTTATTTTTGACAGATTTCCACTGAAACCAATCAATAATACAGATACTAACAATTTATCATAATGATATAGTCTAAGATATTTATTCATGTAAGGGTTAGCATACCACAAAATGAAGGACAATATTAGATAAATATTTGTTTTGTTCATCTTACTATTTTTTTTTTTTCTTTTTGGCTTTACTCAATTTTATGGGCAACCAAACTGAAGGCAGGGCATAAGAAAATAACAATAAAAGAAAACAGAAGAATCAAATTTCAAAACAAACAATTATAAAACTAAACGGGCACCAGTGTGTATATATACATACATATATATATATATATATATATATATATATGTTTGTAAAAATAGACCTTTTTAAGGGCCAATCTCTGCAATTTGGGGAGTTCCTGAAGCAAGCGAGCCTTTATTCTGCGTATCTCAGCATTAATAGCAACAACTCTTGCTCTGTTATTCTCTGTTGCCGTAGCCTCCGATTTCTACACACATACAAAGAACAACAATTGCATTTATATAATTATATTTCTCTCTCTATATATATATACACATACAAAGAGAGAGAGAACTCTAGCCCTAGAGCAGAGGAGTGTAGAGAGACAGAAAGGGGGAGGACCTGGAAGGCTTGATCGAGGTCGGAGTCGACGGCGGCATAAAAACGAGCAAAAGCATCGTCGCCGGAGATATTGAGTTCCTTGTGTTTATCGATGTCGTATTTATCGTATTTCTTGCATATTGCGTCCACTCTAGTTATCAAATCGATCACACTCATTTTTCTCTATATCTATATACACACACACATATGTTTATATCATAAATCTATATATGTATACAAAAGAGCTTTTGATTTCCAGTTGACTCTCTCTCTACATTACAATTCAGAGTGAGAAAATTGCGACAAAGAGATGCTGGGAGAAGAAGAAAGCGTACAAAGGGGACGGAGAGGGCGAGACGTTTTAAACAACGGGGGGTTTGTCTTTGGTTCCTGAGGTGTACCTGCACCACCACGGGTTGTTCAACAGCTGGATTGTTGACGCGTGTTATCATTATATATAGGTAGAGCTCCTTAATACTCCCTCAGTCCCGGTACAAGTATCCATCTTTTCGCTTTTACCGTCCAGTATAGGTGTTGTCACAGGGTCCAACTTTTCACTAACAAATTTCGCCATTTTGTTTGCACGTCAAATCAGTCAATTTACTCTGACACATAGTCAAATTACAGAATATGAAAAATATATACACAATAAAGGAACACACAGTAATTTTATAGAGGTTCCTACTCCAATATTTCCGCTGTATTCACAGATAATACAAAGGAACATCTATGCTTACAATAGAGATTACAAACCAGCCCTCTCTCTTTTTCATTGTTGAATCTGACATGCCTATATAGATTACTCCATAAAATTGCCTATACAGACATACCAAGATTCTGGGAAATAATCTCTCGTAATAAGTACCCTCTCTCTTTTTCATTGTTGAATCTGACATGCCTATATAGATTACTCCATAAAATTGCCTATACAGACATACCAAGATTCTGGGAAATAATCTCTCGTAATAAGTGTTCTGGCATAGCCAATCTTATGACACATAAGCCAACAAATTACAACTGTATAGTCAAGTCATCAAACTGACACACCTATCCTATATATTTGGATATGTTGTGCCATATGTGCTTTAATGTCTAAATGCCACATGCTATGCGATGATGCACTTCAACACATCACTAAGCTATGTCAAGCATATGTTTTGGTCTTGCTCAGCTTGCCTTCATGTTGCTTTCACCAAGTTGGGTGTGCTCTAAGTCACGCCCATGTCATGGCATGCATTGCGTCATGCCATGACAATAATAAGTTGTGTATTGTTCCACGTCTTGCATTCCGAAGTCAACCATCTGTGGTGTCATGGTCTTGTCAAAGACAAGTTAGTATTATAAAGACTTGATATGTGCATGGTTTACCAAGTCACGCAGATTGCATGTACTCCAGCATATGTCAAGTCAAGGCAATCCTTGTCTAATGGCAAGTTAGCACAATAGTGGGCACGACACGCAAGGTTTGGCTAACCAAGTCAAGCGCACACACAAGTGCCCACATTGTCATCAACACTGCACCACCATCACGGACCCATGTCATCAAGTCAAGTGTTGTCAAACCATACACACGCATGTCCATAGGTCTCCCTACACATACCTTAGTCAAGGCTTGCCAAGGCCTTGCTTGGTTGTTGGCTATCAACTTTTGTCAAGCTCACATACCCCCATATATATGCAAAATATATAAAAGTCAAAGTGACCAGAACAGATATCAACCATATGTGAGGAGTAATAATAGATTTAATTAATAATTATCAATAACCTCCTTTTGTAGATTCATGTCATTTGCCATAAGAGTGCTTCTTAACTTTTCTCCAATACTTAGTTTATTTTCTGACTTCTTTTCTCAATATCACTCCAAGTGTCATTCTCAGCCCCCATTGCGCATGGGTGTTATCATGGGGCATTTGCCCATGTCACAAAGGCAAAACCCCCACCCCCAAGTCTTCAAAGGGCTAACAGGTGTCCACTTTGATAAGTCAAAAACATGAAATAATACAAAACCTAAACTAAACAACATCACATAATCTTTAACCCATTACTAAGGGACTGTTTGGAAACGCTCTCGCTCCTGCTTCCAAACGGGTTTGAAAGCTGAAGCGTAGCGAAACAAGTTTTTTCTGAAGCGGAAGCATGTTTGGTGTTGATGATTCTGATATGAGAAAAATGAAAGCTGAAGCATGCAGAACATGTTTGGTGGAACTGCTAATTTCCTAAAATGTGAAAACAAAACATGTTTGGTGAATTCAAATGATTTGAGATTCTGTTTTTTTTTTTTTGGATTTTAGATTGAATATAAGAAATTAATAAGTTCTACAATTAAAAAAAATAAAAATTGTATTACACAAGGCCTCTCATTTGGATATTGTAAATAAATTTTTTATTTTTTATAAACTATAATTTTGGATAAAAATAATTATATTTTTGTAAATTAAAAAAAATTTTGTAGATAAATTCTAAATTATAATATTGTATTGCACAAGACCTTTGGTTATAATATTTTATTTTGGGTAAAGTGCATAAAACCCTCCTCAACTATTGCCCCATGAGCACAAAACCCCCCTCAACTACAAAAGGGGCAAAACAAATCCCTCAACTATCCTAATTGAGTGCAATTTACCCCATCCCTATTGCAAAATTACAATTTTACCTTTAAAAAAATAAAATAAATTATTTTAAGAGATAATTAATATATATATAATTCAAAAAACAATATATTAAATTTTGAAAAAAATTTAAAATTCGAAACAAATATATAAAATTCAAAAAATATATCTATGTAAAATTCAAAAACAATATGTTAAATTCCGAAAAAAATTAAAATATGAAACAAATATGTAAAATTTGAAATATATATATATATATATATAATTCAAAAAATATATATTAAATTTCAAAAAAAAAAAATTAAAATTCAAAATTTATATATAATTTTCAAATTTTATATATTTTTTGAATTTTAAATATTTTTTTGAATTTTATTTTTTGAAATATATATATTTTGAATTTTATATTTTTTTCCGAATTTTATATATATTTTTTGAATTTATATTTTTCTATAATTTTCAAAATTTATATATATATTTCAAAATTTATATACTTTTTTCGAATTTTATATATTTTTTAAAAATTTATATATTTTTTTCGAATTTTATATATTTTTCAAAATTAAAAATAATTTTTTGGAATTTTATATATATTTTTCTAATTTTGTATATATTTTCGGAATTAATTTTTTTTTTGAAATTTTATACACCTTGAAGCAAGCCTAACATGTTGCAAAGAATTTGGGAGCAATTGGGAGAATTTGGGAGCAACTTATAATGGGCCCCACTAAAAATAGTGATGGGAGCAAGTGGAAGCAAGGTGAGCCTTGCTTCCAAATTTGAGGTTTTGCTCCAGCCTGCTTCCAGATTTTGGAAGCGGGAGCAACCAACCAAACAACCCTACTTTGTGAACAGTAATAGAAATAGGAGCAAAAGCGGGAGCGTTACCAAACAGGCCCTAAGGGCAAAATTGATAATTCACATCACTAGCACTAAATGTAAAATATCAAAAATCATTCCCTTAATAAGTAGCAAGTAATAGTAGATGTTAAAATTTTAAATAAAAAATAAGGTTAACTTCATTTACACCCTTTGAGGTTTGTTTTTACTTCAATCGCACCCCCTCAGGTTTGAATATCTTCAATTACATCCCCTAATATTCAATATTCTCATCACTTAGACCCCCTAAACGATGACATCATCCTGAATTTTTTTTAAAATCCCTAAACTACCCTCAATGTGTTATCCTTATTCTATTTGGAAACAAGGATAGTGTTTTTATCAATTAGAACTCCTCTCATCATTTAATAATTTAATTTGTATTAAATTTTCAAAATATATATAAAATTCAAAAATATATATATTAAAATTTGAAAAATATTATAAATTCGAAAATAAATATAAAATTAAAAAATATATAATTTTCGAAATTATTTTTTTTCAAAAAAACATATTAAATTTCGAAAATAAATATAAAAATTGAAAAAAACATAAAAAATTTGAAACAAATATATAAAATTTAAAAAAACATATAAAATTCAAAAAATATATATTAAATTTCGAAAAAAAATATAAAATAGAAAATAAATATAAAATAAAATATATATATAAATTTTGAATTTTTTTAAAAAAACATATTAAATTCAAGACAAATATATAAAATTAAAAAAAACCATATAAAATTCAAATAATATATATAAAATTTTGATAATATATATAAAATTTGAAAAAAATATAAAAAATTTTGAAACAAATATATATATTAAATTTCAAAAAAAATTATAAAATTTGAAAATAAATATAAAATATAAAAATATATATATTAAATTTAAAAAAAAATACTAAATTCGAAAATAAATATAAAATTAAAAAAACATTTAAAATTCAAAACCCCCAACACCAACCCCAAATATTCACAAACAAATATTTAATTACAAACACATTTATTCAATTGAAATTTATTTAATTCTCTCTCTCTCACACACACACACACACCTCTGCACACAGACGCACACACATATATATATACATACACACATATATATTATTATAGACCTGTCAATGGATCGGATTCGGATCGGATCAGTTAAATCTAAATCCAATTTGTTAAGAAATCGGATTCGGATCATAATCGAGTTATCGGATTCTATTTTCAATCCATATTTGGTTAATATCGGATTCAGATCAGACTCGGATCATAATCGGATTATTGACAGGTCTATTGATAAGGATGACAAAAACTCCCGATCCGCGATCCGAATTCGATAATTCGACGGATTTTCACTTATTTAATTCATATTCGAATTTCTTCATTATAGAATATCTGATTCGAATATTTAATTAAAAAAAATACAAAAGTATAGAAATCAATAAATACTAAAATACTAAAATTATTCACACTTTTAATAATTATATTTGTGATCAATCATTATTAATAAATAATAAAATAATTAACAACTAACATTTATATACATGTACAGTATTAAATATATACACATAAAAATATCAAATATATATTTATATATATAAAAATATATTTGATATCGGATCGGGTTATTATCGGATCGGATTGACATAAATCCAAATCCAATTTGTTAAGAAATCGGATTATCGGATTCGGATCCTAATTGGGTTATCGGATTTTATTTTCAATCCATATCCGGCTAATCGAATCGGATTCAGATCAAAATCCGATCCATTGACAAGTCAATATATAGATCTATATATATATATATATGTGTGTGTGTGTGTGTGTACGTCTGTGTGCAGAGGTGTGTGTGTGTGTGAGAGAGAGAGAGAGAGAGAGAGAGAATTAATGGGTGTTTGGTTTGAAGGTTAGATTAATTCTAAGAGGATGTTTGGTTTAGGGATTAAATTGATTTAAGGGGTATTTGGTATAAGGGTATTTTAGACATTTCACACCATGAGGGGTGTAATTGAAGATTTGCAAACCTAAGGGGGTGCGATTGAAGTAAAAACAAATCTCAAGGAGTGTAAATGAATTTAAATCATTTCAGTATATATAAGATTATTATTATCTTTTTCAATTATCAAATTTTGAAATTTATTTTTATATGCATAAAAAGAAACGAATTATTACTGGGGTGAAAAATTATAATGGTACAAGGATTCCACCAATATCGTTTGTCCCGTCTAGTTTGAAAAGTTATAATTGCGAAATAATTTTAGTAATATAATTATTATTCACCACTGTTTACTAAACAATTTTGAGAGTAGAATGTTAGCCATGTAATATAATTACCATGATCGTTGTTAGGGTTTGTGGATGAAACTCATTATTGTACAATGGTGAATCTATCAACAAAATAATAATCTGTGGTAGAAAAATCCCTTCAAATAACAATAATTACACCTTCAACAAATATAAATCACTGAATCAAGAGGAGAACAGGGTTAGTTATCTGTTTCCAAAATCAAATTATCCTATACACACAAGCTTAAACCTCTTTGAGCACATCCCTTCATGATCTTGCAACTTTTCTGAAATTTTATAGGCTGTTCTTCTTCCATGAAATTGATGCTCAAGCAATTGGTTCTCTGAATATATGTGTATATATCCCAATATGTCCACCCTTTACAACACCATATCCAACGCAAATTTAACTTCACCAATATTGAACTGTTTCCCTGGATAGCATTCATTTGCTTATTCTTCTCTTTTTGAAGAACTCATTAGGGCATGAGAGGAGAGTGAATCGATATCTGAAGCTGATACCTCTTTGTAATCTTTGCGAATGCTCCAAAGGACCTCAGCACACCTCCTCATGGTCGGCCGATTTTCTTTGTAAGGAGCCAAACATTGTAAGGCTAGCTCGAGAATCTTTTCTAGACAAAAATTATTTGCAGGATTCTTTTCGAGCCTAGGATCCAAGATTAGGACTGCATCTCCATCAGAAAACTTCTTCATAGCCTGCATTTTTCACAAATCCAAGCCACCAGATAGACAATAAGAATAAATATCTTGAATTAGTAAAATAGTACGTGCCAAGAGTTCAAATGACCATCGAAAACGTTATAGAAAGGAGAATAATACCCATCTTGCAGTTATACGCTCCTTCAGCTCCCGTTTAGGTTCAATAGGTCGCCTGCCAGTGACTAATTCCACCAATAACACGCCAAATGAGTAAACATCACTCTTCTCAGTAAGTTGATAGGTTCTAAGGTATTCTGGATCTAAGTAGCCAGCAGTTCCTTTTACTTGCGTAGATACATGGGTGGCACCTGAATCACTGTCTGCAGCCAATCGAGCAAACCCAAAGTCGGCCACTTTTGCTCTAAGGCTTTCAGTGAGGAGAATGTTAGAGGACTTGATATCTCTATGGATGATGGGGTGATCTGCAAGCAAAGCAACTCATCATCCAATTAGGTCTCCTGAAAGATATGAAACAACTCACAGGGAATATAAAGTGTAACTTGAATTTCTTCATTCCGACAAATGAATATAACGGCTGCAGACACAGACCTGTATACATATGGAGATAGGTAACTGCATGGGCTACATCTATTGCAATATCAAGCCGGGCGGCAAGATCAAGAATATTACCGCGCATACCTGTGTGAATATTCACTTCAACATAAGTCGAGCATTAAAGTTTACAGGCATATGCCGCGTGTACAATTGTTGGGTGTATGCAAATTCTAGTGCATCAACTTGCACAAGTCTACACACAGGCACACACAAAGGCACAGAAAGCATGGCAACTAGCAATCTAGACAATGTCAAAGAGAACTCACAATCTAAGTGTTCTCTTAAGGTTCCATTGGACACATACTCCACAACGACAATCCTTTCTTCTCCTTGCTCCAAACACCCATAAAACTTGACCAGATTCAGATGTTCCACTTGTGCCAGAGTTTGAATCTCGCTTTGAAATTCCACACCTAAATGTTTATCATATACATTCTGCAGATATACACAAGTAAAAACAAATTTTACTCGGGTTTGGTTTCAAGAAAACAAACTACAGTAAATGATAAACCACACACCTTTTTAGCACGTTTAACAGCAACAGGTGTTCCATCTTCAAGCCGTCCTTTGTACACTGTCCCAAAACCACCTTGTCCAATTTTGAAGGCGGGGGAGAAGTTTCTCGTGGCCTTACTGATTTCTGTCATGGTAAATATTACACTCCCAGGTTCTCTTGCATGTGTTGAATTGTTTGAAACGCTATAGATACCTCGATTTGAACCGCGCTTCCTTTCAGTACCAGCACCAGCACCAGCACCAGATAAGTTCGATACAACTAAGAATTGAACAATCAAACAATTTATTCCAACCTCATCTAGTTTATCCCTTGAAAGCTCATAAATAAATGAATAACAGAATAAACTTCACCCTCAAAAATTCTGATCATTCTCTTATGGAAATGCATACAAGACAATGAGCAGGTGATTGAATGGCAGAGTTCAAGTTCTCCATGAATTTTATAGGGTATTATCATCAAAGAAAAGAATTCCAAGATGCATCAGAATTTAAATATGACAAAGAAGAGACAGGTAGAAATTAATGCCATAAATAGTGTAAAAGACAATTTTCTCTTTAAACTTGCCCACATGGAAAAAAAAAATGGGTTTCAGAATTTTTTAAGATAGTTCAGAATTCAACTAATTAGGGAATATTGGGGCAAAATCATAGAAATATTAGGGTGAGAAAGGCAATGCATGAAAAGGAAACATATATATATATAGTGTTCAACTTTACTTAAAACCCATGATGCCTCAATCAAATTTGGAAGGGAAAATTTCAGGGATCTCCCCTGAGTTTGACAATAAACCAAGGACCTCCCTGTTGTTTCAGCTTTGTCAGGGACCTTCCCTGAGGTTTGCAAAGACCTCCCATAGTTTTAACTTGCCGTTAAATCATCTAACGGAAGGGTTAAAATTATGTATTTGTCCTTAGGTTTTGAAGTGAGATGACCAAACTGTTGTACCTAATTGTAATCAAACACACACAAACACAATATTTACGTGGTTCCCCAAATTCGGGTACGTCCACGGAGGGGTAGCTCAAATATATATCGGGATTTCTTCTCTCCACCTCACAATGCTCTTACAGACTTTGAGCTTGTTTTTCCACTGAATATACAACATGTATATGTCCTATATATATAGGGTTTGAGAATAAGAAACTCAAAATGATCACAACAATTCTTTACAGCTTTTGTTGACAATAAGACATGCGTGTATCATTTTTCTTCTTCTTGATCAGCTTGGTGCATGCATGGAGGAGAGGTAGCTGTGGAGAGCTGGCATGGAAGCTTCTTTAATGGTCATCCTATACATCATCTATACTCATTTCATCATTGCTTGCATCATAGGCATGCATGCATGCATGGATCTCAGCTCTTGAGTCATATTTATCCACATAAACTACCCATATATATATATATATATTGGTACTATATATATGTAGCACTGAACCCTAGAAATTAGGGGAAGTTACCGGAAGAGGGAAGGGAAGGGTTTGGAATAAATTGATTATAAACCCTAGAAATTAGTGTACCAAAGTGTAAAAGAAATCCCCTAAATTCAGTCTCAATTTCTTTTTCTTCTTTTTTCTTTATGCAAAAAATTGATTACAAATTTTGTTAACCACTAACCAGCATTATTTAAATCATAGACTCGTCGACACCTCCCCCAAGGAGCTGATGACCTTCTTCCACGATATGGCGGTGAGGCGCCGCATGGAGATCGCTGTCGACTCACTCTACAAGGCCAAGTTGATCCACGGCTTCTGCCACCTCTACGACGGCCAGAAGGCGGTGACGGTGAGCATGGAGGCGGCGATCACCAAGAAGGAAGTCATCATCACCGCCTACCGCGACCACTGCCTCTTCCTTGGCCGCGGCGGAACCCTACTCAAATATATATATGTATATATGTGTTATGTATATCTATATTTTAGAAAAAGTGATTTCACCCTTAGAAAGAGTATTTTAGGGATAAAATTTAAATTTTTCTGATGATGTGATCAATTTAACGGCCAATTAGTAATAAGGGAGGTCTGTGCTAACGGTAGCAAACCACTGCGAGGTCCCTGACAAAGCTGAAACAACAGGGGAGGTACTTGGTCCCTGAAAATTTCCCAATTTGGAAAGGAAAAATAGTATAAACTTTTGGACACGCCGATTTTAGCAGGTAATTAAAGAAAAAATATACATGGTTGCCTAGAAAATGCAAGTAAGAAGAAGAGATCAAAACTTAGAGTCTTGCTGGTACAGTTTCATTTTCGATCTCTAGAAATCAAACAAAATCTACTTGGCAACCAATCCAATTTGACTTTTTTTTCGTTTTCCAAACGAATGAACCAGTAAAGTAATGGAAGTTTAATATTGCAAACCATAAGATCCAAACTCTATTACATACAAACCCTAATTCAATATCTGAGTTCTCAATTAACCACTTGCGAACTATAATTCAAAATCTCTGAATTTTCAAACTTAATTTTAGAATAGTAATTACCAGAAGGAGGTTTAGATTCGAAAGAATCATCCCAACCCTTCGAACTCTTGGTCTCCGGCGGAGTGAAACAGGCCACGAAAACTCCGGCAACCGATTTGGCGGCGATCTTGACGGCGCGGCCTGGAGTTGACCCGTAGGAGGATGAGGAGGAGGAGTAGACGGAGCCCGGCGACTTGGTGAGACGGTCCGGTGTACTCGCAGCGCCGGAGCCAGGGTTCCGGCTGTCGTACATTGTGTGTGTATATGTGTGCGTGTTTGTGCGTGTGTGTGAGAGGGGGTTTGGGGGAAATGGCGGGTAGTTAATTGAGAGGGCGAAGTTTCAACGAAGAAGAGGCTGATTTTTCTAAGGTGTGCTGAGGCTAATTTGCGCAGCTGGAGTTGAGATTATTAAGTGGGACCCATATGCAGGGTTGAGCAATGATTGTGTTACTTGTTCTAGGTAGCTTATTGAAAATTATGATTAAAATCAGTAGTTATTAAGCATGATTTGTTTTAATCTTTACTTTTTGCACGCAAATATGATTTCTCATGATTAGCTATGGTTCGATTTAAATAAATTCTAACTTCCTTGATTGAATAAATTTAGATTTATACACATAATATATATAGTGTATACCAAAGAGGACCATATTCACTTTATATTTTTTTCGTGGTTCATCATTACGGTATTGATATTTATTCCGATTATGATATCAGTGTAATAAAATCGGATAATAAAAATAAAAATCGAACGAATATTAGTGATATATAACAGTATCGATACCTTTCAAAAATATTATAAATCAAAAGCAAAATTAATAAATTACATGGACTTTCTTCTCAATTAAAGTTCTCTGATAGTTTTAATAAATAAAAAATAATATTATCCATGAAAAGGATAGTATGAGTATGAATGGTGAGATAATTGAATAGGAAAAGATGTTTGGTGGCATTTAGGTAGTGTTTTGCTGTTTCTTGAGAAAGGAAATAATGAACAGTTATTAATAAGTTAACATAATTGTGAGATAATTACGTTTGCTCTTAGTTCTTATGCTCATGTACCCAAAAGCAAAAATTGGAAAAAATGCTCAAGTACAAATATAGCTAAAAGGAGGCTAGAGTTCAGAAAACACGGCCCTTTCCTTCTTTTCTGTTTTTTTATAATATCTTTCATTATTTCTCCGAAGCTTATAAGTTATTAAATTATACTTTCGAGAGAAGAAAATAAAACAAGTTCCACATTTTGAACCACTGAAAAATTAAATAAATAACAAAATATATGATGCATTTGATGTTCTTGTAAATTTTCAAATTATTCAAAAATGGCAAAATGTTTTATCACACATTTGAATAGAATTTAATATCATAAATATGTCATCTCTCATTCACATAAATATACATCCGAGTGAAAATAACGTCTTCATATTCTCAATTACTTGTGTCACTTCTTGCGCTTTATTCTAACTCTTAGCAAGGTTGTTAGAATCCCGATTCTATTTGGTAAAATCTTACGATTTTGCTAAAATTTTGTAAGATTCTACTATGTTTTTATAATAATTTGACGGTTTCGCCCTTCATATGAAATACTCAAAAACTAGTCACTAATTAACACTAGAGAGGGGTGAATAGGGTTATGAAAAAATATTAATCACTTTTTGTATTTAATTTGATTTCAACTATGCAAGTTAACAAGGTACATACACTAAACACTTAAACAATTGAATGACAATAGATTATCTATCTATGGAAACAATAATCAAACAACAATATAAATGTTTAAGGTAAATAGAGCATGCAAAAAATCAAATGAAATAGTGAGAGAGAGAAAGATGAAATTGCGATTTTTACGAGGTTCGGTAACTCATACTCCTCGGCTTAAGGATCCCTCCTTAAAACTTTCTCAATCTCACACTATGGTTTTTCCTTACAGGTGGAATAACAAACATTTACACACGAACTAACGAGCCCGTCGCACAAACAAGATGACAAACCCTTCTTGAAGATCAATGAGATTCACTCACTCAAATATTACAATCATTTTATAAAGAAATGAATCACTCAATAAACACTCAAAAACCCCTAGGGTTTATGAAATATACACAAAGTATAAGCTCAATTGTTTTTAGTGATGTGTTTTGTTCTCTCAAGATCTTGGAATCTCTTGACAATAAATAAGAGTTGTACTCAAGAGAATAAACTAAAGATCTTTTCTATCTAGCTTCTCACAATGATTAGAATTGAATGATAGGAGACTAGCTTTCAATACTCAAGCTTTTTCTTACACAAGATGAATGATGATTGAGAGTTAAGAGCTTTGAATGCAAGAGTAATGGAGGTTGTTCTCTTCTCAAACTCTAAGACATCATATATATAGCTAGGTCAAAATATGAGAGAGTGAGGCTCACTTTAGGAGAGTGAATTGCGAGTGGTAGTAGCTGGGTAGAAGTTGAAGCCATTAAATGCTCTGTACTAGCCATTTTTGGCTCTGTCGGTTGACTGAAATGTTTTCATCAGTCGACTGATAGCCTGTCGTCGGTCGACAGAAAAAGTCCCATCAGTCAACTGACAAATCGTGAACAATAAACTCAAAACCATGGTTCGCCGAACCGGCCGGTTCGTAACGGTATTGGGCTAAACCGAAACCGGTTCAGCCCGATATATCGGGGGGCAGGCCGGTTCACATCCGAACCGGCCGGTTCGCGCCGAACCGGCCGATATATCGGTGAACCGGCCGATTCATAACAGAACCGGTTTTGGTTGAACCGGTTCCGGAAAAAAAAAAAGAAAAAAAAAAGCCAAAAGTTGGGGATGTTAGCTTAAAATGGAGTAGTTATATCTTCTTTTTGGGGCAATGACAAGTTGAGTATCTGACCAGTAATAAATGGCAAAAGTTGGAAATCAATATAATATTCCTATATACTGTATATATATTTTCAATACATATTATTATATAGTTAACATTATACCATCACATCAACAAATATTTAAGTGTCAAAAGTTAACATAATGTATAGATACAGATGCATCATCCATGTCATTTTCTCGTTCATATTATATACTTTCTCCGTTCCGTCCCAAAATAAATGTTCACTTTCCTTCTTTTAGTTATTCCAAAATAAGTATCTATTTTGAAAAGTCAAAATATTTTATTTGATCAATTTAATCTTCAAGCATTAAAGTAATAAAACATATATATTATAAATCATCACATCACTATGATAGGACCATGAATAAAGTTGGTATTTCATTCACTAATACTACAATAAAAGTCATTCTCTAAATATCTTTAAAAAATATATAAAATTTACTTAAAATTATCAAAAAATCATCAAAGTTTAGTTATGTTGTCAAAAGTACCATATCAGTACATTTTTACCACCATGTGCGAGTTTTTAAAAAATTCACGCTTGCGATAACCGAAACCATTACGTAACCCCGATATTGACCCGGTTCCGTTACACCGATACCGAAACCGTTACACCAACCGAAACCGTTTTTGCGAACCATGCTCAAAACTCTCTGTCATTTTCAATCGACTGACGTACTTTTCGGTCGACTGATAGGATAAATTTAGTTGACTGACAAATAGGCTAAAAACTGCTTGAATGGTTCGGTTGACTAATGGGAGAAGTTTTGGTCAACTGACAAATACTACGTGGATGGTTCGGTCGACTGATGCTGAAATTTCGGTCTACTGATAGTAAATACTAAGGGTGCGTTTGGATATGGGTGTTTCCGTTTTTGTTCTTGTTTTTTCCACTGTTCACGGGAACAAAAACGCATTTGGGAGCCTTTGATGGTTTTTGTTTTCGTGAACAATAAAAAAAGCGTTTTCTCATCCTTAGTTCAAAATTTGAGAACACCAAAATGGTGTTTTTTTGTTTTCGGCACTGTTTGTTCTTAGCAAAAACAAAATTAATTGTTGCAAATTCCCTAACCTTCATCTTCAACCTCCAAACCCTAACCTCCAAATTTTTTATTTTTTTTTTGTTCCCGAAAAGTTTTTAGACAAAATTTTCAACCAAACGTGTTTTTGTTTTCGGATTAACTTTAGGACAAGAACAAGAAAAATTTTTGTTCTCAAGAGATAAAAAACGAAAACACTAGTTTCCAAACGCACCCTAAGGTTTTTAATTTCGTTTTCGATTTGATACTTGAGTTTATAAGATGTGAAAACTTAGCATGTCCCTCACCATCCTAACTACTCTGAGTCTTGATCCTTCAATCTTTTATGAAATGACTTATTTGCCCTTCATTTTTGCTTTACATTTATATTTCCGACTTTGTGTCATGTGGCTCTGAAGTGCAAAACTAAATAACAACATTAGTACTAAACACGTGCTAACATTTTGTTGTCATCAAAACGGGTATTTGTTCTTTGATTGACCCTAAGGCCAACAAGTCCAATATCCCAATATATGACCTAGATTTATGAGAAAACATTTAAAGGGCCAATGTATTAGAAAATTTTGAAAATTCTAATATGATTTAGATTTTTAAATTAAATATTTAATTATTAATATTTTAAAAAAAAAATGAATACGAGTTGCTAGAATCTTACGATTCCGATTCTACATACCCCAAAACGATTCTACCTGGAATCTCAATTCTATTAACATTTTGTTGTTATCAAAACGAATACTAGTTCTTTGATTGATCATAAGGCTAACAATCTCACTCTTTTTAATAATGACAAAATATTGTGTGTTTGCCATGAGAGGGTAACGTTTAAAAAATACGCTCCCCCTGACTTTATGCATAGTTAAGAATAAAAATAAAAAATTGAAGCATCAAGTCATACCCACAATAAAAATGTATTCTCATTCATGTCATGATATCATTTTGGTATATATGATAATAAACATGTGACGACTCAACACAAAGGAAATCTAGTCCTACTAATACCGACACAATACAAGCATAAAACAAACATTAAAAGACACTCATAAAGACACCATAAAGACACAAAGTATACCCAAGCATCCCATCATTCTCCCCCTTTGGCAGCATCAAAAAGGAAGAATAGAATTCTCAATGTTTTCAAGGGTGATGTTGAGAGCATCAAAGCGGGTGGTAAAGTCCATCGAGAGTTAAGTCATCATCCTTTCGGTGCGCGAAATAGCCTCAGCATTGTGCAAAATGCCCTCCTTGTTTCATTTGACCGTCCCAATAATCTCCTGAAGGAGATGAGTGTGGGGGTCGGGGAAAGAAGCTGGGGGAGCAACCGAAACAATGGCAAGACCACCGGGATGAGGTGACAATGAGAAGGCTTGGCTTTGGCGAGGAGGAGGAGGACGGCGAGGTTGGCGAGTCTTATCCTGAATGTTACCATGAGAATCAACTTCCAAACTCATCTGACTAAGAGTCTTAGCATCCATGGGAAGACTCTCATTCGTTGTGGGCTCATTCTCGATAGGCACTTGAAAGTGATGGAGAATATGAGTGATAGGAATCGGGTAAAACAACCTTTTATTTTTAGTTTTCTTGCAAGTCATGAAATGCTTGTAGAAAATAAAGGCAAGGTTGAGAGGACGATCGGTAAGAGTCTGTTTGGCTAACCTGTTTCTCTTTCTGTTTGTGGGTTTTAGTTTAAAACACATGTTTGGTTGGATTTTTTATGTTTGTGTTTTCAAACTACATTAAATAAACACATGCCCCTTTTAGTACAAAATGAAAAAATCGAAATTTGGAGTTTTTTAACTCCTGGAGCAACATTATTTATTTATTATTTATTATAATATTTATTTATGTATTATTAATTTTATTTCTTTATTATTTCTTCATTTTATAATATATTTTATTATTTTATTATTTATATTATTAAATTATTATTTATATTATTATTTATTAATTTATATATTAATTTATAAATATATTCTATTTATTTATTATTATTTCATTATTTAATTAATTTTATTTATAAATTATTTATTCATTTTTAATTATTTAAAAATATATTTTATTAATTTAATATTAATTTATTATTATTATACTCATTTTTTATTATTATTATGAAGTATTTATTTGTTATTATACTTACTTATTATTTATTATTATATTTATTTATTATTTATTATTATTATTATTTATTTCATTTTGTTTATTATTTATTGTTTTTATTATATTTTTAAATATGTTTTATGTAATTTATTATTTATTTTATTAATTTATTTTTATTAATTTATTATTATTATTTATTATTTAGTCCATTTTTTATTATTATATTTATTTATTATTATTGTATTCATTTTTTATTATTATTATATTATATTATTATTTATTATTTATATTATTAATTATTGATTTTTAATTTTTCAATTTCGACCCAAAAAACATCCCTACCAAACATACTTATGTTTTTGGATGAATAAACAAAAAAACAAAAAACGTGTTTTTTGTTTATTTCAACACAAACACAAATACAAACACAACTCTACCAAACAGGCCATAAGGAGGCAAAACACAATAAAGGCTTCGAAGAAAGAGACGTAACTACGTCTACCGAATTTGGGCAAAATGGTGTATGTCACCATTTTGTGAACCACACAGGCTTCGTAAGTAAGGTCGAAAATGTCAAGGAGGGTAGTAGGTAGGATAGGGTCCGGGGTGTGGCAAATGATGTTAATGGCATCCTTAGGGTTGAAGTATGGGTCTTGGTACCATTCAAAGGTGTGATAGATAGATTGGCCCACAGAGGTAATGTTGAACCAATTACGAATGTCGTGCTCATTGAAGGTGATGTCAATGCCGGATACACACGCGGTAAAGATAGCGGAAGATGTTTCTTCGGCGAGGGTAGAATAGAAGGCTTTGATAAGACGGGGATACACCGGAAGATCAAGAGGCACGAAAAAGCCCCAACCGAGAGTTTGGCAAAGAGAGAAGAGTTGAATGTTCAACTCTTGACAAAGGGAATTTTTGATAACACGGGTTTTGCAAAGGTTACGTTTTGATAAGTGACGTTCGTACTCGAATCAGTGAGTAATGTTAGGAATAAGATACTGGAGACTTAAGGGTGCATCTTCATCATCTTCCTCAACATCCTCCGAAATCTCCGGAGAAGGGGGAGGAAAATGAGGAGGACGCAAAACACTAGCACAAGATCTCTTTCGACGGGGTGTATCGCCTCAAGGTGGAACCATGAAAGTGGAGAGAATAAGCAAAAGAGACAACAAAAAATCCATTGGAGAGGTAAGGGAGAATAGTTGTAGAAGATGCAAAGGGGTTTGTAATGGAGAAGAGAGTAGAAAGTGAAATATATAGAGAATGGAAAGAAAGTGGGTAGGTAATGTGAAATAAAGAGGGTTAGTAGTGGAGAAACGTGAAAAGGGAGGTTGGCAAACATGGAGAGAGGTTGGAGAAGAAGAAGAAGTGCAATGGTTTCAGCTCATAAGTCAACTTAAATCGTTGCGTCAGTCGACTGATAAAGGTATATTCTGGAAATATTCCTTGAAATGGTCAACCGACAAAAGGTCGTCGGTCGACTGAAATTTGAATTTCAGTCGACTTATGGAATGTCGTCGATCGACCGAAATTTGAATTTCAGTCAACTGCCGAAACACTATCGGTCGGCCAAAGCAGTCAGAGAAAATGATGGAAAAACTAGGCATTTGTCAATGGACCGATACCAAAAAAAATAATTTAAAATAAAAATAAAAATAAAATAAAATAAATGAGATAAACACAAAAGACCCTAAAAAAAATATACATCATCAACAAAACAGACGAAAAATAATCTTATAACCTCATTTTCCATTGCCATACCAATTTCTCTACAGATTTTTGAGAAGATATCTTCTTGAAGAGGTTTAGTAAAAATATCTGTTAATTGCTCATTTATATTAACAAAAACCAACTCAACATCGCTTTTTGACACATGATCAAGTATGAAGTGATGCTTAATTTCTATGTGTTTAGTGCGAGAATGTTGAATGGAATTTTTTGAAATACAAATAGCACTCATGCTGTCACATTTAATAGGCACATGATTGAAAGAAAGACTGTAATCTAGCAATTGTTGTTTAATATAAAACGTTTGAGCACAACTACTATCGGCCGCAACATATTCGGCTTCGGCGGTGGACAATGCAACGGAATTTTGTTTCTTACTAAACCAAGAAACTAATGAGTGCCCTAGAAAGTGACACGTGCCACTTGTGCTCTTTCGATCAACTTTGCATCCGGCAAAGTCGGCATCCGAATAACTAATGATGTCAAGTGAGGTGTCACATGAATACCAAAGTCCTAAGTGAAGTGTGCCACAAAGATAATATAAAATACGTTTAACGGCACATAGATGTGATTCCTTATGACAAGATTGAAAACGAGCACATAAGCACACACTAAACATGATATCCGGTCTACTTGAGGTAGGATAAAACAAACTACCAATCATGCCCCTATATTTAGTGATATCAACACATTTACCATTTTCATCTTTGTCTAGCTTGATAGTGGTACTCATAGGAGTTTTGGCATGTTTGACATCCTCCATACCAAATCGTTTTAGAAAATATTTAGTGTATTTGGATTGGCAAACTAAAATACCATCCAAGTTTTGCTTGATTTGCAACCCTAAGAAGAAGTTTAACTCACCCATCATGCTCATTTCAAATTCTTTTTGCATACTATTCACAAAATCCTTGCAAAGTAACATTGGTTGATCCAAATATGATGTCATCGACATATACTTGAATAAGCAACAAATTACTTTCAATGGTTTTAGTAAAAAGTGTATTATCAACTTTACCCATTGAAAAACTATTTTGAAGCAAAAATCTACTAAGCCTTTCATACCAAGCTCTAAGAGCTTGCTTTAATCCGTATAAGGCCTTAGTTAATTTGAAAACATGGTTAGTAAATTGTTCATTTTCAAAATCGGGTAGTTGCTTGACATAAACTTCTTCCTCTATGACGCCATTTAGAAAACCACTTTTGACATCCATTTGATAAAGCATGAAGTTTCTAGATGATACAAATGCAAAAAACATTCTAATTGTTTCTAATCTAGCCACGGGTGCAAATGTCTCATCATAGTCAATGTCTTCCTCTTGATTATATCCTTGGGCAACAAGTCTTGCTTTATTACGAATAATCACTCCATTTTCGTCCTTTTTGTTTCAAAAAACCCATTTAGTACCTATTATAATTTGATCATTAGGTTTAGGAACTAAATGTCAAACTCGATTGCATTCGAATTGATTTAATTCCTCTTGCATGACGATAATCCATGAGTCATCGCATTGAGCTTCAAGAATATTCTTGGGCTCAATTTTAGACACAAAAGCCATGAAATTACACAAGTCTCTAAGTTGAGAACGAGTGCCAACCCCTTTAGATGGATCACCTATGACTTGGTCAATTGGATGATTGTTTACAATCCTCCATGATTTTGGAATAGACATAGTCAAATTATCATTGGATTGATCTTTAACGTCCGTCTTTTTCGGGGGGTCATTTGAAGCGTTGGAAATATTGAGATCATTTAACTCGTTCTCAATCCTAACAACCTCATCATCATCGATCTAAGTCAATTCTTGAAGTCGATGGTAGTGGTGACTCATAAAAAATAACATGAATTGACTCAACCATGGTTAGAGTCTTCTTATTGTAGACTCTAAAAGCTCTACTTCGAGAAGAATATCATAAGAAAATTCCCTCATCCGATTTGGACTCAAATTTTCCTAAGTTATCCTTGTCATTTAGCATAAAGCACTTGCACTCAAAAACTTTGAAATACCCAATGTTGAGTTTTCGATCATTTCATAATTCATAGGGTGTCTGATCTAATTTAGATCTAATGATGACTATTAATAACATGGCAAGTGGTATTGACCGCTTCGAGGAAGATTATGTTCATTTAGCATAGTCCTAGCCATTTCTTGAAATGATCTATTCTTTCTCTTAACAACTCCATTTTGTTGAGGAGTTCTAGGATCCGAGAGATCATGTGATAAACCAAGTTCATCACATAATTCCTCTAAGTCATGGTTGTCAAATTCTCTACCCCTATTACTTCTTATCTTCTTAATTGATAAGTCTTTTTCATTTTGGACTCTTCTACAAAATTTATCAAGAATGGAATGAGTTTCGTTTTTATGAGTAAGAAAATGTACCCACGTAAATCGTGAGAAGTCATCAACTATGACAAAAACATAAAGTTTTCCACCTATGCTAGCAATCATTTTCGGACTAAAGAGATCCATATGGAGAAGTTCTAAAGGTTTAGAAGTGGTGATATCTTTTTTTCTTTTGAAAGAAGATTTGACTTACTTGCCCGTTTGACAAACATTATAAACTTTATCTCTAGAATACTTAGTCTTTGGGAGGCATTTGATTAAGTCATTTCTAGACAAGCGATGAAGAAGGTTCATACTAGCATGTCCTAAACGTCTATGTCATAATCAACTACTTTTACTAGTCGTGATGAAACATTTAACATTTTGTTCATGCAATTCACAAAGCAACATAGTATAAACATTCTCATTTTGTTTGGCATTGAATAATTGCGTTCCATCATTCTCAACTATGCATGTATTTGACCTAAAGATAACATTATAGCCTTTATCACATAATTGACTAATGCTAAAAATATTGTGCTTCAACCCATCAACAAGTAGAACATTATCAATAGAGAGAGAATATGTTATACCAATAACACCAATTCCAACAATCTTGCCTTTTAAGTTGTCTCCAAAAGTGACGTTTCCTCCTTCATAAGCTTGGAGAGAAAAGAACTTTGACTTGTCCCCCGTCATATGTCTCAAGCAACCGCTATCAAGAAACCATTTGTCCTTGTTGGTTGACTTCAAGCATATCTACAAAGAGAGGTTTAAGTGCCACCTTTTAGTACCCAAGTCATTTTGGGTCCACTAATGTTAGTGAGACATGTAATGGTTCCTTTTGGAACCCAAATCATTTTAGTTGTAGCATTTTTGTATCTTCGATTATATACAATGGTTCCTTTTGGAACCCAAGTCAATTTAGTTGAAGCTTTTTTATATCTACGATTGCATATATTTGCCTTGTGTCCATTTTGCTTGCAATAGTAGCAAGTGACATGCTTGTGAGAGTTCAAAGACGATGAACTAGATTGCTTAGTGAAGGTGTGTCTTAATGATTTTCTCTTTTTCAAAATAATAACATCTTTGTCAAATGCATCATATCCTAAGCCACTTTTATCAAATTTTCTTATTTGTCTTCCTAGAATGATACTTAGGTTTTCTTTTCCCTTAGTGAACTTAGCTAGAATATTTATTTGATCACCAATGATTCTTTTTAAGAATTCATTTTTTTTCTAGCTTTTCACTAGTATCATCATGCACGCTAGGTGAGGTGGATGTGGAACAAGATCCATTACATGTAGATTTATTTTTCTTGAGAGATGCATGCTTAATTACTAATTTTTCAAATTCATCATGCAAATCCTCAAAGGCTCCTTATAATTCATTAAAAGATGTTTGTAATTCACTATATAATAATTTAAAGCTATCTAAGGAAAATGAATCGAATTGTACCTCATCATCCTTTGCCATGATACAAAAGTTTGTTGTTTCCTCAGATTCCTCATCCTCATCCGAAGCGTTTGAGTTATAGTCATCCCATGTAGCATTCATGACTACATTCTTTTGCTTCTTTTCATAATCCTTCTTTAGCTTGAAACAATTCGATTTATAGTGCCCCGAGTTCCCACAATTGAAGCAAGTTGAAGGTTCTCTCTTGCTTGAATCACCTCTTGGTTCATTTCTCTTAATGAACCTTCCACCATTAAATTTATTTCGTTGAAGAAACCTTTTGAACTTTTGAGTGATCAAGACAATGTCCTCATTTTTATCCTCATTCTCTAGTTCAATGACAACTTCTTGGATAGATGTTTTTAAGTCTAATCCTTCTTTGGTCTTGCTTCCTCCTATCGGGAATTCAAGGTGATCTCCCACATGAGAAGGGACCCGAAAATATCATCAATGTCCATGACATTGAGATCATAGGTCTTCTTAATTGTCGTGACCTTTTCATCCCACTTGGCCGGAAGACTTCTAAGAACTTTTCGAGATACATCGAACTTTGGGATAACCCTACCAAGATGCTTAAGACCATTCAAAATGTTAGTAAAGTGAGACATCATAGAATTGATATTTTCGTCACTTTTCATGATAAATAATTCATATTCATGCATAAGAATATCAATCTTAGATTCACACACTTGAGAAGTACCTTCGTAGGTAACTTCTAACTTATCACACATTTCTTTGGCCATGGTGAATGTGGACACACGATTAAATTCATTTGGGCTTAAGGCACAATTCATATTTAGTTTTGCCCTGACATTCAAAGAGATGAGTTTCCTATCCTCATGGTCCCATTTACTAGTTATTTTAGTAGCACATTGTCCATCCACAAGTTTGAAGGGAATAAACGGACCATCCGTGATGACTTGCCAAATTTGGTACTCAATGGATTGAAGATAATCTATCATTCTAGTATTACAATAACTATAGTTTGATCCATCAAACCAAGGGAGTCTATTGTTTGATTGACCCTCAACGTGAGTGACAACATTAGATGTCATGATCGTTCTCTAAAGCGGTTAAATCATAATCACTAAAGATTAGGCTCTGATAGCAATTGTTAGTCACTAATTAACATTAAAGGGGGTGAATAGGGTTATGAAAAAATCTTAATCACTTTTTGTATTTAATTTGATTTCAACTATCCAAGTTAACAAGGTGCATACACTAAACACTTAAACAATTGAATGACAATAGATTATCTATCTATGGAAATAATAATCAAGCAACAATATAAATGTTTAAGGTAAATAGAGCATGCAAGAAATCAAATGAAAGAGTGAGAGAGAGAGAGATGACACCGTAATTTTTACGAGGTTCAGTAACTCCTATTCCTCGTCCTAAGGATCCCCCCTTAAGACTTTCTCAATCTCACACTATGACTTTTCCTTGTAGGTGGAATAACAAACATTTACACATGAATTAACGAGCTCGTCGCACAAACAATAGGACAAACCCCTTTTGAAGATCAATGAGCTTCACTCACTCAAAGATCACAATCCTTTTGTAAAGAAAGGAATCACTCAATAAACACTCAAAAACCCCCAGGGTTTATGAAATATACACAAAGTATAAGCTCAAGTGTTTTTAGTGATGTGTTTTGTTCTCTCAAGATTTTGGAATCTCTTGACAATAAATGAGAGTTGTACTCAAGAGAATGAACTAAAGATTTTTTCTATCTAGCTCTCACAATGATTAGAATTGAATAAGAGAAGACTAGCTTTCAATACCCAAGTTTTTTTTTACACAAGATGAAGGATGATTGAGAATTAAGAGCTTTGAATGCAAGAGTAATGGAGATTGTTCTCTTTTAAAATTATAAGACATCATATATATAACTAGGTAAAAATATGAGAGAGTGAGGCTCACTTTAGGAGAGTGAACAGAGAGTGGTGGTAGTTAGGTGGTAGTTGAAGCCATTAAATGCTCTGTACTAGCCGTTTTTGGCTCTATCGGTCGACTGAAAGCCTGATGTCGGTCGACTGAAAAATTCCCGTCAGTCGACTGACAAATCATGAAAAATAAACTCAAAACTCTCTGTCACTTTTAGTCGACTGAAAAAATAAGTTTTAATCGGCTGACGTACTTTTCGATGGACTGATGGGATAAATTTGGTCGATTGAAAAATAGGCTTAAAACTTCCTGAATGTTTCGATCGACTGATGGGAGAAGTTTTAGTCGACTGACAAATACTACCTGGATGGTTCGGTCGACTGATAATAAATACTAAGGTTTTTAATATCATTTTCGATTTGATACTTGAGCTAATAAGATGTGAAAACTTAGCATAAACCCTTTGATACATGTCACTCACCATCCTAACTACCCCGAGTCTTGATCTTTCAATCTTTTATAAAATGAATTTTTTGCCCTTCCCTTTTGCTTTACATTTATATTTTTGACTTTGTGTCTTGTGGCTCTGAAGTGAAAAACTAAATAACAACATTAGTACTAAACACGTGCTAATATTTTGTTGTCATCAAAATGAATACTTGTTATTTGATTGACCATAAGGCCAACAAGTCTAATATCCCAATATATAGCCTAGATTTATGAGAAAATATTTAAAGGGCTAATGTATTAGAAAATTTTGAAAATTCTAATATGATTTAGATTTTTAAATTAAATATTTAATTATTAATATTTTTTTTAAAAATTAATACGAGTTGCTAAAATCTTACGATTCTACTTACGATTCTACGATTCCGATTCTACTTACGATTCTACGATTCCGATTCTACTTACGATTCTACAATTCCAATTATACAGACCCCAAAACGATTCTACCTAAAATCTCAATTTTGACAGCCTTGACTATTAGCCGGTGAAGACCCAAGGTGTACTATGGCATGCCAATGTAACATGGAGGATGACACAATGGCAATTTTGTAAATAAATCCAACTTTGGAGTTAGGCTTAGATATGTTGGAAAAATACAGGAATTTAATTAAAGCAACCTTAGGACCCAAGAAAATGATTTGTGAAATAAAATCCGGATTTGGAAGTCGAGAATATTTAAAAAAAGTCATTATGACTCTTCGGACATAGGTGATATATGTTCTAGGCAAACGAGTGTTTGTGTTTTCTGCATATATAGGGAAGGGTGTGTCCTTGACTCCCATAGGCATTCAACCACTTACAAAGGTCTTGACAAGCCTTATTTAGGGCACGTATGGGAAAGCTTGCAAACATGTTTTGACATGGTTTGGTGGCACGGTTTGTGATAGTCGCTCGACACGGACAACACGGTGGGCAATGTATGTTGGTGCGCGTATGGCCCGACTAGCTATGCGTGCATGCCCATGAGTGTGCCAACTTGCCTTAGGCAATGTGATGCCTTAACTTGGCATGCACTGGTGTGTATGCAATACACTTGGCTTGGCAAGCCATATGCACACCAAGCTCTGGCCATGCCAACTTGCCCTTGGGCAAGGCTGTGACACGGAAGCAAGCTATGTTGGGTGCAGACAGATTCAAGACATCGGCATGGCGCGGTGCATGTTGGCTGGTGAAGGTACTTGGGTTAAGCTTGGTGAGTTTATGTGCTCTCATGTGTACGGAGGCATGAGAGGGTTGAGACAAGACTTTGGCTCGACAAAGGCAATCATTGTGCACTGTTGGCACATGCTTGGCACAAAGATGGCTCGTGGTGGTGTTACTTGGCTCAGAGACTTGGGCAAGACAAGGCTAGTCAGGACAAGGGTTAGTTCAGACAAGGCAGTTTGGTGCAGTTTTGGACACTCAACCGAATGTAACCACCAAGGAGGTATGTGGTATTTGATATCCCAGCAATTGAGAGAGCAACTGCATTTCTGTGTTGGCAGCCTCTAAATGGTGCCAAAACAAAGCCTAAGTAGATGGGGTTGTCATCCACATAGATAGGAAATTTTGTATGTTTGCCTATATAGGCACATGTATGGCATTGTATAGGACACGAAATTTCAGAGTGAGTGAATATATGTTCCAAATGCAGTAGTGTGGTCTATGAATGAGAAATTTCTTCTACTATTGTGTGATAATACTAAAGTTGGAAAATAATTAATTGTGGTTGCCTGTAAATTCGTGAGTGTTATTCTTTATATTACATTACATATATACTTGTGTGTGTGGTGCAAAATTTGGTGTGTTGTCCAGGCACAAGTGCGAGTGGCTGAATCAAGTCAGAAAATGTGTCATGGAGTGTGATTTGGTATCATCATAGGATAAAATTTGTAAATGAAAATTAACCCTTAGACACTAACATGCCAATCTTTTACTCTTCCATGCAAAAAAAGAAAAACAAAGATTATATATATATATATATATATATATATATATATTTGACCTCTAGTTTGCTAATCCCGAGTCATTGTGGCCTATAAGTGTACATTTTAAGACATCCAAATACAATAATACGAGTACAGATTCTCCTAAAAACGATCCACTTGCCTTCAATTAAATTGGAGGCACATATTCTTGAATTGATTGAAAGGCATAGATTCACCAATTTTCCCACTCCCAATTGAAAATATCAAAACCAAAAATAAAGTATTACTTTTGTCAAAGTCAACTACTTTAGTCGTCCAGCTCATACCAAAGGAAAAAAAGGACTGATTAGGGCGCCAAAAAAGACTGAGATTTGGCGTGTCAATAAGCTTGAAGACTACGTTCGATTTTTATTATATACAAATAATTTAATAGAGTTATGATTCGTGTAGGATCGTCTTGTACGAGTTATGTAAATTAATCAAAATACGTATAAGTTAATCCGAATATTATAATTATTATTAATAAATATATATATATGTTTATAACTATTCTAAAAATGTAATGATTTAATAATATTTTCAAACATTTATTTTTATTTTTATTTAAAAATAATATTATAATTAAGTGTAGCACTAATTAATATGTAATATGTAAGAGTCCTCTATTAATTATATTATGTATTTATTATCTATATCTATCTATATATATACCAATTTTGAAAGCATGAACTATTTTTAATATTTTTATAAATTTATTATCTTTTAACATATTAGCAAAAATAAAAATTCCTATTTGAAGTATAATGGCTCTCTATTAAAAAATATATACATAACTAACCGCTTTAGTAGATAGAAACAATATTCTTATACATTTACACCTTTTAAAATCTATACTTATATATTTTTATACTAATTCTATGAGTGAGAATTTATTTATTTTTATGCAGTTTTTATATCTATTTTTGAAATTCTCAAGTTATTTTCATTAATTATCTCTTTAAATAATTTGAATGTCATTAAAGTCTTACATCATAATTAGAATTTATAGCCTTCAATCATTTGAGATATTTCATCGGTTACATCTCTTGGTATTCTAAACATGTGCTATTATCTCTTAAATGATTTAAATCAAGATAAATAAATTTTTATCATCTTTTAACATATTAGCAAAAATAAAAACTATTCCAATTTGAAGTATAATGGCTCTCTATTAAAAAAATATATACATAACTAACTGCTTTATTAGATAGAAACAGTATTTTTATACATTTACACCTTTTAAAATCTATACTTATTTATTTTTATATTAATTCTACAATTGAGAATTTATTTATTTTTATACAATTTTTATATCTTTTTTTGACATTCTCAAGTTATTTTCATTAATTATCTATTTAAATAATTTGAATGTCATTAAAGTTTTATATAATAATCATAATTTATAGCCTTAAATCATTTGACATTTTCATCGGTTACATCTCATGGTATTCTAAACATTACATGTTTTATTATCTCTTAAATGATTTAAATCAAGACAAATAAATGTGTAAGCATTCTCCATTATTAGATTCATTCTCTCTCTCTCTCTGACATTAATAACATGCCTTTCATTTCCACAACTTTAAATCTCTCTCTCTATATATATTACGAATTCTAACATTTTTTTTATTATTTGAAATAAAAATAATATTATTTTGAATAATAAATGCATGATGTTATTTCATGATTAATTTCCTGTAATATAGTTATGTAAAAGTTAAAATTTATAAAAGTATGATCCTTTTCTAATAATCTATACATTTTCACCTTTTAAAATACTACAAAAAAATTAAATATACTTATGCTTCTATAAAGTGTAAGAGCTCTATATTAGAGAGACAAAAACAAATTAAGTGTATTAGCTCTATTTAATGTATTATATTTGATTTTGAAAGGTGCCGGTTTTGGTATTCTCTTTTCAGTTGCCAATGTAATTAAATGCCGATTAATATTCTTTCATTAAAAGGGTCATTAATAAGGGAATAAATTTTAATTTCAGTTTTTGACGTTTCATAAAATAAAATAAAAAGAAAAACTAGATTTCTTTATCAAAATGTAATGAAAGGTCATGGAATTTGTAACTCGCCTATTTTTATGCAATACAAAATTCATATTCAACTTCATTACTCGGATTCATCGGCATTCTAATAGTGACATCGGAAACAGAGCCTGAAGTAGTGAAGGAGAAGGTAAAAAGGAGGTGCGAGAAGAAGGAAATGTCGGGGGGGGGGGGGGGACAGAGGAAAGCTCATGCACAAAAGATGGTTGGAAAAAAAATTGGACGAGGATATTTTTTCCTACACATACAAAACACAAAGTATGTATGTAAGTGTGAAATTCTCCGGGCCCATAGAAGCCCATCAGGCGTCGGGCCCATCAGGTTGACAGTCCAACAAGGTTATCGAACGCCCAAAGATTAGACACATTTTAACTTATAATTCTTTAAAAATAGAAATAATGATCTAAGCAAAGTAGTGTTGCCCTAATGGGCTCGAAGCCCAAAAATGAAATGTATATAAAGGAATCAAAACTTAAATAAAAGATTCATTCTTGTGTTCTACATTTTTTTGCATTTACACATTGGCGCCGTCTGTGGTAAATCTGGGCTCGAAGCCCAAAAATGAAATGTATATAAAGGAATCAAAACTTAAATAAAAGATTCATTCTTGTGTTCTACATTTTTTTGCATTTACACATTGGCGCCGTCTGTGGGAAATCGATGAGGAGTTCTTGATTTTTCGAATCTGTTCTTCGAGATTTGTAAATCATCTCCTTCTTCTTCCCATCTCGTTAAGCTGAGTTTGTTTTGTTCAACCCGAAGATCTAAGAGTTCGTTCATATTATTCACCACATTTTAAAAACTCCATTCACACTGACCATTTACTTCCCAGGCAAACATGTCGGTCACTCGCTTGCAAGCAGGTGTCCCGCCCACCGGAGACAACCGTGTAGAAGGTCCTTAAGCAATCGAGCAAATTCTGCAACTCCTGATAGTCGCTGAGGAACGTAGCCGAACTCTTGAGAAGGAGAATGCAGAGCTCATGGCGAGATTGACTCTACCACCGCTTGCCCCTCCGTCAGCGGCGCTCGACCACTCTCAGAACCAACAAGATGGCGACAGATTGGAAGAGCACGCCGAATCTTCCCAACACTCAGGAAAGGCTCCCGCCGCCGACGAAGCCATGACCCCCTAAAAGCTCCAAGCAATGACGGACGAGTTCCAAATGAAAGTCCTCGGAGACTTGAGAGCCCAGTCTACTGATGACCTGGCCATCCAGGCGTCAACCGATTTGATACAATCACCATTCGTCCCTGAGATAACCCGGGAACCTTTTCCAAAGAAGTTTGTTATGCCTTGGTTCACCCCCTACGATGGCACCAAGGACCCCAAGGAGCATATTTATCAGATTCATCAGAAGATGACCATGTACACCGAGAACGAGTCCTTGCTTTGCAAGGTATTCACCACAAGTCTTGCTGATGTAGCTATATTATGGTTCAGGAAGCAGCCGCCTTGATCAATCGGCAGCTGGAAACAGTTGACTAGGCTCTTCGTTGCCCAATACTATGGGAACAAGAGACAGATGAAAACCATATCCTGTCTCTTCACTTTGATCCAGGAGAAAGGGGAGTCACTGAAGAACTTCATATCCTTATTCAACATTGAGTCATCTTCTATTGATAACTGTGACCAACACTCTGTTGTTGAGGCCTTCCAGATGACCCTTATTCCAGGAACCAAGTTCCATCAGTCTCTGGTGAAACGCCCCCCATTGGGTATTAAGGAGTTAAAATCCATAGCCCAAGGATTGAAGATGAGGAGACCATCAGACAGAAAATTGTGGCTTTGGTCAGCGTTGAAGCTCGATTAAAGGATCAGGCGACTGATCGAAAGCGTCCAACATCATCAGGGCCACTAGCTTTTTCAGGACATCAAGCCCCGCACTCTTTCAAGCGTTCCAAATCTGAAGAGAAAGCGACCCCCCTGAGGGTTAACCTTGCCAAGCTCTACCAAGAGAACAAGGCCAGAGGGATCTTCCAACAACCCCCAACCATCAGATAGCCTCTGGACCAAAGAGATAAGTCAAAACATTGCGTTTTTCACGGTGATTTCGGGCACATCACAAATGAGTGTCGTAATCTCAGACAACAGGTAGAGTCATTGTTGCTTCGCGGTGATCTCTGGGATCACATCCAACGGGACAGGCCGAGGGCCGATCAACGTGCTCCTAACGCCCTTCGGAACCCCATAACTGCACAGCCGGTCAGAATCATCAATATGATTCTTGGTGTCCCTGCCTCCAAAGAGACGGAAGGATTCAACCGGAGCCAGCTGCGGAGAGCCCGCAAAATGAGAAAAGTCAACGAAGTTAGTGAAGTCCACCACAGGACAGGAGAAACATATATTATTTTTTCTGCATCAGACATTCAGAACATCCAGACCCCACATGATGACCCTCTAGTTATGACACTGATGGTGGCCAACTGTCTCGTTAAGAAAGTCATGATCGATCCTGGGAGCAGTGCAAACGTCATTACCAAATGGGCTTTTGAAAAACTCAAAATTGACCCGAACGAGATTGTGGCATCCCGGTGCCCTATTGCAGGATTCGACGGAAAACAAATCGAACCGATCGGGGAAGTCCAATTGCCGGTATCTGCTGCTTAAAGGACCCTGACCGAGACGTTTGTTGTAGTGGATGTGAAGCCTTCATACAATTTGTTCATAGGAAGGGGATGGATTCATCGGATGCAGGGCATGCCTTCAACCCTTCACCAAGTGATGAGGTGTATAAGCCCGAACGGTTTGGACATCATTGATATCAGGGGTGACCAGGTGGCCGCCAAGGTATACTATGCGGTCACCCTGAAGAGGATCAGGAAGGGAAAAGGCCCAATGGTCTCCCATTCCAAGGAAAAGAATCCAGACCCCAAATAGCAATCAAAGGAAAGGGATCCGGGTACCCCGATCGTGATCGAGCCATTATAGTCAATCTCTATTATACCCAATAGCCCAGAAAAAGTGACTTTTACAGGTACAAATCTTACCGACTCTGAATTAAAAGAGCTGACACAGTTATTGCAGGACAATTCTGATGTCTTCGCATGGGAATATATAGACATGCCTGGTATCGACCCTCTTGTTGCCCGGCACTCATTACACGTCGACCCGAACGGGAGACCGATCAGATAAAAGCAAAGGCGCATGGGAGTGCATCAGAACCAGATCATAGCGGACGAAGTGTCCAAATTGCTTCAAGTTGGCTTTGTCAATGAAGTCAAGTACCCCGAATGGCTCGCCAACGTGGTAGTCGTCCAGAAAAAGAATGGTAAGTGGAGGGTTTGTGTTGATTTTACTGACTTGAATAGGGCATGCCCGAAGGACAGCTTTCCACTGTCTAAGATTGACCAGATGGTTGACGCTACCGCCGATTATGAACGTCTAACTTTTCTAGACGCTTATTCGGGATACAATCAGATAAAAATGAACCCATTGGACGAGGAAAAAACCTCCTTCATTATTGAAACTGGTACTTATTGCTTTAAGGTTATGCCCTTCAGTCTGAAAAATACAGGTGCTACTTTCCAGAGGCTGGTCAACAAGATCTTTAAGGGAATGACGGGTACAGTGATCGAGGCTTGTATTGATGACACTGTGGTCAAGAGTAGAAGAAAAGAAGATCATCTTGCACACCTGCACCAAGTGTTTGACACCCTCGGGATGCATGGCATGAAGCTTAACCCAGAGAAATGTTCATTTGGCGTGTCATCCGGATAATTCCTGGGACACATCGTGGACTAGACCGGGATCCAAGCCAGCCCGACACAAGTCAAGGCCCTAATGGAAATAAAGGAGCCTCAGACACATAAAGACGTTCAAGTCCTGACGGAAAGAGTGGTTGCCCTTAACAGGTTCATTTCATGACTCATTGATCGATGCAGACCATTCTTTCAGGCAATCAATGCAAAAAGGGGAGAAGTCTGGGGCCCTGAGCAGTCTGAAGCCCTTGCGAGGTTAAAAGAGTATATGACTAAACCCCCGATCCTATCCACACCAGGACCCGATGAAGTCTTACATCTGTATCTAGCAGTATCTTCCGCCTCAACCAGTGCAACCCTCATCAGAGAGGATGGGAACCTACAGATGCCAGTCTTCTACACTGAAGCAGAGACCTGGTATAGCAGGCAAGAAAAACTGGTTCTATCACTGGTAAATGCCAAAAGGCGACTGAGGCATTATTTCGAGGCTCATCCGATCATTGTCCCGACCTCCACACCTTTCCGGGTAGTTATGTCAAAACCTGATATTTCGGGCAGAATCTCCAAATGGGCCATCGAATTAGACATATATGGCATAACTTACATACCCCGGGTTTCCATCAAAGGACAGGCGGTGACAGATTTTTTACTTGAAGATGAAACTGAAGAATCTGACCAACAGACTGAGCCGGACACTTGGAAGCTTTTTGTGGATGGATCAGCCAGTTCTACCGGATCTGGAATTGGCTTAGAGATCCAAACACACGATGGCACACACCTCCACATGTCAGTTCAACTACAGTTCCCAGCCACAAATAATGAGGCAGAGTATGAAGCGATTGTATCTGGCTTGAGGTTAGTCCGAAACCTCCAGATTCAAGTCCTAGCAGTGCACAACGACTCTCAGCTAATCATTCGATAAATTAAAGGGGAATACGAGGCAAAAGACCCCAAAATGGAGTCTTACCGAGCACTTGTGCTGAAGGAAACATAAAGCTTTCAAAAAATAACCTTCACTCAGATCCCAAGAAGCGAAAACTTTGTAGCTGACCACCTAGCCTGCCAAGCGTCCTCAGCTGGAGAGGACCTGACCCAGGTTGTGTTGGTAGATTTCATAACCATGCCAAGTATTCAAGACCCAGTGCAAGTAATGCTTATTCCATGGGAGCCCAGCTGGATGGATCCTATGATAAATTACTTGAGAAACGGAACACTCCCAGAGAACAAAGTCGAAACTCACAGGATCAGAAGGAATTTAGCCCGATATTCAATCATAAACGAGCAACTCTATCGAAAGTCCTTCTCGGGTCCTTATTTAAAATGCATTACGCCCTTAGAATCAAGAGCAGTGATGTAGGAGATCCACAGTGGATCTTGTGGGAACCACTCGGGGGGAAGGTCCCCTGCCCATAAAATACTCTCCCAAGGATATTTTTGGCCCTATCTATCACGGGATGCCGAGGACTATATCCGAAGGTGCAAGCCATGCCAGATGCACAGGGACGCTATCCATCGACCGCCGGAGTTCCTACACCCGACCATAGTCCCACATCCCTTCGCCTGATGGGGAATGGATATTATAAGACCTCTCCCGAAGGCAATTCGATCAAATTCCTATATCCTCCTGGCCACTGATTACTTCACTAAATGAGTGGAAGCTGAAGCTTACCCCGCCATCAAGTTCATTTGGACCCATATAATATGCAGATTTGGGCTACCAAAGACAATTATGATGGATAACGGGACGAATATTGACAACAAGAAAGTGAGAGCGTTATTTGCCGAGCATGGTATCAACCAGAGTACATCCTCCGTCGGGTACCCGCAAAGGAATGGACAGGCTGAAAGAACAAATCGAACCATATTCGACACCTTGGCCAAAAAACTTAAGGAAACAAAAGGAGCCTGGCTCGAGAAGCTACCTGAAGTGCTCTGGTCATATAGAACTACCCCCAGGCAGCCTACCGGAGAGACCCCATTTGCCATGGCATACGGCGTTAAGGCTGTGATCCCAACAAAGGTTAGAGTTTCAACCCTTCGGAGCCAGGCCTAGGTGGAAGGCACGAATAACCAGCACTTGGCACACGACCTTGTTCTACTAGATAAAAAGGGAAGTTGTCGGTATCAGACTAGCCGCCTACCAACAGCGTGTCCGGAACCACTTTAACCAAAAAGTTAAAATAAGGGAGTTACAGGTCGGTGACATGGTCCTCAGGCGAAAGATTGGGCTCGTGGGCAAGCTCAGGGAGCCTTGGGAGGGCCCGTACACCATTACCGAAGTCAACGGGCACGGAGCATACCGCGTCCGAAGGAACAACGACGGTGGAATGGAACCAAACTCCTAGAACGCCTCTCGCCTGAAGATGTACTACCCATAACAAGCCCAGTCTACTTTTAAATTTGATCACTTCTGAGTTTACTTTTACTCTGATCATTTTTTTAAAAAGGCCTCCTAGCCAGATCAATAAAAAAAAGAAATTCATCAGTAAAATCATTTTTATGGCAAAAATAGCTTATAAATATCTATTAATACAAAAAATAAAGCAAGTGTTGCCTTGTCTCTCGCATGGCCTGAAGTGCCCGAAAGACATAACGTTGATCCTGAAGATATCAAATTTTGCAAAAAATAAAGCAAGTGTTGTCTTGTCTCTCGCATGGCCTGAAGTGCCCGAAAGACACAACACTGATCCTGAAAAGATCAAATTTTGCAAAAAATAAACCAAGTGTTGTCTTGTCTATCACATGACTGAAGTGCCCGAAAGACACAATATTGATCCTGAAGAAATCTAAATTTTGCAAAAAATAAACAAAGTGTTGTCATGTCTCTCGCATGACCTGAAGTGCCTGAAAGACACAACATTGATCCTGAAGAGATCAAAATTTTGCAAGAAATAAATAAAGTGTTGTCATGTCTCTCGCATGGCCTGAAGTGCCCGAAAGACACAATATTGATCCTGAAGAAATCTAAATTTTGCAAAAAATAAACAAAGTGTTGTCATGTCTCTCGCATGACCTGAAGTGCCTGAAAGACACAACATTGATCCTGAAGAGATCAAAATTTTGCAAGAAATAAATAAAGTGTTGTCATGTCTCTCGCATGGCCTGAAGTGCCCGAAAGACACAACACTAATCCTGAAGAGATCAAAATTTTGCAAGAAATAAACAAAGTGTTGTCATGTCTCTCGCATGGCCTGAAGTGCCCGAAAAACACAACACTGATCCTGAAAAGATCAAAATTTTGCAAGAAATAAACAAAGTGTTGTCATGTCTCTCGCATGGCCTAAAGTGCCCGAAAGACATAGCACTGATCCTGAAGAGATAAAAATTTTGCAAGAAATAAATAAAGTGTTGTCATATCTCTCGCATGGCCTGAAGTGCCCGAAAGACACAACACTGATCCAAAAGAGAGCAAAAATTTTACAAAAAATAAACAAAGTGTCCTTATGTCTCTCGCATGGCCTGAAGTGCCCGAAAGACACAACATTGATCCTGAATAGATCAAAATTTTGCAAAGAATAAATAAAGTGTTGCCATGTCTATCGCATGACCTAAAGTGCCAGAAAGACACAACACTTATTGGTAAAATCTCCCAAGTACAATAGAATTCAACTGGAAAGGAACCATGATTTTCATTCAAAAAATGGACCTCGATGGTCAAGGCTTACAAATGTTTTTACAAATAAAGAATCCTACGTTATGCTATCCTGAAAACTAGAAGGAAGCCTGGTAGGATTCACTATCTAAGTGCCAGCATCAGTGCCCGCTGCATTTGAGTCCACAAGTACAATTGCCATATCATGAGCGGTCTGCACTGAAGGAACAGGATCAGGAGTAGGCCCCGGAAGAGGTTTGGTCAGGAACTCACAAAAATGAATGCCATCCAAACCTCCAACCGGATCATCATACGGCGGATCAATGCCCAGAGACTCATCCAACTCCTCCACTGAGGCAAAGTCCCTTTCCTCAACAGGTTTCCGTATGTCCTGGAAACAGGTCCTCCAACTGAACCCGATCCGGTACTGGGCAATGTCGCAGAGGCGCTTATATATCTGATTGCCACCCCGGTGGCACATTTCCACTGTTGACCTCTCCATTGCCAGAAGATTCTCAATTTTAGCCTTCTCCTCCAGAAACTTCTTTTTAGAGGCCCTCATTCTCCGCCTTCAGGCCCTCGACTTCAGCAGCTAGGGCCCGACGAACTACTTTCATCTCCTTAATCTTCTCTTGGGCCGCTTAAAGCTTTTGTTTTGCAGAGATAGCCCTTGTGGTCTGGACCTCCAACTTATCATTAGATACCGATAGCAGTGTGGCCACCTTTTTCCTTGAATCCTCCTTCAGCCTCAGGAGCTATGAAGATTTGCTGAGCAACCTAGTGTTCTCCTCCATCTTGGCATTTTTAGCTTAGGTCAGGTAAAACATCTGCCAAGAGTGCAAGTGTTAGCCAGATAAATGAATAAAGTGAAGAAATACAAAGTATGACTGAAGAAACAGCATATCGAAAGCCTAGTTTCATGGCAATCTCCGGACCCGTCATGGCCAATTCTGCCTGATCGATCTGTGCCAACTTTTTTTGGTCTGCAGGGGTCCAGATCTGGTGAGCCATTGCCCGAAAGGAAACATCATTGTCAATAGTCTCTTGTCCCCTGACCAAAAAGTCACCACCCGGAAATGTTATCTTTGGTACCCATGGGACATGTTGCTCATTCTCGGGTGCAACCCCAGACTCCCCCACTATGCTTGGCGACGAGGTTGTAGTCAGACGGGGTCTAACCGATCGATTGGGGATATCTTCTTCAGATCGGGGACGTTGTGTCCCCGCTAGGCTGGGCTCTTCCTCAACTGGTCGGGATCTAGGAACGGAGATTTCCCCCGAAGAAGGGACAAAGGGCAATTCAGCAATACCCTCCCCCGAAGGAGGAGGTGGAATAACTGGAATGTTTCCCATTGGTGGTGGATGAACTATCCTTGAAAGAGGGCTGGAATACCTTGGGACCGATGATCGCCTCGGGCTTCCTCTGGTACCGAAGGGTTCGTTTGGGGGCCCGGTACTCCCTTGACCTTCTTCTTAAACACATGGACCGAGATCCTCAACATAGTATTTTATCCTTTTGATGTTAGTGCCTACAAATTAAAACCCGTCAGGTAACTGCCACACATTCTCAGGGGTTGTCCCCAAATTTTAGATTTAAGGATATCAAATCGGGACAAGATGTAATTTGGAGTTTTAAATCGGTCGGTCGCTCTCAGAAACTCTAGCACATGATGACCCAACTTATCATTGCATTGTTCGCAATAGCACGACCCTCTATGATAAGGTTTGAAGGAAGGAAATAAAGGTTTGTCAAATTCACTAGGGACTAAGAATTTGGCTGAGCCGTGACTCCTCCAATTCCCGGTTACCAGGATCATTCTTTCCTTCCACCCCTTATTAGACTTCTCAGTTCCATCGCATATCTTTCTCCCACTTAAGGGAAAGAGATTGTACTGACCCCTATAGTCCTTCTGGTCCTGAATCTTGTAACAGAACAGGAGCTCAGCCAGACCCAGATCAAGACCCATCTCCCGATTAATCATCATGACCATAGCCACGATCCTGAAGAAAGTAGACCCCACTTGAAGCGAAGCCAGACCTAGGGTGGACAGGATATAAAGAAAGAAATGGTGGATCGGGAATCTAAGAACCTGAAGATGGAAAACCAACAGCAAGATTTGATTATCCCTAACTCCCTCCCCTTTCCTGAAGTCGTACTTTTTGGGATAATTCTTGACTATCACCCCATCGGGTATCCGACACTTAACCCTCAATCTCTTCAATATTATATCTGCCTTATGAGCAGGGGAAGGGGATCGATATAGAATTGATCTCCCGATCTTCCTACAGACGGATCCCCACTCACAACAGCGTTTTGGGTAACCTCAGGGGGACTAGATCTGACCATCCTAACCACCTCTACCGATGGAGAACTAAGGGAGGCATCGGGATCTACAGATGAGGGAAGACGATTGCTACCCGACCGGGTGTCATCACTATCAGACATATTGACAGAAAGGTAGGAGAGCTGGAAGATAGAACCTACTCTAAGGTGAATTTTGATGAGATTTTGCAAGTTTTCTTGGAGAAATGAACGGATTCTGGCAATAATAAAAGAAGAACCCAAGTTATAGAGAGTTTCTGAGAGCTAGTAGCCTTGAAATGCAAGAAATGTTGGGCAAATGTACCTTGGGTATTTATAGAGGTCACCGAAGTATGCGAAGAGTTATGCGCACATGAAACGAAACATCATGCCGCCTCCTCAGCCCCCATCTCACGAATCGAGAGCACTTGAGCCATGAATTTGAAATGATTAATGATTATACAACCGTCGTATTAAATGAATCTGCACGTCACCCTGACAGGGGTAATGTATCTATATTTTCCCACTTTACCTTCTTGGTAATGGGCCTGACTGCCCGAAAGCCCACCACCAAGAAGAGGGCCTGTGTAAGTATGGAAATCTACGGGCCCATAGAAGCCCATCAGGCATCGGACCCATCAGGCTGACAGTCCAACAAGGTTATCGAACGCCCGAAGATTAGGCTCATTTCAGCTTATAATTCCTTAAAAATAGAAATAATGATGTAAGCAAAGTAGTGTTGCCCTAATGAGCTCGAAGCCTAAAAAGGGAATGTATATAAATGAATCAAAACCTAAATAAAAGATTCATTCTTGTATTGTGCATTTTTTGGCATTTACAATGTAGCAGCAGATTGATGTTGGTGGTATTATACTCTAGCCCTTTATATTTACGTTTGTATTATTTCGTTTACAAAGTTATTCATAAATTTCTATGTTTTTGTTTTATTAGTAGAATTTAAGAGTTGTGTTGGATGATGTTTATTTTGTTCTATTTATTTCACAACTATCAATTGTTAATTTTATTTTTATAATTATGAGATTTCACCTATTTTTCTTTGTTAACAATGAAAATTTGTTACAGTAGGTCATTAAAGTTGTTTGTACTATGTTATTGTAGCTTGGTTACAGGTTTGCCATGGAAGTGTTGAAGTAACGATCATATTCAAAATAACAATTGGCTTCAAACAAGAAGATCAGATCGTTGCAAAGTCTGTTGGTCAATGCTTAAGGGTGGTTTAACTATAAATTTATTCAGGACTGCACGAACTCTATTTTGAGGTACAACTAAAAATTATGATTTATTTATTAGAAAAGTTAAATATTAAAAAATTTACACTCCTTTTCAAATTACATAAGATAGATTTTAAAATAGATGATGAATATGAATTTCATGTAATTTTTCAGGTGCATAAGAGAAAGATGAAATTCCATGGTTTGGATGCCAAAAGCAGTCCTTCAACCAATTCCACACTTCCGATGATATGGAAAACTTTGGATTCCCATTCTCATACACCATCACCAATAAAGTCCTTACCAACACAACCTATCAAAATTAGTTCACCTCAAGATTATGTTCGTTCCAAAAAATAATATTTACTGATTGAATAGCAGGGTTGATAATAATTATAATTTTTATAAAATTTTAAAAAATAATAATCATCGATCGGCGGATCATATTCTTAAAGAGGACAATAACGAGTACAAATTCTTCTAAAAATGATCCACTTGCCTTCAATTAAATTGGAGGCACAAATTCTTGAATTGATTGAAAGGCATAGATTCACCAATTTTCCCACTCCCAATTGAAAATATCAAAACCAAAAATAAAGTATTACTTTTGTCAAAGTCAACTACTTTAGTCGTCCAGCTCATACCCAAAGGAAAAAATGACTGATTAGGACCCCAAATTTATGCTTTAGAAAAAGACCGAGATTTGGCGTGTCAATAAGCTTGAAGTTGAAGTCTCCTTATAGTATGTGCAAATAATTTAATAGGATTATGATTGCAGATAATTTTATCTGATTCGTGTAAGATGGTCTTCTACGAATGACGTAAATTAGTTAAAATACGCATAAGTTAATTTGAATATTACGATTATTATTAATAAATATATATATATGTTTATAACTATTCTAAAAATGTAATGGCTTGATAATATTTTCAAACGTTTATTTCTATTTTTATTTAGAAATAATATTATAATTAAATGTAGCACTAATTAATATGTAATATGTAAGAGTCCTCTATTAATTATATTATGTATTTATTATCTATATCTATCTATATATATACCAATTTTGAAAGCATGAACTATTTTTAATATTTTTATAAATTTATCATCTTTTAACATATTAGCAAAAATAAAAATTCCTATTTGAAGTATAGGGTGCGTTTGGAAAGCCTGTTTGGATACATAACAGGGTATCCAAACAAAAAACAGGGTAGCAGCAAATTGATGTTGGTGGTGTTATATTCTAGCCCGTTATATTTACGTTTGTATTATTTCGTTTACAAAGTTATTCATAAATTTCTATGTTTTTGTTTTATTAGTAGAATTTAAGAGTTGTGTTAGAGGATGTTTATTTTGTTCTATTTATTTCACAACTATCAATTGTTAATTTTATTTTTATAATTATGAGATTTCACCTATTTTTCTTTGTTAACAATGAAAATTTGTTACAGTAGGTCATTAAAGTTGTTTGTACTATGTTATTGTAGCTTCGTTACAGGTTTGCCATGGAAGAATTGAAGTAACGACCTATTCAAAATATGGCCGTTACTTCAAAATTATGATTTATTTATTAGAAAAGTTAAATATTAAAAAATTTGCACTCCTCTTCAAATTACATAAGATAGATTTTAGAATAGATGATGAATATGAATTTCATGTAATTTTTCAGGCGCATAAGAGAAAGATGAAATTCAATGGTTTGGATGCCAAAATTCCACACTTCCGATGATACAGAAAACTTCAGGATTCCCATTCTCATACACCATCACCAACAAAGTCCTCACCAACACAACCTATCAAAATTAGTTCACCTCGAAAAATAATATCGTACCATAAGTTAACGTTATACAAGTTCTAGGACTGGTTCCATCTTAAAAGACTATCTTTCGGGTTAGACCCTTTTTTAGATTTTTTTTATAAATTTTATATCAATATTTAAAAAAAATATTGTAAATTATTTTATATTATTTTAAAATTAATATTTATAATAATATAAAGGATTTGTGATAAAATAAAACAAGCTGTTGTTGTATATTTGTTCTAAATTTTTTAAAGTATATATACATACGGATTTACTAGTATATATATATATATATATATATAATGTTAGATCAATTGTCTCAACTTACCATGTCAAAATCATATTAGGTCGATTGGGAATACTTGCCAAGTACTTCAAAACATGACCCATGGTTAGCCAGAGAATAAGATTATTGCCCATCAGCTGTCTCTCCCTTGCCCAAAACTTGTTCGTTTGGCGAAACCTCCAGTTACACGGCCGACAATATTACCACCATTCAAAAGTATGCAACCTCAGTCGAAGAATTAAATATTAATGTTACACTCTCTCTAGCTTAATCTTTTAGAGAAGTTGAATAGTCGATAAGGTATCAGAACCAAATATTTCGTGTTCAAACCTCACCGCTACCTTTTGTTAAAAAGTTATTACACGTATTGGACCAAAAAGTAAGATCACATATGATGGGGCGTGTTGAATGATTAAATATTAATATTACACTCTCTCTGCTAGCTTAAGCTTTTAGAGCTACAAATGACATAATAAATCAGTAAAGTTCTTTGGAGCATTTGAATAATCTTGATAAATGCATAAATATTAGGTATGTGAGGTTTTAGCAATACCTGATCTAACAGCACTTGGATTGTGGAAAATGTAGCAAGTGATGATTGGAACTTCTATGTTTGTCCAAGAATCAAAGTCGTCTGCTATGGATATCCATTAGTAGGCATGAAAAGTATTTGTCATGTATTTTTCACCTGCAAGCCAAAGCAGGCAAATCACAAACTGGTTCAGTGAACTCTAGATGAAAATCACAACTTCCACAAGTTTAAATGATGATGCTGCAATTATTTTGCATCCACGTTGTAGAAAGCGTATAGTATTCTATTTTATATTTTAGTATTTACCACTGGTAAAATGTATCAATATGATTCATAAATTATTGTATTTTTCAAGTTTGGTTTCAAAAGGGAAAAGAATACTGAGGGGAGGGCAAAATACAAGGTCAGGGAATCCCACAAAAAATGGTCTGATCTTATGAGATCCTAAACTAAAACTTGGAATTTTCGAAATTATGAAGAATGGTCTGATTTACAAGACCCTTGCGTAAAATTTGCTACTTTTTGAATTTGTTTTTCTTTCTTTTTCTTACTATCCCAAATTCCAGCTTGATCTAAACATGGATACGATAATTCACTCCAAATCACTCACTTTCTATACCAATTCGAAATCCAATTCTCAAATGAATTTGGTTCCAAACACCGCAAATGGTAATAGTACATCAATGTATTCATGAATCATAATTTAAGAAAGCATTTCATATATAGTTTGGGATTAGGAAATCACACAAAGGAATCTGAAGGGAACAACAGAAGAAGTTGAAAATGTCAAGATAATTGCGAAAAATCAGTATTGAAGCCTAGGGAAAAGCAACGCATATCAGACAAAACAATCATATAGTTATTTCGAACTTACATGAAATAACATGCTATTGCTAGCAATAACTGCAATATTGGTGAACACAAATTTAGAGCTTTAGATTCTTGCAGCTATAAGCAGAAAGGGTGCTGTGATTTGGCAAGTTTTAGCTCTGTTGCTGTTCCTATATAGCTTTGCTTGTACAAACTTTGCAATAGTTTTGTTTTTCTTCATTTGGTGGATTTTTGGGTTCCATTTATGGACAATAGCCAGGGGTATGCCTCTGTGAATTTTGTAGACTCTTTGAGTCATTTTAATCTTTAATCTATCTTTACCATTAAAAAAAAAATTAGAGCTTTTGAAGATAATACGCTTCATTTTTGTCAACCTAGCAAAACAATCATATCAGTTTAAATTTAAATCTATATATAGAATCAAAAAACAGTTAATGGAAAATATTAGGAAAATCTATAGTCCTTGCGAAGATGCAAGAGCATTAAAATTACCTCAGAGTAAGGACCAGACAAATTTAAGCCAAAGAATCGCCAGAAAAGAGTGTTTGTCATCAAAATAAAGCAGCAGAAATCATTCTAAAACATATCATCATTGCTGAGCACACAATCAACTTCTTCCATTGACCTAATAAGCAATTCGGACAAAGCATACACCTCTGAAGCTCTTGGATGAGATTCATCACTTGAGACAAATGTATGAACCTCACCAGCAATCTCCATCCAGCTACAACCTGGAGCTTTATATTTGCACCTCACCCGCATCATTTTGCGAACTCTTGCCACGTCAAGCCAACGCCCTTCAGAAGCATAAACGTTAGACATGAGAGTATAATTCACAGGCTTGCTTGGCTCTAATACAAAAAGCTTTTCCGCTGCCCATTTCGCCAATCCAGCATTTCCATGGACTTTACATGCCCCAATAAACGCTCCCATTGCATCTGGCCCAAGCTCCACTGGCATTGAGGTCAGAAGATTGTAAGCATCATCAAGATGTCCCGCACGGCCAAGGAGGTCAATAAGACAAGTATAGTGCTCTGTGGATGGCATGAGGTCATAAGTTTTGGTCATCAAATTGAAGTAATGAAGTCCCTCATATACCAGGCCCCCGTGACAACAGGCAGAAAGAACACCAAGAAAGGCAACTGAATCTGGCGTCACATTATATGCTAGCATCCTATCAAACAGTTCAATACCTTCAATCGAAAGACCATGGAACGCGTAAGCCCCTATCATTGAAGTCCATGAGACAAGGTCCGGATCTGCAATAGAGCTAAAACATTTGCGTGCCATAGTAATATCACCACTCTTAGAATATGCATTGATTAGGGAATTCACAGTCGATAAATTGGCATCAAACCCCTTTTTAAATGCATAGGCATGAACTTGTGCAATCTCAGTAATGGACGATGAATGACCACATGATCTAAAGACACTAGCCAGAGTTCGTTCATCTGGACCATAATCTCCACGAAACATTTCCCTCATAAGCTTAAGAGCCTCCTTTCCATCGCTTACTCGTCCATACCCTACGATCAGGGTGTTCCAAGAGATAATGTTTCTAAAAACCATCCCATCAAAAGTTTTGCGAGCATCAACCATATGTTCATTCTTAGCATACATATCAACAAGCGCGCTACTCACTGCAACATCCAACTCAAAAAACAATTTGATGACAAGGCCGTGAATCTGCCTACCCAATTCACAACATCCATTAATAGCAGCAGCATTGAGCAAATTAGTGTAAGTAAAATCATCCCCCTTTACACCCTCTAACGACATCAAGCGAAAAAGTCCAAAGGCATCCGTTACCAAACAATTCAAAACATAGCAATGCACCATCACATTCCACAAAACCAAATCCCTGTCCAAAACATTATCAAAAATACTTCTTGCATCTCTAACCAAACCGAATTTCGCATATAAATCAACAAGAGCACCGCTTACAAAACAATCTCTACACAACCCGAATTTCATTATAAAACAATGCAATTGTCTACCAATTCCAATATCACATGATTCACTACACCTATTAAGCAAACTTGTACATGTAATGTGATCAGGACTCACCATTTCAGTGATCATTCTCTTGAAATATTGAAAACCCATATGGTGATTCGATTTAAAACTCCCGCCACTTATCAAAGTATTCCAAGTTACAACATTTCTAACAAGCATTTCATCAAACAACTTGCATGCGTCGTAATACACCTTGCATGCGACGTATACACGCAAGAGTTGGTTCTGCAATGATAATACATTATTGTATCCTAACTTCACAATATTTACATGTATTTGTTTTCCTCCAGAAATAAAACCCGATTTCGCAGAGTTTTTCAACGAATCAGACAAGAAACGATGGGTCAAGTCCGAGTCGACGAAATGGATAGACTCGGGACTCGACAATGGAGCTCCGAGTCGACCCAGAGAAGGAGGTGAGTCAATTTGCCAAAGTGGGCTGTGTTTTTGGCCATTTTGGTTGGTTTGGATTAGTGTTGTAAAAGTTGATAATTGATGTATAGAATGAACGGTAGGGATTAAGGAAGAACGGGATCTGACAATCATAGGTTAATGACCGTTAATGAAATGCATTTAAATATGCAACGAATTACAGACACATTATGGAGTTGACAAGTTTATATGAACTAAGTTTGTATATGTTGCCATCAAAGAGGGTTTAAACGGAACAAAATTGTAGAAATACTTGTTATGGTAGGTAGTGATAGGGATTGAATTGAATGGGGGCGTAGAGTTACAAATTTCAAAATTCAGGAGTAGGTAAAGGGAAAAAGAAAAAAATCGGGGTTATGGAGTTGACAAGTTTATATGAACTAAGTTTGTAAATATAAATTCAGGGATAATTAAGCTAAAACAATAGAGGGCAATTTGCAATGACACCATATGAGTTTTGGTCAATTGAAGTTGGATGTGGTTCAATATACTATTTTAAAAAGACACCTATGTAAAGTATTGTAACGACTCTCTTTGAAGGAGATATAAAATAACTTTAGTGTCCTTGATTATTATAATTTTTATGTAAAATCTTTAAATTACCCCATGCATAAATCATATATTTTACTCATTACACCAACCATACATATTATTACACTCTTATTATCAAATTTATCAAAATAATATTCTATTATATTATCAAATTCATTAAAATTATTGATTGACAATAGTATAAAAATATATATAAATTTTTTTATTCGTACATAAAAGTTTATATATGTTTTATTAGATATGTAATACCTATAATGATTATTAGATATAACCCTTTAATATTTTTTGAGAAATATTTATATAATAATATATTAAAAATTAAGAGAAGTAATTAAATAATGGAATTTTCTTAGTATTATTATTGATGAAATTTTTTTAGTGGTATAATTTACCTTTAAATATATATTTCAAAATATTTTTGATGTTTTTGAATTTTCATATTTAAAATAAAATTATATATATTGTATCTTATTTATTTATTGTAGATTTTTTAATATCAAGAGTGTGATGATAATGGTGGTTTGTGTAATGGGTAAAGTGTAGGGTTAGGAATGGAGTAACTTAGAGATTTCACATGAAATTATAATAATCAAATGTACTAAAGTCGGCTTGTGTCATTGCAACATTTTATAAATCTCAGGGATGTCTCTGTGAAATAATGCGTTGACCAATATCTACATGCAATTGACCAAAATCTCAGAAGATGTCATTACAAATTACCCAAAAATATATTAGTGGGAGTCACTTCCCCTACTTGGCTACATGTAGGTATCGTCTTATACATATATTTTCATTCGTAACGTTTTATAAAGTATCGATATTATTATATAATATTGATATTTATTATATACTTATTTTTAAAATTGATATTATCCGAATCTGTTACATTATTATCGTCATCGAAACGAATACTTCGAACCATGATTGGACCTTAGTTGTAAAGAATAATATGTTATTATTGAAATATGGAGAAGGCAAAATCTTAGATCAAATGCTAGTTCTGTAATATCAGATGTGTGATAATTTTATTTGCAGCATAAATTACTAAATTTGAATTTCGCAAGTTTGTTTTGGGTTGTATAATGTGACTTTTAATTTCGTATCTAGGCGAGTATTGGGAAAAGAAACAAATTTAATTTAATTTTTACTTTTATTTATTTATATTACAAATTTTTATTAAAAATATATAATTAAAGATTCTTTGTGCATTCCAATTAATTTCACTGTTGACTTTGTTGCTACAAAATGATTTGATTGTACTTCATTTAATTATTAATTCTGTTATCTTAAGAGAGGCATGCAGGAATCGCATAGTATGGGTAGTGTTTGTTCAATTATTGTATTATATCTTTTATTAGCCATATGTTGACAGCTGGTTTCGTGGTGTAGTTGGTTATCACGTCAGTCTAACACACTGAAGGTCTCCGGTTCGAACCCGGGCGAAGCCAATTTTTTTTTAATAAATTTTTTCAAATATCTGGCTCTATTAGTTACTAATTCATTAGAATTGTTTTATATTGGAATGTGATTTATTTTAAATAAATTCTCTGTAGGAAATTATGCTTTCTAAACTTGTTTAGTAGTTCAAAAAAAAAACTTGTTTAGTCACTTATCACAAGGATTTAATCTTATAATTGTTCAAATTATCACTTTGGAACATGTTGATTGGACTGCTTATCGATTTTGTACCATACTTGGCTTTTGGGGATTTTTTTAAATCTTAATTGGTAGTATAAGATTGTCTGAAGTCCAAACAATATAAAATTGAATTTTATTTTGTGTTTTTCAATTTTGTTCTTTAATAATATAGTATATTTGTAGTTTTTAGTGGGGCTCATTACTTTTTAAAGTTAACGAAATGAAATAATTTGAAAAAATATAAGATCATATTGTATTGGGATCCGAAAATAGATAAGTATTTTGTGACAAGTTGAGGAAGTAAATAACTAATATAAGACTGATGGAATATGTGTTTTGGCTTGGACTGTACATTGTATCAGTATGAGCTAACAAAATAATTGGTTAGAGAAATCCTGGTGCTAAAGAACCTCCAATTTAAGAAAATAATCGAAGTTAATTGTTATGTATGCGGCCTTGGGAGGAGATCATTTTTCACGTGTTATGACAATGCCCGGTTACCCAAGTGGTTTAGAGAATCAGCCTCATTAGACTAACCTTTCAAGGTTCTAATTCCTTTCCATGGAAACTGCTTTGGCTTCGCTGTTGGAGTTTTGGAGAGAGCACCACAAACTAAAGATGTATTTGAAAGGACTCGTTCATTATGTGGCAAATATGGAGGTAAGGAGTATTTGAACTTTAATAATAGGACTTGGTCTCCTCGTAATACTATTGATTAAGCTCTCTTTAGTTTTCAAGAGTTTTGGGTTGTCTATAATAACAAAGACTTGGATAAGGAGTGTTTGAACTTTAAAAATTACACTACTTTGAACAATAGGTTAAAAGTTTTAATGAAAAAGTTAAATATTATTTTCATTTGCATAATTTGTTTTTCATTTTTTTTTTATTTTAAGGTGAAAAACTGTCCCGCCCCATTTAATAACCGATTTTAGAGCAGGTATGGAGATGACAAAGTTAAACAGGAATGAAGATGGGAGTGCGATCCCCGCCCCGCCCCATTGTCATTCTTAGAACTTGTTTGGTAGAAGGAGTGGTGCCCTTTTTTTAGGTTTGGTTTGAAAATTGTGCTCCACTCCATATTTGGCAAGCGTGGTGTTAGAGCAATAGTGTTTGAATAGTGTCACTCCATTGGACCCAAATTCATGAATTTTCACATCATCTCAATAGATGGTTTGGTTGGAGTTGGGTTGGTTTTCTCATACCAAAATTATTCTTTAACTCAAACCAATTCATTTATAATATTGTATATATATATAAATTCGAAAAATAAAATATTTATGAAAAAATCAAATATTTCAAAAAAATCAAACGAAAAAATATATTTCATAAAAAATAAAATATTTCGGGAAAACAAATATTTCTAGAAAAAATAAAATATAATAAAAATATATTTATTATTTTTTTAAAAATATACAAATTATATGTATTTTTACTAAAATCTTTTATTTTTTCAAAATATTTTATCTATAAATATTTCGAAAAAATAAAATATTTATGAAAAATTAAATATTTATATATTTTATTTTTTAAAACATATATATTTACAAAATGTTATTTTAAATAAATAAAATGTCAAACTATTCCAAGTTACCAAATATGATTAATTTCAGAATTTTAGTTCATACCAACTCTACCAAACATGGTTTGATTTTTCAGTTTCACTTTTTTTACACACCAAAACCATCTGCACCAAACATAATTTGGAACCAAAATAAAACCACATAAACTCCAACCAACCCAACTCCAATCAAACCAAAACCATAAATCAACACCACAACTACCAAACAAGCACTTTAATCGGGAGTGGTTATATTCAGTTAGCCTATGAGGTGCGGCTCCTTTATTAAAAATATTGATTTTTCAACTGCTGCAAAAGCATTCATGTTAAAACATGGGTAAATCTATAATACCTTTACCCAAACCATTTAGGTTTAATTTTATTTTTTTCACACAATGGTTTTATTTACTTATTTCTCTGGCATTCACTAGTACCCTTATAACTTTATTCACCTTAGCATTTTTATTCACGCTTTCTTAGGCCATGTTTGGCATAGTTTCCACTCCTGGCTTCCTGCAGAAGAAAAATAAAAACAGAAGCTGTTTTGAGAAGTTGGTATCTCCCAGCTTCTTTAAAACGCTCTTTCAAGGTCTATAAGTTCGTCTAAAAAATTTTTCAAACACCATTCAGATAGCTTTTACCTCCAGGAAGCCAAAAACAACGTTTGAAAAGTCAATCCAAACAGAACCTTACTCTCGTTTACCCCAATGCTCTATATTATTAGTCGAGTTAAAATATAAAATAAACGTGTCCAAATACAATGAGTATAAAAATATGTTGAAAATCTTAAGAAGGTGCCATAAAAGAAAAATGAAGAAGCTACATTTCACCCTTATAAAATCTATGGGATGGGAAAAAATAAAATAAAGAGAAATGAAAATTGACAAAAAATCCAAATTTTGTTCTTGATTCCTATCTAAGGCCTTGTTTGGTAATCGGTTCGGTCTGGTCTGGTTCCTGAACTAAAAATCTGTTTGGTAAGCGGTCTGGTCTAATGATTTCGGTCTGAGAAAAATGGAACCAGACCATTTATAAATATATTTTATTTAATTTATTATTTAATTGATTATTTATTTTTATTTTATTTATAAATATATTTTATTTTATTTTATTAATTTATTATTTATATTATTATTTATTCATTTATTTATTATTATTCTTTTTATGTATTATTTAATTCATTTTTTATTATTCATTATTTTGTTTATTTTTTATAAATATATTTTTATTGATTTATTATTTATATTATTATTTATTCATTTATTTTTATTTTATTTATAAATATATATTTTTTAGTTTATTAATTTATAAATTTATAAATTTATTTTTATAAATATATTTTATAAATATATTATTATTTATTAATTTATTATATTTATTTATTATTATTATGTATTATTTAATTAATTTTGTTTATTTTTATTAATTTATTAATATATTTTATTTAATTCATTATTTATTTATTCATTTATTTTTATTAATTTATAAATATATTTTATTAATTTATTATTTATATTATTATTTATTTATTTACTTATTATTTATTTTTATATTTATTATTTAATTCATTTGTTTTATGTGATTGACATCTCAAAATTCTGATTTTGGTTATCATTATTTGGAACTAAACCAACTTGATCCAACAAAAAACTATGTTCAAAAACACTTTCTTTGATTCAATTTTATCTGATTTGATTTTGGCTTAATTTTGGAGACAAAATCAAAACAAATATAATCTAATCTATAAAAATCAAGACCAGGGATCCGGAATCTGCCTAAGCTTACTGTGAATTTGTACCCAACATGTGATAGAAAGGGTCTTGAACATGTAAGATTGGATCATACTATTTTAGTACCTTAAAATTTTAAATTCGACTTACAAACCCCATCCCATAATATCATGTCTCCCAATTCTCAAGTTTTAAATTGTGTTAATTATAACAATTTGATTCATCATAAAATCAACTTTTATTGGATGTACCAAAATACGCATTCATTTGTCTTTTTTTAAAACAGAATCAACATCCTCAGTCAAAATAAACTTAAAAACATGCTTGAACCCTTAAAATACTCCCAAAAAGAAACATTTATTTTTGAACGAGGGACCATAAAGTGTGAAAATAACATGCGTCTTATCGTGATGTGGATTACAGTAAAAAATTTACTTATTCCAGGAGTTCTAATTTAGTTGTTCATAATTGATTTTTTAATAAAATTTGATGTTTTGTGTTTTTAATTTTGTTATTTAATAATTTAATATAATTATAATTTTTAGTGGATCATTATTCTTTCAAATTAATAAAAATATATATGATAATAAGATAATTATAAAATATATAAAATGGATAATTAAATAGGGACTTAGTATTAAATTGCAAATTTTATTTTAGTTTAGTCCTCCGTTGAAAACAGACGAACTCGTGAGTGGACTCCAAGATCTTTTGTCTGCCACCATATCACTCTCCAAATACTTTCTTCCCTCCCAATTCCCCAAAAATACCCTCAAATACCCCTCGATATTACAACCATCACTCCCCTCCTTTTATCCCCATCCAACCCCATTTTCGTAATTTCAAATTAACCATCTTTCCTTTTCATCGTGTCCGTGAATGTCAGCTTTTTATGACATCCATAAAAATCCAACCTCGTCTCCCCTCTCTCCCTACAGCTTTCTCTCTCTAGAACTATCTCTCACCGTCTTCTCCATTCCATGTTTCAAACATGCTCTCTTGCTTCTACCTATTACTCTCACTCACATGGTTGAGCTCAAACTCTGCTTCAACAATGGCGTACCCGCCAAATCCCATCATTACCAGGAATGTCACGATCTTGAGCCAGAGCAAGACTTTCGAGCTCGGATTCTTCAACCCAAATGGCGATTCCAATTGGTATTTGGGGATTTGGTACGCCTCTGTCCCTACACCCACTTACGTCTGGGTAGCGAATCGCGAATCTCCGGCGACGGAGATATCTTCGGCGAAAGCTGATATCACCGCCGACGGGAGACTAGCAGTGAAGGATTTAGCCGGAGAAATTTTATGGCAGACGGAGAATATAGCGAAAGCGGTTCAAGCGAAGCTTCTGGATGATGGCAATTTGGTACTAATCGGAGATGATCGGAAAATCGTGTGGCAGAGCTTCGATTTTCCGACCGACACGTGGCTGCCGGGGATGAATATGACGAGGAGTCACCGGTTCACTTGTTGGAAGAGCTCAGGCGATCCATCGCCGGGGAGGTACTCGCTGCGGCTGAAGCCGCCGGAGTACGGCGAGATTGAGCTTGTATTTAGTGGTAATGAATCAACTGAGTCGTACTGGTCGACGGGAAATTGGACCGGTGAAGCTTTCGCGGGTGTGCCGGAGATGACTATACCGTATATATATAAGTTCCATTTTGCGGATCCCTTTACTCCAACGGCGTCGTTTGGGTACACGGAGACGGCACTGGAGAGCGGGACGCGGCCGCCGTTGACGCGCTTTCGGGTGGAGTTTTCCGGCCAGCTGAAGCAGTACACATACTCGCCGCAGGCGGAGTATTGGAACATGTTCTGGGCTCAGCCGGAGAACGAGTGTAGTGTATATGGGCTTTGTGGGAATGGAGGGCTTTGCAATGCAAGAATGTTGAGCCCTTGCAAGTGTCTCGCCGGTATTCAACCCGTGGACGGCGTTAGGTGGGAGGCCGGGGACTTTTCCGGTGGTTGTGGCCGTGGGTCCGGTGATCTTTGCGGCGGCGATGATGTGTTTGAAGAGATTGGAGCAATGAGCTTTGATGGAGGAACTGCAGTGTCATTCACAGGGAGTAGAGGTATGTGTGAAAGTACTTGTTTGGGTAATTGTTCGTGCATTGGATTGTTTCATAATTCCAAGTCTAATTTGTGTAAGAACTTGTTTGGATCATTGTTGAATCTTCGGAATTTGACATTTGATAGCACAATTAGGGATTTGTTAGTTGTGAGAGTACCAAAAGGAGGTGTAATCAAGAAGAAGAAAAGGAATGTTCTAGTTTTGATTGGTTCAATTTGTGGGTTGGTTCTGTTTTTGGTCATAGTAATAGTAGCATTGTTGTTTGTAAGGAAAAGGAGGATTGAGAAAAGGAAACAAGAAGAGGAAAGTGTTTTCACAGTCACTAATTTGAAAGTATTTTCTTATAAAGAGCTTCATGTTGCAACTAGGGGATTTTCGGAGAAGCTTGGACATGGTGGGTTCGGAGCAGTGTTTCGAGGTGAATTATTGGATGCTTCGGTGGCAGTAAAGAGACTTGAGCGACCGGGTGGTGGTGAGAGGGAGTTTCGAGCGGAAGTGTGCACAATTGGGAACATTCAACATGTCAATCTTGTGAGATTGAGGGGGTTTTGTTCCGAAAATTCTCACAGGCTGTTGGTATATGACTACATGTCCAATGGTCCTCTGAGTTCGTATTTGCGGCGCAATGGCCAAAATTTGAGTTGGGAGGTTAGGTTTCGCATTGCCATTGGAACGGCAAGAGGCATTGCTTATTTACATGAGGAGTGTAGAGATTGTATTATACATTGTGATATTAAGCCCGAGAATATACTATTAGATGATGATTTCTCCCCAAAGGTGTCGGATTTTGGGCTAGCAAAGCTCATAGGTAGGGACTTCAGTAGAGTGTTGGCCACTATGAGGGGCACTTGGGGCTATGTTGCACCCGAGTGGATTTCAGGCGTTGCAATTACCGCCAAAGCTGATGTATATAGCTACGGAATGACACTGTTGGAATTAATTGGGGGACGCCGAAATGTGGAGGGGCCTCCATCAGGTGGAGAGGGTGGAAATGGGGACAAGTGGTTTTTTCCGCCATGGGCGGCACGCCAGATAATCGAGGGAAATGTGGCGAATGTGGTGGATGAGAGGCTTGGTGACGTGTATAGTGTAGCGGAGGCAGAGAGGGTGGGAATGGTGGCAGTGTGGTGCATACAGGACGATGAGGCAACGAGGCCTACAATGAGTATGGTGGTGAAAATGTTGGAAGGGGTAGTGGAGGTGACTGTCCCGCCACCGCCCAAGTTACTTCAAGCATTGATTTCAGGCGAGTCGTTTCATGGGGTTGGGGCTGGTTCCGCCAACAGGCTATCAAGCAGCGGTGGCTGTTCTGGTGACAATGTCCAACTCTCTGCTGATTCAAAAACTTCCAAATCCTCTCACTGAGGTCAATGAAAAACTTTTACTAACAAGTTTGGTGAGGTAAATTGACTAAAGCTTATTGTAGCACACGTCTGCGTCTTTTTTAGTTCACCTTTAAGAATTTAGTAGAGTAATATTCATTTGTTTTGTCCCCTTGGCTTCATAAAATTGTCATCTTGAGTCGGTTCAATAGAGTGTTGGTCGATAAATTCCATGACTCGCGACCTCAGGCATACAAAATGTCATTCAACCAATCCTCCCATGTAGTTACTACTATACCAGCAACATCTTCACTATTGCTTTTTCCAATGTCATTTTCTTTTGTTGCTAGGCGGTACTTGGTCATATGATTTTAATCTTTCGGGTGGCAGGTAGGTTAGTCACAGTTTATTATCGCAACTAGACGCCCTTAAGCATATTCTGATACCTTGTAAATAGTATGACATGATGCATACATTCACCTCTACCCGTGGAAACCTAGAATGAGTCCAAAGGTTTTCTTTTACAAAAATACTCACATTTACGTTAATCCATGAACAAGATCTATATAGACACAGAGATCCATGGATCCATATATTTCGATCGGAAAAGAATCAAGAGAAAAGGAAGGAGTTGGAATTGATCAATATATTTCTCGAAACGAACAAAAAGGAACTGAAATATGAAACATAAATCATGGATCAACTAAGTCCTCATACTAGAAAGATCAAAAGAATATTGTCAGCAACAGTACATTTTGTGTTTTATGCAGATAGGGTTGTAAAGGAACCATGGCATTGCTCTTTCGAGTTCTGTGAATGGTTATTAGGCTTGGGCAAGGGTTGCTAGTCAATATAATTGGGTGGAGATAAAACTTTTACAACTGTTTGATTTTTAATCATGTGGCCCGAGATTTAGTCCTAAATTCTGGTCTGATGTGCTTCAATACGTTATGCGCCATTCTGTTGAAATCTGCAGCGGCCATAGTTGTTGAAATCTGCAGCGGCCCTTCTGTTGAAATGAGTGGCCGCAATGTTTTTGCTCCCAGAATGCACCCATTTAACAGAATGGTTGTTGCTGATTCCAGGGACGGAAGAAATTTCGGATTTCAGCCTCCTCTACACGTGAAACAACTTTCAGTTGAGGGAGGTGAAATTCAAATTTAAAAGAAAATTAAATAAATATATATATTTATTTATTTACAATTTTAATTGTAAAATTCAAATAAATTAATGCAAAATGCAAAATGCAAAATCTAAAGTAAATTATTTATTTATTTATTTATGTTTTCGTACTGATTTTGATTTAAAAGATATCATTTATTTCACTAAATATCATTCCCATAAGAATGATAACAATAATCACTTTTAAAAATGGAAGAAGGTAATTTCTCCCATTGTGTGAATTTTCGTTATTTGATATAAAATATTATTAGATTTCAACTATGGTATCTATTACGTTTATATGGTTTAGATATCCAACGAAATTTAAAACACAACATTAAATCTCATGTAAATTTTACTGTACTCTGATATCTTCATAATTAAGTATACTCGTTATAAGACTACTTAATTTTGTAAACGGGGCTAGTGTTGTATTTATAGACAATCATTGTACTATCTATTTTCAACAAACACCCTCTACTTTCTATAATTCTCTACAGAAGTATCTACAGTTTTAGACATTCAACTCTCTCTGTTCACACCCCTCTAAAATTCCTCCCAATCTCTAAATTATTAACATAATTCTTTTTGAGAAATGAGTCAACATAATTTTGCAAGATAGAGTAAATCAATCCAAATCAGATTAAATTGAAAATCAAGGTAACAAATAGTTTTCACAAAGAATATATTTATGTATAACCATACATACTGAAATTAACATATAAAGTAACAAAAAAGTCGATTACCTATGATCTGCCTTACGAAGCTTCAATTCGAGACCGTTAGTGCAACGCAACAAAAACTAAACTTGCATTTCATTTGTGCAAACAAATTAACTACATGAGAAAATTTTGAAACATATATCTGTGTGTATATATATATAAATATATCAATTAAATATCATGAAACATTAACAATCTACAAAACTCATTAATAAACATGTGATAGGATGTAAACAATCATATTTTACATTGATCATAGAAACTGAACTCTGAGGTATCTGACAATTCTATTCATCACTTAATTCTGGAAGAATTTTGTACTTATTTAAATAAAGTGCATTCACTAAAAATGATAAATAAAAACTAAAGTAATAAAAAAATTGAAATAACAAAGACATTAGTTATTGGTGAGAGACTGAGAGTTGCTATTTAAAATTTAAAGATTTTCAAGGGAAATTTTAAAAAATGATCAACTTTTTGAGCCTATGTTACAAATACGACTACTTTCAAAAAAATATTTTCAAGAAAAAACTAGTGACATGTAGTGTCACGCCAAATAATCGAGGGAAATGTGGTGGACGAGTGGCTTGGTGACATGTATGGTGTAGCGGAGGCAATTGGGGTGGAATGGTTTCATGGGGTTGCGGATGGTTCTGCCACCAGGCTATCAAGCAGTGGTGGCGGTTGTTCTGGCTATAATGTCCAACTTTCTGGTGATTCAAAGACTTCCAATCCTCTCTCTGATGTCAATGAAAAACTTTAACTAACAAATTTGGTGAGTAAATTAACTAAAGCTTATTTTTCCAAAAGTCTTTGTTAGTTCAACTAATTCCATTGATTTTGATATTCTTTTGTTTTGTCTCCTTTTAAGTGTTTTTTTCTTTGTTAGGTAAATAATGAAGTGATGTAAAGATTGAAAGTCAATTGATAATGGCTAATGGTTAGGATAAAAATTAATTAACCTCAAAGCTTTATTATTTCTTGATTCATAATATAATTTAAAATTTCTTTTCAAGATGTATAGCATTGTTATATAATCACTAATTAAGAGATCAGATTGGCTACAATTGAGAACATCATAAGCTGTCTTTATTAAAATAACTTCCATGTCCTAGTAGAAAGATCAATAGAATATTATCGACCAAAGTTGATTTTGTGTTCACGGTAGCTATATGTAAGGGGTGAATGATTCGCGGTTCGATCAAAAAAAATATTTTAGCTAATGGGTATTACATCCATCCATTATAAACATCATTCACTTTCTTATATTTATCCGATGTGAGACATCGATTGCAGCCTTCGTTGCGGTTGGAGACAACCCTGCTTGCCCGATCAGGACTTGGACTCCAGCCTGGGTGTTCCAAATCCAACGGGTGCTTGGCGTGGCATCGGATAAAGGACTGAGTTTGGCTAGGGATGGTAACGGGTCGGATTTGGGACGAGTTTGGCTAATACTATTACTACTCCATTTAAAAATTACTAATACCAAACCCACGACGGGTTATAATCGGTAATACCATCACTAACCCGTCGGTATAAACGGGATCCATCGAGTTATCATCGATTCTATTAAATTATAATTTTATTAATTAACATATCAACTTAATACCTTAGTAACTTTTAATTTTTTTCTATACATTTATATGTTTGTGTCCGTTACTATAAATTTTTTAATATCTTTTGTCATATGAGTCGATGTCATTGATTCGGTTATGGTGACTCCTAATGTTATTTAACGTTCTTAAATAAAAATCAATGGTTGAAAATACATAAAGAAGAATCTTACAAATAATTGGATTATAAATTATTAAAGTTCAATAATTATGTACACAATTAATTAATAGAATATGTGTAGGTATGTATTATTTCTAAATTGATTGAATATGTTTGAGTATGTATTTTTTATTAATTGATCGAATAGTAATTGAAATTTACACAATTAAAATACTTAATTCATTGAATATGTCTGAGTATGTATTTTTTCTTGAGAAGGGTAAAAAAAAATAAAAAATTCATTATTAGTAATTGAAGTTCAATAATTAAATTATTTTATTACTTCATTTGATTATAAAGAAAAAATGATCACTATAACACTTTTAGTGAATATTTATTTTCATGAGATTCTTTTAATATACTTAATTTTTTAAAAAAAAAAGAAAAAAAACTAAACGGATTGGAGCGGGGTGGGTTTTACAGAAAACCCAAACTCGCTTTGGGTTTTGAATTTTAATACCAAACCCGCCTCAAACCCGTTAAAAAACTTACCAAACCCGCCCCATTCGGGTTGGAGCGGGTCGGAACCCGACTAGATCGGATTAAATTGTCATCCCTAGGTTTAGCTCTAATACCAACTGTAACGGGTAGACGATTCGCGGTTCGACCCAAAAATTTAAGTTAATGGACAGGGCTAACATCCACCCATTATAAATTCTATTCACTTTCCCATATTTATTCGATGTGTGATAACAATTGCAGTCTCTAACATTATGTTACCAAGCTTATAGTCCTTAAATCTGGGACGACCATATTTGTTGAGGCTGCATCGACTCTTTTGATGAAATTGGTGGCAGTTATGTCACCCATCTTGGAATGGGGGTGACCATTTTGTTGAAACCATTATGATTCCCGAAGGTGTGCCATTGTCGCCACTGATTTCAACAGAATGGTCGTCATTGATTCCCAGAGTAACCATCAATTTCAACAGAAAGGGCGTTACTGTCTCAGGCCAAGAAAACTCGATCAATAATTGGCTCGAGAGACCTCTTTTTCAGAATCGGTATCTTACTAGAAAGTAAGCACACAACCCTTTCACAAAGTCAGTCTCCGCCAGTTAAATTAAGTTAAGTTTTTGTTTTTAATTATGACAAAAGTGCAAAAAGAAAAAGAAAAAAAACTTAGGGTCCGTTTGGGAACCTTATTTTTGTTCTTATTTTGGGAAGCAAAAAACAAAATATATTTCTATTCTTATTCTTATTTTCTCACCCAAAAAACTAAAAAACGAAAACATGCTTGGGGCAAAAAAATTTCTTGTTTTCTCACACACACTGACACATATATACACACACTCACTCACGTTTTTTCAAATCGGCTCTCTCGTCGACCAGATCCGACGTGTTCATTGCACCCTAAATGATCATCATCGTCCTCTTATCTCGCTTCTCTCTCGTTTTCTGCAAATTGGGAGCCAATTGGTTTTAGGGTGAAGATTAGGGTTTCGATTTGGGGATTATGGGCGATTTGGGTGTTCGAAATTGGTGGTGGCGTGGTGGTGTTGGTGGTGCTGGAAATTAGGTTTGCAGGTTTGTGTGTGTGTGTGTGTGTGTGTGTGTGTGTGTGTGTGTGGTGATCGAATATTTGGATTTGAGAACGAAAAAAATACCAATTTGGTGTTCTCATGATTTTGGGTACTATTCACCAAAAAAATTTCCAAACTGAGAACAAGGTGAACAGTAATAAGTGTGACAAACGTGTTTTTGTTCCCGTGAACAATGGAAAAAACAAGAACAAAGACGAAAACACCAGTTTCCAAACGCACCGACTTTTTCCAAGTGAGCAAAATCCCTCCCTAAACTGCAAAATTGAGCAAGATACCACTCATGTTTTAAAGTGAGCATTTTGCCTTATTCGCTCATATGTGCATTTACTCATTTTACTCCTTAGCACTTTGCTCCCTTCATTCATTTATACATTTATTTATTTATCTTTAGTAATAACTAAATAAAAAATTAAAAAAAAAACTAAACTAATTTTTTTTTGAGAAGAAAAATTAAACTAATTTATCAATTACTTAATTATAATTCTTATTATATATATATATATTTATTTATTTATTTTCTTATTAGACTTTAACTCCAAACTTGTTTTACTTATTTTTATTTTTGGAATTTTATATTTTATATGTTATGTTATGTTTTGGATATTACCTAAAATTTTATTAGTACAATTCAATTGTAATAAGTCTAATTGTATTCAAACTCCATCACTTAAATTTAATACTATATGGATTATATTAAATACAAATAAGTTAAAAATGTAATAGTAGTAGAAGACTATTTTTTCTACAAAAAAAATTAATTTTAATTTTTAGGTTATAAATATAATTAGTCTTATTACAATTGATTGTATTAATAGTATTTTAATAAAAATCTAAAACATAACATATAAAATATAAAATTTCAAAAATTAAAATAAGTAAAACAAGTTTGGAGTTAAAATAAAGAATAAAAATTAAAAAATATATGAAATAATTAAATTATAATTAAGTAGTTAACAAATTAATTTAGTTTTACTTCTAAAAAAAATTAGTTTAGTTTATTTTTTAATTTTTTATTTATTATTACTAAGGATAAATGAATAAATGCATAAATAAGTGAAGGGAATAAAGTGTGAAAGGGTAAATGAGTAAATTCATGAGTGAAGGGGGGCAAAATGCTCGCTTTAAAACATGGGGTATACATGGGGTATCTTGCTCACTTTTATAGTTCTGGAGATATTTTGCTCAATTGAAAAAAGTTCAGTACGGATTTTGCCTTTTATTATAGAAGAAAGCTTGTGACTAGGAATTAAATGCAAAAGTCAAATTAATTTAATTTATTTAATAAGATTTGTGTTTTACTTAGTAATTAATCATATATTAAGAATTCAAATATGTGATTTTTAGAGAGTTATTTTTCTGGTTGAATTTGGATTCCAAGCAACGGTTATTTCATTCTTGTCCCATCCGAGTTTGTACTATTTTTTTGGTACGATTTAGCATTACAATTAAATGAGTAAAATTTAATTTCTAGAACTCTCCCAATATTATGATCTATACTCTTCTATAACTTTTAAAGAATTAAAATTTAATTTTTTAAACCCTCTCTAAATTAATATTTATAACCTTCTATAATCTCTTCCTCTATCCGGTTTAGAAAATTTAGATGTTTTAGATTAGCCTAAAACACTTCATACCTATTGATTGTTTTTGTGTTTTTTGTGTGTAAGAGAAAAAAAAAAAAGTTATAATGTGTTATGTCTAATTTACAATGGCAAACATTTCTAAAAAGAAAAGACTTACCATGTGGGATTTATTTGTTTTGGGATGCTCAAGTCAAGTCCGTATAAGTAACAGTGAATTGGAAGAGTAATAAGTGGTTTATTGCAGCATATAGCTTTCCCTACTGTAACAATTAATAGTTAATAGTTACGGGGGACTTGACATTGCATATGAGTAGTTACGGGGGACTTGACATTGCATATGAGTAGTTACGGGGGACTTGACATTGCATATGAGTAGTAAACGGACCAATTTCAGGGATAGGTAGAGGTAATGATGTAGCGGAAAGGAATAGGGTTAAGTTAGAAATCAAAAAAATAATTAAGACTTCAAAATTTTCAATGTCAAGAAAAAAACTCGCAAAAATTTGCAAAGAATTCTTGAATGATATTATTGAATGATTGAATAAGTTCTTTACAGTTACATGGTATTTATAAGCAAAGAAATCGTAATAGATCATGAGCCTAATCTTGGTGAAACAAGAAAATTTATTTTTAAAAAAAATTAATAAATCTAGAAAATCTCATAATAATAGGAAACCTAGTTCTAGAAGGAAACTAAAAGATAAAAAATAAAAGAAAATTAAAAATTATAATTAAAAGAAAATTCTAGAACTAAGATGTAGACAATTGTCCTACATCAGACCCCTCCACTTTAAAAGCAACTCGTCCTCGAGTTTAGTCTGGATTGTATAGGAATATGAATAATAATTCATACCAATGATGACTTGATCGTAATTCTTCATACGCATGTATTTTCATAGTCCAATTCCAGATTACCACTTGTTGCAACAGATTTTTAATTCTGCTTGGTATCTCAAAATAATAGAATTTTTTTGAGATATCAAGTCCTTGAAACTTGTGACAATTCTCATCCTCCTCCTTCAAATATGGATCGATGTAGTTATAGGAATTAATTGCACTATGAAAGGAATAACAAAGAAATCGAATTTCCTCGAAACATGAATTAGTGTTGACGATCGACTTTTCTAATGGATCTTCTTTTTCTTCAAGCTCATCCTCACCATTACCATTATCCAAATCAGTGGTAATTGGCATAAATTCTTCATGTGTGTTAATGTTAATACCAACACCGTTTCCTTCAACTGCATCAGGTGACACAACATAATTTTGCTCCACAACAATTTCATGAGAATCAATTGTTGCTTTCACAAAATAGTTATTGCTCTCCTTTGTAGACTCTTTTAGAAATGAATATTTTTCTATAAATTTTTGATATTTTTTGTACATAATCTGGTGGAAGGAATTTAGCCTTCAACATCCATTTCATCTTGTACCATGACCTCACCGACTGTTTTCCTTGACTCCTCCGATAATGTTACGTTTGTGCCTACCAAGCCGAAGCACATATGTTGAGCTGGAAAGCTATAAGAGAAACTTGTTTGTTTTCGGGTATATCGAAATACCCGAAAAATTCTTCAACATCCGCAATCCAATCTAATACCTCTTCAATTATAAAACTTCCATGAAAAGTTAGTAAAACAAGTTTTCTATGAAACTCACCATTGTCCTCTTCATTGGAATCCGCATAGGCTAGAGGCCTACTTGAGTGAACAGGAACATAACTCATGTTCGGTTAGCTGCGAGGAACAACTCCAGCACGATCCGAAATTGAATCACGAATCTGATTGCCATCAATCCTAGAATTAATAATCTGACTGCAACGTAGATCAAACCGTCGTTCTTGAGTACGTCTGGTTGTCTAATGGACCTTCACTTAGCAATCTTCGTCAACAAAGTGGTTGCTACCAAGACGAGAAATTAACATCAGACCAGGGTAAATCAAGGCTCTGATACCAACTGATGTAGCGGAAGCGAATAGGGTAAAAAATAACTAAGACTTTGAAATTCTCAAAGTCAAGAAAATAACTCACAAAAACTTGCAGAGAATTTTTGAATGATATTATTGAATGAATGAATATGTTCGCTACAGTTACATGGTATTTATAGGCAAAGAAATCGTAATGGGTCATGGGCCTAATCTTGGTGAACAAGAAAGCTTATTTTAAAAGAAATTTAATAAATCTAGAAAATCTCATAATAATAGAAAACATAGTCATAGAAGGAAAATAAAAATTAAAATTAAAATAAAATTCTAGAATTAAGATGTAGGCAACTGTCCTACATCAGGAAAAAAGAAAATTTAGTGGGGACTTTAAAGATTTTTTATAATAGATTTAGTGGGGGCAAATTCATATATTATCTGAATTGGTAATTAGGGTAAAAAAAAAAAATCAGTCGGGCGTCAAGGTATGTAAGTACGTCAATGAGAATCAAAATTAGACCTATAGATTTGTCCTCAAAGGCTAAGGTTGGACAATGAGTATTGAGACTTGGAACTAAGGCCTTGTTCGGTGAGCTGTCTTATTTGGTTTGGTCTAGTTTTTGTTTTCAGGGACCAGATTATATTTGTTTGGATTTGATTTTAAAATTTGGAACCAGATCAAATTAAACCAAAGGGGGTATTTTTGGAACCAGATTGTTTTATGGAAACCTGGTCCGGTTTGGTAACATTAATAAAATATATTTATAAATAATTAAAAATGATTAAATAATAATAATAAATTAAATAAAACATATTTTAAAAATAAAATATAAATAATAAATAATAAACAAAATGAATTAAATAATACCTAATAATAATAAAAAATGAATATAATAATAAATAAATGAATAAATAATAAAATATAATTATAAATAATTAAAAATGAATAATTAATAATATAAATAACAAATTAAATAAAACATATTTAAAAATAAATAATAAACAAATAGAATTAAATAATACATAATAATAATAAAAAATGAATACAATAATAATAAAAATATATAATAAAAAAATGGACTAAATAATAAATTAATAAAATATAATCGTAAATAATTAAAAATGAATAAATAATAATAATAAATTACATAAAACATATTTAAAAATATAATAAAAATAATAAATAATAAACAAAATGAAATAAATAAATAAATACTTCATAATAACACAAAAAATGAGTATAATAATAATAAATTAATATTAAATTAATAAAATATATTTTTAAATAATTAAAAATGAATAAATAATTTATAAATAAAATGAATTAAATAATGAAATAATAATAAATAAATAGAATATATTTAGAAATTAATATATAAATAATAAATTAATAAAATATATTATAAAGTGAAGAAATAATAAATAAATGTTATAATAAATAAAAAATAAATAGTAAGACCAAATTGCTTACCAAATAGATTTTTAAGTTCAGGATCTATAGTCAGACCATACCAGACCATAACCAAACCAGATAAGACCGCCTTAGAACATGTCCTAAGTTTTAGCTAATCCACCCTCTAGCAATATGGTGCCACTAAGTTTAGCACTTAGGTTTGGTATAATTTGAAGTGTTGATGCACCAGCTAATATTGTCAATAATAATAAGTCGAATCTGATTAATTATTAATTTATTTTGAAACTAAGGCTCTGTTTGGTAGGTGGTATGGTCCCAGGTGGTCTGGTTTGGTCTTGCGTTTTATGGGACCACACCGTGTTTGGTAGCATTGGTCCCAAATTTTTGGTTAGACCAAATCAGACCAAAATGACCTCATTTCAGACAAAAAAAAAAGGTGGTTCCAGGTGGTCCGGTCCGGTCTTATTAAAAAAATATATTTATAAATAATTAAAAATGAATAAATAATAATAATAAATTAATAATAATAAATTAAATAAAACATATTTTAAAAATAAAATATAAATAATAAATAATAAACAAAATGAAATAAATAATACCTAATAATAATTAAAAAAATGAATATAATAATAATAATAAATAAATAAATAATAAAATATATTTATAAATAATTAGAAATGAATAATTAATAATATAAATAATAAATTAAATAAAACATAATAATAATAATAATAAATGAATACAATAATAATAAATAAATATAATAATAATAAAAAATGGACTAAATAATAAATAATAATAATAAATTGCATAAAACATATTTAAAAATATAATAAAAAAAATAAATAATAAACAAAATGAAATAAATAATAATAATAATAAATAAATACTTCATATTAATAATAAAAAATGAGTATAATAATAATAAATTAAAATTAAATTAATAAAATATATTTTTAAATAATTAAAAATGAATAAATAATTTATAAATAAAATGAATGAAATAATGAAATAATAATAAATAAATAGAATATATTTATAAATTAATATATAAATTAATAAATAATAATTTAATAATATAAATAATAAAATAATAAAATATATTATAAAGTGAAAAATAATAAATAAATAAATAAATAAATATTATAATAAATAATAAATAAATAGTAAGAGCAGACCGCTTACCAAACAGACTTTTCCAGATCTGATTAGACCAGACCAGACCGGACCGGACCAGACCAGATCAAAAAGATTACCTACCAAACATGGCCTTAAGTATATGACTTCACGAAAGTCTAATGGTTCAGTTGTGGTCGTTCCTTATTCCAAATGAGAAACTTAGGATTTGAAGCCTCGTTTGTTTGTGTGAGTAATATTTAACTTTCAAAAAAAAAAAATGAATATTAATTAAGTGGCTTTCATTTTATTTGACTCAAACTATGGTTTTTTAAAAAATAAAGTTCTGAATAATAATCAAAGATACACATCCATCCAAATTTTAGAATCATCGAAAAGCTCTTAGGCCCTGATTGTTTACTGGCTATGGTCCGATTTTTCTGGTCTGGTCATGGTTTTTTGAGACCAGATAATGTTTGTTTTGTATTGGTCTCAAAAAATATAATCAGATCAAGTTGGACCAAATTCAACCAAAATTACCTTTTTTAGGACAAATTTTTTTTGTGGTTTTATTTGGTTTGGTTACAAAATCTATCCAAAATCTAACCAAAACACAATAATAAATAAATAAAAGAATAAATAATAATAAAAATAATAAATTAATAAAAATAAAAATAAAATAATAATATTGAAGAATAAAATAATAATATAAATGATAAATTAAATAAAATATATTTAAAAATTAATATAAATAAATGAATAAAAAATAAAAAAAATAATGAATAATAAAATATATTTATAATAAATATATATAATAATAAATAATAATAAAATTAATAAATTAATTAAATGAATAAATAAATAATAATAAATGATAAATTAATAATATCCATAATAAATTAAATAAATCATATTTATAAATAAAATAAAAATAATTAATAATAAAAAAAATGAATTAAATAATACGTAAAAAATAATAATAAATAAATAAATAATAAGAAAAATGAATTAAAGAATTCAAAAATAATAATAATAAATGATTAAATATAATAATAAAAAAATGAATAAAATATATTTATAAATTAATGAAAATAAACGAATAAATAATAATATAAATAATAAATTAAATGAATTATATTTATAAAAAAAATGAATAATAAACAAAATGAAATAAATAATACATAATGATAATTAATAAATTAAATGAATTAAATAATACATAAAAAAGATATAATAATAAATAATAATATTAATAATAAATTAATAAAATATATTTAGAGAAAAATAAAAATAAATGAATAAATAATAATAAATAATAAACAAAATGAATTAAATAATAAATAAAAAATAATAATAAATAAATAAATAATAAGCAAAATGAATTAAATAATTCAAAAATAATAATAATAAATGATTAAATATAATAATAAAAAAATAAAAAAATAATAATAAATAATATAAAAAATAAGTGAATAAAATATATTTATAAATTAATTAAAATAAGTGAATAAATAATATAAATAATATATTAAATGAATTATAATTATAAAAAAAATGAATAATAAACAAAATGAAATAAATAATACATAATGATAATTAATAAATTAAATGAATTAAATAATAAACAAAATGAATTAAATAATACATAAAAAATATAATAATAAATAATAATATTAATAATAAATTAATAAAATATATTTAGAGACAAATCAAAATAAATGAATAAATAATTTAAAAAAATGAATTAAATAATATATACAAATAAGAATAAATAAAGAAATAATAAGAAAAATGAATTAAATAATACATAAAAATAAGGGATAACTTCATTTATACCCCCTGAGATTTGTCTTATCTTCACTTGGACCCCCTCAGGTTTGCATATCTTTATTTACACCCCCTACTTTTCAATATTCTCATTACTTAGACCCCCTGAACGATGACATCAGCCTGAATTTTTTTTAAAATTCCTAAACAACCCTCAATGTCTTATCCTTATTCTGTTTGGAAACAAGGATAGTGCTTTTATCAATTAGACCCCCTCCCATCATTTAATAATTTAATTTGTATTAAAATTTCAAGATATATATAAATTTTGAAAAAATATATATTAAAATTTGAAAAATATTATAAATTCGAAAATAAATATAAAATTAGAAAATATATATAAATTTTGAAATTATTTGTTTTTCAAAAAAACATATTAAATTTCAAAAATAAATATAAAAATCACAAAAAACATAAAAAATTTGAAACAAATATATAAATTTAAAAAAAAAACATATCAAATTCAAAAAAATATATTAAATTTCAAAAAAATTATAAAATCGAAATTAAATATAAAATAAAAAATATATATAAATTTTGAATTGTTTTTTAAAAACATATTAAATTCAAGACAAATCTATAAAATTAAAAAAAAACATATAAATTTCTAATAATATATATTAAATTTCGAAAATAATTATAAATTTCAAAAAAATTATAAAATTTGAAAATAAATATAAATTTCAAATATATATATATTAAATTTCAAAAACAAAAACTAAATTCGAAAATAAATATAAAATAAAAAAAAAATTAATTCTCTCTCTCTCTCTTTCTCTCTCAGACGCGCACACACACACACACACATATATATATATATATATATATATACACACACATATATATATAGATCTATCTATATATATATATACACATATATATATATATACATAGATCTATCTATATATATATACACACACACACATATATATATATAAGTCGTCGGCCGATCCCCTCCCACCGCCTCCCCGTCGGCGCCGCCCCCTCCCACCACCGCCTCCCCGTCGGCGCCGCCCCCTCCCACCACCACCTCCCCCTCCCCCGATGGGTCTATATATATATATATGTATAGATCTATATATGTGTTTATAGATCTATATATATATGTATAGATTTATATATATATGTGTGTGTGTGTGTCTGAGAGTTAGAGAGAGAGAGATAGATAGAATAAATATTGAATAGATATTGGGGTGTTTGGTTTGAGGGTTAGATTGATTCTAAGAGGGTGTTTGGTTTAGGGTTTAAATTGATTTAGGGATTAAATTGATTTAAGGAGTGTTTGGTATAAGGGTATTTTAGACATTTCACACCATGAGGGGGTGTAAATGAAGATATGCAAACCTGAGGGAGTCAAAATGATGATAGGATAAACCTTAGGGGGTGTAAATGAAGTTATCCCTAAAAATAATAATAAATAAATAAATAATAAGCAAAATTATTTAAATAATACATAAATATAATAATAAATGAATAAATATAATAATAAATAATAAATAAATCAATAAGTAATAATATAAATAATAAATGAATAAAATATATTTATAAATTAATTAAAATAAATGAATAAATAATAATATAAATAATAAATTAAATGAATTATATTTATAAAAAGATGAATAATAAACAAAATTAATTAACTAATACATCATAATAATTAATAAATTAAATGAATTAAATAATAAACAAACTAAATGAAATAAAATGAACTAAATAGTACAGAATAATAATAATAAATAAATACAATAATTAATAATAAATTAATAAAATATATTTATAAATAAATAAAAATAAATGAATAAATAATAATCAAAATGAATTAAATAATATAAAAATAATAATATATATTATAATAAATAATAAATAAATATCAAATGATAAATAATATTTTTTTTTAAAAGCCAAAATATCAGAGTGCATTATTTATATGTTATCGACAGTTGAAGTTGTTATGTAATATTAGTGTGTGACTTGTGAAATTTGTGTTATCGTATTTTTTGTATAATAAAAAATGTGGCTTGTAGAAACCTATTTGTTGTTATATTTGATAATTGGAGTGCAATAATCATAGTCTAAGAAATTTTTATAAAACCAATATAACATTATCATGTAAGAAATACATAATAAAAATCAATCAAAAAAACTTTAACAAATGTTTACAAATTAAATGTGTGGATTTTAAGGTTATTACATCATATAAAGTATATTAAATATTTTCACAGTTTACTAGAAATTTAAGATCAGGCCAGTTTGCCAAACAGTGTCTGGTTCAATGAAGTTGGAACCAGACAGTTTATCAAACATGGTCTGGTTCCAGTTTCCTCAGACCAAGATCATTAGACCAGACCGTTTACCAAACAGAATTTCAGAACATCACCTAAATCAGACCAAACCGGATCAGACCAGACCAGAGGTAACCGGACCAGACCGATTACCAAACCGGCCTTAGCATTTCCCATCCAATTCTCGATGGTCAAAATTGAGTCAACGTTATTCAACAAAATTCTTCCTTCAATTTTACATTTATACCGTTCTCTTTTACTCCCTAATTGAATAAACACTAACTCGAATTCAATTGATTGGTTGCAATTGGTGACTATATTGCAACATAATATTGTGGCTCGCGTCGCACCAAGTGATGAAGTGCAAAGAATCAACTAAGTTTAGAACATTAACTGAAAAAACAGAGTCCTGTCGTTCAAGACCCTTGACTCGGTCAACTCTCTCATACTTACCAACAAAACACATAGCTCTCCCAAAATAAAAAATAAAATAAAAAATTCACAAAACATCTAATAAGTTCAAATTAATCAATCAAAAAATGTTGAAACAGAAAAAGGGTTGAATTTTTAAGGCGTAAAAATTGCAGACAAGGAAGAAAATGATAGAGAGAAAGCAGGGGAGGGCAATAGTTCATCCCCTGCTGAATCAAGCCCAAGGCAATTGGTGGGTTTGCAGATTGAGACACCGGACATTGGCGGCGGCGCCAATACAGACACCGTCCTCCACCACGCGCCCACCACGTTATTGGTCAATGGTGACGGAAGAGACTACCCTCCGGCCCATAACTTCCAGAGCGCCAAAAACATATGTTATGTGGAGTCCGTGAAGTTGTGGTCTATTGCAGGTCCAATTGCTTTCACCATTCTCTGCAACTATGGGGTCAACTCTTTTACGAATATCTTTGTGGGACATATTGGAGATGTGGAGCTCTCTTCAGTTGCCATTTCTTTGTCTGTTATTGCCACTTTTTCATTTGGCTTCTTGGTTAGTTTCTCATTTTTCTTTTACCAAACAGAATTTTTGTACAGCTTTCTGATTTTCAAAAAACAGAAAACTGTTATCGGAAAATGTTAGGGTCAGTACCCGTCTTCTAAAGAGAAAAGTTGTTGGCACTTATAAGCGTGACATTTCTCAACCGTGTAGACGTGCTAAGTTTTTTTTAACAATATGTTAGGTTAGTTGTTCTCATTTCACTAAATACAATCATTTTTTCGAGTTTTGTTGTGACGTCTCACATCATCATCGTCACTTATATGTTTGAACCCCTCTTAATTGTGTAATAAATAATATCTCCCCAACATGATCAAAACAGTCTCTCTTAATCAGTTTTGTTATATCAGTACAGTTGGGAATGGGAAGTGCATTGGAGACGCTATGCGGACAGGCATTTGGCGCGGGACACATAGAAATGCTGGGAATTTACATGCAAAGGTCATGGATAATCCTAACCGTGGCCTGCTTCTTCATATTGCCGTTTTACATATATGCCACACCAATCTTAAAGCTCTTAGGCCAACGCGATGACATTGCTGAATTCGCAGGCAAATTCACCCTCCAAGTCATCCCTCAAATGTTTTCGCTCGCCATCTACTTTCCTGCCCAAAAATTCCTACAAGCTCAAAGCAAAGTGACAGTTATCGCGTGGATGGGTTTCGTGGCTCTACTGGTGCACATTGTGGTGCTGTATTTGTTCATTGGTGTGTTCGGGTGGGGCACTGCTGGCGCTGCAGCGGCCTATGACATATCGGCTTGGGGGGTGGCCTTGGCTCAGGTGGCTTATATTGTTGGATGGTGTAAGGATAGTTGGAGTGGTCTGTCTTGGTTAGCTTTCAAGGAGATTTGGGCATTTGCAAGATTGTCTGTGGCTTCAGCTGTTATGCTTTGTTTAGAGATTTGGTACTTTATGACCATCATTGTTCTCACTGGACATCTTGAGGATCCTGTTATTGCGGTTGGATCTCTTTCTATTTGGTAAGATCACAAAGCAATTCTACAACTTCTTTTTTATTTTTGCAATTATCAAGAGGGTTTTCACCCGACTAATCCACGAGACCCGTGCAAAACAATCCCCTCGATCGAGTAAGGCTATGAGCCTCTGACTATATCCACTCTCTCGGTAAAAATCGAACACGAGACTTAATGCTCAGAGAGCGAACCTGTTAGGGTTGTGATTCTACAATTTTTATATTGGCCCATTCAGTACACGCCATCACACAAATATATGTACTTTTAAGCAACTTTATTTGATTGTGGGAAAGAACAAAACATGTCAAAATGGGGAAAATGTGGTAAGAAGCAATTGTACATGTTAAGTATGCGACTAAAGTTTCACATGGGTTAAAAGTGAGAAGGATCATGGGTATATAAAAGGATGTACATATCTCAATTGGTGTGAGGCCTTTTGGGGAAAGCCCAAGAGCAAAACCGTGCGGGTTGGGCCCAAAGCGGACAATATCACACCATTGTTGAGATATGTGGGGCACGTAATGCCCAACAATTGGTATCAGCGGCGGAGGCCGGTGATGGTCAAGTCGTATGTGGTGGCTTCGTATCAACTAGCGGAAGTGGACTGGTAGCCATGTGGAGAATCCTCGAAATGTCGAACGGAAGGTGAGCCCTCGGATTAACTCACGATGGACGAATGGATGATCGTTTGAGGGGAGGCTTGGACCATGAGATGTGGTCCTTTGTTCAAGGGGAGGATTGTTAAGTATGCGACCAAAGTCCCACATGGGTTAAAAGTGGGAAGGATCATGGGTATATAAAAGGATGTACATATCTCAATTGGTGTGAGGCCTTTTGAGGAAAGCCCAAGAGCAAAACCGTGCGGGTTGGGCCCAAAACGGACAATATCACACCATTGTTGAGATATGTGGGGCACGTAATGCCCAACAATTGGTATCAGCGGCGGAGGCCGGTGATGGTCAAGTCGTATGTGGTGGCGTCGTATCAACTAGCGGAAGTGGACTGGTAGCTATGTGGAGAATCCTCGAAATGTCGAACGGAAGGTGAGCCCTCGGATTAACTCACGATGGACGAATGGATGATCGTTTGAGGGGAGGCTTGGACCATGAGATGTGGTCCTTAGTTCGAGGGGAGGATTGTTAAGTATGCGACCAAAGTCCCACATGGGTTAAAAGTGGGAAGGATCATGGGTATGTAAAAGGATGTACATATCTCAATTGGTGTGAGGCCTTTTGGGGAAAGCCCAAGAGCAAAACCGTGCAGGCTGGGCCCAAAGCGGACAATATCACACCATTGTTGAGATATGTGGGGCACGTAATGCCCAACAATACAAATGTGGAAGTGACTAAAATTTCAACCAAATTATAGGGGGCCTTTAGTACATTTCATAGTCTATCTAATGAGAACCTCTCATGAGTAGTTTAATTTCATTTCTGTGAATACTTGTATTTACTATGTATTTTGTTTGCCTTTTGATTCAAGTTTTTTTCCATCTGTTTCAGCATGAATTTGAATGGGTGGGAAGCAATGATATTTATTGGAATCAATGCTGCTATAGGGTAAGGAAAAAAAAAAACCTCTTCTTTTATTCTTCTCCTGCATTATTGTTTCTATCTATTCAAATTATACCACATTTCATTTTCATAATGTAAATGTTGCCATTGATTTCTTCTCCTTTAATTTACTGATGAATTGTTATTCCACCGTTTTTTTCTTATTAATTTTGTTCTAATTCATTCTTCGTTATAGTGTTCGGGTTTCTAATGAGCTTGGAGCAGGACGTCCCAGAGCTGCCATGTACTCGATTATCGTCACAGTAACTGAATCTCTCCTCATTGGTATAATATCCATGTGGATTGTCATAGCAACAAGAAACCATTTCGCTGCCATCTTTACCGACAGCAAGGAGATGCAACAAGCTGTTGCTAAGTTGGCTTACCTTCTCGCTATAAACATGGTGCTCAACAGCGTTCAACCCGTTGTATCAGGTTTGCCAATATTCACAACTATATAATAGTTACTAAACTGTCTTTGATATAAATATATATATATATATCAAACAATGTGAGTAGCATTTTTTGCAGGTGTAGCAATTGGAGGAGGGTGGCAAGGTTTGGTGGCTTACATTAATCTGGGTTGTTATTACATTATTGGACTCCCTCTAGGGTTTCTTCTAGGTTACAAAACAAAGTTAGGAGTTGAGGTAATGTACTAATTACTAATCTTCATCACAAACTTTATTCGAGATTGTTTAAAATTATTTTATTGAGCACCATTTATTTTTCCTTCTTTTATTTTTTTCAACAGCTTAGATGCTAATGGAATTGTGTGTTCAGGGGATTTGGATGGGCATGATTTTTGGTACTTTTCTGCAAACCATAGTCCTGTTGATGATAACATGGAAAACGAATTGGAACGAGGAGGTAATGTTTTATATGCAATATAATCTGACCTAATTTAGGTCATTAACTATAATGTCACGGGACAAGTACGTGTGGGGTGGCTTTGCAGGGTCCCTCTCTTGTGACGAAAGTTCCGGACACTCTGATTATCAGGGAAAAAATCTTATGTCAGATATAGATTTGTTTTTATATCATTTAAACTTGAATTACAGGTAAAACAAGCATCGGAACAAATGAAGAGATGGGGGCGGTCATGGATAAAGGATTAGTAAATTGTAAAAAAGAGCTACTCAGAGGAATTTTCACTGTATTATCATGCCTGATTAGATTTAATTAGATGTCATAATGTATCCTTTTGCTCACTAAATTCTACTGTCAAAAACAAAAACCTGTTTTTTCTTCCCTTTTGGTTGGAGTAAGCAGATTTGCTCTAATGGGAAAAAAATGATAAACACTGTACCATAAAGAGAAGCCAATCTTTGTAAAATATGGAGTGATTTCGTGACATAGTTGCGGAAATGGTGTAACTGGGTGGAACAATATTAATCTTAAAAATGAATATTTGCATGACAATATCCACATTTTAAAAGATGTTAAGAACCTGACGATATACCATAAATATAATTCTAGCATAATAACATTCCATGAGAAGCTCAAGAATTAAATCCAGTTAATTTTTTAAAGCTTAATATAGCTAGTTTGGACTTTCGATCTCTAACATATGTATGTAAATGATTATTCTACTATTCTTATCGGATTTTTGACACATTGCTAGAGGCTCCACAGAGTATCTTTGCATGGTTATTCACCGGTTTATGATTTTATTGCTTTTGTTGTTTTGCATGATCATAAGGGACTTTGGGGGTGAGAATTTGAGACCATCTTATAAATATGTGAAGTTTAGTTGTGTTTAGTTTATTGCTATGAAAACTGTTTTCCTAAGTTCTGAAAATAGAAAATAAATTTTTAAGAATAATACAAATGAGTTATCTGAAAACAAATATTATTACAGCTAGATTTTTTAAAAAATGTTTTTAGAAAACGGAATCAAACAAATTTTTTATCAATTTAGTTTTTAAAAATGGAAACCAATCAGTCCCTTATTATTTTATTCACAATATGATAATGTGAATTCTAAATTTATGAGATGCGAAATGGATATTACTAGATTGTTGGTCCCAATTATACTTAATTGACTAAAAGGCGAGATAAGTTATTGGATTTCGATTAAAACCCCCAGTGTCCATAATGAAGTCATTCACGGTCATGTGACTCATGTTAACTGTTAAGGACCTGTTTGGGAGATAATTAAGTCTGACCCATGGCTCGCCGTAACGGATTTTGAGGTTACCGTTACGGCCCCGTTAGCCGATTCTCACACCCGTAACGTTACGGTGGCCGTAACCCCGATTCTCACCAGTTCCGAAAATACCGTAACGGTTAACACAATTGAAGTTTTTCAAAAATTTGGGTTAAAAAACTTTTTGTTATGTATATGATATGATAAATGTTACTCTATTATTAAATTATTGAAAAGTAAAGAAAAATTTAAAAAAAATGATTTGAACCCGACTTGGATAAAAGAGTTAAGACAATGAATCAAGTAGGAGGACCCAAAGACACAATGATCATCAAAGTGATGGTTCTTCTTCAATGATGCGTAGCTTTGGTGAATTTTCGTTGGGGCAGTCACCAAGCTCACAGTATAAAATTTTGTGTGGTACAAGTCAAAGTTATTATCCACCACAACCATATGGATTTTTTCATGCAGAGGAATACCCCATTGTGTCTCCTCAACCTCAAATGTCTTATGGATATTATGGACAAAGGCATAGCATCAGTACAAATCAGTCTAGTAATTCATTGGGATATGCTCAGGGTCAAAATCATCCTTATCAGTTACAAAGAGAAGATGATTTACTAATGATGAATCAAATGTCCACTGAAGATACAGCTCAAAAATGACAATCTTTTCATGAACCCCAACCAGAGCAACAAGATCCACCACGGAATTCATTTTGGTGGTGAAACATGTATATTTTTTAAAATTATTTTACATTATTGGAAATAAATTATATCTTTTGTGATTTTAATTTTTTATTTATTTAAATTTAAATTTAATTTAATAATATCATAACAAGTATATCATAAACATTGAAATAACGACGACACCATTAGATTTATTAATAACTCATTTTTTTATATTAAAATTCTTTAAAAAATTAAATAAAATTTACTTAAATCTACAAAAAAATCATTTTTATTCATTTATGTTGCCAAAAGTATCCAATTAGAACATTTTGGGTAAGATGTGCAAGATTTTAAAAAATTCACGATTACGATAACCGAGTCTCGTTACGTAATCTCAATATTGACCCGAGTTCGTTACACCGATACCGTTACCATTACAGTGACCAATATCATCACGGCGAACCATGGTCCGACCCCACAATTTCCTCATGGTTGTGTTTGATAATTTCGCATAAGCACTATTATTATATAGATATGTTTATTTTCCAGTGACATAGATCCCGATCTAATTATAGCCATTTGTACCTCTTTTGGTCAAAACACACATTTGATTATTTTTCTTAGAACCCAAGAAAGGAATGTGTTATTATAATTAAATACCGAAAATATACTAAATGGCATTATTGATAGGAACTAATATATTTTTAGAGTTGCCAATCTCGTTCTAAGTAAAAGTAGTATGGTTTTAATATAATTCAAGTTTGGGGGATTATGTTTCTTTTATTCCTTTCATTTTTTTTCTTTCAAAAAAAAAAAAAAAGTTTGGGGGATTATATTCACAACCCGTTCTACTATAGTCCAACTATAAATTTAAGCACCTTTGTTTTTTGGGTTTTTCATATATTGGGATTTATAATTTTAAAATTAATTAAATCTAGTTGTTAAAAATATACTTATTGCAAAATATTGAATACATAAATAAAACTCTATTTTGAAAAATTGTTTAGGATTGAATTCAGTTATTTAAACTATACATCTCTAATTGTCCAACATGGTATCGCATAAGTATAGACGTTGAGAGTGGTGTGGATTAAATGTAAAATTAAACTTGACATTATTAGCACAAAACAATTACTCTTAAAATCTGAATTATTTTCAAGGTGGATAATTTTATATTTAGTTAATGCAATAAGCAATAACTTTAATACATGTGTACGAGTCTTTTTTCAAAAATTGAAAGGGATAACTTCATTTACATTTCCTGAAATTTGTTTTTATTTTAATCAGATCTTCAAGGTTTGAGAATCTTTATTTACATCCCTTATATTTTTAAACCCACATCATTTACATCCCCTAATGCCACTTCTTATCTAAACTACCTTCAATGTTGAGATATGTGGTGTTTGAGAACAAGGTTTACTACCCTCAAATTTTATTATCTAAACAAGGTATTAATTTTTTATTTTGACATAAAAAAAAAAATTCATTTATACTAAAATGTACAAAAAATATTTAAAAAACAAAAAAAATATCTAATTGGTAGTTCGGATTAATTTTTTTATATTTCGGATTTAAATTTTTTTTATATAGTTTACAATAATTGGTAGTTCGGAAAACATATTTTGGAATTAATTTTTTTATTTTGGTATAAATAGAAAAAAATTAATGCCGAAATATTTTTTTTGAACTACGAATTAGGGTAAAATATAAAATAATTTAAGTTCGAAATATAAAAAAATATTTTGAACTACCAATTAAATTTTTTTATTTTTTATATATTTCACTATACACAATTTTTTTATTTATTTATGCTAAAATAAAAAATTAATGCCAATTTTTTTTCCGAACTATAAAAAAAATTAAATCCGAAATATAAAAAAATATTTCGAACTACCAATTAGATTTTATTTTTAAAAAATATATATTTTTTAAATATTCTACTATAAACGAATTTATTTTTTTATTTATACCAAAATAAAAAAATTAATGCCTTGTTTGGATAATAAAATATGAGGGTAGTAAATCTTATTTTCAAACATTACCTATCTCAACAAACCTTGTTTCCAAACATCACTTATTTCAACATTGAGGGTAATTTCGGCATAGGGGTGTAAATAATGTGGATTTGAAAAAATATGAATTTTAAATGAAGATTTTCAAATTTGGAGGATCTGATTAAAATAAAAATAAATCTCAAAAGGTTTAAATGAAGTTAACCCAAATTGAAATCAAACGGGCCATAAATTAGAATTATCTCCAATGCACATGAGATAAGTGTTAAAAAATTGATTCAATTATATCCCTAGCTCTTTAACCCTAATGCTCCGTTTGATGGAGGGTTGGAAAGTTGGATGTAAGTAGACATGTCAATGGATCAGATTTTGATTCGAATCCGATCCAAATCCGATCCAATTAGCCGGATATGGATTGAAAATAAAATCCGATAACCCGATTAGGATCCGAATCCGATAATCCGATTTCTTAACAAATTGAATTTGAATTTATGTCATCCAATCCGATAATAACCCGATCCGATATAAAATATATTTATATATATATAAATATATATTTGATATTTTTATGTGTATATATTTAATACTGTACATGTATATAAATGTTAGTTGTTAATTATTTTATTATTTATTAATAATGATTGATCATAAATACAATTATTAAAAGTGTGAATAATTTAGTGTTTCAGTATTTATTGATTTTTGTATTTGTTTAATTAGATATTCGAATCAGATATTCTATAATGAAGAAATTCGAATATGAGTTAACTAAGTGAAAATTCGTCGAATTATCGGATTCGGATCGCGGATCGGGAGTTTTTGTCATCTTTATCAATAGACCTGTCAATAATCCGATTATGATCCGAATATGATATTAATCGAATATGGATTGAAAATAAAATTCGATAACCCGATTAGGATCCGAATCCGATAATCCTATTTCTTAACAAATTAGATTTGAATTTAATTGATCCGATCCGAATCCGATTCATTAACATATCTAGATATAAGGGAAAAGTGAAGGGATTGAACGAACATTTTTAAGGAAGAAACATCGTGTCTTTATCTTTTGAGATATTACTTTTTCTTATTTAGTTGAAATGAATGAAAAAGGATAAAAATATGAATAGAGAATTTATGAAGGTTTGGTTTGTGTTTTTGAAAACTGAAAAGAAAAAAATTATAAAAAAGTTTATGCTTGGTTCAATTTTTTTAAAATAATTTTTTGAAAATTCAGTTATAAAAATGATTGTTTTTAGAAAACTCATTCTTATTGTTCTCATAAAATAATTTTTTGTTATTAAAATTTTCAAAAACAATTTTTTAAAAATACAAACTAAGCATGCTTAATTTTTCTTTTTTCTTTTTCTTTTTTCTCTCTCTTCCTCCCAAAATTGTGCCAATAAAAAAATAGCTTCTAACTACCTTCTTCTCTTCCCTTCCTTTAAACTTGAACATGTTAATTTATCCTTCATCTCATTTTAATTTATCCTTCATCTCATTTATCCCTCTTAATTCCATCTCTGCACTTCTTAAGAATTAACCAAAAAAAAAAAAAAAAAAAAAAAAAAAAACAAACAGAAGATAAAGAAGATAAAACGAAAAATAATAATTTACCGGTCATAATTCTACTTTGCTAGCCGATTATTGTCAGATCTAGACTCAAGTTGTCAGATCTAGACTCAAGTTGCCTTATCAGATCAATACCTTCCTACCTTATCTATATCCTTTATGGCTGATTTGGGTTTAAGATTGGCTTATTCTTTTCATGTCTTGGATCAACTTAGGATAAATTATACTTTTATCTCCTATTGTTAATGTAAATTATATCAGTATTTTTTGTAATTTTACTAAGTATACTTTCACTCCTTATTTGTTTCATTTTCACCATTCTGTTCAACCTCCGACGAGATCAAACGCAGTTAAAACTGATGTCACTAATTTTTTTATATAAAATGACTAAATTACCCCTAAAATTTTGTAGGGACATATGTGTCAGCGCATAATGATATAAAAAAGACCAATCTATCATTCCTTTTACAAATTAAATGTACGCATAGACCCATTTCTCCTTCTTCATCAAACCATACTATATATATCTCCAACTGAAAATGAAAAAATTGAATTGAACCAATAAAATTAGGGGATCTATAAAAAATTGAATTGAACCAATTACACATCCATGCATAAAAAAGTGACCCCTGGGAAGGAGATCTATGATTAGGGGTTTTTTTTGCCGACGACACCCTCCACCTCTAGCGGCGGCACCCACCACCTCACATGCCACCACGTTGCAAATCTGGCAACCCAGATAGAGCTTTGGCATGGCCAAGTCGTGAACCCATTTGGTGCAAATCAATTGAATTGATTCCAATTGGGTGGCCGAGTTGGTCCAGTGTTTTTCAGTCTGGTTCCAAAAACACATGAAATCATTCATGGTTGAATATATATAATTATATATATACATATACATATATATGATATAAATTAATTTCTCATGGGAGATGTTTGTGGTTCAGATTTTGGTAGTGAGAGAGAGAGAGAGAGTATGAAGGAGAGGGGAAAGGGAAGAAGGTTAGAGTGCGTTTGAAAACTAGTGTTTTTGTTTTCGTTTTTTATCTCTTGAGAACAAAAAAATTTCTTGTTATTGTCCTAAGGGTAATCCGGAAACAAAAACATGTTTAGTTAGAAATTTTGTCTAAAAAATTTTCGGGAACAAAAAAAAAACACGTTTTTGAGATTTATTTAGAATAAAAAGTAAAAAACAAATTGTCAAATGATGAGATTAAGTTTGACTTGATTGTCATTCCTTGTACAAACCAACTACAAATTTTGATATATATATATATATATATATATATATATATATAAATATATAAGTAGTAGCATGTATAAAGACCACATCACCCCAATTCGATAGGGGGTGTCAAGTTGCAGAGGTAAGGGTTTGTGTTGGTGGTGGTGTCGATTTGCAGTGGTGGTTGTGGTGGGATGGCGGCTGGTGGTGGTGGGGGTTAGGGTTTGGAGGTTGAAGATGGAGGTTAGGGTTTGGAGGTTGAAGATGGCGGTTAGGGAATCTGCAACAATTTTTTTTTTTTTGGCTAAGAATAAACAGTGCCGAAAACAAATAAACACCATTTTGGTGTTCTCAAATTTTGAACTAAGGGTGAGAAAATGTTTTTTTACTGTTCAAGAAAACAAAAACCATCAAAGGCTCCCAAAGGCATTTTTGTTCCTGTGAACAATGGAAAAAACAAGAACAAAAACGGAAACACCAGTTTCCAAACGCACCCTTAGGATTTTTTTTTTTTAAATGGTGGGTTTGTTTTTATTTTAAATGGCAAATAGGTAATAACACAAAGATATATTTTTTAATTAAAATTAATTTAAAATAGATGGGTATAAATGTAATTTTCCTTCTCCGGTGGCCGGACATGAACGTCGATAAATTAATAAAGGGTGAAAGTGTAATTAGAGAAATTATAGGAGGTACGGGTGTAATTTATATTAACAATAGGGAATGAAAATATAATTAACCCAACCATTTATGTTACTGACGGGCAAGGTAGATAGGGTGGGTGATCCAATTTAGTTCGGATGTGAAAGAATGTTAAGGAATACAATACCAGGTATGGATAATGATTAATGGATATAAATGAGTTACATGTTAGTCTTACTAGGCAAGACTTTTGATTATGTTTCTCTCATGACATCGAGATTGTTGTGTCATGTAGGGGTGCACACGGTTCAGTTCGGTTCCTGTTCCTACAAGAACCGGAACCGAACCGAAAATATCGGTTCCTTAAAATTTGGAACCAGAACCGAACCGTTCCAATAAGGAACCGAACCGGAACCGAACCAAAATTTTTGGTTCGGTTCCGATTCCTAATATCACATTCATGAAAAGAAAAAAAAATCAAAATGAAATATAAGTTATAAATACAAACGACTGTTATAAATCCAACCGAATAGAGTATTTCAAAATTTTACTACTACAAACCCAAAACAAATGCATATTTAGTGGAATAGTACTATTTCAATATTACATCGATGTTGCATTTCAATGTTACAAAACCAAAAAAATCCTTGGGTCGGTGGTCAATTGACCTGGTACAGCAGAATCCGGCTTCAAATCCTAATGGGCCACATGTCGAGTCGTTGACATATAATATAATCTGCATTAGATATAAATAAATAACCATTTAGCATAATTGATAAAACAGTGGCCAAGCAAGCATTCTCTTATATAAGAGTGGTTGACTATGCTTAAATCATTCAATTGTATAATCAAGTCTTGATAATTCAACTACATGATTTATATAATGGACTTGGTTCTATAATATAAAATGCTTATGAATTTGTATTCTGTAATATCCCGTATTTAAATAATTATGTTATTTATTTATTTATTTTGGATGGTATGGTGGGTATTTAAATTATTGAGTAAGGGTACTCTAGTTATTTTATGATTACTAGGTAAGTTTGTTATTATGGGATCTGATAAGGGCATATTAGTCTTTAAGACGAGTGGCATGATGGTTATTGTGGCAGATCTAGGGGCATTATGGTCATTCGTCATAACCTAGTTTCCCCTATATAACCATAAGGATTTTTCAGCTTATTATCACTCAAGACTAAGGAAAAATTTCAGACTTCTCTCTTCTTATTTCACTCATCTATATACGTATACATATATATATAGATAGAGAGAGTAAATACTTGGTTTGGATCTGGATCCGTGGTGTAGTAAGCTCTCCAAATCAGGCAAGACATATGTTCTACTCTTCCTCTTTGTACTAAAATTTCGTAACCTTTACCTTATGCATCTATAATCTGCTAGATAGTATTTTTCATATATGTATATGTATGTGTAAATCATGTTCATATATGACATTTATATATTCTGTTTATACATATATGTATAGATCTGTTAGAGTACGTTCGTATTCATGTTTATTTATGTGATGATATATATTCTGTTTATACATATATGTATAGATCCGTAAGTATATATATAGATCTTGTATATATGTAGATATTTGTGGATTTATATAGGCATATATGTATAGATCTGTTAGAGTATGTTCATATTCATATTTATTTATGTGATGATATATATTCTGTTTATATGTATATGTATAGATCCATAAGTATATATATAGATCTTGTATATATAGAGAGGTTCGTGGATTTATATAGGCATATATGTATAGATCTGTTAGAGTATGTTCATATTCATGTTTATTTATGTGATGATATATATTCTGTTTATATGTATATGTATAGATCCATAAGTATATAAATAGATCTTGTATATATATAGAGATTCGTGAATTTATATAGGTATATATGTATAGATCTGTTAGAGTATGTTTATATTCATATATATATATATATGATGATTTATATTTTGGTTATACATATATGTACAGATCCATGATTATATGTATAGATCTTGTATATACATAGAGATTTGTGGTGATATATTGATATATGCATGAGACTATGTTTATATCTAGCTATATGTACAAATCTGTTTTTACCATGTGTAGATATACATGTATGGATTCGTGGTTATGTATCTTGTTGGTATGATTCGGATGAGGTGTATATGGTTGGAACTAAGTATAAATATCTGAATACAGAAATATTTTAGGTTTCAATGTTGACAAAGATTTCAAAACTATTATTAGAAAATATTGCATATTTATGTAATTGTTTTTCTCTATTTTCTTTGTTATTAGACTCTAGACATGGATTTATATTAATATTATGTGTTTCAAGAATTATATTGGATTATGTATTTTTGATCGTATAAATGAATAGTTCCGACCGTATAAAATACCATATACCTTGACGCTGGGCCCCCCAGGCTCAACCTCTCCAATTGTCGTACATTCCCGATTAAAGAATACAAGTGAATTAATAAATTCGTATAATCATAAGATTTAATCAAATGACTATGTTTTGGAGAATTATAAGGAACCACAAGGAGACTGACTAATATTGCAGTCTCAATAGTACCACGGGACATGGGTGAGTTGTCGGGTACGTGGTTATGGTAAGACATGGATGTTAAATGGAAAAATCGGATTAATGGAATGAATTTATAAAGATAATTATATTAAATGGTGGTATATTAGTGGCTATGGTTATAGTTAAATATATTATTATTTTATAATATAATTTTGGTATTAGGTGTCACTAGGAAAGGAGATGGATTTTTGGTACTCTGCTTGGGATCATGTAGAGTTGTACTTGCTCGTGGGTTTAACCCACATTTTTGTTGTTTCAGAACCTCGGCAGTTTCACCAGCAAGGGTGAGGACGTCATATCTATCTGTTCAGTCCTATCATATTTCCCTTCCACTCCAGGGTAGGATCCGATAAATGACATATGTTGCATTTCTTTTAAGTGTGTTTCTAGGGGTCCATGTTTATGGGATTTCCAAGTTGTACCTTGTGGGACTTATTTTATTTAAGGATGTATTGGGGTTGGTCTTCTTCATATATAAGTGGTATCCTTGTTTTTGTTATTGCTGTTATTATTATATTTCGATTTTATGTCTTCTCTTTTGTGCTTATGCTATCAATTACAGACGCTCCTATTTTTCTGTGTATGGGTCTGGCCAACCTATGCATGGAAATTTGGGGGTGTCACATATTCAAAGTGGACAGTAACTTAAAGTGGATAGTGACTAATCTTGATAGTTCAACTACATGCTTATAATTGGACAGTGGCTAAAGCAGCTTATATAAAACTGGACAATGACTTAAATTTGTGAAATCATTTACCTCAAATCATACACTTGCACTTGCACTTCCACCTGCACTTGCACTTACATTTGTAGCTAAAAATAAAAAATTATAAAATTAAACTTCAATGAAACTGAGCAGTGTAAAAATGAACAGAAAATCACAAAATTAATTCATTAAAATCATTACCAAATTCAGCTTCAAGTTTTTCTATATTTTCTGTAACTTGAATTGGATAATTTGAAGCGCACACCCAATCTTGAGCACAAAGCAAGCATTCTACCAATATTGGAGTAAGTGAACTACGAAATTCTGAAAGAACACGACCTCCCGTGTTGAAAGCAGATTCAGAAGCAACGGTAGAGACTGAAATGACTAACACATCCCTTGCCACTTGAGAACGAACTTTAAACCTCGCACCATTTAACTTCCACCAAGCCAACACATCAAATTTGGGATTGATTTTCTCACACGTCTCATCCAAATATTTGTCCACTTCATTTTTACTCCCATCATTTGCTTCTTGCATGTGTCTTTCAAACTCTTGGAGGGATGTAACCACCTCATTTTTTCCATAATCATCAATGTCATCATTAAGCTCCATAATTTGGGATGGAGTTGATGATGAACCAACCACCTCATTTTTTTCATACTCATCAAAAAGACGTCTCAACGTCAACACTATCTTGTCAATCAAAGCATTCACCTTATCTTTGTCATGAACCTTTTCCAAACAAAACTTAACATATGCCAATTTACATCGAGGATCTAACACAACTGCAACGTATACAAACATATTTAACTTCTCAATATCCCCCCAAATACTTGTCAAATTTACTCCTCATTCTTCTTGCCATGGAACATAAAACTAGATCATCACTCTTTGCCCATTGATTCAAGTTACCTTGAATGCCACAAATTTCTTGAAAGAAATTATTAGAAGTGACATACAAAGAACTCGACAAACAACAAGTGACATCATAAATTTTTTGCAAGATTCGAGTAAAATAACGAGCATTTTCCCACTCGGTTGAAGTAGGAGGCCCTTTCAAATCATCTTTCTCAATATCATTAAGTTCTTTACCGAAATTCTCATCATCATCTCCTAACCTCTCAAATGCTTTCTCAAACTTACATGCGGCCTCTAGCATTAAATAGGTTGAATTCCACCTAGTTATAACATCTAAAGTCAAAAAACTTTTAGAGGTTATCTTTACTTTTTCAACACATGCCTTGAAAAATTGTTCTCTTTGTGGCGAACTCTTAACATATTTAACAGCCCTACGAATTCGAAAGATTGCATTTCTTAATTCAGTTAAACCATCTCGCACAACCAAATTCAATATATGAGCACAACACCTAACATGAAAATATTCACCACTTAACATGGGCATAATACCCTTGTTAGACAGTCTCCTCTTCAAAACACCAATAGCAACATCATTCGCACTTGTATTATCAATTGTAATGGTGCCTAGCTTCTCTATTCCCCATTCAGACAAACACTCTTCCACAGCTCTACCAATTGACTCACCTTTGTGACTATAAATTGGATGAAAATTTATAATTCTTTTATGCAATTTCCAATCACTATCAATAAAATGAGCAGTCAAACACATGTATGACAAATTATGTAGTGAGGTCCAACAATCAGTAGTGAGGCATATTCTTTGATTTGGTTTAAACAAAACATTTTTCAACTTCGCTTTCTCACTCATATATATGGAATAACAGTCCCTAACTGCTGTAGTGCGAGAGAAAATACTAAATTCAGGTTGCAAAATAGCACAAAAAGCTTGAAACCCAGCATGTTTTACAAAGTTTGGCAGCTCATCAATGAGTAACATTTTATTTAATGCTTCTCTATCTAGTTTCTGGTTGAAACTCCAAACACCAAGGCTACTAGAATCAATTTGTGAACCCGATTGAAATGATAAAATCTTTTGGCGTTTATCTTTTTTTTTTTTTGAACTTAGGATATGATTTAAGATGCTTGCTTAATACACTAGTCTCATTCTTACACTTCCACTTGTACGACTTCTTGCAATAGTTACACTGTGCCCCTATGTCTTTACCATTTTTTGTCACTTTGGAAAAATGTTGCCACACTTTAGAGCGACTCTTTGGTTTGGAAGAGATTACCTTATCATCTTCTTCAGAATCAGAAGAAAGCAAATCTGTTGCAATCGGTGTGGGTTGTTCTGGTTGAGGCTCAATTGAAGGAACCATTTCTTTGCCTTTTGCATCTCCTGCCATCTAAAGATTAGGAAAAAAAATCTATTATTATGCATCACAGTTATCAAACCTCAATCTGATATGTATTATTATTCTGTAGTTTTTCTAATATGTTATAGTCACTCAAGATGCCATTGTCTGCACATTGTTATGCTTGTGACCTCTTCTCAAGCTATTCAAATAGATGCTCATCTTAAATGAGATCACTAATCATCTACGGTTCTGATGTAAAACTTGCAGTTTATTTCTAAATTATTTTATTTTATTTTTGGTTTGTTCAAGTAAAGCTAGTGTATTTTAGTGACTAGTATGCTTCTTAGGTCTCTGATAGAACAAACTAGTATGCAATGTATGATAGTCATACATTGTTATCCAGACTGTTTGAAAGAAGTGCAACCATATTTTAGGGGATGGGCATACCATTGTTCTCTGATAGAACAAACTAGTATGCAATGTATGATATTTTTTTTTTCTAGAATTTTTTTTATTTTTTTTTGGGCCGCAGTAGACTCAATTAAGCCTTTCTGGAGAGAGATCAAAGAGAGACACTTATTAGCAATGTAAATTATCTTCAATGTTGAATAATTTTGGTTAAGAATGACAATGTCAAACTTGTTGTGCAATTATACAAAAATCTAAAATGAATTTGGTCCTCACACGGCTAACGTAAAGTCGTATTTGATTTCACATCAAAGAGAGACACTTATTAGCAATGGAAATCGTTCAAACATCCTCGGGTAAAGAAGTTTATACAAATTTAATAAATCAAACACCAAAAATCATAAAATAAACATGCAATTACCTTTACATATTTAGATGATGACTCCTCCGACGAGGCCATAGTTGATTTCAAACACAAACAGAGATATAGAGACTAGAGAGAGAGAGAGAGAGATACCGATGAGTTGTCTTGCTGTGTAGAGGCGCGTAGAGATATATATCCTCACATTCACGGTCGATTGAGAGGCTGAGAGTGAGAGTGTGGGGTTGAAAGAGAACGACGCATTTTGTTGACGCAACCCTAATTTATGTTTGCACAAATATCAATGTATCACAGATCGTGTATCTATATTCTATGAGACTATAAGTTCCTCCATCCTCATTAGTCATTACAATTTGGATATGGCTGGGCCCAACAATCTCTAATGAAGTCTGTAGTGGATTTGGCCCAAATGTGTGGCCCAATAGTCCCTTCAATCAACTATGCATATATATATTTTATATAAATTATATAATATACCGGTTCGGTTCCGGTTCCAGTTTCGGTTCTTGAAACCCAAGAACCGGAACCGAACCATAAAAATCGGTTCTCAAATTATGGGAACCGGAACCGAACCGTAAGTCACAAGAACCGAAATGAACCGCCGATTCTGGTTCCCCGATTCTTTTGTGCACCCCTAGTGTCATGGGCTTATGGGTTTGAATAATGGTTAAAATTTATTATCTTATGTAAAATTCGGATGGATATTGGGCTTATATGGGTGGGCATTCAATACCCAGTAGGAGTTATTTTTCCAGTGTAAATGTTCGATCGGTCAAAATTGATATCAGAATTAAAAATCATCGTTGATTTGGTGTTAACCAAGTTGTCATGAATTTATAATACTAAATACAATGCTTATTTATTTTTTAAATCACACATAATAAGCACCCGACCCATTACAATAATATTAATTTTAGAATTACACAAAAATTCGATAGAACTAATCCAAATCGTATCGAACGGTACTTCGATTTTGGTTCTAGTTCCCAAAATAAAAAAATTGATTCTATCAATTCGGTTCCGATTTTTGACCTTGCATAATTGAACCGCTCTTATAATTTTGCGTTTTATTTTTTATATTCGATTTTTCATATGCAAGTTGAGTCCTACTAATTGAAGAATTTGAATTTGTTTAGAGTTAAAAGTTTAAATCTAAGTCTCATGTTGACGGGAGCATCTCATTTTGTTGTTTTCAATTTTCCTCTTTTGTTTGTTTGTTAAATGAAAATTGATTGAGTTTATACTTCTCTGGGTTATAATTTGGCTACTCAGTTTGAATTCCTTTTATTTGGGCTTTGTAAGAATTGACATACTACGCTCTAATTATTAGAGTTTTTGCTTATGCTTTTACATAAAAAACAAAAAAAAACAAAAGTTATTTTGAAAAATTAGTACCCATTAATTTTTTCTAAACGCTTTTCCAAAATTCAATAACTTTTTTAAAAAATTCGCCAAACATTATTCAAAATAACTTTTCTTTTTTGAAAAGTTTATCCAAACAGGCCTACATGTAATTCAATTTGGTTCTATATTATCTTTTATTATATGACATTTGACCAATGACAATGTTGTGTTTCAAAATTTTGGAATATGTTAATCAGAATAAAACTGTTAAAAATGATTCGGTCCCTTGCACTAACGATTAAAAATAATTCTTCTTAATTCGGTCGAAACCGGACCGAATCGAATAGCCCCGTATGCACTCCTAATTAATTTAATCAATAAAATAAATCTTTCTATTTGCAAGTAGACCTGTAAACGGATCAAATTCAGATAAGATCTGTCCTGATCCGATACGATTCTAATAAGCATAATATTGATCCGATCTAATCTGATAATCCTACGAATTGTTCTACTTAGTTAATTCATATTTGATTTTTTTGATAATCGGATCTTCGATCCGATAATAGGATTCGATTGTGTAACTTTTTAAAAATATAAATCCAAAAATAATATTAATTTTATGTTATTATTTTTTGAACATGTAAAATCAAATTATCGAATCAGACCACCTAATTTGAGACTAAAAACATAATTATATATATATATATATTTATAATATACAACGAGATCGAATTATTATCGAATAGGAGATCCATATTCAATTTGTTAATGAAATCGGATTATCGAATTCAGATCATATATTAATTTTTAATTTCTTTTATTATTAATGCATATCCAACTAAATAGATCAGATTCATATCAAAATCCGATCAATTGAAAGATCTATTTTCAAACCACAACTTGTTTTTGAAACCCAAATTCCTTGTAAACACAACCATGTTGGAGTCTCCTAATTTTTCTGGACCAAAAACTCCTTGGACTTTATTTAACCCCACCACCAACCCAACACCCTAGTTAATAAACTATGATTGCTAGATGATGCCAGCTATAAATACACTCATGCCCCTTCATAAAAACCCTAACATTCTCATCAAACTTCTTTTATTAGATTTCTCTACCTCACAAGATGCCTTAAAAAAAAAAAAAAAGGTCAAAAAGAGGGCCACAGCACAAGTCACCACAGGGTTACCCAATAACCACACCCCCAAAATACTGGTACGTCTCTCTTCTTTACTACTACTGTCCACTAACAAATTCTTCAGTTTTTGTAGAGGAGGGTCTGTATCTGTTCAAAAATTGAAAACCCCCTCCTCTATCTCTCTCTATTTCAATATGTCCCATCTGGGTTTTGTCTTTATTTTAGAGAGAGAAAGCACTTAGCAGTAAATGGCGGGCTATTGAAAAAAGAAAAGAAAATTCATCTATGCCCTAGATCAATGGCTTCCCGCCAAAAAATTCAATCTCTCCCTCAATGCTACCCAACCCAGATGTTTAATCACTTCATTTGTCTCTAATTATGTATTGGGTATTTAGTTATTTCTCGTTTTGTTAAGGGTTTATATGTATATACATATATTGTTTTGTATATGTGAGTGCAATATTTTGGTCTTAGGGTTTGAATTCGAAATCCATGGCAGGATGGTCGAGGGTAGCAGATGGGTCTGTTTTGGAGTGCTTAAAACCTCTCCAAAAGCTACTACCAGACGAGCTGTTGTTCGACCTGGCTCTGGGTTCAGAAGGGTCGATTAAAGGTAGCGACGAAGATAAGCTCCGAACCTTGTTCGACCATTTCGTATCGGTTTTCGTTAGACACATACGTAGTAGTGATCGTTTTAGGCCTTTACCTCCAATGCTTGGGGATGGGGAATCAGTGGATTTATTCAAGCTGTTCTTGGCAGTGAGAGAAAATGGTGGATATGAAGGGGTTACGAAGAATGGGTTGTGGGATTTGGTGGCTAAGAAGGCCTGTCTTAGCTCCGGCGTTGCGTCGTCGGTGAAATTGATATATGTTAAGTATTTAGATGCATTGGATAGATGGTTGAAAAGCATTGTTGAGAGTAAGGATTCAAAAAAGGGTGAGTTGCCAGGTAGTAGTGCGGATCTGAGTGGGCTTTTGATGGGCTTAGGGTCCGAGTTTTCGGATCAGAAGAAGAAAGATGGAGAGTACCCACATTTGGGTTTGGCTAAGAATGAGTTGAAAGATGGAGAGTGCCCACATTTGGATGTGGAGAAGAGTGAGTTGGATTCCACTGATGCTCGGAAACCCGAGTTTCAGATTTTTGTAGACTTGAAAGGAGCTAAGGACAGCATCAAGGTGGAGAAAGATGATGTGATAGTGGATTCATGTGTAATTGAAGAAGATAATTCTAATAAGAAGAGGAAGCGGGATTGCGAATGGGCAATGCTAGATTGGGTTATTGAGCTAGCGAAAAACCCTTGTGATCCACAATCTGGATCCTTGACTGGGAGGTCCAAGTGGAGGTCTTATGAGAGCAAGCAGTTGTGGAAACAGGTTTTGTTGGCTCGGGAGGCAATGTTTACGAAGGGACGTGTTGATCAAAGTGATGAACATCCACTCTTGCAGGTATATGTTACAAAAATCTCTGCCCTGCAAGTACTAAATAGGGAAGTTAATTAAGTTGTTGTTCGATCGTTGTTAGATGCTACTGCTGTTTGCTGCCAATCTACTTTCGTATGCATTTGAGGCATGACCTTTCATCTTGCAATTATTTATGACTCTTGAAAACAATGAAAAAGTCTTGGGTTGCATCCAGTTTATCATGCTGCATTTGCAATGTACCTTCAATTCCAATACTCATTTCATAACAAAGTTACTTAACTTTTTGGTCCTAATGTTGACTGCCAATAGAACCTACAATTCTGGAAATTTACTTCTCTTTTACCTTTTTTCTTTTTAATCAAGTCAAGGCTCCATTTCTTTTTCTATTTTTTTTTTGTTTACAGGAAATAAACCACCATATGGTATATTCAAAGCCCTATCATGGTTTGTCTTTTCAAAATATATAACCAACATTTGAAGATATTGTGTCTTTCCCTGTTTCCTTTTTATCCTTGGCACTAGGAATTTGATGTTCAATTAATTCTGTCTATTCTTTTCTTTTGATAAGTATAAAGAGAAATAGTATATAAATTGCATATGAGTGCATGCTAATACTTTCTTCGATATTCGGGGTGTCCGGGTTCTTTTGTCCCAAATCTTAGAGCATGATTCAAAAGTTATATACCATAATAATTTGGCTTTTTGGACAACGTAGCTTGAATTCCAATACTCGTTTGATAGGCAAAGTTGTTCAACTTATTGGAAATTCAATTCTCCGTTTACATACATATATATATTGTCATGTCAATTCATTCGTATCTATATTTTTGGGGAACCTTAGCATAGAAAGAAATTGATTTTTAGGAGTTAGATGTTCAATTACTTTTCTTCAAAGCATGATTCATTAGTTTTATACCATAATAATTTGCCTTTTTTTTTTGTTCAACTTTGGTTATCACCATTATGTTTTGTGTAGACGCACTCTTATTTGTTTAGTTTGCATCAATTTACCTAAGATACTGTTTTCTCTTACCTGACTTTTCCTATAGTATTTTCATCCAACTACTTCATAAAGTGAGTCTTTAATCATTTTCATATTTTACAATCTTTCACTAAGATCGATGTCTACATGCATTCAATATGGTTGGAATATCTAATTTTTGTCCGTCCTTAATCTTTTGTAAAATTATTTAGATTAAATGGAAGATCATCTGCGCACAAATATTTCTTACTACGTTTTTAATTTTGTTTTTCCCTTTATGTTTACATATCCGAATATGTCAAAAAAAAAAAAAAAAAAAAATTTGGCCAGGTTTTATATCACTTCTTTATTTCCTTTAAAGAGTGGTTCTTTCTCTGCCAATTCGTCTATTTTAATACTCTGTGATGATCCGTGGCTATCCTATTTCATTTTAATTTTATATTCTCTACATTCCGTGGTACTTTTTTTAGCATGTTGCTCTTGTTCAGAAGAAGAAAGATGGAGAGAACCCACATTTGGATTTGGAGAAGAGTCAGCTGAAGGATGAAGAGAATCCACATTTAGATTTTGAGAAGAGTGAGTTGAAAGATGGAAAGAACCCACATTTGGTTTTGGAGAAGAGTGAGTTGGGTTCTACGGGTTTCAGTAAACCTTGCAGTGCTGAAAAGTTTCAGACTCTTGTAGAGTCGAATGGAAGCAAGGAAAACATCAAGGAGAATAAAGATAGTATGACTGTGGATTCATGTGTAATTGAAGAAGAGATCTCTCCTAATAGGAAGAGGAAGCGGGATTGCCATTGGGGAATGCTAGATTGGGTTATCAAGGTTGCGAAAAACCCTTGTGATCCACAATTGGGATCATTGCCTGACAGGTCTAAGTGGAGGTCTTATGGGAGCGAGCAGTTGTGGAAACAGGTCTTGTTGGCTCGAAAGGCAATGTATATGCAGAGACGTGTTGATCAAAGTACTGAACATTCAGTCTGGCAGGTATATGTTACCAAATTCTCCATCCTGTAAGTAGTAGATGAGGAGTTTAATTTAATCATGGTTCAATCTTGGTGAAGTTGATGATGCTGTTTTCAGCCAAAATGCTTTGTTATGCATTGATCTTTCATCTCTCAGCTTGTTTTGGACTCTTCAAAACAATAAGCAATCTAGGATTCCATCCAGTATATGATTCTGCATTAACGATAGACCTTGAAATCCCATACTAGTTTTTGAAGTTCATGCCCCTCGACTTTTTTGGCCCTTCCAAAGGTGAAATATGTGTAAGTGATACTTAAATTGCGTCATCAAGCTAGATATCTGCAGTTTTAAATACTTAATTGAGTTTACACACAGCACCTTCATATTGACCCTCATATAATCTATACTTTTAGAAATTCAATTCTCTTCGACACTTATTTTTATGATAGTCAAAGCTCCATTTACATTTTTCTTTATTGCAATTTATTCTTCTTTGAACTAAAAAAGGCATCATATTTATATATGGGGGACACTGTCACAGGTTTTTAAGATATATAATGACCATTTATAGATATTATTTTTTTCCCTGTTTTTTATTATCCTTGGCATGGAAACAGTCTGATTTCTAGAAATTAGAAGACCAATCTTTTGTCCAAATTTTTATGGCATGATTCATTAGTTTAAGGCCTGGTAATTTATTTAATTATTATTAACTATTTGCTTTCCAATGTTGAATATCCCCTCTAATTATGTGTAGGTTTTGCACTTTTTTTTCTTCCCATTTACCATTTTGTGTTTATAACCAAGACACATGAACGTCCCAAAAACACACTTAGACCTCCACAAAAATGCCATTTAAATCTGAAGCTCTTCTTATTTTATCCTCTTTAATGCTTTCTTACCTTGCACACCCCCAATATACAAAAAAGAAATTGCTTCCTCTTGCTGTTCGCTGTTTTCTCTGAATTATAAGCTTCCCATTCTCTAAACTTGGAAGGATTTTATAACTTCATAGAATTTTCATTCAACAACTTCTCAAAGCAACCTTTTAATCATTTTCCCACCAAGATAATCAGTCTTTGTGCATTTTAAATGGTTGAAAGATCTAGTTCTCCTCCTTTGATTTAGCAAGTTCACAAATATTAGTACTTTTCCAAAAAAAGTATTAAGAAAAATATCTTTTGTTAGTTGTTGGCCAAGTTCTATATCAGTTATTTTTTCTTCTTATAAAAAATGTGACATCTCATCCCATCACCAACTTTGTAGAATAATGGTTCTTTTTCCTTTTTTATTCTTTTAGAATATGTTTTGATATATGTATTACACTCGGCTATGCCATTTAATTTTACTTTGGCTATATACCTACATTCCGTGGTAGTTTTTTTTAACATGTTGCTCTTAAGTAGTGCTTACTTATTCTCCTTTTATTTCCACCACCTAACTTATGAAAAAGAAAAGGGTTATTATCAGGCACATACCTAGAGATCCTAGGTGAGTCGGGGGTAATCGTTAGTATTCTTAATTCAGTGGGGGACTTAGGGGTTTTTTAAAAAAATTCAGTGGGGGCATAATTGTTATTATTACAAATTTAAGGGTAGATAATTGAAATAAAAAAAAATAGTAGGGGCGGTACCGCCGCCATTGGGGACAAGGCAGGTTTGTGCCTGGTTATTATCATAAAACCCCCTCAGGTTTTAAAAAATCATCAAATACTCCCTGGCCTATCAACAAACCCTTTACACTTTCCAATTCAATCAATTAACCCCTCTTGCCAAATTCTTTCCCATTTTGCCCTTGAAGCATATTAGATTGATGCTTTGATTATTTTATTCTCAAATTGCCCTTAGGCGACACCCTTACTGAGCGCTTATAATTTTATGGTAGCATAGATTTACTTCCGTCCCACTGAGGCGACACCCCTACCGAACAGTATGTCATTATCATTGCCACTGGGATCTGATTCTTTCAAATTAAAAACAATTAGCTTGTTACACAACAAAATAAGGGTTCTTGACATTGACTTGCCTATTTAATGTTGTTAATTAATGTTTGTTAGTATATATAAGAAATCTCATCTAAATTCCGTCTCAACTCGTTAATTATATGAATGATGTTGACTTGTGAGTACAAAGAATGCAATCTCCCAAGTATATATTGTACCAAGTTTCTTCATCAACTTTTTTATCAATGCATTCATCATCATCTCATTTATCAAATCATTCATTAACACATTCATGCAAATGAAGAGCACACTCTTCTTTGCCATTCTTATCCTTCTTCCAGCATTTGCCTTCACATCCACATGTGAGGATCAACAAGAAAGAGACCTGAGTAACAACAATCAATCACTCAAATTCAAAGTGGTAGCCATAGCTACAATTCTCGTTGCCAGTGCAATGGGTGTAATCTTACCAATGTTTGGCAAGACTATACCAACACTTGGTCCCCAAAATGACTTGTTACTCTTCTTTAAAGCTTTTACGGCTAGTGTCATTTTGGCCACCGGTTTTATTCACATGTTGCCCTACATATTCGAGAACTTGACATCGACCGGTGTCAAGCTTTTGCGGCTAATGGCAATGAACAATGTGCACTTCATTTTCATTAATGTGTTGATGAATGAGATGATGGCAAATATGTTGATAAAAAAGTTAATGAAGAAACTTGGTACTACATATACTAGTATATATAGTTGGGCGATTTCATTCTTTGTACTCGAATGTCATTATATTTATATAATTAATGAGTTGAAACGGAATTTAGATGAGATTTCTTATCTATACTAACAAACATTAATTAATAACATTAAATATGCAAGTCAACTTTACAACCCTTATTTTTTTCCTGTAAAAAGCTAATTTGTTTTTAATTTGGAGAATTAGATCCCAGTGGCAATGATAATGACATACTTTACAGTAGGGGTGTCGGGTGTTGCCTCAGTTGGACGAAAGTAAATCTATGCTTTATTGATCAAAACAATTAAATCATCATTCTAATATGCTTGAAGGGTAAAATGGGGAAGATTTTGGCAGAAGGGGCTAATTGATTAGATTGGAAAGTGTAGGAGGTTTGTTGATAGGGCAGGGCATGGGGTATTTGATAATTTTTGAAAACATGAGGGGGTTTTATTATAACAATTAGTAGGGCTGCACAAGGTTTGGTATGGTTGAAAATTTTGGAACCAAACCATTATCAACAATTATTTGAAAACAAGAACCGGAACCATTAGCTAAATAAGCAAGCCATAAAATAACGGTTCGGTTCCGAACCACGGTTTCGTAAGCATATTCTTTCAAAATATATATAATATACATCAACATAAATTATGAAAAACAATCCTGCCAATTTCAAAACTAAAAACAACTCTTAAACCAAAAACAACCCCCACCCCTAAAAAACACGCACTAAAAGGATGTGTGTGTGTGAGAGAGAGAGTTTTAGATAAATTGTTTATGGAGTTTTGTTGATTTTTCTTATTGCATTCTTTTCTTATTTTAGACATGGCTTCAGTCAAGAGAGAGGGTTAGTTTTAGAGAAATTGTTTATGGAGTTTTCCTGATTTTTATTGCATTCTTTTCCTATTTCAGACATGGCTTTAGTCAAGTGAATTATTGAATGTCTACGAGTTAAAATAGAAAAGTTATGAGTCTGTGTTTGTGTGTGAACCAACACATATTTAGAGATTTATAGATGGGGAGAGAGAAACTAACATTTAGTAGAAAGCTTTTGGTGGTAATGAGGAGAAGAGTTATGGTGGGCGGCGGTAAGAGTGAATATGAGAGATGAGAATGACTATAAAATATAGGATTTTTATGTATATGCGTATAATATTTGTTTGGATGATAAAAAAAATTTAGGGTAAACTTATAATTTTATTTAATACATTAATTTGTATTTATTTGGTGTTATAAGTTTATATGAATTTATAATTTTATTAAATATAATTTAATTGTATAAGTGAGTTATACATATATATGTTTATCTAATTTATATCGGTTCGGTTTGGTTCCAGACAGTTTGAAACCGGAACCGAATCAAATTAGAACTGTTATGTTTTTTGAGAACCGGTCCAAACCGAACCGAACCGAACCGGTGCTTTGGTTCCACAGTTTTTTTGTGCACCCCTAATAATAACCCAAAAGAAAATTCCACTTAATACTTTTGTGTGCCTATCTAAAGTGAAATTTTTATAGAGTTCCCTATTAAGAAGCAAAATGTTATAAGTACATAACTTATAAAAGTTAAGTCAAATTTGCAAATGTGGATTATTAAGGTTTAAATACCCTAAAGGTGGTAGGCTTAATATAATAGATATAACTTTTGGGGGTTAATATAATATATACATATTTTAGTTGTGAACCAAGTGTTCAACTTTATTAGTATTTATTTGGACATGTATTACAAATTAATTTAATCATTCAGAAGCCATAACTTAAACTACTTTTTTTTTGTGTGTGTGGGTTTACTCATTCTTTTTCAATATTTAGCTTTATCGATATTATATTTATTGTGTTTTGTGCTGCATGTTCCTTTGACTTCGTTTTATTAATGCCTTCGACTTGAATTCATTCTGGTTAGGATTGATTTAAACCATCCAGTATGTATATGATTCAACATGCTAAGCACTAAACGAGTTAGTAGAAATACAAGACAACCAATCAAAAAAGTCATATAGTACCCCGTTCTTCGGGGATGCCCTCGAACTATTCGGTGCGGTTAAATTCGTTTAAATTCATTGGTAAACCACCTATGGAATCTACAATATATTTTTTCCTAATACAAGAAAATATGGGGATTGATTATTTATCCTGTACATTTAAGACCAATGACTTTAACCACTCATTTTTCTGAACATGTGCCCCCTTCAATTTATCATCCATATTCCTTAAACTATTGCAACTTAGTGCAATCAACTGATCTTAGTGTAATCAACTAATCTTTCTTGTGAATTTGCTCTAATTCTATTGTATACTTTTATAAACGGGTAATCCTTTCACTTTTGAGGCTTTTTCCTTTTTCCTTTCTAGTTTCTTTTTTAATTTGATTTTTGGAATTTTGTCCTCTAATTTTCCATTCTGCTCTCTTTCCGAGATTCAAGTGTTTATTCTTTTCCCAGGCTTTCCAATTTCCTTTCTTTCTTGTGGGCAATTTTCTGTGTATGTCTACATTCTTGTAAATTGTCCAGATGAGTTTATAGACTAAAGGATAGGTAAGACCCCTCTCTCTGCAAACTTCAAGTTAGAAATACACCTGTGTACCTTTGTCCTGGTGGCTTTGGGTCATAACTTCCAAGCCACAGGTCAAGGTTTCCAGACTGGTAGAGAGAAGAAGAATATGATGTGGCTTAAGTTCAGAACCTGATTTGGCAACATTTAGGAAAACAGGAGGTACTTCCGAGCTCTTATGAGCTACTCGTTGCTGGTTTCATTCTTGGTATGCATTTTAACATGTGGCTTCATATTGTCCGGACTCTGTTGGGTCAGTTGAATAATTACTGGTAAAGAAATTTGAACATCTCCACTGCTTAGTGTTATAAAGTTTAATAGTTCCTCACTTTTGTAGAAGAAGCAGATGCATCCATCCATGTATGATGATCATACTGGATCCGAGAGATCCAGATGCAGTCAGAGGATTCTTTCTGTGAAGGAGTATCAAGCTCTCCATTCTTCAAAGAAGTCTCGGCCTGGAGCTTGTTCAGAGTCTTCCTCGGGTGCTCAGAGCGACTCGGAGGACCTTCTTGGCAAACAGTCCACTCCCTTGTCTGCAGATTCAATAGTTGGTTTGCACATGGACAGTCATAAAAGAAAGCGCATTCCTGTAGGTCCATATTTTCAAGCTAAAGTACCAGAATCAATGGAGAAGATTTATGTAAGCGACTCTAAGTGGTTAGGTACCCAAGTGTGGCCAGTGAAAGGTGGAGGGAACAAAAGCTCTCTAATTGAAAGGGACCGCATTGGGAAAGGAAGGCAAGATTCATGTGGCTGCCAATCGCAAGGTTCTATCGAATGTGTCAGATTCCATGTTGTTGAGAAAAGGGCTAGAGTGAAGCTTGAACTGGGCTCAGCATTCTATAGTTGGAAATTTGATAAGATGGGAGAGGAAGTTGCAATCTCTTGGAAAAAGGAAGAAGAAAAGAAATTTCAGGCTATAATTGGGTCAAATCCTCCATCTATGGATGTGTCTTTCTGGAACGAAATTTTTAGGTCTTTTCCTGGCAAGAGCAGGGAAGACTTAGTTAGCTACTACTTCAATGTATTTCTTCTCCAGCGCAGGGCTCACCAGAATAGGTCCACGCCAAGCAGCATTGACAGCGATGATGATGAATCAGAGCTTGGACCCATATCTAAGGGCTTTGGGCATGGACTAGCCAAGTCTCCGGGATCCATTTTCCATACTCCTAAGAAGACACATTTGAATTTCAGATAGTAGTCGAAACTGGGTTACAAACAAATTTTTTCCTTTATGTGAGGTGGAGCAGTTCTATCTGATGTTTCTGTTGGAGATAGACCTTTCGTTTTTGCTATACCAGTACAAGTTGATTACATGCGATCTTGAGGTTTTGACATTATCACGAAGTGGGTTATGGGGGAAGCAATCAATCACGGAGGCCTTTTGCAACTCAGAGCTGGTCAAGTGTATTTGGTTCGTGCTTTTGCGATTTTTAAGCTATAGCTTCATTCATGTCCATTCTTCATTACCAACATACAAGGGCTATTACATTTTGTACTCTTTTATATATCTTTTCCCGCTGGGTTACATGAACAAGGAAGCTAACCCTTGCCAGTAGCCTTGGGATTATTATAGAGAAAAGCCGAAAGGATTAACGGAGTTGAATAGAAAGAGAGAGATATTGCGACATCTCAAGTGTAACCTTCTAGTCTGGAAAAAGGGCAAATGCACTTGCAATTCTGAGGATCTTTAAACATGCTTTGAGGGAGTTTCTTTTGCTCAGGCATTTGCATTTTGGTCTCTTTTCAACTGATAATATCTTATGAGTACAGTGTATATCACTATTGGTTGATATACATATTTTGAATTCCAGGTAAGATTTACCAGGAATGTTACACCAGCAAACCTTGGAAAATTCATGACACACTTGTTAAAAAAACGAATTTGTCATAGTTTAGTGATGCTTTCTATTTTTAATGTGTTATGGTCATAGATGTTAAAGTATTGGACTTGGTTCACTCTCTTTAAATGTTGCTAAATACATGAGGAATGGAAAATATTAGGACAATCTGTTTGATTGGTAATGGAAATGCAGGTTCTTGTAAATGTGAATTATAAAGTGAACACTTTCATCAAGTATTTATATTACAACAAGTATAAGAAAAAATGTACTCCAGAGATATTAATTAAAAGCAGCACCTCAGTTAACATTCATTAAGTTTGAAACATAAACCTTGTATCTTATTTCTCGAAAATCACTATTAATATATTGTTGTATATCCTATCATTTTTGAAATTATTTTTTAATTCTCACCTTTATTTCATGTGAATTTGTCAGTCATACAAATTTGGCCATGTTTGGCATAATTTTTGCTTCTGACTTTCCGTATAAGAAAAATAGAAGTAGAAGTTGTTTTGATAAAATGGTACCCCAAACTTTTTTAAAACCTTCTTCCGATGCCCAAAAATTTTTCTAAAACTTTTGTCAAATAACAAAAATAACGTTTAAAAAGTCAATCCAAACAATGTCAAAGTATCTTTCTCTGGACCACCTTTTTTTTCCCAATAGCATGCTTATTTATATTTTATATTTTAAAAATAAAAATAAAAAGAATAATTAGCAAATACTATCATGTTATTGTGTAACTATCAATATTCAAGGTTGCGTTAGACTAATATGGTTGCCAAAATGGAATATGGTTTTGAAATCATTTTTCTTTACCATTTAATGCATATACGTCATGGTAACCAAAACCTTTTATTTCTTAGATTAAAGGTAGGTTTTCAATAAACCAAAAACACCTTGACCATGGGGTCTTTACTTTTAACCAAATATATCATCAGGTGAAGAGATCATGTGAAATGTTTATAACTTTATATACATTATATCCAAGTCTAGGAACTGCTTAATGTTTATCATTTTGTTTATAGAATTTTATAAACATTATTAGTCCATGACATTCAATTTACAGTAGAAGAATTGTGGCCCAACTATATGTGTATGATCCATATGAATCACATTATAAAAATGTGAATAGTATTATTATAATCATAATGGGTACTCACATTCATTAAGAATTACAATTATAATATATTATGAAGGATAAAATTGAAAACATAAAATAATAAAAAAATGTTAACAAGTCAGAAATCTCCTTGTTGTCAAGGCATAACGATTTGCCGATTCCTGACTCAGTATCGCAAAAATCATCCCTTAACAGTTCACTTGAATAACTAATTTGAGATAAAGAAAATAATAAATTTATAACATCCTCTTCAATCTTTTATTTGACTTTATTATAAATTTTGTACTTTATAAAAAGGGAAATGATTCAAATGAAGTAATGTACGTCCACAAAAAATGGCTTCAAAAGAGCTCAAAACTCTCAACTACTATTTTGAAAAAGAGATATCATAATCAAAGGCATAAGAGGGGCTACTATTCCCTTTACTTTTAAACTTGCCCCTTAATAGGTGTTGGGCTAAATGTAGTTGCACATGACTATAAATTTTCCATTGTCGTGTCATCACGAAAGCAACCCTCTTAACTTTTAGGGTTATTTGCAGTGAACCCCTGAATTATGGGTCAATTCCATTCAGAAAGTAGTCAACGCAAGTATTGGCCACTTGCCCCCCTCAACTTTTATTTTTCTTGCAATCACACCCCCTGAAGCTGTGAAAAGTCATGAATGCCCTTGTCTTGTCTGAGTTATTACATGACACAAAATATCTTCCTCTGAAATATCATGAATGTCTTTAACTCTTCATGTGAAATGTCATGAATGCCCTTAAATATATATAAATTTCGAAAACATATATAAATTTTGGAAAAGATATATAAAATTCGGGGAAAATATAAAATTCAAAAAATATATATTAAATTTTGAAAAAAATATAAAATTCAAAAAACATATATAAATTCATAAAATTTGAAAAATTATATAAAATTCAAAAAAAACATATATAAATTCAAAAATATATATAAATTTCGAAAACATATATAAAGCTTGGGGAAAATATAAATTTTGAAATATATATATTAAATTTCGAAAAAAATTTAAAATTCGAAAACATATATAATTTCGGAACAAAATATATAAAATTTGGGGGGAAATATAAATTTCGAAAAACATATATTAAATTTCAAAAAACATATATAAATTTTAAATATATATATAAATTCGAAAGAAAACTTGTATTTTGGCTCTTTGAAGTTTTAATTAATGTATACTTGTATAATTGTCTAGCCTTTGTTCATGGTTTTCTACTTTCTTTGACTTTAAATGTTGTTTTGGTGTATTGTACTTTGGTTACTTGTATTTTTTATACTTATATTTGCACAACTATTTGCCAAGTACCAATTTGTTTTTTCGAAATTATATATATTTTTGAATTTTATATTTATTTTTGAAATTTATAAAAAAAAATTGAAATTTAATATATCTTTTTTCAAATTTTATATATATTTTTTAATTTCATATTTTTTTTTGAATTTTATATATTTTTTCGAAATTTATATATATATTTTGAATTTTATAAAAAAAATTGAATTTTATATATTTTTTTACGAATTTTATATATTTGTTTCGAATTTTATATGTTTTATAATTTGCACAAGGATTGTTTGGTCCTCTAATTTAACCAACAAGGGTACAAGAGTAATTTCAAAACCTTTTACATTAAAACAAGAGTACAAGAGTAATTTCAAAACCTTTTACAACAGTAATTTTAAGTGCCAAAAACCCCTCCAAGGGGTGTGATTGCAAGAAAAATGAAAGTTGAGGGGGCAAGTGACCAACACTTGCGTTGACCATTTTCTGAGTGGAATTGACCCATAGTTTAGGGGGTCTCACTGCAAATAATCCTAACTTTTATTCAACTTTTTTTGAGTAAATTACACAAACCTCCCCTGAACTTTGATCTAATTTCACGCAATTCTCATAATGTTTTAATAATATAAGTTACCTCTTTTAACTTTTGTTCAATTGTAACAATTCTCACCCTCTGTTAGAAGTAAACGCCGAAAAATATAAAATTGGTCAAATAAGTGATTTTTTGGGGCTGAAAACCTTATTTTACCCTTATTACATTTCATCCCTACTTTTCCAATGGTAATTGGCCATATTACCCTCACATCTATTCTATATAACATTCCTTACTACATTTAGCTCTCTAATATATATGTGTTATTGTAAAGGATATTACACACACACACATATATATAATGTTATTATATGCATATATATATATATATTTAATATTATAATATATATATGGGTTGGATTTATATCTATAATCTATAATCTATATCTATAACCCTCTTAAAAGTCTAAACCCCTCTGATTATTTTCAACACTTAAAAAAAAATTAAATTAAAATTTTTATTTCATACAACAAAAAAATGTTCCACAATGCACACACTTTTTTCTACCTATCCCACTTAAACCTTTATCTCCATTTAAATGTTCCAGGTTGCAATATCTTGTTTGGATACATGTATATGGAGAGAATAGAGACCTAGCTTATTTGGATACCTCTTTATCTCTCACTTTGTTGGGTGGTCTTGCGCTTCTCTCACCCCAAAAGCTAGCTCAAAGGGTGAAGTTTTCCCTCACACTTATATACTGATCACCAGCCCCTTCCACAACCGATGTGGGACAACCCCAATAATCTCCCCTTCACACATCGGGCCTTGGGTCAAAGCAGGAACAACCCATTTCTCTCAGAACTTGGGCCGAGACTTGTTGGTAATCTGAGCTTTAACACTAGTATTGGGTGATCTTGGGCCTCTCTCACCCCAAAAACTAGCTCAAAGGGTGAAACTTTCCCTCACACTTATATACTGACTATCAACCCCTTCCACAACTGATGTGGGACAACCCCAATAATCTTCCCCACACACATCGGGCCTTGGGTAGGAGCAAGGACAACCCATTTCTCCCAGAACATGGGCCGAGACTTGTTGGTAATCTAGGCTTTGATACTAGTGTTGGGTGGTATTGGGTCTCTCTCACCCCAAAAGCTAGCTCAAAGGGCGAGGTTTTCCCTCACACTTAGTACACCAACCCTTTCCACAACCGATGTGGGCAACCCCAACACACTTTCTTGCCCTACTCTTTGGATTCCATTTTGATGCCTTTTATATATTTTTTCAAAGGGAAATGGAGGGTGCGGCGCCTAAACGGATTAATCAAGTAGAAGATTGCGAGAATCACATGGGTTGTGTGCGATCTATGTGGAGAGAGGACGGAGAAGAGAGAGAGAGAGATGCTCGCCGGGAAGGGCTGGGTTTCGGCCGGCCGGAGCAGTGGTTGCCAGCGACTTTTAAGCTCAGAATTTTTTTGATTTCAACTTCAAGTAGAGCTAAAATGGTAGATCCATCAAGATTGTAGAAAAAAGAGCTGAAAACGGAGTGATTCTTGCCAAATCTGATCGAACACACAACTTTATCTAACCAAAACCTGAAAAATCACTCATCCTCATCTCAAAACACGTTTTTTTTTAGGATTTATGATGGAAACAAAGAGAAAAATAGAGATTTTTGATCGGCTTGGGGGTTAGGAACAAGACTCAGAAGGATCGGCTCATCGTCTTCAAGCAACTAGGGTTTCAACAAGAGGAGAAATTGTAAGGACGTGTTTGTGTTTGGAATCAATAATGAGGCAATGGTTAAACCGTAAGGGTATGAATTTAAAATCAATAATGAATTTAAAATTTAAAAAGGCAATATGGAGATTTTGCCCCACTATAAAATCTTATATATATGCTTATTTAATTCAGGGCATATAAGTAATTTCGCAACAAATTGTCACTGGACCTCTACTCCGATAATATTAAGGGAGGTAACTAATATTTATGAAATATTAGGGGTACCATATGAAATTAAGTCAAAGTTCAGGGAAGGTTTATGTAATTTACCTTCTTTCTTTTTTTTTACCAACTGCCTCTATTATAATAACTTTGCAAGTAACTCTTTAAACTTGCTTAATTTTTAATTTTTTTTACCAACCGCCTCTATTGTAATAACTTTGCAAGTAACTCTTTAAACTTGCTTAAAAAAACTTGCAAATACTTCCTATGATCCTATTCCCAACCTACTTTTCAAAAATTATTCTCTACTTGCCTTTTCTCTTTTCATTAAAAAGTGACAAAAAAAAACATAACACACACATATGATAATGCATCATTTGATATAAGTCTTTTAGATCTTGTTAAAAGACTCAATTTGTTCAACAATTTTAAATTTATATTTTGTTAGAAGAGATCATTTATTCAACACATTATAACATTTTCTTGAATCTTTTTTTTTTTTTTAAGGAAGGTGGTATGGATTTTATAAATAGATGATTCAGAACAATACTATGTTGGAGTGTCCTCGTTTTTATTTTATTTTTTGGCAAGAGAGAGGAGGGGATGAAATTTATGTACATAAATAAAATTCGTTTGTGGGATTAGAATTAAAAGTATTATTGATTTTACGGTAACTTTTCTAAAAAATTATTTAAGTGACACATAAATAACCCTTCAGTATTTATTACTTTAGCATCACCTAGAGTTGATAAAAAAGTGATTTTGAGCATAAAGAGTAAGTAACAGTTATCCATGCCTATAGACAACTGTTATGCCGCAAGGCATTTTAGGGAGAAGAAGCGTTCTAGGTTCAAGTGACATTCACCCCTAACAAGAATGTTAATTCTTCAACATTAGTTAGTTCGGACCTCCACTTAGTTTCACCCAAACTTTATCCTAGCCGTGGATAGATCACTCAGATTCGGGTCCATAAGCATGACAATTGCTCTATGAAAACTCCCTTTCGCTAACTATTCTTATAGTTCAAGCAACACTCTCGAGGGGGCTAGTCTTTTCTTTATTGGCTTAATTTCCCATCGTGAAAGCAAAGACTATTCGGTGTTTCTTTTTAATCTATTTATAACCCTTCCCCGCTCCCCTCTTCATTCATTCACTCCTCGTGCACCTATAATAATACATTACATGTTACAAAGGAAATAAAATCATTATCATTCATAAAAATTGGTTAATACTAAAAGTGTTGGCATGTAACCTTTCATAGGTCTCTCTTCTATTGCAAACGATAGTGATAGTGGTTATTTTATACCCGTTGTCTCCTCGCTTAGCTAACTTCCTCCTATGTAAACTTATCATTTATTTTAGGAGGAAAGTGTGAGGGAAAATGAAGAATCATATGTACCCACTATATTTTAACAAAAACTATTTTGTTTATATAGATTAAAAGCAAAACCTGTCCATTAAAAAGAAAAAGAAAAGAGAGGAAGGGTTGAAGTTACTGTATTACAATTATACATATTTTATGGGCTTCCAAATAAAATAAAATAAATAAATTCAGCTCTTGTATGATGTATCCTATTTTCACTCATTAATGTCTGAACCAATTTGCTTCTTAGTTGTGCAAGTAACTCATTTGTTTTTTCTCTACACACTACCCTCTATATCTATATCTATTATCTATCGTCTCTCTCTCATCCCAACCCACAAAGGGCAAAAGTTTCAGAGGAACCCAAAAACAAAAAATCATGTCTTCGCCAAGCAAACGCCGAGAGATGGACCTGATGAAACTGTTATTCCTCTGATTAATTTCTGAATTTTATTAATTTTGGTTTGTGATGATTAATTTTTTGATTTGTTGTTTGGTTTTGCGAACTAGGATGATGAGTGATTACAAGGTGGAGATGATCAACGATGGCATGCAAGAGTTCTATGTGCATTTCAATGGACCCAGTGACAGTAAATCTCTCATACCCATATCTCAATCTCTAATTCTTTTGAATTTTTTGTGCTTTTTGAGGGTTTTGCTTTTGTGGGTCTTTGCCATTTTTTGTAATTTATTTTCTTGATTTAGCAATTTTAATAATCTGGGTATGTGATGGCCTCGTGATTGTATGATTTGTATCTTAATTGTGTTCTTAATTTTTTTATTTAAAAATATTACTATCAATCGTAGTTTATAGAAGAGTTTTTTTATTTTGAGGTTTAGTGCAAATTTGATCTGGGTGTTTGGTGTAAGCATGATTTTGCTAATTCAATAGACTGCAATTGTCATATGTCTTCATACTTTCTTACCTCTTTTTATTTTCTCTTATTTCTTTCACTTTTGTTTTCCCTTTCTATTTTTAGTTTGATAATAGCAGGTTGTTGGGCTTGTTTTTGTGTGCCATTTTTGCAAAGGTTCTGGTTTTCCAAGTCCAATTTAGAACTTCTGAAGACTTCCAAGAGAGGGACTACTTGGTTTATGGTGTAATTACTGTTTTTTGCATAAAAGCAGCAGAGTGCAGATTTGTTGCTTGCTTATAGTCCTCCATGAATTTACTAAATATAGTACTTGCATAAATAGGAGTCTTTTGAAATGATTTATTGTTTTCTTTTTTCCTATATTAATCTTTGCAGGTCCTTATTATGGAGGTGTGTGGAGAATACGAGTTGAGCTGCCAGATGCATATCCATATAAATCACCATCTATCGGCTTTGTTAACAAGATTTACCACCCAAATGTTGATGAGATGTGAGTAATTAAATGCTATACTTCAGTGTATTCATAGAGATTGGAGTGTATTTATCTTTTTAAAATGCAGTGTTTCCAAGTCTGACAATTTTCGTGGGATTATTTAATTTCAGGTCAGGCTCAGTTTGTTTAGATGTTATCAATCAGACCTGGAGCCCTATGTTTGGTAAAGGAATTTATGTAGCTGTCTTACATTAACAAGATTACATGTCTTCCTAACCATAAACGAAAAATCTGTCTCTTTGAGGATATAGTTACTAATTGCTATGTCTGATGTTGACATCCATGTTTGCAGATCTTGTGAATGTATTTGAAGTGTTCCTTCCTCAACTTCTTTTGTATCCCAACCCATCAGACCCGTTGAATGGCGAGGCTGCAGCTCTGATGATGCGTGATCGACCATCTTATGAAAAAAGAGTTAAAGGTATTGGATCCTCAACAGTTAAATATTCTCTGCTTGACATGCCTTGCAATGCCAGCGTGGCTTGGATGAAATTATGAATATGTGAAGTTTTTCTCAATATCCACCTCTTGTTCTTTCTGTCACGACCCACCCATTGCGTAAATTTACTGTTCACTTTGCACTCTCTCTATCCTCATGGTTTTCAAGATAGGTCAGCAATTGAATGTCCACACATAGAAGTCTCAACAACGGCTCCTCCTCAGGCGATGTTGGAGTGAGGAGGAGACGTTGGAGGTGAAAATCAGTCCGTCTTGACACTCAGCGTCATCGCTGGCCTCCTGTTCCTCATGGGCTTGTGCAAGCCCCCCATTTCAGCTAGAGATTTACTCTTATACTATTTCCCATGTCCTACCCTACCCGTGTAGATATAATCCCCTATCGGTGCTCACTTATGATGTTGAAGTGCTGTTATGACTAGCAAGAGATTACTAATATTTTCTTTATCTGGGTAAATTGTTTAATTTATTTCCTTGTAAGAATGGTGAAACGATTTGGATTCTTGCAGGCTTGCGGCGAATCCCCTAGACTAATAGATTTATAAATAACCCTTTTGTTATTCAGAATTTAAAAAAATTCCCTCTTGTTATTTTGTCATGATGTAAAAAATAATAAAAATTTGTCTTGTGCAAGTTTTTAATTAAATTTTTGCTACTATGACTTTTATACCCTTTCAGTGATCATTATTGCCTTGGCCTATCTATGATAACCGAACATAGTGAACCCCAATCCATTATACTTTTGTCAACCAAAAGTAAGAAAATCAGATTTACTCATTTTGATTTACACTTTGCTACATCTTTGTTTTTCCTTCACATTTTCTCTGTGTTCTCTCCTTTCATCTTCTTTATCTTTAGTACTTTAAAGACATTGCTCTCATTTTTTTTCCTTTTTTGAAATTCCCTTTTACTCATTTTTTTGCGGTCTTTTATGCCAAGGGAGTGTGTGTTTTTGTGTCTATATTATATATGTATTTATGTTTCGATTTAAATGAAGAGGAGGGATATATGACTTGCAAACCTATATCGTTTTAGTCTTAATTATTTTTGGAATTTCCTAAAGATTTATTTTATATATATTAAAAAACAACAGTAAATCGCTCGAAATGGTTATAAACGACAATGGCCTTGATTGGTAAATTGGACAGTTTTAGGGATGATTTGCCCGCAGGAGATTATCTCTGAGTAACAAATAGGAGTATTTTTTTAACAGTTTAATCTAAAAAGCAATTCTTTAATAGGGTATAATGATCCTCCTAACAAAAAAGTTAGTCACATGTGCTGCATCTGAACAAAATTCCATTATGTTTACAACGGTACTTTAATTACAGTGGTATTTGCAAATTCTTGAATACATTGGATGTTATCAGCAACAGATCGAACAGTTCATATATCTTGTTATTGCAATTTATCTTGAACCTAATCATATATATACTTGTTAGATGCAGGTTGAAATTGATATATTAGGCAACTATCCATATGGGCCATACCTATCGTATGAATGACGTGTCTGAACGAAAACTTGCGTAATTAGGAGATCTGTCTTGTATAGATTAGGAGTATCTGGTGTTTCACATTCCCATTCCACATTATGGATCAGATTAGCTGTCTCTTGCACTTAAGCACAATCAATAGTTACAGGTTTGAGTTTCACAGTCCATATGGTAAGTAAGCATTATTAAATGAGGATTCATTTTGTTGCACATGAGGCAAATGAGAATGCATTAAGAACCATATCATATGCTCCATTTTCTCAAATTCATTTTATCTAGGTCCATTTGTTCTTCTAAATTGGCTTTGCATTTTCAATTACAAGTGCAACCCATGTTCTTCAACGAACTTTCTCTTGTTTCACCGTTGACTAGAACCTAACTTACTACTTACTGACCCCCTTTATGCTTTAGGGTTATAAAATGACTCCAATATTTTCCGTGGTGGTATTTGTGCTTAGCCAAAAAAATGCTTCCTCGTTCCTAATTTAGGAATGCACCTTATCGAAGCCTCTGTCATTGAATCCGTAATCTCACAGTGATTTTGAGTAGCACCAAGATCCATCAAATATGCTCTTCCCAATCTCCGACTCCACCATGCAACTCTCAGCCAAGCACCTGTGGAGTCCTTAGGAGGCGGTTATCTTAGGCCATCCAAAAGAAATACCACTATGCTATAGCCAAACTCTATCTCACTGGCTTGAAATGAGAACACGATATTCCAATATAATTTCATAGTTCTTTATCTACTTTTATCCAAGTGGGGAGAAAAAAGCATTTTAACAAAACAGTGCTGCTTTTCCCGTATGGTACTCCATTTCTGCTTGCATCTGTAATTCGGCAGTTCATGAATTTTACAGCCACCTCCATGGCCTTTGCAACCACCAAAACACTTGCAATGGCAGTGGAGCTTACACTGGGATGCAACATATTGTAATACTAATGCCATCGTTATGATGAATCTTTTTGTTGTTGTTGGTCCATTTTTTCTGCTGATGACACACCACCACCACCACCTCAGACCTTTTTCTTCTTCCCATTTTTTTATTATTATTATATTTTTTGTGTTCATGTGGAATTAGAAATAACACCCGTTGATCTACTTTTATTTATGTGAGGAGGATAAAGTTAATCATTTGGCTATGAATTATCACTTTCTCTATAATGTTTCCTTACCTCCAACAAACATGCTAAAAGACAAGATTGTACTATTGTTGTTAGCTCTGTTTCCTCGGTTAACAACATTACCACCTCCTCTTTGGCTACCATTGTCACCTCCCCTATAGGCTATAATGTTCCCTTACCTTTGTCACACATGCTACGAGAAACAACTGCACTGTTCATACCCACAGATTTTGCATCACCTCTGACAGAAATGAATTTTTTTTATTGAAGCAGCTTTATATTGATAAGTGAAAGGGCTGCATGGTAAATTGACTTACTGAGTTGTTGCAGAATATGTGTATAAAGATTGTTGTAACATTATCTTGAGAAGGGTGATGGTACCCGATGGAAGGACAATATATTGTTTCAAAATGCAATGGTGCAGTTGTCGGAGCTTTATAAAGTACTTCCAAGTGCATCGTCAAACACCACCTTATTAGTTGCCTGTTGTTAATAAAATTAGAACGCTTTTAAGGTTAATGCAAATAGGGGTGGGGTCTTCATGAAAGGAAGTCCCTACACGATTTCTAGCCGAAGCACTTATTTTCAGAGATCGTGATCTAGTCACCGTTGTAGTAGGCTCATTCAGTATATGCAATTTCATGCTTCCAAATGTAATCTAAAGATTGGTTGCTTGGACATGGTGGTTTAGTCTCAAATATCTGGGGCAACATGTAACAACCCCCTCCCTTATCCCGACACAATATTGTCCGCTTTTGGCACACCCGGACCAGAGACTTCCCAGGGGGTCACCCATCCTTGTACTACTCCAAGTCAAGCACGCTTAACTATGAAATTCTGGTAGGTTCATAGCCATCAACGGTTTTAAAACGCGTCGTGTCATAGAAGGGTATGAAACTGACATATAGCACTTCACCTACCCAGACGATGTGGGATTGTGCACCTATAGCATGCTCAGTGTGGTAGCCACCCGCCCACAAGGTTGCCACACAACATGTTTCAGAAACTAGCTTCTTTGAAATCGTGATGTTTAAAGCAACAAGTTAGTGTTGGTGTTTCCTTGTATGATCGTATCCGTCAATTTTCATAGCCTTTGGAGGAGGAAGTCCCTGTATGATTTCTAGCAGTAAGTACACTTTTTCATGGATCGTGAGCTAGTCACCGTTATAGTAGTCTCATACTCTAATCGCCATCTCATGCCTTAAAATGTGAACTTTAATTTGTTGCAAGCACATGGCGGTTTAGTCTCATATATCCCTGGGTCTTCTTTGAGATGTTAAATACAATTTGAAGGATATATACCGCATCCAAGTTGGTTGTAATTGTGTTTTGTCTTGAAAATGTGTGGAATGTGTGATTTTTTGGTGAAGTTAAGGATTGTGAATATATTTAGTAGCATGTATAGGTCTTTATTTTGAAATGATTTGGTACTTGTAAGATTTAACTAAAAAGTGAGGAGACACTGCTCACATGGAAGTTTTCCTTTCTAATTAGTGGTTACTTTTTTAATCAGAGTTACTCCTGTATTCTTAGTTCTATCTCGACCCATTCCCATGGATTGAAGTCCTTTCTGATGTGATGACATATAATATGAGGACGTAGTAGCACTTTTTGTTCATGATATCACCAATCCGTTGCATTAATCGAAGAATGTACCATGGTCTTCAACATCTTTGGTGGTGGTGTTCGAAATACTGCTGTATTCCACGAAAGATATTGTACCAAATTGCTATGGAAGATTGACGCAATTCCCTTTAAATGTTGTTTCTATAAAATTCATCTGTTTTTATGGTATGTATTGCTCTAAATCATAAACATAACATAACACCTGATTGACTAATCCGACTGTCATCTAGAGTACTGCGAAAAATATGCCAAGCCAGAAGATGTGGGAGTTGTGCCAGAAGATGAATCTAGCGACGAGGAGATGAGCGAAGATGAGTCTGACTCCGGCGATGAGGCAGTGGCAGGCCCAGTGGATCCATAGCCTCTTTTCTTCTCAACTATCTATATCTGTACATGATGTTTTACGTCCTGTAACTTGGGGAAAAAAACTCGGATAATTATTGGGTAGAAGGATCAATAAATACCCCCCAACCTCTTCCTGTTGCTTTTTCTTGGTGCTGTAAATGACTGTACATTTGGTTTCACGTGGTGAAATCGTTTGATTATTGGTACAGGCTATGTCGTTTGTGGTTTTCAGAGTGCATTAGAGCAAAGGGCAAGATGGTTTGCTCATACAGGCACCAAAGCTTTGAAATGTATATATGCTTATATATGTATTGATGATGGATAGAAATTAGTTATTTTAGAGCAATATAGGAATAGTTCGAGATTTGGAAGCATGTCGCTAAGACTACCACCAAGAAATAGGAACCCATATGAAAAGTGAAAGGTGTAAATCAAAATGTTGATATAATCTGCATTGCAATCATTTAGGAACTTGTATGTTTACCAATGTTCTTCTGAATCCATTGGAAACCTATAATTCTCTACTAAAGATTATAATCTCTCTATAAAATACTAATTATATCTAATCCTGCGTATTGTGTTCAGAATAATATACATGACAAATAAAAAAATTAAAAAAAAAAAAACAACAGAGGATAAAAGTAGAAAGAGATAAATTGGCCCAGCATGGTTGAATGAGGCTTCGATCTTAAAAATCGATAAATTGTAAGAGATACAAAATAGTACATTTATAGAACTATTGGTCCCCAATTGAGCTCAAGTCTGGAGAGCTTATCCCCGGATAAGATTATGCCTGGCAGGAATAGCTACAAACTATCATATTCCGATTACACTATTATTAACAATGGGAGCTCACTGCACTTGAACGGGCCGAAAATGGCCAGTTAATACCATTCCCTGAAAGCAACAGCCCCGGCTCTATTCGTTACATCTACATTAACCTTTAAAGCGGTCATAAATGGCTTGGGCGCCTTTTACCAGCATCCGTTCTCATCCTCTTCACGGGATTTGCCCAACCAACAGTCCCACCACCACTATTCATCTGTTGAGGAGGCTGGTTAGCCCACCCCTGCTGATGCATAGTATGTTGGCTCGATCTCGTTTCTTTGGGGATTGAGCCTGAACCTGGACTTCTAGTAGTGCGACCCATGCTAAGGGGTGACACGGGGCCAGTTGACCCGTTCCCTGGCTTCATCACTGACTTCTCCCTGTCTTTCCTCTTCTTTTTGCAGATAACTAGCTCCCCCGGATGAGTAAAAGGCCGGGGTTCGTCCTGATGACCCTGTTCCCGGTTGCTACTGCTGCTTCCGAGCCTTGATTCATTCGGAGGTACAAGGCCCCGACCCCTTGTGTCTTCACCGGCAGGAATATGTCCACGAAGCACTGGCTTATGGGGAGGACTTTCAAGTTCCACCTTGTTTATTGGTTTGTTTCGCTTGCCTTGGCTAGTAACCGTCTGCCTTGAAGACGGAGCAGAAGCAGAGGTAGCCACTGCACCAGAGAAAGAAAGTGCATTTCTGGCTTCTCTGAAATCAGTGTCTGGAAATGCAATCTTCAAGATATCAAAGAAAAGGTCGTGCACTTTCCTAGCTTCAGATCTCACCTGTTCATTGCAAAATTTCCTCAGAAGGTCATTAATTTTGTTAAATTCTGTCTGTGGGTGGGTGTGGGTGTGGGTGTGGATGTGAGAGAAACTTCCTCAAGCCTTGCATCTGTAACACTAAATAGTACCAAAATATAGCTACTAAGAAGCACGACACTTGGAATACCAATAACACGAATACACCAATAACCAAAAATTTAACTAGAACTTCCACCGAGTTGGGTAACTAAATCATTCTTATTAGGATAACAAATAAAATGGTGACTCTAAGCAACTTCAAGGTCGAGATAGACCTCGAAACAAGATTTTTGTGTAAGCTAAAGTATAAAAACCATGACAGAAGTTCTATAAAGAAATCTCTTAAGATTAATACCTTTACATGATCTTAAAAGAAGGAAATTTGTAATTTAGAATTCAAAGATTAAAATGTCAAAAGAAAGAGGACAAGCTAACTGCAACTTTCCAATTGTTCATGTTGTTGCTTCATTCTCTTAGCACCAAACAGCAGGAAAGGCATTTTCCTCCCAAAGAGTTGAAAAACCGTCAAAGAAAATACACCTTTGAAGTAATTTCTAGAAGCAGTAATTTTACATGATTTTTAAATTTATAGAGATAGTGGGTAAAAATAACTGCTTCAACTTAAATGTCAAATTATCCCAGAAGAGGCATTAAAAAATAGACCATTAGATATTATTAAGGTGGCTATCAGAAACTTTGACGTCAATTTTCCATTGAGTTGTTCCTAGGAACTCTTACAAGATGGCTGAATGCAAGAACTCAAATAATTAAGTGTAATGAATTGTAAAATTAACATTAGCAACCATACCTCATGCGAAAATCCAAAATACTGCATTGCACTCTTTAGCATAAACTGCACATCAAACACGAGCTCCATCACTCCGTTATACTCAAATCTATCAACACGCTGATCAATCTTGCGGATATCCAAAAGGCTATTCCCAGCTCCACTTGTGTAGCCAGAATTTTCAATCCTCTTCCATAAATCTGTGAGCAGAGGTACAATTTGAGGACCTTCCTTGTCTATTCTCCTTTGGAGCTTGCTAATGACATTCTTGCACTGCAAATAATACCGGCAGATGATTAATCTCACTATGATCCCATTTAGCTAATTACAATAAAAGAAAAAAAAGAAGAAGATAAAGACAGAAAGTGTGAGGAGAATAAGGAGGGAGAGTGAAGATAAAAGTTGAGTGCAAAAAGTTTATACGAAAAGATTGCCCCATATGTAATATCTACCACAACATGAATGAGACATCAGATAAAGGAATAGCATTGAAAGTTGTCTAGTTAAAAGTGTGATGTGGCACACGTTAAGGTTGCTCCATAGTGGCCAATAGGTTGAAACCAGAAACAGCCACTCCAAGCGGAGGTAAGCTGGACACTCCCTAGACCATATAATGCCAGGAGCCTGCTGCACTCGGCTTATTTTCTTTGCTATTAAAGGTTGTCTGTTTCTTACTAACCTGGTGATATACAATTAACAGATTGGACGAGCAAAAAACTACTGATGTAAAAATTGCGAAGTATTGGTTGGTCTTCATTTGACTTGCAGAATAATGTTCCAATTCAGAAACAAGATAGTTTATAGACAGTTCAAGTAAACATACCCTTCTTTGGATGATGTCTGACATCTTAGTACTGCCAATTGAGGTCCCACCAGTCTTCATGATTTTACCATCCCAATTTTCCCTCGTGTGTTCAGCAACATCTTCCGAAGGAGCAGACATGCAATTCAATCTGGTTGATTTTGGAGAAGCAACCGACTTCGATGTATTTGCGATTCTCCTTGAAGGTAAATTTCGCCTAGTTTTCAACGATGAATCACTTAGGTCAGGCTTCAAAGCATTCAGACCTACAGGCATTTTGGGCTCAGGGTCAGCCCTAGATTGTGGTTCATACTTGTGATCCACTTGGAATGGCAACTGAGATGAATCTCCACGATGAAGAGATGGCTTTTCGTTGGGGTACTTCTCTTCGGGCCTTTCTAAATTATGACGTGGCCGAACCCGAATACTACGTTTCCTTTTTATTTTGGGTTGCAGAACCTGTTCATCTTCACCTTCATCACGGTCATGAATCCAACTGCCAGATTGCTGGAGGTCCAGGTGAGAGTCTCCTGATACAGCGATTTCCCCTTCCTCTAATTCATCAGGCTGCAACATTATCAAAAGAGAAATAAGCAGCTAGTACAACCAATCACTTCAATAAAACATTAACACAGAATGAGGTGACACATACCAGCCTTTTTGAGTTAGAACTTGGCCTACCCTCCAATGCAGAAAGTGATCCAAACTTCTGAGAAGATATAGAAGGTGAGACAATCTGCGTCAATCTTCGACTGTCTGAGGATGACCCAGAGGAACCAGCTTCTTCAATATGATTGTTCCTATTACTACCTGAAGCTTGGGGATACTCATATCTACCAACAGAAGCAGGATCATCTTCTTCTGATTGCTCTTTATTTACTGGTGGTGCTCCACTTGCCCCATTAAATTCTTCATCTTCAAACTCCCCAATTTCTCCCTCTTCTTCCTGCACAGAATATCCATTTCCCTCTTCGGAACTAGCTTCAGAGAACTCTCCGTTTTCATCATCCAATTCCCTGTAAATAGGGAACTTTTTTCCCTTAGGCCGTCCCCTTCGTTTTTCGGTTACTTCAGAAGCCATTTCACTGGATTCCACGCCAATAGGTCCGCCTAGTAAAGTGTTCTTTGATGGCTTTTTAGACAAACTAGCAACAGTAGCATTCACTTCTCGAGTGCTGGCTCTAAGCCAATTAGGCACCTGTTTGTACCTCACCATCTCATCAGTCCAGTCAAGATCTTCATCCATTTGATCAAAGAGCTCCACTTCTTCTTCGCTCCTAGCAATCATACGATTTACCTCCTGCAGTGAGGGGACATCATGGACATTTTCTTGATACCTTTCCTCATCATGCAACAATGTCTCCAGAGTCAAACGTCTCTCTTCGTGCGTTGTCCTCTGGTCAAAACGCCCAGCATTTATAACCTCATCTGCCATGTCAATCTTATACTGTTGAATGTTATTCCTTATAAGGCTCTCAATTGATCCTATATACCGATCCTTACCAGCAAGGTCATCATCTGAATCAACTACACCTCCACTTTTAAATTCATCCTCTTTTTGATGACTAGAAAATTTATCAACCACTGCTTCCATGTAGATTACTTTCACTTCTCTAGTCTGTCCAATGCGATGGGCCCTAGCAACTGCCTGTTCCTCATTTTTTGGGTTGGGATCAGGATCATATATGATGACTGTGTCGGCAGTCTGAAGATTCAATCCTCGTCCAGCAGCACGAATGCTAAGCAAGAAGATGAAGCAATCAGTATCAGGGTTATTGAAGTCCACAATAGCTGATTCACGGTCTTCTAAACTAGTTGTACCATCTATCCGTCTGTATACAAGTCGACGCCACTGCAGATATTCCTCCAATATGTCTAGGAGTTTTGTCATTGTACTGAAAAGCAGTACTCGATGTCCTGTTCTCTGAAGCTTTATGAGAACCCTATCAAGAATCCACATTTTTCCACATGCTCTAACAAGGAAATCTTTGGAGAGGTCATTGAAATATGGGTAATTAAGCAAAGGATGATTGCAAGCTTTCCGCAGCTCCATACATCTGTTATTTAGCGGTTTATATGTTTTCGGCTGGTAATTGGGATTCTTTTGAGCCCTGCGCTTCTCATCTTCAGGATCAACTCGAAGAGTACCAGTAGATTTGATCCAATCATAAATGGCACCTTGAATAGCTGACATTCTACACCTTATAACAATGGAAACCTGCAATCCAGTTCTGCTATTAGCAATAATCCACATCAAAGGACCAGACCACTAGAATTCTACAACAGCATACCTTGGGTGGAAGTGAACCTTCCACATCTTCAACACGACGTCTGAGCATGAAGGGCTCCAGAATTTGATGAAGTCGGTGGATAACAATAACCTTCTTTTCAGTTTCAAGCCAGTCGTCCTCTGCATTATGTGTAGGACCTTCCTTTTGAAAGGGTTTCGAGAACCAATCATGAAATGCTTTCCGGTTATCAAACACTTCTGGAAGGAGCAGATTTAAAAGTGACCATAGTTCTTTGAGATCATTCTGCAGGAGAGGGAAAAAAGTGCAACATACGGTCCTTGATCAACTCCAATAATAGAAGAGATTATAAAGGAAAAATAATCAAAATAGAAATTAATCCAATTTTATTCCGTAGTGATTCAAGAATAATTCATTCAATAACAGGAAAACAGGTTTTAGTTGAATCAGTCAATATCAAATGCACGGTAGTCATTACTAAGAAATTCTTGTTCTTATCACATTTCAGTAAGTAACACATCATCCAATATCTTAAATTGACAACATTGTAAAAAAGCTTCTTTCAGGATCTTATCTAATAGCATTCAGAAGTTTATTAGCTATTTTTTTTTTTAACAAATCTATCCATATTATGAAACAATAAGCCATCAACTTACAGCTTAAATTTTCAATGGCCTCATTATAGTATATAATACATCTTGATGTGATAATCCATCGTCTTATTTTCACCCATTTAGAAAAGTAAGGTGTTTCAACTTAATTTTTACGGTGTCATCATTGTTAGGTTTCCTTTGATTTTAAGAAAACAATCAAAATTGTAAACCATGACTTTTGAAATGAGTAAAATTTTCTCATATAGCTTCACTCAATACTATGAATCTCTATATTGAAATGCCATATATAAAGGGAAGATTTAATATCCCAATTAGAGCAGGCACTAAATAAATTCAGAAATGCCATATATGAAACAGAAAAATAAATATCGCAATTCAGGGGATCATCAGAACAGGCAACAAATTAACTCGTTTCTAACAAGAACAATATTCCACTATAGTAGCATAGTTCACAACTGCACCCATATCAATGCCAGTTTTTTCAGCCCATAACTAGTTTTTCTACAAACAGCGGCAAAAAAAAAATCCACCCCACATAATCCTAATATCAGGTGGATATAACGAATATTAGTACTAATAGATTATGTAAAGGTAGAAGAGCGGGATAAATAACTTATCATCTTACCAACAGGTGCAACAGACCTGTTTTTCCCATTGGGAACAGATTCCTTTCTGGAACTTATTCACAGGCTTGATTGGGTCTCTATTAAATATTATTTTCATGAGCCAAGTTTATGCTTGGGTATCGTGAACATTATTGGGTTTGAGCATGTCCCGAATCAGCATTGATTGTTCTAGCCACAATTCAACTTCAGATATTAAAATGAATGAACATACAGTATCCCTCAACAATTGGACTAAAGAACCTCCTTATGCTTTAGTAGTTCCTTAACATAATAGAATAATTAAAAAATAATAATCGAGTTTTTGGGTGTTCGTACAAAAACCATTTTAAATGACACCAAAAAGATCATGTCAAGATTATCCATGAAAACATCATCCGATTTATTTGGTCCAAGCACAATTCATAAAAGAACTCAAGTTTAGGGGAAATCCGATTAAGCAACACTACTGGTGAAAGGTAAATATGTGGCTACGAGTGCAGCAGATTGCCAAAAGCATACGTTAACACATGCTAGGATAAGAGGGGCAGAAATACTCTTGCAGACGTGTAAACATTTATATACAAAACCAACCAACCCAAGAAGTAAATAAATTAATCGGATTTCTGAAAGCTGATTACAGGCACACATATATACATATATGAGTGCAAGAGGTGACTTGACGCTGCAAGTGCTGTCCCAACATACCTGCAACGGTGTCCCAGTGAGAAGTAAGCGTCTCTGACAACGGTATCTATCAAGATCACGAGCTAGAACGGATTCCCTGTCCTTCATGCGTTGTGCTTCATCTATTATGATATATCTCCAATCAACTTTTGAAAGTTTTGACCGATCATACATGATGAACTCGTAAGTTGTAACAAGAACATTAAATTTCAAGGCAGAAACCTCCTACAAAAAGAATCCGAAAATAAATTAGGTTTTCAACCACATATCAAAAGCTAAGATCTCAAAAAACAAAAATCTGTGCATCTTACTTGAGAAAACAATTTTGACCGTTGATCTTTTCCACCAACATAGTAAATGCAGGACACAGAAGGCAGCCAAGTATGGAGCTCACTCTGGAAAATCAATTATGTCAGCCATTTGTAAAGTGCAAAAGAAACAATGTGTAGCTGTTCTACAGAAAACTAACAACCTTCCAGTTCACCAGAACAGCATTTGGAACAATAATAAGATGTGGGCCATAGTTTCCTTTGAATTCCATCAGATAAGCAATCAACGCCATCACCTATACAGGCAAGAAGCCGATCAAAATAGCAAGTGCATCAGTAGTTATAGGGACTGATACATTAGCAAATACTTGTCAGAATGTCTTGTAAAAATTTAGTATGCTTTCCCTATATATAAAGGAACTCCAAACATCAGCTCCAGAAAAATAAGTTAGTCAATGGGGTTTCTTTCCTTGTTTAGGCAAGTTTAGTGGAGGAGAATAGAAACAAGCTACTATAATAGAGATCCACCTGTACTGTCTTTCCAAGACCCATCTCATCAGCCAAAATACCATTCAATTTATTATTATATAGAGAAAGCATCCATTGCAATCCAACCTGCAAAATCAAGAAGAATAATAGCTCAAAAGACCAATATGGAGCATACGAACTACAGGGGTGGATATGAAAGGAAAATCGAACTAAAGTAATCACATTTTTACACTAGCTCAAGGGGTGCGTGTATGTGTGTGTCATTATTGTAATATATAATCGGTGACTATTTTTATAAATTAAAAGTACTCAACTGTTCTTGAGAGTATAAAATGAGAGCAACGTAATTGGGAATTATATTCAGGTTCTCTCATTTTGTTTTCTTTCATAATCGAAGTTTCCAAAATAAGGTAAAAAGGAATTAAATTTGAGGTTTGCTGTTGGTTTTGAAAGGGGCCAGAACTTGATCATTTTCATTTTCAGGACTTTCTGCTGGTCTGCCCGTGATTTCAAATGAAGCAAATACCATACAAGAATTTTAATAAAGGAAAATCTAAGCAAATGCAACCTACAAGCTGATAGTCTCGTAAGGTTCCAGCCCGCAACATTGAGGGCTGCCTCATAACCCTTTCATTCACGGCATGCGCGAGATTGTAATACCTGGTGAGAAACACGAGGAAAAAAACTAAGAGATAATCACTACAGAAAAGTTATATTTGTTCAAACATAAGACAGAAAGTTACAAAAGATATGTATCTAAACACAATGATGGCATATCCATTGAGACTATTAAAGATGATTAATAGGGGAAAAATCTTGCATGCACAGCACATAATTAACACGTACTTGTTAACTGAGGAACTATCCTTGGGTGCATTCATTTCAGAGAAACGATTTCGTATCATTACTTCCTCTCCAGCACAAGCTGCTGCAGCTCTTGCTTCCTCCTCAGAGAGACCCTTTTGTCGACAAATAGAAGCAACTAAATGCATAAGCCCGGTTGACAATAATAAAGGAAAGATAATGTTTGGGATGAACTTGACTATGATGTGACCCCAATGTTGGAAAGGAAAAAGGTACAGAGAAAAAAATAAAAAGCAACCAGGTAGAGAGTGAGAGAGAGCATACCTGAGATCGTGCAGCAGCGGCAGCAGAATTTGCTGCCTCCTCAACCTCCTGTTGATTCTTCGCGGCGGTTATTTTACTTCCAAGTTTATGAAGATACTCTTCAGTCTGACTTAGAAATGATGATAGAACGGCATATCTCTCTGCAGCATCACCCGGGATGCTAGTCTGCTGCTCCAGCAACATTTCCCTATACCTCTCAACATCATTATTCTTTAATGCCTCCATCCTTCTATTGCGATCATCATCCTTTCTCTTTGAAAACTCCCTCAGCATTCTCTCATGATATTTGGCAACTCCTCTGTTGCGAGCAGTTCGTGCATCACGAATGCCCCAATGAGCCTCAAGAAGCTTCTTACGCCACTGAAAAATGGATTTAAGTTGTTTCTCTCTCGTGGCTTTCTGAGAAGCCTGTACTTGCCGTGTGAGCTCCATGCGTTGACGTTCACACAGCCGAACAAATTTCCGATATGGCCTGTCAGGCATTGCCATTATCTCCTGTTGCTGTTGATCAACTTCATCCCTCAAGCGTGCCTGAATATCCAACAGTCGAAGCTTCTTTTCTTCAATTTGTAACCGCAAGACAAGATCTGGCCTAATCCTTTTCCGCTCTAAGTTTACTGCTAGCAAACCACCAATCTTCTTTAAATTTTCTGCCCTTTTCTTATTTAGCACTTCTATGCCTTCCTCAAAAAGAAGATCTTTCACATCATATGCCAACATCAAATTATTATTGTTGTTCACCATCATTGAGGACACAAAGTTATCATGTTTACGAGTGAAAAAAGGGAAATCAAACAATGGTCCATGATACTTCCTGGCGCCTGGCCCAGCATCTTTAGGCTGAGGCACATTGCCTGTCTGTACAGGTTTCTTAACTTGCACTGGATCAGATAACGCAACCTGTGGTGCAACTGCCTTTCCTTTGTCTGCAATAAACTCACTTCTGGTAGGAGTTTTCTGGATACCATGTTCAACTTCCTGTTCTGATTTAACAGGAAATAAGGTATTCTGCTGCTCTTCCTTTCCAGCAGGAACTGCCGGTGCGAGTTCCGTCATCCCAGCTGCTGGGCCCCTCATATGCGCTGTCGAGGCAGTTGCTTTCTCATCTACTGCAACAGCTTCCTCTTTTGAGTTATTATGTCCACTAGATGATGCCACAACCCGAGGATCCTTTTCATTGGAGTCCAAATGTCTTCCATGGTCTTCTATACTTCTCCCAGCAGGTCTATCCTGATTTACTATTCCGGTAGCAGGAAACACCTGTTGCAGCTGCGTTTCAAGGGGGGGTGGACCAATAGCCTGAAGTAGTTCTTGCGGAAGTGTTCCATCACCTTTCTGACAGCAGAAAATGAAGTAAACAAGACCAATTAGTCAGCATATAGAAGTAAGTCAAAAGAGCTTGTGGCAGAAAAATTTCATTATCAAATACACATTCAAGGAAAAAGAGAGAGCAGACGAAGTTGACCAATTGCAAACCTTCAGACGCCTAAATGCAAGAATTTGTGCTTTGAGAACATGCAGTTGCTGTTTGGTAAACGCCGAACGGTGTGGTTGCATCTGTGGCACCGATCCACCCTGAGATGGAAGGACGTTTCCCGAGCCCCCATCATTAGAAGAAGCTGCAGACTGTGGAGAAGATCGGTTCAGCTGCCTGGCATGCTGTATTTGCAAAGTTTCTGGACCACTCATTGTGTTTTTTGCACGTGATGCATGATCTACACCATGGTTCAAGTTCACCGATGACTGGGGGGGATGCATTCCATTCCCAACCATAGTTGGTTGTCTTGGAGGCACCTGGTTCTCTCTGCCCTGTACAGAAAACTGTTGCACTGGGACACCATTAGAATTAACTACAGCAGCATTTGAAGTTGTGCCAAAAGGGCCAGGAGGAGCTGTCTGCCTAACTTTAGCAGAGCCAGACTGCCCAGACACATCACTCGAGGAATTACCATGGGGAGAACTCTCACTTGCAATTTGCGGAGAAGCAACCTGTTGTTTTGGCATCAGAACAGGTGAGGACTGTGCCCCCATATTGCTTTCATTTGCCTTTTGCTGTGCAACCATTCTAGACTGCATGAGTGGAATAAGCTGTGCCATCATATTAGCATTTGCAGGAAGTGACAGATCAATATTACGCTCAGCTGCCAATGCCTGCATAGCCTGCTGCATCTGTGCAGCCATGGCGAGCTGGCTATTTGCCATGTTTTGAGCTTGTGGTCCCTGCATACCCCTTGCAATATTTGGTTGCATTAACTGTCCGATTGATGTTGGTTGGATTGACGTCTTAGGATCACTCCTCTGATCAGAAATCGGCTGCTGTCCTTGCTCTGTCTGTTTCTCTCTATGAGCAAAATGCTCAGATGATCTCTTGGATGATGATGCCTGGGCTGGGTTTGATGCCTGAATAGATATCAGCTCTTGCATCTTTGGATTTCCCATTCGCATGTCCTGATCCTTCCCCGATGGAGGCCCTACCATTCCCATTTTCGCTTGCTGCTGAGGCTGAATTGCGAGAGCTGATTTCTGTTGGGCAGCCTGAAACGCGTATTGGAGATAAGCTTGATGGACAGGATTCATCGCTTGTTGCTCAATGCCTTGAGTCCTATATTGGCCATCCTCTCGTATATGGGAGGAACCATGTTGTTGAGCCAAATCAATGAACTTCCTTGACTGTTGAGGCAGCTGCACAGAGCCAGAAGATGAGGTAAAATTGCCCCCTCCCAGGGCTCCATGAAGACCAGCTTGATAAGCTAGAATGGCTTCATTTCCTTCAGGTCTTCTAAGAAATTGTTGTTGTAATGACTGCACGATTAATATCCAATAAAAATTTAAATAATAGTCTTCAAATCACATCATTTCATATATAACCCTCAAATATGAAAAAGAGAGCGACAAATGTTCAACAAGATTAACAGAAATATCCTCTATACTGGTAAAATTATAGTGGAACTCGAATCAATAGCCTCTCATATAATATAAGGTGCAGATATTTAATGATCTCAACATTAAAAAAGAAAACGACTAAAAGTTGAGAACAAATCACATCACAATTCGACCAAGGGCTTAATCCCAAGCGCTAATGTGATATCTCCTCCTACTTCCAAATTGAAGGATAAAAGAAATCCAGCATATCAACTGCTCGATTTCCATAACATCACTAGTAAAGGGATTATGGTGAATTCAAACTCTACACTACAAGCATAAAACCCAACATTTTACCAAACAAAATAAAGCTCCAAGCATGATATCATTCAAAGGGCTACAGTGTGTTAGTATTCATCTTCTAACAATTAATATATATATCAACATGAGTTGCACTCGATCCATCCAGGAACCTCATTTACTTCTTCATATTTTTTTCCTAGTTATCTCTGATGGGTTTATTTCCCTTAGAAGACAAAAGGGTCATTCTCAACACTCTCCCCTTCAATCAAGGACCCGCTGGGAGAGGTTGATTGGATCCACACCAATGTTTGGCGTTAATTAAACAAAGTGGTTGCTCTCAAGGTATGAAACCGTGTTATCATATTTTGACAATATGAGCAATTTAATAGTGTACCAAGCAATGGCCCCAAAGTATTTCCCCTAAAAAGAAAATACAAAAGAATAGTTCAAAAGTAGGTTAGCAAACAAAAGGATTAAATCAAAACTTAGAAAGAATATACATCGACATATATATATATATAGTTCAGACATTGCAAATAATACAGAAAAGCTTCACATGGTTGGGCAGTATTGTGTCCCATTGTTTCTTTGAGCTGAAAAGTATACAAGTAAAGCTCACTGCACCATGCTTCAAAAGAATACTTAAATGAAATAAATTGACGAAATATGCTCAACCCTTTTTCAACATAATCAACTCCAAAACACACTCATATAAAACATGAAGCGGAGTAGATAGCAAGCCTAAGCATGAAGTACACGGATTCCATAGCTACCCATCTCCCCGAACATTCCAGTTTCAAGGCTGAACACAAAATATGGAGTAAAAATCATCAACAAATAGCAATTAAAAGTCACCACCACCCATAAACTAAGATAATGCCATATGGGTGGGTAAAAATATCTCGAATCCGATACCAGAAAAGTTAGGCTAAAGCTTAGTTGAGTTAATATTATTTGTCCCAATTGCAGTTAAGAAGCTTACAGTTACAGGTCATTGTTTATTCTCTGTTTCCTTTTCTTCTATATCAGGATATGCCTAGTTTGACTCCTTAAACCCTCAACCTGTTTAACAGGAATTTAAGTTGATTAAATTGAAATGTGCACCTCACTCCATTAAAACCCAAATGCCCTCTGCTTTATCCAATAAAGAAATGTCAATTTCAAACCCCACATAAAATCCAAACAGATGACACACAAAGAGACAAAAATTAATCTTAGCCCAAACTGATACTGTTAAACTTCAATGTTATCCTCAGCTGCCATTTGCTTCCAAATTGGATTATACCCAGTTGAACTCCAAGAGTAGCTCAACTCATAGTAAAGAACTGATCGAAAAGTACGATCATCAACTCAATTACTCGATGGATTAAAAAATTAACTTCAACCCATTTCTGGAAACAATCCCATTTCACAAAAACCTGTACGAATTCTATGAATATATATATGTATGTATATATAAATTGCACCATGTGGACAAATTCTAACCTGCCTCTGTCGTTGCTGCTGTTGCTGCTGCTGAATTGAATCAAACCCTAGGTGCGGTGTCGAAACGGCCGACGACGAAGACGACGGCGATGCCGAGGAAGATGAGGGTCCCACGGCCGAAGGGTTCCGGCCATGCCCGGCCGCTCCGCCAAGCCCCTGCTGGGTCCCACCGCCCGATTGCATACAAAGAGAGAAAAAAAAAAAGTCGAGAAATCAATACTGCAACAACCACTCAATCCCTCCAAAATTCACGCGCTTTTCCCTAAATCCGCTGTCGTTTAAAGCCCTCTTGCACTCCGATCCCAACGTTCAAATAACGTCTTGTCTCTTTCTCTCTCTCACACACACACCACTTTCTCTCTCTATACATACATTTTTTGTATCTATCTCTCTCCCTCTCTAAAGCGATAATTTTGCTGAACACAGAAGAGGGAATTTTTGGCACGAAATTGTGGGGCCAACAAGGCTCGATCTCGTGCCCGGAGACTCACCGAAGTTGCCGGATCCGTCTGATTCGTCACACTCACTCTCTCTCTCTCTCTCTCTCTCGATTTCACGCAATTTGCTTTTCAGTCAAACCCTACGTTTTCTTTTATTTGTTTATTTTTTTGTGAACTTATTTATTCTCTCTCTCTACAGCTATGCATATATATATATATATATATATATATTTATTCTCTCTCTCTCTCTATATAATAATGCTATACTCGTATTTGGACTTTGATGCTAACCTAACCTATGGTTAGTAAACTTTAACCGTGGTTAGATAATCACGAGATAAAAGAGGAGTAAAGGCCAAGATGCAACGTCAGAATTTGACCCTTCATATGTTTGATAATTACAAAAAAGCGCCTGACTCTTAAAATTCATAACAATATATATACATACTAAAAAAAAGTTCTAACCCAATAATTCTTTTTATATATACATACTACCTAGGTTTTTTTTTTTTATATAGTACATACTATCTAAGAAATAAATGCACACACACATACCATATCTTTTAAAAAAAATTGGCACGGTCCACTCAATTAAAATATTCTTAAGATTTACTCTAAAGTCGAATATTCTAGCGTGGGGCTCTCATAAAATGTAAAAAATTATTATATAATAATTTAGAATTTTTGAGTAATTACTCATATTTGTTATTTACCTTATATGTCGATGCAATTAAGGAAAGAAAAAATATATATTTATTGCGATGAGAAAAGATAATAATGAAAACGCGTATGCACAGGTCATTTTATAACTCAGATTACAGAATATAATGTTGAATAAAGGATAAACAATAAACATTATATCATTTTTGCGTTGTCTAATAATCATATCACTAATGTTCATATTACACTATTTTTGTTGGGCTAAAATTACACAATTCTATTATGAAAATGTGATTCTCAATATTCAAAGAATTGCATTTATGTTGCTGTGTACTTATTAGAAATGAAACTAGATAAATAAATAAAGGAGGGGAGGGGGGGGCTAAAATTACACAATTCTATTATGAAAATGTGATTCTCAATATTCAAAGAATTGCATTTATGTTGCTGTGTACTTATTAGAAATGAAACTAGATAAATAAATAAAGGAGGGGAGGGTGCTAGGAACAAAAAAAATGAAGTGCATTTTTCAAATAGTGAAGTGGAACTGTAGGTGTGGAAATCCTCAGGCCCACCAGGCTGAAGCTCATCAAGCATCAGGCCCATCAGGTTGATGGCCCAATAGGGTTATTAAAAGCCCGAAGACAAGACCCATTTCAACTTGTATTTCTTTTAAAGTAGAGATGATGATGTAAGCAAAGTGTGTTGCCCTATTGGGCTAAAGGCCCAAAAAGGAAATATATATAAAGAAAAAGTAAAAATTGAATAAAGCATTGAATTATTGTGTTGCATTTTTAAGCTTTTACACATTGGCGCCGTCTGTGGGAAACCAAAGAGTTCTTGAAATTTTCAATATGTCCTTCGGGATTCAAAAATCGTCTCCTTTTTCCCATCTCGTTAAGCTGAGTTTATTTTTTCAATCTGAAAATATGAGAGTTATCCCCGTTCTTCACCACCTTCTAAAAAATCTCCGTTCATAGTCCCCAACAAATATGTCGGTCACCCGTTCGCAGGTGGACGTTCCGACCACCGCTGACAGCCGTGAAGAAGGTTCCCAATCCATCGAGCGAATCATGCAACGCCTGATAGCTGCTGAGGAATGTAGCTTGGCTCTCGAGAAGTAGAACGCAGAGCTCATAGTGAGATTAGCTCCACCACCGCCTGCCCCTCCGGTAGCGGCGCTCGACCCCTCCAAGAACTAGCAAGATGTCGACAAGCTTGAAAAACACGCCAAGTCTTCCTAGCGCTTAAGAAAGGCTTCTGCCACCGATGAAGCCCTGACCCCCCAGAAGCTTCAGACAATGATGGCTGAGTTCTAGAAGAAAATCCTGTGGGGATTTGAGAGCCCGGTCCACCAATGACCTAGCCATCCAGGCGTCAATCGAGCTGGTACAATCACCCTTCGTCCCGGAGATAACTTGGGAACCCTTTCCAAAGAAGTTCATTATGCCCCAGTTCACCCCCTACGATGGCACTAAAGATCTCGAGGAGCACATTTATCAGATCCATCAGAAGATGACCATGTACGCGGAGAACGAGTCCTTACTCTGCAAAGTGTTTTCCACTAGTCTTGCTGATGCGGCCCTACTATGGTTCAAGAAACAGCCATCTCAGGTCCATCAGCAGCTGACAGCAGTTGACCGGCTCTTCGTTGCCCAATACTATGGGAACAAGAGACAAAAGAAGACTATATCCTACCTCTTCACTATGATTCAGGAAAAAGGGGAATCACTGAAGAGCTTCATGTCCCGATTCAACATCGAATCTTCTTCTGTCGACAACTGCGACCAGCACTCTGTTGTGGAGGCCTTCAGGATGACCCTCATTCCAGGGACCAAGTTCCACCAATCTCTGGTGAAGCGCCCCCCATCGGGCATTGGGGAGTTAAACTCCAAAGCCCAGGGATATTTGAGGATTGAAGAAGAGGAAACCGTCAGGCAGAGGAGGGCAGCCTTGGTCAGCATTGAAACCCCATCAAAGGATCGGGCAATCGATCGAAAGCATCCAACTTCATCAAGATCGCCGGCTCCTCCGGGATCATCAGCCCCGAAACCGTTCAAACGCTCCAAATTTGAAGATAGAACGACCCCCCTGAGGGTCAGCCTTGCCAAACTCTACCAGGAAAACAAGACCAAAGGGATTTCCCAGCAACCCCCAACCATCAGACAACCACTTGACCAAAGGGATAAGTCGAAGCATTGCGCTTTCCACGGTGATTTCGAGCATGTCACAAACGAATGTTGTAATATGAGGCAGCAGGTCGAGGCACTGTTGCTTCGTGGAGAGCTCCGGGATTACGTCCAACAGGACAGACCGAGGGCCGATCAACATGCTCCTAGCACCCCTAGGAATCCCGCAGCTGCACAGCCTGTCCGGATCATCAATATGATTCTTAGCGGACCCGCCTCCAAAAATACCGAAGGATCCAGCCGGAGCCAGCTACGAAGGGCCCTCAAGATAAGAAAAGTCAATGAAATCAATGATGTCCACCACAAGACAGGAGAAACATAGATCATTTTTTCTGCATCAGACCTTCGGAGCATCCAGACCCCACATTCTGCCTTATGAAGATAGTCATGATCAATCCCAGGAGCAGCGCAAACATCATCACTAAATGGGCTTTCAAAAAGCTTGAAATCAACCCGAATAAAATTGTGACATCCCGATGCCCTATTGCAGGATTCGATGGAAAGCAAATTGAACCAATCGGAGAGGTCCAGTTGTCGGTATCTGCTATTCAAAGAACCCTGACCGAGACGTTTGTTATAGTGGATATGAAGCCTTCATTCAATCTGCTCATGGTAAGGGGATGGATTCACCGGATGCGGGGTGTGCCTTCGACCCTTCACCAAGTGATGAGATGCATAAGCCCGAATGGTTTTGGTACCATTGACATCAGAGGTGACCAGGTGGGCGCCAAGGAGTGTTATGCAGTCACACTAAAGGAGATCTGGAAGGGAAAAGGTTCAGCGGTGCCCCATTCCAAGGAACAGAATCCAGGCCCCAAATAACAATTAAAGGAAAGGGATCCGGGTACCCCGATCCTGATCGAGCCATTACAGTCAGTCTCTGTTGTACCCGATAGCCCGAAAAAAGTTATTTTTGCAGGTACAAACCTTACCAACTATGAATTGAGAGAACTGACACAGTTATTGCAGGATAATGCTGATGTATTCGCATGGGAACATACAGACATGCCTGGCATCGACCCTCTTGTTGCCCAGCTCTCATTAAACATCTACCCGAACGTGAGACCGATCAGGCAAAACATAGGCACATAGGAGCGCATTGAAACCAGATCATAACAGATGAAGTGTCCAAATTGCTTAAGGCTGGTTTTATCAGGGAAGTCAAATATCCTGAATGGCTCGCCAACGTAGTGGTCGTCCAGAAGAAGAATGGTAAATGGAGGGTTTGTGTTGATTTTACTGACCTGAACAGGGCATGCCCGAAGGACAGTTTTCCACTACCAAAGATCGACCAGATGGTTGACGCTACCGCTGGCTACGATCGTCTAACTTTTCTGGATGCTTATTCAGGATATAACCAGATAAAAATGAACCCTATGGACAAGGAAAATACCTCACTCATTACTGAAACAGGTACTTATTGTTTTAAAGTTATGCCCTTCGGACTGAAAAATGCAGGTTCCACTTTCCAGAGGTTGGTCAACAGGATCTTTAAGGGGATGATGGGTACAGTAATAGAGGTTTATATTGATGACACTGTGGTTAAGAGCAGGTAAAAGGAAGACCATCTTACTCACTTGCGACAAGTGTTTGACACCCTCAGGATGCATGGCATGAAACTTAACCTAGAGAAATGTTCCTTTGGTGTATCATCCGGACAGTTCTTGGGACACATCATGGACAGAATCGGGATCCAGGCCAGCCCGACTCAGGTCAAGACCCTGATGCAGATAAGGGAGCCCCGGACACATAAAGACATTCAAGTCTTGACGGGAAGAGTGGTGGCATTTAGCAGGTTCATTTCATGACTCACTGATTGATGCAGACTGTTCTTTCAGGCAATCAAGGCTAAGAAGGGGGAGATCTGGGGTCCTGAGTAGTCTGAAGTACTGGTAAGGTTAAAAGAGTACATGACCATACCCCCGATCTTATCCACATCGGGTCCCGATGAGTCTTGTATCTCTACTTAGCAGTATCCTCTGTGTCGACCAGTGCAGCCCTCATCAGAGAGGATGGGAACCTTCAGATGCCAGTCTTCTACACCAGCAAATCCTTGGCTGAAGCAGAAACCCGGTACAACAGGCAGGAAAAGCTGGTTTTATCATTGGTGAATGCGAAAAGACGACTAAGGCATTACTTCGAAGCTCATCCAATCATTGTCCCGACTGTCACGCCTCTCTGAGTCATTATGTTAAAACCTGATCTTTCGGGGAGAATTTCCAAATGGGCCATTGAATTGGGCATATATGACTTGACTTACATATCTCGGGTTTTCATCAAAGGTCAGGCAGTGGCAGATTTCCTGCTCAAAGACGAAACTGAAGAACCCGACTAGATGACTGAGCCAGACACTTGAAAGCTTTTCGTGGATGGCTCAGCCGGCCCTGTCGGATCATGTAATGACCAGGTTAATTTAAATAATTTCTTTTTCTTCGGTTAATATATATATATTTTTTCTTGTGCATTACGTGGCATTGCATGTGTTTTCGTGCATTAAGGATTCCATGATTTGAATTTTTGGGTTCATTCCTATGTTTTGTAAAATTTTCATTTTTGTCGTTGATCGGGTAGTTTCGATATTTTAATTAAATGTGGGGGTTACTTTTGAGTTTGATAAAGATGAGGGTAACTTTTGCAATATATTCATTATATGTAAATGTGTGACCGAATTCCACATGTTTATTTTTATTTTTATCTTCAACTTTCCAAAAGCATATTCCTCCATCATTTAAAGGTGCAATCATACATCTATTATATTGACACCACTTTATGACATTATTGATGAAAGTTTTCAGCCATTATATTGATGTGTTGATGTTAGCTTTTGCATATTCTCAACAATCAAGCAAAACCATTTTTTTCATCATTCTCTATTTTTCTCCTATCTTCTTCTCTCTACATTTTGGGCATCTTAGAGTGGGGATTCAATTTTGTGCTCAACTAGGAAGTTGTTCTACGTGTTCCGATCTTCGGTTTAATACCAATTACGGTATGTGATCTATATTATTTAATTTGATTTGATTTTTCAAAAATTCCAGATTGTTAGTTTACATGTTTAGTGAAAATCAAGGCTTTAGATCTCTAATTTATAATATATGTACGGATCAAAATTAGTTTATGAAACTTTTACAGATCATATATAGGTATGTGATTATATGTTCCTGAAAATTTCAGAATTTATAGATAAGTAGAGAGTTAATTAAAAATCTAGGAAAAAAACATGTTATTCGGATATTGTTGTTGCTGCAGACCGTTTTTTTTTACTCGGTTTGAGAAATTTATAGACCATGTTAAATTATTTATAAATTTTTGAAACTTTTACAGTATGCTTTTGTATATGTCTATTATCATCTCTCAAAATTTCAGATCATTTAGATAAATATTAAATTTTCTAAAAATCACGGAAGTACGTTGTCCAGTGATATTTTACTGCTTGCTGATCCGATTTCGGTTTCGGTTTAGCCAATTGTTTCATATGGTTTCGTATTCTTATAAATCTTGAAACTTTTATTATAACATTTTGTATATGTCTAGGACATATGTACTGAAGATCAAGAATTTTAAGTTAATTTATACTGGTAATAAAAATTGTTGAGTAGTAACTGTTCAGTTTTAACCGTAGTTTAAAACCGGAACTTGTGTTACCGATTTGAGCTATCTATAATTCTAATTTTGTACTTATAATTTTATCACCTGATCTTGAGTATATAAGATGTAAATCTGGAGATTTCGGTAGTCATATAATTCATGGATAGGTTTGTAAAAATCTTGGAGTAAAGGGTGTTCAGTTTTCGGAACTGTTAGGAAAGCTGTCTTTTATAATTATTTTGGACCACTGTCCTTTGATTAAAGCTTATGAAAATTTTATAGTAGACCTACGTAGAAATTTGGAGTGTATCCTGTAAATTTCATATTTTTATCAAACCTGTAGATTTTTCTAAAAATCATAGATTACCTGCTGTCCGTTTTACGGTAGTATTCGAAACCGAACTTTTCGATTCTTAATTAAGTAGCTAAATTTTGTCTATTAATTCCGAATATTTTTGAGTAGATATTTATATATATCAGAATGTTTATTGGAAAATATTATTATAAAAATAATTATGGTTATGTATATAAAAATTATTCAATATGTGTTAATTGGTTTCGGGCATAACATGGTACAAATGAAGGCGTGAAGGGAGAACCGTCCGTTTATTCATTCTCTACACAACCATATTGTTTTGATTGTTGGTATTTTACTGGATATTTTATCAAGTTGAGGTAGGGATTTATTGGGGTATCGTGTGAGTTTAAGAATCTTCGATTTATGCATTTTAATGTTTATATATAGATTCGTCATCATATTGTGCTATCTTTTGACATGAGTTGTGAAATTGCATTAATGTGTTTAAATGCATTGATTCATGCCACGATAGAATTTTATTAGGTGGATCGTGGAGTGCGGATATATTTATTACTTATGTGCGCATGTGAATGACATTTATGAATTGTGAATTGTGAATGGTGGATTGGTTGTTGATTTTGGGAAATGGTCGTGTGGTGTGAGCAATGGGGGGATGAAGGAGCTCCCGGGGTGCAAGTCCTCGAATTATCGCGCGATTGGTTGACGTCACCGTAGGGTTAGTAGCCCCAAGACGACTAGGCAGATGAACAGGTAGTTCATGTCCTAGGGTTTGTTTCACGACATAATTTTCCCATTTGATGATTTTGAATTTGATGCTATTTCGGTTGTGATAGTTGGATTTGAGTTCATATTGAGAGTATTGGTTTTAATTTCGTGATTATAGAACTTTTAAATTATCTTGATGGTATTATTTAAATTATTCTACATGAGTTTATATTGTGATTCCTTATGCATTTATATCTTGACATTGGACTATGGTAGAGAGTTGACCCTATACGTATTCATTAATTTACATACTTGCGGAATCTTACGCTTCATGATTTTTCTCTACTGGGCCGTTTGTGCTCACCCCTTAACATTTTTCAGGAAAAGAACCATTGGTGGATGATGCGTGAGCTATTGGAAATTTGTGGAATTTGAACATATAATAATTACATCTTTATGTAATAATGGAGATTGCGTGCTTATTATGATTTGTATTGTTTTTGGCTTTGGACTAGTGTGTTCGTGTTGTAATTTGATTTGATTTCGGAATTTGTATGTGATTTTATTATTTCTATTTCGCTTCCGCGCTAGTGAATTATAAACAATGTCGGTTGACCAGTTTGACCATTTGGTATTTTTATGAATTTTAATTAAATTTAAGTCATTATCCGGATTTTCGGATTCGGGGCGGTGACAGATCAAGAATCGGTTTGGAAATCCTAACACCTGACGGTACGCACCTCCACATGTCGGTGCAACTGCAATTCCTAGCCACCAACAATGAGGCAGAGTATGAAGCAGTCATATCTGGCTTGAGGTTAGCTCGAAACCTCCAGATCCAGGCCCTAGCAGTGTACAACGATTCTCAGCTAGTCGTTCGACAAATTAAAGGGGAATACGAGACAAAAGATCCAAAAATGGAGTCTTACCGGGAACTTGTGTTAAAAGAAATAGAAAGCTTTCAAAAAATAACCTTCACTTAGATCCCGAGAAGTGAAAACTCTGTAGCTGACCACCTAGCCGGCCAGGCATCCTCAGCCAGAGGGGACCTAACCCGGGTTGCGCTGGTGGATTTTATAATCAGGCCAAGTATTCAGGAGCCCGAACAAGTGATGTTTATCCCATGGGAGCCCAGCTGGATGGATCCCCTGATGGATTACTTAAGAAGTGGAACACTCCCAGAGAACAAAACTGAAGCTCACAAGATCAGGAGGAATTCAGCCCGATATTCAGTTATAAACGGGCAACTTTATCGACAATCCTTCTCGGGTCCTTATTTGAAATGTATTACGCCATTAGAATCAAGAGCAGTGATGCAGGAGATTCACAGTGGATCTTGCGGGAACCACTCCGGAGGTAGATCCCTTGCCCATAAGATACTCTCCCAATGATACTTTTGGCCCTATCTGTCACGGGATGCCGAAGAGTATGTCCGAAGGTGCAAACCATGCCAGATGCACGAAAACGTTATCCATTGGCCACCAGAGTTCTTACATCCCACCATAGTACCACACTCATTTGCCCGATGGGGAATGGATATCGTGGGACCTCTCCCGAAGGTAATTCGGTCAAATGCCTATGTCCTTCTGGCCACTGATTACTTCACCAAATGGGTAGAAGCTAAAGCCTATCCCACCATCAAGAGTGGCCACATCATCAAATTCATATGGATCCACATAATATGCATATTCGGGCTACCAAGGACAATCACGATGGATAATGGGACAAATCTGGACAACAAAGAAGTGAGAGCATTTTTCGCCGAGCATGGTATCAACCAGAGTACGTCTTTCGTTGGGTACCCACAAGAAAACGGACAGGCAGATAGGAGAAATCAAACCATATTCAACACCCTGGCCAAAAAGCTTGAGGAAGCCAAAGGGGTCTGGCTCGAGAAACTACCTGAAGTGTTCTGGTCATACAAAACGACTCCTAGACAACCCACTGGGGAGACCCCATTTGCCATGGCATACGGCGCTAAGGCTGTGATCCCAACGGAGGTCAGGGTTCCAACCCTCCAGAGCTAGGCCTGGGTTGAATGACCAAATAACCAGAACTTGGCTCAACACCTTGATCTACTAGATGAAAGAAGGGAGGCTACCGGGATCAGGCTGGCCACCTACCAACAGCGCATCCGGAATCACTTCAACCAAAAAGTCAAAATAAGAGAGTTCCAGGTTGGAGACATGGTCCTTAGGCGAAAAATTGGGCTCGTAGGCAAGCTCAGGGAGCCTTGGGAGGGCCCGTACACCATTACCGAAATCATCGGGCACGGAGCATACCGCGTCAGAAGGAATATGGACGGCGGAATGGAACCAAACTCCCAGAACGCCTCTCGCCTGAAGAGGTACTAGCCGTAAAGGGCCAAGTTTTGCTTTTACTTTGATCTTTTTATAAAAAAAGGCTATAACACCTGATCAATAAAAAATCATTTCTATAGCAAAATAGCTTATACAAATATACTAATACAAAAATAAACCAAGTGTTGCATTGTCTATCGCATGGCCTGAAGTGCCCGAAAGACACAACACAGATCCTGAAGAGATCAAAATTTGCAAAAAATAAACCAAGTGTTGCATTGTCTATTGCATGGCCTGAAGTGCTTGAAAGACACAACACGGATCCTGAAGAGATCGAAATTTACAAAAAATAAACCAAGTGTTGCATTGTCTATCGCATGGCCTGAAGTGCCCAAAAGACACAACACAGATCCTGAAAAGATCAAAATTTGCAAAAAATAAACCAAGTGTTGCATTGTCTATCGCATGGCCTGAAGTGCCCGAAAGACACAACACAGATCCTGAAGAGATCAAAATTTGTAAAAAATAAACCAAGTGTTGCATTGTCTATCGCATGGCCTGAAGTGCCCAAAAGACACAACACAGATCCTGAAGAGATCAAAATTTGCAAAAAATAAACCAAGTGTTGCATTGTCTATCGCATGGCCTGAAGTGCCCGAAAGACACAACACAGATCCTGAAGAGATCAAAATTTATAAAAAATAAACAAAGTGTTGCATTGTCTATCGCATGGCCTGAAGTTCCCGAAAGACACAACACAGATCCTGAAGAGATCAAAGTTTGCAAAAATAAACCAAGTGTTGCTTTGCCTATCGCATGGCCTGAAGTGCCTGAAAGACACAACACAGATCCTGAAGGGATTAAAGTTTGCAAAAATTAATTTAATGGTCTGAAGTGCCCGAAAGACACAACACTGATCCTGAAGAGATCACAAATTGCAAAACAAAATAAAGTGTTATCTTCTCCATCGCATGGCTTGAAGTGCCCGAAAGACAATACTTTTTTGGATAAAATAATCTAAGTACTGAAAAGGTAAATTGGACAAGGGCAATGATTTTTCATTCAAAAATGGGCCCCGATGGCCAAGGCTTACAAATGTTTTACAAAATGAAGAATCATATCCTAAATGCTAGCATTAATGCCCCCTGCATATGAGCTAACATGAACAATAGTCCCATCAGGGACAGAAGGATCATAATCGGACGTGGACCCCGGAAGAGGCTTGGTGAGGAATTCACAAAAGCGAATGTCATCGGGACCTCTAAGTGGATCATCATACGGCGGAGTAATGCCCAGAGACTCATCCAGCTCCTCCACTGAGGCGAATTCCCTCTCCTCAATAGGTTTCTGGATGTCCTTGAAGCATGTCATCCATCCGTACCCGATCTTATGCTGGGCAGTGTTGCAGAGGCGCTTGTACATCTGGTTGCCACCCCGATGGCACATTTCCACCGTTGACCTCTCCACTGCCAGGAGATGCTTAGTTTCCACTTTCTCCTCCAGAAGCTTCGCTTTGGAGGTCCTCAAGCCCTCATTATCAACCTTCAGGACCTCGTTCTCAGTCTTCAGGGCCTCCACTTCAGCGAATAGGGCCCGTCGTACCCCTCCATCTCCTGGATCTGATCACGGGCAGCCTGAAGCTGTTGCTCCGCAGTGATTGCCCTCATTGTCTGAACCTCCAATTTTTCATTGACTATTTAGAACAAGAAGGAAGCATTTTGCCTTGCATATTCCTTCATCTTGAGGAACTCATTAGATTTGCTGAACAACCTTGTGTCCTTTTCCATCTTGGCGTTGTAGGCTTAGGTCAAGTAGAACATCTGCCAAAATGTAAGTGTTAGATAGATCAATAAATAATGTGAAGAATTACAAATTATGACTAAAGGAACATCGTGTCAAAAATGTACTTTCATAGCAATCTCTAGACCAGACATGGCCAAATCCGTCCGATCGACCTGCTTTAGCTTCTTTCGGTCTGCAGGGGTCCAGATATGGAAACCCATTGCCCAAAGGGCAACATCATTGTCAATGGTTTTAGATCCTCTGACCAAGAATTTGCCACCCAGAAGTATTATCTTCGGTGCACATGGGACTGGTCGCTCCTCGGTAGTTGCAGCCGCAGTCTCAGTCTCCGCCACTATGCTTGGCGAATACGTTGTAGTCAGGCGGGGCCTAACTGATCGATCAAGGACTGTGGCCGGATCCTCAGATCGGGGATGATATGTCCCCGTCAGACTTGACTCTCCCCCCTCGATTTATCGTAATCTAGAAAGGGGTATTTCTCCCGAAGAAAGGACAATGGGCGATCCGGCAGTACTTACTCCCGAAGGATGAGGTGGAGCAGCTGGAACATTTCCCATCAGTGCTAGTGCAACTGCCCCAGAGGAAACAGTCGGAGTACTCTGAGGCTGCTAATCATCTTGGGCCCTTTCCGGTGCCTGAGGGTTTGATTGAGGGCCCGTTGCTCGCTTGGCCTTTCTCTTAAGGATAGGCGTCAGGATCCTCAGCATGGTATTATATCCTTCTGTTGATAATGCCTGCAAATTAGAACCCGTCAGGTAATTACTACACATCCTCAGGGGCTGCCCCCAAATCTTAGATTTAAGGAGATCAAACAGGGATCTGATATAAGTTGGAGTTTTAAAGTGGTCGGGTGTTCCCAAAAACTCAAGCATATGAAGGCCCAACTTATCATTGCACTGTTCATAATAGCACTACCCCCTATGAAATGGTTTGAAAAAAGGGAATAAGGGTTTGTCGAATTCACTGGGGACTTTGAATCCGGATGAGCCATGAAGCCTCCAATTCTCGCTTACCAAGATCATTATTTCTTTCCACCTTTTGTTAGACTTCTCAGTGTCGTCATAAATCTTTCTCCCACTTAAAGGAAAAATATTGTACCGACCCCTACAGTCATTCTGTTCCTGTATCTTGTAACAGAACAGGAGCTCAGCTAGACCCAGATCAAGACCCAGCTCCCGATTGATTATCAGGAGCATCGCCACGATCCTGAAGAAGTTAGGCCCCACTTGAAGTGGAACCAGACCCAAGGTAGCCAAGGTATAAAGAAAGAAATGGTGGATCGGGAATCTAAGAACCTGAAGGTGGAAGGCTGACAGCAAAATCTGATGATCCATGACCCCCTCACCTTTCCTGAAATCGTATTTTTTGGGATAATTCTTAATGATCACCCCATCGGGTATCCCGGACTTAACCCTCAGCCTTTTCAGTACCGTTTCTACCATATGAGCAGGAGGGAGAGGATCGACATAAAATTGATCTTCTGCTCTCCCTGCAGCCGGATCCCCACCTGCTGTAACATTTTGGTTAACCTCAAGAGGACTGGATTCGACCGTCCTAACCACCTCTACCGATGGGGAGCTAAGGGAAGCATCGGGATCCACATAAGAGGGAAGATGGTCGTTACCCGACCGAGTGTCGTCACTATCAGACATTTTGACAGAAAGGTAGGAAGACTGAAAAAAGAGAACTCACTCTAAGATGAATCCCGACGAGATTTCGTGAGTTTTCCTGGAAGAATAATCGGATTCTGGCAATGATAAGCGAAGAACTCAAGTTGAGAGAGTTTTCTGAGAGCTATTGGCTTTGAAGTGAAATGAGTATTCAACAAATGAACCAGGGTATTTATAGAGGTCACCAAAACCCTTGAAAAGCCGTGCACACGTGAAACGAAGCATCACACCGCCTCATCAGCCCCCTTCTCGCCAATCGAGGCCACCCGAGCCATGAGTTTCAAACATGCGAATGATGATACAACCATCATATTAAATACATTTGCCACGTCACCCCGATAGGGGTAACGTACCTCGTTTTCCACCCTATCTTCTTGGTAATGGGCCTGACCGTTCGAAAGCCCACTACCAAGAAGAGGGCCTGTGTAGGTGTGGAAATCCTCAGGCCCACCAGGTTGAAGCCCATCAAGCATCAGACCCATCAGGCTGATAGCCCAATAGGGTTATTAAAAGCCCGAAGACAAGGCCCATTTCAACTTGTATTTATTTTAAAATATAAATGATGATATAAGCAAAGTGTGTTGCCCTAATGGGCTAAAGGCCCAAAAAGGAAATGTATATAAAGAAAAAGTAAAAATTGTATAAAGCATTGAATTATTGTGTTGTGCATTTTTAGGCTTTTACAGGAACTATCGGTTTTCACTAAGCTCTATTTGGATTGGCTTTTCAAAAATTACTTTTGGCTTTCTGGAGAAAAAAGTTGTTTTGACATAAATTTTAGAAGAATTTATAGGTCTTGAAAGAGCATTTAGAAGAAGTTATTTGGTATCACTTTCTCAAAATGGATTATGCTTCTCTTTTTCTTTCGTGAAAAGCCAAAAGCAAAGACTCTGTCAAACAAATCCTAACTATAGTTAAAATTTTGACATATGCATTCATATACGTATGCGCTAACAAGAATGAAAAATGGAATGGAGGGGAGGGGAGGGGAGGGGGAATAAGAAAAAGTTAAATATAAGATAAACATATGACGCATTATTACAAATTTAACCCCGTTTGGTAGAGCTTTTGTTTCTAGTATTTATCAAAAGAAAACGATAAGCAAATGCCGTATTAAGAAACTGGTATTATAACTCCTTACCGGCCCTGTTTGAATTGAATTTTCAGAAGCTGTTTTTTTTGTTTTCAGGAAGAAAAAACTATTTTGAACGGTATTTGACAAAAAAAAATAGAAGAACTTCTTGGCCTTGGAAGAGAGTTTAGAAGAAGTTAGGGGGTACCAACTTCTCAAAACGACTATGCTTCTCTTTTTCTTCTGTGTAAAACTAGAAGCAAAAGCTCTGTCAAACGGGAAATGCTCTTCCAATGTTCAAAAGTTCTTTTAAATTTTTTGTCAAACACCATTCAAAACAATTTTTTTCTCCAAGAAGCCAAAAGCAATTTCTGAAAAACCGATCAAAACCGGTCATGATCAAAACAATTTACAATAGAGATTAAGATTAAGATATTTTAAATTACCAATAGTGTTTATTTAATTGGCATATATGCATATAATTTATTTCACAAAACCATATGACAAACTTAAAAAAAATAAAATTGATAAACTTAATTTTATATTCCATATCAACAATTTAAACAATATGGAGAAAAATGGCATATGTGTGTATGATGTCATATGTTTTTTCGATTGGTCATCTATGTGGAATGAGAGCCCAAATGATAAGCCGAAAGGTGTTCATAAGAATCAAGCAATCTTGTTCCAAATTGGTTTTGAATGGGGAGGATTCTGGGTATAAACGAACTCGTGAGTAAGTTCATTTTAACAATTTTATTGTTTGAGTTAAATTGTGAAACACTAGGTCCATGATAAGTGATGTCACAACAGACTTAATTTTTTATCATGTTAATTTTTAAACGGAGATGTCTGGATCAAATACCATCCTCTGTCATTGGGGTGGACAGGTAGGTACTATGAACCGATTGCGAGGAATGTATTAACTCACGTCATAGTCAATTGAGAAAATTTGGACCGGATGTTAGCCTTAGCTCTCTCTTTTAAGTCTTAACGGATGTAATGCTAGGATACTTTTTAAATTCAAATGGTAATTCTTCTTCTGTAGAATCTAAATATCGAAGAAGCACAAAATAATTTTTTCTTGGATAATATAATTGGACTTTGATGTAATATGACAAGTTAATCCGTTATAGAAATGTAAAGATTTTTCATGAATACTATCCAAAGTTTTTACCCTGAACAAATAGAAAAATAATAATAATATACTTCATTCGTCCCAAATTATAAGTCCATTTTGGGGAATCCAACTTTTTAAGAGGATGTCTTTTATTATAGTGTTAATGAATGAAATACCAACTTTATTCATAATTTCACCATAGTGATGTGATGGTTTATAATGTATATGTTTTATAACTTTAATGCTTAGGTAAATTGGTAAATTGACTAAATAAAGTGCTTTGACTTTTTAAAAGTGGACACTTATTTTAGGACAGGGAAAAGAGTAACAGTGGACACTTATTTTGAGACGGATGGAGTATAATGACTCAAAAGTTTATTTACACTAATAAATTATTTTAATATGTTTGGATGAGTGTTTGGAGGTCTGCAGTATAGTATAATAAGAGCATCCGGTATGGGTGTCTTGTGGCAAGCTCGCAACCCATATAGCGAGCCAAACAGTTCCGTGTGTGGCTGGCCACAAATGGTCCCTACACGGAGGTTAGCTACCGGACTCGCCAGATTCGGCGAGTCTTTTGGTGAGGCTAGAAATGGTTGAGGGAAGAGGGAAACGGTTGAGTTGGGAATATATACACATCAATATACATATATATACGAATCAAAATAAATAAATAAAAAAAGACGAAATCTATCACTGTTGGGTTGGGGATATACACACATATACACATCAATATACATATATATACACAAACAATCATAAAATCAAAAAATATATAATATAGATCTACACATATACACATCAATATATATACAAACCCACATATAAATAAATAAATAAATAAATAATATATATATATAGTAAGTAGATGAGACGAAATCTGGCAGATATATATATACACACACAAAATTGAGGACTTCATCGGAGCTTTCATTGAAGGCAGTAGAGGAGACGAAGGCGTGGAGGTTGAGGTGGATGGGGATCTTGGAGGCGTGGAGAGCTTTAATTTTCTCTCTCCTCAAATCCCAAATCAGCCGATCTGATTAGGGTTAATTTAATAGGATGCTTTATATATATAATATTAGTTTAATTAATTATATATATTTTCAAAATCATAATACAATTAAATTAGTTATATTGTAGTTTAATTAATTATATATCAATATTATCTATTTTAATACAAAATAAAATATTTAAACTTAATATTTATTCATTACAAATCATGTGAAAAATACAATCCACTATAATAAAAAAAACATACATTATAAAAAAATACATTTAATTTCATTTTTTTATTACATTTCTTCATTACCAAATTTATTCCACAAATGATTCAGGAGATATTTCCTCAGATCCAAATTATTCTCTGCATTACGAATCCTACCAAGTCGGGCAAAGATGTGTGCTGTCAAAAATGATGGCTCTCAATTATACTGAGGAAGCGAGACCGATTTATCTGGTGGAGGTGTCTAGTTCAAAATATTAGCGTCCGGTTCATCTTCTATGATAATATTGTGCAATATAATGCATGTTCTCATTATTTTGATCAAATCTTATTTTTTCCAATAGTACACCGGTCAGTGTGTTATAGCCCACTTTATCTGCAACACGCCAAATGCCCGCTCAACATCCTTTCTAACTGCTTCTTGTCTCTGAGCAAAGAATTTTTGTTTTGTAGTCGTTGGATGTGGAATAGTTTGCATCAAAGTTGTCCACTTCGGATCTATACCATCATATAGGTAATACCCCATTGTTTGTTGACGTTCATTCACCTCATAATTAACAGAAGGCATTGTACCATTGATAATACGCTGGAATACTGGAAAATTATCTAAGACATTCACGTCATTGTGTGAACCAGCCATACCAAAGAAAGCATGTCAGATCCATAAATTTTTTGATGCAACTGCCTCTAATATGAGCGTAAGTTTGCGACATTTTCCCTTATGTGTGTCATGACAAGCTGCAGGACAATTTTTTCATTTCCAATGCATACAATCTACAGAACCAAGCATACCTGGAAAACCTTTTTCCTCCCCTTCTTGAAATAGGTGTGCTATGTCGGCTTCATTTGGTGAACGTAGGTATTGATCCGCATATAATTTGATAACATCATCACAAAACTTCTTCAAGCATTAAATTGCAATGCGCTCACTAACCTTCGTGTACTCATCACATAGATCCGCTGAAATTCCATACGCAAGTATACGTATAGCTGTTGTCTAGGGCTGCACACGGTTCAGTTTGGTACTGTTCTTTAAAATTTTTGAACCAAACCATTATCAACGGTTCCTTAAAAACCAGAACCGGAACCATCAGTTAAGGAACCAAATCAAACCAGACCATAAAATATCGGTTCGGTTCGGTTCCGAACCACGGTTCCGTAAACATGTTCTTTCAAAATATATATTACATACATCAACATAAATTATATAAAAAAAAATTCCCAAATTAAAAACTAAAACAAAGACTCTTAAACCAAAAACAAGACTATTGATTTTTAAAATTATAATTTTTTTTTCTATTTACTTTAATATCAAAACAATAAGCACTAAGCACTATCAAATCCAAAAAGAAAAAATATTGAATAAGTAATGAACTTCATTTCAAAAACTAAAATAACAACAAATTTTGATAATACATCCCATCAAAATAATTGTTTCATAACAAGGAAATACATATAAAGAAAAAAATATGAAATTTGAAAAAAAAAAAACACAATGTCTCTATAGCAAACAATGTAAACTCACTTCCAAAAACTCTCTCTCTTCAGGCATTAGTCAGCAGCCACTAACAGAAAAGTTATAAAGTCTATGTGTGTGTGTGAACCAACGCATATTTAGAGATCTATAGATGGGGAAGAGATAAACTAAAATTTTATAAAAAGTTTATAAGGCGGTGGTAATGAGGAGATGAGTTATGGTGTCGGCGGTGAGAGTGGATGTGAGAGATGAGATGGGCTATAAAATATAGGATTTTTTGTACATGCGTGTGATATTGTTTGGATGATAAAAAAACTATTAAAATAAACTTAGAGTTTTATTTAATACACTATTTTTTATTTATTTGGTATTATAAATTTATAATCTTATTAAATATAATTTAGTTTTACAAGTGAGTTATACAAATATAATATATATATATATATATATATATATATATCGGTTCCGTTCCGTTCCGTTCCAGACAGTCTGAAACTAGAACCGAATCAAATTAAAACGGTTTCATTTTTTAAGAATCGGAACCAAACCAAACCAATTCAAAACCGGAACCAAATTATCGGTTTGGTTCGGTTTGGACCAGTTCTACGGATATTTTTTGCACCCCTACTGCTGTCATCTTCAAGATAAGGCTGCAGCCCATACGACCGACGGAGTCCGGCTTCTGTCTGAAGAAATTGTCATGACCAGTAACATCATTCAAAATGCGAAGAAATAATTCTCTTTGCATCCAATACCATCGACGAAAATACTCGGGTGGAAAAACAGGATTTTCGGCAAAGTAATCTTTGAACACTTGTTGGGCTGCCTCCTCTTGATCACGCCTGATATATCATCTCTTATTTGAACCAAATAATGCTTTTATTAGCTATGGTGTGAACTTTCCTAGAACAGTTTTCACTCTTTTATGATGAAGCTGATAATTTGTCTCCCCCTCCTCTCGGTCAGAACTTAACGAATCAAATGAATATCAGAATCAGACTCAGAAGACAATGGTGGAAATTGTGATGAAGATGCCATGTACAGATTCAAGCAAAAGTAAAAAATGAGAGTATGAAATTTAGAATAAAAGGGCGTGGTTTATATAGGCCTAATGAAAATATAGCCGTTGAAAATATAGCTGTTGGAATATAGCCGTTGGAAAAACAAAAAATAATCTGGTATAACATTGGATTCTTTAACAACTTTGGATTCTTTTAAAACAACATTGAAAAAAGGAAAAGAAAAAAGCAAAAAGCAAAAATCAAAAGAAAAAGCAAATTGCAAAAGACTGAAAAAGTAAAAAAACAAGAATCAAAAGTTGATTCTTTTAACACAACATTGGATTCCTGTTACATAACAGTGTATAACCGTTCACTGCATATCCAAAGCTAATAAAATTTATTCACTTCTATAAATACCACCCCATATCAACTTGGTTTATATCATCCTCCTTTCATTCAATTATTTATCTCAACAATTCATACATATACCATGGATAATCGATCTCTATTCAACAATCCTTACACTAACCAATCTGGTAGTTCTGAATTACCACTCGAATACAATTATGGGTGGAACTTTCAAGATCCTACTCAATCTGAATTCTTGTCCTAACCCAACTTCCAATATACAGATCCTCCTCAACAAAATTCTCAATCCCAATATGCATCTCAATTCCAATCCCCATATTAGCAATATGCATCTCAATTCCAAGTCCCATATTAGCAAAATTCTCAATCCCAACCCCCTTTAAAGCCAAAGAACAAAAATTGATCAAATGAAGAAGATGCAGCATTATGCAAAGCATGGATCATGATTGGTGAAGATTCGGTGACGATGACAGATCAAAGTAAGTCTACCTTATGGGAACGAATTCACTCTCATTTTATTAGTCAATTGGGAGGCATAACTGGAAGAAATAGTAATACTATGATGAATCGTTTCTCAACCCTTAAAGCAAAAGTAAACAAAATTTCTGGATTCTATAATAATGTCCGCGACATTTAAGCTAGCGGCTACACTTATAAAGATATAGTAAGTTTTTATTATAAATTACAAGAACAATTCATTTATTTGTTGAATAATTATTGAAATAACTAATATCATTTTTTTCCGTAATTTGTATATAGAAACTGCCAAACAACTATATAAACTACAAGAATATCACGAATTTAAGTTTGAGCATTGTTGGATTGTACTACAGGAAACACAAAAATGACTCATCCATTGCAATGTTAAACAGAAGTCAACTCAACCCAGAAGAAAGAGAGGTGTTATCAATTTGGATATTATTGAGCCTGAAAATTTATCCAAATCGATACCAACAACACTAGGTTCTTCCACTCCTGGTATATCAACTCTAGGATCAGTAAACCTTGGCGAAGATGACCCACCAATAGATACCGATAAAAGTTCATATAGTGCTCGCCTTGCTGGTCGCAAAATAATGAAAAATAGTAGGAAAAAAATTCATCCATGTTTTCGACAGCCAAAAAGTTGCTTGCAGAATTGGAAGTTGTTGCAAATTCAAGTCGTGGAATTAATGAATCATCTAGAGCCGAGGAACAACAGAATTAGGTTCAACTTTGCTTGGAGAGACAACGATCTAAACAAATGGAGATACAATCGCAAGAAAGGATATCTCAATTGGAGTTTGCAAAAAATAAATTGGAGTTTGAAAAAAACAAATTCGAGTTTGAATCGAAGGAAAGAATAGCTCAAATGGAGCTTAAATCGGAAGAAAAAGGAGTTTGAAAGAGACATAATGCTCAAGATCCAATGAAGGATCCAACAAAAGCAACAAAAGTATAGATCATTGCACAACAAAAGAAAATTGCGAAAAAATTAGTTCAAGAAAACTAATGATCTGTAATATTTTTATTTATCTAGCGAAATCATATAAAATGCATTTTATTTAATGTAATGTCTTTTTTTAAAAAAAAATTGATTATATAATGAAATATATTGAATTTTTATTTTAAAATTTTAAATATTTTTAATGTGCTTATATTTATTAATAAAGTAATATAAATATATATATACATATATTATATAATTATAAAAAATTAATAAGAGTTCTTTAACTTTTTTTTTAAATAAATAAATATATATATAGCTATCCCCAGCCGCACCATACCGTGCGACTGGCTAGCTAAATTTTGGCCAGCCCATAAATGCTGACGTGACTGGCCACAATTGAATTGTGGCGAGCCAATATAGAGAGCAAGACACCGGCTACTCTAATAAAAGATGAAGTCACTAATGAGTAAGATTTCAAATTAAAGCAATGCTTTTGGATTAATAGTATTTTACTTATTTATTTCCCCAATTCAAGTGAAAAGTTCATATTTCTCCAAAAGATTGTGAGAGTTTTTTGTTTGTGTTTTTAAATTTTAATTGTTGATAATAAATCAACTAATCAAAATAATTGGACACTAATATCCAATAGAATTCATATACCTCAATAAATAGATTTGGCATATACACCTTGAAGCAAACCTAACATGTTGCAAAGAATTTGGGAGCAATTGGGAGAATTTGGGAACAACGTATAATGGGCCCCACTAAAAATAGTGATGAGAGCAAGTGGAAGCAAGGTGAGCCTTGCTTCCAAATTTGAGGTTCTGCTTCAGCCTGCTTTCAGATTTTGGAAGCGGGAGCAACTAACCAAACAGTCCTGCTCTGTGAACAGTAATAAAAGCAGGAAGTGGGAGCGTTACCAAACATGCCCTTAATGAATAGACTTTGGTTATATGCATTTTGCAACTTGTTAAGAGTTAAATTAAGACTTAAGTAAATTTTAAGCACATCATTGACAAATTCTATAACAGAGTATATTAGGGGACGTTTGGGAATTTGGTTTTGGTCTTGTGATTTTGGTTTTGGTGGTCTTGGGTGATTTTAGGTAAATCTAAAACCATTATATAATGTTTGGTAAGGACTTGGTTTTGGTTTTGGTATAATTATATATATATACTAATATGTATTAAAAATATATAAATATGAAAAATATATATATAAAATTGGAAAAAAAATATTAAAATGAAAATATATATATAATTAAAAAATATTTAAAATTCCCGAAAAATATTTTTTTTCCCGAAAAAATAAATTTTTTCCGAAAAATAATTTTTTTTCCGAACAAATAATTTTTTCCCAAAAATTAATCTCTTTTCCGAAAAAATATTTTTTTCAAAATATAAATTTTGAAAAATACTTTTCCGAAAATTTATTATGTCCCAAAATCGAAAATTTATTATGTCCCAAAATAAAAAATTATGTCCTAAAATAAATTTTTTCCAAATATTATATATTATGTTTTTTAAAATAATTCCTATTTTCGGCCATATATATATATATGTATATATAGAGAGAGAGAAAAGTCAAAATTAGTAGGCCAAAACCATGGTTTTAGTGGTTGGTTTTAAAAAGCCCAAAACCAAGTCCAAAACCCACCAACCAAACATGATTTGGTCTTGAAATCAAAGACCAAGACCAAAACCAAGCCCAAAACCGACTTCCCAAACATGCCCTAGTTCTATACGAAAAAGACTATAAAGAAGGTGAATAATTTTTTCAAAGAAATACTATCATTTTTACATTTATTGACGTGGAGGTTTCAACCAAAGGCTAAGAAGGTCAATACTTGTTTATTTCTTCTTTTTTTTAAAAAATAAAATAAAATAACTGTCGCAAAAGGTAAAAAATCCGACCTGCCGGATTCGAACCAGCGACCTAAGGATCACAGCAGACCAACTACAGTCCTCCGCTCTACCAACTGAGCTAAGGTCGGTTTGTGACAAGTTGTCGAATTAAATCTATTAGTTATTGTATAATCCTTTTACAAAGTTCAAAATTAGTAATAACAATGGGCATATTATTGTTTTTATATCCGTATTGCTACGAATTTATAAAACACGAATATTTCGTCTAGGGTTGCCGTATTCGTGTCAGACACACATATCCGTATTGAACATTTGGATATACCAAAAATACATGTCCAACATGCCAAAAACGTCTTGAATTTTTTTAAAAATTGGGCACGCGGTGGACACTCGAGGGATACGCGGTGGATCGGTTGACTCCATGAAAGATAGAGAACTTATAGAGCCCGTAATTTGGTGGGTTACTTATGGAACCTCACCACCCCTATTTCAATAATTGGCTATGAAGATACTTGAACATCATTGTTCCTCCTCATCTTGTAAGAGGAGTTGGATCAACTATTCATTTATCCACTATTTGAAAAGGAACAAGATAACACCACAAAGAGCCGAAGATTTGGTATTTGTATATTCCAATCTTCGTCTTCTATTAAGAAATTTTTCATAATATAACGAGGGAGAGATTAAGATGTGAGATGTTGGGGTGGGGGGGGGGCACAAAGAGCCGAAGATTTGGTATTTGTATATTCCAATCTTTGTCTTCTATTAAGAAATTTTTCATAATATAACGAGGGGGAGATTAAGATGTGAGATGTTGGGGTGGGGGGGGGGGGGGGGTTGATGCAGGAAGATCAACGCAAGGATGACAGAAAATCGTGATCTGCTGTTTTCCTTTTCAAATCTCTATTTTTAGTTAATTTTTACTACTTATGGTAATTTTATATTTGTCAATTAGGAATTGATTCTGAATCCGATTTGGGCCAGATTTTTGGCAATCTTTTGATTTCTTTTCGTATTTCATTTTGGTAAGACTTTTAGGGTTTTGCTATTTTTGGTAAAATCCTTGATTTTCAGCTATTTAAACCCGACTTGTGGGTTGTTTTAAATTGATTCTTGATTATAAACAATTTTATTAAATTCCAGAGTGTTCTCTGAATTTTTTGTGTCGAAATTCTCCTGTTTTTCCTTGCAAATTACCTATTGCACTAGCCTGCAGAATAATCTCTATTCTGTCCGGCGTCAGGGGGGGGGGGGATGCATTTGATTCTTTGAATAATAGTGGAATGAAGAATTTAAAACATGTCGGATATTTCCTTTTAACCAAATTGTTTATTTTTATTTGTAAATTTATTTGGTTCTCATTATTTAAGTGATAAATGAAGTATTTGTGTAATATATTATGTATATATATAAAAAAATTATATTTTTTTATACACGTGTCTGAGTCGTGGCGTGTCCTATCTTTTTGGAATTTACCATTTCGTCGTGTCCGTGTTCGTGCTTTATAGCTACAAATCATACTAAAAAAGGTAAATTGCATTCTGGTATCGAATATCTAGGATTAACAAAAATATATATATATATATATATATATATATATATATATATATCTTTCTTGAATTATTTATATTGACAATTTTTTTTTTATAACTGTGATATCCGGGTCAGGTTACGCGCACATCGACTAATTCAGGGGACCCATGTAAGGTGGTCCCTCCCCCGAATCGATCGTGATCCTAACGAATTGTTTGCACCTAAAAGGAATCGAACATACAATTTTGATTTTTACTTAAGGCTTTGTTTGGATGGTAAGAATTAAAAGGATAAGGAAAGAAAAAAGAAAAGAAAAGAAAAGATAGTGATATTTGTGTTTGGTTTGTTAATGAGAATAGAAAATAAATGATTTGGAGGGATTTGGTATGATTCCAAATCTCTTATTTACTATCTTTCCGAAAGTAAAAAGATTTGGAAATAAAATATAGTAACTTAAGTGACACTTTTCTATACCAAAAACAACCCTTATACTTTAAAAGAAAAAAAGTTTAAAAGACATTTGGGTCTTAATAAAATATTAAAATATAATAATAAATTAGTTAAAACGGTTTTTTTTTCTTTTCTCTTGTCTATGTTATCCAAATAAAAATTCTATCATTTATCTTCTTTTTATTGTAATTTAGCCAAACATAAATTTGAGTTATTGCTATTTTTTATTATAACTAATCCAAAAAAAAGCCTAAGTCACACTAGATGCAAACTTCACATTTTCCGAACAATGACACCCATCGTTCCAAAGAATTTTTAAGAGTCCGCTTAATTAGAAAAAAATATGATAAAAAGAAAAAGTGAAATAAAGTAAGAATCAAAGGAAAAAGAATTATTTTCAGTCATACATTTGATTAGCGAAAACAATTTTCAAGAAAATTGTGTGGAAATATTATTTTTTAAGTTTGTATAATATGAAAGTGATACGTTAGAGATTATAATTACTGTAGAATTTTAAGACAATGTCCTCTTTTCTAATTCTTCAAAAAAGTATAAATTTTAAATCCAAGAACGAAATAATGAATTTATTAATTTTTTTATACAAATGTTAAATAATTCGACATAAGTATAGTTGCAAATGTTTTTGATAAAAATAATTAATAGGTTTAAGTGTAATTAATTACCAAAAAAATGATTAAAAAAAACCCTAAATAAATTACACATAATCATGATATATTTGTAAAAATAAGACAAAAATTATGCTTCCCTCCCTTTCAACCAAATAAGAAAAAATAGTTGCTACATTCATCAGTTTTTTCAACCGTTAAATTAAATAAAACAAAACCCGAAAAAGACACAATCACTTCCCTACGTTTCATCCATCTCTCTCCCTCTCCCCTCCATTCATCTATCCATCCCTCCAACCAAACAAAGCATAATGTCTACTATTTTGTACTTAAAAAGAAATTTAAATAATGAGGTGCACATTTGGTTATCTATGCGTCTTTAAATAGACAAACCTTATCAAGTGCAAGTGTAATTAACCCTATTTATTATACAAAATGTTTATCATTAAAACATTTTCTCTGAAATTAATCTCACATTGTGGGAGTCTAATTTTGCACAAGTTGTAAGACATGTGCAAAATTAACCCTCAAAAATAAGTAAAACACATGGGAGAACGCAGAAATGGGAATCCATAAAGTCAATTGACACCAACATTGCCCAAAATAATAGTAATGGTAAAAAATAAATAAATTGACATAAACATGTATTTTCATCGTACAAGTTCTCAGAAGCATGTTTTCCTTTTGCCTTTTCACAGCCTATATTTTGTTTCCAGAGGCAACAGTGAGCAATTACAAATTAGGTTCTGGCTCCAAATTCCCTCAGAAAAAATGCAACAGAGTGCAGCATAAAGCCAAGAAGCAAGAGGCAAGAGGCAAGATGGAGCCAAACCGTGAAATGAACTCCTGAAAACAGAACAAATAATTGTATTAAAAAAATCATACACTGCTTGATTACGCGTCAAGATCAGTAAAATAGAGAGGTGAGGACCGAGAAATGACCAGAATAGTAACAATTTATTCTATTACCTGCAACTGTGGGCGAAAAATATCTCTGCTCTTTCTCAGTCAGAATGTTCACGAAAACGTATAACATTGTTGATAAAGAGCCTTTCCTTGCGGTAGCTACACATGAAGTTAGAATATTACTATTACGAGCTTTCTTGCCATTCAGTAGATCTATCCAATGTACAATGTCAAACATTTACAATGATCAGTACAAAAAGGAAAATCAACGCTTACATGACAAGGGATGCTATACAGAAGCAAGTCAATCCGATGGAGAAGTGAATGAAAAAAGATGGCCAGAAGTTATCCGGATCCAGAAATATTTTCTCAGAGATGAGAGTGACTATACTTGAAAATAGAAGAACTATCCAGCCTGATGGCAAGCAATTGCGAAACGAAAATGAGGAAGAATCCTGTGAGGAGGCAAACACAAAGGTAAAATCTGCATCTAAGATGTTCAATATTTGAATCATAAAATAATATGTGAAAATCACCAAAGTAATCAAGGACAAATTATGGCTATGTAAACGCAAGGTATAAACTATTTTTTACTGCCAAAAAGGTTTACCTGAAAATAATTCTTGATGAATACCGCTGAGTACATAATCCTAGCGATCATATCTTTATGGCAGTCAAGAAACCAGAGACAAGAACTTTGATTTCAGCCAAAAAAAACTTCATTGAACAAGACATATCATAATCAAACACACAGATGTACAACTGCCAAATCATACTCACACAGATACCTATGCTGTGTGTGGATAAAAAGCCATGCAGAATCAACAAAGACACCACCATTGTAAACGTTGCCTAAACCAAAATTACTGTTCCAGACATATTGCAAAAATTTCAATATGTCTGCATTCTTGTGCATGCCTACAACTTAACATTTGAAGAAAAGTTAGAAGCCCTATTTAAGGAAGTATCACATGAATGATGATTTAATAAATTGTACAGAACGAGTAAAAGCAATCTAATGCATTTAGGCTTCCTTTGAACAAATAGGATGGAGAAAAAAGGATAATGGCAGTTATGCAAAAAAAGAAAAGCAAGTTTGTGTTTCAATAAAAAGTTTGGAAGGAAAGGGCCTGTTTGGAAAAGGTGAAGAAGACAAAAGAAATGAAACTATCTTATTAAATCCACCATCACACCCTTTTGCATTCAGATAATTACACAGGGCATTTCTGCATTAAAAAAAACCCAAAATCAAATGTACAATAAACTACCTTTCCACTGTTGAAGCAATGTTAAACCAAAGTAGTACAAAAGATAGATAAAAAAGCCCGAAAATTAAGACTTCTTTCTATTGTCCACCCCCCCCCCCCCTATTAAAGGTACTAACACTTCATTAAAAGAGTGATGATTTCCCTCTAGATCATCCTAATTTTGGGAGCATAATGAAAACCATTAGAGTAGGTAATAATCCGTCTTTATCCCTGTTAATTATTTTTTGCGTCAACTATCCCATTTTAACAAATCATGAATTTACACTATCCCTACAAACACTGGAGCCAACCTTAAACATAATATGAGTTACTCATGTCGATAATGAAAAGCTGCCCTGAATCAGATGATCAGAACAACTCCATGGAAAATTGATTAAACATTTCTGTACCATGAAGCAAGTATGATGACGCTCAATTCAGAGATCAGCAAATAGAAACAACTTCACCATGCTATCAGGGAAACCAAAAAATAAAAAATAACACTAGGGGTGGTATAGAAATCGGTAAAAGGATACTCAAGGAATTCGCAGCAATTAGCCCAACAGCACCAGCTGATCGGATTAATGATACATTCAATATTATGTAAATCAATGAGAATACAAGCAGGGAATCATTTGAACGCTTGAGTTGGTTCTCTGTTGCAACTGCATGCAGAAATGCTTCAGATGTTCCTGAGGCAAAGTTGAAAGGAAAATTTTAATTTCCTTGTAACATTACATAAAAACAGGCATATCATACTCTTCATTATCACAGTAATTCTACTTCTCTGGAGGAAGTTGAATATGCTTAAAGCTTAGTTACAATTAAAGACTTATTAATACATATATGTGTGTGTGTGTGTAAGAGAGTGTGGTAAAACAAATACCCACTCCAACACATGAAAATAGCCACCTCGTAAGTAGGCAACATCCATGCCCAGCTCCAGATTTTTGTGGAGTATTATGCAGGCATAGATACTGGAAATGTTACCACTGTCCGATTATCACCACGTGGCATGTGCCTATCCATGTGTTTGCTCACAATAACAGATATTTATTTATTTATTAATTTTAATTACAATTCCTCGATGGCTTTGTTCTGCTTACTCATGACTGCATTTATTTCATGGACACTCAACGCACACAGCTCATGGCGTTAACCCTCAACCCAAGGGTGTTCTTTCCTTATCTTGGAACTGAGGTTCCTCTCATTGGTGAGATTCCTTAGTGAGACTTGCAGATGCATTTGCGATGAAGGATTCCATGGGGTTCACCTATACACCTAGTGGGTGCCAAACAATTGAGTGTGGATGTATCTCAGAGCCAAATAATATATATGAAGTGTTCCTCTCTGCGGATAAACCTCCTCTCTCTTTGAGTCTAAAAATAAATTTGGTTTACAGATACCCAAAGGAGTTCCCTCTTTACAGGTATGCCTTCCGTCTTCAGGAGTTGCTCTCTAAGGATGAACATAGATGCTGAAACCTTCAGAAAGTTCCTCGCTACAGAGAAACCCCAAAGAAGAGTTCAAATCTCCGTACCCCACAATTGATTAGGGGCATGAACTCGTGGGGCTGGTCTTGGAATGGGATATACTAAGGGTATTCTCTCGGTCGCTGAATGCTAGAGGGAAGCTGAGTAAGGGTCCGTCACAAAGGAAGGAAGAGGAGGAGATCTCTTGATTAGTTAGAATGAACTAGGAGCATGAGAGGATCAACATTACATGTCCAAACCTACTTTGTCAGACCAACCAATCAGAGCATTGTAACATACAAATAATTACTTAATAACCCTCGGGTATTCGCTCAAACCAGTGGAGTTTCATATATATAATGTTCACTTTCTAGTGTTTCTAGGAAACTAACATCCAATATTCAAGTAGACATCAATAATTATTAGATAAATTCTATAGATACTTGCCATTCATTGCCAAAACAATCACATAAACGCAATACCATCTGAGGGCTGTGGACGCTTCTCCATCACTCCATTTCCGACCATACAACAATCTGATGAGAGAGTAAGAATAGCTTGGGCCAAATGCCATTACTACAAGACCTGCAAGTAATTTAAATGGAAACGAGATACAAAGGTTGTAATTGACACAAATTACATAATTGAAGGGACTCTTAAGATTAATTTACCATTTGAGGTAACAAGTTTGCACTGTCTAGATAAAACTAATGGCATAAATATGACACAAGATTAGCATGTGTACAGAATATAGACATTATTATTTTACAACTAAACTCATGAAGCTTTTCCCAGTTTAATGGTGTCAGTTTGCTCTATCTGCATTCATATTTCCTATTGAAACACAAGCTAATATATACAAATCCTCAGCCTCAACCCCTAAGGATTCTTGCAAATGCCAATACCATAGCCTCTTTGACTACATCAATCTTTGCACCAAATACTCTTGCCTCTCTATTGCATGACTAACTATTAATGACCTCGCCCATTATGCCTCCAATTGGTGTTACCTTCATCTTCTCACACATGTTTTGATTTACAAGTTTCTCTTAAGATAAACATGATCCAAACACATGGTAATAGTTTGTTGTATCTGGTCAGTCACTAAAACATGCTCCACATGATATGAATCTGGCAGAAATTATCTGGGATACCACCCGATCTTGTCGCATTCAACAACCACATTTCAGAAAATAAAATAAAGGGTTCTGTTGGTTGACTGAATAAAGTCAATGACTGTGAGGCAAGATAATATTAGTGAAATTGTAAGAAACTTAAGATTAGTATTTGACTTGGGAATACTAGATGATAGATCAAAAGAAAACATAATTAGAACTTCTTTAGTCTCCTACATAGGATATTATACACCTCCACTTCCATAGATAAAGTGGGTGCTTAATATTCCAGACTTTCTATGTGACTCGCAAGTTTTAAAAGGATTTTATGGGTAGTTCAATCTTTCAACAACAAAACTGGGCTAGTCCAAGTTCCATCAATATCCACTATATTAATGTGGGCTGCAATTTGTTCATACATTCCATGCATTTGGTAAATTATGAATAAAATTGTTTGCTACACATACTCACAAAATTTCTATAAAACCATAGGGGCCGACTCGGAAGTAACAAGTAATACAAAAAAGTTTCCAGCGGGAGCAGTGTTTTACTAGGAAAGGAATTTCCCAGTTGAAACTCACAATAATTGGAGACATGATAGTCCAGTTGCAGCAGTAATGAGCAATAACAAATGCGCTTTAGACAGGATGCCTTCAGATTTTCTGGAAGGAGAACCACATAGGAACGAAAGCAATATTCCTACTACTTCATTAGCCTCACTGAGAGTTATTTAGGGGTTAATACTAGATTTGGATCATGGGTCTGAGTTTTGAAGGATTATAAATTGTACTGGGCATGGCGGGAATTCGAAAATATTCATTTTTGAATTTCAACATTGCAGAAACGGGATTACTTAAAATTCTAAATTTCAAAGTTGAATGGGACAGCTGCCCCCACTTGGCCTTTCTTGGCTCCATCCATGTCTACCAAAAGGGAACAGCTTATTTTGACTTTACAATTGGATTTTCATCCAGCGAGCCTAATGGAAACCTTCAGGGCATCTGTTAAAGAAATATAACACAACCACAATATATCTCGGGGCAAAAAGATTTTATGGTCACAAAATGGAGACCAAAGAAAAAGTTCAAATGATAAATAAGAAGAATTCATAAAGCTTTGAGTTGTGTGGAAATATTACCAATTAATAAAACAAGCTTCATAGCATCTGTTAGACTTCGTCCTAACTTCTTGCTTTTCTGTGCGTTTTCTCCTGCCAAGAAACATTAAATTTTCACTTCTTATTTTCAGAACAAGCATAGATTATGAATTTGAGATCAATTGAAGGTCCACAGAACAAACTAACGAGATTTGTCCACTCTTGCACGAGATAATAAGGCTAAATATTAAGAAAGAATAGCTATACTAAGACAATGTCTTTCCCAGTACATCAGTTTGAAATGTGCGTACAGGAGACTATGCAATTAAACTACAAGAAACAGGAATATAATAAATGACACAATTAATGCACCCTTCATGACAATGGAAAACTTGCAGCTAATTTAGGATAAACCACCTAGTTTACACTTCTAAAAGACATGCTTCCGGTAGAATAAAAACTTATTCTGAAGGTTAATTTCTCCCCTGTGAATCGACTAAAGTTGTCTCTATCACACACACAATCATAGTGCCAAAAGCTGTTAATACAGCTGCACAGCATACTCGTGCCAAAAGTTGTTAATAAAGGGTTAAAGGTGCCCCAAAGTCAAAAGAGGATGTGGGGTTATGCATACGCTTATTAAGCACATCTGCAACTAGGAAAGCACTGGAAATCAAGAACCAATAAGAACTTCACTTGTTTTTTTATGGGACAAGTATCTACTAAACAAATCAAAGTACATGGGGAACACAAGAATCCTTTCTGACCATCTTCAATTTTCATTGTCTTTCATCTTTCCCCTTTCACTAACTCCAACAATGAACTCTGAAAGTTATCTATGACCTTCTAATTTAATTATCTAAGCCAAATACTGTGCATGTCCCTTGCCAATCACTCAGTTGAAGCAGTCGATGAAAACATCATCATTCACTACCAAGTTCACCTACCCAAGTTCCTACATCAAATTTCACCTATTTACCAGCAATGGACCACATTCTGAAAGAGAGTGCAGAGCTAGAGGCAAAAATGGGAAAAATGGTAAGAATATAAACACCATGCAATCTACAGAGCATGCAGAGTGCTTATACGCTGCCAATATTCTACCTCCTCCCCTGATATTTTCTATCCCTCTCAGGCAATCTACTTTCCAGAGTCTCCTCCCTCATACAGTCACCAGACAGAAAAATAATGTTGGAATAACAAACCGAGTTATAGTTCGCTACCCTCTACCAAGTTTACCGACCATGGTCCCTAGTTTGACAAATGTTTCTTAAACAACACATGAGGCACATATCAGGATAAGGGCAGAATAGGAGGTAGAATCAAGAGAGCAAAAGGGGAAGAGTACGAGGCCAAAACACCAAATTGAGAAGACATGTGAATTGAATTGCCCGTGCAGAAGCATCAACATCCAAGTACTAAGGTCACACAAGAATATTGGGTCACCAGTTTGCAACCTTTTTTCATATACATACAACAATATATTGGTTACCAAACATAAATGTAGCCAGGTGAAATTAAATCATTTAAAACTGTGAAAAATACGGTGTGACAAACAGATGACCTATACGAATTCTACGTGCTAGAGTTATCTTAAAAACAAAGAGGAAGAGGGAGTAAACCTGATGCGGACCTTGCAAATGTAGCATACGAGCTTTCTTCAAATGGAAGAAACACTAACCTCACCACTAAGCTTCCTGAAAAGTGAATGACAAATACTGAGAAACACTCAAGTAGCCAAGTCCAGGTCAAAATTAATTACATTATACTCAATCAAATTATTCCCAGGTCAAATTGAGCTGCATCCATTTCAATAGATTTGCTTATCGTCAATAAAAGTTCATTAGATCTATGACACTGGAATTTTGTACTAATACTTACCTAACTTGTCCACGACTCCATACACAGCTTGGTTATATGGGGTATCCAACCATACAAGAACCATCTTTTCTCCTTCTTGAAGAATCAACTTCCGAAAAGACTGAAGGGTAAACAACATGCACATATTTGATAGCTGCTTATCGTAATCCCTTAGATATCCAACTCTGTAGAAGTATGTGTAAGATTATAAGTTTTGACAGCTTTACACACACAATGATGGACAAAAAAGATTAAAGAGAGAGACACGGCACATCGCAGCAATCCTATAAAAACACCACCACTAAAAACAAATGAGCAAACTTTGGCGTAAAGCTTATCAAAAACTCCTAGAAGAGTATAAAAGAGAATAGCATGATCAATGATAAATAAATAAACAAATGAATAAAAAAAAACCCACTACAACCCAGATATCTCACTCTGACCATATCCATGTGTGACTCAGCCCCATGACGAGCACAGGCCTGGGAAGCCTTGTAGTTGATGGTTATGCCTGGTGTGACGGGCGGGCAACCAAAACTAATGCAAACCCAACCATGATTATAAATAAGTAAGATATATGTAAAGTATATAATCCAAAGACATGGATTATCATACTTGTAAAAAAAAACAAGTACATAATCCATAGAGATTTAATATGCATATATATACATGATGCTTAATAATACTTTAGTTGGTTCATATACTAGAATGGAAGCAAGTAATCAAAACCAACACAAATTATTTGAATTCATTATTGATAGAAAAGTTGCTCAGAAGCTTAAAAATGAAAGATCAGTCGACAATAACATAACCAATGTGATAAATTAGGTTCCAATTATGGCATGAGAAATGAAGATAGAGCTCCATCATTAAGGAACTTTCTAGAATCGCCAAGGCCGCAACTTGCACCGACTCTTGAGTAGCACAACAATCACAGCTCACATCTAATATTTATTTCCCTAAAATAAAGATAGATATTACGATTAGTTATACAGTACAAGAAGTGCTCAAACAGGGATTGAGTATATACAAGAAAGAAAAGAATAGCAAATTTGAAAGTTTAAAACCGAAAGCCATTTATGGCTAAGGAAAGGTCTGTTTAAGGATAGTGGTCATGGGTTGTAGCTGAAAGAAGAGTGCCGTATAGGTTAGGTGACTGTCAAATGAAGGTGAACAAAGAGACCTTCCCAAGAAAGTTTGCTCGATCAAGCAGCAATAGAGGGGAAGAAGTCGGGAGATTGGCAATAGATAAAGATCTTAGGAATCCTTCAAGCATGAGAAATTCCTAACAAACTTTTTACTTCAACTACAACTTTTACACATTTTTCATTTCAATGTAAACGAAAGACTTCTCTTGTTCTTTTGTTGTAACAATTACAATGTTTTTGTCAATACAGAAGACGAGTTTTAAGATAAACTAAAGTATACCTGAAAGGGAAGAGATCGGAATTCCGGAATACACGAGAAACAAGAAAGTATCCCCAGTAACCAAAGAACAAGCAAGCTCCATAAGCAGTTTGAGTTAATGCAAACACAATTGCTTTTTCCTGCAAGTCAATGTTTAGCTATTGATATTAGCATCTATCTATAAGACCCTATCTTTTGTAGACCATCAGAACTTAACAAAAAAAACCTTATACCCATTCCGCATGAATCACAAGGACCAAAAAAAGGTGGTATACCAAGCCCATGATCTACGGCTTGCAAGGTTGTCCAGATAAGAGAATAAAAAATAAAGGAATTCCCGGTTATGCAGGCCAAACAACACAAAAATTGTTTTCAATCCGGTGCCAATGATTAAATAAACAAATACAAACATACTGAAACAGAAGACGTCAAGATTCTACATAGAGCAAACACACAATAATGACTTTCCTTGCACAAAAAATCACCAGATCAACTTCATTCAAGTTCAAAATAAAATCAACATATAACAAGGGTCCTTGCCATCTTCAATTTACAAAAAAGAAAAAGAGGGAGAATGAATTATCATCAAATCCAACTTGGGAATAACAATTCATACGAGTTAACATATCACAAGTTCCTACATCAGCTTCCAAGTCGATTTTAAAGGTAAGATTCAAGACCTAGTATTGAAAATGAGATGAGCTGAACCAACTATTGCATTGCCAAAGCTTGGATCGAGTAGGCTCACCATATGTGATGTTTGAACTCAACCTAATTTTAACAGGGAAAGCTCAAATTGGTGTGTAAGTTTACAGGCCATTTATGCTCAGCTTGGTTGTAGGAAGAATATTTTGTTTGTTGTAGTACCACACACATCTGATGATCTACAAGCACACATGGTCTAACAGTAAAAAGTAGATGTGGTTACAGAACATAATGTTGTTACATGCATTATAATCATGGTTTGTCGTATCGTCCAGTACACAACGCTTATGGGTTGTGCCAATACCGTTACATAACACCGATACTCACTTTTAAGACCGATTTTGTTTGAGTCCATTACAACGTTACAAAATCCGATACCACAACTATGAACCATGATTATAACTCCTCGAGTAAAACAAAAATCTGAAACGTATTGATTGTCCAAACTAATAAAAAATAACTCTCTAAATAGAAAATATACCATGTTGTCCCCTCAAAGATCATCTAAAAAGGTCAAAACTCTCAAAAGTAGATTAAAAATGCTTATGTGAAGGCCTTAAAGTGCTTGTCAAGCTGCCTGAGCTATAGATTTCCTGCCAAGCCTAAAGGCTGCTATTGAGCTCAGCTCCTTCGTACCCATGAATAGGCCCAAATGAGCTCTTGATGAGACAATCTCAAGCTGAACACCAGTTGCTCAACTCGTTTAACAGCCCAAAAAAGTGTAACAATGTAAGCCACAAAAGTTGGCAACATAACCCGTTTTGACTTCATACCATGTCAGTTTGCTTGATAATGAGGATGTAGGTTGTCATACAACGCAAAAGAGTAGCTGCAGTTTCAACCACTAACCGCAGTTTGAGGAGAAGCAAGTTCTGTGAAAGAATATAAAATGGTTCTGCCAAAAGCTCCACAATACATGCGAAACCTGCCAAAAAAATATATATATATTAAGTGTCATCAAACATCAAGTTGTTGAGAGGGTACTAGTAACATTACACGACAATTATTCATTGAACTCCAAACGAATCATTCTGAAATCTCTCGGACAATAATATTTTGATGCATGCCAAATCCAACTGCTTTTACGTAAAACTGTTGGTACATTTGCCAAAAATTACAAACACATAGACATCATTTGCTTCTCAGTATGTATCCATCAACCATTTTTTTTCTTTTTTATAGGTCCATTTCCTATTTTTGCTGCGCCTTATTGCAATATTTAATAAGACAGTTTTCAATCCTATAAAGAACCTAGGCTGTACTACAAACTACTTACGGAGTATTAAGCAGAAATTTTAAATTACCATTAATCAAGATAGCTTGTGCATATGGACTAGAACAACTTAGGTCTTGCCACCAAAAGACAAATACACATGCTGCCACAGTGATAACTATTCCCAATGGGAGAGTCATCCAGGCTATTTTCAAAAGCTTTGCTACATTGACTCCTGTTGAATCACCATCACTGCAACAAACAGAAGGCCTTGTGAGATAATAATCTAGAAGGAAATACCAGAACAGACAGTTTCATGATAAAAAATTACAGAGTTTCCTTGATTAGACACAAATCATCCACCATATCTACTAAGATGTACTCTGCAATAAAGGTTAATTCATATAGAGGGAGATCCATATCTTTTTTTTTTTTTTTTGATAAGTAAGAAATTTATAAAAAGAAACGCATTCAAAAGGGGAATGCATCCCATATACAATGACCCTTATGGGCCAAGAGAACCCATAAACTCAATTTTTTCGTCAATAGAACTACAATTGCACCCTTCCACCCAACTAAACAAACAGAACATAAAAGCATCTTTTAAATCCCTCGCAGGGGACTCAATCCTCTCAAAGCAACGCCTATTGCGTTCCATCCATATAGTCCACCAAAGGCAAAGCGGAGCCACCCTCCAAAAAAGACGAACTTGCGAGCCAATTGACACGCTCCTCCAAGAATGCAACACATCCCGAACCGAGGCAGACATCACCCAATGAACACCAAACAGACATAATAGAAAACACCAACAGTCAGTCGTAGGCTAACGGACAATGCAAAAGGAGGTGATCAATGGATTCCCCATCTTGTTTGCACATAAAACACCGATTGACCAAAGACATGCCACGCCGCTGCACCCTATCCATAGTGAGAATCCGACCCCACGCTGTCGACCATGTAAAAAATGCAACCTTAGTAGGTGCTTTCGAATGCCAAACCGCCTTCCAAGGGAAATGTTCGTTCGTCCTCGGCAAAAGACCATGAAAATAGGAAGAAACTGAAAAGAGACGTGTAGTAGTCGCCTTCCACATCAATGAGTCCGGTCCACCGCTAATAGTTAGTGAGTATAAAAGCTCCAGAAACAAGGAAACCTCCTCCATCTCCCAGTCCTGAAGGTGTCGAACAAAACTGACATCCCACACTAACGTCCCGGTATCAAGATGATAATAGTCGGCTACTGAAGCATGACGGTCCCGAGCAATCCTATAAAGCTGAGGAAACGAGGACTCCAAAGAGCCCGCACCACACCACCAATCCGACCAAAAACTGATGCAACGGCCGTCCCCAAGTCTAACGTTGGTAAAAGAAGCAAAAGAGTCCCATTCCTTTCGGAAATCCTTCCACACCCCTACACCTCGCCGACCCCTAACCTCCTCAGAACACCAACCGCCTCTAATCTCTCCATGACGACAAGCAATCACCCTCCTCCACAAACGGTCCCTTTCCACCCCAAAACGCCACAACCATTTTCCCAACAGGGCCTTGTTGAAAGGCAACACACTACGGATACCCAACCCTCCTTCCTTATAAGGCCGACAAACCGCATTCCACCGCACCAAAGGGATAGAGTGACCCTCCCTACAACCACCTCATAAAAAATGTCGCTGAATCCTCTCGATCCGCTGAGCCACCCCGGTGGGAATCCGATAAAGAGACAAGGCATACGTAGGAAGATTGGATAACGTACTCTTTACCAACGTGAGTCTCCCACCCTTAGAAAGATACTGCCGCTTCCAACCTGCAAGACGCCTTTCCACCCGTTCCACTACCGAGCCCCAATAGGCATGACGCTGCCCTGAGGATCCCAATGGCAAACCCAAATATACCGTGGGAAGCTGATCCGCTCTGCACCCCAATGCTGAAGCCAAGTCAGTCACATTGGCCACCTCACCCACCGGATACAAAGAACATTTGCAAGTATTTATCTTCAGACCAGGAACTGCCTGACAACAAACCAATACACATCGGAGATACCGCAACTGCATCACATCCGCATCACAAAAAACTAAAGCATCATCAACAAATAATAAGTGTGAGACATCCTCAACCTGGGAAGTGACATCCCCCACCCTGAAACCGTGTAATGAACCCAATCCCGTGACTCTAGTCATCATCTTGCTAAAAGCCTCCATAACTACCAGAAAAAGGAGTGGAGATAGAGGATCACCCTGTCTCAACCCACGAGACAGGGTGATCCTCCTCATGGAAAGTACAAAACGTGGCCATCACCTCCTCTCGGACCACAGGCCAACACTCTAAAAGGAAACGCATAGAGAAACCATCAGGACCAGGAGCTTTGTCACCATTGCATTGCTTCAACGCCTTCAGAACCTCCTATTCAGTAAAAGGAATCTCCAACCTGTCACGATCCCCTTCATCGATAGTATAAAAAACAAGACCATCTAAATTCGGCCTCCAACTCTCACTTTCGGTAAACAACCTCTGATAATACGAAGGAATCCCCGCACGGATCTCTTCCTCCGTCACGAACATAGTACCCTCCACAGTTAAACTCCCAATAAAATTCTTCCTCCTCCGTGCATTTTCCGCGCGGTGGAAGAACTTTGTATTCCGGTCCCCTTTTTGTAACCAAATCGCCCGAGATTTCTGTCTCCACGATATCTCCTCAATATCAGACAGGCACTGTGCCCTCCTCGATCGCATGTTCTCATCCACCCCCCACTCAAATCAGCTCTATCGATGTCGTCAATCTCAGCCAATAGCACATTCCTACGCCACACCAGATTGCCAAAAACCTCTTTGTTCCATGAAATGAGAGATGACTTCAACCCTCGCAATTTCAAAGCTAACACATAACTCGGAGAACCTGCCCGCACCGGACATGCCCACCATTCCGCCATCCGCTGCTGAAAATCCCCTGCCCTGAGCCACATATTCTCGAACCTGAACGGAGATCTTTCTGAAGAAATACCCCCACAATCCAGAAAGATAGGCACATGATCAGAAGTAAATCTGGTGGCAATAGTCTGAATGACCCCAGGAAAATGCTCCTCCCAATCACCGGATACCAAAAACCTGTCAATACAGGAATAGGTCGGTGTCGCACTGCCACTGGACCATGTAAAAGACGCCCCGCTAAGAGGTAAGTCATGCAACGACTGTCTGTCAATGAACTCTGAAAAATCAATCATTGCCCTGGTCCATCTTCCCCCCGTAGATCTTTCCGTAGGCGTCCGGACCACATTGAAATCTCCACCCACGCACCAAGGTAACTCCCACACATGCCTCACCTCACTGAGCTCCTCCCACAATACCGACCTCCCCCCATCATCCCCAGGCCCATAAACACCCAACCAAAACCATCCTCCACCATTAAGAACAAGCAAGATATCGAAAAGCGACCTTTACGCGTATCACGTAAAGAGACCCATCTCCTATCCCATAACACAATTATGCCTCCCGAAGCTCCACTAGAAGCCATAAAAGCCCACTCCACAAACCGATTACCCCACAAGCTTCGAATCATCCTATCATTGACCGCCTCCAACTTCGTCTCCTGTAAACAAACAACATGTGCATTCCACTTCCCAAGAGCCAATCTAACAATCTTCCTCTTGACCGGGCAATTTATGCCCCGTACATTCCATGATAATATTCGTAACAACATGAGAAAAACTCTAAATCGCCACACCCCTCCGTCTTCCCCCACCCCTTTCCCCTTCGGGACCCCTAGATCCACTCCCACACCCATCATAATTCACCGTGCACACCAAACCTAAAGGTCACAACCTCGCTTCATGAGCATTTACAACCTCACTTGATCTCATAACACACTAAACAAATTAAACACGAGTATCAGTTTACGATTAACCCTTCTTCGCTATGTGAACATGGTCTTACAATGCATGGGCTTTCTCGGCAGATGCACAAAGTCGTTGGTAAAAGGACTAGCCCAATCACAAATAACCAGAAACTCAGCATTTTGTAATGTGAAGTTGGTTATTGTAAGAGACCAAATGCTTTGCACTATCAACGACGCAACTTCAAGCCCAAACAAAAACACAACTCAAATGATAACTTTAAGAGCATCAAAGGTTTCGGTCTAGTGGTATCTGTTGCAAGAGAGATATTTGTTATTATTTATTTAAAGTGGGGTGCTTTTGTATTTTTAGAAACTTATTAATATATATACAAAGTATAGTGGAATGATGGATACGATTCAATTCATTCTTTCACTCTTCCCCCCAATCTCTCTTTCTCTCTTCCTCTTTTCTCTTCTTTTCCACTCCATCTTTATTCTTGTTTGATTTTCTGTTAATTACAACAGTATCTTCTTACTTTCCAAAATGAAAGGCTGAGAATTCACGTCCCCACAAAGGCACAAAGTGTGTGAGTGATATTTGTGAGGACAAGTTGCAGCAAAATTGTAATACCAATCAAGTAAGCAGGCAAGTAAAATAGTTGCAGTATTTTCAAAAAAATAAAAGTAAAATAGTTGCAGAGGCGATGTAATATAAAATAGAAAGATGTAATAACATCCTAAGCATGAAGCCGTACCATCTAATGTCCACCCTCATGCATGCTCGCCGGAAACCCTCTCGACTAAGAAATAATATACAGGTGACAAACAACTGAAATTGAACTGCGTAGAGCTACAGTGGAGAAAGGACAAGAAAAATGTGAGAATCGAGCTTGAATCACATATATTTTTAGAACCACAATAAAATAAGTCAAAATTTAAATGAATTGAATAACACGAAAAACTAACATATATGGTCTGAGGACACCGCATGATGAAAAACTAATAATAGTAACTATTAAACATTGGATGCACTCCCCGTTTGAGTACTCTTTTTATACACATACTTGGTTATCAAAAAAAAAAAGTAACTATTGAACATGATAAGCCAGCATAAGAAAATAAAATTTGTATTAATCATGTTTGAAGAAGGAAAATGAGCCATCAAAACTGTGAAAGACAAAACAAAAAATAATTAAATTAAAAAATGAGTCATCGGAACATCAGCTATCAGCTTCAAAAATCAAAGATGGACCAAAATTATTGAACTAGAGTATAGCATTGCAGACATTTTATGATTACTCAGAAAACATCTCAATTTCCTAGGTCACACACTGCTCCCCCAAAGATTTTCTATATTATTTTATAGATTAGATGTTCTATATTATTTTACAGATTTAAAACAGATTAAAAAAATAAAATCCCATATGTCATAACTGGAGAATTTTAAAATCCCCACAAAATAAAAATTACATTCAAGAAAATACCCAAAACACACAATAATTGACATGAAAAAAAAACCCAAAAAAAAAAACCAAAAAACTGAAAATAATAATAAAACTTTGTTCACGACCAGCAATAATAGTTCAAAAAAATCCCATTTTAGAGGGGAAAATGACATTGCTGCACTTACCGTGAATATGATTTATCTAGTATGGACTCAATGTAGGGTTTCAATAACTCAATAATATGGCTGATAAAGCATATGCAGTGCAATAAGAACATCAATAAGAAAGGTTACCGCGTAGTCTTCTTCGGTGAGGTGCCTGATGATCCATGAATTGAAGATGAAAGGAATTCCCCTTGACAGGAACTGCGTAGCTGTAAATAATGCATATACGTTACATACCAGTATATCTATATCTACATGTATATATATATGTGTGTGTGTGTGTGTGTGTGAAGAGTGAGAAAATGATGAGAGGGAATTAGAAAACAAACCGAGTAAGTACTTGAAAGTGTGCGAGAGATTTGGGGTGTGGTCACCCATTGAAGGTCCCTCTGTGGAGGTTTTTGACATGTATAATGTTTTGTGGGTCGATTCAAATCATCAATCAGAAATTTGGGAAAACATGAATGGATTCGCTAAACCCTAATCACCAAAAACCCACACAGCCTTCCGTAACAACCTCTGTGTAGACTTTTTGGCAGGAGAGCAGTCGTATATTGTCGACCCCGATGGTCGGTTTGTGATCGGATTAGCCGAAATAATACGCGATGCGAGTCGGCTAATTTTGCACTCTACCCAATTACACATCTTTCATTAACTTCAAATAATTACAAGAATTCATTAATTTTTGTCTTTTTTTATTTATTTACATAAGATAAAAATGAAAAATTACTTAATATTAACGGAGTAAAATGTACTCTCTTAAAAAAATAAAAAGAAATCTATTTTTTTTCCAGCTAGCTAGGGATAATAACTTAAGAAAAACCTAACAAATCAAATATAATTTACGGTATTTTTTTTTTCGTGAATTAATTAAAGTGCGTATAGGTTGACCCGAACATCATGATTATAAAAATAAATAAATAAAAAGCCAATGAGGCTTTACATTTCAATGGAGTTCACAACTCTTAGCTTTGAACTCACTAATAAGGTTTGCAACCAAATTATATGATCCAGGAGATGTCAAATCTCTAGGGTTTAAGGTTTAGCCTATTCATTCATGATTTTCAGGTTTAGACTTTCATGTCAACCGACTTGTATGAGCCCACTTACTAATAATGTGAGCAACCAACATTCTCACATTAGGTTAACGTGAACTCTCATTTTGTGAATGAGCCAATTTTGAACAATATGAGGTTAAGTTCGAATATGTCCATAAGGAAAAGTGTTGATAGATTTATGACTCCAAGTTTCTAAATAGGATGTGGGAACTTATTAAACATCATAGGCATTTGTATCAATCAAAGGCCAGAGATTTGACAAATATTTATTTTGAGGTGATTCTTACAAAATGCCTATATCAGTACAATAATTTTTAATAACTCTCACTGTAATTTTTTCAATTGTGACACATTGTCTTGACAATTATAAAATAATTTCGCTATTACTTAAACAAGTTTGGTCCGAGCTCAATAGTTTAAACTCAATTCATTTATTAAACAAACAAAAAAATGGTGTTTGTGTTTGGCTCATTTGCTAAATAAACAAGACCAAATTAAACTCTTAATGAGTTGAATCCAAACATACTCATGAACGACTTGATTTTGCATTACATTAAATGGAAAAGTCAATTCTCAAGTTAAAAAAATATTTTAATAAACTATTTTATTAAAATTTTACAAGTAAAATATATGTTGGTTTCCTTAAAAAAAAAAATTAATTTAAAATTTGTAGTTAATTTTTTACTAATTATACTTATATAATAAATGATTATTTCACCAAAAAAATAGTCTATCCTTTAAGCAGAATAAATTAATTTATTGATATAATAAATTGGATCCACCTTATCAAGTAAAAAAAAGCATTATGGCATCAAAGTAGATAAAACAATAGATAAATACACAGTAATATTGATTATAAACTTAAAATAAGAATTGAATTTTTTGACTTTTGCAATATAGATATATACATGGGTTAATTTTAAGAAAAACCCCCGTATACTATTCAGTTTAATCAACTAATCCTCATTGTGTCTACTTTGCCCCCTATACTATTCAATTTCATCATTATGCCCCATCACCTCACATTTTGAGTCAAAATGTCTAAACTATCCTCAATAGTATAAGGGGGTTTAGTGAAATCAACAATTTTAAAAAATTATTTTTCGAAAATCAATTATATTTTTCGCAAATATTAAAAATTCAAAAATATATATATATATATTTTTTGCAAAAAAATTATTTTTCAGAGGGAGTATATTATTTTCCAAAATATGAATTATTCATGAAAAAATAATATATATTTTTTGCAAAAAAATTATTTTTTAGAGGGAGTATATTATTTTCCAAAATATGAATTATTCATGAAAAAATAATATATATTTTTTGCAAAAAAATTATTTTTTAGAGGGAGTATATTATTTTCCAAAATATGAATTATTCATGAAAAAATAATATATATTTTTTGCAAAAAAATTATTTTTCGAAAAAAAGATCATATTTTGGAACATAATATATGTTTTTTGGGGAAAAAAATTATATTTTGGAACATAATAAATACTTTTTCGCAAAAAAATATTTTTTAGAAAAAAATAATATTTTGGAACATAATATATATTTTTCGCAAAAAAAATATTTTTCAAAAAAAATTTATATTTTGGAACATAATATAAATACTTTTCGCAAAAAAATTATTTTTCGGAAAAAAAATCATATTTTGGAACATAATATATATATTTTGCAAAAAAATCATATTTTGGAACATAATATATATTTTTCGGAAAAAATTCATATTTTGGAACATAATATATACTTTTTCGGAAAAAAATTTATATTTTGGAACATAATATATATTTTTCGCAAAAAAAATATTTTTTGGAAAAAAATCATTATTTGGAACATAATATATATTTTTCACAAAAAAATAGTTTTTGGAACATAAAATATATTTTTCGCAAAAAATTTTTTTTTTATAAAAAATCTTATTTTCCGAAATATATATATATATATATATTGAAATTTATAGTTTTCACAAAAAATATAATTTATTTTTAAAAAATAATTTTTTTAAGGGTTGATTTCATTAAACCCCTTATATTATTAAGGGAGGGTAATTTAAATATTTTGACCCTAAATATAAGAATGAGATGACATAATAATAAAATTGAATAATATACCAAGGCAAAGTGAATAAGAATTAATTAATTAAATTGAATAGGATTAGATTTCTTGAATTAATCCTGTATACATATATATACACACTGTATATCCTCTAAGGCTCCAACGCTCCAAAAATGTCCAGCTGGGTCAACTACGAACCGCGTTTGTAACATGTTTGTGGGGCCAAACGCGTACAGGCCACCCAATTCCACGCAGAGACCTTCTTCATCTTCTTCTTCCTTCAGATGAAACCCCAAACCCCAACTTTGATCTCTCAAAAATGGGGACACCCATGAAATTCACTTTCTCTCTCTACCTCATTCTCTCTCTCCTCAACCTCGCAATCGCCTCCTCCTTCTCTCCCATCGACCACTACCTCATAGACTGTGGCTCCACCCAATCCACCACCGTCGACGTCGACAACCGCCGCTTCACCGGCGACTCCTCCGATTCCGGCTCGCAATTTCTCTCCGCAGATCGAACGATCTCGCACAGGGACGCCAACCCACTTCCCAATTCGTCCCCAATTTACCACACGGCTAGGGTTTTCACGAGGCCTTCGAAGTACGTGTTTGAGGTCAGAGACAAAGGGACCCACTTGGTACGTCTTCATTTCCACCGATTCCATTCGTCGAATTTCGAATTTTGTAGGTCTCAGTTCCATGTTTTGGGTAATGGGTTTGTTTTATTGAATAATTTTACTGCTGAGAACACGATGAACCCTGTAATTAAGGACTATATGATTTGGGTTGATACTGAAAAGCTTGAAATTACGTTTATGCCGTCGAAAAGATCGAATTTTGCTTTTGTCAATGCAATTGAGGTGATTTCCGCGCCAAAAGATTTGATTGCGGATGTGGCCCTGTTTGTGGGTTCTGAGAAAATTGAGAAACTTAATGGGTTGATGAAGAATTCACTTGAAACTGTACATAGGATTAATGTTGGAGGTCCTAAAGTGACCCCATTTAATGACTCTTTGTGGAGGACTTGGGTGCCTGATGATGAGTTTCTGAAACTAAGTGATGAGTCGAAGAGAGTTTACTTTAGTGGTAGGATAAACTACCAAATGGGAGGGGCGAGTCGTGAGGTTGGTCCCGATAATGTTTACAATAGTGCTCGAGTGATTCGTAGTTTGAATGATTCGATTCCTGACTCGAATATTACATGGGTGTTTCCTGTGGTTGAGGGTTATAAGTACCTCGTTCGGTTTCATTTCTGTGATATTGCTAGCATTTCCCTCGGTCTGCTGTATTTTAATGTCTATGTGAATGGGAAGTTGGGACTTGAAAACTTGGATCTCACATATCAAACAAACATGTTGGCTTCTCCTTTCTATGCTGATTTTGTGGTCGATGGGGGAGGTAATCGGGCTTTATCAGTTAGTGTGGGACCTTCTAATATGAGCATGCCACATAGTATTGATGCTATTCTCAATGGGGTTGAGATCATGAAGATGAATAATTCGAAGGGGAGTCTTGATGGGGAGGTCTCAGCAGAGTCGACATTGGAGAGTTGGCCGAAGAGAAATGTTGGTGTTTTAGTGCCTATGATTGCTGGCTTGTGCTTGGTGATAATTGTGTCTATGGTCATGCGGAGGAGAAGGTTTGAAGATTCTGTGGCATGGTCACTTTTGCCTGTGAATGTCCCTGAAGTAAATTTAAAGAATGGAAAATCAGTGTCATTAGGTAACTTGTGATGTTCATGTAGTATTAATGGGTTCTTGTAAGATATAACTCGAGCGTGAAGGTTGCTGTATAGGTTTTTTGTACTTTTGTGTTATTGGAGATCATGATGACTATATATGAAGCCGCCTCTAATAATGATTGGAGACACTAATATTCTCCTATTATAAGTTGTACTAATGGATTTTAGTTTGTTTACATCTTTCCCCACTTGTTAATTTTTCTTCTTTTAATTCTGAAGTACGAGAGTAGTTATTAAATTGAATATTTACGTTTGTAATAGAAAATCAGAGTACTTGGCTGTCATTGCTTTTGTCTGTCTTGTTATAGTTTGATTGTGTCTTAGAAGGTTTAACCCAAAATGCTATTATACATTTTGCATATGGCCAAACAATGGAACTTGACATTTAATTCTGCATACGGAATATCTGCATTCATTTTCGGTTGTCAAGGCTTCTTCCTGATTATCGTAAGTAGAAATCAAATGTTAATGGGAGGCTTATATTAGTTTGCTAGAAGATTGTGAGGAAATTAATTTTTAGGCGGGTGTGTTAGAAGATCAAATCCGTATACTCAAATCAACTGATACAATAAAGAAGAAAATGAAGAGCGGTGAGAAATCAAGAAAGCCTGACAAAAACAACTACGGGCAAGTAATAGATATGCTGTTTATCCCCAAGCTTAGATACTTGACCTGCTAGAGTTATGCCACTTGCCCGACAATCTCCTAGGAAGTTCCAGGATTGGATTATTTTCTGGGACTAAAAATTTCCTTAAATTTTGAACTTGAAGCTTGTAACTAGATACAGAAATTACCGTAAATTTAAATTTGAAAAATGTAAATAGCTCTGCGTGGCTGAAGGATGTAGATAACTTTGCATGCCTGCATGCATGATGTTGAAATAATTGTCTTGTTGGAAGCTGTTGGAAGTAGACTGGGGACTAATCCCTCAAGAACATCCTCTTTTTTTGTTATTGATTTCCACCTTATTTTCTCTTATCTGAGTTTGGGATGCGCAGAAATAGTTCTTCCCGCTGAGTATTTTTTGAGAATCAGAGTTTCAGAGCATATATATATTCACCATGTGTTTTACTATTCTTAATGTGTACGGTATGATTGTATCGTTAGTTGTTAGCTAGACTCATTAATTCCTTCTGTTCATTGATACATGGGCAAGTATATATATATATATATATTGTTTTTATTACGAACATCTTATGTTGGGTATCATGGAATAGAATGATCATCACCTTTCTATTATTTGATTAAAGTATCGAAATATGATTTTTCATTCCATATATTTGTTAATGGAATGAATTTTCATTATCTGAAATAAAATTTCATTCCAATATTCTGCCCAACAACTTACTTAAGAAACATATATAGAAATTTCGAATTGAGCCATGCTACACATTATGAAAGTAAATTCATGATAATGTCATGAAGCAAGAAAATGGGAAATTGTGATATTAATTAGTTTTCATTATATTCCTTGAATTTCAATGCTATGAAAGTAAATTCATGATAATGTCATGAAGCAAGAAAATGGGAAATTGTGATATTAATTAGTTTTCATTATATTCCTTGAATTTCAATGTTATGAAAGTAAATTCATGATAATGTCATGAAGCAAGAAAATGGAAAATGGGAAATGGGAAATTGTGATATTAATTAGTTTTCAATTATATTCCTTGAATTTCAATGTTAAGATCAGTTGAGTGTTTACCTATCAAAAAAATACTTATGCTTTTCACTTTCCTTTTTATTATTTTATTTTATTTTTTTTATAATGGACACATCATCTATGCATCCACATTTTTCTTTTGAATATGTTTCTTTGTAATAAGTTCTTTGATTTATGCACTCCAGTGATGCTTCTCATATTTGTGTGTATGTATTTGGTAGAGGGTGTGGAGTTGGTTTTTGGTTTTGGTTTGGTTGGAGTTGGGTTGGAGTTGGAGTGGTTGGAGTTGGTGTGGTTTTATTTTGGTTCCAAACCATGTTTGGTGCATATGGTTTTGGTGTGAGAAAAAGTGATGCTGAAAAATCAAACCATGTTTGGTAGAGTTGGTATGGGTTGAAATTCTGAATATTAATATATTAATAAATATTAATATTAATATATTAAAATATATTAATATATGAGTTTCACATTTTATTTATTAATAAATATTAATATTTATTAAATAAATATTAATATATATTAATATATGGGTTTCACATTTTATTTATTAATAAATATTAATATTAATATATTTATTTTTTCATAAATATTAATATTAATATATTAAAATATATTAATATATTAATATTAAAATATTAAAATATATTAATATTAATATATTTTAATATATTAATATTATAATATATTAATATATTAAAATATTTAATTTTTTGAAATATTTAATTTTTCATAAATATTAATATTAATATATTAAAATATATTATAATATATTAATATTAATATTTATGAAAAATTAAATATTTCAAAAAATTAAATATATTAATATATTAAAAAATATTAATATTATAATATTAAAATATATTAATATTAATATTAATATTTTTTAATATATTAATATATTTAATTTTTCGAAATATTTAATTTTTCATAAATATTAATATTAATATATTAAAATATATTAATATTATAATATTAAAATATATTAATATTAATATTTTTTAATATATTAATATTATAATATATTAATATATTTAATTTTTCGAAATATTTATTTTTCATAAATATTTAATTTTTCAGAATATTTAATTTTTCGAAATTTATTAATATCAAAAATAAATTTGCTACAGTGTTGGTACCAAAACCAAAACCATGAACCTTCAAAAATTTGGTTCCAAATTTTGGCTCATTCCTTCACAAAAGTTGCACCATGGTTCAGCTACAGTGTCGGCTCCAAATTTTGACTCCATTTGCCAAACATGGGTTTGGTGCCAATTTTTTGAAACCAAACCCAAAACCATGGCTCCACTCCTTAGCCAAACATAGCCATAATGTATAAGATAAGATGCTTAGTGGGGTTTTGTCATAAATTGAATTTGGATAGGAAAATATTTGGGTGTATAAATAGGTGATGGTCAATCTTATCCATCAATATAAGTTTTTTTGTTTACAATTGTACTCGACAATCATTATACCATTACAATTGTACCTAATAAATTACAAAATAAATTCATTATTACTAATATACCGTTGGAAAATAGCGTGTTTGTCTAGTTTTATTTATGTTTTATAATTTCTTTTTACTTTTAAATAATTGTTTTCAATTAACGTTCTTTGATAAAATTATAGATTGTAGTCGACCCCGAGAAAGGGGACAACATATTCCACTCTTATGATTTGTGATTAAGCATGCCAATCAATTGCTCGTACTTTCTTTCATCTTTCATTCAAACTGGGAAATTTCCACCCAAAATTACATATATAGTCTCCTCACTCCTTATAGCACTAATCAATTCCTTAGATGATTCCTCTCATCTCTTCTCTTTATTTAACTTTTATCCTCAACACATCTCTATTTATGAAGGGCCGTTTGGATTGCGTTTTTTTATATGTATTTCTTTCTCGTATTAACATACCACTTTCTTTTTATACTTCATTATATATTTATATAAAATTGGTTAGTATTATTTTTATTGATGAATTTTTAAATATTCGTTTTTCTTAAGGTAATATTTTATTCAATATTTATATTCTTACTATACCTTTCTTGAGTGATATTTGTGTTATGCATAAATCTAATTTTGTATTAATTTACATATTATATTAAAAATATTTATGAGAAAATTATTTAATTTTATTTATAAGTAATATGTAAATTAATTTATCTACATGCAACGCACGTGTTTTTTTATTAATATATATATATATATACATATATTTGAAAACTATTTCTTACGTTGAGTCCGATTTAGTTTGATTTTGATTGAATTTGTCAGTGGCTTGTAGAGCTAACAAAATGTTATACGACACGGTAATACAACCCGAACATAGTTTGATTCTGATTGATCCTTTTTTGAGAACTTAATGTTTGATAAATTACACTTTCACCCCCTCAACCAAATTTTAAAATATAAAATGACTAAATTACCCGTAAATGTGTGTGAAGACCTATTTGCCCATCCATAAAGGTATGAAAAGACCAACCTACCCTCCTTTTATATGTATTTCAAAAAAATTTAATTCAATATATATATATATATTTCTAGAAATTTATATATTTCGGAAAAAAATGTAGCTCAGACATTTCGAAATATATTTTTTTAAAATATATATCTATTTTTTTTAAAATATATTTTTCAAAATATATATATTATTGGAAATATATATACTATTTTATATATATTTTTGCAATATAAATATATATTTTGTCAATATATATATTTTGAAAAATATTTTTTAAAAAAATAGATATATATTTATGGAAATATGTATTTTTTTGAATTAATTTTTTTTTTAAATACATATTAAAGGAGGGTAAATTGGTCTTTTCACATCTTTATGGATGGACAAATAGGTCATCACACACAATAGGGGTAATTTAGTCATTTTATATTTCAAATTTTGGTTGGGGTGAAAGTATAATTAGCAAAATAAATGAGTGTGAAAGTATAATTTACCAAATAATTAAATTTTCAAAAAGTGACTAATGCCAAATAAGTTTTAAAAAAGGGATCAATGTCAAATTACCCCCAAAACTGTAGGACTGAAGTAAAAAAAACTCTTTTAATTATTAAACAAATTACACAAGTTGTATTGGGTTACTTGTTTAAATAAATAATTAAATTAATATTACATATTTAACAAAATCGTATGAGTGAATCAAATCATTTAGAAATAATATTACTAACATTCCCTATACTTAGACCTAATTATAAGTAGTACCCCCAATGTTACAAAAATATCAAAGATCTCCCGTTAGATCAGGCGTAACACTTTCCTCTTTTCATTCGTAGTAATGCCAGAAATTGACTTTTTTTCATCAATAAAATCATTTTTTTAATTATAATTTCTATTATGCCCTTACTATTTTTGCAATGACATGTTAACCCTTATTTTTGCAATCAAAATTACTAGCATACACACTAGTGTTTGATCAAAATACCGTTCAATGCATTTTAGATAAACTCAATATGGGTTATCCCTAGTATTTCTCACTCTCAAATTTCTCTCCATATAAACCTAATAACATATGTATTCAATGCAATGTTTAATCATGTAATATAAAATCATTAGACAAATAAAGATTCAAAAATAAAATTCAGAAGTATTTTTTACTTTCAAAAAAAAAAATGGGTATGGGGTTAATGGTTTTTAATCGCCCCATTTATAAATGGGTATGGGGTTAAAAATAAAAAAATTCGACGGTTATGGAGCATGGGACTGTTTGAGGGATTTCTGATTAGGGACCACCCCACACCACATGATAATTATTTAACTATTTATATTAAAATTACAGAATTATATATAAGAATAATTACACAAACCTCCCCTAAACTAAGTTATAATTGCATGTGGTTCCCCCTAACGTTTCAATAATATCAGAAACCTCCCTTAGTATCATCTAAAATATTGGTCTGACAACAAATAATAGTGAAATGATGTATATACCCTCCTATCTTTAGATATTTAGAGAATGTTATAGAGGATGGTGAATTTATTACCTTGCCCTTCAATATATTGGCGGAAATTATGTGTACCAACAACTGTCATTTCATATGCACCTCTTATCTTTTCCAAGTCACGACATAAGGCTTGTAGAGAGAGAATGAGTGATTTTTAGAGAAAGAGTAGGTATAAATAACCACTCAAATGGGTTTATATAAAATATATATCAGGATAATTTGGTAAAAGAAGTTGGAGTATTCTAGTAATTTTGAATGCAAAAATAAGGGTTCAATTATAATTGCAAGGATGACAAGGGTAAAATAGGAAGTTTGGTCCATAAAATGTTTTGACTAACCAATAAAGTAAATTTTCGGGGTTACCTTTGAACAAAAGGAGTTAAATGTTACAACGAATGTGCAATTAAGGGAAGTTTATGATATTATTGAAATATTAAGGAAATTGCGTGCAATTATGCCATAGTTCTGGGGAGATTTGTGTAATTATCCCTTATACATATTTATAATTTTTTATATTAAAATTACACTAATATTCTTAAATAAGTTTTTTTTTATATATTCCAATAGTGAGAGCTTGTTAGTTTTTGTTATGGAATTGACTTGTAATTTTTGTTATGTAGTTGTATTTAACTAATGATATACTGATTTATTGTGGACTATTTGTTGTCTCTGATTTTTGTCAAGAACGTGAGTGTGCTAGATTCTTGTGAGAATTAAGTGAATGAAGGACAACTCGTATCATTTTTGAGAATGGATTAGGCGATTGAACAAGAGAAAAATACTAAAATCTTGGTTAGGTTATTTCTTGCCTTAATGAAAAAGACTGAAATTGCTATAACTAAGAAATTAGAAGTGCAGTGCATGAATTGAAACGCAAAGTAAATACTTGTATTGAAATAGTAAGAATTGAAATACAAGAAATTGTAAGTGCAACAAAGGAAATTGCAATAAAAGTAAGAAATTGAAAGACTGAACTGTATTAAAATTACAAGGAATTAAAGATATAGAAATGTGTAGTTTTTGTTTTGTTCTGCTGGAGAGATTGCAAAATTGTTTTACAAAAGCTATCTATACTTTAGATACAACAAATAACTTAGAACTCTATCCTAAATATGTCAAGTGTCCCTTTTAATTGTAACTGTCATCTACCACGTTTTCCTCAACTACCAAATTTCCCACGTCTCCTTCATGTAGCCAACTTCTTCAACATGCATATGAATGTGTTTTCAAGGCAAATGGCTTCTTTTTATCCTTATCCTCTGACTAACAGAACTAACCCACTAACCATTGAAATAGGAATTGTAGTCATTGAAGGAAACTTCTCTCTTACTAGCTTGCCACGTGTCCCTCTTTGTCTTCAAAGTTGAGCCAAACAACATCTGTCATGTGGAGCTGCACTTTTGAGTGTCAACAGTTGTATTCTTGAAATATATTTCTCTTCTTAATTTGTCACGTGTCCATTTCTTTTCCAAGAATCCTTCCAATCAGCATCTGCCACGTAGGATAACATTTTAGGATGTCAACATTGCCCCCCAAATTTGTGAAGTTAAGTATTCAAGACAAGGCTTTACAAATTTTGAAATTCTAATTTTGCTTATCTTTCGGCCAAAAATCTTCTTTATTTCTTTTAAATTTTAAAATTTAAGATTTTGGCCAATGAGACTTATAAACGTGACAAATATCCTTATCATCTTCTTTTGAATTTTCAAATAAATTTGAATTTTGGCAGCTGGTCAACAACCAATTCTGCCATCCTTGGAAATCTTCTATTCTTTATCTTCCAACTAACTAACAACAAACACAACTTCTGCCAACATAATTAAATAAAACTGAATTAAAATAAATAAACAAACTAACTATTGACATCAACTCCCCAGGGAGGGTTTATTTATGCCACAACCAAAGGCTGCCTAAAGCCATCCAAAGCCGCCTAAGGCTGACCTTGAATTTCTTATTCTTCCAAAAGCTCAAAGAAACTTGGCCGGTAAAAGATATCGGCCATTAGTTGGATAAGTGTGAAGTGTTTCATCTAAGTCCATCAGTTGATAAGCTCCTCTAGTTAGAATTTGGCAGACTATATATGGACCTTCCCAACTTGGAGTCCATTTGCCAAATTCTGAATCTTTTTTTCTAACTGACAATTTAACTTTCCACTCCACGTTACCTTCTGCCAAGTCTTTTGGTATCACTCTTTTGTTGTAAGTGTTAGTCACTAATTAACCCTAGAGGGGGGGGGGGGGGTGAATAGGGTGTTCAAAATATTTCTACTCCTTTTCGAAATTGGAACAATATATAATCAATACTCAATTTCTTCAATAGTCAAGTGAATAAATTCAATTCAATTTATCTAACAACTAATCACAAGACTAATTAACATACAAGATATTCAAGTAAATATAACATGCAAATTAATAAAATAAGGAGAGAGATAGAGAGATTGACACCGTGATTTTTTGAGGTTCGGTAACTCTTACTCCTCGGCTCAAGAATCCCTTCTTGAGACTTTTCCCGATCCTTTCACTATGGCCCTTCCTTCACAGGTGGAATGACAAACCTTTACAACACAAGCCTCTCGAGCTTGTCTCTCAATCAAGAGAACAACCCTCTCTTGAACAATCGGTGGACTTCACTTGTCCGAGATTACAAATTCGTATGTAATCAATAAAATCACTCAAGAACAAAAACACTCAAAACCCAAAGATTTTTATGGAAGATAAATCAATATAAGCTCAAGTGTTTTTGGTGATTTTATAATAGCTCTAGAAATGTATTCTCAAAGAATATGATCAATGAATGATATTTGGAGAATAAGAAGAGATACTAGAGGTTTTGATTTTCAAAGAAACTTGGAGAAAATCAGATTTTCAAAGCTTGATTTCAATGGCTTTTGTAGAGAAACTTTCTGCAGATTTTTGAGAGCTTTTCTTTCACTTCTTTCTCTTTTGTTTTTCAATCTCTTGGCTTTCAATACACATATCTCATTCTATATATATCAATACATTTAGGTTTTGAAGAATGAATATTGTATTTGAGAAAACAAAGCCGTTTGAAGTCCATAAACATCTGCTTAAAACATGGAAAATATTTGTGCCGAATCTGCAGAATTTAAGGAACAACTTAGTCGACTACATCAATGTTTTAGTCGACTACTTTGGACGAACTAGTCGACTAGATTGAGTTCTAGTCGACTACTTTGGACCATCTAGTCGACTACATGATGTAGTATAGTCGACTGAAAGTCGACTCAAGTTCATTTCAGTCGACTACTTTGATGTGGATGAAAAACTTGTAGCTACTGATTGTTTTAGTCGACTATTAGAAAATACACAGGGTGATTCTAGTCGACTACAACTTGAAAAACATTTAATAAAAATATTTTTCTTTCCGTTTAAGTTTGGTAAATCGTTTTTCATTCCATTTGAGTTCGGTTCATTTTATACTTGAGCTTATACGATAAAATCAACACATAAAATTACCTTGTTACAATGATTGCTCCTTGACCTATCTACCCCGAGTCTTGAGTCTTCGACTTTCGCCTTTGCCGTTGAATTATTTGATTTTCCATTTTCGCGCTTCAATTTATTTCTCGGCTTTTCGCTTTTATTCAATCTTTCTTTCCGAGCTTGCTTTTCCGAGTCGTTCACCTGTCTTTTGCTGAAAACATGAACTCGATACTTCATTAGTATTAAACATGCTTTAAATGTTTTGTTAATATCAAAATAGGATTTATTGTCCGAGAATAAATTTCAAGGCCAACAATCTCCCCCTTTTTTATGTTGACAAAATATTTTGTGTTTACGTGTAAATGGTGAAGTATTAAGTGATACTCCCCTCAATGTGTGCATTACATGCTCCCCATTGGTAAATATATTTTTGCAATTTCATACACTAGCATGGAGGCACACATAAACATGACTTGCATGATACACAAAAACAACTTACTTCTCCCCCTTTGGCAACATAAAAAGGAAATTTTTTTTATCATGCTAATACATCAACGTCCAAAACTAATTGATTTTTAGTGTCAATAAAAACTAATACATGTATCCTTTAGCAACATGATCACGTAAGAAATGATGCCTAATCTCGATATGCTTAGTTCGTGAACGATGAAAAAGATTCTTTGACATACAAATAACGCTTGTAAAATCGCATTCAACGGGCACATAATTGAAAATAAACACATAGTCATATATATAAAGTTTGGGATTTCTTCCCCTATCATCAAGGAGCAAAGCTCCCCCTAAGAATGTGCATACAACATATACTCATCAACTAATTTTCTCCCCATTTGACATCATAAAAAATAATAGATACAATTAATTACAAGAAGAGAATCAAGTTTCATAAATGAATTGTGATCATAGAATATATCATTTGAAGTAACACAATCTCATATTGTCCACACATTTCATGAATATGCTTAAGATGATTATCAAAACATAACTTTGCATTCATGATGACAACAAGGACATGCTAGCACAAGTCATCAATGATGACTAAAACATTTGCTTGATTTTCATAGACAAATAGGATATATGAATAACATAGATTTTCATATATCAAGTGAATGACTCAAATGAAAAGTGACTTAATGTTCAAGTGAGTGTGTTTGAATTAAAGCTCAAACCATAAATATTCAGCATACTATATGTAAACAAAGAACACTCAAACACTAGATCAATTAAACTCACATAGTCATGTATGAAATTTCACTTAAAATCACATATGAGCACTTAAGAATAAGTCAAATTAAGTACGGCTTATGATAGTTTTAAACCCATTTTCTAAAACTTATACATTTCAAAGCATTGTAAATCACTTCATGAAAATTTTTCATATAGGAATGCATTAGATAAAAACATTTCATGCAAAGAGGCATGTGGCATTTTTAGAATTTTAATTCCATTCATATGTGCAAAGAAAAATCTATATCCTTCTTGGTTAAGATCTTGGAATAATAATGGTCAAAACCTTGAGTCACCATTATTAGACATAGATTGCAACATTAATATGCATTATAAGATATACAAGAGTATGCATGTATGATAATGATATAAAAGTTTAAAATATAGAAAATATTATATATCATTGAGAAAATCATAATCATGCAAGAACAATAAAAATGTATGTCTTTCATGATATGTGCACATAAAACTCATGAATCATGTTTTTCAATAAACATTCAAGATAGCAACATTTGAGCACAAAATCTCCATCTTTTCAACATGCTTCCTTCAAAGATGAACATATAGTACCTTTTCATAATAAAGATCCAAGCATATATTAAATATCTTCAACCAAGGTTACAATTTCAAACAACAAAGGTTAAACACATGAATATCATTTTTATGAAAATCTTTATGTAAATACCTCTAGAATGATTACCGAGAAGATATATAATAGAGGATGATGAATTATTTAATCGCATAGATTTTCATCACATATTCCTTATCCTCATTTGCATTAGATAGATCATTCAAAGAAATTATGCTCTCTTGAGGTTTACTAGTGTGGACATATTTGATTAAACATATATTCCAAGACCGTCCAAAATTCACTTCAAAATTAAACACCTCAAATAAATGTGCAATATGTCATGTCAAGAGAATTTAGATAAGACACTAAAATCATGAAGACCCATGAACAAATATCAAGACATAACTACTCAAATAATCTATCAAATTTAAGTGAAATAGCTTTGATGGTCAAGAGTTGGTCATGACAATATTCTTTAAATTTCAAGCATGATCAAGACTTTCTTTCATATATTCAAGTCATTTCAAAGCAAGTCACTATCAAGAATTCATCAAAGGCATAGTCAATTGCATTTATCAAGTAGCCAAACACTCTTATTACCAATCATCAAATTTACTCCATGGCATATCAATAATGATTCAACATACTTGAATAAGCATATGTATGTCATGATAAATCTCATCAATGAAAGCACATTAGTAATGCGGTTAGAAAATGTGTACCATGGTGCTAGCTTTACCCATTTTACTTAGTGTTACTTGTAGATGATTTGTATTGTCCACTCATTTTGTGAGAGACTTTGATTTCATCTTCCCTTTTAAGTTAAAGCATCACAATTGAAGAATCAATGGTTCTTAAGTAAGGAATCAATCCACACCTACAAAACACACTCAAGTAGCTTTCTTTGGTACCATTTTTGCTCTAGGGTCCATTTGTGTTAGCACATTTATGGGCATGATTCATTATAAGCACATTAGCACAAAATGAATGATCTTCAACAACCATTATGCTCCAATTGAATTTATCATTCAAGAACATTTTCATGAAGTGCATTTTCCAATTCAAATAATAGGATATGCTCATGGTTATTTAACAAGTACATGAATCAATATGAAATTTATAATAGGAATGAAACTCTATTTCATATATGAATCATAGTAACCAACCATATGCATCATTCATGTTCAATTTTCAAGAATTGACAAGAAAACCAATATAAATTCCATTGATTAACAAAAATAAATTATATGCCCTTTTTCAAGATTTGTAAAGCTATAGCACATAGGAAGAATCATTTCATTTCAAAATTCTTTGAACATTTGAAAGTACAACGAAAAGATATTTTCATAAGAGTCACCCTTTTGAAAAATTTCACTCTAAATCAATGTGACACTTTTCTCATGCAATTTCAAGAAACAAAATAATGTGATACATGAATCATTTATCAATCAATCAATACATTCATAAAACAACATATTATACAAAATTCTGTTTCTTTTAGCATTTGACAATTGTTTCCCATCTTTCTTAACTAAGCATGCATTTGTCTTAAAAATAATGTCATAGCCATTGTCACACAATTTGACTAGTGCTAAATAAGTTATGCTTCAAACCATCAACCAAAAACACACTATCTATAGAAAGAGTGGAAGATATACCAATTGAGTCAATCCTTATAATTTTGCCTTTAGAGTTGTCTCCAAAAGTTACGTTTCCTACTTCATAAGTTTTTAGAGAAATGTATTTTGATTAGTCTCCCGTCATATGCCTTGAGCATCCGCTACCAATAAGTCATTTCCTTTAAGGCGGACTTCAAGCATACCTACAAAACAAATTTAAGTAACATTTGTTGGTACCCAATTTATCTTGAGTCCACTAGGGTTAGAGAGAGATGCAATGGTTCCTTTTGGAACCCAAATCATTTTTGGTATAACATTTTCCTTTCTATGCAAGCATGCAATGGTTCCTTTTGGAACCCAAATCATTTTTGTTATCACTTTCTTCTTCCTAAGTAAACATGCATTTGCCTTATGTCCCTTTTTCTTGCAATAATAACATGTAACATGCTTATGATCATTTGAGGATGCATGAGATGATTGTCTTGTAAATGTATGCCTTAATGATTTCCTCTTTTTCAAGATAATAACATCTTTGTCAAAAACATCATACCCTAGACCATATTTATCAAATGATCCTCTTTGTCTTCCTAACATAATGCTAAGGTTTTCCTTTCCTTTTGTAAATTTAGCTAAGACATTTATTTGATCATCTATAGTATTTTTTAACCGATTATTTTCCTTTTCTAGCTCAATGCTTTTGTCATTGCATGAAACTTCTAAGTTATAAGTAATAGAGCTACATGAAGATTTAGTTTTCTTAAGAAAAATATATTTTATAGCTAACTTTTCAAATCCATCATGCAATTCTTCAAATGCATCTTGTAATTCATCATAAGAAGAGAGAAGTTCATCATATGATAATTTATCTTTATCTAATGAATGTGAATTTAAATGTACCTCTTCTTCATTTGTCGTGAAACAAGGGTTTGTCATTTCTTCACCATTTTCCTCATCATTCGAGTCACATGAGTCGTAGTCATCCCATGTGGTATTCATAGCCCTTTTGCTTGGTCTTTTCTCGTTCTCCTTTTCGAGCTTGAAGCAATCACTTATGTAGTGTCCCGAATTTCCACAATTGAAACACGTTGGAGGTTCCCTTTTCTTAGGCTCGCCTTTTGATTCGATTCTCCTCATGAATTTTCCACCATTGACTTTCTTTCTTTGAAGGTATTTATTGAATTCTTGATTGAGCAAAACAATGTCCTCATCCACTTCTTCTTCATTCAGCTCAATGGCTTCATTTTTGGTAGAGGCTTGCAAAGCTATACATTTTCTTGGCTTGATGTCGTCTTCACGAGATTTCAATGTGATTTCCCAAGTGAATAGAGAACCGAAAATCTCATCAAGACTCATGTTGTTGAGATCATGAGCTTCTTTGATTGCCGTTACCTTTGCGTCCCATTTAGCCGGAAGACTTCTAAGCACTTTGCGTGACGCATCGGATCTAGGAACAATTCTACCAAGATGCTTTAGTCCATTCAAAATGTTAGTGAAACGAGACATCATAGAATTGATATTTTCATCTTCCTTCATGGCAAATAATTCATATTCATGCATAAGTATATCAATTTTAGATTCTCTAACTTGAGTAGTACCTTCATAAGTTACTTCAAGTTTATCCCACATTTATTTTGCCGTGGAGCAAGTAGAGACATGATTAAATTCGTTTGGACTTAAGGCACAATTTATATTCACCTTAGCTTTAACATTAAAAGATATAAGCCTACGTTTATCATTATACCATTCGTTGGGCAATTTGGGGATAGTTTTTCCATTTACTATTTTTGTTATAGTGAAAGGTCCATCAACAATAACTTGCCAAATATGAAAATCAATAGCTTGAAGAAAGTCTATCATTCTAGTCTTCCAATAGCTATAGTTTGAACCATCAAACCATGGGGGTCTAATAATAGATTGTCCTTCAACGTGAGCGACTAAATATGAGGCCATGATCGTTCTCTAAGACGGTTAAGTCCAAAAACAATAGAGATTAGGCTCTGATACCAATTGTTAGTCACTAATTAACCCTAGAGGGGGGGTGAATAGGGTGTTCAAAATATTTCTACTCCTTTTCAAAATTGGAACAATATATAATCAATACTCAATTTCTTCAATAGTCAAGTGAATAAATTCAATTCAATTTATCTAACAACTAATCACAAAACTAATTAGCATACAAGATATTCAAGTAAATATAGCATGCAAATTAATGAAATAAGGAGAGAGAGATAGATAGATTGACACCGTGATTTTTCGAGGTTCGGTAACTCCTACTCCTCGGCTCAAAAATCCCTTCTTGATACTTTTCCCGATCCTTTCACTATGGCCCTTCCTTCACAGGTGGAATGACAAACCTTTACAACACAAGCCTTTCGAGCTTGTCTCTCAATCAAGAGAACAACCCTCTCTTGAACAATCGGTGGACTTCACTTGTCCGAGATTACAAATTCGTATGTAATCAATAAAATCACTCAAGAACAAAAACACTCAAAACACAAAGATTTTTATGGAAGATAAATCAATATAAGCTCAAGTGTTTTTGGTGATTTTATAATAGCTCTAGAAATGTATTCTCAAAGGATATGATCAATGAATGATATTTGGAGAATAAGAAGAGATACTAGAGGTTTTGATTTTCAAAGAAACTTGGAGAAAATCAGATTTTCAAAGCTTGGTTTCAATGGCTTTTGTAGAGAAAATTTCTGCAGATTTTTGAGAGCTTTTCTTTCACTTCTTTCTCTTGGCTTTCAATACACATATCTCATTCTATATATATCAATACATTTAGGTTTTGAAGAATGAATATTGTATTTGAGAAAACAAAGCCGTTTGAAGTTCATAAACATCTGCTTAAAACATGGAAAATGTTTGTGCCGAATCTGCAGAATTTAAGGAACAACTTAGTCGACTACTTTGGACCAACTAGTCGATTAGATTGAATTCTAGTCGACTACATGATGTAGTCTAGTCGACTCAAGTTCATTTCAGTCGACTACTTTGATGTGGATGAAAAACCTATAACTACTGATTGTTTTAGTCGACTATTAGAAAATACACAGGGTGATTCTAGTCGACTACAACTTGAAAAACATTTAATAAAAATATTTTTCTTTCCGTTTAAGTTTGGTAAAGCGTTTTTCATTCCATTTGAGTTCGGTTCATTTTATACTTGAGCTTATACGATAAAATCGACACATAAAATTACCTTGTTACAATGATCGCTCCCCGACCTATCTACCCCGAGTCTTGAGTCTTCGACTTTCGCATTTGCCGTTGAATTATTTGATTTTCCATTTTCGCGCTTCAATTTATTTCTCGACTTTTCGCTTTTATTCAATCTTTCTTTCCGAGCTTGCTTTCCGAGTCGTTCACCTGTCTTTTGGTGAAAACATGAACTCGATAATTCATTAGTATTAAACATGCTTTAAATGTTTTGTTAATATCAAAATAGGATTTATTATCCGAGAATAAATTTCAAGGCCAACAGTAGGCATTTTCAACCTTCTTTTTATGAGCTACCAAATGATCTAACGCACTAAGCCTTACTTCGTCTAATTCTTCCAACTCTACCAACATAACTTCAAGTATAATCTTCCCAAGTCAAGTCATTTTGATAAGCAATTCTGGCAGATCTCACACCCATTTTCATTGGAAGAACTTTCAAAATCACCTCCTGAGACATCCTCTTAAGCGACTATTTATATCGCCAATACCCCTATTTAATTAGCAGACGGTGTTCTACCAATTCTCTGACAAAACCCGACATCTCATAAGTCGGTCGAGTATCCTCTTTGGTGCCCAGATTGACTTCTAATAAAGGGTTTTGCACTTCTGCCAAACCATCACCCATCCTAGACGGCGCACTATTCCCCAGTTGTATTGCATCCATCTCATTTAGGTATTGATCATGCACTTCGGCCATGTTGGCCAAAAGTTCTACTTCTGTCAGCATTGCCATGTAGATTCTCTTTTCGGCCACATAGGATTTTAGCCGAATGCAAGCGGCCGAAAACGCCTGCCTTCTCATCCTTTGCTTATATTTTTCAGGTTTTTCTTCTATAAAGCACCTTGATGTTTCAGCAGAATTGGCCAGAGGTTCTAACTTCGGCCGAGGGATTAATTCTGCCACTTCCTTGGTCGTGAGGCTTCTTTTCATAGTGGCAGATGCTGGTTTTCCCATTTTATCAGTGCCTAAAAATCTTATAGGCACACAATCTTTATCATATAAACTTATTTCGGCCGAGTAGACTTTGGCCACAAATGGCATATCATCAGCCTCCACTATTTTCACTTCATCTTTTGTGTTGATAGCACTTCTACTGAAACCACTAATGGTCATATCTAACGGAACCACATCTGCCATAGTCTTCCCAATTAGGCTTAAAGTCTTCGAAGGAATGACGTTGAGCACAAAACCATTGTCCACCAACATCCTATTAATTGGCTGGCCTTCCACCCACACCCATATATACAAATGCCTTAATTGTTGAGTCATGGCTATAGGAGGTTTGTCGAAAACTACCTTATCTGTGTTTGCCATTCCTTGTAAAAACCCATATGTTCTGCTAATGATTTGTCACCACTGATTTCTTCCACTTGGTCTTTCTCTTCTGCCGTTGGTCTTTCTTCCACCTCATTGACTGCTTGGAAGATTGCTGGAATTATAAAGACCATATTACATGAGGCCTCTGCTGGAAGAGATCCAAATTGAATCCTATATTTTGGAGCATGTCTTGGGTTCACGTCTTCTCTTTCATCTATATCTTCTGAATTTGATTCTTTGGCAAATGAGGATACAATCATGGAATTTGTGGCAGATGTGATTTCTCTCTCCAATTTCCTCAACCCAACTCTCTTTCTTTGCCTCCTTCTTTTCTGGGATTTGGACAAACAACTCTCCTCATACTCCACCCTTCTTGGGAATTTCGGAAGTGACAACCTTTGCCATAAATTAGGTGGAGTCAAAGGTGGCTTGACCATTCTAACGTGGTGAGATACTTCTCATTTTTTAACCCAAATTTCAGATTGCAAAGCTGACTTTCTTTTGAAAACGGGTTGCATTCATCATTGTGGAACAATTCTTTCTACCATGGGATCCCTTGGACGAACTACTATCACTTCTTTTAGTCGGTAATAAGCAAAATCTGGCCGAAAGTCGCCTCTGCCAAAATCATTTCTGCCAGAATGAAAAGTTAATCTGTCATGTACGTTCCTTCTGACAGAATAGTGTTCTTTCTCGTAACTATGTCTCCTCCTACTTCTATTATCTTCTTTGCAATTTGAACAACAACCATAATTAATAAGGGCAATTTGAGTTTCCCTTAATTGTCTTTCTAATTCTCCCACCTTGCCATTTGCTATGGCATATTACAGAATCTTAATAGAAGAACACTTCATTTTCTCTTTTCCTTTGTTATTCTTTCTTCGCACTAACGAAATCATGTTGCTACTAACGATGACAGGAAATGGATCGTTGTCAACTCCAATCACCTTCGGCTTCTTTTCTGGAAACTTCAACTTTCCTTTATCAATTGTCTTTTGTAAAGCATTCCGGAGGATAAAATAATTGTTAGTAGAATGATTCCATGAATTGTGATATTTGCAAAACTCTTTCCCTTTCAAATCATTCACTGATAGGATTACATGTCCTTTTGGCAAGATGATTACCTTGTCTGTTAAAAGGAGGTTGAAAATCTGCTCAATCTTGGCTAAATAAAAAATATACATCTTACCAAAATTGGTCACACCCTTCTTGGTCGTGCTGGAAGATGGTTGATTACCACTGGTAGTAACCTTAGCCTTTGTCAAGGCCTCACACACATACGGTTTCTTGATGTTAAATTCTGCCAGATTTACATCAAGACTTTCCTCCGCTTCTACCGAAAAGACTTCAAAGTTTGGATCACGGTAGTATGTGCATTTGGATGAATTCTTCTGGTCCTTTTCTTCTCTTAAAATATTCTCATATTGAGTGACCTGATCGGCCAACTCAAAAAGGTCTCTGAATTACATACCTTTAAAACGCTTTGGAAGCTCAAACTCCAAACCGTTAAGGGTCAATCTGACATATTTTATTTTTGGAAGATCTACCCTGCATTTGAGTCTGGCTCTTCTAAACCTTGCAACAAATGTCTCCACGGTCTCACTTAACAATTATGAAAGTCTGGACAGATCTGCCAAGGTTGCCTCTGGCTCTTAACGGTAAAATTGATTATGAAAAAGTTATTCCATCTGCTGTCAAGTTTGAACTGAATTTGATGGCAGATGAATATACCAAGAGAAAGCTTCCCCTGTCAAATAATTGGGGAAAAGCCTCATCTTGAGCCATTGAGTTGCCCCCGCTTCTCCACACTGAATTGTGAATCGGCCAATATGTTCAACGGTAGAATGGTTCCCTTTTCCGCAAAAGGTTACAAATTCTGGGACTTTGTAGCCTCTAGAAAACTCTATTTCATCAACAACTTCTGGATATGGCTTCCGGTAAAAAGGTCGGTTGGCTCTTCTGCTAGCAAGGCCATATTCATGGTTAATCAATTTTGCCAGTTGACCTCTGTCCAAGGTGATTTGATGGGCTATTTGATTTGCAACAGGCTGCAAATTAGCATTTGGCTACCCCCCGGGTGCTACTAGTTACCCCCCAGGTGGATTTGGCGAATTTTGCCTCCAACGTAGCTGATTGCCCCCCGGATCTAGCAAATCTCTCCGTGGCAGATTCTGAGGAAGAACTTGTTGTCTTGGAGGTGGCAGATACGGCTGTTGCAGAGACTGAACTGGTGGTGGAAATGATGGTTGTTGTTGAAACACTGGAAGAGTTGGCTGAGGTTGAATCTCAGGCCATTGCATAGGCATTGACATTGGAAGATTTGTTTGAGGAACCGAGTAATACGCATTAGCCTGAGGAAAATTCTGCCCCATCATAACATTCAAATGTGGAAGAATTTATTGTTGCTAGGTGGCAGATGCGGTAGATACTTGCACCGCAGGTTGAGCATTCGGCTGGGAAGTCGAATCTATGGGGTTGACATATGGATTATTTTGTAAAGATGAACCTTCAAGTAAATCCACCATTGCAACGAGGCTTGTATTTGTTTTGAGAAGCCTCTCCATCATTGAAGTCAAATTCGCCATTTGTGCTTAAGTTGCTGGCAAATCGGCCTGTACGGCCACTTCATGTAATGAACGAAGGCTTGAATTGCCAACTGGAACTGGTGGAATTTTGTCCATGTCTTCTCCAGTGGCAGATCTGTTTGATCTTGTCTTAGATGACATTTGGCAACTTCAACACGTGTCCCGCTGCGAGCGTGCCAATATGTTGTCTCTGATTTTTGTCAAGAACGTGGGCGTGTCAGATTCGTGTGAGAATCAAGGGAATAAAGGACAACTAATATCCTTTTTGAGAATGGATCAAGCGATTGAACAAGAGAAATATACTAAACTCTTGACTAGGTTCTTTCTTGTCTTAATGAAAAGGACTTTGAGTGTTGAAATTGCTATAACTAAGGAATTAGAAGTGTAGTGTATGAATTGAAACGCAAAGTAAATACTTGTATTGAAATCGTAAGAATTGAAATACAAGAAATTTAAGTGCAACAAAGGAAATTGCAATAAAAGTAAGAAATTGAAAGACTGAACTGTATTAAAATTGCAAGGAATTGAAGATATAGAAATTTGTAGTTTTTGTGTTGTGCTGCTGGAGAGATTGCAAAGTTGTTTTACACAAGCTATATATACTTTAGATACAACAGATAACCTAGAACTTTATCCTAAAGATGTCAAGTGCCCCTTTTAGTTGTAATTGTCATCTGCCACGTTTTCCTCAATTGCCAAGTTTCCCACGTCTCTTTCATGTAGCAAACTTCTTCAACATGCATATGAACGTGTTTTTAAGGCAAATGGCTTATCTTTATCCTTATTTTCACAGGAGTCAAGTTTCGCCACTAAATTTTGGCTCTATGATGGCACAAAATCAGACACTAACACTTCTTGTTCCAACATGTTTCAGCCAACACACACTTGATGCCTTTGAGATACAACAAGTAATACACTTAACACACACACACAAGGTATATATGCAGAGAATATAAACAACACCTCCAAATTTACAGAAAATCACAACAATGGTTTTCTAACCTTTTACTATAAACACAAATAGTACAAATGATTCATCTCACTCGGGCACACTACAACACTCACAATCACTATTTATCTTTGAAATTCGTTGCCTATACAATGCCATACATATGTGCCTATATAAGCCAATATACAAAACTGCTTATATCTGATGTGGATGAGAGCCCCATCCACCTAGGCTGTGTTGACACCAATCAGAGGTTGCCAACACTTGGCACACAGTTGCACTCTCAACTGTCAGGATGTTGTGGCATCTTCCTGCAATGCCATCTTGTCTCTTGATGGTTAAAGTAGTTGTGTGTCACCAAACTGCCCAAATTGCATGTTTGAGTCACACATTGGCCTTGACCAGTCTTTGTCTTGCCTTAGTCTGAACCATGCTGCACCATCTTGAGCCAACTCAATGCCAAACATATGCCAACATTACATAATGCTTGCCTTTGCTGAGCCAAATGCCTTGTCCCAACTCCTCTCAAGCCTACACGCACTTGAAAGCTTTGCCAATTTTAAACCAATACCTTCACCATTGAGCTAGCACCTAGCCACGCCCATGTCTTGGTTCTGTCAATGCCTTGGCACATAGGTCATGCCCCGTCATGCCTATGTCTTGAATCAACACAACCATTGTATGTCTCGTGTCACAGTCTTGCCCCAAGGACAAGTTGGCCTAGCCAAAGCTTGGTGTGCACATGGCTTGCAGAGCCAAGTGCATTGCATGCACATTAATGCATGTCAAGCTAAGACATTATCTTGCCAAAGGCAAGTTGGCACACTCGTGAGTATGCACACATGATTGTCAAACCATGCATGCTCCAACACAGCCCACAGTGTTTAACCAAGCCATCTTTGTCAACCGTGCCACCGAACCATGTCAAACCATGTCTTTACAAGCCAACAAATTTCCCTATACATGTCTTAGCCAAGGCTTGCCCATGGCCTTGCTAAGTGGCTGAATGTCTACTTGGGTCAGAGACCCACCCCTCCCTATATATGTAGAATTCACAAATACAGCTCTGATCAGAACAAATATTAACTATGCTTGAGGAGTCATAATGGCTTTTTTTGAAGCTCCTGAATTCCAAATCCGGATTTTCTTTGATAGGTCATCTTTTTATGATATAGAGCATCTCCAATTAAATTCTCATAATTCTCCAACACTCCTAAGCCCGACTTCCAAAGTTGGCCTTATTTACTAAAATTGTCACTGTATCATCCTCCTATGTCACACTGGCATGCCACAACCTACTTCAAGACTTCATCGGGTAACACTTATCCTCTGGCTAACAGAACTAACCCACTAACCATCAAAATAGGAATTATAGTCATTGAAGGAAACTTCTCTCTTACTATCTTGCCACGTGTCCCTCTTTGTCTTCAAAGTTGAGCCAAAGCCAAACAACATCTGCCACGTGGAGCTGCACTTTTGGGTCTCAAGAGTTGTATTCTTGAAGGAGACTCCTCTTCTTAATCTGCCACGTGTCCATTTCTTTGTAAGATGACATTTTAGAGTGTCAACACTATTATATTATATTATATTAATTATTTGAATTATGTTTTAGAATTGAAGATTTTTATTAAAGTTCGATTATCTAGATCTAAATTATTTATTTTAAATTTACTTTTATGTTAAAAATTATTGCAATTTAATCAATAAAATAATTGTTTGTTTTGTTTTTATGTTAGAAATTATTATAATAATTACTTTTTTATTTTTGTGTTAGAAAATTGATTGTTTCCTATATAGATAATAATGTTCCTCTTAGGAAGGAAAAAAAAATGATTTAATGGGACAATTTTGGGGGACGGTTAGGGGTGTTTTTGGGGTGTTTTTGGGGGGCAAGGGTAAAAATTTTAAACGATTTTGAGACAATTGTGAGATAAGAATTTTTCAAGGTTTCGGTTTTGGTCTTGGTTATGGGGTTGAGAAAACCGCCACATTGCAACCAAAATGATCAGACGATATATACTGAAATTGGAAGGAAATGAGACGCTCTTTAAATACAATATATAATAGGCCCTACCACTTCAGATATAATTATTACTAGCATTACAAGATATAACATAGATAACTTAGTCCAAGATTAACACACCCATTACAAGCTACAACATATGCAGTTAAGTAATATATATGATAGCATACCTACAACCTTGTGTATAGAGGAGGTTTTAACTGCATCATATAATCATCATCTAACAACTTGCTCTTCAACCTTCTTTTTCCCTAGCATTTGGTTAGAGACCTTACAATTCACTCTGAGGTTACAAAGCAAAGCATCGCGTCCAGTTAGAACAATTTGGAAAAACCCATCTATTCCCTTCCCAAGAAGATCCAATCCTTCTGAAAGTTCATTTGCCTTCTTTCCGAAATCCAAAATACTACTCCGGAGTGCCTCGGCCTCAACAGGGTCCGCCTCATCGCGAATCATCGTGTGCAAGTTTTTGACACTCGCATGAACTGCTTCCAGCTCTTTAAGCACCGTAGCTCTTCCACTTGAAAAAATACTTCTAATCTCACTATTTACAAAAGTCTGTACATCCGCAAAAGCTTCTGCCCACAAGTATGTGTCAGAAACTCGTGTATCGATCAACTTCTTTGCTGATCCTGAGAAGGCTGCAGCAAATATGCTACAGATAAACACAGTTACCACCTTAATCCCGTACATAGCACGCATTAAAACCTTTCCTTTGGATGAGTTCCTAACCTTGGGCAGGTCAAGCGTTTCAGTGAGCTTGTCTAGGATGGCAAAACAGTTGTCAAGTCTGCGATTCTTCGAATTAATTTGCTCCTTCCAGCCATCAAGTGAAGAAAGTGCCCCTAAAAACTGCTCAGGCTTGGATGAATCCAGCTTGTGCAAGGCACATCGAAGATAGAGATGGCCTTGGTTGAGCTTTGCAAGCTCTGAACTGAAGGCGTTGCAGATATCCAGCAACTTCACGCTATTGTCAAAGTACATATCAATCCATTTCTCATCCCAGTCACATACCGGGAGGTCAAGGTCAGCAATCAGGGTTTTTATGTCGCTATGAGTTTCACAAAGTGACTCCATGGCTAGTTTCATCCATGAAAAGCTAAGTACATCTTCCCTATCTTTCGGTTTGAGCTTGCTAAGCCTCTTTGCCAAGGTGCTCTCAAATGTGTTCAGCAGCTGAAGAAGCGGTGGTGACAGATAAGAACCCTTGGGCAACATCATCCGGAAAGCATTGCCAAATGGGAAGGAAGGTCGGTGCGGTTCTTGTGGGCGACTCATTCTAATGTATATCTAATGTATATCTGCAAGGAAAATTAAAGTAACAGCACAAATTGTTAATCCCCATATATCAATAGGTATAACATCAATTCAGTATCTATATCAGTATCTATATCCTTGCACTCAGAGCAAACTTTGACGAAGCAACAACATATTGAATCACGTCCTCTGCCTCTGATTGTCGAAAAACACAAGAATGTACTTGGCAAATAATTATTATCTAATTTACTATACTTGTAATCATAAAAAAAGAAGAGGAGAACAACACTGTATTAGGCACTTCATGTATAATGGAATCACTATAAGGACAATAGAAATCAGAACTTTCGAATTTCTCCAAATCCAAAGACAGGAGCTCTGTAACATCTTAACCCCACCTAGTGACGTGTTTGTTTTGTAATTTCAAATGATATGTGCAAAATACAGTGGAGCAATTCAATATGCAAATAATAATAAAAATAAATAACCACATAAATTGACTCCATAATGATAATAGGTTAACAAACTCAGCCCCTTCATGTCAATAACAGGTGAACCAACTATAGAAATAAGGTTATTAAACCTTAAATTTCAATTGATTACAAACCTAAATAAAAAAATAATAATGAATCTAAGCCTAATATAGACCAAAGTTGTCCCAAGTTTTGTTAAGTTCATCATATTTGGAAAATCAATAGCAGTACACCTAAATCAAAATTTCATATATCTTCCTGTAAATGTTTCAAGAAACCAAATCTATTAAGGATAACCAACCTTATTTTCATCAAATTAGTTATTTATTTGAATAAATTCATGAATTCATATACATAAATAAATCATTTCTCATTCATTTCTGGTCAAACTTCAATCCATCAGTAAAATTGCCACAGATCTACAACACAAGCCTATAATACATACAGATCTACACATAATCAACAATATGTCGACAAATTCAACAATAAAGAGTAAAAAAAAACCAAAGAAATTAAACGATAATTAAATCACAAGACTCACCAAAATAAAAACTTCGGATCTGAACAATCTGACGAATTCACCACCGATCTACCAAACAAATAACCATAAATTGCAAAACTCTAAACCTCGAGCGTTCTCCAAAAAAGATTTGACTAAATACATAGATACAAATATATATATATGTATATGTGTGTGTGTATAGATATAGTTATAGAAAAGAGAGACAGACGTACCTGATTCCTGAATCAGTACACGCAGAGAGAGGGGTTGGAAATGTCGACGAAAGGCGCAAACGCGTTGTAGAGAGAGAGAGGATTTTTATCTTCGTTGAATGGTTAGGAGCGAAGAGGAGGCATGAATAACATTACTGAGGAACTCATAGAAAGTCCATGACATTAACACGTGGAAGAATGTGATTTGGTTATATTATAGTTCTATGGCTCTTTGTTATTGTGGGCCCATCTGCTTTGTGTGAAGAGTTTTGAGAATCCGACGGTTACGATTTTCTGAGGCATGAATTAGGGTTTGTTTTGCGTAAGTGGAGTCTGTGGACTGGTTTTTTAGTCATAAAAAAGGAGCGGTACAATTTTGACCGTTAGATTACTCGGTACGGAGTTTGGGGGCTGAAAATAGTTTTTAAGGACTCGAAAAATATATAGTACTTGTTTTCGAGAATAAATAAGGGTTAATTTCAAAAAATACTATTTAATTTAATCAACTAATCTTTATTGTGTTTATTTTATCTCATATATTATATAATTTCATTATTATACCCTTTTTTCCTTATATTTTGAGTCAAAATGTCTAAATTACCCTCTCATAATAATATAAGGGGGTTTAATGAAATCAACCTTTAAAAAATTATTTTTTGAAAATATATTATATTTTTCGTAAAAACTATAAATTTCAAAAAATATATATATATTTCTGAAAATATAATTTTTTCCGAAAAATATATATTATGTTCCAAAATATGATTTTTCTCCGAAAAATATTTTTTTGCGAAAAAGTATATGTTATGCTTCAAAATATGAATTTTTTCTGAAAAATAATTTTTTTGCGAAAAATACATATTATGTTTCAAAATAAGATTTTTTATTTGAATTTTTTGTTTTGCGAAAAAAGTATATATTATGTTCCAAAATGTGAATTTTTTCCAAAAAATATTTTTTTTGCGAAAAAATATATATTATATTCCAAAATATGATTTTTTTTTGCGAAAAAGTATATGTTATGTTCCAAAATATGAATTTTTTATGAAATTTTTTTTTGCGAAAAAGTATATATTATGTTCCAAAATATGATTTTTTTTGTAAAAAAGTATTTATTATGTTTCAAAATATGAATTTTTTTGCGAAAATTTTTTTTTTTGCGAAAAATATATATTATGTTCCAAAATATAATCTTTTCTAAAAAATAATTTTTTTGCAAAAAATATATATTATTATGTTCCAAAACATGATCTTTTCCAAAAAATAATGTTTTTGCGAAAAATATATACTATTATGTTCCAAAATATGATTTTTTTAAAAAATAATTTTTTTGCAAAAAATATATATTATTTTGCAAAAAATATATATTATTTTGCGAAAAATATATATATTTTTGAATTTATAATTTTTGCGAAAAATATAATTGATTTTCAAAAAATAATTTTTTTAAATAGTTGATTTCACTAAACCCCCTTATACTATTGATGCTAGTTTAGGTATTTTGATTCAAAATGTGAGGTGAATGGGCATAGTGATGAAATTGAATAGTATAGGGGGCAAAATAGACACAGTGGTGGTTAGTTGATTAAACTGGATAATATAGGGGGTTACTTGAAATTAACCCATAAATAAAAAATAATTTATGATGTTTATTTTTTTGTAACTCAAACTTTCGAAAAGAGTTTCTTTTAAAAACTGAAAAGTAAGTAGACTAAAAATACAGAATATACAGTTTTTAAATTTTTAGAAGAATAAAAAATTGTGAATAAGCGAACCCTTATTCTAGATATGTCACAAAAAGTTTTGACTTTTGATTCTTTGTAATCGTCAAATTCTTTCTATCGATATGCCAGCAAACCAACTGATTCTACTAATGTAATTTTTAAAAAAGGAAAAAAATTCACTCTAGTTCTTCTATGTTCTATGAGAAATTGGGGCCCGTTTGGGAACATCGTTTTTGTTTTTGTTTTGAGAACCAAAAAACAAGAATAATTTTTGTTCTTGTTCTTATTTTCTCACCCAAAAGAACAAAAACAAAAAACATGTTTGGGGCAAATAAACACAAATTCTCATACAATTTTTCCTCTCTACCACAATTCTTTTTTTTTGAAAAATCCCAAAAAGAACAAAAAAACAAGTTTTTGTTGTTCCCTTGTTTTTTCTACTATTCACGAAAACAGTTTCCAAATTGAGAACAGAATAAACAGTAAAAAAGGTTGCCAAACATGTTCTGTTCTCCTGAACAGTGCCAAAAAACAAAAAACAGAACAAAAACAGAATATCCAAACGCACCCCAATGGATCACAAATTCATTTTTTGTAGCAAGCGAGCCCTACGATGTGACACGACATAAAGTCCCTTAAAAAGTTGACAAATAATACATTTGGCACTTTAAATTTCTATTAAAAAAGAAATTTTATTTTAATAATCATGAGAATTAAAGTGAATTGATACCATTCCATTCAAAAATTTAATTCTCGCCTTTGAGATAGGATGCAGCTGAGTTTTTTGAGGACTTAAAATTCTAGGTGAAATATTGACAGATTTCAGAAAATTTAGGTGGAATTAAAACAAATTTTTTTTTTCTTTTAAAAAATAGGTTGCGCGCAAAATATAATAAATCCTCTCCTCTCACGTGAATTTGCTTTCAGCTCATTATTAGATGAGTCCGTAACGGACAAGAGTTTGGGAAAGTTTTTTGGGGGCCGAAAGCTCAATTTACCAACTCAGTTCTAATAGTTAGTTGTTGGAGAAATAATAAGTCAACAATTGCAAGATCAAAAACAATAAATAAATAAATCACGCACGTTGTTCCATTAACTTTGACCCAATCCAGTGGAATTTGATGTTTTGAATTTTAATAATTCAAATCATTTTCCAAAATGTGGTTGGGATCGGAGATGAACTCTTTTATTTTATACCTTCTACTTTTTGTATAATTGTCATATGTATGTAGGACCGTAAATAAATCGAGTCGGTCGTGAACAAGCTCGGGTTTGGCTCGTGCTCGTTCGTTTAGTAAACAAACCGAACATGAGTACAATTTTTAGGCTCGTTTAATAAACGAGCCGAGCTTGAACATTACTAAGTTCGGTTCGCCAAGCTCGTGAACAGGGTCGTCTAAGTTAAATAGTAAAATTATATCATATTTGACAAAAAAAAGTGTTCAAATTGAACAAATTATGAAGATTTTTGTGAAAAGATTATAGAAATTAGGCGGTCATAATATAAAATTCATTCATAAAAAATTATACTAGTGAAAATATGTTAAAACATACATGCAATAACTCAATCCAGATAACTATTAGGAAGATTAATATATGTTGAACTGAAACGAGTCATTCATGAACAAGCTCGGACTCGACTCGTTAAATCTGGTGTTCGGCTCGGGCTCGTTCGTTAAGCAAATGAGCCGAGCTTGAACACATTTTCTAGGCTCATTTAGTAAATGAACCGAGCTTGAATATTCCAAAGCTCGTCTCGGTTCGATTCATTTGCAGAGATTGTATACTCACTCCTAAATTATGGTATATACAAAAAGACCCGACAATAGTCACAAAAATAAATAATGCATCTCCAAAAAGAATTTAAATAAAATTGAATGTGCAATCAAAGTTGTTATAAATTGATTTTTCGTGACAAAGGTCACCCTCATCAATGTTTGTAGAAGTCCCACACGCCTAAGATATAAACATATTTGTAGAAGCATACATGTATTAAAATAAATGTCCCGCCTAACACTTCTAAAAGCTCGGATCAACCGTATTCAAGTTCTAGAGCGTGGACTCGAATCTTAGTTGTTGTGTATCGTGACTGAACGTTACACAAGTTGTAAGATCGATTCGTGTAACACCTTTAAAGAACGATCTATTTGGGGTCTAGATCCCAGAAAGATTGTTCACGACTCACCTCAAAGGACAATCTCTTTGGAGTCTAAGTCCCATAGAGATTGTCCTTGGAGTTAGACCTTTTGGTATTAAAATAAGGGATATTAATAAACAACCCCTATGGTTTCAAATTCTTGACAAACACTCCCTGAGGTGTCAATACCCCTGTACTTTTCTTACCTTACACAACCCCTTGTACTTTTCTCACCTTACACACAACCTCTACTCTATTAGTATTCCGTTAACAAACACCCCCTTCCCGTTAAAAAATTATATTTTATATCCAAAATACTCCTAAAATAAATTGGTAACTAAATTAAATATTTTTGGTAAATTACAAATTATCATTTTTTAACTAAATTAAAAAATCTGAGTAAATTACAAATTATTTTTTTGTTTTTTGTTTAAGTTTACTTATTTAAATTTGAATTTGAAAAAATATATTATTCCCTCCGTCTCAAATTATAAGTCCCTTTTAGGGAATTCAACATTTTAAGATGATGACTTTTATTGTAGTGTTAGTGAATAAAATATCAACTTTACTCGTGGTCCTACTATAATGATGTGATTGTTTATAAAATATATATTTTATAACTTTAATGCTTGAAGGTAAAACTATTAAATTGATCAAATTAAGTGATTTGACTTTTCAAAGTGAATACTTATTTTGGGACGACTAAAGAAGAAAAGTTGACACTTATTTTGGGATGAAGAAAATACAAATTATAAGGGCAAAGCCCTTTTAAAATTTCTATGCATCTATTCTCTTAAAAAAATAAAAAAAATATTATTTAAAGTGTATTATTATCAATAATAATTTTTATATATAATTTATATTCCCTCCATCCCAAAATAAGTGTTCAATTTGAAAAGTCAAAGTATTTTATTTGGTCAATTTATCAATTTAACATTTAAGCATTAAAGTTATAAACACATATACTTTATAAACGATCACATCACTATAGTGGACCACGTATAAAGTTGGTATTTTATTCACTAATACTACAATAAAAAGTCATCCTCTTAAAAAATTGAATTCCCCAAAAGGGACTTATAATTTGAGACGGGGAGACTAATATATTTTTTTATATTTGAATTTAAATAAATAAGTAAACTTAAACAAAAAACAAAAAAAATAATTTGTAATTTACTCAAAAATCTTAATTTAGTTACCAATTTATTTTAGGAATATTTTGGGCATAAAATATCTATTTTTAACCCGGAATACTAACGGAGTGGGAGCTGTGCGTATGGTAGGAAAAGTGTAAGGGGTTATTTGACACCTTAGGGGGTGTTTGTTAAGAATTTGAAATCATAGGGGTTGTTTGTTAATAACCCTTAAAAATAAATATTATTTAGCTACATAAGCCAATTTAATTTAGTTATGAGTCTCCATTTTGTTCGTTTCAGTATCATCACGAAATGAAACATGTGATCTAGTTAATTGACTTAAGGAAATGAATGAAGAAGAAAGTCTATAATGAACTGCAATGCTATTGTAGCACGTGATCCAAGTGAAATATTTTTGACAAAAATGCATAAATTACTAAGAACATCAATAATATGGTAGAATTGTACGTGTGGCAAAAAGATTTTGTATGAGCAACATGCGTGTCTACTGTACACATACATATACCGATATACGTAACTAAACATGTATAAATATTACGTAACAGTGGGGAAAAGGCATCGCTGAGGAGCACTTTCTGTCGTCTGTATTTGCCCTTTGGTACCTAAGAAGCTTGAGTGTGGTCAACAATTGCTCTCCACTTTTTGATGGCAAAACTGGCTGTAGGAGCCAACTGAAAATCGCAAGTTAATAATACTACCAAACAGCTTCAAAACCAAGTATCAATCCTACTCTAAAACATGGCCAAGAAGTTGATATAATCAACCAAAACCACAATCAACAACTTATTAAAGTTCAACCCAGACTAGTTTAGCTAGGGTTTTTTTTTCCCCTTCTTCAACTCGGTCACAATAACAGTTGTGCCTGTGATCGCAGTAATGGTGTAATGAATTCGGAAATATGTTGCAAAACTGTAACAGTTCAAACCAATATATATAGTATTATAACAGTTGACAGGTAAAAGTTCAATTTTCACCACCTACCCTGCAAATTTTCACTCTGCCCATATAAACAACATGCTGTGTCATGATATGGATGATGTTCAAAATTCCAATATCCAGCTTGACAAACATAAAACTAATAGAAGGGTCACATGCAAAAAAAATAACATCAAAACATCTTCAGTAAATTCCAGTTTCACTGTTCCAGCAAATCTCCAGGCCATTTAATAAATGTTAAAATATCAATCAAAACACCATCTTCCAAAAATTTATATCACGGTCATCTTCCATGTCTGCTTATTTTGCTTGTGCATCTCACACATTCAACTCCATGATGTCTTCAAGATAACCAATTTTAAGAGGGACTGAAAAATTAATGGAACACCAATGATTCCGGAACTACACGACATAAGTAATAATCCATAGGTTCCATAGTACTTACAATCTAATGCCAAAAGGAGCCAATATGCATATCACAGTACAAAGTTTAAGTAGAACATTTAACTTTTTCAAGGAACCATAACAAGCAAATACTTGGTCACTTCCCTTTAAAGGGAAGCAAAGGGCTTTGAACTACTAACCCACACAGTTCTCTAAGTAAAACTTCCACTAGCTGGACCAACACCAAACCCACCACCTCCACGACCGAAACCAGGCCTTCCCCCAGGACCCTGCATATGCAAGTGAATCAATTAGAATGAAATGAGAAAACCATGAAAAGACAGTTTCTGCTATATAACAACATTATACCCCATCCTTCTCATTCAGAATTATATTTAGTTCAACTGAGATGGCAAAAAATAAAAGCTAATAAAAAGCGAATTTTCAAAGCAGCCACTGCGATCCCCAATTTGGAACTGATTTCAAGTTTCAACAAAGTTGCCAAATATGTCGTTGTATGTAGAACCTTATGATATTATTCTAATCTTCCAATAGCATCCATTCATTACATTCCACAAACACGAGAAACAAGCACACTGGGGTGCAAATTTCCTATTTTGTTAGCTCTTAATATTATAATTCAGAGAAGTACATACTTTATGAATATAAGAAAAAAGTGATTTTAAGTTAGAACACTACTTTGGGTCCTATCCCGAGAGGATGAAGTTTGTCCTCCCTGCTAATGTGGTCCAATACCATTTGAAAAAGGAATCGAGGCTAATTCTTTTTTTCATGGATTTTATGTTCATCTTCCTTTTTCAAAAAAATTCGGCCACATTTTCAATTTGTATTGGACCACAACAACATCCTCCCGAGGTAGGACCAAGTATTGTTCTTTAAGCTAATAGAATAATACCAAATCAATGGCCTCACATCCTAATATGATCTAATTTTTTTTTTTTAAAGAAATATGAAGTCTCTAACACAATTCGACTTGCGGCATGGCATTAGTTCACAAGATATGCACACACATATATATATATATATACATATACACGAAATAATAATACTAATAATAAAGAGAGCAAATTTGACTGTGAAATAAATCACATTAGTTCTGTTAAACAGATATGTAGTGCTAAGATACTAGTGATAAACATCAGATGTACATAAAAAAGACTAGGAAAAATTAAAGAGAAATTACCTTAAACGAAGGTTGGTAGTCAGCTGGAGCTCCTCCCTTGTCACCAAACTCACCTGGAGGCCCTCTCGGACCACCACGATACCCATCACGATCACCAAACCTTGGCCTATCTCCTTCAAATCCTGATGGACCCCTGTAAATTTTACCACCAAAAATTTAAACAACACCAAATTAAAAAAGAAACACAAATGGACAAGAAAATTAGATTAAAGGTAGCATTATAACTAACAATTCAATAAAAACCTATCCCCAAAAGCTGACTTCAATTAACCATCAAAATAGAACAACTAGAACTGAAATTTTCAAAACATGTCACATTTTACAAATTCTACAAGATAGTCGATCACGTATCCTGGTGAACTATTAAAACTACAGCAAACAGCAAAATAAATATTACTAAAACCCGAATAAATGAATGACGCCTCATAATGAAATGTTTACAATTTTCCCATGTGCAGCAAAGGAAAAAGGTGACTTTCCTGCATGATCAGTGGTCTTATTGAGAGTTGTCTGTTGCTAATTATGAAATCGCTTTGAACAATGAGGTTATAGCTTACTGCATAAACACTTAGAACAGTGCTCACAGCAGTGTTCTTTTGGGATCCCAGATTCATAGACACTCAAAAGATTGAGAATGGAGTTGGGCATCACTTTTATTGGTGATGTATAATATCTTTGTTGAAAGGAGTTTGGGTGAGCTCATCGCACAGTATAGTAATGGGTGACGGGGACATTATTCAATATATAAATAATGATTATCTAACTAAATAATACCCAATCAAAGAACGAAAGCAGTCATTAAAGGAAACATCTTCAAAACTGAAAAGAAGTCATCCCAATAAACTAGGAAAATCTCATGGAAATACAAATGGTTAAAGTTGGAATAAACAACCTCTATCACAATCAAGTCACGCTATCCAATAAACAACTACAATAGCACAAAAATCACACTGCAGCAACTACACTAACACACATATACACTATACTAGTTGAAAATGAATAATCATATATGCCCAACTGACAGAAAAATGCAATCAAAACATCAAACTATATTGGTGACCAATTTCACTAAAAAACTCAGAGCAATTGAAAAAATGACAATGAATAAAGTATATGGAACTCCGAACATACCGTGGGCGATCACCGGGCGGGCCGCCACCGAGAGGCCTACCAGGAGGGCGGGCGGATCTCTTGAGAGTATTGGGAACAATTTCGGAAGGCAAATTGAGGTAAGTTCGGAGGAATTCAATGCCGTCGTTGGTCAAGTACCAGTAGTAGTGCATCCAAGCGAAGGTCTCGCGCACGTACTCCTTCGATTTGAAGCTCTGCATCAGCTTGATCACCTGTAGGTTGGGGACATCGATTTCGGGGTGCTTTGGTAGGTTGTAGTCTTTCTTCGCATAGCACACACCCTCTGCACATACATATCCAAAATTGAATAGCGCATACATATATATATATATGTGTGTGTGTGTGTGTGTGTAGAGAGAGAAACAGATTGGAGTGAGAGTGAAGACCTTGAAAGAGATATTTGGAGATCTCTCTCCGGTTCTTCTCTGGAATGATCTGAAATACATATCAATAAGTAAGATATATATATATCTCTGTGTGTGTAGGTTGTATTGAGAGTGAAAGAAAAAGATGGAAAGCCGATGAGAGAGAGATACCATTGTTGAGACGGCGAAGGAACTGCGACTACCCGCGGCAAAACTGCTCTCTCCTTTGGTAGTACTGGAGCTTCGAAACCCTAGAAATGAGCTCTCTCTGGGGGTAACTAAAACCCTAGATAAGGTGCACACGGTGTCGTTTTTGTACGTTTCTTTCTTTTTCCTTTTTTATTTGGGATAATTAGACAAACCTCCCAATACTATGGCATGATTGCACGCGGTTTCCCTAACATTTCAATAATATCAGAAATCTCCCTTAATTGCACATCCATTATAACATTTAACCCATTTTGTTCAAAGTTAACGCCGGAAATTTACTTTATTGGTCAATAAAAGTATATTATGGACCAAAATCCTTATTTTACTCTTATTATCCTTACAATTATATTTGAACTCTTATTTTTGCATTCAAAATTATTAAAATACCTCAAATTTTTTTACCAAATTGCCCTCATATGTATTCTATATAAATCCATTTGAGTGGTTGTTTATACCTACTCTCTCTAAAAATCACTATTTCTCTCTCTATAAGCCTTTTGTCACGACTTTTCCGCCAATATACCAAAGGCCTTGTAGCATGATGGTATCACATTTCCTCCCCAAATGGGAGGTTAAGGGTTTGAGCCCCATGAGGCTCATGTGGGGGTGTGCGTTTCTTACCATTAAAAAAAAAAAGTTAGTAAATTCAACATTTTGTAGAAGGTTCTCTAAATATCTCTAAAGATAAGAGGATATATACGTCATCTCACTATTATTTCTTACCGGACTAATATTCCAATGATACTAAGGGAGGTTTATGATATTATTGAAATATTAGAGGAAATGCCTTAGTTTAGGGGAGGTTTGTATAATTATTTCTTTTTTTTTTTTCGATGATTGTATTATATGGAGCAAAATTATTATTATTAAGTAATCAAAATATTTACCATTATCTTCTTCCTTTTACATTAATTTTCTATATGCTCGGAAGCTATAATGAAATTTTGTGCAAAGTTGAATGTAACATCACTTTTTACTTACTTTTTTAACTCCTAGATTTCTCCTCAACCAACCATATGTAACAAATATTTACCTTTACAAGTACAATTGCAAGTTTCCCTTATTGTTGAATAATTTTCGTAACAACTTTATATTTCTATAAAATTGGTGTGCCCATATTCGTTTCCCCTCTCCCAGAAAAAATTTAAAACATGCTTACCTCTTAAAAAACCTACACCGGTCATCCAACTATATACTTGAAAACAAAATGCTCCATATTCCTTGTTTGGCTCTTTTTATCATCCTCTTTATAAGCCACCTTGGTATACTTAAATAAATTGGTTTTAACACCTCTCAATAACTTTGAAAATTATTTTTAGAGAACAATAAAAGACACCCTTCGTAAAACATTTTTCTAAATATAATTTTTAGAAAACTGAACTAAGCAAACTATTCGTTCAATTCAATCTGACTCTAATTTAACTACTAACTTTCTTGCCTTGAAAAAGGAAGGAAAAAAAAAAACTATTGGTTCAAATTTTTATTTTTTATTTTTTTTAATTTCAGAAAAAGAAAATTGCATTCTAGAATTGCAAACTAATCAGATCCTTGCTGATGAGGAAACTTTTATATCTACGACTATGAACAAACAACCAAGTCCAATTACCTTGTCATGTTTTGCTGAATTCTCTCATCATATCTAAATAATAAATTAATGAACAAAACCTGCTTTTGCATTTGACGGTGGTTGTGAAAACCACAATCGTGCAACTGAAACCAAGGCTACAACTACTTGAAAAAAACTTCAAACCCATTCCATATTTCTAATTTTTTATGGCTATAGTGAGAACCACAATCACATTATCTGAACCAAGGTTATAGCTACAAGAGAAAAACTTCAGACCCCTATGTAACCAACAAAGTTGCAATATATCACAATTCACAACCTAAAATGGAGCCCTCTTCTATTGCATTCACTGCACCAGTCACCTGAAGATCAATACCAAATTCAATTCAGATTTTTGTGTAGGTTCACCACATTCGAACGAATTGGGGTGGGCAAAGAAATTGCAATTACCAAAAGGAGCAAAGGGCACTGCCAGTTGCTTTCAGAAGGTGCAAATATGCAACTGTCTCTAAAGACATAAGGTTGTCTTCAAAGCCCTTCCAGGCTACTATCCAACCTGAAGTTCGACTGTTTTTAAGTGTGAAAAATAAAGAAATGCAGTTCCTGCATCTGTATCAATAGTAATGTTTGTCAACATCCTATGAAGACTGACGTGAACAATGAATTATGAGCTTTGAGCTCGAATTCGAGGAAGAATAGAAGCTTAGCAAATGAAAGATTTGAAAGTCACACACAGAGCCATCTCTGTCATTGACGTTCTAAGGTTTCAACTATGCTTTTCTACATCATCCTCTGATACGCTCCAAGAGGGTGTATATATATGTATGTATATATATTTTCTTGACAAGTCCTTCTAGAGAAATTTTGGTTTCAACTACTCTACTAAGCCTACTTTGGTGTCACTCTCAAAATTTCCCAGATACTCCGTGCTTCTTTCAACATTCTTCGCATCTCTGTACATTTCACACATTCCATAGGCAAATTTCTGATCTTTAAGAAAAAATAATGACAAAAAGAAATATTGCGGCTGATTTGGTATAATTGCTATTTAGATCTGCAAAAATCCCTTATCTGAAACGAAGCTGAGGTTCTTCAATGCATATTTGGATCCCTAAGTGCCGCTGTCTGCTAGGCTATGTTACATGGACTCAGCCACGAGTGTTGGACACAAGTATGTATCCTAGAGTGTCGGACGTGTCAAATGTCTAATAGAATGACACATGGACACGGCTAAATATTTATTTTATTTAATGTTTTTATTTTATTCTTTGGTGTACAACAATGTTTTATCAAATATAGTGTTTAAACTAGACATTTTTAGTCATTTGAAGTAATTAGTAGGGCTGTTCAGGACTGGTTCCGGTTCCCGACGGAACCGGAACCGAACCGAACCGATTTTTTCGATTCTTGAAAAATCGGAACCGGAACCGGAACCGAAAGGGGGAAGGAACCGAACCGAAAAATCGGTTCGGCTCCGGTTCCTTCTATATTTATTTTTTTTTTAAAAAAATTTCAATTTTATAAAATAAGATAATTATAAACTAAAGTATTTGAATTAAAGCAAACCCAAAACCAAATATATAATTAGTGGAATAAAAAAAGTAGCTTGGATTTGTATTGTCATTGAAATTAGTGGAGGTTTATTGCTAGTTTTTTTAGTTAATAATAAAAAATATATATTAAAAAAAAAAATAAACCGGTTCCGGTTCGATTTCGCGGGGCCGGAACCGGAACCGGAACCGAACCGAAATTTTCGGTTCTTGAAATTTTGGAACCGGAACCGAACCCCTATGGAACCGAACCGAACCGCCGGTTCCGGTTCGGTTCCGGTTCCGTTCCTGAACACCCCTAATAATTAGATAGCAACATATAACCATTTGGATTGATATTTAGGTAAACATCCGAGCAGAAGTGTCGGACAAGCGTCCCATAGCCATGTCCGACTAATATGTGTCGGACACAGGTACTTCACCTACTTTAGAAGAGTCCATGTAACATAGCAGATAGGAGAATAAAATCTACTTCTGCAACTGCTATTTCCATGGCTACTTCCCGGGCTTCCCACAACAAAGATTAACTCGGTGCTTTACATTTGAATGCTACTCCATTACTAGAATCAGACACGGGAGATCATTGCCATGGGACATCTACTTTTAATTCAACACCGTGAGTGTTACATGAAGCCATCAATGCAAATTTTGCGCTATGCATGATCTATTAGTATATATAGATGGTGAAAATTACAGGATGATCCAAGTTCCTAGCCACAAATCTATATGTCAATAATTATGGAGAGGTTGAACTTGCTGGATGATTCCTAGACACATATCAATATGTCAAATAAAATGGAGACGTTCAACTTCTGAAGGGGGGAAAGGGCGTTATTGTACCTCTAAATGGTTACCACAAGAGAAACTATTGACAATTATTTCAAATTGCATTCGTAAATATGCAATTTGAAATACATAGATGAACTAGAATGAAACTTTGAATTTATACGAAAATTTACATCACTCTCAAAGGGGAAACTCTACCAAATCAAAGGAACATCTGCTTCTCTCCACCACATACCTGAAACAAAGAGTGACGCTGCTTGCCAAATTACTCAAGCTCTACTATGATTCTGCCCCTTCCCTACCTATTCAAACTGTGCTATGGAGTTGAACCATAATCCAGTGCACTCAGAAGAAATAAGAAGGAATAGTAAATCTACAGCACCTAATAGTCCATCAACAAGCAGCTCACTGACTAAGAGTGAATGTCTTTGTTCAAGATGTCGATAGCTGGAATCTTTTAATCGCATATCCATAACTAAAATATCTCCTGATACAACTGTCCAGTGTCCACCCAACGGATGCCAGACCCAATTTTTCAACAGATAGCACACTAAGTCTCAACCTAACCAGTTATACTTAAATGTATCTCATCTAAATGAGTCCGCATAGAAAAACCCCTCTACAGCCTGTCCAACCTTTTCAAATTAGAAAGTAAACACCTTTGACTTCCTATCAACCAGTTATGTGGTTTACACATCTTGCTTTAGAGTCTCTAGATGTCTCTCCTCCAATCTCCAAAATGCCGGACAATGTCCTTCAGATACCTGTAAACACCCGACCAAAGAGTTCTGGTTAGCCCGGGGCAAAGGCTCAACGAGTTCAGGACATGACCGAAAGACCTTTGAGTTATTATTCCAGAAACACCATGACAACTCAACTATTCTGTGAAAGGTAATCATCCGCAGATTTAATGTAATGTGTCCTTATTAAATAGCTCAGAGAAAGAATGCACTTCATTCAGGAGATGTTATCTCACTTAAAATAAACATTACTCATTAGCTACGGTCTTGTTAATTTGACCGATTAAGTTTTTTTTTTTTTTTGATAAGTAAGTTGACCGATTAAGTAGATTAGTGAATATTGACTATTTGCATGAAGTGTCTTTTCTAAGAAAGTAAGTCGTGCCTTTTTCTTCATAGATACTAATACACCCAAAGCCCAATTTTTTTCCACTTCTGAGAAGTATCTGAATATATACTTTGCTGACATCGTTATAGAGCTATCAAATTCTCAAGTTCATAATGAAGTCTTACTACAAGAATTCACAGCCTATCGAAACTAAATGGTTGCCACAAGAGAAAAAATTGACCATCTAACACGACAAACTAAGCCTCATTCATTACTATGCAATTTGAAATACAAATATGAAGTTGTGCCATTAAGTCATCAAGCCACCACACTAAAAGCCTAATAATTAAACACGCTGAAGACCGACAACAACATATCAAACTTCCTCGGTAATTGGTTTGAAATTTCAATGAAGAACCAAATACAAAGGCTTGAAATCACATTGGTGTTCTTTCCCTCATAAATCAACTTAAAGCACCTTCCAGTATGAATTTATCCAAACACTCCCCCTAAAATGTGCATACTAATACAACACACACATGTTAGTGTATATGTGTGTTTTATCAGAATTCACCTTGCACTTGCACCCTCAATCATTACTACATAACTATTTCTCAACAAGGATTACATGATAAATAGTTTTCAATCACCCATTTCACATGAAGCAACAAATAAACTACAAATAACACAAAAACAAAATAGAGAGCATCAAAATGAGATGATCTTACCATATTGCTCCAAACCCTAATCCAAAACCCCCAATTTCAAAGATCCAATTGATCATCCACCTTCACCTTCATCCCACAGCAACCCTTTCCCTTTCTCCTCCCCAAAAACTCGGAATTCTCCTTCCACACCTCCCCATTCTCATAAACCTCTTTCTTCCATATCGGTACCGTCGCCTTCACCTCATCAATCGCGAACTTACAAGCGTCCAGCGCATCGCCCCGATGCACCGCCGATACGGCCACGAAGACGCTGGTTTCGCCGACGGGGACCGTGCCGAGGCGGTGGGCGATTGCGATGGAGTGGAGGTTCCATGAGGCGCGAGCCGAGGAGCAGATGGTTTTGAGGCAGCGAATGGCCATCGGGACATAGGATTCGTATCGGAGCTCCACCACAGTTTTGCCTTGAAAGGTGTCGCGGGTGGTGCCGGAGAATGTGGCTATGGCGCCGGATTGTGGGGAGTGAACGAAGTTGATGTATTTGGCGATGTCGATGGGAGTGTTTTCGGGTATGATTTCGATCAGATTATTGTCATCGGCGGCTGTTTGGGACATTTTTGCTTGGAGTTAGGAACTATGCAGTCGCGATCAGAATATATATATTCACTGTATGATTTCGATCAGAATATATATATTCACTGTATATATAGATATATATATATATATCGTGAAGGGAAACAGAGTGAGAATTGAATTGGCGGCCGGGAGAGGAAGTGAAGACCTTGAAACAGATATTCGGAGTTGTTGGGGCTTTAATGAATGTCTTATGGGCCATTCTCTCTCTATTTGTATGGGCTCTACACTTTCATCTCTGCAAGTATAACTAGTGGTGAATTAAAATATGGGCAATTATAAAAAAAAACCCCTATAATTTTAAAATTATTCAAAAAAATTCCTCTACTTTGAAACCCCTATGGTTTCACATTTAATTAACTTGCCCCCTTCCATCCAATTTAAAATAAAATTGCCCCTGAAACCGAAGAGGTTTACTGAAAAAAATTAAAAAAAAATAAAAAATTATAATTCTTAGTTCAAAATATTATTTTATCTTTCAGACTTAAATTATTTTATATTTTTGTTTTTGTTTTTTATTTTTTTTAAAAAAAGGTTTTTCAATAAACCCCCTTCTGGTTCCAGAGACAGTTTTGTCTTAAATTGGAGGGAAGAAGGCAAGTTGATCAAATATGAAACTATAGGGGGTTTTCAAACTACAAGGTTTTTTTTGAACTATTTTGAAACCATATAGAGTTTCGTGATAATAACCCTTAAAATATTAAAATAGTGATGAGAAATGAGAGGAGTGAAGTTTATAAGATAACATATAATTTCATTGATTAAGTTAAATTCGTTTGCATTTCTGAAAAAGACTTTTTTAATTTTTAGAAATTAAAAAATTATACAAAAAGTCTTCATTAATTTTATAAAAATTACTTTTAGAAAATTCAATTATAAAATTATTTGTTTTTAAAGAATTTTCTTTTATTGTTCAAATAAAATAATTTTTCGTTTTTAAAATTTTCGAGAATAGTTTTCAGAAATATAAAATACTTTCAGAAGACAATTTATAATTGGTCCACATTTTCTAAAATATATATATATATATATATAGAATTAAGAAAGTATTATTCCTAGTTCAAGATGGTTGTGAAATAACAAAATACAGATCATGAACTGCATGTCAATCAAGAAATACAATTAGTTTCCCTCATACAAATAATCTACAAGACCATAAATTGCAATTACAAAAAAGAGTAGAGGAAATCTTGGTCCCTGATGAGGTTAACCTCTATCTACGTGCCCTTCCCTTTGCTTTGGAATCAAAATGATGAGCCTTGAGCTTCTTCTTGCGCACCAGAGATGCTGAACCTCCACCCTCTCTGAAGGGCATTCCCATGAGAGCCAGTAGTTTATGAGCTTCTTTATCCGTATTCGCTGTTGTTGTAATGCAAACATCCATTCCTCTTGGCTTACCAAGTGCATCGTAGCTTAGCTCCGGGAAAACACTCTGTTCTTTGAACCCAATGCTGTAATTTCCATGCCCATCAAAACTGTTTGGATTCACACCTTGGAAGTCCCTTGTCCGAGGAAGCCCCAAGTTTATCAGCCGATCCAGAAATGAGTACATCATCTATCATCAACATACAACAAGTCCACGGGAAAATATAATTTGGTCTCGTAAAATAGAAGGAAGAAAAAAAAACACTTGTGTGTAAACAATCATATATTCCCGATAGCTTGTAGTTGCAGCCTCAAAATGATGGGAGATAAACTGCATGTAATATAGCAGTATTACCTTTTTTGTTTGGGATTTGAGTGTTACTCCCTCGGTCCCAAAATAAGTGTCCACTTTTTTTCTTTTAGTCGTTTCAAAATAAGTGTCCACTTTAAAAAGTCAAAACACTTTATTTAATGAATTTACCAATTTAACCTTCAAGCTTTAAAACATATACATTGTAAACCATCACATCACTATGGTGAAACCATGGGTAAAGTTGGTATTTCATTCACCAACACTACAATAAAAATCATCTTCTTAAAAAGTTGAATTCCTCAAAATGACTTATAATTTGGGATGGAGGGAGTAGTTTTTATTCTTTTTCTTTTCTTTTTCCCCGGGGAGAAAGAATATACTAGACTAAGTAACCTATACCAGCAATTGTCTAGTTCATGTTACATCTACTCCCACCCATCTAAAGCTTTTAGCAGCTATCATGGTGGTCAAGAAATTATCTGTGATGTACATGTAATAGCAGAAAAGTACATACATATCAACATAAAATTCTGACAAGGTTAAGGGCTGAATTCAAGAGTATTTTGATATATATGACCAATTAATCCCCAAAGGAGAATCCCTCATGTTATATAAAGTTGAGGATCATAGTCATCATAGCTGTGGTTTAATTTCACTTCTACTGTTTACAACAATGTGATTGAGTGGACAATCTCATAAGCTTTCAATTTCAAGTATTCAGTATGTCAAAATATATGTTGCGATCCACTGAATTTTCATCTATAGCATATAAGTTGAACCCGAGTATTAACCCAAAATCCAACTGATGAGTTATAACCCGCAAGAATATCATACTAGTTTTAACTACAACATTCATAACATGCCTCGTTTGATCAATGTGTCCAATTAGGATCTACTCCAGTCAACAAATGAAAAACAACATGGTGTCATTCCAAACTTCATTCATTTCCTTAATCAACAGCCAGCAAACCGTAGAACATAGAAAGCATTGGATATAATAGTCAGCATGGATACTCACAACTCGAGCTTTAGCTATTCCTGGCCCCTATAAGCCTTCAAAAACCATATTGAACTAGAATTACTGACCCTCTTTTAGGCCATCATGCACAGAATTATATTGACTTAAGGACCACTTTTAAGAATTTGTTACATTGTACAAGCACTCTATCCATAACAAAAATCCATTAAGTACTAATTACTTTAACCAATAATGGCACAGAACTTGAAGTCTTGATAAAGCATTGGATCAACAGACACTGTAAATAGCTAAGCCTACGAGTATAAAGGGAATCGCAATCAATAACTATAAGAATCAAGCCTCTTAGTTGAAGACATCATATAAGAAAGCAAAGTCAATCAAGCTTCTAACCTCTAAGTCGAAGACATCATATCATTAAAGGAAATTCATTATGAACTATACTATGTATAAGGAGAGCGCAAAGTATACTCACATTTCCTCTGAGAGTTACCGCAATCCCGATTGGCTGACCTTCTCTGAGTTTGAACGTGGCAATAGCATTTCTGGCTCGCGTTTTCACAGGCCTCTGTCCTGTAATGAGGGCTAAATCATTCACTGCTGCATCCAACCCCTTTGCATTCTGGGCGGCATCTCCCATACCACAGTTCACCACAATCTTATCAACCTTTGGAACCTACCCAAAATGCCACATTGCAAACATTAAGCCTAAAAAGCTTTACATATTGTTTCTTTCAACATTAGACATCTTATAGAAAAGCATCCAAGAAAAATCAAAAGAAACTTTGGAAAATATATATATATATACACACAATTAGATACACACAACACCCATACCTACATACATATATATATATATATATATATATATATATACCTGTACGCCCAATGGGTGTTGAAAAACTTTATTTATCATTGTTCAAAGAACACACTGACACACTATACAGTATATAGATGTATTCGCAATTGGACTTTTTCGAATTCAAAATTAATACTCTTTTACGCTGTCAATTTTTCTCATCAATTGTTTCCTAAAATGGCTAAAAATATATATATTCACAGAAATTAGATTTATTTTCTTCTGCTGGATTTCTCAGTAACCAAACAGCGAAACAACTAAGAAACCCTAGAATCACAAAGAAAACGAGGCAATTTGTGGTCAGTGATTAAAAGTTACCTGGTGAATGTTGGTGTAAGAGAACTCTTCTTTGAGCAACGGAACGATCTTTTCGAGGTACGCCGTTTTGAGGCGATTCACCTTCTCGGACTCTGTTTTCTCCACCAGAACTACCCCGGAACTAGCCTTCACCGAGAGGCCACCGCCGCAGCGATTCCTAGGGTTTACGTGGGCTAACTGTACCGAAGTTCTCGGTGAAATTGCAGGGAATTGACCGTGAAAGGAAGAGGCAGTGCAGTGAAAAAGCGCGGGAGACGCCATTGTAGGTCACTACTGTGGTGATTTTGGGTGCTGCTATGGATTTGGTTGTGCAGAGGTTGCTTCGTGGTGATGTGGTTGGTTAGGAAAATGGATTGGGAAGTGAGCATAATTACAATTTTACCGATAGATGGTGACAGGAGAGTGGCATTATGTAAATATCAGCAGGATTGGGGGTAGTAGTTGGAGTTGGCTTTCAGGGTATGGCCAGAGGATAAGGGTTAAACAAAGGAAAAGAACTAAATATATGTCTTGAAATCAGCTTTCATTGAAATATAAAAACATCATAAAATAAGTCTTTAAAATTGGTTGGAATTCAATGTAGTACTGTGTTCATCCTCACCAGAAGACCCGAATGTTGTCTAAAAAGAGAAGTTATTTGAAATTTATCCTTTCATATTTTTTTTTCAAATAATAGGAGTATCCGTGTTTTTACCGAGTAATTCACAACCTCCAGACATATCCAAACATATCGGATAAGTCACGGACATACAGATCAGTTAAGACATGAACTTGTAATCCCTTTAATAATAATCGAACATGAACCATCATGCTTCCTGCAAGCTAACAGCGTGCCTTGTGAAAACAAGATTAGAAATACAAATTCGAATTTGGCAGCAAGTGTGAGAGAATTTATTGTAAATAAAACAAAAACTAACAAAATAATAAATAAATAGATAAAACTAGAATAAAGTATTTCCCCCTCTAATTCCGCTTTATAAAGTTTCATCTTCTATTTCGTAATATTAAAAATAAGATGCAATTGAAAATCCTCAACCATTAACAGAAAAATGAAACAGTCAAATCCCTCATAAATCGAAAAACATAGCACTCTTGTCCGTAGCTGGATTGACTCACAACACAAGCATTCCAAAATTTCAGTCCGAAATTTGAATGTTTTACCACTTACAAGCTCTTCCGGAAACATTACAAAAGCTCAATACATAGGTACAAGAAGTCATATGTTGTATTGATCACGAGCTCTCCAATGTTCACAACCTAGTCAAGCCAGCGAGTAACCCGGTCATCTTCTCCTACAACAGCAAGAATCTCGATTCGCACATCTAAAACAGCCTGCAGTTGAATGCAGCAATCTTGTAAGCACAAGCAATCTCTAAAAAAACTGCTTCCTGGAAGAGCTATTAATTTACAATTCATAGAACCGGATCAACAACATCCGTTCTTAATTCAATGAAGATGGAGCCTAACCAGCAATTGTTCCCACGTGCTAGTTTGCCGATTCTTAATTCAATGAAGATGGAGCCTAACAAGGTTCTACTTTGCCAATTCTGAGTTGATCAAAGATGGAACCGAACCAACAATACCCACTTTTATGAAGTTTGGAGTGCATGTATGAACTACTTCCCAATTTGTGTGTCAGAGTTCATAATAGGACAGACGAGACAAGAACAAATGTCCCCAATGATAGAAGACAAACATCTACTTCTATTGCATATCAAGATCCTATCATCCTAACAGGGAACATTGTTTCTAGTATTATTTCGTTGCTTCCAAGATTCCTCTGATGTTGTAAAGTTTTGTAGTAACGAATCAATTATTTTGTATGAAATGATGAAGGAAACTTACCGAGGGTTTTTTACAATTAACCAGCCTACATTCCTCCAAAGAACCCTCAAGTGTCCAACTCTCCCAGACGTCAAATCTGTGACTCGCAAATACATATTCCATTCTTCTATTTATCTGCAGTGTTGAAGTACAATTCAAATCCTTAGACAATTACAAAATCAAAGGTGTTAACCTTCTGTTATTCACGCAGCATGTTAAGAGAGAAATAGCTTAAAGAAGGGTAATGCTCATGTATCAGTCTCGAGGAAAGCAGATGTCATACAATAGAGTAAATCTCACATTCACAGTTCAATCACACAAATAAGCTAAAGTAAGGAACCTTCTGATTTATAAAGCACATGCTAACATAATAATACTACTACTAATAAAAATTATAGAAGTTCAGAGTATCTACAATTAAAGACGAAAGGTAAAAAAAGGCTAACCCAATGCACAAGGCCCTGCCATTGCGGGGTCTGGGGAGGGTCAAATGTAAGGGTTAATATCACTAAACTACCCTGTACTTTGGCATAATTACAGGCAGTACCCCTAACGTTTCTAAAATCCCACTGACCTCCCTTACCTTTAACTCCGGTGTAACACTTTGCCCCTTCCATCTGAAGTCAACACCGGTTTTTGACTTTTTCCGGCAATAAAGTTAGTTTTTCAGCTGAAATCCCCAAATTATCCTCAACATGTATATAATGATATCTTTTCCCATACTTTATCAAAAAAAAATACCAAAAAATTCATACAAACATATATTACTCTAAAACAACATCAGAAAAATAAAAAAAATCCATTTATCTATTGGTTGGTAAGCCATATAGACTCTTCTTAGCACTCAAGGTTTAAAGTTTTCCTTTAACCATTCTCACTTTCCTTTTCCTTTTTCTTGCATTCATGTACTATTTATGTGCACCAACCTTCTTTTCTCTCTTCTTATTTATGTTCAATTCACTTGTACTTTTAATTTATTCCTGAAATTTATACACTTAGGCATGCTTTACAATAATTTCTGTTTTGCATTCTCGTTTGCATAACAGTGGAAAAACACATTAATTCTTCTGTTATTACACTATTAGTTTTGGCTTATTGTCATATTGCTAATTGGGGGGAAGAAAAGGTCCTGCTTAACATGCTCCCCCCACCTCCAACACCCTCCCGGCTCCATCCCTACCATCCAAAAACATAGAACGGAATTTGTTTGCAACTTGTACCTACCACAGTGCAGTGACGAGGGTCCTTACACAACTCCCTAACAAGAAATTATGATTATAAAGCAGAACTCATAACAATAGAAGATACCTGCAATAACTTTCCACCAGCAGTGAAAGATCGCAAGCCAATTGTGTCCTGCAAAAGGTTTGCATGTACCCAATCAATCAACCAGCACAAGATTAACAGATTCAAATGCCATCCACCACGTAAATCAAATAGAAGCTGGCAAATAGGCCCAACACGTGAGAAATTAGAGTTCTGTAAACAAACCTTGCTTCTGAAAACAACGAGGAACTGTGCTGCAGGATCTCTTTTTGTTACATTTGACATTGTGTCCAGGAGCCAACCACCACCTTGGATTCTTTGCCTGGAGACATAAAGCACAGGACGATCTCTTGCATGCAAAGCAATTACATAACCGTCCTTCAGCACTTCCCCAGACTTTCTACTGATCCTCATGCTTGACTTCAGAACCTGTTCAGAAGACAATCCTTGTATAGAATTAATTGGTGCTTCCCTACTTTTTGAATCTTCGTGGGAGGTCAAATGTGAACTGGAACTCAGTGCATGATCTGTGCCACTAATCTTAGAATCATCTTCTAAACACGAGGAACTCTCTTTTTCTAATGTAGAAGGATTGTCGGATTTCTGCATGGATCTTTGGTGGGCATGCCTCTTTTTAGCCTTCTTACTAAATCTGCTGCGTGTTCCTTCAGATTGACTTGAAGTAATTTGAGACAACACCAAAGCCTGATGCTGGCTAGAGGACTCTCTCGATTGACTTGTACCCTTTTCCTGGGAGCTTTCAGAGGTGATTTGCATAACATCTGTCAATTGCTCACCAACAGGACCTTGCAAGGAACTTTCATCTATTTCACTTTCTTCATCAGAGACATCATTCTGTGGAATAACACCATCCAAGAAGAACATCCGCAGTATAGAAATAGCTTTCTCCCGTATCTCCATCCATACTTCTTCACTATAATCTGCACTGCGGGGAAGTATCAATACGTTGGGCATCTCCCGTACCTGCATAAAGTTTAGGATATGACCAATTAGGAGCAAATCAAAAAAATTCAAAAATTCAGGAGTTGCTTGCTTTATATGTCTCATCCATACACACATCTATAACACAGACAGGAATTCATAAAACATAATACTCCCTCTGTCCTTGGGAATCCAACTTTTTAAGAGGATGACTTTTATTATGGTGTTAGTGAATAAAATACCAACTTTACCCATGGTCCCACCATAGTAATGTGATAGTTTATAGTGTATATATTTTATAACTTTAATGCTTGAAGGTTAAATTAGTAAATATACCAAATAAAGTGCTTTGACTTTTCAAAGTGGACACTTATATTGGGACGGCTAAAAGAAGAAAGGTGGACACTTATTTTGAGACGAATGGAGTATAACATTCCACATTTCAATTCACACTCAAGGTGAATATCAAGGATTATTGTCGGGAAACAGAAAAACAAAGGATGGATATAACTGAGATTTAATATAAGGAAATATTGCAACTTCACTTGTACGTCTAATTATCCTTGCCTCATCCTATACCTTTAAACATATCTCGAACTACCATAAAATTCCAAGAATTGGCTATGGCAAAATAGCATAAGTGCGCGAAGGGGGTAAAAACAAAAAGAAGGGGGAAAAAAGGTAAACAAGGAAACATTTGGGGGATAAAGAGTACAAATATGAATGTTATCAGCCAAGCAAGCATTTGCATTCATCGAATTCATGACAGAGGATCCTGCCCAGGAAAACAACATACATCACATATACATATATACATAGTCATACCCTAAGAATACCCATCAATCATCATACCCATGCTTCCATCCACTGTGGCCCTTCAGCACCATCCAGAGCACAGCCTGCAATGGTGCCGTCAATCAGAAGCTGCTTTACAGCACAATCATCCAATAGCTGGCTACTACCAGTATTCACAAGAAATGCTCCTGAATGAAAAAGTATGTACCCGCATGAGAACAAATAGGAGAAGCCCCAATATATATGTATATACATCTATATATAAAAAGAAATTAATCATAAACACTACGAAAATAAAAAGTACCAGGCTTTATGTGCTGCAAACAATCTGCATTAATAATCTGAATTGTTTCATCCGTCAGAGTACAGTGGAGAGAAATAAGATCACTTGCAGCAAGTAAGTCATTAAGGGTATCCATTCTCCGTGCAGCAGGAGGGAATGCTATTGAGGATCGACTTGATCTCTCTTCTCCCTTTCAAATATAATTTACTAAATTAGTGAGAACAAGTCAGACATTAACGAACATATATACACAACACGACAACAGACAAAGTCTAAATATGAAAAGGAGGCTAAGGAAAATGTCTGAAGTGCGGGCAGTGATATATTACTATAGGACTCCCATGAAACTCACTGGTCACTTCCAATAGAGGACAGCTTATTGAAGGATAGAATTTTTCTCCACTTGTTGCTTTCTTATTTGCTCATTGATTTTAATACCGATGTCTATTAATATTTCATGAGGATACCATTTTGAATTTTTTCATTTTTAATACAGATGTCTAGTAATAAGATCACTTGCAGCAAGTAAATCATTAAGGGTATCCATTCTCCGGGCAGCAGGAGGGAATGCTATGGAGGATCGACTAGATCTCTCTTCTCCCTTTCAAATATAATTTGCTGAATTAGCGAGTACAAATCAGACATTAACAAAGATATATACACATGACAACAGACACGAAGTCCAAATATGAAAAGTAGGCTAAGGAAATTGTCTGAAGTGCAGGCAGTGATATATTACTATAGCACTTCCATGAAACTCACCGGTCACTTCAAATTGAAAACAGCTTATAAAAGGACATAATTTTTCTCCACTTGTTTCTTTCTTATTTACTCGTTGATTTTAATACAGATGACTAGTAATTTTATTTTATTTTGAAAGGGGATGACTAGTAATATTCCATGATGAATTGATGATACCAGTTAATTTTTTTCATTTTCACTCATTCACACACTAAACCAGAAATTCGATATGATCAGTGCCCTCTTCTTCTTTTTTTTTGGTTTGTTGGCTGATGATTTTACCACCCATATTGGAAGCTAAATCTGCATGATTTGGCCTCCCAATCCTTCTTTCTTCCCATTGTCAAAGTGTAATCATTCAAGTGATTGTAGTTTTAACTCATCTGTGGCCCAAAATGGAATACCCAATTGTTTCACTATCAGCATCTTTCATAACAATCAACTGAAAAAAGCTACATTTAGAAACAAAAATCAGACTCCTTTTGTTAGATCAAATGACATTCCAACTTAAACTCTGTACTAGAACACATTTGCTGATTGATAAACAACACTTCATTTTAAGACCCATTCTCAGTTGATCTGCTATAACTTGAACCTATCTACATAAAGCATATAAATCAGCAAAATTCCATCAACTATGAATCAAATACCTGCCAATCATAAAAACAACTCCAAAGTCCAAATCAATCTACTGGTCTTGCAATCAACAATTCAGAGCATAGAATGTATATAATACACATACCGAATATCATATTTTAGCCACTGATGCACTATTTTGGGATCTAATATAGCACAATCTATACACTCAAACACTCACACATCCAAATGTGTTTGTGCGTGTGTATGTAAATATATATATATATATATACACACACGCTGAGAATTAACTGAAATTTATACCTGGTGAACATCAAAATAGAGCACATTCATCTTGAAAGCCAAGCTGCGATTAGCCAAAGACCTGGCGGACGCAGATCTACCGACGATCCCCAAAGCGAGGCCACGGCAGCGTCGCATGCCACGGCAGAGAGGCTGGACGGAGCCGAGCCAGCCGGAAGCGGAGAGAGTTTGGCGGGAGAGGAGGTGAGTGCGGCGGAGGAGGCCGAGGACGAGGGCCATGACGGTGTCGGCTACCTCCTCGGCGCGGGAGACGTCGACGTGTAGGAATCGGTGGAGGCCGAGGTCCAAGGCGAGGGCGGAGTCTACGGCGCGGTCGGAGGAGCCGAGGCAGAGGACGAGCTGCCATGGACGGAGGCGGCGCTGGGCGGCGCGTGGGAGGAAGGTGAGGGAGTGGAGGAGGACGGCGGCGGCGGACTCGATCTTGGCGTCGGCGAGGCGGCTGAGGGGCACGTGGTCAACGGCGGCGACGCCGGAGAGGCAATGGCGCTCGAGGTCGGTGTCCTCGATGCAGTTGAGGGTGATCACCAATGGGAGAGAAGGAGGTACAGGGTTGTTATGGTGGGCCATTGTTGCTGGAGATCTGGAGGTACTACTACTATGTGTTTTGTGTGTGTGAAATTTTCCACTAACACATAGTAGTGTGTGTTTTGTGTGTGCGAAATGATAGCATTTCTCTCTGCTTCTGGTGGTGCGTCATTTTTTGTTTTATTCCTCTGTTGCTGAGACCTTGGTCTCGCATTATTTTTTATGAAATGTGCATAAGATTGGGGTGGTGTTTTATAAACATAATTAAACTATTTAGGCCATGTTTTGTAACGCTATGATTTTATTTCCTATAAAATGAAAGTTGTGAGTTGATTTGTTATCATTTTAATATAAAGTAAAAGATGTTTGGTAAAATTCATTACCCGTAAAATTTTTGAAAATAAAAAACTGAAAATGTATTTGGTAACGAAAAAAATTAAGAATTAATAAATTATGAATTAATTACTAATAAAAATAAAATTAATTAATTTAAATATTTTTTTGTACAAATTTATTTAATATTTAAATATTTATTATTTATTAATTATTTATTCATTTTATTTTTTTATTATTTATTTTGTTATTTTATTTATTATTTTTAATTATTTACTACTCAATTTTTATTTTTTAATTATTAATTATTTATTATTGTAAATACCAAAAAATGCGCAACACTCAAAAGAGAGTCCTTTTATTAACTTTTGATTTTCTTTATATACATTTCCTTATTGGGCTTGAGGCCCATTAGGGCAATACCATCATAATTACATCACCATGGCATCACTACTTCTATAACCCAAAAAAATACAAAGGTGAAATGGGCCTAGTCACCGGGCTTATAAAAGCCTTATTGGCCCAACAACTTGATGGATCTGGTGCTTGATGGACTTAAGTGGGCTTGATCATTTCCACTCTTACATAGGCCCGCTTCTTTATGATGGGTTGTCGGGCGGTCAGGCCCATTAGAGAGAAGGTAGAGTGGAGGGCAAGGTACATTACCCCTATCGGGATGACGTGGCGGATCAAATTAATGTGACGGTTGTACCATCATTCAAATGCTTGAAACTTGTGGCCCGGGTGGCCTTGGTTGGCGTGAAGGTGGCTGAGGAGACGCACGTGAAGCGAGGTGACGTTTCGCTTCCCGAGCGCACGATTTTTCAGGCATTTCAGTGAGCCTTATAAATACCTACTGTATATGTTGGACGTCCTTTCTATTTCAAAACTTCTAGCTTTCAGAAAACTCTATGCACTTGAGATCTTCGTTTATCATTGCCAGAGTTCATTATCTTTTCCAGGAAAGCGTCCGAAAACTATTCGGGATTCATCTTAGAGTAAGTTCTCTCCTTTCGGCTTTCGTGTCTTTCTTTTCAATATGTCCGATAGTGACGATACCCAGTCGGGTAGCGACCGTCTCCCCTATTCTGTGGATCCAAACGCCTATCTTAGTTCACCCTCAGTAGAGGTGGTTAGGGTAGTCGGGTCCAGTCCACCAAAGGTCAATCAAAACGTCGCAGCGGTTGGGGTTCCGGCTGCAGGGAATTCGGGGGATCAATTTTACGCTGACCCCCTCCCTCCTACACATAGGGTAGAAACAATATTGAGGAGGTTAAGGGTCAAATGTGGGATACCCGATGGGGTTATCATTAAGAATTACCCTAAAAAATACGATTTCAAGAAAAGTGAGGGGGTCATGGATCATCAGATTCTATTGTCGGCCTTCCACCTTCAGGTTCTTAGATTCCTGATTCAACCTTTCTTCATTTATACCCTAGCTACCCTGGGTTTTGCTCCGCTTCAGGTGGGGCCTAACTTCTTCAGGATCTTGGCTATGCTCCTGATAATCAATCGGGAGCTAGGTCTCGATTTAGGTATGGTCGAGCTCCTGTTCTGTTACAAGATACAGGACCAGAAGGATTGCAGGGGCCGATACAATCTCTTTCCTTTGAGCGGAAAGAAGATTTGTGATGGCACTGAAAAGTCCAACAAAGGGTGGAAGGAAAGAATGATCCTGGTGAGCGGGAAATGGTGGCTTCCTGGCTCATCGGGATTCAAAGTCCCCAGTGAATTCGACAGACCGTTATTTCCCTCCTTCAAACCATTTCATAGGGGGTCATGCTACTGCGATCGGTGCAATGATAAGTTGGGCGCCTTCACGTGCTCAAGTTTTTGGGAGCACCCGACAACTTTAAAACCTCCACTTACATCAGATCCCGGTTTGAACTCCTTAAGTCTAAAATTTGGGGACAACCCCTAAAGATGTGTAATAATTACCTGACGGGTTCTAATTTGCAAGCCTTGTCAACAGAAATGCTGAGAATCTCGCAAGCTGTACTAAAAAAGAAGGTCAAGCGGGCACCTGGCCCTAAAGCGATTCCTTCAGTACCGGGTGAGGTTCAGAGCGGGCAGGGGTCGCAAAGTACTCCAACTCCCCCATCCGGGCCTGATCCCCCACCATTGGTGGAGAACGTTTTGGTAACTTCATCTTCTCTGATGGGAAATACTCAGGTCACTCTGCCCCCTCCTTCAGGATCTGGTACTGCTGGAGCGACTTTCGTTCCTCCTTCAAGGAACATTCCCGTTCCTGAATCCCGATTAATTGGGGGAGAAGCTGGTCTGTCGAGGACACGACACCCCCGATCTGAGGAAATTCTTCTCGACCAATCAGTTAGGCCCCGTCTGTCAACAGCGTTGTCCCCGATTATAGTGGAGGACACTGGAGCTGCAACTGAGGAGGAGCGACCCGTCCCCTGGGCGCCAAAGATAACACTCCCTGGTGGGGGCTTCTTGGTCAGGGGGCATGAAACTATTGATAATGACATCGCCCTTTGGGCAATGGGTTCTCAGATTTGGACTCCCACGGACAGAAAGAAACTGAGACAGATCAATCGGGAAGAACTGGCATTGACTGGTCCAGAGATTGCCATGAAAGTACTTTTCCAATACACTGTCTCATCAGTCGTACTTTTCTTTTTCAATTTTTCAACATACGGATCAATCGGCTTATCAAGCTAACACTAGTTCTTTTGGCATATGTTTTATATGACTCAGGCCTACAATGCGAAGATGGAGGAGGACGATAAAATGTTCCGTAAATCCAATGAGCTCCTGAAGGCGAAAGAAGATGTCAGGCAAAAGGTTGTTTCCTTACTGTTGATATCCAATGAGAAATTGGATGTTCAGACACAAAGGGCAATCACTGCAGAGCAACAGCTTCGGGCTGCTCGCGATCAGATCCAGGAGATGGAGGCGGTACGGCGGGCCCTGTTCTCTGAAACGGAGGCCCTGAAAGCAGAGAATGCAAGCCTAAGGGCTGAGAATGAAGGTCGGAAGGCAAGGCCAAACTTTTGGAGGAGAAGTCCGAGACCGAGAACCTCCTTGCGGTGGAGAGGTCGGTGGTGGAGATGTGTCACCGAGGTGGCAATGAGATGTACAAATGCTTTTATGACACCTCCCGGAACCGAATTGGGTTCGGATGGAGGTCATGCTTCAATGATATGCAGAAACCCGTTGAGGAGAGGGACTTCGCCTCGGTGGCAGAATTGGATGAGAGTTTGGGCATCGCTCCGTCATGCGACGATCCGGTTGGAGGTCCTAATGACGTTCGTTTCTGTGAGTTCCTAACCAAAGCTCTTCTGGGGATGAGTGCTACGACCGATTATGATCCTCCATCTCTTGATGAGGCCATTATTTCTTTGAAAATTCGATGTGGCGGGCACTAGCGTTATCTCTTAGGATTTTTTGTTTATAACACATTTTGTAAGCCTTGGCCATAGGGGCCCGTTTTTGAATGAAAGATCAATGTTTTTGTCCAGTTGACTTTTTAACGTTTATATTATTATGCATGGATCTGTGTTTTTGAGTGGAGAGGTCCACTTGGTTTATTTTTGCTAATTTGAATGTTGTATCTTTCGGGCACTAAAGGCCATGTGATGGACAATGCAACACTAGGTTTTATTTTTTGCAAATTTGTGATCTCTTCAGGATCAGTGTTGTGTTTTTCGGGCACTTCAGGCCATGGGATAAATAATGCAACACTTTGTTTATTTTTTGCAAATTTGTGATATCTTCAGGATCAGTGTTGTGTCTTTCGGGCACTTCAGGCCATGCGATAGACAATGCAACACTTTGTTTATTTTTTTGCAAATTTGTGATATCTTCAGGATCAGTGTTGTGTCTTTCAGGCACTTCAGGCCATGCGATAGACAATGCAACACTTTGTTTATTTTTTGCAAATTTGTGATCTCTTCAGGATCAGTGTTGTGTCTTTCGGGCACTTCAGGTCATGCGATAGACAATGCAACACTTTGTTTATTTTTTGCAAATTTGTGATCTCTTCAGGATCAGTGTTGTGTCTTTCGGGCACTTCAGGCCATGCGTTAGACAATGCAACACTTTGTTTATTTTTTGCAAATTTGTGATCTCTTTAGGATCGTGTTGTGTCTTTCGGCCACTTCAGGCCATGCGATAGACAATGCAACACTTGGTTTATTTTTTTTTCAAAATTTTTTGATCACTTCAGGATCATTGTTATGTCTTCGGACACTTCAGGCCATGCGATAGACAATGCAACACTTGGTTTATTTTTTGTTTCAGTAGATATTTACAAGCTATTTTGCCATAAAAATGATTTTCTACTGATCAGGTGTTATAGCCTTTTTACAAAAAGATCAAAGTAAAAGTAGAATTTGGCCCTTTAAGAGTAGTACCTCTTCAGGCGAGAGGCGTTCTGGGAGTTTGGTTCAATTCCGCCATCAATATTTATTCGAACACCGTATGCCCCGCGATCGATGACTTCGGTAATGGTGTACGGGCCCTCCCAAGGCTCCCTGAGCTTGCCTACAAGCCCGATTTTTCGCCTCAGGACCATATTTCTGACCTGGAACTCTCTTCTTTTAACTTTTTTATTGAAGTAATTCCGGACGCGATGTTGGTAGGCGGCCAGCCTGATCCTGGAAGCTTCCCTTCTTTCATTTAGTAGATCAAGATTTTGAGTCAAGTGCTGGTTATTTGGTCCTTCAATCCAGGCCTGGCTCCGGAGGGTTGGAACCTTGACTTCCGTTGAGATCATAGCCTCGGCGCCGTACGCTATGTAAATGGGGGTCTCCGCAGTGGGTTGCCTGGGAGTCGTTCTGTATGACCAGAGCACTTCAGGTAGTTTCTCTAGCCAGGCCCCTTTGGCTTCCTCAAGTTTTTTGGCCAGGGTGTTGAATATGGTTCGATTTGTCCTTTCCGCCTGCCCGTTCCCTTGCGGGTACCCGACCGAAGATGTATTCTGGTTGATACCATGTTCGACAAAGAATGTTTTCACTTCTTTGTTATCAAGATTCATCCCATTATTCATCATGACAGTCCTTGGCAGCCCGAATCTGCATATTATGTGGGTCCATATGAATTTGATGACGTGGCCACCCTTGACGGTGGGATAGGCTTCCGCTTCCACCCATTTGGTGAAATAATCAGTGGCTAGAAGGACGTAGGCATTTAACCGGATTGCCTTCGGGAGAGGTCCCACTATATCCATTCCCCATCGGGCAAATGGGTGTGGTACTATGGTGGGGTGTAAGAACTCAGGTGGCCGATGGATAGCGTCTCCGTGCATCTGACATGGCTTGCACCTTCGGACGTATTATTCGGCGTCCCGCGAAAGGTAGGGCCAGAAGTATCCTTGGGAGAGTATCTTATGGGCAAGGGATCTACCCCCGGAGTGGTTCCCACAAGCTCCACTGTGAATCTCCTACATCACTGCCCTTGATTCTGATGGCGTAATACATTTCAAATAAGGACCTGAAAAGGATTTCCGATAGAGTTGCCCGTTTATGACTGAGTATCTGGCTGAATTCCTCCTGATCTTGTGAGCTTTAGCTTTGTTCTCTGGGAGAGTTCCATTTTGTAGGTAATCCGTCAGGGGATCCATACAGCTGGGCTCCCATGGGATAAGCATCACTTGCTCGAGCTCCTAAATACTTGGCCTGACTACAAAGTCCACAAGTACGACTAGGGTCAGGTCTTCTCTAGCTGAGGACGCCTGACCGGCTAGGTGATCAGCTACAGAATTCTCGCTCATCGGGATCTGTGTGAAGATTATTTCTTGAAAACTTTTCATTTCTCTTAACACGAGTGCCCGATAAGACTCCATTTTTGAATCATTTGTTTCGTACTCACCTTTGATATGCCAAATGACCAGTTGAGAGTCGATATGGACTGCTAGGGACTGGACTTGGAGGCTTCGGGCTAACCTCAAGCCAGATACAACGACTTCATACTCAGCCTCGTTGTTCGTGGCTGGGAATTATAGTTGTACTGATATATAAAGGCATGTCCCATCGGGCGTCAAGATCTCCAAACCAATTCTTGACCCGGCAATGCTGGCCGACCCGTCCACAAAAAGCTTCTAGGTGTCAGGTTCAATTTTCTAGTTTGGCTCTTCAGTTTCAAGTAAAAAGTCTGCCACTGTCTGTCCTTTGATGGAGACCCGGGGTATGTACGTCAAATCGTATATGCCCAATTCGATGGCCCATCTGGAGATTCTGCCTGAGAGGTCAGGCTTTGACATAATAACCCGTAGAGGCGTGGCTGTCGGGATAATGATTGGGTGAGCTTCAAAGTAATGCCTTAGTCGTCTCTTGGCATTCACCAGTGATAGAACCAATTATTCCTGCCTGCTGTATCTGGTTTCTGCCTCAGCCAATGATTTGATGGTGTAGAAGACGGGCATCTGAAGGCTCTCATCCTCTCTGATGAGGGTTGCGGTGGTCGACACAGAAGATACTGCTAAGTACAGATGCAAGACTTCATCAGGAGTCGGTGTGGATAGGATCGGGGGCATGGTCATGTACTCTTTTAACCTTGCCAGGGCTTCAGACTGCTCAGGACCCCATATTTCTCCCCTCTTTGCTTTGATTGCCTGAAAGAATGGTTTGCACCGATCCGTGAGCTGTGAAATGAATCTGCTAAGTGCAACCACTCTTCCCGTTAGGACTTAAAAGTCCTTATGTGTATATGGCTCCTTCATTTCCATCAGGGCCTTGACTTGTGTCGGGCTGGCCTGGATTCCGGTTCGGTCCACAATGTGCCCCAGGAACTGCCCGGATGATACACCAAAAAAGCATTTCTCAGGATTAAGCTTCATGCCATGTGACCTGAGGGTGACAAACACTTGGCGCAGGTGGGTAAGATGGTCTTCCTTCTCCCTGCTTTTGACCACAGTGTCGTCGATATAGGCCTCAATTACTGTACCCATCATCCCCTTAAAGATCCTGTTGACCAGCCTCTAGAAAGTGGCACCTGCATTTTTCAGTCCGAAGGGCATAACTTTAAAGCAATAAGTACCTGTCTCAGTAATGAAAGATGTATTTTCTTCGTCCATCGGGTTCATTTTTATCTGGTTGTAACCTGAATAAGCATCCAGAAAAGTTAGGCGATCGTAGCCTGCGGTAGCGTCAACCATGTGGTCGATCTTTGGGAGTGGAAAGCTGTCCTTCGAGCATGCCTTGTTCATGTCAGTAAAATCAACACAAACCCTCCATTTACCATTCTTCTTCTGCACGACCACTAAGTTGGCAAGCCATTCGGGATACCTGACCTCCCTGATGAAACCAGCTTGGAGTAATCTGGATATTTCATCAGCTATAATTTGGTTCCGCTGTGACCCCATGCACCTCTGTTTTTGCCTGATGGGTCTGATATTCGGGTCAACATGCAATGAGTGTTGGGCAATATCAGGATTGATCCCCGGCATGTTCGTATGTTCCCATGTGAAAACATCGGAGTTGTCCTGCAACAATTGTGTTAGTTCTTTCAATTCATGGTAGGTAAGATTTGTACCTGCAAAAGTAACTTTTTCCGGGCTGCCGGGCATAACATTAACCGGCTGTAATGGTTCAACCATGATTGGGGTACCCGGATCCCCCTCCTGTAATTGCTATTTGGAACCTGAAGAGTGTTCCTTGGAGTGGGGCACCATTGGGACTTTCCCCTTCCGGATCTCCTTTAGGGTGACTACGTAGCATTCTTTGGTGGCCACTTGGTCACCTCTGATGTCAATGGTACCCAAACCGTCGGGACTCATGTATCTTATAACCTAGTGGAGAGTGGAGGGCACGCCCTGCATTCGGTGAATCCATCATCTTCCCATGAGCAGGTTGTATGAGGGCTTGGCATCCACCACAACAAATGTCTCAATCAGGGTCCTTTGAGCAGAAGATACCGGTAACTGGACTTCCCCGATCGGCTCGATTTGCCTTCCATCAAAACCTGCAATGGGGCACCGTGATGTCATAATTTCGGTCGGGTTGATCTCGAGCTTCTCAAAAGCCCATTTGGTGATGATGTTTGCGCTGCTTCCTGGATCGATCATGACTATCTTCACGAGACAATTGGCCACCATTAGGGTCACAACCAGAGGGTCATCATGTGGGGTCTGAACACCCGAAAGTCCGATGTCAAAAAAATGATTTGCGTTTCTCCTGCCCTGGGGTGGATCTCATTGATTTCATTGATTCTTCTCATCTTGTGGGCCCTCCTCCTGTGACTCCGGCATGATCCTTCCGTTTCCTTGGAGGATGGGCCGCCATGAATCATGTTAATGATCCTGAGCGGCTGTGTGTCTAAAGAGTTACGAGGAGCGTTAGGGGCACGTTGATCGGTCCTCGGTCTATCCCGTTGGACGTAATCCCAAAGTTCTCCACGAAGCAGCAACGCCTCCACCTGTTGCCTGAGATTACGACACTCATTTGTGATGTGCCCGAAATCACCGTGGAAAACACAGTGCTTTGACTTGTCCCTTTAGTCAAGTGGTTGTCTGATGGTTGGTGGTTGTTGGAAAATCCCCTTAGCTTTATTCTCCAGGTAGAGTTTCGCAAGGCTGACCTTCAGGGGCGTCACCTTCTCTTCGAATCTGGAGGGCTTGAATGGTTTCGGGGCTGATGGTCCTGGTGGAATTGATGATCCTGATGAAGTCGAACGCTTTCGATCAGCCGCTCGATCCCTTGATTGGGTTTCAATGCTGACCAAGGCTACCCGCTTCTGTCTGACGGTCTCCTCTTCTTCAATCCTCAAGTATCCCTGAGCTCTGGAGTTCAACACCCCAATGCCAGATGGAGGGCGTTTTACCAGAGATTGATGGAACTTAGTCCCTGGAATGAGGGTCATTCGGAAGGCCTCAACAGCAAAATATTGGTCACAGTTATCAACAGAAGAAGATTCGATGTTGAATCGGGATAGGAAGCTTTTCAGTGATTCTCATTTCTCTTGGATCATGGTGAAGAAGCACGATATGGTCTTTTTCTGTCTCTTGTTCCCATAATACTGGGCAATGAAGAGCCTGGTCAATTGTTGTCAGCTGGCAATGGATCGGGATGGCTGATTCCTGAACCATAATAGAGTAGCATCAACAAGACTAGTGGAAAACACCTTGCAGAGCAAGGACTCGTTTTCGGCATACATGGTCATCTTCTGGTGGATTTGATAAATGTGTTATTCGGGGTCCTTAGTGCCATCGTATGGGGTGAACTGAGGCATGACAAATTTCTTAGGGAAAGGCTCCTGGGTTATTTTGGGAACGAAATGTGACTATATCAGCTCGGTCGACGCTTGGATGGTCATGTCATCGGTAGATCGGGCCCTCAAGTCCCCAAGGACTTTCCTTTGGAATTCCTCCATCATTGCCTGAAGCTTTTGGGGGGTCATGGACTCGTCGGTTGCGGGAGCTTTTCCTGAGCGCTGGGAAGATCCGGCGTGCTCTTTCGGTCTGTCGCTATCTTGTTGGTTCAGGGATGGGTCGAGTGCCTCCACCGGAGGGTCGGGCGTAACCACCGGAGGGGCAGCTGCTGATGTAGTCAACCTCGCCATGAGCTCCGCATTCAGCTTTTCCAGGGCCAGGCTGCGTTCCTCAACAGCTACCAAACGTTGAAGGATTTGCTCCATGGACTGTGGACCTCCCGCACGACTGTTTGCATTGGTTGGAGTGTCTGCTTGCGAACGAGTGACTGACATCTTTGCCCAAGAAATAGTGGATGAAAGTTCTTAGAAGGTGGTGAAAGATCTTTAGGTTTAACAAACGAACTCAGCTTAATGAGATGGGAAGGATGAAGCGATTTTACAGATCCCGAAGGGTAGATTTGAAAAATCAGGAACTCTTTGGATGTTTCCCACAGACGGCGCCAAAGTGTAAATGCCAAAAAATGCGCAACACTCAAAAGAGAGTCCTTTTATTAACTTTTGATTTTCTTTATATACATTTCCTTATTGGACTTGAGGCCCATTAAGGCAATATCATCATAATTACATCACCATGGCATCACTACTTCTATAACCCAAAGAAATACAAAGGTGAAATGGGCCTAGTCACTGGGCTTATAAAAGCCTTATTAGGCCAACAGCTTGATGGACTTAAGTGGGCTTGATCATTTCCACTCTTACAATTATTTTACTCAATTTTTATTTATTTATTATTAATTATTTACTAATTCTATTTTATATTTTATTTTTTCCTTTCTTTATTCTTAATTATTTTTATTTATCTATTTATGTATTTTTATTCAAATTTAATTAATATTTATTTTTTATTTTTATTATTAATTTATTTTTTAATTTTTAATTTTATTATTTTATTTATCTATTTATGTCTTTTTATTAAAAATTATTTAATATTTAATATTTAATATTTATTTATTCACTTTTATTTATTATTTATTTGTTATTTAATCATTTTATTTATTTATTATTTAATCATTTTATTTTATTTATTTACCATTTTTATTTTTTATTTTTTATTAATTATTTTTTATATTTTTTATGTTCATATTTATCATCATAATAAATTTTATTTCAATCTTCAAGAACTACAAAGGAAATCACTTCAAGAAATCTTAAAGTGGAAGCTTTATTTTCAAGCTTCCAAAACCATAAAGGAAATCTCAAAGTTTTGAAAACTAAAATTGGTTTTTTCAAAATTTATGAAAACCTTACCAAACAACTTTTTTACTTCCATTTTGTTATTTTGGAAATGAAAGTAGAAAACCAAAATTGAAAGTGTTACCAAACGGGGCCTTAGCAGTAATTTTTAGGCAAAAGAGTATAAAACCCCCCTATGCTTTTTTGACCCCCATTTCACTACCCTTATATTTTTAAGGGTTGCAAATTGCCCCATTTTGTCTATATTAAATTCCAAAAAAAGATATAAAATTCAAATATATATATATTAAATTTTGAAAAAAATTATAAATTCGAAAATAAATATATAAAATTAAAAAAAAAACATATAAAATTCGAAATATATATATAATTCAAAAAAATATATAAAATTCAAAAAATATTATAAAATTCAAAAATAAATATAGAATTCGAAAAAAACATATAAAATTAAAAACAAAACATATAAAATTCGTAATATATATATATAATTTGAATATATATATATATATATATAAAATAAAATAAAAACATATAAATTTTACTTTTTTACAAATAGTTGTGTAAATAGAAATATAAAAAATACAAGTGATCAAAGTACAATACACCAAAATAACATTTGTCAGAAACATTTTTTATATATATTTATTTTTTAAAAATATATATATTTTGAATTTATATAGTTTTTTCCGAATTCTATATATATTTTATATAAAATTCAAATTTTGGTTTTAGTTGAGCGTAACAAAGCATTATTAGTCTTCTGGTCACATTGGGTCTGCATTGACTAGCTGCCTCTATCTAGTTATTTGATTTCCAATGTCAAAAGTGTAGGAGGTGAATTGATTTAACAAAATAGCAGTATTTGATTTTATCAATTAATGAGGTTTTTGAAAGAAAAAATAAATAAATTCTATGTTTGTAAAAAATCAAATTTTATATGTTTTTTTTAAATTATATATATATATATATTTCTGATATATATATATATATTTTACGAATTTTATATGTTTGTTTTGAATTTTACTTGTTTTTCGAATTTTATATTTATTTTCAAATTTTTTATATATATTTTTTAATTTTATATATTTATTTCGAATTTTATATATATATTTAGAATTTTATATGTTTTTATCGAGTTTATATTTATTTTCGATTTTTTTTTTTCAAATTCTATATAAATATTGTTTTCGAATTTTATATTTATTTTTGAATTTTATAATTTTTTTCGAAATTTAATATATATTTTGAATTTAATATAGACAAAAGGGGGCAATTTGCAACCCTTAGAAAGGTGAGAGTAGTGAAATGGGGGTAAAAAATGCATAGGGGGTATTTTGCAACCCTTAGAAAGCATATGGGGTTTTATGCTCTTTTGCCTAATTTTTATTAATAAAATGTAACAGTTTTTTTGAATTTTTGTTAGAAGGCAACCATCTTCTTCAGGTATTTCAATTCCATATATTCCCATATTTTCATGTATTGATAAATAAAGCAATCTAATAAGCTGCAAAAACTTGGAGAAATAGGACAAAAAAAACCAAGGTTAGTATGAACTAAGCTACAAAAAACAATGAACCAAGCCGAAAATGGGCCTATTTAGATTCCTTGAAATATTACAGATGGTTAGCTAGCAATATATTGAATTAATATTCACATAATGGGAAATTATTGAATACTATTGAATATTATGGGAATAACATTAGGCCCTGACTTTCCAAACGCTAATTTTGGTTTGGGTGCCAGGTGCTATCTAATACATTCTCCACAGAATGATGAAGCAAAACATATCAAGACAGAACTGTTCCCCAATATCATACATCATATACTACAATAGGGAAAATTCAACTTAGCAAGAGAAATTTCAAAAATAATGCTTCAAGCACAGGAAAATACATGATCAAACTATTGAAATGAATTATCAAAATAAATTTTCTTATTACCACAAATGCAAATTATTGCAACAACAAAATAACAGAAGATTGAGGATAGTCAAAAGGTGAATAAGAACAAAAAACAAAGAAACATGAAAGTGTTGTCAGTTGTGCTGTTTGATAACCAGAAGAATAGAAAACCTCTAATGGAATATCGAAGGATCAAAAATATCTACAACTTGAGGTAGTGGATGCATCTGTGCGTCTCCTGGAGGAACATATCCATACACGACTCGCCATATATATATATATATATATATATATATTGTTCGATCGCCTATGGCTTTGCTGGTCCAAGTGAAATATCTCAGAAAGAACACACTTAAAAGTCGTACTAGCAAGCTACATGAATGAGACTGCGGAGTGAGGCAGCATCTTCCGCGAGAGCATTATCATGTCAAGTGAACCGAGTAACCGTCCAGCATCCACCCAACTATCAGAGCACCCTTCTAAAATGCTGCATTGTGTGTTTTTACTATCTCGGCCACCACCTAAAGGAATCTCACTCCATGTAAAATGCCAGATGTGTTTCTGACATTCAAACATAATCATGAATCTCCAAACAAAAATATCAAGTTCAGAAAAACCTCCTCCTTAAGTTCCTGGTGGTTGCTTCATATGAGCGCATGAGAAGTCCAACACCAATACCGATGCCAACGCACATCCCAAGTCCAATTCCAACCCCAACTCGAACACCAGCATTAAACCATGAGAGTTGTCCATCCTCACCAGCGTACATGTCTTCCGAGTAGTACCTAGGGCGTTCTATTTTTCCACCTAATGACTTGTACTCATCTGCTTCTGCCTCTGTTATCTGCAGAAAACTGACATTTAAAACAAGTACAAGAGCACACAGCAGGATGGGTACATGATAAAAAGTCAAAATTCTCTTTAGCCTAGCTATGAGAGTTCCAATTCTAACTGACACATGAAATTAAAAATGATGCAATATTATATGTGGTGACTGAATTTTACAAAAAAATTCCAAAGAATCAAAATGAAGATAAATTCATTTTTCTACAATCCTGTTTTGGGTTGACATTTACAATTTCATTTAGACCTCTGGACATATGGTGGTACTGTTGTAAAGGTGTTTCTTATCACACCATCAATTTGAATTTATACCAGAAAGAAGTCAATCGCATTCTATTAACTCTTCTCAAACAGCAAGCAAATTTAATTGTCCATATTGATACTTCGGAAGATATTAAGTCCTCTCATTTATGACTAATTTGGTTATGAATTTTTAAATGTTTAGACAATGCTACATGTTTTAGATGCTACATGTTTTAGATGTTCTAATTGTCTATCCAATTCATCCACTTTCCAGTTGAAGTTATTTCTATAAACTATCACAATTGTCTTTGCATATACTTATTTTTTTGATAAGTAATTGTCTTTGCATATACTCAAATTCAATTCCATACCATAACCCAGACAATATTTTACCCCCAAATGGATGAGGTAGGTCACACACCCCAGATCTTCTTCTTCTTTTTTTTAACCGTTGCAAAGAAAACACATCCTGGGTAACAGTAAATGTTGGCAATTTTCTTTCTTTACTACACTCACAACATTCTCTTTCGAGCCCTTGTTATATAAGTTTACAAGTCAAAAAGCAATCAAAAACACAAAGGCTAATGGCTTGCTTTTGCAACTCTGGACACAATTTTCTGTTTTTCTCAAAACTGAAAAAGTAGAAAACTGTACAAAGAAACCTGTTTTCAGAGCGAACGGTATTTTATTGTTGTCTAAAAACAGTTTTCTATTTTCTAAGTTCAAGATTTCAGATATGTAAATCAAGCATACCCTAACTCTCCTATCTTTATTGTTTTTACACTACCAATCTCCCTGATGTAACGACAATTTGAGTTACTAAATCCTATACTTCAATTCCTTCATTTTTCCTCTACAAGACAATAACAACCACCTAATTTCCATAGAAGAAATGAATTTCAAAACCAGTATCTTCTTCTTACGAAGCTTCACATCAAAAGCTACTGATCATAACGAGAAATCGAAAATTCAGTTCTTAACAACTTAAGGCGAGAGCAACTTGTTACTCCTTAAACCCCAAGATAGCTAGGGTGTGGCAGAACTACTTAAAGATTGATCCATGTGATCCAAATTGATCACTATATATGCAACAACAATATTAAATGACAGATGCAAGGTAACTAGTGGATATATTTGCCTATGACGGGATAGGAAATACATCTTAATGGACTAGCAACAAAGTAACCATCAACATTGACCTCTCTCTTCATAAGAAGATACTAGTAGTTATTGACACAATTACAAAAGGTAAAGAGATTGGAACCATTTTGCTAGTTAGTTCCATTAGCATAAAGCTACTCCTAAATTGGCTTAGTTATGGAATTACTGATATCAGTTGTATTTGTATATATCTATGCAATAGTGATCTTTTAGAAATACAACTACTCCCCTTTAAGAATTAAATTGCAATCAGATTGAAATAGTCCATTCTGTGTTTATTCAAAAAGTAACAATAAAAACCACCTTTGAAGCAAAACCCTTAGGCCATGTTTGGCTGGTGCTTCTGTTTCATTTCAGGTTTCATTTTCCGGGTATAATGTAGCACTAACCCACAGCATGTTTGATACCTGCCAGTATCAATGCATTTTCGAAGTTTATTACCGAAAATGAAGCATTGTTTTGGTGTATTTTGCATGATTTGATACTGTAACAGAAACTTAATTTTTATTTAGGCTACAAGTAAAGCCCAATCCAAACAAGGTGTAAATAACCATCCAAAAGACAATCATTAGTTGCATGAACCTTAACATTCGATAATATCATAATGCATCCATAGTTCCAACAAAGAAACCAACCCCTTTGGGAAGAAAATTACCTGCAATTTGCGTTGTCCAACCAAACCATTACTACCCTTCTCCTTCTCAATCTCTTCATCCTCCGGAATAACATCAAGAATCCCATGCCTCGCCGGTTTCCGCCTCGGACTGATCAAAAACGTCTTCGTCAGAATCACAGGCTTCCCCGAACAACACCCCGCAACATAAACCTCGATCGACGGCGATGAAATCCCCAGCTTCGGCTGATAAAACACCGAATTCCCACCGGTAATCGAAGCCGCGGCAAAACAATCCATACTCCAACCAGTCTTCGAATCCGTCTCCGAACCCAACCCGCCATTGCTCCAACAAGCCTCCATTCTCTCCAACGACCCACACAATATCATCTCCTCATCCTCCAACACCTCGAACTCGAACGCCCCCGTAACCCTAACACTGTCCGTACTCACATACGTCACCTCCGCCGACTCCTTGTCGACCCGGTCGCGGCGGAGGGTGAGAGACGCCGCCTCCGTCGTCGGCACGCGCCCGCCGTTGATTTCGAGCGAGACGCCGATCTCACGGCGGAGATGGCGGAGCGTGAGGTGGTCCGGGACGGTGTGGACCGCGCATGGCGCGATTCGGACGTAGAATAGCCGAATCTCGAACCAACCTGATGGTTGTTGCAGTGAGTGTCCGTTCATGAGCCGATGATTCATATTCAATTCCGTTCATATAACAAATCGATACAGGCTTATGCATACATATTAGAGAGATTAGGGTTTGAGTTTTGTGTCAATTATGGGAATCTAGGGTTTTGAATTGGGGGTAGAAATTAGTGTTTTGTAAGGGATTTGAGAAAAGAGGGATGGTGGAGGACGAGGTGAAATCCTCTCCACTGGAGAGGATGGTGGAAGACATGGTCAATAGGATGTTAGATAGCCAAGGCGAGAACGATGGGTCGTTATGCGCGTCATTTCACGCGTTCTAATCACGGTTCACAAACTAAACACGTTAACGGCGTTACAGTTAAAATCTTTAGGATAAACACTACCTTGACTCCTTGAACTTTGCTTATATTTCACATGGACTCTCTTTCTCTTTTAATATTTCACCTAGACCCCGCTAATCTAAGTGGCAGGTGTCACATAGGTCAATTTTCACTCACAAATTTTATCCTATGATGACACTTAAATGCACACCAAGTTAGTCAATTCACACATTTGATGCCTTTGAGATACAATAAGTCTTGCACCACACACACACAAATATATATGTAATGCACTATAAAACACCCACGAAATTTATAGGAAACCACAGTCAATGATTTCCCAACCTTTTACTATTATCACACAAAACAGTACAAGGATTCACTCACTCAGGCCACACTACAACATTTTCTCTAAAATCACTTCTATGCCTATATAATGCCTGCAATACAGCCTATATAGGCACTTTAACGCCTCGCATTTCCTTTCTTCTTTCCAAAATTCTTTTGCAATTGTTAACAGTTTGTGACGTCACTTATTCACAACGTCTTGTGTAATCTCGGTATGTGTAAAATTTTCGCGTTTACAGTTCGGACTTAGCAGGACGACTTCGTGTACATTCGTTTCCGGTTTCGTGACTTATTGTTCGTTGGTGACTACGTAGGTTCGTTGCAACGTTTTCTCGTTGGAGTTTCGGCAATCGTGTTGCGTTTTCCGAACGTGTTACCTTAGTTTATTGTAGACGTTCCAGTGTAGCACTTATGTGATTTTATGTTTGTTGTGCTTAGCATATTTAACGGGTATTTCTTGATAAGTGTAAACAAGTGAATTTCTTGTTGTATTTTTATTTCATGAATAATTAAAAGTGTTAAAAATGATTTCGAGAACATAATGACCTAGGGTATAATGGTATTTTCACTAGTATAGTGATAGTGGAAAAATCCTAAAAATTTGGCTAAGTGTTGAGATAACATTTGAGTGGCAACTGTGGCATAGAGGTAAATAAAGTGGATGACTTTGATTAAATGAGAAAAGATAATTTAATGGCACTATTGTAATTGATCATAAGTTGTTAGGTTTTTGGTATTTTCTTACTTTAAGGTGTTGTCACATTCATGGTCATTAGATCTTTCCTCCTATGTTTAATCACAATCCTTGGATGAGTGTTGCTTGTGAATGGAAAATCTCTACACTGTTTTTGTCTTCCAAATGCAAGACTTAACTTCATCCCTTGGATGTCATTCCCAATTTTTCCATCTTTAATCTCAATCCTTGGATGTTAAGGCATTGTTTGGGCAAATTAATGGGTTTTGTGTGTGGTGTATTGATTTAAGTTTTCCATTGACAAGACTTAATGTGCACCCTTGGATCCATTCTCTTTTTCTCCACATTTGTTTTAGACACTTGGATTGATTTAGAGATAGTGGAGAATCTTTATAAATTCTCTTAAGTCTTTCACTTGAAGACTTCACCACTTATAAGATATCTCCATTTCTCCTCTCCCTCTTGCTCTTCTCCACTTTTTGGTTGGATTTCATCACTTTAAGCTTGAAGTTTGATGTTGCCTTCAACATGAAAGTTGTTCATGGAGTTTTCCTCTTTGATTTAAGCCAAAGATTGGTAAGTGTTCTACCCTCTTTGTGAGTTTCTACTTCAAACCCTAGTTTTGGTTTTTCATAATGAATCACCTTTAATTCTTAGTTTCATCTTGTTTTGAGTCTTAACTCATTGTTAGGAGACTATGATAAAGCTTTTCACCAATTGATTTCTTTGATTTTGGTATTGAGTGGAAGTTAGGGTTTCATGGAGCTCACTTTATGGTGTTGCTTAGTTCTCCATTTAAGGTAGGGAAATTTATATCCTCTCTCATCATTTGGTTTCGTGAGTGTGTTATTTCGATTCTAGGATTTTTAACCTTAGATGTAATTGCTAAGTTGTACACTTGAAAATGTGAAGTTAGGGTTTGTAGGAGATTATGTGAAATAACCCTTATTTATAACATGTTTGATGATTATATTGATAAAACTATGATGTATGCTAGTTAGATTATAGTTCTTGGAATTTTGATATAAAAAGTGTGCTTGTATGCCTATATGTGTATATATATGGGTATGGTTGTGTATATGTATAAGTGTAAGTATACATATGTGATTATGAGTATTGGTAGTGTAGCCTTGATAGTGTAATTATGCTAGGAATTTTGGTTAGTAAGTTGGGAGGTGGATGTAAATGATTTGTGTGGTGTGGAATTATGAACTTAAAGCGTTATTATAGTTCCCTCACTCTTGTAAATTTTGAAGTTATTATCTTGAAAGTTAAACTTGTGTATGAGAATGAGATAATACAAATCATGATTTTAATTGAATAAAAAACATGTTTAAAAGAATAGAAATGTTATCCTTGTGAATTAAATGACAACTTGATGATTTGGAAAATAAATTGTGCATGAGAATGTACCCTTATGATTTAAATGCTTTAATTGTGACTTAAAAGCATGTTAAAAGATTAATGGCATTCATGTTGGCATTTTAAGCAATGTTTTTCATAAATATGATCAAGTATATATTTGTGTTGGTGTATGGGTCATTTGAGACATAGTGCATTTTGAGTACACCTTTTGCATTGTAATTCAATTGGTGTTGGTCTACGCCCCGTCGTGTAACCATGGGTGAGTGGACTTATGTTAGATCGTCGCAACAACTGGTCAGGGGGTGTTCCCAACCTACGAAACTAGTATGTTCGGGAATCGGGTATAGAGTCGGATTGCACCACCGGGTGGAGTGCGTCGCTCTGGAAGTCGCAATATGGGCTTGTGCATCAATCTTCAGATCATTTATCGCAACTGGGGTGTGTGGACGTCACCCTGGAAGTCGCAAGTTGGGCTTTTGCAACGATATTCGGATCATTTATCGCAGTTGGGCTGTATGGGCGACATTTATATCCGTTAACCCTTAGAGTTAGGGTGTGTGGTCGTGTGTGTATCATGAGGTGTGTTGAGTCATATTGCATTTGAGTTGTCATTATGTGATTTATCTCTACATGTGAATCATGATGTTATTCAATGTGGTAGTGTAGCATGTTTAATGTGAATCTTGATATTTTAATTCACATGTTATTAAAATGCTCAAATGAAATTGAATAATGTAAGAATATGATTTATATTATTGTCTCTGAAGTATAAGGAAATTTTAGCTCTTATGCTCGTGATTATGTACGCATTTGTTTTGGTTTCTTGTACAATGTTGATATATACTTGTACTTATGCATTTATCCTCGATATGGATATGTAAGCTTAGCGTAGTGTTTTCTGTTGAACTAGTTAGCATTGGTGTAGGAGTGTGACATCAATCGTGATGTTGAGGTTTGGTTATGAGTGAACCTAGTCGATTGTGTATTGATGACCATTTGATCTTGTTAGAAACCTAAGTTATGTGGTTTCAAATGTGAAATTGAAGTTTGAAAGATTCGGACAAGGTCTTGATTTGGAACTAGTTGGTCCCATGGCAACGACCATTAGGTTCCTTTTAGCGATCTTAAGGATTGGAATGTCCTTGGAGTTGTGGTTACTCTTGATTGAGTCGTTATAGAGTTCATGGAATAGGATGTTGAGTCAAGTGTGGTTGGGTTAGAATTAATGTCCTTGTGTAAAGTCACTTACCCTTCCTTTAGAGGTATTATCTACCTTCGGTTCTTCATTTTCTTGCTCCATTGGACCTTTCATAAATTCGCGTTAGTGTTTCCGTTGGTTATTCGGTTGGCTTACCCGAAAACATATTTTTTTCACAAGACTTGCATTTAAGTCCATTCGGCTTTTAAGTGAAAACCCCATTTTCGTTCACCCTATGCCCCCGACTAAAACTTTGAATTTTGAAATGATTTTAAATTCATTTTATAAAATATTTAGACATTTGGAAGTCGGCATTGTACAAAACAGAAATTGGGGGTAAAACGGGATAATTTTATGAAATTTTAGAAAATCACTTTTATTCAAAGTTTGCGTTTTTTGTGTTTCCCAATGTTTCGGTGATTTTTTTGAAATCCATAAATAAAAAACTCACATTTCAAATATTTTAAATTTTTCGGGACTGACGGCGCAAAGAACGGAGTCCATATGCAAAATTAGCGTATTTTCAACTTTTTAAGTCATTCTTGTAATTTATGTTTCCATTAGTCGACTAATGGGTAGGAGTAGTCAACCGATGCTTCTCTTGCCAAAGCCTTGAAATTTTTGCCTCCATCGGTTGACTAATGAGTAGGAATGGTCGATCGATGACACTAGCTACAGGTTGGTTCGCCAACCTTGTTTCGGCTGAACTTTAAAAATTCATTTCTCTCACCTCGGACCTCCGAGTTAGGTCTCGTTTATTTCTATGACTTGCCCTATGTCCAAATATTTGATACAAAAATTTAAATCATTTATTTTCACTTGAAATGACTGTTTTACCCTTAGTGAAAGTGGGGTACTTCAACTTTTTGTTTTGGTCGGCGTTGTCCAACACCGTTTTTAAAACATCATATTTCTCGTCTCGTTGTTTCGATTTAGGCCCCGTTTGTTTCTGTGGCATTCCCTATGTCCAAATTATTGAGAGATAATTTAAATTTTCATTTTTACCCCTGAAATGACTGTTTTATCCTTGGTGGAAATGAGGCGTTTCAATGTTCTATTTTGGTCGGCGTTGTCCGATCCCTTTTTCAAAAATTCATATCTCTCGTCTCGTTGCTTTGATTTAGGTCTCATTTGTTTCTATGGGTTAACCTGTGTCCAAACATGTGAGATAAATTTTGGAATGCCATTTTTTTCCCTGAAATGACCATTTTACCCTTGGGTGAATATATGATCTTAAGGTGGTCGATTTGATGTGCCATTTAATTCTTTTCACTTCCCTTAGGTTAGAATAATTATTATACCCCTGTATTGGGTTTACGAATGGTGGGAAGTGACAGTGGGGTGATTAGTAACATTAATGTGAGAGCGGATGTCTCTCTCTATGGACTTATTGGTAGTGATGTGGTGATTTGGAGCTTAGCATGCTCATGATATAGGAAGTGTGAGTTGTTCTCCTTCTTGGAGTGTTAGTGAGTAGGAGCGATTGCTCCCATGGTTTGCTGACAAATGTTGTGTAGACTGTCAGTGTTGGATTGGTGGGTATGAGTCATAGTGATTTCTGAGGTGGTCCTTATTACATGACTTGTATTGTTTACTCGTCTATATCTATCTATATATACATATATATCAATATGTATATATATATATATATATATATAAATGTGCGTTTTCCATGTGTTATTATGTTATGGTTTCACTATGTGTTAGTTGCCCTGTTTGTTGATGCATGTAGGGGACTAGAGGGATGCATTTCAGGGGTCTCATATTAGCGTGAGTTCCATGTGGGACGATCGACCTACCTAGGATAGATGCATGTGCACGGGTTAGTTAGCATGACTTGGACGATCGGAAGATGTGGCAGTTTAAGGTTTCTCCTACTGAGCTAGTGAGCTCACCCTTTACCTTTTTCCCCAACCCCCAGTTGCAGGTACTAGGTTCTTCTTGCAGGATGGCTCGTGGTGCGGATACCGTTGTGGGACTGGGACGTTTTCACATAGTATTGTTCCTTTTAGATTTTCCCTTTGCTAGCCCCCATTTATAGGGGGATTGTTATTGTATTTTTTGGGAGTCAATCTGTTGGTGTATCACTTCCTTGTATTTGGTATCCGTACATCATTATAGAGATGTAGTCTTTCGGCGCCTTGATGTGCCTTGTTTATGATTTGGTTTTAGCTTTCGCTCAGTTGTGTATGAAAATATTATTATTAATACTATTCCATTCATTTTATTGTTATTGGTGATCTTATTTGGTCGCTCTGTGTACGGATCACACCCCGAAGTCCCTGGATTTCCCGGTTCAAGAATCTTAGGATTTTAGGGGCGTGACATGCACAAACACAAAATTGCCTATCTGATGTGGATGACAACCCCATCCACATAGGCTATATTGGCACCAATCAAAGGCTACCAACACCAATAATACAGTTGTACTCTCAACTGCTAATATGTTGTGGCATTCTCCTGCAATGTCACATTGCCTTTTGGTGGTTGCATACAGTTGTGTGTCTCAAAACTGCCAAACTACCTTATCCGAGTCACACCATGCCTCAACCAACCTTGCACAAGTCTGAGTCATGCTGCACCATCACGAACCCAATAATGCACAATAATTGCCTTTGTTGAGCTAAAGTCTTATCCCAGCTCCTCTCATGCCTTCGCGCATATGAGAGCATATTTCTTCCAAGCTTGTACCAAGTGCCTTCACCGGCCAACATGCACCGCGCCATGCCTTTGTCTTGGTCTTGTCAATGCCTTGACACATAGGTATGACGCGTCATGCCCGTGCCTTGAATATGTCTGCATCCAACTTTTGTTTGCTTCCGTGTCACAGCCTTGCCCAATGGCAAGTTGGCATAACCAAAGTTTGGTGTGCACATGGCTTGCCAAACTAAAGCATCACTTTACCAAAGGTAAGTTGACACACTTGTGGGCATACGTGCATAGTTTGCCAAGTATGTGCGGCACCATAGTCCACCGTGTCATTAGTACCGAGCCATCATCACCAACCGTGCCATAAAATCATGTTAAAACATGCCAACAAACTTCCCCATACGTGCCCTAGTCAAGGCTTGCCAAAGCCTTGCTAGGTGGTTGGATGCCCACAGGAGTCAGGGACACCCCCTCCCTATATATGCAGAAAATATAACTAATCCTCTTACCAGAACAAATATCAGCTATGTTCGAGGAGTTATAATGGCATTTTTTAAATCTTCCCGAACTCCGAATTTGGATTTTCTTTCACAGATTCTCTTCTTGGGTCCTAAGGTTGCTTCAATTAAATTCCTGCATTTTTCCAACACCTCTAAGCCCGACTTTCAAAGTTGGACTTATTTACAAAATTGTCACTGTGTCAACCTCCATGTCACATTGGCATGCCACAATACACTTCGGGACATCACCGGCTAAGAGCAACCGTCTATTTTTTTTTACCGATTATTATAGGATAAAAAGACCAGACTGCCCTCCTTTAGTATACACATATATTTGACAACACATGCATTTGAATGGCAAAAAGATCCAAATAATATTTTTTTTGGGTAATGTCAATCGATTTCATTGGTAAACTATTAGTCAACTAAGGGAAGAAATCCGTAGATACAATTGACCAAATTTTAAAGGATTTGGATGCAATATTTAAAATAAAATTTATGTAAAATATGGACAAAGTTCAGAGAGTTCAATTAGTATTTATCCAAACTTTTATGTTTTACATATTTGTAAATAGATTGTTTCTGGTAATAGAGAGTTAACCTGAGTAGGTTGGCCTAGTTGCAAAAGACTTGGGAGTTGGTGTCTCAAGAAGCATGAGGTCTTATGTTTGAATCCTACTAGATGCAAATAATTCGTTAGGACCACGACCGCGGATATAGTCCAAACCTTAGGTTCTCGTGGATTAGTCGAGGTGTGCGTAATTTGACCCGAATATTACGGTTATCAAGAAAAAAAAATGGAGAGTTTTTAATTAAAAATAAAATCAATGTGATTTAGGGCCCGTTTGGGAACTTGGTTTTGGTCTTGGTCTTTGATTTTAAGACCAAACCATGTTTGGTTGGTGGGTTTTGGACTTGGTTTTGGGCCTTTTAAAACCAACCACTAAAACCATGGTTTTGGCCTACCAATTTTGACTTCTCTATATATATATATATATGTGGCCGAAAATATGAATTATTTTGAAAAAATATATATATAATATTTGGAAAAAAAGTATTTTTGGGGAAAAATAATTTTATTCCGGAAAAAAATTAATTTTCGCAAAAAAATTATTTTTTGGGAATAAAATTATTTTTTCGGAAAAAAAATTATTTTTTAAAATTTTTTCAGTATATAATAAAATTATTCAGAATTTCATATTTTTTTTGAATTATATATATTTTTTCGAATTTAAGATATATTATTTGAATTTTATATATAATTTTCACATTTTAAAATATTTTTTTCGATTATATATATATATTTTTTGGAATAAAAAAAATAAAAATGTCAAATGTTTTCGGGAATTTTAAATATTTTTTAATTATATATATTTTTTCATTTTAATATTTTTTTCCAATTTTATATATATATTTTTCATATTTATATATTTTTAATACATATTAGTATATATATATAATTATACCAAGACCAACTCTTTACCAAATATTATATATAGGTTTTAGATTTACCTAAAACCAGCCAAGACTATCAAAATCAAAATCACATAAGACCAAAACTAAATTCCCAAACAGCCCTTATTTCTTTCAATTTGAAAAATCTCTCCCTTATAATCACTAGAAGAATCTTTTGATAGCATTTTGTTCTTTATATGAAATGAGTAAAAGGTAGAAGGAAAAAACAAAATTAATCATCAATTAAAGAATATGTGGTTGAGCCTGAATCGAAGGTCAAAATCAACTAGGTGTGCAATACTGATGGGTTAGAGGTAATCTCCAATTTAATTCGACATATGAATTATTAAATTATACATTTAATAAAACCTTTCAACATTATGGATGGACTGGAATACAAATTATTTTAATAAAATTTAGCTCCTGCTGAATGAATGCATCAATCAATCACATAAATATATATATATATATAAGAAGATAAAAAGTTGGAATTGAAATACTGTATGAAATTGATTGGGCATTCCATCATAACACAGTTGAAGTTGAACCATACAAGTTGCATGTGGTTCATGCAAGTGGGGCGGCTACTTTTTGTCCAATTGTCCCTATGTCAACAGCTATCTACTAACAAAATCTGACTACGTTTCTGGATTCCAAACAAAGATTTTTTTATTTTTTTTTATCATTTATTTAAACTGCAGAAAGGAAAACTACATTAATAAACTATTTCCAACCAAAAAAAAAACAAAAATCTAGGGCTGATTAAATGAGAATAATTTTTTGTTTTCTGAAATAAAAATTAGAAAATTGTAAAAAATTCTGTTTGATTTATTTTTTGAAAACAATTTTCTGAAAATTCAATTAAAAAATAATTATTTTTAAAATTTTTATTTTTATTATTCTAAAAAAACTGTCCTATATTCTCATAAAGAACGAATTTTAGAAATAAAGCACCACCAAACATTTGGAATGACCATTTTTCTTGGGATGACAGTTTTTCACAAGAAATCATATCATTTTTGTCTAATGATAATAAAAGTCCAACTATAAATAGAGTTAGGGGAAAGTCTCACAGTTTCTTGGTGTCAAAGTTTGTGTAATGATTTGGAAGGGTTAATTTGAGGAAATGAAAGCAGTCTTCCAATGATCACATCAATATTTTCTCACTATTTTGGTCTATATTTTTTCCCCCTCACGCCTTCAACTCCAACAAATTGTGAAGTTATTTTTTATTTTTAAGTAAAAAGTTCATAAAACTGAAGTTCTCCATTTCTTTTTTACTCGCATGTAGTGAAACAATAACATGGTCGTTCCTACAAGAAATCTACACCTTGTTTCTTATCTCATAAAAAAATTGTGCTCTTAGAATTGTTTCAAGATCGATTAATATACATTTCAAGTGAAATGCTAGATATAATTTTTATGGAGTAATAAATAGAGTTGGCAGGAACAATAGGAACACGGCCCGATAATACGATATGGACATAACATAAATTAAAAGAGTTAGGGTTCAACATAAATAAATTTAAATTATCAAAAGTCTTGTAACTCGACGGTATCACATTTCCTCTCCAAATGAGAGATTAGGGGTTTGAGCCTCATGGGACTCATGTGGGGTGTATGCGTTTCTTACTATTCAAAAAAAAAAAAAAAATTCAAATTATAAAAAAATTGACACGAACACGAACACAACACGAAAATATTAATATATGTTTAGGTTAAACTCAAAATCAAACACCAACATGACCCAAGACCACAAATGGCCACCCCCATATGAATAAATCATTTGTTTTGTAACAGTCTTCCAATTTAATTACATCTAATATAATAAATGATTAATTTCACTAAATTCTCATATCTTATTGAATTTAATCAACTAATCTCTTATATGTTCGGATTGCCCTCTATACTTTCTAATTTTATCACATTGTCCCTTTACCTTTACATTTTAGTCAAAATACTTAAATTACCCTCAATGTATATATTTCGAAAAATATATATTTTTCGGAATTTTTTCAGAAAAATAATATTTCGGACAAAAATATATATTTTAAAAATATATATTTCATAAAATAAATATATATTTCAAATTATATATATATTTCTGAAATATTTATATTTTTTCGGAAATATATATATTCGGAAACTGAAAGAATATATATTAATTTTGAAATATATAAATATTTTATTTCCCGAAATATATATATTTTTTCTGAAATATATATACTTTTTCCGAAATATATACATTGAGTGTAGTTTAAGTATTTTGACTGAAATGTGAGGGTGATGGGTCAAGATGATGAAATTGGAAAGTATAGTGGGTAATCGCACATAGGAGATATTAGTTGATTAAATTCAATAATACATGGCTTTATTGAAATTAATCTTATAATAAATTACAAATAGACCCTTTATCATTTGGTAAATTATAATTAGATCTCTTAAGTTTATAAGTTGTAAAAGATGCCTTTATCGATGTGGTCAAACTTAATCAATATTGATGTTGTCATTTTTTTTAGAGGTGAAATATCTTAAATACTCTCGAGTATATGTCTTTAAATGAAATATAGGTATTGGTAAAGATGTAATTACACATAATCAGTCACCGCAAATATACAACAATCAATTTGAGGAGATTTATCTATAATTTACTAAACAATAGAGGGTTTAGATGTAGTTTATTTTATCTTGATGGAGTCTAGCTGTAATTAACCCTTTCTTATTTATGTATCCACTACATTATTTGTTATATGGTGCATCCGAGAGTATAGTAGCAAGATCACAATTCACATTTTACGGCGAAAAGGATGACCGGATTGTACTCCACAAGTACGTTGAAGTTGACGTGTAGCGTCCACTTTACTTCCCAAAATTGATGACAGACACAAGTTCACGCGCCTCTGCATTTCTTTATAAAAAAACGTAAAAAGGTTATACTTCTTTTCCCCAAATTATAAGTACTTTTATTGTAATGTTTTTCGTTAATGAAATACTAATTTTACTCATGGTTTTACCATATTGATAGGATGATTTGTAATGTATATATTTTATAATTTTAATATTTAAATATTAAATTGATAAATTTATTAAATATAGTATTTTGACTTTTTAAAATGGACACTTATTTTGGGAGGATTAAAAAGAAAAAAATGTATACTTATTTTGGGACGAGGGAGTAATATATTTTGAAGTGTACACTTATTTTGGGACAGGGGAGTCCTAAATTCATTTTTTTTTTCTCAGTTCATTTTAATGTAAAATATATTTTAAATTGTGTAAGAAAAAAATCAAATTGATATTTTATAGGATTATTTGCACTCACACCCTCTGAAGTTATGGTCAATGACACTAAGTGGCTGGTCAAAGAGAGTGCACTCCCAACAATTCCTCAACTTTGAATTTCCTTGCAATGACACCCTAAAATGAGTTTTTTGACCATAAAATTACTCTTGTGCCATTTCTTCATTTTAAAAATAAATTTTCTTTTATATATATATTTGGGTAAATTACAACGGCATCTCCTCTTGTTTCGCTAATTACACTTTCACCCCTTCAACCAAATTTTGAGATGTGAAATGACTAAATTACCCCTAAATATGTGTGAGGGCCTGTAAACACATAAAAATGTTCAACACCATTTCGAATCCTTTTATTAATTTTCGGATTCTCTTTATATACATTTTCTGAATGGGCTTCATTACTGTGTTCATAAAAAGCTTGCTGGCCCAAAAAGTTAATGGGCCTGATGACAGATGGGCTTTGATGGGCCTGATGACGGATGGGCCTTGATGGGCCTGATGACAGATGGGCTCAGTTGGGCTGGACATTTCCACTCTTACACAGGCCCTATCCTTTGTGATGGGTTGTCGATCTTCCCGACCCATTAAAAAGGATACAGAGTGGGGATGAGATGCATCACCCCTGATCGGGGTGACGTGGCTGACGCAATTAATATGACGGTTGTACAATCATTGCAACGTTTGAAATTCGTGGTCCGGGTGGCCTCGGTTGGCGAAAAGGGAGGCCGTGGAGGCGCACGTGAAGTGAGATGACGCTTCGGTTCCCGAGCGCACGGCTTTTCAGGCGCCTTTGAGATTTCTATAAATAATGACTGCAGTGCTATGGATTCATTCCGTTTCACAGTTCAAAAATTCTAGAGAACTCCCTGCACTTGAGATCTTGACTTATCATTGCCAGAGTCCACCTCCTCTCTCAGGAAAGCGTCAGAAATCATTCGGGATTCATCTTAGAGTAAGTTATTTCTTTCCATCTCAACGTCTTTCTTTTCGAAATGTCTGATAGTGATGATACCCGGTCGGGTAGCGACCGTTTACCTTCCCCTGTAGACCCAGACGCATCCCTCAGTTCACCCTCAGTGGAGGTGGTTAGGACAATTGTGTCTAGCCCAACGGAAGTTAACCGGAACGCCGCAGCAGCCGGAAATCCGGTTGCAGGGGTTTCGGGAGATCAGTTTTATGCTGATCCCATTCCCCCTATGAACATGGTAGAGTCGGTATTAAAAAAGTTAAGGGTTAAATGCGGGGTACCCGATCGGGTGATTATTAAAAATTATCCTAAAAAGTATGATTTTAGGAAGGGTGAGGGAGTTTTGGATCATCAGATTTTGTTGTCGGCCTTTCACCTTCAGGTCATTAGATTCCCGGTCCAGCCCTTCTTCCTTTATGCCTTAGCTACCTTAGGTTTGGCCCCACTTCAGGTGGGACCTAACTTCTTCCGGGTCTTGGCCATGATCTTGATGATCAATCGGGATCTAGGACTTGACCTTGGTCTGGCGGAACTTCTGTTATGTTACAAAATACAGGCCCAGAAGGAGTGCAGGGGCCGGTACAATCTTTTTCCCCTTAGTCGGAGGAAAATTTGTGATGGTACTGAAAAATTCAATAAAGGGTGGAAAGAAAGGATGGTCCTTGTGAGTGGGAGTTGGAGACTCCCAAGCTCATCCAGATTCAAAGTCCCCAACGAGTTTAACCAACACATTTTCCCTTCTTTCAAGCCATTCCATAGGGGGGCATGCAATTGTGATCAGTGCAATGATAAGTTAGGCCTCCATGTGCTTGAGTTTCTGGGAGCGCCCGACGAATATAAAACCTCAAATTATATCAGAACCCGTTTTGAATTGCTTAAATCGAAAATTTGGGGACAGCCTTTGAGGATGTGTACCAGTTTCTTGACAGGTTCCAATTTGCAGGCCCTATCTACAGAGATGCTGAGGATCCCGCAGGCGGTGTTGAAGAAGAAGCCTAAGCGGGCAGTTGGACCTCAAGCCTCAAATTCAGCCCCCGGTGAGATCCAGATCGGACAGGGATCACAAAGTGCTCTAACCCCTCCGGTTGGTCCTGTTCTCTCGCCTCCTGTAGAGAATAGCCCGGTAGCTCCATCCCCACCGATGGGAAATGTGCAAAGCGGCCAGACTCCTCCTCAAGGATCAGAGGAGGTTGCTCAATTCTCAGGGGATGTTCCCGTCCCTGAATTCCGGTTAGTCGAAGGGGAAACGAGCCTGACGAGGGCGCGACATCCCCGATCGGAGGAGGATCTACCCGAACGGTCAGTAAGGGCCCGAACGGAGACACAATCATCTCCCATCATACTGGATGACAGTGGGGCCGTAGCTGAAACGGAGCTACCCGTGCCCTGGGCGCCGAAGATTAGACTCCCGGGCGGCGACTTTCTGGTTGCAGGGCATGCGACGATTGACAATGACACTGCCCTTCGGGCTATGGGATCTCAGATCTGGACACCCATAGACCAAAAGAGGCTGAGAACCATCGATCGGGAGGAGTTGGCACTGACAGGTCCAGAGATTGCTATGAAGGTAGTGCTTGAATCTGCAGATTTCTCAACTGCATTTAATATTTTATTTACTTCCTTATCAGGCTAACACTTAACCTTTTGGCAGATGCTCTACCTGACACAGGCCTACAATGCAAAAATGGAGGAGGACACTAAGTTGCTCAAGAAGTCCAACGAGCTCTTGAGACTGAAGGAGGAATCCCGGATGAAGGTCGCCAACCAACTGTCCATATCCAATGAAAAGTTGGATGTCCAGACCCGAAGGGCAGTCGCTGCAGAGCAACAGCTTCGGGCGGCTCAAGAAAAAATTAAAGAAATGGAAGCAGTTCGGCGGGCCCTCTTTGCTGAGACGGAGGCCTTGAAGGCTGAGAATGGGAATCTGAAAGCTAATAATGAGAGCTTGACGGCTTCCAATTCGAAGCTCCTGGAGGAGAGGGCTGAGATGGAGAACCTCCTTGCCACGGAGAGGTCGGTGGTGGAGATGTGTCACCGGGGTGGGAACGAAATGTATAAGCATTTCTGCGAAACCTCCCAATACCGGATCGGGTTTGGTTGGAGGTCATGCTTTAATGACATGCAGAAACCCGTCGAAGAAAGGACTTTTGCCTCGGTGGAAGAGCTGGATGAGAGTCTGGGCATCTCCCCTCCGTACGACAATCCAGTTGGTGGTCCAGACGACGTTCGTTTCTGCGAGTTCCTGACCAAGCCTCTCCCAGGAATGAGCATAACCGCCCCTCCTGATCCTCCGGCTCCCGATGGGGCCATCGTTTCAGTGAACCCAAATGTATCGGGCACCAGCGTTGACCTTTAGTATTTACTGTTTATGAAATGCATTGTAAGCCTTGGCCACAGGGGCCCGTTTTGAATGAGATATAATAGGTTTTGTCCATTTCACTTTTGACTTTTACAGTTATAACGATTCTTGGTTACTTTGTTTATTTTTTCAAAGTTTTGTGATCTCTTCAGCATCTGTGTTGTGACTTCGGGCTCTTCAGGCCATGCGAAAGTCAATGGATCACTTAGTTTGTTCTTGGAACAATGATCGCTTCAGGATCTGTGTTGTGACTTCGGGCTCTTCAGGCCACGCGAAAGTCAATGCAAACCTTAGTTTATTTTTGGAACAATGTTCTCTTCAGGATCTGTGTTGTGACTTCGGGCTCTTCAGGCCATGCGAAAGTCAATGCAACACTTAGTTTATTTTTGGAACAACGATCTCTTCAGGATCTGTGTTGTGACTTCGGGCTCTTCAGACCACGCGAAAGTCAATGCAACACTTAGTTTATTTTTGGAACAATGCTCTCTTCAGGATCTGTGTTGTGACTTCGGGCTCTTCAGGCCATGCGAAAGTCAATGCAACACTTAGTTTATTTTTGGAACAACGATCTCTTCAGGATCTGTGTTGTGACTTCGGGCTCTTCAGGTCATGCAAAAGTCAATGCAACACTTAGTTTATTTTTGGAACAACGATCTCTTCAGGATCTGTGTTGTGACTTCGGGCTCTTCAGGCCATGCGAAAGTCAATGCAACACTTAGTTTATTTTTGGAACAATGATCTCTTCAGGATCTGTGTTGTGACTTCGGGCTCTTCAGGCCATGCGAAAGTCAATGCAACACTTAGTTTATTTTTGGAACAACGATCTCTTCAGGATCTGTGTTGTGACTTCGGGCTCTTCAGGCCATGCGAAAGTCAATGCAACACTTAGTTTATTTTTGGAACAACGATCTCTTCAGGATCTGTGTTGTGACTTCGGGCTCTTCAGGCCATGCGAAAGTCAATGCAACACTTAGTTTATTTTTGGAACAATGATCTCTTCAGGATCTGTGTTGTGACTTCGGGCACACCAGCATATTTTATAATAATCATAATAATGATTTTTACCGACCAGTTGTTGTAGCCTTTTTACAAAAAGATCCAAGTAAAAACAAGACCTGGCCCATCAAGGGTAGTACCTCTTGAGGCGAGAGGCGTTCTGGGAGTTTGGTTCCATTCCGCCATCAATATTCCTTCGGACTCGGTATGCTCCGTGACCGATGACTTCAGAGATGGTGTACGGGCCCTCCCAAGGCTCCCTGAGCTTGCCTACAAGCCCGATTTTGCGCCTAAGGACCATGTCTCCGATCTGGAACTCTCTTCTTTTGACTATTTGATTGAAGTGGTTCCGGACTTGCTGTTGGTAAGTAGCCAGCCTGATCCCGGCGGCCTCCCTTCTTTCATCCAGAAGATCAAGATTCTGAGCCAAATGCTGGTTACTTGGTCCTTCGACCCAGGCCTCGCTCCAGAGGGTTGGAACCCGGATCTCAGTCGGAATCACAGCTTCAGCACCGTACGCCATGGCAAAAGGGGTCTCTCCAGTGGGTTGTCTGGGGGTCGTTCTGTATGACCAGAGAACTTCGGGCAGTTTCTCTAACCAGGCCCCTTTGGCCTCTTCAAGTTTTTTGGCCAGAGTGTTGAATATAGTTCGATTTGTCCTTTCCGCCTGCCCATTCCCTTGCGGGTAGCCGACGGAAGACGTGTTCTGGTTGATACCATGTTCGGCAAAGAATGTTCTAACCTCCTTGTTGTCCAGGTTTGTTCCGTTATCCATCATGATCGTTCTTGGTAGCCCAAATCTGCATATAATGTTGGTCCATACGAATTTGACGACGTGACTCCCTTTGACGGTGGGATAGGCTTCGGCTTCAACCCATTTGGTGAAATAGTCGGTTGCCAGAAGGACGTACGCATTCGACCGGATTGCTTTCGGTAAGGGTCCCACTATATCCATTCCCCACCGGGCGAATGGGTGCGGTACTATAGTGGGATGCAGGAACTCAGGTGGCCGATGGATAGCATCCCCGTGCATTTGACAGGGTTTGCACCTTCAGACGTATTCCTCGGCATCCAGAGACAGGTAGGGCCAGAAGTACCCTTGAGACAGTACCTTATGGGCAAGGGACCTGCTACCGGAGTGGTTTCCACAAGCCCCACTGTGAATCTCATGCATCACTGCTCTAGATTCTGACGGTGTGATACATCTCAGGTAGGGACCGGAAAAGGACTTTCGGTAGAGTTACCCGTTTATGATTGAGTACCGGGCCGAATTCCTCCTGACCTTGTGAGCTTCAGCTTTATTTTTGGGAAGAGTTCCATTACGTAAGTAATCTGTCAGGGGATCCATCCAACTGGGCTCCCATGGGATGAGCATTATTCGTTCGGGCTCTTGAATGCTGGGCCTTTGAATAAAATCCAACAGTGCAACCCGGGTTAGATCATCTCCAGCCGAGGAAGCTTGATTGGCCAGGTGGTCAGCTTCAGAGTTTTCATTCCTGGGGATTTGGGTAAAGGTGACTCTGTGAAAACTTTCTGTCTCTTTCAAAACTAGCGCTCGATACAACTTCATTGTCGGGTCCTTTGTTTCGTATTCTCCGTTGATCTGACGGACAACAAGTTGAGAATCACTGTGTACTGCTAAGGACTGAATCTTAAGGCTTCGGGCTATCCTCAAACCGGATACGATGGCCTCGTACTCTGCCTCATTGTTTGTGGCCGGAAACTGCAACTGCACCGACATATGAAGGCGTGTCCCATCAGGTGTTAAAACTTCCAGGCCAATTCCTGATTCGGAGGAGCTGGATGATCCATCCACAAAGATCTTCCATGTATCCAGTTCACTGTTCTGGTCTGGCTCCTCAGTCTCACTCTCGAGCAAAAAGTCCGCTACAGCCTGTCCTTTGATGGAAACTCGGGGTATGTATGTCAAATCATATATGCCCAACTCGATGGCCCACTTAGAGATTCGTCCTGAGAGGTCAGGCTTCGACATAATAACCCGTAGGGGTGTAGCTGTTGGGACGACGATCGGGTGGGCCTCAAAGTAATGCCTTAGCCTTCTCTTGGCGTTCACCAGTGACATAATCAGTTTTTCCTGCCTGCTGTATCTAGTTTCTGCCTCAGCCAAGGATTTGTTGGTGTAGAATATTGGCATTTGAAGGTTCCCGTCCTCTCTGATGAGGGCGGCGCTGGTTGAAGTGGAGGATACTGCTAAATAAAGGTATAAGACTTCATCGGGGGTTGGTGTAGACAAGATGGGGGGCATGGTCAGGTACTCTTTTAACCCCGCCAGGGCCTCCGATTGTTCGTGACCCCAGATCTCTCCCTTATTCACCTTTATTGCTTGAAAGAATGGTCGGCACCGATCAGTGAGTCGTGAGATGAATCTGCTAAGTGCTACCACTCTTCCCGTCAAGACTTGAACGTCTTTATGTGTTCGGGGCTCCTTCATTTCTATGAGAGCTTTGACCTGTGTCGGGCTGGCTTGGATACCAGTCCGGTCCACGATGTGCCCTAGGAACTGTCCAGATGATACACAAAAAGAACACTTTGCTGGATTAAGCTTCATTCCATGGGACCTGAGGGTAGCGAACACTTGGCGTAGGTGAGTGATGTGGTCCTCCTTCTTTCTGCTCTTGACTACAGTATCGTCAATGTAGGCTTCGATTACTGTGCCCATCATACCTTTAAAGATCTTGTTGACCAATCTCTGGAATGTGGCACCTGCATTTTTCAGTCCGAAAGGCATAACTTTAAAGCAGTATGTACCTGTTTCAGTAATGAAGGAAGTCTTTTCCTCATCCTTCGGGTTCATTTTTATTTGGTTGTAACCTGAATAGGCATCCAGGAAAGTTAGACGGTCATAGCCCGAGGTAGCATCAACCATCTGGTCGATCTTTGGGAGTGGAAAACTGTCCTTCGGGCATGCCTTGTTCAAGTCGGTAAAATCAACGCAAACCCTCCATTTGCCGTTTTTCTTTTGGACAACCACGACGTTGGCAAGCCATTCGGGATACCTTACTTCCCGGATGAAGCCGGCCTGGAGCAGTCTGGATACCTCATCTGCTATAATTAGGTTCTGATGTGCCCCCATGCGTCTTTGCTTTTGCCTGATTGGCCTGACGTTTGGGTCAACATGCAATGAGTGTTGTGAAACGTCGGGATCTATTCGCGGCATGTCTGTATGCTCCCATGTGAAGACGTCAGAGTTGTCCTGCAGCAATTGTGTTAGTTCCTCAAATTCAGAATCGGTGAGGGTTGTACCTGCAAAAGTAACTTTTTCCGGGTTGTCGGGCATGACACAGACCGATTGTAGTGGTTCAACCACAATTGGGGAGCCCGGCTCCCCATTCTTTAATTGCTATTTGGAGCATGAACTTTGCTCCTTCGATTGGGGTACCCCTGGGGCCTGGACCTTCCGGATCTCCTTCAGAGTGACCGAATAACATTCCTTGGCGGCCACCTGGTTGCCCTTGACATCAATGGTGCCTGTACCGTCAGGGCTTAAGCATATCATGACCTGGTGAAGAGTCGAAGGCACACCTTGCATTCGGTGAATCCATCCCCTTCCCATAAGCAGATTGTATGAAGGTTTGGCGTCCACCACAACAAATGTCTCGGTCAGGGTCCTATGAGCGGCAGACACAGGTAACTGAATTTCACCGATCGGCTCGATTTACCTGCCGTCAAAACCTGCGATGGGGCATCGGGATGTCATAATTTCAGATGGATTGATTTCGAGCTTTTCGAAAGCCCATTTGGTGATGATGTTGGCACTGCTTCCAGGATCGATCACGACTCTTTTCACAAGGCAGTTGGCCACCATTAGGGTCACAACCAGAGGGTCTTCATGCGGGGTTTGGACTCCCCGAAGGTCCGACACCGAGAAAGTGATGTGAGTTTCTTCAGCCTTGTATCGGGCTTCAGTAATTTCGTTGACTTTTCTCATTTTGTGGGCTTTCCGTAGATAGCTTCGGCGCGATCCTTCGGTCTCTTTGGGTGGGGGGCCACCATGAATCATGTTGATGATTTTAACCGGCTGTGCATCCGAGGGGTTTCGAGGGACGCCGGGGGCGCGCTGATCGGTTATTGGCCTGTCTCGTTGGACGTAATCCCGGAGTACTCCGCGAAGTAGTAACGTCTCCACCTGTTGCCTTAGATTGCGGCATTCGTTCGTGATGTGCCCGAAATCACCATGGAAAGCGCAGTGTTTTGTCTTGTCTCTCTGGTCAAGTGGTTGTCGCATGGTAGGGGGTTGCTGGAAAATTCCTTTGGCTTTGTTCTCCTGGTAAAGTTTTGCAAGGCTAACCTTCAGGGGTGTTATCCTTTCTTCTAACCTGGGTCGTTTAGATGGCTTTGTGACTGATATTCCCGTTGGGGCTGACGATCCCGGTGGAGTTAATCGCTTACGATCGATCAATCGATCCTTGGACTGGATTTCAAGGCCGACAAAGGCTGATCTCCTTTGCCTGATAGTTTCCTCCTCCTCAATTCTCAAGTATCCCTGGGCCCTAGAGTTTAGTTCCCCAATGCCCGATGGAGGGCGCTTCACCAAAGATTGATGGAACTTTGTTCCAGGAATGAGGGCCATCCTGAATGCCTCAACCGCAGAGTGCTGGTCACAATTATCCACAGAAGAGGACTCGATGTTGAATCGGGATAGAAAAAATTTCAGTGACTCTCCTTTCTCCTGGATCATGGTGAAGAGGCAGGATATGGTCTTCTTCTGCCTCTTGTTTCCATAATACTGGGCGATGAAGAGCCTGGTTAACTGTTGCCAGCTGCCAATGGATCGGGATGGCTGCTTCCTAAACCATAATAGGGCGGCCTCAGCAAGGCTTGTGGAGAACACTTTACATAGCAGGGACTCGTTCTCGGCGTACATGGTCATTTTCTGATGAATCTGGTATATGTGCTCTTCGGGATCCCTTGTGCCATCATAAGGGGTGAATTGTGGCATAACGAACTTCTTTGGGAAAGGCTCTTGGGTTATTTCCTGAATGAAGGGCGACTGTATCAATTCAGTGGACGCCTGGATGGCCATGTCGTCCGTAGATCGGGACCTCAAGTCCCCGAGAACTTTCCTTTGGAACTCATCCATCATTGCTTGAAGTTTCTGGGGGGTTATAGACTCGTCGGCTGCCGGAGCCTTTCTTGAGCGCTGAGAAGATTCGGCGTGCTCTTCAGGTTGGTTCAGAGAATGGTCGATCGCCGCCACCGGAGGGTTAGGCGTAACTGCCGGTAAGGCAGCTGCTGGTGGAGCCAACCTCTCCCTGAGCTCTGCATTCTGTTTCTCCAAGGCCACGCTACGTTCCTCAGCAGCCGCCAAGCGTTGAAGAATTTGCTCCATGATCTGGGAATCCTCTGCACGATTGTCCTCAGTGGGCAGAATGCCTGCCTGTGAACGAGTGACTGGCATTCTCGTCCGGGGAGGTAGTGAGTGGAGGTTTTTGGAGGTGGAGGGTCTTTTGCCTATCAAACAGACTTAGCCTTTTGAGATGGGAAGAAGGAGGCGATTTTACAGGTACCGAAGGGCATTTGAAAAATCAGGAACTCCTCCTCTGTTTCCCACAGACGGCGCCAATGTGTAAACACATAAAAATGTTCAACACCATTTCGAATCCTTTTATTAATTTTCGGATTCTCTTTATATACATTTTCTGAATGGGCTTCATTACTGGGTTCATAAAAAGTTTGCTGGCCCAAAAAGTTAATGGGCCTGATGACATATGGGCTTTGATGGGCCCTGATGGGCCTGATGACAGATGGGCTCAGTTGGGCTGGACATTTCCACTCTTACAGGGCCTATTTGCTCACCCATAAAGATGTTAAAAGACCAACCTACCCTCCTTCAATAAGATTTTATTTTTATTTTTTTTTCAAAAAAAATATAAATTTCTACAAAACAATATAAAAATTATAAAAAAAAAAATTTTCAGGAAAAATATAAATATTTCGAAAATCATATATATATTTCAGGAATAAATATATATTTTGAAATAAATATATTTTTCCCGAAATATATTTCTTTTCCCAAAATATATATATTTTTTGAAATATTTATATTTTTCCTGAAATATTATTTTCCAGAATTTTTTTTTTCGAATTATATCTAATTTTCAAAATATTTATATTTTTTCTGAAATATTTATATATATTTCTTGATAGATATATTGTTTCAAAATATTTTTCGTGATAGATATATTTTTTCCAAAATATTTTGAATATATATATATTTCCTGGAAAAAAATATTTCGGAAAAAATATAAATATTTTGGGAAAATAATATTTCCGAAAAATATAAAATATATATATTTTTAGAAAAAAAAGTTCAGGAAAAATATATATTTTCCTAAAATATATATATATATTCCCGAAATATATTTTTTTTCCCCAAAATATATATATTTATTTTTCCGAAATATATATATATATATTTCCAAAATATTTATATTTTTCCGGAAATATTTTTTTTTGATTTTTTTTTTATGTTTTTTATATTGTTTTCTAGAAATTTATATTTTTTTTGAAAAAAAAAATATTTTTTTTATTAAAGGAGGGTAGGTTGGTCTTTTCACATCTTTATGGGTGAGCAAATAGGTCCTCACAAACATTTAGAGGCAATTTAGTTATTTCACATCTCAAAATTTGGTTGAAGGGGTGAAAGTGTAATTAGCGAAACAAGAGGGAGTGCAACTGTAGTTTACATTAATAATAGGGGATGAAAGTGTAATTTATCCAAGTATATATATACAAGAAAATTTATTTTTAAAATGAAGAAAGGGCACAAGAGTAATTTCATGGTCCAAAAACGCATTTTGGGGTGTCATTGCAAGGAAATTCAAAGTTGAGGGGTTGTTGGGAGTGCACTTTCTTTGACCAGCCACTTAGTACCATTAACCATAACCTCAGGGGGTGTGAGTGCAAATAACCCTATTTTATATCTTCGCTGTTTCTTTATCTTAGCAATTTCACTCAATACTTGACTATTCTAGTAATCTCATTTATTAAATGTAGACTAATATTGCAATTATACAATATTCTTCAACAATCGAATACTAAACATTAATAAAATATGGCTTAAGTGATCAACGTGTTCAGTGTTAAAAAAAGAAGTTAATTGATTTTTTTCTTGAGATTTAAGTCAAGTTTTAACTCTTAAAATTTTGAGTCATTTTAAACGTGTGTTATTATTTATTCCATGCCACTCCAACAACATCATCAAAGATATTAACCAAGAACCAGTGACGGATTTAGGAATCCGTGTCAGCGGGGAGCTAAATTTTTTTTGAATTTTTGGGGTATAAATGATATATATTTATTTTAGTGGGGTTTAAAACAAATTTTCAGTGGAGGCTTATTTGGAAAAAAATCTAAATTCTGTGGTAATTAAGGTAAAAAAAAAATCAATGGAGGCTAAATACTAGATATTTAAAATTTTAGGGTAAAAATTATAAAAAAGAAAATTTTCAGTGGGGGCCATGACCCCCACTGGGCCTGAATTGAATCTGTAAGTGCCAAGAACCATCAAAATGTTTTTAGGGCCAGTTGGAAACCTTTGTTTTTGTATTTGTTTTTTGGATGAAAGAACAAAAAGTATTTTTGTATTTATCTTTGTATTTTTTCTCAAAAAAATAAAAACAAATATGTGTTTGAAGACAATTTGTATTGATTGTTCCAAAAGGGGATTTAGGGCAATTAGGAGTGGAGGGTGGTGGCAGTTGGTGGCGGGTGGAGATATATGAGTGTGTATGTGTGTGTATGTATATATATGTGTGTGTAGATATGTGGTGGTGGTGGAGAAGAAAGAACAAATAATGTTAAAATACTAAAAACACCAAAAATGTGTTCTAAAAAATTGGCCAATTTTTGTTCTTGTTTTCTACTTTTCACCAAAAACGTTTTGGCCAATTTGGGTGCCAAACATGAATTTATTCCATGAACAGTAGAAAAAAATAAGAACAAATACAAAAACACCCATTTTCAAATGGGGCCTTAGTCTTTGCTCTTGTGTAAAATTGGTTTGTTAAAAACCATTTCAAGTTTGTCAAAAAAATAAAACAAATGGTGCGTTTGGAAACTAGTGTTTTCGTTTTCGTTTTTGTTTTTTATCTCTTGAGAACAAAAAAAATTCTTGTTCTTGTCCTAAGGGTAATCCGGAAACAAAAATATGTTTGGTTGGAAATTTTGTCTAAAAAATTTTCGGGAACAAAAAAAAAACACGTTTTTGAGATTTATTTGGAATAAAAAGTAGAAAACAAATTGTCAAAGGGTGAGATTAAGTTTGACTTGATTGTCATCCATTGTACAAACCAGCTACAATGTACACTTTCAAGTCTTCCATACAATAATAAACAGGATCACTCTGCTGCAGTTCAAAAGATTCAAAAGATTAGTATACAAAAATATATATATATATAAATATATAAGTAGTAGGATGTATAAAGACCACATCACCCCAATTCAATTAGAGGTGTCAAGTTGCAGATGTAAGAGTTTGTGTTGGTGGTGGTGTCGATTTCCAGTGGTGGTGGTAGTGGGATGGCGGCTGGTGGTGGTGGGGGTTAGGGTTTGGAGGTTGAAGATGGCGGTTAGGGAATCTGCAACAATTAATTTATTTTTTGGTTGAGAACAAACAGTGCCGAAAACAAAAAAAACACCATTTTGGTGTTCTCAAATTTTGAACTAAGGGTGAGAAAACATTTTTTTACTGTTCACGAAAACAAAAATCATCAAAGGCTCCCAAACGCTTTTTTGTTCCCGTGAACAGTGGAAAAAACAAGAACAAAAACAGAAACACCAGTTTCCAAACGCAACTCAATTTTAAATGTGATTGACAAACTGAAAATTTATTTAATACATTTTTTTCATAGTATGACTTATATCCATAAATATAGTGGTAATCGTTTAAACTTTGTTGCAGTATAAAAATAAAATTTACTTCATTTAGTCATATGCAAGTTATTTATTAAAACTATAATATTTTTTAAATTTAAAAAAAAATTGAGTACAGAATTGAGTTATTCTACAACTCCTAAAATTGAATGTAAAATATTTTAATTATGAATTTTGCTGTTTAAATTGAAATTAGGAGAATAAAATGCAAGCGCAGGCTCTATTTGGTTAAGAAGAAAAGAAATGATAAAATAGTGAATATATACAAATTGAAGAGAAAATATATATTGTTTAATTGATATGCTTAATCTAGATAGTATCAACAAATACTTATATATAATTTGTTTATTAACCTTCTCCCTTTAATTTTAAAATAAATAAATTTATTATTAAATCATATTTCTTAGGAGAAATTACGTTGATTGAAGTTTATTATAGTGAAAACTCCTAAAAGATGAAAAATATTAAAATTTAATATGAATTTTTTTTGGGGGGTGGGGGAGGGGTGGTCATTCGTGTTATATATTTATAAATAATACTTGGGTCATGTCCCACAAGAACTAAGTTTGTTCTCTGCGGTCCAATATAAATCGGACACGTGGGTAAAGTTTTGGGTTTTTTTACTTAAGTCCTACAATTTTGGAGGTAATTTGACATTGGTCCATTTTTTAAAACTTATTTGACATTGGTCCCTTTTTCAAAATTTAATGTTTGGTAAATTACACTTTTACACCCACTTATTTTGCTAATTATACTTTCACCCCAACCAAATTTTGAAATATAAAATGACAAAATTACCTCTAAATGTGTGTGATGACCTATTTGTCAATCCATAAAGATGTGAAAAGACCAACTTACCCTCCTTTTATATGTATTTCGAAAAAAAAAATTATTTCAAAAAAGATATATATTTCCAAAAATATATATCTATTTTTTTAATATATATTTTTCGAAATATATATTGCAAAAAATATACATTGCAAATATATATATACATAAAATAGTATATATATTTCCAGTAATATATATATTTAAAAAAATAGATATATATATATATATATATATTTGAAATATATATTCAATAATATATATATATTAAAAAAATAGATATATTTGGAAAGATATATTTCGAAATGACTGTGAGCTACATTTTTTTCGAAATATATATATTTTTTGAATTTATTTTTTTAAAAAAATACATATAAAATGAGGGTAGGTTGGTCTTTTCACATCTTTATGGATGGACAAATTGGTCCTCACACACATTTAGGGGTAATTTAGTCATTTTATATTTTAAAATTTGGTTGAGGGAGTGAAAGTGTAATTAGCGAAATAAGTAAGTGTGAAAGTATAATTTATCAAACATTAAGTTTTCAAAAAGTGACCAATGTCAAATAAGTTTTAAAAAAATGATCAATGTCAAATTACCCCAAAAACTGTAGGACTTAAGTAAAAATAACCTAAATTTTTTTTATAAAAGAAAAATGGATATAAATTCATACAAACAGGGATTAATGTTAATTCCTTATTAAAATTTTTTATACATGTGTTCAATTGGTATTGGACCACATCAACGGACGAACTTGCTACTCATGGGTAGACCTGTTAATGGATTAGATTTTGATCCAAATCTTATCTGATTAGTTGGATATGTATTGAAAATAAAATTCGATAATTCGATTAGGATCTAAATCTAATAATACAATTTCTTAACAAATTGGATTTGGATTTGGATTTTTGCTAATATGATTCGATGATAATCCGATCCAAAATTACATAATATATATATCAATATAGATTTGATATTTTTATATGTATATATTTAGTATTATACCTATATATAAATATTAATTATTAATTATTTTGTTATTTATTAATAATGATTGATCATCTATACTATTATTAGAAGTGAGAATAATTTCAGTATTTATACTTTAAATCTGTATACTATTTATTAATATATAAATGTTGAGTAGTAAATGTAATATACTTAATAATGTTCCAGATTAATTTTTTTTTTGCTTTTTGCTTTTTATATTTGCGATGGACATGTGTTATAAATATTGGTAGTAATTTGGTGTTTATCGATTCTAGAAAAACAAGATTTTTTTAAAAAAAAATTATTATTTTTTATATTAGATAATTGAATCGGATTATCAGAGCAGATATCCGATAATGACAAAATTCGAATATGAATTAACTAAATAAAAATCAGCTAATTATCAGATTCGGATTGGATTGATTTTTTTGTCATCCCTATCCGATGTGAATCTGATTAGTCAGATATGAATTAACAAAAAAAATTAAATAATTCAATTATGATCCGAATCCGTTTACATGTTTAGTTTAATATTTTCTTTATTTATTTGGTTTTTTCAGCATCATGCCACGTAAGAAAAATTCCAACCAGAAGAGTAAAGATTCCCTGCCACGTGGACATCGGGTCAGTTTATCAACTTGAGGTGGACGTGATTGTCACGCACATGACGAGAGTATTTCTTAGCAACGAAGGGCCCAGAAAGCGATACACCTTTTGCGGAGCGGCTCACTTTCATGTTTGTATCACAGTATCACTGCTGGCCTGTATATATAAGTTAGGGTTAAATGCATTAAATCCCCCTCTTCTTTCCTCTCCCTCTCAACTAATTCTCTTAACTATATTTTTTTATTGTAAACCCCAAAACTATCACAATTTTTACAATTCACTTTCTCGTCATAACACCATTAGTTACAATTAGGGTAATTTACACTAAGATTTCCTGAGGTTTTGATCAATTGCACTCGCCCCCTAAGATTTCATTTTCCTTGCAATGACACTTCTTGAAGGGAGAAATGACCGGAATGCCCTTATGTTGTCTCCCTTATTTCATGAGACAAATATCTAGGTGGTGAAATTACCTCCATGCCCCAAGATGAAGACCCTATAATGTATATATATCTATAACAACTATTCTAAAATGTGAATAGTTGAGAATATTTTCAAACATTTTTTTCAAAATAAAAAGTAATGAATTAATATATATTAATTAAAGTACAACTCTATGGAATATGTCAAAACGATATAAAGTAAAAGAAAAAGGGTTGAAAATATTTCAATACCTTTAAATAATAATAATAATTAATTAATATGCATTACTTGAAGTGTAACTTTAATGAATATTTCAAAAAATATAGAGTAAAGATATAAGACAAATATATTTCGAAAAGGAAAAATAATATAACTTAAAATACAAAAATCTGTATATATTTATCTATCTAGCTATATACTACTAATAAAAACACAAGCACTGTCTAATATTTCGATTGATTATCACATTTTATAATATAAAAAATTATAATAAGTAAAATTTGTCATTATTTAAAGTGTAAGGGCTTAAATTAACTTTACAAAAAAATTAATAAATAATAAACCATTTGTCATATTTTTATAAAAATATAAAAAATTACAATAAGTAAAGTTTGTTATTATTTTACAGTGTAAGAGCTTAAATTAATTTTACACAAAGAATAATAATAAATATTAAATTAATTCTATACATGTATCACCTTCTAAAATACAAAAAAAATAAAATATAGTCATAAATAAAGTGTATTATTATTATTTAATGTAAAATGTCACAATATTAGTTTTAGGAAAAAATTAAAAAACGATAATTTTTGGGGCCTATATTACAAAAATGACAATTTTAAAAAAATAATTTAAAGAAAAGTAATAATATTTCAAAAATCATTATATCCAAAGTACTTGGAAAGTTTTTCAAATTGAGCTTAAGACACAAGGGTTATTTGATCCATTAATTTAGCCAACATATCTATTACACTAAAGAAAGGGTACAAGAGTCATTTCATGGAGTCTTCACCCCTTCAGCGAGTGTCATTGCAAGAAAAATGAAATCTCAGGGGGCGAGTGCAATTGACCAAAATCTATAGGGATTTGAGTACAAATTATCCTAATTTTAACTAACGGAATTATGACAGAATGGGGTTAAATGCTACACTTAAATAATTTAGGGGGACAATGTTTAGTTCAGGGAGTTAGTTGAGAGACAAAAGAAAGAAAAGGGGGTTTAATGCACTTAACCCTATAAAATTATAACTTATATTATATATATAGCTTAACTCCACTCCTCTCTTTCTTCTTCTTCTTCGAGCTTTTTTTTTTGGGTAATTTGCATTCAGACCTCCTGAGGTTTCTGTCAATTGCAATCAGTGGCTGGTCAACGCAATTTTGCTCCCAAAGCCCCCTGAGATTTTAATTTTGTTGGAATGACATCCCCTGTACTGGTGAGATGACTAGCATGCCCTTTATTGTCTCATTTATTACATTAGGGTAATATATAAAGTATGAAATTACCCATATGCCCAAACACTTCACCCGCCTCTGAAATTACTAATTACACTTCCACCCCTTATTACAAAATATATATATTACGAAAATTACAATTTAATTTTTTTTCTTTATAAAATTCTAAATAAACACATAAAATTCGAAACAAACATATAAAATTCGAATATATATATATAATTTGTAAAAAATATATAAAATTTGAAAAAACATATAAAATTTGAAACAATATATAAAATTCGAAAAAAACATATAAAATTCGAAACAAATATATAAAATTTGTAAACAATATATAAAATTCGAAAAACATATAAAATTCTAAAAAATATATAAAATTCAAATATATATATATAAAAAGTGTGACTGAAGTTTAAGTGGACAAATCTCAGAGTCATTAGCCAAGGTAACAGATCCTCTCCAGCTCTCTACAGAGCTATTTCAATGGCTACAATGACGACACATTCCCCACGATGGTGACCGAAATCGGAATCAAATCGATACTTTATTAAAATATTTTAATCAAAATTAACGGTTCGGTTCCGGTTCTCATTTTTAAATAACCGAAAGTATCGGTTCGATTCCGATTTCGGTGGGAATCGAAAGCGAACCGCACCGTGAATATATTAATATTTGAATCAAAATTAACTGTTCGGTTCCGGTTCTCATTTTTAAGGAACCGAAAGTATCTGTTCGATTCCGGTTAGAATCGAAAGCGAACCGGACCGTGTGTACCTTTAGATTTGGGTACCAAGGGACCCTTTAATCGGTATAGTTATATAAAATAAAAATAAAAATTAAATATATTAATATTTTAATCAAAATTATATAAAATAAAATTCAAAATAAAAAAATTAATCGATTAACTATACCGATTAAAAGGTCCCTTGGTACCCAAATCTAGGGGTGCACACGGTCTGGTTCGCTTCCGATTATGACCGAAACCAGAATCAAATAGTACTTTCGATTCCTTACAAATGAGAACCGAAACCGAACCGTTAATTTTGATTCAAATATTAATATATTCATGGTGTGGTTCGCTTTCGATTCCGACCGAAATCGGAATCGAACCGATACTTTCGGTTATTTAAAAATGAGAACTGGAACCGAACCGTTAATTTTGATCCAAATATTAATATATTTAATTTTGATTAAAATATTTTAATAAAGAATCGGTTCGATTCCGATTTCGGTCACCATCGTGGGGCATGTGTCGCCATTGTGACCATTGAAATAACTCTGCAGAGAGCTGGAGAGGATTCGTTACCTTAACTAATGACTCTAAGACTTGTCCACTTAAACTTCAGTCACACTTTATATATATATATATATATATATATATATATTTGAATTTTATATATATTTTAGAATTTTATACGTTTTTCGAATTTTATATATTATTTACGAATTTTATATATTTTTTTCGAATTTTATATATTGTTTCAAATTTTATATATTTGTTTCGAATTTTATATGTTTTTTTTCGAATTTTATATATTGTTTCAAATTTTATATATTTTTTCAAATTTTATATATTTTTTCGAATTTTATATATATTTTACAAATTATATATATTTTTTCAAATTTTATTTGTTTGTTTCGAATTTTATAAAGAAAAAAAATCAAATGGTAATTTTCGTAATATATATATATATATATTTTGTAATAAGGGGTGGAAGTATAATTAGTAATTTCAGAGGCAGGTGAAGTGTTTGGGCATATGGGTAATTTCACATTTCATATATTACTCTAATGTAATAAGTGAGACAATTAAAGGGCATGCTAGTCATTTCACCAACATAGGGGTGTCATTGTAACGAAATTGAAACCTCAGGGGGCTTTGGGACCGAAATTACATTGACCAGCCAGTGATTGCAATTGACCAAAACCTCAGGGGTCTGACTGCAAATTACGCTTTTCTTTTTGTTTTTGTGTCCTTCCAATTCTCTCTCCCTCCCTTTCAAATACTCCATTATTATTTCATTTTTCTGTTTTCTCTCACTCCTTTTAATTTTTCCTCTTCTCTCTTCCCAGCATTCTTCTTTGGTTCTGATTCCATTTGCATTTTCAGACACCTCGTCAAAAAGCAACCCAAATGAAGGTTTCAATTTTCACTTTTACTTCTGATTCTGTAATTTTTTCCCGAGTTAAATGATTGGTTTTCCACATAATCCTTTTCAGATACTTTTTGAGTGATATTCATTGGGTCATACTTTTCATAATTACTTTGAAAGCAGTTATCAAATAAAGAAATCCATTTTTTTTTTGTATGTGTGTGTGTTTGGAGTTCTTTTTGGTATTTAACTTAGATTGTTTTTGGTTATACAGTTTCTTGAAAATTTTCATCTATAAATGTTGATTTGGGTTTTATTTGTTCTTACTTTTAGTATTTTGTTTCACTGTGATCTGTTTGGTTGGTGAGAATCTTGGGCAGGTTCTGATTTAGATGTGGTGTTTTGGCAGATTTTTGTCTTGCAATTGGAATTGAATGATGACAAGGATAAGCGGAAGGCCATAAAGATAGTTTCTGCACTTCCAGGTTTTAAATGAGTGTTTAATTCAATTTTCCCAATTTAAATGTCTCTCAGTCTGTTTCTTTTGATGGAAATTTCAATTTTCTAGGACAAAAAAGGTCTATTGTGTTCTCTATTTGGTTCCTGGGGAAAAGCTTAAAAAGAATAGAAAGCATTTGGTTAGGAATTGGGTGTTAATAATTTTCCTTGTTCCTTCAAAGTACTAAATAGAAGCCAAAATTTGAAGCTTACACTCTGGAAAGTGAATAGATAATTTTGCATGTACATTGTTTGAGAATTGTTCATTGAATTCTTTGATTATTAGAAATTGGTAAGATAGCTTATTCTTTAGGGAATAATTCAAGAGGAAATTCGAGAAAAATGAGCTTTCGCTGAATTTATATATTCCAACTCTATACTCACTTAAAGGCACTCGCAAAGATTTTCATGGTTCAGGTCAAGCATAACAAGTTCAATGTGGTTTTTTTTTTCATTCATTAGGTGTATACAGAGAATACAAGATTGTTGGTTATTTAATCCCAAAATAATCCCTTTTCCTCCTTAAGACCACATATTCTTCTTACATAACTGATCCATATTTTTTAAGAAAGAAATTTAAAATAAAACTCAAAGGTATAGGAATTCTGGACAAATTGGATGGAATAGCAAGGCTTAAGAATCAGAATGAGTCTAAAGGGTGATTTGGAAGGTGAGCAAGGCCTGACCAGCTAAGACCTAGCAGGGCACTTGTGCCCCATGCCGGCTCCTTATCCCTTATATATATAATATATATATAGATTTCTTTTTTTAATTTTATGTATTTTTTCGTTATGACACATTGACATTGCCCCCTCTTTTTCGATTCTTCTTTAATTTTCTTACTTGTTCTTCTTTTCTCTCTAATTTATCTTATTTTTGAAATTTTGTATTCTCGAATCTCCCTCTGAAAAATCTATCATTCTTATTTTATTTCTACATTTTCTCTTTCTATTTTATTTCCTTATTTACTATTCTTTTCTTTGTCGCGTTCATATGCCCCCTTTGTTAATTCCTAGTTCCACCGTTTGAAAGCATGGACATTATTATCTTAACCCGGAAATATTTGGCACTACAAAAAATGTGTCCAAAAATTTAGTGGCCGACAAATTTAAAACAACTTTGGGTTTTTCTCTGGGAGATTTAAGATGTATTGGCGAATTGTACGGCCACTATAACTTGAGACACTTTTGATATCGGCACTGACAATTACGCGTCAGCTGCCTTTAAAGTTTTAACCGTGAGAGATTTAAAGCCGTTGTTTCTTTTAGTGTGGGGACGAATTATTGTAATTGCTTTCAAAAAGAAGTTCCTTTAAAGTTGACTTCTTTTGGAAGTGAATCTGTAGGAATTGATTCTATCTCCATGGATACAAAGGAGAAGAAGCTGACTGTGGTTGGAACAGTTGATCCTATAAGTGTAGTGAGCAAGCTGCGGAAATTCTGGTCCACGACACGTATAATTTCAGTCGGGCCAGTGAAGGAGCCCGAGAAGAAAGAAGAGCCTAAAAAGGAAGAAGCGAAGAAAGAGGAAGGCAATAAGGAGGAAGCAAAGAAAGAGGGAGAACCGAAAAAGGAAGAAGTAAAAGCAGCTGCGAAAGAGATGTTGCCATACATATTCTATCCTCCAATGCACACATTCCAGTATGTTCATCCCAGTGTGGAGGAGAATCCAAATGCATGTGTTATATCTTAATTTGGTAAGTAATTAAGTACAGCTTTTTTTTTTTTTTTTTTTTTAATTTCTAATTGTTGTTTGGATTTGAATATATGAGGTGGCTGTGGCACCCAAGTTGTATATGGATGGAGGTGGTTTATGTTTCTGTTCAGGTTTAATGGTGTGTAGTTATGAGCTAAATAAAATTTTGGCAATTGTTGTGAATATTGCTTGTGTTAGAACTTCGAAATCATGGTTCTAATATAAAAAGTTATGCTCTCTCCCTACGTCTTTGTTTACGTTGTTCTGCTCAATCTTATATTAGCGGCTCCACACGGTGGTTCGCCTTATTGTCTGTTATGTATTGCTCGATTTGTGTGTTTTTGGAAGGTGCCGATATATATTGTCCGAATCTACTAGACCAAACCATATTCTGTAGAAGAATGAAAATACTGACCAATCTATGATATGGAAAGTTATAGCATCAGTTTAAATCTGAAATTAATGTCTGATCTCCAGGACTAGAATAATTCACACAAGAAGTTGTGATATTTTCAAATGCTGATTGCTAAGTTATTTTTTATCTAAATGTTTTTTAAACACATTTTCTGTCATACCAACATAGTCAAACTGATATTCAATTTCAACATTCAAGTGTCATATTGATATTTTTGAACATTATATACCACGAGTATGCAGTAAATCTGAACTCCAAATTTATTTCTAATAGAGTTTCAGTTAGTTTCATAACTCCATTCTGGATGCCCTGCTTTAGTCATTGATCTTTGCAGCTCTTTCTGTAATGTCAGCATTTCTTGTCCCATCGCCATGGCTGGTAGTCGCGGTGTTGCAGTCGTGATAATGGGATAACAAAATCGTTAATTGAATAATAGCATTACGTAGTGGTATTGATATTTTTCAAAAATGTTACACGATATATAGTGTATTAGACAATAAGACAATTTTTGCAATTTTTAGAAGGATAATATTTGAATCCTGCACTATGAGATGAAGTTCGTCTCGTCCTCCTCGCTGATGTGGTCCAATATAATTTAAAAACGTGACTGATATTGACGCCGGACAGAATAGAGATTATTCTGCAAGCTAGCGCAACGGGTAATTTGCAAGAAAGAAAAGGGAGAAATTATTCGACCCAAAATTCAGAGAACACTCTGAAATTTAATAAAATTCTTAATATTCAAAACTGATCAAAAACAACCCACAAGCCGGGTTTAAATAGCTGAAAATCGACCCCTAATGGGATTTTGCCAAAAATAGCAAAACCCTAAAAGTCATACCAAAACAAAATAGGGAAAAAAATCAAAAGATTGCCAAAAATCTGGCCCAAATCGGGTTCAGAATCAATTCCTAATTGACAAATAAAAGATTATCATAAATAGCAAAAATTAACTAAAAATAAAGATTCGAAAAGGAAAACAGCTGATTTAGGACTCGAAAATCGGTACACCCAGCGGTGCTTGGTGGCACGACGTGCGCGCCGAAATTAGCTTTCCGAATTGGGGTCACGGGCGCGAATCGGACACTTGTAGCTCCAGTTATGGCCAAAAAACCGACACGTGTACGGAAACCGCCCCAATTAGGCTAGATCACTATTTCTTGCTATCTTTGCGCTGATCCTCCCGCTCCAGGTAATCTAGTGCCATTAATGAGCAATCTGACAGCTCAGCATCATCTGACTCGGATCCCCCTGCATCAGATATCTTTTCCAAAAGAATTGACACTAATTGCAGTTTTTATGGATGATATGTCAATCTTCATGTTTTAAAAGATTTTAGTCTCGTGTCCAAATTATATTGTACCACATTAACAGAGAGGGCGAACTTCATTCGGGACATGACCCAAACAAAAATTAAGGTGGGGACCATACTGAATGTGTGTAGATGAGTTAGTGTGTGTAAATGAAAAGGAAATAAATGTAAATTGATTTGTAAATAAGAAAGGACCAAAATTAATAGTTGACTGGGGGTGAAAATTTGTGTTTAAGGTGAGTTATTAGATTAGGTTGTTATAGGAAAAATACAAAAAAAATAATAATAATAAATAAATAAATGAGAGAGTTGTGTATTTTTGTTTTCAATTAATTTCTAGTTTCCAATTGTAGGGTTACCTTTATATTTTCATAAGAGTTTCAAGTAAGCTTCAATATTTCATTGGAAATTCTAGTTTCCAATTGTAGGGTTATCGTATAAATTCATGTTGCAGTCACGATAACAATATAAAAGGTTTTGATCAATGCTTGTGCTACATGACAATATTTGTGAACGGAATTACAGTAAAATAATGCTTGTTGGAACTAAAATTAAATTGGGTGTGGCCCTTGATGAAGAAACTTTTCTTCTCGTCAAATTACAAACAAGTGTGTATATATATCTGATAATACAAGCCAACTAATATTATTATTAATAATAATCATTATAACATATAATATAATAATAATTATTACTCCATTATTATTGTATGGGGGGGGGGGATATTAATTAGTGAGGAGTAGAAGAAATAAATAAATTGCATACAATTGGCACACACCAGGTCCACCCTGTGAGATTTCATAATTCCAATCACGCTAATACCACTACAAGTCATGAAAATCAAGGTCGGTTGAAAAGAAATAAAGTTCGGCTAGGCACCCAAATATATCATAGATCGCCAAAAATGATGTCATCTGTGTCCATTGTGTGAGTTATATAATACATATATTTGTGTCCAATGTGTGTGTATGATTGTATATGTACCTGACGTGTATCAATATATATACTCACGTAATTATGACAAAAAGCATTACTTATCCGCAGTTGGTATATATACCAAGTGGCAACTTAAGCCACAGAAAGCAAGCAATACAATTCATGTTAAAAATAGAAGTTAACCGAATAAAAAATGATAACCAAGTCCTCCAGGTGCTAATGCTAGCCACACACACATATATATATATATACACACACACACACACACAAATTCCTCATTAATTAAATATTGACGACCTATTAAACGCCAAAAGTTTTTGGAATGAGATTGAGTTATGCGCAGGGACGGAGGGAGCTTATGCTTAAGGCAGCCAGAGTGCTGCTGGCCGTAAGCATTCTTTGGTAGCTAAACTATTTAGTTAGTAAGCCCATGGTGTGGAACATTTTTTTTGTTTTTTTAAGTTAAAAATATATATAAAAGTAATATTTGATTGAGTATGTATAAATAATATTTGTATCAAATTAGTATTATATATAGCTATGTTTAATAATTTATTTATTTAATTTATTAACAAATATATTCGCTAAATAAAAAAATAACATGATTTTTTTTTATAAAAAAACTAAGTAATAATTCATATATTTTTATTACACAATCAAATTAAATAAAAAGATATTACATTAAATAAAATGCATTACATATATTTTCGCTAGACAAATAAAAATATTACACATCAGCTAATTGTTTTGCAATTGTCTTTTGTTGGGCAATGATCCATGCTTTTGATTCTTCTGTGGGAGCCTTCAATGGATCTTGAAGCATTATTTCTCTTTCAAACGACATTTGAACCATCTTTTTTTCTGATTGTATCTCCATTTGAGTCATGATTTCTTTCATTTGTATCTCCACTTGTTTAGTTCGTTGTCTCTCTAAGCGAATTTGAAGCCTAATCGGATCGTCTCTGACTCCAGATTCATTCATTTTTTTGCTCTCTTATTAAATTGATATCAATTAAGTTAAATATAAATTATAACTAAAATATATACTTCTTCCTTTCTCTTTATTATATTAACAAATATATATAATTACTTTATATGAAAAAAATTACAAAAATTACGCGTGTGATAATCTTATATCACCTGTTTTGGATCTTCATAACAACCGTTAATCACACAAAACAAGTCATTCACATCTTATTATACATAGAGAAAAGAAGTATATATATACATAATATATTCATATCTCTTCAGATCTATACCCAAATCAGTGTGGTCGTTGCTCTCCAGATCTCTCGCCACCTCCACCACCGCCTCACCTAAAACCCCTTCATCAGTACTCATCTCCTTCCTACTCAACTTATATATATATATATATATATTCGTGTGTATATACGTGTGTGTATATATAATTTTTGCCCCAATTTCTTTGATTTTCATGTGTGATGTGTGTGACTAAATTTTGCCCTAATTTCTTTGATTTTCATGTCTGATTTGGGTATATTTATTTTGCCATAATTTTTGTGATTTTCATGTCTGATCTGTGTATATAAAAATTTTGCCACAATTTTTTTGATTTTCATGTGTGATGTCTGTATATGGGTGTATATATATATGTGTGTATGTTTGTAGATAACCCAACTGATTCTCCAATTGATTCCCTCCAATTTGCCTCGCCAAATTTGGCAAGTTCGGTTACCAGGTTGCGTGTGGGGATCATGTTTGGCTAGCTGCACTCCATACAACTTCGTAACCAAATTGTGTTATCAATTAGCTAAATGGGTTGCACTCCGGCTGCTCTTAGGGGGGCACATGCCCCTCCTCAATTTTTATTTTTTTACTAATATATACATATATTTTTAATATTCTAAAATTGCCCCTTCTTAATTTCTTTTTCTTTCCCAGGGGGCCTTAAACTATTTCTTTTTTATTACATTAGGCCCAAACAAAGAAACAAAAAACTAGTTATGTTAGTATAGTCTCACTCATAATTCAACCATTTTCTCATCACACTTATTGCTTAGGTAATTATTTGTTCTAATTTATATGAATATTGCTATTGAATTAGATTAATAATACTTTCAAAATTGTAACTTTTTTTGTGTCATTGCTATTGCCTTATATTTTTATGAGAAGAATTTATTTTTATAAAAAGAGTAATTGTTGTATTAGTTTTTTTTTTTTTAACGGTTGTTGTATTAGTTCATACCCTCCCTTTTTAGAAGATATATTACGCCTCTCTTCAAACAAAATTCTGCCCCGCCACTGGTCATCCGTTTTGGTATATAAGAAACTATACAATTATATATATACCTATATTAATTAAGCTATTGTCATGAGTCAGTGACATACTATATATACCAGGTTAATATATAATTGGATTAGTTTCATGTTAGGTAGTGGCATCCAAATAGGTCGTGTGAGGTCATGGTTTACGTTTAGTTGCACTTGTGCATCACTAGACCAACTAATCTTAGGCTTATCAAGAAAACATACGCAACCAAAAGTCATCTCAGTTGCATGTCCCGATCACAGCTGATATATATATATACACACACATATGTGTGTTTGTGTGTGTAATGTATCCTGGAAGGATATAGTAAAGTGAGGCTTGGTCCAAAATTGGACAAGTATCATTTCCCAAAAGTAAGTTGATATATTTGGTCGGACGGACCAAGCTGTCACTCCCCATTGGGCATGCGGGGTCCACATGAATGTTTTTATACGTACTCATACTTATATCCATATAATGAGAAATTAGATATCGATTTATTAATAAATAATTTAGTGAGCTATCAGATTAAATAGAATTTTTTTTTTTAATTTAATCTGAAATGAATTCTATCCGATTACACCCCTATTTATAACTCTATCCAATACTTATATGACTCTTTATGTATAGAGCAGAGATACGCACGCATCTCAAAATTGAAAATAGTTTTAAGTATTTGGTTTTGTATATCTGATAAATATTTTTGAGAATAAATAATAGTTTTATGAGAATAATAAAATTTAATTTTCTGAAAATAATTATTTTTGTAATTGAATTTTCAGAAAACTAAACCAAACAGATTTTTTTTACAATTTTCTGATTTTCAATTTTCAAAAAATAGAAAACTATTATCAGAAATACAAACCAAGTAGGGTGTAAAGTCCTAAAATTTTCTTTTTCCTATGTGTTGCAACTTGCAAGATGTTTTCAGTAGTTAAACTCGAGTTATGTTAGAATATATTAGGGCTTAGGCCCATTTAGATAGTCTTAACTCATTTATTATTATCTAATTTATATTGACTTGTTCCCCATATTAAATTTACTTGTTCACTACACATTCTCCCCTATATATAGGCACACACGAACGTGCAGTGGGGTGATGGCCCTCACTGAATTTTTTTTTCTTCTAAATTTATGAATTTCTCCCCTAAATCTTTTTAAAAAATACACAAAGCCCCCACTGAATTTTGTTTTTTCACTTTACCCTACCTCTAAATTTTGAATATTACAATTCTGCCCCCACTCAACTCAAACCCTAGGTCCGTCAGTGTATATAGGTGTCATCTCTATTGTAATTTATTTGACTCAATACACAATTCAATACTTCAATATACACAGTTCAATATTCATTATTCTATTTGTTATTCTCTCTGTTAACATAGTATCAGAGCAATTTTTCTTCTAACAAGTTATATTAGAGTTTGGATCACAAGTTTTGCTCTTTCACTCTTTCCTGCAATAAGAAATTGCTTTAAAAATACGCAAAGCAGCAAATAAGCGAGATACTATACTGGTGATATATAGGCCCCGTTTGGATATCCCTATTTTTGTATATATTTTTTGGGTGAAAAAATAAAAATATGTATTTATATTTTTCCCCAAAAAAACAAAAATAAATATTTGTTTGGAACCAATTTGTATTGATTGTTCCAAAAGGGGGGGTTTGGGGCAATTGAGGGTGGAGGGGTTTGCCCCAATTTGGTGGTGGTGGTGGTGGTGGTGAGGGAAGGGGTGTGTATATATATATGTGTGTGTGTGTAGATCGGTGGCGGCGGCTGGTGGTGTTGGTGGTGGTGGAAAGGGAAGGGTGTGTATATATATATATATATGTGTGTGTGTGTGTGTAGAACAAAAAACAAAAAAAACATCAATTTCATGTTCTCAGATTTGAAGTCGTTTTTGTATTTGTTCTTGACACTATTCACCGAAACATTTTTGAAAATTTGGGTGCCAAACAAGTTTTGTTCCCAACTTGGGAACAAAAAACGAAAACAAAAACAAAAACAACCCTTTCCAAACGGCCCATAGCATTTTCTATGTATGTGTGTGACTTGCAACGATTTTGTAGCGGTAGCCTATAGTGTTTTCTAAAACATAAATGGTTTCATTAGTATATATTAAACATGTTGCAACTCTGAAACATGAATCACAATAGAAATGAGAGATGTTTGTGTTACAACTTAACCAGATTGAGTATTTTTTACTAACTGGTGTCTTATTGGATATTGTTACGTGAGTGGAGAATTTTGGTATTCTTTACAAATAAACCCTAAAATAACATTTTTTTTTAAGATTTAGCATATAAAAATAAATTAATAAAAGATAGGGTTTATGATGACGATTCGTGGTTGAAGAGATTAGACTGATCCAAGTTAAAACCGATAAAATAATGGGTAATACCCATCCATATTCTTTAATTAATTTTAAATATGTGTCTTAATTCTGTTGGGCTAAGTAAGAGGGGAGGACCAACTTCATCCTCCCCGGTAGGGCTGACAATTCGTGTTGGTGGGTCGTATTCGTGTCGGGTTGAGATAATGTCATATCAAAAAATACATGGTTAATATACGTGTCAAATATGTTCAATCCTAACCCAATCCACAAGTTATCCGTGTCGACCCATGTAATCCATTTAGCCTATTTATTATAATATATTAAATTAAATTTGACATAATCCAACACGAAACGAACTATTTAATCTATTATAAGCAAAACTAAATTGAATTTGACACGATTCAGTAATAGTTTATTGATATATTTCAACCCATGACCAATTAGAGAAGAGAAAAAAAATAAAAATAAATATAATCGTGTCAAACGTGTTGTGTTCGGGTCGACCCATATATTCTCGGGTCGTGTTCGGGTCGACCCTTATACAACTTCAACTCCTTTATGATCAACCCTAACTGTTGGGTTATGACTCATAATTCAGGAAGGAACATGTCCTGGGTTCAAAGGGGCTGGGCCAAAGGCCCATGGAGGCCTTCTGTCACCCGAGCTACGGTAAATGGTGATTTTGATATTTTACCAGTACATATAAATTAAGTTTATATATACATCATTGTAACCCTAATTCAATGTGAAGCTAAATATAAAGACTGCTTTGGTGGACGTAGGTCAAATTGACCGAACCACGATAAATCCTGTGTATTGATTCCTTACTGTTTTATTATTTGCGATTAAGCTTTTGTTTCAACAATTGGTATCAAAGCCAGGTAAGATTCGCAACAATGGTGAATACTTCAATAACAAAGTTTGACAGGACTCAGAATTTCGGGCTTTGGCAACGAATGGTGAAAGATCTGTTGGTACAGTAGGGTAAGGCGTTATACAGGAAATCGAAGAAGCCTGCAACGGTGTTAGACGATGATTAGGAAGACCTAGAATTGAAGGCGATAAGTACTATTTGTTTATGTCTTGCAAATTCGGTTATGTATGATGTCTTGGACGAAGAATCTCCTACAGGAATTTGGACAAAGTTAGAGAGTTGCTATATGTTAAAATCATTGACAAACAAACTGTTTGTGAAATAGAAGTTGTATGGGCTTAAGATGGCTGAAGGTTCCAATCTAGCGCAACACATCAATGTGTTCAATCGGTTAATAAGTGATCTGTTGAGGATTGATGTAAAGTATGACGATGAAGACAAGCCAATGATGTTAGTGAGTTCTCTCCCTGCGTCTTATGACCATATGTCTACCACCATATTATGGGGTAAGGAAACCTTAGAACTAGAAGAAGTTATCGCTGTCCTATTATCTTACAACCAACGGAAGACTACCAAGGGTTTGCAAGGGGAATGGTTGATAGCAAAAGGAAACAAGGAGCGTGGAAGACAGAGGGAGAGGGGGAAATCATCCGATAGGAAGAAGTCTAGATCTAAATCAAGACCGAACTGGATGAAAACAGTTGAATGCTATAAGTGTCACGAGAAGGGACACATGAAGAGAGACTGTCCTCAGATGAAGTATGAAGAAAAAGGAAATAACACAAAAGTGTCGACCTCAGCTAATGTAGCCGAGGATAGTGTAGATAACAACGATGGAGATATGCTATCAGTATTTTGTGCAACTGATAGTGATACAAATTCCTGGATACTTGATTCAGGTTGCTCTTATCATATGTGCCCACATGTAGATTGTTTTGACAGTTACATGTCAGTCAATTATGACAATGTTGTTATGGGCAATGATGTTTCATGCAAAGTTATCGGGTTGGGTACTGTTAAGGTTAAGATGTTTGATGGTATTGTGAGGACGCTGTGTGATGTGAAGCATGTTCCTGAACTTAAAAAGAATTTAATTTCTTTAGGAACTTTAGATGCAAGTGGATGTGTTTATAAATCAAAAGGAGGAATTCTGAAGGTGTCGAAAGGAGCAATGGTGTTGATGAAAGGGCTAAAGGTCGCATGAAATATTTATAAATTGGTAGGAAGTACAGTTGTGGGTGGAGCTGTTGTTGCTTCATCTTCTGAAATCAACCCATATGAGTCGCTTTTATGGCACATGAGACTTGGATATATGAGTGAATTCGGGATGAGGGAACTTCATAAGAGAAATCTATTGAAGGGTGTGAAGACTTGTAAACTTGACTTCTGCAAGTATTGTGTTCTTGGAAAACAGTGCAAGGTTCGGTTTAAAAAGGCAATTCACAACAGCAAAGAAACTCTTGATTACATACATTCGGATGTTTGGGGACCGGTAGATGTAAAATCGAAGGGATGATCATACTATTTTTTAACATTCATAGATGACTTCTCTAGGAAGGTTTGGGTCTACTTCATGAAACACAAGTTAGAAACTTTTGCAAAGTTAAAGGTGTGGAAAATAGAGGTAGAAAATCAGATCGGAAAATAAATCAAGGCCCTCAGAACAGACAACGGAACCCTGAATATAAAAGCATGAAATTTTTGAAATTTTGTGAGGAGTATGGGATCAAGAGATACTTCACAGTTCGTAAAATGCCATAACAGAATGGTGTTGCTGAGAGGATAAATCGAACCATTGCAGAAAGGGTGATATGTATGAGGTCAAATGCTGGTCTACCGAAGAATTTCTGGGCCGAGGTAGTAAATATGGCTTGCTATGTTATCAACAGGTCACCAAGATCAGTTCTGGATGGAAAAGTTGCTGAGGATGTATGGATAGGAAATGAGGTTGACTATCTATGATGAGGGTATTCGGGTGCCCTGGATATGTTCATATACTACTCGAGGAAAGGTCTAAGCTTGATCCAAAATAAAAAATATGTATATTTCTTGGCTATGAGAAAGGAGTAAAAGGGTACAAGCTTTGGAATCTAAAGACTCAAAATGTGGTGATTAGCAAAGATGTTGTCTTTGATGAAAAATCAATGTTGGAAAAGGAGCAGCCACATCGACCAAAAAATAGTGCAAATGAGAAGCAAAGAATTGAGGTGGAGCTAGAAGAGCCGAGGGCAGAAAAGGAGAACATTCTACAACCAGAAAAAGAGCCCCATCACATTGCTACAGACAAACCCAGACGCACTACTAGACCACTAGCAAGGTATGATGATTATGTTTCTTTTGCACTTATGACTACTGATGGAGATCCTTTATCTTATCAAGAGGAAATTAGTTGCCAAGAAAAAAAATGAGTGGATGAAGGCCATGATAGAAGAGAATGAGTCACTTACGAAAAATCATACATGGGAGTTAGTAGAGCTTCCTGAGGGAAAAAAGGATATTGGGTGCAAATGGGTGTTTAAGAAAAAGGGGTCGATATATGAAAAAGAGGGACAGAGGTATAAAACTCGTCTTGTAGCAAAAGAGTACTAACAAAGGCAAGACGTTGATTATAATGAAGTGTTCTCTCTAGTTGTGAGACACACTTTTATTAGATCAGTTTTGGCATTGGTAGCAAATGATGACATGGAGTTAGAACAATTAGATGTGAAGACAAATTTCCTTTATGGTGATTTGGAGGAACACATCTTCATGAAACAATCGGAGGGGTTCAAGGAACCTGAATCAGAACATCTTGTTTGTAGACTGAAGAAGTCACTTTATGGGTTGAAGTGGTACAAGAAGTTTGATTCTTACATGTTACAGATTGGTTACACTCGTTATGAGTATGATTGTTGCGTTTATTTCAGAATTTTAAATGATGATTCATATATTTTATTAATGTTATATGTTGATGATATGCTCATTGTTGCTAAGTATATGGATAGGGATGGCAATGGGGCGGGGTGGGGCGGGGATCACCTTCCTCATCCCCGATCCCCATTTAACTTCGGGGCAAAATCCCCGCCCCGCCCCCGCCCCGGTCCCCACGGCCCCGCCCTCGCCCCTAGTTCCCATTGCCCCGCCCCCGCCCAGCCCCGGCCAGGAAATATATATATATTTTTTCCATAACATCTGCTACTGATATTGATCTGATTAATAAGCTTTTGGAGTTGTAAACTAAAATTGCCGAAGGAGAAAAGTGGGTCTTATTAAGAGCTTTGGTGCCTTCAAAGCATGTGTTAGCAGAACAGGAGACTATCTCCCTGGATAGATTGAGCAATTTTAACACAACCATGACTTTTCCTTTTTACCCTATTTGTTTTTTTGCGTAATGTGCATGGACCCATCTGTCAATTAATTTGGTTAAGATAATTAAAAAAGAAATATAGATAGAACTAAAAGATACAGGGAGAGCACTTCAGTAACCTAAATTACCATTACAAAGTCATAACCAAATAAATAAATTAAAACACACTGTCACCAATATTCAAATACATAAGTCACCAAGCTTAAACATAAGTCTTAAATTATCATTACAAAATCTTAAACATAGTACGAAACATTCAAAATAAGATGATGTTGTTGCTGCTACCCAAAGTCCAAGCTGATATATGGGGATATTTTAGTAAATTTGATAACCGGGGCGGGGCAACTAAACGGGGTGGGGGGGCTTAACCGGGGTGGGGCAGGGCTCCCCCAAACCCGCCCCATGCCCCAGTCGGGGATTCATCACAACCCCCATCCCCGCCCCAATTTACTTGCGGGGACGAGGCGGGGCGGCTTAAGCGGGGCGGTTCCCCACCGGGAAGGGTTTTTTTTGGCAATCCCTACATATGGATGAGATTAGTAGCCTAAAATCCTTGTTGGGTAAAAAGTTTGAGAAGAAAGACTTGGGGGCAACCAATAAGATTCACATGAACAGAAAGACATGTAAACTATGGGTTTCTCAAAAGAGCTACATCAAGAAGGTGTTATAGATGTTCAGTATGAGTGATGCTAAAGAAGTAGATACACCATTGGCAAACCACTTCAGATTATCTACAACCCAAAGTCCACAAATAGAAGCAGAAACTGAAGAGATGACCAAAGTACCTTATGCCAATGCTGTGGGATGTTTGATGTATGCAATGGTATGCACCAGGCCGGATCTAACACAAGCAGTCAACATAGTTAGTAAGTATATGACCAATCTAGGGAAAAAATATTAGAAGACAGTGAAGTGGATCTTCAGGTATTTGAAAGGTACTGCAGACTATGAGATTATGTTTGTAAGACAGTATAGTACTATGTTAGCTCTGGGGTATGTGGATGCAGACTATGCAAGTGATCTTGATGATAAGAGATCAACCACTGGATATGTGTTCACATTAGCAGGGGGGACCGATATGTTGGAAATCTACATTTCAGTCCATAGTCGCATTGTCTACAACATAAGTAGAGTACATGACAGTTACAAAAGAAAGCTTGATGGTTGAAAGGTTTGGTCAGGGAACTTAGCATTGATCAAGGTGGAGTTTAGTTGCATTGTGATAGCCAGGGTGCCATTTATTTGGCAAAGCACCAGGTATATCATACGAGAACCAAACATATAGATGTGAGGTTTCACAAGATACGAGAGTTGGTGTCTATACGTGATATTATTTTGCAGAAGATACACATTATAGAGAATGCAACAGATATGTTGACAAAACCATTTACTTCAGACAAGTTCAAGCATTGCTTGGACTTGATCAATGTTTCTTTATGTAAAAAAAAATGGAGACCCCCTCAATAAAGTGAGTTCGAGGTAATACAATAGATCTTCAAGGTGGCAGGATATTTGCCAAGGTGAAGATTGTTGGGTTATGACTCATAATCTAGGAAGAAACATGCCATGGGTCCAAAAGGGCCGGGCCAAAGGCCCATAGAGGCCTTTTGCCATGGGCATCGATTAACTTGTTGGGAGGTTTTAGGGGCGTAGCCCCCCGAGATACGGTAAATTGTGATTTTTGTATTTTACAAGATGTATTATTTAAACAACTAATAAAAGGATTTTTTTAGAAAGCATTTGCAAACGATTTAAGATATGTATGTCCTAATCGACAATGCCATCGTGGTGGTGGAATTTTTAACTAAGCAAACATAGGCTAATTCAAAGTAATAGAGTCCTTCATGTAGGCGTCCCGATCCAATCTTTCTCTTCAATAACTGGTCCTGAATAACACAATAATCATTAGTGAATGTGATGGAGATGGATTGAGACTTGATAGTTCACTAACAGAAATCAGATTATAATGAAAAGTGGGAACAAAGAGGACATTATCAAGACGCAATGAGGGTGAGAGAATAACACTACCAATGTGATAAATAACTAAATGATCGGCTCCATCAAGAAGCTTAAGAGTGGAAAGCTTGGAACAAACAGTGTAAGTAGAAAAAAAATATAATGATGAACTGACATGGTTCGTAACACCTGAATCAATGATCCATATGGACTTCGATGAACACGAAAGAGATAAACCTGCCAAATTTACTTGTGGTGCAGGACTACCCGACAAGAAAGTTGGAGCAGTGGGAAAGTATGGTGATGTGTCAGCTGAAACGATATTAATTGTAGGGCTATCAAAATGATGAACGAAGAAAGGATCTTCTGATCCTTGAAGTTCAGAAAATTGACAATCTATTGAATCAACCATTGTGAATGGATTGATGACAAAAAAAATAAAATTGAGAGAGAATACTGATTCAGAGTTGTAAGAATAGATGCTTTGATACCATAATAAATTTTAGTAGGAAGATGAATTTGGAGAAATTTCTGATATTGTATTTAGTGTATACAAAAGACTATATATAAGAACTTTACAAGAAAAATCACTAACAACTAACTACATTTAAAATTCAAAACTTAAATTAAATATATCTAAGCTTGTTCCATTATCTAAGGGAACAACTAACTAATTCTAATGAGATTTAAGATTTAAAAATGTAACAAACTACCTCAACTATCTTAGGTTTGAATTTAAAATACAATATAGATGATATCTTTATACTATACATTCTTGAGAATTCTATATCAGTTTTTTTAGAATAATAAAAATGAGTTTCTTTGTGAAAAAAATCATGCTTGTAACTGAATATTCAGAAAATTATTTTCAGAAAATTGAACCAATTAAGCAAATTTTTTTACAGTTTTCTAATTTTTAATTTTCAGAAAACAGAAAACTGTTATCAGAAATACAGTCCAAGAGTATTTTGAATCTCAATAAAACATCACTGATAGTTATTTCATGTTTAAGTTCCTACCAGACCAAAATAGGAATGACAAAAACATATGAAATTACCTAGACGATAGTGAAAACAGCCTAGAGGGGAGGGGGGTGAATAGGTTTTTCACAAACCCTAATTCTTAATTCAATTATCAAAACAGATCAATCAAACAAATATGAATATAAATGTAGAAATTTAAATCATGAGAAGACACATAGATTTTTACATGGAAAACCTTGGAAAAACTCTAAGTAAAAACCACGGATACGCTTGGGTATTGATGCACTATGAATCAAAGAATTTGTATAGACTCTATGAAAACAGAACTTACAACCGCTATAATTTGTTGTTCTTCACTCAACGTCTGAAAGTCTAGATTCACTCGCGCTCCATGAAGTTTTCGCTCCGATCTCCGTACTCTGACGGCTCTGCTTCTCAATAGATCAAAATCACCACGAAGCTTCTTGTTTCGATCTCCGCATTTAGACGGCTCCGTTCTTCAACGGATCAACACAACCACGTTGCTATAGACGGTGTGTGAATTTTTCAACAACTATACCATTCAATTGTGTATAGAAAAGAAGCACGATTGAAGACGTCCAATAATAAGAGAGAACTTGTGTATCTCTAATCACTCAATAATATTCTCTCACCATATGTATATCTTTGTAGAAGAAGATGAAGCTGTAGAAAACTTGCAGAGAATTTTTAAAGACGTGTCTTCTCTTGTTGTAGACTTGGGTATTTATAGACAATAATGATCAAAACCCTAAGTTTGCCATTTCTCGTAATTTCACATCCAAACTCTATATTCTGGTGAATATAATGTATATAGCACCCATTTTGATGAATATAAGTCATGGACATATCATAAAACCAACCCACGAACAATTTGGACATCGCAACAAAAAATAGCCAAAAACTTGTCGCAGCTACCCTTGAAGTGTAGGCCCCCCACGCTTGAAGCGTAGGTCTAAGCGTAGCTTGGAGTGTACCTTCAAGCGTACAAATCCACTTTCCAGCAACATTTTGAAACTGAAAGCGTAGGCTTAAGCGTAGACATTTTTGTTAAAATCACTTTTCTCCGTAATTGCGCAAAAATGACACTCTTGACTCCCCGACACTTTTTGCTTGAATTGACGACTTTGGGAAATGCCGTTTTTGCCCTCCGGAAGATATTTTTACTCAATACTACACTTCTCTTGTGTTATTCACTATTGTCTTTTGTTGAAGCTTGTAGATGTCGTTGAAACTAACTCAACCTATCTAACACTCAACATGATTATTGTCTAGAACATGCCATACATAAACAATTACAATAAATATTCTTACAACACACACACACACACACACACACACACACACACACACACACACACATATATATATATATTTGTTTCATTTATCAAACACTTACAAAGAGCTATAGTACTAGCTAGCATAAGATATTAAGATGCAAGTTGCATCCATATCTATACAATTACAAACAAATTTAATCTAGTTATTTCCACATGATAAATCACCACATTAACTTTATTTTAACAACATTGATTTAATTAACTAATCAACTTTCATTCTAAGTATACGATAATTAATTAATAAACCAATAATGCATTGAGACACTCCATAACTATTAAGTCCTGGCTCGAACCATCGGTGAGTGAGGCATGGGGGAGTGGGGAGAAGCCATGCGTGGTGACATGAACCCCTCTTCTCGTATTCGAGACGAGAAGCTAAGCCTCAGATTCTTCTGCCATTTCTTACCACTCTTCCCTTGGGCCGACCTTTGTCCACACACAAAATTTCGGATTCTTTCGAGTGCAACTTCCACCGTGGCATCATCCATATTCGCGAAGCAAACCCTAAACCAGCCCGACTCGTTGCACTTGAAAGAAGAGCCAGGAGACACATTGAGCTTCACATGGTTGATTATTACGCGCCATAGCGCCATTTCGGCTTCAAGTGTTTGTTCTTTGAGTAATTGGCGCAAGTCCATCCAGCAAAAAAGGCCTGCATTGTTTTTCAAACAAGTGATTCCCACTTGTTCAAGACCCTCAGTGAAGGTCTTGTGCCTAATCGCTAGCCTTTTCGCGCTCTCAGCGAGAAATGTATCAACGAATTCATCGTCAGACAGCATGGACGCGAGCAAATGTTGCGTCTGCGAAGAGACTAATCCGAAACTTGACATCTTTCGTCCACAATTCATGACCGCATCGTTGTAGTAGTAAACGATGCCAATCCTAAAGCTCGGGAGGCCCATGTCCTTGGAAAAACTGTAGATGATGTGAATGAGGTCGCGATTAATGAATTCCATGTCCTCGATGATCTCGGAAGTGCTTGTGAAATTCGGGAGGCTGAAGACGGTGGCTGAGTATATTTTGGTTCTAACTTTATTCATTATACCAATCTCTTCCACAACCGATGTGGGACAACCCCAACAATATCATCCTTACACATCGACAACCCATTTATCCTGGAACTTACAAGGCTTCTTATACCATTATTGGGTGGTCTTGGGCCTCTCTCCCAAAAGCTAGCTCAAATAGTGAGACTTTCCTTCACACTTATATACTGACCACCAGCCTTTAGAGCTGGCAAAATTGAACACGACACGGTAACCCGACACGAACACGACCCTATATAAAAGGGTTAGGGTCGAGCATAAAAGGGTTGAAGCGTTAAAAGGGTCGACCCGAACACGACACGAAAATTTTCGGGTCGTGTTTGGGTCAAACCCATATAACCCGAACACGACCCATTTAATTAATCGGGTCAAACGGGTCGGGTGACCTGTTTAACATGAACACGACCCGTGTAATTAATCAGGTCAAACGGGTCGGGTTGACCTGTTTAACACGAACACGACTCGTGTAATTAATCAGGTCAAACGGGTCGGGTTGACCTGTTTAACACGAACACGACCCGTATGATTAATCGGGTTAAACGGGTCGGGTTGACCTGTTTACTTGAATGTGACCCATTAATTATTTAGGCTTAGGGTAAATTTTCAATATCAAATATATATATATATATATATATATGACTAGTCTTTATTTTGACTCTTTGAAGTTTGTTCCAGCTCTAGCCTTTAGTACCTAACTCTTTGAATTGATGATTTACTGAATTTCACTCAATTGAAGTCAAAATCACTACTTTGAATTGGAGATTTACTCAATTAATTACACTACTTTGAATGTAGAATTTATCAATTCCATTCAATTTAATTCAATTGGGGATTTACTTAATTTACTCGATTAAAGTCAATTGAACTAATTTGAATTAGGAATTTTATCAATTTCACTTAATTTAATTCAATTAAACTACTTTCAATTGAGAATTTACTCAATTGAACTCAATTTCACTACCTTGAATTGAAAATTTTATCAATTTCACTTAATTGAATTCAATTAAATTACTTTGAATTGGAAATTTTCTAAATTTCACTCAATTGAAGTCAATTTCATTATTTTGAATTGGGAATTTACTACATTTCACTCAATTGAAGTCAATTTCATTATTTTGAATTGAGGATTTTGTCAATTAAACTCAATTTTACTCAATTTTCACTAGTTTAAATTGAAATTTTATCAATTTCACTCAATTTAATTCAATTAAACTATTTTGAATTGGGGATTTACTCAATTGAACTCAATTTCACTATCTTGAATTGAAAATTTTATCAATTTCACTTAATTGAATTCCATTAAATTACTTTGAATTGGGAAATTTCTAAATTTCACTCAATTGAAGTCAATTTCATTATTTTGAATTGGGAATTTACTAAATTTCACTCAATTGAAGTCAATTTCATTATTTTGAATTGAGAATTTTGTCAATTAAACTCAATTTTACTCAATTTTCACTACTTTAAATTGGAATTTTTATCAATTTCACTCAATTTAATTCAATTAAACTATTTTGAATTGGGGATTTACTCAATTGAACTCAATTTCACTATCTTGAATTGAGAATTTTATCAATTTCACTTAATTGAATTCAATTAAATTACTTTGAATTGAGAATTTTCTAAATTTCACTCAATTGAAGTCAATTTCATTATTTTGAATTGGGAATTTACTAAATTTCACTCAATTTCATTATTTTGAATTGAGGATTTTGTCAATTAAACTCAATTTTCACTACTTTAAATTGGAAATTTTATTAATTTCACTACTTTAAATTGGAAATTTTATCAATTTCACTCAATTTAATTCAATTAAACTATTTTGAATTGGGGATTTACTCAATTGAACTCAATTTCACTATCTTGAATTGAGAATTTTATCAATTTCACTTAATTGAATTCAATTAAATTACTTTGAATTGGGGATTTACTAAATTTCACTCAATTGAAGTCCAAATCACTACTTTGAATTTGAGATTTACTCAATTAATTACACTACTTTGAATTGAGAATTTACTCAATTAATTACACTACTTTGAATTGAGAAATATATCAATTTCACTCAATTTTACTCAATTAAAGTCAATTAAACTAATATTATTTTGTTGTAAATTTGTAATGTAACAAAAAAGAAAGTATAATTGAATTATATGAATTTTTTATAATATTATTCAATAAAGTTTTATTATCCTTTTTCAAACAAAAAAATGAAGTTAAATTAATCATTATTTTTAAAATAATAATTTATTTAATACTTTAAAATATAATAAAAATAAATGAATATATATATATATATATATATATAATAGATATTCATATAATTTAAAACAAAAAAATAAAACAAAAATTCAATTAACTACATTATCTCTAAGGACACTTGTCAACTATATATTAAACATTATCTCAATGTAATCTAGCTTTGGGACACTTATCAACTATATAGTATATATATACCAAACGTTATCGGCTTATCCTCACAGGCTCACACATACACATGATACACTGATAGTCAGTAGTCTGATACACACTAAGTTAAAGTTACTAACACACATATGACATTAACATATACTGTAATAGTATACAATTACACTCTCAGACTCTCAAATTAGACTCATCAGTCATCACTCATGCGTCGTTCTCAGATTCTCTCAACCTTACTCATTCTCAAACCCTAGGTCTCCTTCTCAAACCCTAGATCTTGCGCCGTTCTTTCAACCTTCCTCATTCTCAAACCCTAGATCGTGCGTCGTTCTCTCAACCTCGCTCTTTCTCAAACCCTAGACTTGCGCCGTTCTCTCAACCTCGCTCCTTCTCAAACCCTAGATCTCCTTCTCAAACCCTAGATCGTGCGCCGTTATCTCAACGTCGCTCTCAAACCCTAGATCTAAACATCACTCTCGCGTCATTTCTCTCAACATCGCTCATAGATTTGAAGTCGTTCACAATTGGTTTTGTTCGCAACACTTGAAGCTCTAGGTGGAAGCGTCTTGTCTCCTTCATCTGGGTTCGCTCTTCTTTATTTATGGTTTAATATTTAATGTTTATTTATTTATGTTAATTATTTAGGTAATTTGCAATTTATTTTATAATTTATTTATTCTAACTATTTGAACTATTTGCTTACTTTTTTTATTTACTTTTTATATAGGAATTTGATAGTTTTGAAAGTGAAGAGTTAAGTAGTGGTCAAAAATCAGAATTGGAATTGTATTTGGATGAACCAAAGGTTGACAGGAAAGTGGATCTTGATGTGCTTGCCTATTGGAAGACTAATCAATTCAGGTATCCCATACTTTCTCGCATTGCTCGCGATGTATTAAGTGTTCCGGTGTCTACAGTTGCTTCCGAGGCTGCTTTTAGTATTGGTGGTCGAATTCTCGATCAATTTCGTAGCTCACTTAAACCTGAAAATGTGGAGGCTTTGGTATGCACTAAAGATTGGCTGTTTAATTTAAAAGGTAGTGGAAAATTTTTATCACTGTTTAAAATAAATTTCATTTTGTTATTTTTTATATTAATTTGTTTTTGTGCGTTTTAAATGAAGAGAGCGCGCAACTTCAATTGGATGAACTTCTTGTTGAGTTTGATGATCTAACTTTGCGTAATGAAGAGAACACTCCTTCAGCACAAGTGAACACTTGTGCTGTTAAGGGTCAATAAGGTATTAATAATGGTAATATATAGTTAATGTTGTACTAAATAAAATATGCTTAATTCGTTATATAACTTATATTGTTTGTGTTTTTTCAGCTCTTGCTAAGTGAAACCCTTTTTGGAACTACTTTTTGGTGCTATCATGAGACAATGTTTCTTTTGATTATGCCTTCTTCATTGATCCATATCAAAAAGCTCGTGTTGCCCTGTTTGCTCAAAATCATACTCTGATGTATATTTTTTGTATTAAGCTGTTGAGGATGCAAGTATTCTTGCCCTGCTTGCTTAAAATCATACTCTGATGTCAAATGTGTGGCAAATGCTTGATCAGGAGGTATAAATTTACTCAATTTTTAGGAAATTTGTGGTGCTCATATCTTGAATAAAGCTTTTTTTATCCGAACTAATTTTTTTTCTTTCTTTTCTGAATCTGAATACAGGTTGCCTTGACACAGCTAGTTGTTAGTTGCAGTTCATGCACAACAGAACTGTCCATTTAGCTTAAAGTGGAATTGTTTATCCACAAGTGTTTGTAGTAAGTCAGACAGGATAATAGAGCTATGCCTCCATCCAGTTGTGTTGTAAGATGGGATCGTTCTTAGTTGGGAATTGTAATTTTGTAGTTCTTTGACTGCATGGTAATCAATTGTTTGTGCCACAAATTCACAAGCATATATTATCGAGCTTGGCCTAAACAATCTGCTTATACTAACACTTTACTTTCAGGGGTTTGTTACAGCAGTAAGTCACATGCGTTCCTTTGTTCCAACCATTTATGATGTCACAGTTGCTATTCCTGTAAATTCACTTGCACCGACAATGCTTAGGCTTTTTAAGGGGAAATCTTCTGTGGCAAGCTTACAATCCTGAAGATTTTTAACTGTTAGTTTAAGCATTTTGCCTATATTTGGAAGTTAGTTTCAGTTATTTGAAGTCTGATAGAATTTGGAAGTTGTATTGTTGTCAATTGAAATCATACCAGTCAATAATGTAGTTTCAGTTATTTAATTGCCTTTATATGACATAGGACAATTTATTTAAAAGTTTAAATTAAAAAATCTTGGAAATAAAATTAGAGTACAGATTGTCTCAATTTGACAGCAGATGATGGCTTACAATTTTGGATTAGAAGCTCTAGGAAATAAAATTAGGATGCAGACTCTCGAAAACTGAAGAAAGGTGGTTCCTTACATAGAAAAGTTTTTTAATATAAATGAATCTCAAGGAAGAAATGTTGTTGTATGGATTGAGATGATCTGTTTAGTGGCATTCTTTAGTTTATCTTGCCACATTTTTACCCTAAAATCATATTCTGAATTTATTTACCTTTCTTCTACTTCAATGTTTGTCATGACAAAGGACAATTTATTTAAAAGTTTAAATTAAAAAATCTTAGAAATAAAATTAGAGTACAGATTGTCTCAATTTGACAGCAGATGATGGCTTACAATTTTGGATTAGAAGCTCTAGGAAATAAAATTAGGATGCAGACTCTCGAAAACTGAAGAAAGGTGGTTCCTTACATAGAAAAGTTTTTTAATATAAATGAATCTCAAGGAAGAAATGTTGTTGTATGGATTGAGATAACCTGTTTAGTGGCATTCTTTAGTTTATCTTGCCACATTTTAACCCTAAAATCATATTCTGAATTTATTTACCTTTCTTCTACTTCAATGCTTGTCATGTGTGCCACACAAAAGGTAGTCATCCTTGTGATTAATATATATAAAAAATTGTCCTGTGCATGAATGTGGTTAATGCTTCCTATCAGAGAAAAAGAGATTTGATTGTAACACTACTTTAGAATTTAGATGTCTAATTTGTTCTTTAGATAATTATGTGTTCGTTTTCCTATAGCATAAGATTCTGTTTGGTGGAAGTGAGGTAGCATTTGGCTTGGAATACCCCTGTATAAAAGCAGTCAATACTTTTAACTGGGCTTGTCGGAGCTAGCAGAAGTATCATTGCTTAGATCATCACTTGTGCACTCCAAACGGTACTTAAATTAAATATGGGCACTTCAAATCCTTTGTTGTATTTTTTTGGCTTCAACCTTATGTAGTTCTTTGGATGGATTTGTACATGATTGTTAGGTACATCAAGTCTTTAAGTCCGTTTTTAGTAATGAAGACGTGTTCAATAGATATTTTCTTCAACTAACTCTGGTATGTTCTATTAACTTTGAATGAGACAAATTATATGTTTAGTTAATTCTTTTTATAATTTTTCTAATTTTTTTGTTTAAGTTAATGACTGAAAGAATTTATCTTCTTTTTTATCTAGGTTTCAGGTGTAAAAAGTACGAAGCAGTGCCAGTTGATTTTGTCGGGTGATAAACTTGGAGAAGGAAACTGATTTATAATTAGTTTTTTGTATAATCAAAAGAATGGAACATTGTAAACTTGATTTATATTTTATTGAAGTAATTTGTAATGTTACATTTATATTTATATTTTAAGTTTATCTAAATTGTGGATTGTATTGTGTTAAAGTTGATCAAATCCAAATTGACGTTGAAGATACTGATGTATAAATTAGGAAACTGATTTCTATTTTTTTATTTTACTTAAAGTTAATTAGTTTTTTTTTTAAACAGGTCAAAACTTTCGTGTCGGGTTGAACCGACCCAATTTTTTAAACGGGTTACACGGATCGTGTCGTGTTACCTGTTATTTAAACAGGTCGTGTTAGTGTTTAATAATTTCGACACGATTATTAATCGTGTCGTGTTCGTGTTTAGCCATTTCGTGTTCGTGTCATTTCGGGTTCGACCCGAACACGACCCGTTGACACGAATTGCCACCCCTACCAGCCTTTTTCACAATCGATGTGGAACAACCCCAACATAAACTAATTAAACTCTCCTACATTTTTATCTTGAAACTCTTTGTTGTTCAACTAGAAAATCATAAAGAGATACAAACAGAGAACAAAAGCTCTGATATGAAGTAGAAAATCAAAGAGAAATAAAAGAAGAAGAATATCAATAATAAATCTGTATTATTGAATGAATTGTAATTTTTGTGTGCATTGTAACAGTAAATAAATGGTCTATATATATAAGTTGAGTATACAAGCATGTTTACTAAGAAACCGATGTGGGACACACTAATTGTATTTTGTATATTCCAACACTCCCCCTTAAGTTGGACACTGAGATTTTCGCAAGTCCAACTTGAAACTGAGAACAAAGTCGCCTCTGAACACATCCTGGTGTATCTTGGCACTTGACACGTGTCACACTACCGAACAAATAAAAAAATACTGATGCTGAGATATTGATTCCTTGAACACTGAAGTCTCTAAACAAACAAATCAAAAATAATTGAGAAACAATTGAGAAACAGGGCTCAACTTGTACTAGTAGCATAAGGGATCAGGGCTCCACTTGTACATACACAAAAATCAGTTGCATAATGGATCAGGGTTCCACATGTATCGACACAAAAATCGGTAGCATAAGGGATCAGGGTTCCACCTGTACCGACACAAAATCGGTAGCATAAGGGATTAGGGCTCCACCTGAACTAGTAGCAACGAATCAGCAGAAGGAAGAATCACCAGGAATCACATAAATGGACCCATAAACAAGGGCTAACAACATCAGTGAACCCATAAACAAGAACAAAACCATGGGAGATTATGGCTCATAAACCCTAAAAGGCGAAAAAAACAAGAAATAAGAATTTTGGTGGGGTAAAAGACAAATCCCACCAAGAATATAATATATATATCATATCAATATATATTAATTGAAGATCGCCGCCGGAGATGGGATATGGAGCACCATCTCTGGCAGATACGAAAATAAGCGGAAATAACTATCAATAATCGGTAGGCTCTGATACCAACTAGAAAATCATAAAGAGATACAAACAGAGAACAAAAATTCTGATATGAAGTAGAAAATCAAAGAGAAATAAAAGTAGAAGAATATCATTAATAAATATGTATTATTAAATTAATTATATTTTTTGTGTGTATTGTAACAGTAAATAAATGGTCTATATATATATATATATGTTGAGTATACAAAAATATTTACTAAGAAATCGATGTGGGACACCGTAATTGTATTTTGTATATTCCAACCATTCAAATGCACAAATTAAGCAAACTTAAAGCATTAACAGAACAAGTGATCACTTTTGCAAAGTAGAATCATGTCTATATATATGCGCGTGTGTGATATGCATTTTTTTAATGCGAAAAATTCAACAAAAAACGAAGAATGCCGAAAATTCATACGCTGGATAATAAGGTGAGGGAACCAAAAAAGCATCACCGGGGTCAGCCAAACAAAACATGATTAGCTCATTTGCTCCCGTGGCTCCACCCGCCATTACTATGCGGTCTGGATCAAATTCACCCTTCCTCCTCTCACTTTCCCCATAAACTTCGCCACCACCTGAAAACATACCACAATACACATCATATATTAATCACCATTCCAAGTTTTACATTCATATATATATGTATAACTATGCATACGCACGTTTTAGGCTTATATATAATATTTCTTTTATTCCAAATGTATATGCACGTACATATAAGTTAACTATGTGTATATTTATATGTATCATTTTGGATCAGTGTTGTGTCTTTCGGGCACTTGAGGCCATGCGAGAGACATGTGATGCAGGGGGATCCGAGTCAGACGATGCCGAGCTGTCAGATTGCTCATTGATGGCATTGGATTACTTGGAGCGGGAGGATCAGCGCAAGAATGACAAGAAATCGTGATCTAGCCTAATTGGGGCAGTTTCCGTGCATACGTCGGTTTTTTGGCCACAACTGGAGCTACAAGTGTCGGATTCGCGCCCGTGACCCCAATTCGGAAAGCTAATCTCGGCGCGGACGTCCTGGCCACAAGCTACGCTCGGTGCACATCATTTCGAGCCCCAAATCCGCTGTTTTCCTTTTCAATTCTTTATTTTTAGTTAATTTTTGCTATTTATGGTAATTTTTTATTTGTCAATTAGGAGATGATTCTGAACCCCGATTTTTGGCAATCTTTTTAATTTTTTCCATATTTTGTTTTGGTAGGACTTTTAGGGTTTTGCTATTTTTGGCAAAAATCCCATTAGGGGTCGATTTTCAGCTATTTATACCCGGCTTGTGGGTTGTTTTTAATCATTCTTGATTATATACAATTTTAATAAATTCCAGAGTGTTCTCTGAATTTTTGGGCCGAAATTCTCCTATTTTTTTCCTTGCAAAGTACCGGTTGTATTAGCCTGCAGAATAATCTCTATTCTGTCCGGCGTCAACATGACAACACTTGATTTATTTTTTGCAAAATTTTGATCTCTCCTAGATTAATGTTATGTCTTTCGGGCACTTGAGGCTATACGAGAGACATGACAACACTTGGTTTATCTTTTTGCATAAATTTTGATCTCTTCTGGATCAGTGTTGTGTCTTTCAGGCACTTGAGGCCATGCGAGAAACATGACAACACTTGATTTATATTTTTGCATAAATTTTGATATCTTCTGGATCAGTATTGTGTCTTTCGGGCACTTGAGACCATGCGAGAGACATGACAACACTTGGTTTATTTTTCACAAAATTTTGATATTTTCTGGATCAGTGTTGTGTTTTTCAGGCACTTGTGGTCATGCGAGAGACATGAGAATACTTGGTTTATTTTTGCATCAATAGTCATTTGTAAGCTGTTTTTGCCAAGAAAAATAATTTTACTGATGCCTATTTTTAATTGATCCGGCGTTGGGGCCTTTTTACAAAAGTCAACAAAGTAAAAGTAAACTTGGCTTGTTACGGGTAGTACCTTTTCAGGCGAGAGGCATTCTGGGAGTTTGGTTCCATTCTACCGTCTTTGTTCATTTGGACGCGGTATGCTTCGCATCCGATGACTTCGGTAATGATGTACGAGCCTTCCCAAGGCTCCCTGAGCTTACGAGTCTAATTTTTCGTCGAAGGACCATGTCTCCGACTTGGAACTCTCTTCTTTTGACTTTTTGATTGAAATGGTTCCGGACACGCTGTTGGTAGGCAGCCAGCCTGATCCCGGCTACCTCCCTTCTTTCATCTAGTAGATCAAGGTCGTGAGCCAGATGTTGGTTATTTGGGCCTTCCACCCAAGCCTAGCTCCAGAGGGTTGGAACCCTGACCTCTGTGGGGATCACAACCTCAATACCATACGCCATAGCAAAGGGGGTCTCCCCAGTGGGTTGTCTGGGGGTCGTTCTGTATGACCAGAGCACTTCAGGTAGCTTCTCGAGCCAAGCCCCTTTGGCTTCCTCAAGTTTTTTGGCCAGGGTATCGAATATGGTTCGATTTGTCCTCTTAGCTTGTCTATTCCCTTGTGGGTACCCGACGGATGATGTATTCTGGTTGATACCATGCTCGATAAAAAATGTTCTCACCTCATTGTTGTCTAGATTTATCCCGTTATCCATCATAATTGTCCTTGGTAGCCCGAATCTGCATATTATGTGGGTCCAAATGAACTTGATGGCGTGACTACTCTTGATGGCTAGGTAGGCTTTAACTTCCACCCATTTAGTGAAATAATCAGTGGCCAGGAGGACATATGAATTTGATCAAATTACTTTTGGGAGAGGTCCTACGATATCCATTCCCCATCGGGCGAATGGATGTGGGACTATGGTTGGGTGTAGGAACTCGGGTGGTCGATGGATAGCGTCCCCGTGCATCTAGCATGACTTGCATCTTTGGACGTAATCCTCGGCATCCCGTGATAGATAGGGCCAAAAGTATCCTTGGGATAGTATTTTATGGGCAATGGATCTTCCCCTAGAGTGGTTCCCGCAAGATCCACTGTGGATCTCCTCCATCATTGCTCTTGATTCTGAAGACGTAATACACTTTAAATAAGGACCTGAGAAGGACTTCCGATAGAGTTGCTCGTTTATAACTGAATATTGGGTTGAATTCCTCCTGATCTTGTGAGCTTCAACTTTGTTCTCCGGGAGCGTCCCATGCCTTAGGTAATTCATCAGGGGATCCATCCAGCTGGGCTCCCATGGAATAAGCATCACTTGTTCGGGTTCTTGAATACTTGGTCTAGTTATAAAATCCACCAACACAACCCAGGTCAGGTCCTCTCCAGCTGAGGATGCTTGACCGGCTAGGTGGTCAGCTACAGACTTTTTGTTTCTCTGGATCTGAGTGAAGGTTATTTTTTGAAAACTTTATGTTTCCTTCAACACAAGTGCCCAGTAAGACTCCATTTTGGGGTCTTTTGCCTCGTACTCTCCTTTAATTTATCGAATGACTAGCTAAGAGTCACTGTGCACTGCTAGGGCCTGAATCTGGAGGTTTCGGGCTAATCTTAAGTCATATACGATCGTTTCATATTCAGCCTCATTGTTAGTGGCTGGAAATTATAGTTGCACTGACATGTGGAGGTGTGTCCCATCGGGTGTCTGGATCTCCAATTCGATTCCCGATCCGGTAGAACTGGTTGATCCTTCCACGAAAAGCTTCCAAGTGTCTTATTCAGTCTGCTGGTCGGGTTCTTCAATTTCATCTTCAAGTAAGAAATCTGTCACCGCCTGTAAGTTATGTCATATATGCCCAACTCGATGGCCCATTTGAAGATTCTTCACAAAAGGTTAGGTTCAGTTTCATCTTTAAAGTAATGCCTCAGTCATCTTTTGGCATTTACCAGTGATATAATCAGCTTTTCTTGCTTGTTGTATTGGGTTTTTGCCTCAGCCAAGGATTTATTGGTGTAAAAAACTGGCATCTGTAGGTTCCCATCCTCTCTGATGAGGGCTGCACTGGTTGAGATGGAGGATATTACTAGATACAGATGTAAGACTTCATCGGGACCTGGTGTGGATAGGATTGGGGGGCTGGTCATGTACTCCTTTAACTTTGCTAGGGCTTCAGACTGTTCAGGACCCTAGACTTCTCATTTTTTTGCCTTGATTGCTTGAAATAATGGTCTGCATCGATTGATGAGTCTTGAAATGAACCTGCTAAGGGCAACCACTCTTCCAGTTAGGACTTGAACATCTTTACGTGTCCGGGGCTCCTTTATTTCCATCAGGGCCTTGACTTGTGTCAGGTTGGCTTGGATCCCGATCCGGTCCACAATATATCCCATGAATTATCCGGATGACACGCTAAATGAGCATTTTTATGGGTTGAGCTTCATGCCATGCCTCCTGAGGGTGCTAAACACTTGGTGTAGATGTGCAAGATGATCTTCATTTCCTCTGCTCTTGACCATTGTGTCATCAATATAAGCTTCAATCACTGTATCCATTATTCCCTTAAAGATCTTGTTGACCAACCTCTGGAAAGTGGCACCCATATTTTTCAGACCGAAGGGCATAACCTTAAAGCTGTAAGTACCTGTGTTTAGTAATGAATGATGTCTTTTCCTCGTCCGTTGGGTTCATTCTTATCTGATTGTATCCCGAATAAGTGTCCAGAAAAGTTAGACGTTCGTAGCCAGCGGTAACGTCCACCATCTAGTCAATCTTTGGCAGTGGAAAGCTGTCATTCGGGCATGCCTTGTTCAGGTTAGTAAAATCAACACAAATCTTCCACTTACCATTCTTTTTCTGGACGACTAATATGTTGGCGAGCCATTCGGGATACTTGACTTCTCTGATAAAACCAGCCCGGAGCAATCTAGACACTTCATCCGCTATGATCTGGTTCTGATGCGCTCTCATGCGCCTTTGTTTTTGCCTGATTGGTCTCACATTTGGGTCGACATGTAATGAGTGTTGGGCAACAGTAGGATCAATACCTGGCATGTCTGTATGTTCCCATATGAAGACATCGGAGTTGTCATGCAATAACTGTGTCAGTTCTTTCAATTTACAGTCGGTGAGATTCGTACCGGTAAAAGTAACTTTTTCGGGCTATCGGGTATTATAGAGATTGGCTGTAACAGCTCGACCACGATCGAGGTACCCAGATCCCCCTTCTTTCATTGTTATTTGGGGCATGGACTCTGATCCTTGGAATGGGACACCTCTGGGCCTTTTCCCTTCTTGATCTCCTTCAGAGTGACCGCATAACATTCCTTGGCAGCCACCTGGTCCCCCTTGATATCAATTATGTCCAAACCGTTCGGGCTTATGCATCTCATTATTTGGTGAAGGGTTGAAGGCACGCCCTGCATCCGGTGAATCCATCCCCTTTCCCATGAGTAAATTGTACGAAGGCTTCACATCCACTACAAAAAATGTTTCGGTCAGGGTCCTTTATGCAGCAGATACTAGCAGTTGGACTTCCCCGATCGGTTTGATTTTCTTTCCATCAAATCCTGTAATAGGACACCAGGAGGCCACAATCTCATTCAGGTTGATTTCAAACTTTTCAAAAGCCCACTTGGTAATAACATTTGCACTACTCCTGGGGTCGATCATGACTCTTTTAACAAGGCAGTTGGCCACCATCAATGTCACAACTAGAGGGTTATCATGAGGGGTTTGGATATTCCGAAGGTCTGATGTAGAGAAATCAATTTGTGTTTCTCTTGTCCGGTGGTGGATTTCACTGACTTTTGTTGAATTTTCTCATTTTTCAAGCTCTTCGCAGCTGGCGTCGGCTGGATCCTTCCGTCTCTTTGGAAGCGGAGCCACCAAGAATCATGTTGATGATCCTGATCGGCTGTGCGGCTGCGGGGTTCCGAGGGGCGTTGGGAGCTTGTTGATCGGCCCTCGGTCTTTCCCATTGGATGTAGTCCTGGAGCTCGCCGTAAAGCACCAGTGACTCTACTTGTCATCTGAGATTATGACACTCATTTGTGATGTGCCTAAAATCTCCGTGGAAAGCGTAATGTTTTGACTTGTCCCTTTGATCCAATGGCTGCCTAATGGTTGGGGGTTGTTGGAAGATCCCTCTGGCCTTATTCTCTTAGTAGAGCTTGGCAAGGCTGACTCTCAGGGGGGTCAATCTCTCTTCATATCTGGGACGTTTGAAAGGGTTCGGGGATGGAGGTTCTGAAGGAACTGAAGGTCCCGATGATGTTGGACGCTTTCAATCGGTTGCATGATCCTTTGATCAAGCTTTAAAGTTGACCAAGGCCGCCCTCTTCTTCCTGATGGTCTCCTCCTCTTCAATTCTCAAATACCCTTGGACTCTGGAGTTTAACTCCCCAATACCCGATGGGAGGCGTTTCACCAGAGACTGATGGAACTTGGTCCTTAGAATAAAGGCCATTCGGAAAGCCTCAACAGTAGAGTGCTAGTCACAGTTATCAATAAAAGAAGACTCAATGTTGAATCGGGATAGGAAGCTCTTCAGGGATTCTCCTTTCTCTTGGATCATAGTAAAGAGGCAGGATATGGTATTCTTTTGTCTCTTGTTCCCATAGTACTGGGCAACGAAGAACCTTCTCAACTGTTGCCAGCTGCCGATGGATCGGGGTGGTTGCTTCTTGAACCATAGTAGAGCTGCATCAGCAAGACTTGTGGAGTACCTTGCAAAATAATGACTCGTTCTCAGCATACATGGTCATATTTTGATGAATTTGATAAATATGCTCCTCGGGGTCCTTGGTGCTATCGTAGGGGGTAAACTGAGGCATAACAAACTTCTTCGAAAAAGGTTCCCGGATTATCTCGGGGGTGAAGGGCGATTGTATCAACTCGGTTGACGCCTGGATGGCCAGATCATCGGTAGATTGGGTTCTCAAGTGATGCCGGACAGAATAGAGATTATTCTACAGGCTAGTGCAATAGGTACTTTGCAAAGGAAAAAAACAAGAGAATTTCGACCCAAAATTCAGAGAACACTCTGGAATTTAATAAATTGTTTATAATCAAGAATCCATTTAAAACAACCCACAAGCCAGGTTTAAATAGCTGAAAATCAAGGATTTTACCAAAAATAGCTAAACCCTAAAAGTCTTACCAAAACGAATTACGGAAAGAAATCAAAAGATTGCCAAAAATCTGGCCCAAATCGGGTTCAGAATCAATTCCTAATTGACAAATAGAAAATTACCATAAGTAGTAAAAATTAACTAAAAATAGAGATTTGAAAAGGAAAACAGCAGATCACGATTTCCTGTCATCCTTGCGCTGATCCTCCTGCATCAGTCACCCCGGGTTAGAAAGAACTCGTCCTCGAGTTCACAGCAGAATCCGCAAAACAAGGACTCGGGTGTTTCACATTAAAGACATCAGATGTTTTCAAGTGACTAGAGAGACACAACCTGTATGCGTTGTCATTAATCTTCTGCAATATCTCACAGGGTCCAATCTTCCGCTCCTTAAGCTTATTATACTCGCCAACAGGGAAACGATCACGAGTTAATACAACCCAAACAAAATCACCAACATCAAAAAGTACCTGACGATGATGACTGTCCGCTCGAGTTTTGTACATGGCATTGCTCTCGTAACTGGCCAGTTTCACCTGCTCATGGATGCCTCGAAGATGTTGGGCCAACTCACCTGCCCTAGGATGTAAACGGCCCGTGGGTAATTCTGGCGGCAGTCCAGGAGGAAGATCTTCTGGCATCAAAATAGAGAATTCCGAAAACAGCTGCTGGACCTCCATGGGTAATTCTAAAACCTCACCTGCTGCACTATTTCCACAAGGCATAAAAACAACTTCCTTCTTTGGACCTGCTGTTGGGATCACATTCTGCTGAGATTCAGGAGGATTGCTAAATGGGATCTCAAGATTTTCCATGCCAGTTATATCGTCCTCCAGTAAGGAGTTCAAGAAAATATCTTCCATCTGATCAACTTCAACGATGTTATTGACTTCATAATCCGGCCACTAGTATGGAAGCGTCCACTGAACTTCAGTCGCCGTGCTTGCATTGAACACATCATCATGTCCTTCTTCGTCATACATTGACTCTCCAACGAAAATATTAGTTTTCAACCAATCATCTTCGGAATCAGAATCTTCCAAAAATATTGGCCCTAACTGTGGATACGGATTTTCGAAGGTGGAATTGTCGGTATCAGAATCTTCCACATCATGATTATCGATTTCCTGCGCCGCTAGACGCTGGGTTAACTCTGCCACTTGCCTCTGCAAATCCTCAATCATAATATCCTGAACGTTACGATCATGGTGCGGGACTTCCTCAATCGGAACCTGCCGACGACGACCACCACTACCATGACCACCAGCCATTGAAAACTGATGAAAATACCGCCTCAGGAAAATGCTGGGCTCTGATACCAATTGACGCCGGACAGAATAAAGATTATTCTGCAGGCTAGTGCAATAGGTACTTTGTAAAGGAAAAAACAAGAGAATTTCGACCCAAAATTCAGAGAACACTCCGGAATTTAATAAATTGTTTATAATCAAGAATCCATTTAAAACAACCCACAAGCCGGGTTTAAATAGTTGAAAATCAAGGATTTTACCAAAAATAGCAAAACCCTAAAAGTCTTACCAAAATGAAATACGGAAAGAAATCAAAAGATTGCCAAAAATCTGGCCCAAATCGGGTTCAGAATCAATTCCTAATTGACAAATAGAAAATTACCATAAGTAGTAAAAATTAACTAAAAATAGAGATTTTAAAAGGAAAACAACAGATCACAATTTCCTGTCATCCTTGCGCTGATCCTCCTGCATCATCAAGTCCCCGAGGACTTTCCTTTGGAACTCGGCCATCATTGCTTGGAAATTTTGGGGGGTCATGGCTTCATCGGTGACGGGAGCCTTTCCTAAGTGCTGGGAGGACTTGGCGTGCTCTTCCAGCCTGTCGCCATCTTCCTGGTTCTGAGAGTGGTTGAGCGCCGCTGCCGAAGGGGCAAGTTGTTGTAAAGCCATCCTCGCCATGAGCTCCGTATTCCGCTTCTCAAGACTTGGCTACGTTCCTCAACGGCTATCAGGCGTTGCATGATTTGCTCAATGGTTTGAGGACCTCTTACATGGCTGTCCCCGGTGGTCGGAACATCCGCTTACGAACGGGTGACCGACATGGTTGTTTGGGAAGTAGTGGGTCAGTGTGAACAGAGATTTAGAAGATGGTGAAGAATAGAAACAAGCTATCAGATCTTGAAGGCCAAGACACCACCACAGATCTCCAAATTGAATAAAATAAACTCAGCTTAACGAGATGGGAAGAATAAGATGATTTACAAATCCGGAAGAACAGATCTGAAAAATCAAGAACTCCAAGAATTTCTCACAGATGGCACCAATGTGTAAATACCAAAAAATGCACAACACAAGATTCTATCCATTATTTGGATTTTACTTCCTTTATATACATTCTCTTTTTGGTCTTCGAGCCTATTGGGGCAACATTATTTTGCTTACATCATTCTTTCTATCTCTCTTACATCATTATCTTTATTTTCAAGTAATTCTAGCTTGAAATGGACATAATCTTCAGGCTTTCGGTGACATTGATGGGCTATCAGCCTGATGGGCCTGACACCTGATGGGCCTCTGTGGGCCTGGAGATTTCCACACTTACATGGACATATCATAAAACCAACCAACGAACAATTTGGACATCGCAGCAAAATATAGCCAAAAACTTGTCGCAACTACGCTTCAAGTGTAGGTCCAAACGTAGCTTGGAATGTATTCCAAGTGTATAAATTCACTTTCCAACCACATTTTGAAACTGAAAGTGTAGGCTTAACCGTAGACATTTTTGTTAAAACCACTTTTCTCCATAACTGCGCCAAAATGACACTCTTGACTCCCCGAAAGTTTTTGCTTGAATTAACGATTTTAGAAAATGTCGTTTTTGCCCTTCGGGAGACATTTTTACTCAATACTACACTTCACATATATTTCACTTGTATTATTTACTATTGCCTTTTATTGAAGCTTGTAGATGTTGTTGAAACTAACACAACCTACACTACAAGAAATCTGGCTTTTAGCAACAGTCCTTTAGTGACACTCTAAAGGACCGTTGCTAAAAGTCCTATTTTTAGTCACTAAAATTTCAAACCGTGCCTAAAGGAACAAAACCGTCGCTAATACTCCTACTTGTAGTCATGGAATTTTGAACCGTCCTAAAGGCAGAAAACTGTTGCTAAAAGTCATGTTTTTAGCAACGGAAAATAGAGACCGTCCCTAAAGGCTAAAAAAAATAGTTCCTTTAGTCACACTAGTTTACAACCGTCCCTAAAGACATGAAAATTTGACTTCTGTTTTTTGGGCACCAAAAGCTACACCCAAATGAATGAAAAAACAAATAAAGAGAACAATATGAAACTATGGACCAGAATGTGCCACATCATCACCACAAACAGATCTGGCCTTAGTTATACACCTCGCAGTCATACAAACTCATACATATAGGTAAGAAAAATTGGTAGATCCATTTCATCTACCCTTTAATTGTTTCTCTCCATCTCCAGCCACGGTGATGGTCTCCACCAGGACGAACAACAACTCGGACAAGCCGTAAATCGCAACTTCAAAGGTATGAAATCAAGATTATAAGTTATGTTCCTCATAAATCATTATAAAATTAATATTATATTGTAGATATAAACACACAGATAATAAATTGCCCAAAAATCCTGATTTATGTTGTGGAGACCCTCCGCCGTGTGCCGAATTCTCACCTCTGCGTCCTCCCGTGAAAACCCGGGCTCAATAAGGAACATGTACCCTAGATCTCATCTATTACCCAAAAATGTTGTCTCAACTTTTCGGTGGTGGTAGGATTCCATCGTGGTGGTCACGACATACAATTAATTGGGCATGGATTAGAGTTATAGGGTTTGTGAAGATGCCCAGATCTAGAATAAATTAAGAGTAAATAGTTCTAGAAGCCCTATAAAATCCAAAATAGGTAGCGGCCTTTCTTAACCTATTCTTTGAGATTAATTACATAGTTCTGAATCAGTTTTGTTGATGAAACAATTGAAGCATAGAAGTCAATTTGCTTCTGAGTTCATTTCTGAGTCAATTTGTTGACCTATATTTTAATTTGTTTCTGAGTTCATTTTTGAATTGTGAATTTTAGCAATTAGGGCTTTGGTGTTGAAATGGGTCAATTTCGCCTCATAGAAGTCAATTTGTTGATATGGGTGATAAGGTGTTTGTTTGTTATTTTGAATCTGTCTTTTGTATAAGTTGTTGCTTTTAATGTCCTACATGTTACTCGAATGTCATTGTTGGTTCAACTATTCTTTTATAGAGTATACTTATTGTGTGAATATGGGGTAATGGCATATTTCTCTATAAATTTAGTATTTTTTATGTGGATTTTATTCATACATAACTTTACTCATTTTCTGGTTCATTAACAGCTTGCCCTTAGGTCGTCATCTATGTAATTCTTCATCAAGCAGGTAAGGTGAAAACTTTTGGGTTTAAAATGTTTTCTTTTCCTAATTCCAAGAAAAATTCCACTTCGTGAAGCTGATGATTGCACTTTCTCTTTCTATTTATCTGCTTTCTGAATCGATGTTTAATGTCAAACGTTATGATGGTTGGGTAACTAAAAATACTTTTAATTGTCTAATGCTAAGAAATACTATGTATTACAGCTCAAAAATTAGAAAAATCAAGTAGATGAGTTGGATGAAATTGGTTGGGTGCATGAAAAAGCCAAGCGAAACTTTATAAGTTTACTATAATTAAAATTTGAAACTCTATTTGTTTTTTTTCTAGTTCCCCTTTTCTGTTAATATTGTTTTACCTATCACCTTGTTAATATGTATACAATCTCTAAAATCGATAACCATGGAAGTGTTTAAACCACCTCAAGTTAAATAATTTAAAACCACTAATCAATTGAAAAATTTACAAGAGTAATTTCTATTGTGTAGTTTAAAACATCTATTGTGTAGTTTAATACACCCACATTTGAAAAGATAACGACTCTGAATGTATTTTAACTTTCAATGGCAATTTTATTCACATATAAGACATAGATTCTATTATACTATTTGAAGTATCGATGCCAAAGTCTCTTAAGTCTTAAATGCATCTTCCAATGTTCACAAAACATTTACTGTGTAGTTTAATACACCCAAAAGTTGGCTATTACTTTATCATTTCATAATCCATTTTATGAATTCATTAGGCTAGATTCATGTTATTTTCATATGGCCACTATCTCTTGATCACTTCAAATAAAAAATCCCACATGAACCAATTTGTTGAACATATACATGTCATGACCTCATATGCATTTTTGGGTACTTGAAATATACTTTGATTATTTTGTTATTTCTATTTGTTACTTTCATCTCTTTATGGTTGATGTAATTGTATTAGCTGATAATCATTTTATTTGTTATACAATGTTTGTTCTTTTTCAAGTGATATAGGTTAAGGAATGAAGTCACAGACTAATTTGTACCTACGCAAGGTCAGATTTATAAACACAACTTTGAAATTTGAATTAATATGTTGCTTGTATGTATTTGTATTTATTTGAGCAAAATTTTGATGCACTTGATTTTTAACTCGATTCTAAAATGTTTTTTGAGATATGATGGAATCACGGAGAAGTCAAATACAAGTTTCTCAAATTTCTGATTGTACCAATCCTACACTATAAGAAATTAGGCTTTTAGGCACAGTCTATTAGTGATGGTTTAACAAACTGCCACTAAAGGTAGCTTATTAGTGACGGTCCAAACAAACCGTCACTAAAAGTGCCTTATTAGTGACGGTCCAAACAAGCCGTCACTAAAGGTGATATATTAGTGACGATTACAACCAACCGTCACTAAAGGGGTCTTTTTTAGTGACGGTCCTAATAAATCGTCACTAAAGGGGTTCTATTAGTGACGATTCAAACACTATTAGTGACGGTCCAAACAAACTGTCACTAAACGGGTATTTGTGCCATAAGACCCTATTTTTTCAACTCTTGTTTTAAGTCTCAAAAAATCTAATTTCTCACACAACAAAACAATTTGACCCGAGTCAATCTAATTTCTCTCAAAAAATCAATTGAACTTAATTTCACTCAATCTAACTACTTTGATCAATTGAAGATTTTATCAATTTCAAGTTTCACTCAATTAAACTACTTTGAATATATTGAAGGATTTACTCAATTTCAATACTTTAAATTGTGGATTTTACTTAATTTCACTCAATTACACTACTCTAAATTGGGGATTTTTAAAATTTTACTCAATTGAACTCAATTAAACTACTTTGAATTGGGGATTTACTCAATTTCACTTAATTATACTGCTTTAAATTGTGTATTTACTCAACTGCTTTGAATTGAGGATTTACTCAATTGAAGATAATTTTGAATTGGAAAATTTATCAATTAAACTCAATCAAACTACTTTGAATTGAGTATTTACTCAATATTACTCAATTGAAGTCACTCCATTGAATTGAGGATTTTATCAATTTCATTAATTTGAATTGGGGATTGAACTTAATTTCACTCAATTCCACTACTTTAAATTGTGGATTTCCTCAATTGAACTCAATTTCACTACTTTACTCAATTGAATTAGGGATTCACTCCAGTGAAGTCAATTTCATGAAATTGAATTGGGGATTTACTAATTTGAAGTCAATTTCACTCAATTGAATTGATGATTTACACAATTGAACTCAATTTCATGAAATTGAATTGGGGTTTTATGCAATTGAACTCAATTTCATGAAATTGAATTGGGCATTTACTAAATTGAAGTCAATTTTATGAAATTGAATTGGGGATTTACTAAATTGAATTGAGGGTTTACTTAATTGAACTCAAATTCACTCAATTAAATTGAATTTTTTACTAAATTTAACTCAATTGAATTGAGGGTTTACTAAATTAAACGTAAATAAGTATGTAAATATTGATATGTAAATTTACCAATCACTACACTCATAAACTAAATCATTTCATTAAAAATAAAAAAAAAATTAAGATTTTTTTTATTTAGTAAACATATATAATTTAGGGTAAATTGCACAAAATCTCCCTCAACTATCGCCTCGGAGCAAAAAAACCCCCCTCTACTACCAATTGGGTGCAATGTACCCCCTCAATTCGTAAATGACACATTTACCCCTAAATTAAATTTTGAAAAAGTATATAAAACTCAAAAAAAAAAAATTAATTCCGAAAATATATATATAATTCGAAACAAATATATAAATTTGAAAAAAATATATAAAATTCAAAAAACGTATATAAATTTAAAAAAATATATAAAATTCGAAAAAAAATATAAATTTCAATATATATATATATTGAAAAATAAAATTTTAGAAAATATATATATTGGTAGAATGTCATATCTTTTCTAATGAAATGAATTAAACTACTTACCACAAACATCAATTAGCGGTCTTCTTTTATATATATTTTTCCAAAACATATATATATTTGTTTCAAACTTTAGATATTTTTGAATTTTATATATTGTTTTCATATTTTTTATATATGTTTTCAAATTTTATATATCGTTTTCGAAATTTATATATTTTTTCAAAATTTATATATATATTCGAAATTTATATTTTTCATTCGAAATTGAATATATTGTTTTCGACTTTTCTATATTTGTTTTCGAATTTTATATATTTGTTTCGAATTTTAAATTTTTTTCAAAATTTAATATTTTGGTTTTGAATTATATATATATTTGTTTCAAATTTTAAATTTTTTTTTGAAATTTAATTTATTGTTTTCGAATTTTATATATATTGTTTTTGAATTTTATATATTTTTTGAAATTTAATATATTGTTTTTTTAATTTTATATGTATGTTTTGAATTATATATATATATATTAATTAACCCTTAAAATAATTTATTTTATTTTTGTAAGGGTAAAATTGTAATTTTGCAATGGGGATGTGGTAAGTTGCACCCAATTGACATAGTTGAGGGTTTTTTTTTGCCCCTTTTGTAGTTGAGGGGTTTTTTTTGCTCATGGGGCAATAGTTGAGGGAGGTTTTATGCACTTTACACTATATTTTATTTTAAAATATATATTTTTCATTTTTTGTTTTGTTTTTTGGTTGTAATTTACAACATCATATATTTTGGGCCCAAAAATTTGAAAAGATTTAAAATTCGCGACACCTCATTTTGTTTTTATATTTTTCTACGCGGACTAATAGAAAGTGGACATCTCATTTTATAGTTTCGTATTGTGCCTAGGGAATATCAGAATCCAATCTATTTTCCTTCTCCACTTCATATCTCTATCCCCTTTTACATACCCTTGGCCTCTCAATCACTACTTGGACAATCCAATCAACGTAGCTCTTGCCTGTCCACATCTCAATTTCTAAAATCATTGACATGCGATCGAAGAGGAATGATTATCGAATCTTTAGCCCGACCTAGATCGTCGCCGATTTCAACACCGTCGATTACGTTCGCCTCTCACCATCTCCGGCGTCTCCATCACCGTCGGCTACCTCTTTGGTACTCTCAGACACACACATATATATATGTATATCTGCATCATCTATATATATATATGCACATGTTAATTGTACTTAATGACCTAGTGGGTGTCATGGAGTTTCAGAAATTAAGCCCAATCAACATATATATATATATATATATATATATATATATATATATACATGTATATATGTGTGCATCATCTGTGCATATGAAGGTATTAGTTGTCCCTAACAGCCTAATGGGGGTGATTGATTTGTAGGGATTAAGCCCAATATTAGGGGCCGTTCAATGGCGATTTATATCTATTTCAAGGATTTTATTTTATCCCAGTAGTAATTGTTGCAATTGAAAAGGGAAGTGACTGCAAACTTCAATAGATGAAACAACTCCCATATAAAGGTATTTTCTGAACTATGAAATTTTTTATTGAAGATTAATTTACATCCCGACTTTGTTTCTTAAGTGACTTTTTTTTATTCTGTTTGTGCAAATCGTTTAATTTTGTATTGTTCAATTTATAGACTTGTATATATGGGTTTGTAAACACTAAAGAGGTTTTTTTTTTAACATTCCATTCTACAAATTATTTACTCACTCTCGAGCTATATTCTTACATCTATTTAAATTTTCATCTCTGTTTTGTTTGTTTTGTTTATCTATCTATATATATATAAATAAATATATGGGTTAGTTCAATATGCAAACATTCAAATTGAGTCGAAGCCCTAATTTTTTTAAGGCTAGCTGAGGATTGTACATTTTATAATTTATATTTATATTCACGTATATCAATCTGCGAATATTTGAATAGGATCGAAGCCCCAATTTTGTAAGTTCAATGCTAGCAGAAGATGGTATATTTTCGTATATCAATTGTATCGAAATAAAGCCCTAACTTTTCCAAGGCTAGCAGACTATTGTAGATTGTTTTTTGGGGGGGTTCGATAAAATTACCGTAGTACTCCAATGACAACTATAACCATTGATCTGAGTGATGGGTTATTAACTATTATCGAATTTGTCCATTTCAAGATGGGTTTCCTTTCCGGTCAACATTGAGCAATTTCACACCATGGATGGTACACTATTACAGTTACTACCGAAAATTAGTCTTTTTGCCTTCTTAATTTCTTGAGTTGATTTAGTGCATGGTTTTTCTTCTACACATCAACAAGCCATCTTGTTCTCAACTAGTTGTGTTTGGTTGCATGAGTACTATGTCTTTGTTATGCGATTGTTGCTTATACGGATGATAACTTTCAGTTTTAATTATATTGTTCTTCTGATGTCTCTGTTGGCTTTTGCTTCATCTCGCAGATAGGTACTTGTCGCATTGTCAAGGCAAATATTGTCATGAATCCGGAGCTTTCGTGAATTGATGGTTAGTTTATTTATCAGGGGATTTCATGAATTAACAGTTAGTTTTTATTTGTACTTGTTTTTTGATTTACATACCTTGTTCGTTGCTTATTTCCTCATTTGTAAAGTTGGTGGTGTATCTGAAGGTAGACTTTCACTTAGCATGTAATTTATAAAGAAATGTCTTATTTGTTTCACACCCAATGGTTATATGTTTGAATCATCAACCGGCCTTCCATGAATCTCTTGCTCTTTTTCTCTTGTTTAAATTTATAGAAATGGATCTTTAGTATACCTATATCTTTAATGCTAAAAGAAATCTGAAATTGAATCCCCAACTTTCCTTTTGTTGATTTTGAATTTTAAAGAATGCCTTCTTTCCATTACATTAGTTAGGTTATGCTTCTACTGTAAAATTTGTGGAGGGATCAATTTTGGTCTTTTTATGCCACTATCATAGATGTAATTAAAAGTTTTGTTTTGCTTTTTTTGGTTATGGAAAATTTATTTGTTTATGTATAGAATTTGTCATGGATTCCTAAAAATAATGAAACTACCCTTTTGCATATTCTATTGCAGCGCAAAAAAATGAAGGAGCTAAAACTGATGAGATTGGTCCAACAATTTCTATGTGGTGGTGTGAAGCTCTTATGCTTATTCTTCAGTTTCTTTTTGTATATTTTGCTCCTTTGTAGGTGTTGGATGGAGCTTCCTTATTTCTTTTCATTTTTGATAAGGTGTGTATATATATATAGGTACAGTTGGTCTGACATGGAACCTTGCTTTCCTTTGAACATCTAAATGATGGTTCTGTGACAATTTATTTTTAATTGAATTTTTTATGATTAATGATGTATTATTTACGAGCTTTGTGTCTAAAGTTCTTTTACTTCTATTAAGGTTGCTTTGAATTTTGCTTATGGCAGTCTTCTTGGTATGTGCCTAAAACAAAGATTTATTATACTAGCTAGTATGAAAAATCATATTAAAAAAATATTATAAACGACAATCAAAACATCTCCAATAAGTATTTGAGACGGTTAAAATAATTATTTGAGACACTCCAAAAACGTGATAAATAAATATTTGAGACAGAATAATATAACTAATAGTGACACTACCTACTGTCCCAAAAAGTCACTCATTAGGGACAGTGTCATTAGTGACGGTATAAAGCGTCCCTAATAGTAAATTGAATAGCGATGGTTTACACCGTCACTAAAACTGCTTTATTAGTGATGCTCCAAAAACACCGTCCCAAAAGAGTAGCTAAGACGCTTTTTTTAGGCATGGTCCATGTTGACTTTTAGTGACAGTTTTAGGACTTTTAGAGACAGTTTTGACCGTCTCAAAAATCACGATTTCTTGCAGTGCTAATAGAGATGATATCGAGCTAATGCTTAGGCATATGGGTATTAGAAAATGATATTTCTGTAAGCTAGGACATGGTTATATTGCTTCAAGTTGTTAACGTGGATCGTATCTTGTGAAGAGATGACAGAAAGATCCGAGGAAAGAAAACCAGAAAATGGTAGAAGAACTAGCACAAGTGCGGGAGCAATTACAAAAAAAAAGAACCTCCATTATGGTTACACCTTTTTTAGGCTTCAATTTTCATTTATTTTGCAAGTTATTTGTGTTTATAGGTGCTGGATGAACTAAGCAGCTTTGTTAGACTTCAAATTTAATTTATTATATGTTAATTTTATTGATTGGTGTTGGATAGACCAAGAACCTATATATATGTCAATTCTTGAATTCTTTAGTACTTTCAGAATTTTTTTTATAAATTGGTGAAAAATTAAAACTAAAGAGAAAAAATACGTAAAATTATGATGATCAATATAAAATTTGCCCAAACAACACAATAAAAACCAAAAGAAAAAAATAAAAAATATCCTAATAGGGACAGACTAAACCGTCGTTAATACCAGACTTTTGGTGATAGTTTTGCCGTCCCTAATGAATCAGTTTTTTGCGACGGTTTCACCTAACTTTTAGCGACAATACAACCATCGCTAATACCTGGCTTTTTGTGACGGTCATACCGTCACTAATACAAAGGTTGTTTTGCAACAGTAAGATAAACTGTCGCTAATGAGCATTAGTGACGCTAGTATTAGCGACGGTCCCTAAAGAGCATTAGCGACAGTTTTGACTGTCGCTAAAAACTAAATTTCTTGTAGTGTTATCTAACACTCAACATGATTATTATCTAGAACATGCAATATATAAACAATTACAATAAATATTCTTACACATATATATATATATATATATATTAGTTTCATTTATCAAACACTTACAAAGAGCTATAATACTAGCTAGCATAAGATATTAAGATACAAGTTGCATCCATACCCATACAATTACAAACAAATTTAATCTAGTTATTTCCACATGATAAATCACCACATCAACTTCATTTTAACAACGTTGATTTAATTAACTCATCAACTTTCATTCTAAGTATATAATAATTAATTAATAAACCAATAATGCATTGAGACACTCCATAGCTATTAAGTCCCGGCTCGAACCATCGGTGAGTGAGGCACGGGGGAGTGGGGCGAAGCCATGCGAGGTGACATGAACCCGTCTTCTCGTATTCGAGACGAGAAGCTAAGCCTCAGATTCTTCTGCCATCTCTTACCACTCTTCCCTTGGGCCGGCCTTTGTCCACACACAAAATTTCGGATTCTTTTGAGTGCAACTTCCACCGTGGCATCATCCATATTCGCGAAGCAAACCCTAAACCAGCCCGGCTCGTTGCACTTGAAAGAAGAGCCAGGAGACACATTGAGCTTCACATGGTTGATTATTACGCGCCATAGCGCCATTTCGGCTTCAAGTGTTTGTTCTTTGAGTAATTGGCGCAAGTCCATCCAGCAAAAAAGGCCTGCATTGTTTTTCAAACAAGTGATTCTCACTTGTTCAAGTCCCTCGGTGAAGGTCTTGTGCCTAATCGCTAGCCTTTTCGCGCTCTTAGCGAGAAATGTATCAACGAATTCATTGTCAGACAGCATGGACGCGAGCAAATGCTGCGTCTGCGAAGAGACTAATCCGAAACTTGACATCTTTCGTCCACAATTCACGACCGCATCGTTGTAGGAGTAAACGATGCCAACCCTAAAGCCCGGGAGGCCCATGTCTTTGGACAAACTGTAGATGATGTGAATGAGGTCGCGATTAATGCATTCCATGTCCTCGATGATCTCGGAAGTGCTTGTGAAATTCGGGAGGCCGAAGACAGTGGCTGAGTAAATTTCGTCACAGACTAGGTGGATGTTCTTTTCATTGATGAAGCTCACCAAGCTTCTAAGGGTGTCTCTATCTAGTACTATGCCTAGAGGGTTTGAAGGGTTTGTTATGATCAAGCCTTTCACATTGATGTTAGACTCTTCGGCCTTCTCATATGCCTCTTCTAGTGCTGCTTTCGTGATCTGAAAATCGTTAGAGCTGTGACAGACTACTGGAATTAGCTTCACCCCAGTTCGCCATCCCAAGTCGCGAATAAATCTGCAATTTAAACCGAAAATTATAAGTAAAACAATCAATATTATTCGACTATATTGTGAAATTTGAAGTAAAATTATTTTGATAAAACTAATTAAACACGTGAATTCCACCAGTTTAGAGTCCGAAATGTCAGAGTCTTATCTCTTAATTAAAAAATATAGAATATGTATGACAACATTAACTTATTGATCAAGTCATACATACACATATATATATATACACATATATATATATATATATGGTGCTCACTTTGTAGCACTGCAAAATTCTACATACATATATATATATATATACATATATGTATATATATCTGTCAACTGGTCAGAGGTCATGTGATGGACATAAATTCCATTTATTGAATTCCTTCAAGTAGAGCACGCGTTGGACTAAAACTAAATGCATCACTTTGACATATTTGTAATACTATTTGTGACATGATCTTGACTTCATGATTCAGAACTCAAAACGTAGGGTCCATTGCTGAGAAAAAATTGGAGCTTCCATGGCCAATGCTTCACGGTAGAGCAATTCAAATCCAATAGTATGATATATCCATTTTGACCACGTAAAGAGAAAACATATATGGTTGACTATTACAAAGAGGAACATCAGAATTTTTGAGAGTCCAATCAAGATTTCTTATTTATATTCTATATTTTGATTCTAACTTTATCCATTATACCAGCCCCTTTTACAAATGATGTGTGACAACCCCAACAATCTCCCCTCATTCGTTTCTCCCGGAACTTACAAGGCTTCTTATACCAGTGTTGATTGGTCTTGGACCTCTCTCCCAAAAACTAACTCAAATAGTGAGGCTTTTCCTCACACTTATATACTGACCACCAACCTTTTCCACAACCGATGTGGGATAACCCCAGCATAAACTAATTAAACTCTCTTACATTTTTATCTTGAAACTCTTTGTTGTTCAACTAGAAAATCATAAAGAAATACAAATATAGAACAAAAGCTCTGATATGAAGTAGAAAATCAAAGAGAAATAAAAAAAGAAGAATTTCAATAATAAATCTGTATTATTGAATGAATTGTAATTTTTGTGTGTATTATAATAGTAAATAAATGATTTTTATATATAAGCTGAGTATACAAACATGTTTACTAATGACACACTAATTGTATTTTGTATATTCCAACACTTAATATATGCACAAATTAAGCAAATTTCAAGCATTAACTGAACAAGTGAACACTTTCGCAAAGTAGAATCATGTCTATATAATATATATATATGCACGTGTGTGATATGCGTTTTTTTAATGCGAAAAATTCAACAAAAAATAAGAATGCCGGAAATTCATACGCTGGATAATAAGGTGAGGGAACCAAAAAAGCATCGCCGGGGTCAGCCAAACAAAACATGATCAGCTCATTAGCTCCCGTGGCTCCACCCGCCATTACTACGCGGTCTGGATCAAATGTCACCCTTCCTCCTCTCACTCTCCCCATAAACTTCGCCACCGCCTGAAAACATACCACAATACACATCATATATTAATCACCATTCCAAGTTTTACATTCGTGTATATATATATATGTGTGTGTATAACTATGCAGACGCACGTTTTAGGCTTATATATAGTATTTCTATTATTCCAAATGTATATACACGTACATATAAGTTAACTATGTGTATATATATATATATATATATATATATATATATATGTATCATTTTAGTATCATGCAGGTAATTTAAGTCATCATTGCAATGCATTTCATACATTTCTAAACTCGGGCAATCCATGGTAGTCTTGAAATTTAGCTATGTCCTTGAAGTTATGGACTCCTTCCTTGGTGCAGATGGATGCTGTTGGGTTTTTCTTAATCCACTCTTGGATTAAATCGAAAGAAAGCTGCAAAAAAAAAATCAACAAAAAATTAAAATAATAAACATATATCTATATATATATATATATATATATATATATATATATTATTTCTCAATTAATGGCATATAGGCGGTATACAAATAATTTATATATGCAGCAAACCTGATTTTCTGCAAGGCCCATTTGGATGACCCCATTAGGGTTTTGAGAAGGATGGAAAGGATCATTGTCGTACGCCTTCCATCCATCAAAGTAAGGCGAGTTCTCGCCGTGCTGATCATTCATGGCAATCTTAGACAGAAGGTGGTGATTCTCACTAGTGACAGCCATTGCCTTTGTATCTTTAAAAGAGTATTTTAAAAAGAGCAGACAATGTATAGTATTGTGTTTCTCAATCTTTGCAGTGTGAGAGAACATACAACACTTTGGTCTTTTTATAGACCGTGAGAGTTAGACGAATAAAAATGTCATCTCTTATTTAATTAATCCTTTTTTTTTTTTTAGGTAAATCCTTGTTGTACTAATCTCATCTCTTATTAATGTTACATGCACTAATACATATATATATATATAGAGAGAGAGAGAGAGTTAATTTCAGTACCCATGTGATTTTAAAAACCATTACTTTGCCCCCTCCTATACATAAAACCCCCTATGATTACCAAAATGAATCAATTTGTCCCCCTTTCTATAATTTTGGACCAAAATACCGCTAAAATTTAATTAAATTAAAAAAAATCATATAAAATTCAAAAAATATATATATATAATTCGTAAAAAATATATAAAAATTTTAAAAAATATATAAAATTCGAAAAAATATATAAAATTCGTAAAAAAAACATATAAAATTCCAAAAATATATATATAAATTTTGTAATAAATATATAAAATTTGAAATATATATAATTAAAAAACATATAAAATTCGAAAAAATATTTAAAATTTGTAAAAATATATATATAATTCAAATATATATATATATATATATAATTCGTAAAAAAACATATAAAATTCGTAAAAAATATATAAAATTTTAAAAACTTATAAAATTCGAAAAAACCATATTACCAATCAAATAAAATATCTCGAAAACATAAATATCATTTTAATTTTAATTAGGAATAAAATCATATAACTTTATTATTAAATCACATGAATGGGTATATTATGTTGGACCCTCCATATTAAAAAATGGTTAGTTCAATCCGCACTTTCTTTATTGCATGGAAATGGAAAAAAACAATTGACTTCTAAAAAAATACTTTTAACACCACAAATTATTTTAAAACTATGACTATACTCTATTGTGACATCTAAATGTTTTTGGAAAAAAAACAATCAAATATAGTGGAAGAGCACTTTCTTGGATTGTATTATGATTTTCCTACCCCCTTTATTTTTTTGGATAATCTTGTTTGAATATACTATTGTAGTGTGCCAAAGGATTATATATATATTGAATTGTTTATATTTTTTAAGAATTTTATTTGTTTTTTTCAAATTTTATATGTTTTTTTCAAATTTTATATGATTTTTTTTATTTTATATATTTTTTACGAATTATATATATTTATATTGAATTTTATATGTTTTTTTACGAATTATATATATATTTTTATGAATTATATATATTGTTTATGAATTTTATATGTTTTTATTTTAGTTTATATATCTTTTTACGAATTTTATATATATATTTACGAATTTTATATGTTTGTTTTAAAATTTTATATGTTTTGTTTAAAAATTTTGTATATTTTTTCGAATTTTATATATATTTTTACGAATTTTATATTTTTTTGAATTTTATATGTTTTTTTACGAATTTTATGTATATATTTTCGAATTTTATATGTATTTTTTAATTTTGATATATTTTTTGAATTATGTATATATATCTTTTTGAATTTTATATGTTTTTTTAATTTAATTAAATCGTATGGGTATTTTGGTCAAAAATTATAAGGAGGACATAAGTTGATACATTTTGGTAATCATAGGGTGATTTTCTGTATAGAATGGGGCAAAGTTATATTTTTTGAAATTATAATGGAATTTACTGAAATTAACTCATATATATATATATATATATATATATATATATACAAAAATTGTTGAATTTTCATTTACAAGCTATGTTTAATTTTACATAATTTATATATGGAGAATTAACGTTCAATTTTGAAACTGATTAACGTAGGAACGTAAAGGAAAAGTCTACTTCAAAGTTCGAAGGTTTGAAAAACAATAGTCAACATTAAAAAGAACACAATCCAATTAATAAGTTATCGTTTGATCAGTGTGTCGTAATCGATTGCGTATGGTCGTGTGATTCAAGCATGTGACGAAGCTGGAATTAAAGAGTAGTTCCAATTTTATTTTTTTATTTTTTTGGGTAACCGGATGATCTGGATCAGTTTACACGTACCTTAATTAATTTTTGGGATTCTGAAATTAATGACCGGATAAACCTCCAGTGACCCAGACGGAGAGTAGTTCCAATTTTATACACATATATATATATATATATATATATATATATTCTTTGATTTTTCACGCGTGCAGTTGTTCATAGGCTGCTGGGTAATTAATAGTGTGACAGGATTTTCCTTCACTTTCCAGGAAAATTAGTAGTTTCCTGGAAAAGAAAATGTTGGAAAATAGAGAATCTGAATTGTCCTCTGGGATATGGGAAAAAAGAACCCTTGGAAACGTTGAAGAGTCGGATCGATCAGAAATATTGGTGCTAACCTATTTGCTAATTAACAATAGTATTATTTTGCTTATATACTATATACATTATATAGTGTGTAAATACTAAACAGTCTTCATAGACTCAGACTCTCAAAGTGTTAAAATAGCAGTAGGGGATGAAATCTTTAACAACTACTCCCTCTGTCTCAAATTATAGGTTCATTTTGAGGAATTCAACTTTTTAAGAAGATGATTTTTGTTGTAGTGTTAGTGAATGAAATATCAACTTTACCCATAATTCCACCATAGTGATTTGATGATTTATAGTATTAGTGAATGGTTGAAAGTTAAATTGATAAATTAACCAAATAAAGTGTTTTGACTTCAAGGAAAAGAGAAAAATTGAACCTATAATTTAGAAAGGATGAAGTATGTTATTTCACCCAAGGATTTTTCAAAAACTTTGGACGCTCTAGGGTATATAATTTAAAGACTTTTTATAATTTGGGTAGGTTGTATGTAGACCTGTTAATGGATCGGATTTTGATCCAAATCCGATAACCCGATTAGGATCCGAATCCAATAATCCGATTTCTTAACAAATTGGATTTTGATTTATGTCAATCCGATCCGATATAAAATATATATATATATATATTATATATATATATATATATGTATATATATTTAATACTGTACATGTATATAAATGTTAGTTGTTAATTATTTTATTATTTATTAATAATGATTGATCATAAATACAATTATTAAAAGTGTGAATAATTTTAGTGTCAGTATTTATTGATTTTTGTATTTTTTTAATTAGATATTCGGATCAGATATTCTATAATGAAGAAATTCGAATATGAATTAATTAAGTGAAAATCTGTCGAATTATCGGATTCAGATTGCGGATTGGGAGTTTTTGGCATCCTTATCAATAGACTTATCAATAATCCGATTATGATCCGAATCCAATCCGAATCCGATATTAACCGGATATGGATTGAAAATAAAATCCGATAACCCGATTAGAATCCGAATCCGATAATCTGATTTCTTAACAAATTGGATTTGGATTTAACTGATCCGATCCGAATCCGATCCATTGACAGGTCTAGTTGTATGTTGGCTTGTATTGTTAACGAAGATTGAAATTTCATTTAAAATTAAAAGTAACATTGATAACTTAATTATTTGTCCGGATCTCTAATAATATTAAAATTTTAAACTTTTGGATCCTTCTTCTGAGTTGGAGGTCCTAGGTGACCGTTATGTCACGGGCCTAGAGTTTTCACGCGTAGCGGCACGGCCCGTGCGGCACCATGCCTCGAATATGAGCTTGTGAGGGCATGGTAAGCCTCGCACGATGTGCCTCAATCGGCTTGCACACTGACTGGTTTCGACCTGCCTTGGTCTCATCAGGGGAACGGCTCCAGCTCCCGACCAGTTTGTACAGGGGTGGCCCAATGGAGGTTACCACCTTGTGTTCTGCACGCCCCTTCCCTGGAACCATTCCAGTCACTTGACGTTGAAGTACATCCACCAGCCAGCATGCTTGTCTCTCGAAAGGTCGAGGTGTGTTGTCACGGGGCTCAAGAATAAGTCCGTGACATTCTCCCCCACTCAATCTGCGAACGTCCTCGTCGCAGTCACAAGTGGATCTCATTGCCATATCCTCAAGCAAGGGTCGAGGTGTATGGTAGGTGTGGCCAAGAGATCTCAACAGCTCCGCCGTAGCTTCTACCCCGTCGGCCTCCAACGCTACGTTGTCACGGAGAGTCGGGTGAATTTTGCAATCGCCGTAGTTACTCTCTACGCACGATCACGATGTGAACATGGCCCGGGGCACCTGACTTCAATGAGATCACCCGATCAGCTTCAAGGTGAAGCGCTTTCTTCGTGGGAGGTCGCAATGGAGGATTATCCTCCTGTACACGTGTTGCTCCGTCTTGGCCCAAAGATCGACCTGGGGACACAATTGGATGTGCTTACTCCCAAGTCCGGCTCTGATACCACTTGTCACGAGCCTAGAGTTTTCACGCGCAGCGGCACGGCCCGTGCGACACCATTCCTCGAATATGAGCTTGTGAGGGCATGGTAAGCCTCGCACGATGTGCCTCAATCGGCTTGCACACTGACTGGCTTCGACCTGTCTTGGTCTCATCAGGGGAACGGCTCCAGCTCCCGACCAGTTTGTGCAGGGGTGGCCCAATGGAGGTTACCACCTTGTGTTCTGCACGCCCCTTCCCTGGAACCATTCCAGTCACTTGACGTTGAAGTACATCCACCAGCCAGCATGCTTGTCTCTCGAAAGGTCGAGGTGTGTTGTCACGGGGCTCAAGAATAAGTCCGTGACAGTTAGGACACCTAGACTCCGAGGATCAAGCACAATACATGATAGCCTAGTGGGGGCATTGGCCCCTATGAATTTTTTATTTTTTTATTTTTACATTATAGGCTTAAATTTCTTTTAATTTACATAAAACTCTCACTAAAATACCCTTATGCCTCCACTAAAATCACAAAAAATACTCTTATACTACCTTGAAATTACAAAAACTATCTATATGCTCCCACTCGCATAGTTTTTTAGATCCATCATGACCCATAACCAATCCTGGATTGATATTCTGAGTTACTATAAATTAGACCTGTCAATTGATTGGATTTTGATCCGAATCCGATCCGATTAGTCGGATTTGGATTGCAAAAAAAATCCGATAACCCGAATATGATCCGAATCCGATAATCCGATTCCTTAACAAATTGGATTTGGATTAGCCTAATCCGATCCGATAAAATATACATATATATATTAATATATATGTGTATATATTTAATATTGTACATGTATATAAATGTTAGTTGTTAATTATTTTATTATTTATTAATAATGATTGATCATAAATACAATTATTAAAAGTGTGAATAATTTTAGTGTTTCAGTATTTATTGATTTTTGTATTTTTTTAATTAAATATTCGGATCAGATATTCTATAATGAAGAAATTCGAATATGAATTAATTAAGTGAAAATCTGTCGAATTATAGGATTCGGATCGCGGATTGGGAGTTTTTGTCATCCTTATCAATAGACTTATCAATAATCCGATTATAATCCGAATCCGATATTAACCGGATATGGATTGAAAATAAAATTAGGATCCGAATCCGATAATCCGATTTCTTAACAAATTGGATTTGAATTTAACTGATCCGATCCGAATCCGATCCATTGACAGGTCTACTATAAATATATGTTTACATGTGCATAAGTGTTCTATTACCTGTAGATATTTTGAATTACTATTAGTTGGATTGGTTTACATTTTTAAAATTAATTTTCATGAATTAAAAAAATAAAAAAATAGTTTGTAGAGAGTCTGTTTTCTGAATCAAGCACTTTCAAAAGTGCAATAAAGTTGGCCCTATACTAAAATAAGATATTTGAAGGAATACTGGTATCCATGACCTATATTAAAGTAAAGTTAGATATTTTTAGGGATATTAAGGCCATGTTTGGTAGGCGGTCTTTCTGGTCTAGTCTAGTCTGGTCTGGTCTGGTCCGGTCCGGTCTGGTCTGGTCTAATATGATCTGGAAAAGTCTGTTTGGTAAGCGGTCTGGTCTTACTATTTATTTATTATTTATTTATGTATTATTTATTTATTTATTTATTATTTCTTCACTTTATAATATATTTTATTATTTATATTATTAAATTATTATTTATTAATTTATATATTAATTTATAAATATATTCTATTTATTTATTATTATTTCATTATTTAATTCATTTTATTTATAAATTATTTATTCATTTTTAATTATTTAAAAATATATTTTATTAATTTAATATTAATTTATTATTATTATACTCATTTTTTATTATTATTATGAATTATTTATGAATTATTATATTTACTTATTATTTATTATTATATTTATTTATTATTATATCTATTTATTATTTATTATTATATTTATTTCATTTTGTTTATTATTTATTATTTTTATTATATTTTTAAATATTTTTTATGTAATTTATTATTTATTTTATTAATTTATTATTATTATTTATTACTTTTTCTTTTATTATTATTATTATTATATTTATTTATTATTATTGTATTCATTTTTTATTATTATTATGTTTTATTTAATTTATTATTTATATTATTAATTTTTAATTTTTAATTATTCATAAACATATTTTATTATTTATTCATTTATTTTTTATTATTATATTCATTTATTTATTATTATTAGGTATTATTTATTATTTATATTTTATTTTTAAAATATGTTTTATTTAATTTATTATTATTATTATTTATTCATTTTTAATTATTTATAAATATATTTTATTAATAAGATCAGACCGGACCACCAGGAACCACCTTTTTTTTTGGTCTGAAATGAGGCCATTTTGGTCTGATTTGGTCTTACTTGGTCTAACAAAAAATTTGGGACCAATCCTACCAAACACGGTCTGGTCCCATAAAACGCAAGACCAGACCAGACCACCTGGGACCAGACCACCAACCAAACAAGGCCTAAGAACCCATTTTAGGGTTTTTGGTAATGACCGCAATACATATTGATGTATACATGTACACGTAGTAGCAAGTACAGTAGAGGTCCATATTTTTTTTTTTTGGTAAAAAAATAAATTCATTAGAAAATAAATAAATTCATTCATTAGAGGTCCATATTTTGAATGATGTACGTATCCATTTTAGGGTTTACTTGTGAGATATGTTTGTAAAGGACCCACTATTCATTATTGCTTCTTCTCACTTGCATTATCAATGTCACTTTTTGCTTATAAATAAACGATAATAATGCATTCCAAATTAAATTTGATTGGACATAGTATTTATACGATGGAAGCTCTTATGGTATTTTGTGTTTCTACGTATAGTCTGTTTGCATCATACGAAATGTAGCACTCGTCTACACCACAAAAACGACAGTGTACCCAAAAGAAATTATTAATAATAAAAATTCATAAATAAATATATAAAAATTCAGACATTATATATACTTGTATGTAAATTAATTGTGCTACTCTTGCCGAGTCGGCAACACCCTTCTAGGGGGACGTGTGTAGTTAGTGTCTGCCGACTAGCAAAATGTTATTTTCTAGTGCATGTATATATATACAAAAATAGATAAAAGTAGTGTGTTATTCTTGCCCAATTCATTACATGTCTTGAAATGTTTCACCAAAAAGGGATATAAAATCATCAATCGACCGGCCTAGTAGTTAAACGATCATGACCGGCCTATATAGAATTAATCGTCAAAATTATGAATATTATTTCAAGTTTTTATATCATAAGAAAATAATGTTTTTCTAAAAATCCATTCAATTTTAAATAGGTCAACAGCTAATTAAAAAAAAAAGGTCAACAACATGTATTTCTTAATTCTTTTTTTTTTTTTTTTTTCTGTTCTCCCGTAATTTTACTCCAAAACTTAAACTAATTTAATTAAATAGTCCCAAATATTCTTAATTAAACTTTTTTTTTTTTTTTCCAGAAATCAAGTCGGCAAAATGTGTGTACTACTACTCCTGTTTCATGAGGAAATAAGTCGGCAAAGTTAGCTACCAAGAGTCAATACAGTATGAAAGAAATTGTACATTGATTATATATCGATATATTAAGTGTTAATTTCAGTAAATCCTCTTATATTATTCAATTTAATCAACTAATTCTTACTGTGTTCACTTTGTCCCCTATACTATTCAATTTCATCAAATTGTCCCCTCAGCTCACATTTTGACTCAAAATGCCTAAAATACCCTCAATCAATAGTATAAGGGGGTTTGTTGATTCAACCATTTAAAAAAATTATTTTTCAAAAATCAATTATATTTTTTCACAAAAAATATATTTTTTGTGAAAAAATATAATTGATTTTTGAAAAATAATTTTTTTAAATGGTTGAATCAACAAACCCCCTTATACTATTGATTGAGGGTATTTTAGGCATTTTGAGTCAAAATGTGAGCTGAGGGGACAATTTGATGAAATTGAATAGTATAGGGGACAAAGTGAACACAGTAAGAATTAGTTGATTAAATTGAATAATATAAGAGGATTTACTGAAATTAACTCATATATTAATTATATGGAAAATTAAGGATTAGTAACAAAACACAAGACTGTACTATGAAACCTATCGTCCCATCAAATTTGGAATTTTTTTTGTAAAAGAGATTTTACGTGAGATCATCGAGGGAGTCTAGAATTTAATTTGTGGGATACATTCTGTAGAAAATGTGACTCAAAGAGTCACTTGCAGAAGAAGCTTCTGCCAGCTCTCTTTTCTCCACCTGTCCTCATGCATGCACCATCCACAAAGGTCAAGGAAGGTGGCTAGGATTGAGCAAGATGATAACCATCTCTCTGACACATTGCAAGAAGAAAACATTTTGGTTTTCTCCTCTAAATGGCCTATATATATGGGTATGTATAGATGAATTAGGAAAGGGGCATGGGCACAAAGCTGTGAGAGAGATGAGTGAGGGTTGAGAGAATTCCCCCCGGAATATATTGAGCTACCTCCGTGGACGTACCCGTTTTTGGGGAACCACGTAAATATATGTCTCTATGTGTTTGTGTGTGTTTGGCTTGAGTAGATTCAAGTAATATGGCACAACAATTGGTATCAGAGCCCATTTGGTTCAAAATAGAATTGTTTCATTTGACTTTATTTCGAACTCATACAGTCACCAAAACACAACACTGGATAAACTAGACACTTACCAACCAAGAGAGGAATTGTTTTCCGTTGAAAACAGGCAGAGACACCACTGCACGCGCCTTCACACGTGACCTGAAGCTCGGCGCGTGAGGCGGTCTCGGCGTCACACGCTGCCATGTGGCCCAGTAGATGTTTGACACGTGGTCCACTCAGATGATGCCACGTGTCACGAATTGAAAACTGACACGTGTCACCAATCAGGAGGTGACACACGTCACCAATGGGAGACAGCCATGTGGCACTTCAGAGCAATTGCCACATGGCACAACCAGGGGCTGCCACATGGCACCAATAAACGACTGCCATGTGGACCAACCAATTGCTGACACGTGGTGCTGACACGTGTGCTGCCACGTGGACCAACCAAAGGCTGCCACATCATCAGTTCATGATAAAATTTCAAATTTGCCCTCCATTACTTTTTTGGACATTTCGAGCCCGTTTTAAGTCCGATTTGAGCAAACAAAAAGTCATTTCTAGCTAATTCGACCGTTCCGGATCCAACCGTGAGCTCTAATTTTCCATATCAGCAAAGGAAAATCAGAAAAATTGAGTTTTGATTTCTATTGCTCCTGTTTGATGAGTGCATTCATTAATTTATGGTTCCGGTGTTTCATACGACTGAAGCAACGAAGACCGAGCAATCCGGAGTACGAAAAGCAGAGTTTGAAAACTGGTTTGATTAGTATTGCTCCTATTTGGTGAGGTACTGTCATCAATTTATTGTTCCTGTGTTTCATACGGTTGAAACAAAGAGATTGAGCAATTTATTCAGAGAATCAGTGTTGTTCAAATGTTAGGACGAGTGGTTCTAAGAGGAGAATCATGATGTTAAATGCAAAGTTGAGGTGAAGAAATAGTACGGCACAATAACTTTGGCATGTGACAATGCGAATGTTCCAGATCTACAGCTCCGAGATAGTGGAGGATAAGCCTTGGATACCAAACGTTAGGACTTCTCGTGCTCTGAGACAATGGATGATAAGCCTTAGATGCCAAGCATCAGGACTTCTCGGATAAAAATTGGAAATTCGTAAATCGTCAAGCTTGCGGTACAATAAGACAACACTCAAGTTCGGCACAAGAGCTCAGGGGAGGTGGAGGATCAATGGTCCCATCTCCAGGGCAGGAAATCAGTCAGCAACTTAGGTATCATCAGTAAAGATTACTACAGCCTAGTGCTTTACTAAGGTGGAGATTTGCTCAGACATACCAGCTCCAGGAATCCTATTACGGCCTAGCTTTCAATCAGCTCTACAATATGAATTGTATGAGAGAACGGTATCCAGAATAGCAGATTTAACAGGTAGTTCAAGAAGGGACTGTTTAAACGAGGTCTCCAGTACTGGTAGCCAATCATCAACTGAGGTGAAGGTGAAGAGAAATGCCATCTCCAGCATTGGTAGTGGTAGCCAGTCATCAACTGAGGTGGAGGTGAAGAGAAATACCATCTCCAGCATCGGTAGCGGTAACCAGTCATCAGCTGAGGGGAGGTGAAGAATGTTTCATCTCCAGTACAGGGAAATACAGTACCGGTAACTACTCTAGCAGTTGATCATCCTGAGTGGAAATGATAATCATGAAGAGTCAATAGCTAGACATAACAGTTAAAGGAGAGGTCTTCAGTAAGAGATCTCTAGCACCGGTAATCCAGTCAACAACAGAGTAGTTAAGGGAAAGGTCTCCAGTTAGAGATCTCCAGTACCAGTAACCAGTCAGCAGTTGAGGAGAGATGAAGATAAATGTCATCTCTAGTACTAGTAATCCAGTTAGCAACTCAGGGGAGGTGAAGAGTGTTCCATCTTCAGTACCGGGAAATGTGTCAGCAGCAACTCAGGGGAGATGATGAAGTGGTCCATCTCAAGTACTGGGAAACGAGAACCGGGAAATCATTCAACAACTGAGGTTGAGATGAAGAAGTGTTCCATCTCAAGTAGTTGGAAACAAGTACCGAGAAATGAGTCAGTAGCTGAAGTTGAGATGAAGAAGTGTTCCATTTCTAGTATCGGGAAACGAGTACCGGGAAATCTGTCAGCAACTTAGGTGGAGAGTGTTCCATCTCCAGTACCGGGAAACGAGCACCGGGAAATCTGTCAGTAAGCTCAGGTGGATAGTGTTCCATCTCTAGTATCGGTGATCAGTCAGCAGCTCAGGTTGAGGTGGATAGAGTTCCATCTCTATTATCGGTAATTAATCAGTAACAGACTGACTAGAAGATATCTCCAGTACGAGAACTCAGTTGAGGTGGAGGATCCATGGTCCCATCTCTAGTACCATGTGACCAGTGAGTAATCAGACTGACCAGAAGAGATCTCCAGCATCAGTGACTCAGCAGCAAGATGACTCAGTTGAGGTGGAGAATCCATCTCCAGAACCAGTAATCAATCAGTAGCCAAAAGATATTGACACTAGCAGATCCAAAAGAGAGACAAGGTAGTTTATGCCCTTTTAGTGACATACGATGATGTCACGTACACAGACAAAGAAACAGTACAGAGTACTGATGGTACGAAGTGGAAGGATGCAGTGAATGACAAGATGAAAGTCATTTCACCAGAATTAGACTTGGAAGTTAGTCCTACTTCTAAAGGTTAGCTACAGATGGGTTCATCCCAAGGTGCTTCCGGCATAAACAATATCTCTCGGGGAATAGAGCGCATAAAGGCGCATTGGGGTAGCATCAATCAGTTGACTCAGTCATTGGACTCTTTTCGTCACAGTGGATATTTGTAGAGAATGTGACTCAAAGAGTCACTTGCAGAAGAAGCTTCTGCCAGCTCTCTTTTCTCCACCTGTCCTCATGCATGCACCATCCACAAAGGTCAAGGAAGGTGGCTAGGATTGAGCAAGATGATAACCATCTCTCTGACACATTGCAAGAAGAAAACATTTTGGTTTTCTCCTCTAAACAACCTATATATATGGGTATGTATAGATGGTTTAGGAAAGGGGCATGGACACAAAGCTGTGAGAGAGATGAGTGAGGGTTGAGAGAATTCTCCCCGGAATATATTGAGGTACCTCCGTGGACGTACCCATTTTTGGGGAACCACGTAAATATCTGTGTCTCTATGTATTTGTGTGTGTTTGGTTTGAGTAGATTTAAGTAATAGGACACAACACATTGAACATGATAATAGTACCAATAAACACTTATATATATAAGATAATAAAAATCACTAAAATGACATTATTATACGCGTCTACAGATTTTTGTAGTTACAATGGCTGACATATATCTATATTAGACCAAAAACTAAGATATTTTTTTCATTCATTATGAATTCCTCCTTTTGACTTAAGTATAATAACAATGATAGGAGTGTATATATACGATCCAGTTTTTTTTTTTTTAAAAACTGAGTTATATCAATTGTACTTAAAAAATTAGAAACAAAATTGTGAAAGTGAATCAATCATGAAAAACCACTTCAATTTGATTTAAATTTCAAGCCACAATTTTTTTTTTAACCTTTCAAAAGAAACATTTCATCAATCAATAACTTAACACTAACTATGTGAATTTGTCGTATCAAAGTTAAAACCATTATATAAACTACACCAATAAGTAAATTATATTTAAAATTAATAATAAATTAGTTATTGTCGTGTATTTGAGAAACAAATATGGAAGTTAGAATTGAAATATTATTCAATAATAGTCTTATATTTTTGTGTAATTTAAAAATATATTATTGCGCACTGGTGTATAATTTATTTTTGTAAACCATGTTAAGTTATTATTTAAATGAATGTAAATATATATATATATATATCCCCTTTTTATACAAATTATTTATTTACCCAAAAAAATGCAAATATATATATGTATATATATTTTTACGGTTCAATCTTAATGGACCTAAAATCCGGAACCTTAACGATTCTTTGTATTGGAACAAAAATTGGATTACAAAAGAATTGAAATTAACAATAATTGAATTCGGAATAAAAATTAATGTATGTTATGAACAAATGGTTACAGTTACTATTTACCCAAAATCAAGGGTATTATATAGGTGTCGGATTGCAAATGAATCGAACGAATTGTTCGTGAGTAGTTTTCGAGTCGACGCATTAATAGATAAGATTGTACTCGTTCGACTACCAAATTGTTGGGTCACAAGATTATTATCACACTATAATTTATAGAGAACAAAATATAAATGAGGGAAAGAGAGAACTAAGGAAATAATTCCTTATAAGATTGCTTGATATGAAGCAAATGGTTACATACGTCTTTTATAGGCTTACAAATTCTAAAGATACAATAAATTAATACACACACATTACATGAACTTCATTTTTTTCAAGAATGACAATACACCTACTAAAGTTGTCAAACCTTATTTGACTAAAAAGAAACATCCATGGCAACCCCATGAATAGCACGTGGACTACTTGGTTTTTAGTTAACCAATTTAAACTTACTTTCAACAGTCTCCCTTAAATTGGTCTTTGAAATTAACAACCCCGAGCATTTTCTTCAGTTTTTCAAACACGTCAGATTTTAACGGTTTAGTCAAAATATCTGTTGCTCGATCTTCTGACCAGCAAAAATCTAGTTCAATTTCTCCATCTTTGACCAAATCTCAAAGATAATGATATTTGATCCCAATATGCTTGTTTCAACCATGAAACACTAGATTTTTAGCAAGTGCGATCGCTGACTTATTCTCGCACATGATTTTTGTTGGACCTCCATGCTTATAGTGTAATTCATCCAGCATGCGGCGTAACCACACAGCTTGACATGTTGTCGATGTCGCTGCCATGTATTCCGCTTTCGCTGTTGACAATGCAACAACTTGTTGCTTCTTCGAGGACCAAGAGAACACTCATTCTCCCAGATAGAAAACATACCTAAAGTGCTTTTCCGAGTCTCCATATCTCCTGCCCAATCACTGTCTGTATAGCCTACTAGACTGAAATCGTCAGAATAGGTATAAAAAATTCCATGATCCCGAGTACCACTCACGTACCGTAAGATCCATTTTACTGCTTGTAGATGTGATTGTTGATGTGTTTTCATGAACCGACTGATAAACCCCACACCATAAACAATATCTGGTCTAGTGGAAGTCAAATAGTGTAGACTATTGACTATACTTTTGAAATATGTTGGGTTTACCAGTTCACCGCTTCCTTCTTTCCTCATCTCCAAACGTTCTGCTACTAGAGTCCGAATTGTCGTCACTGAATTCATATGGAACTTTTTGAGAATATCATTTGCATATTTCTTTTATGAAATAAATTTGCCATCTTCAGTTTGATGCACTTCGATGCCCAAGAAATATGGCATTAATCCCATATCCGTCATTTCGAACTGGCGAGTCATCGCCTTCCTGAATTCAATAAACATCGCCTTGCAATTTCCTGTAAATATCAAATCATTAACATAAAAGCATACAATCATTATATCGTCATTAGCCTTTGATTTGATATAAAAGGTGTGCTCATGAGGATATTTTTGGAACCCATCTTCCAGCATGTATGTGTCGATATGTGTGTACCAGGCATGTGGTGCTTGTTTCAGTCCGTACAACGCCTTCTTCAACCTGTACACTTGTTTTTCATGACCTCTTTTAAAAAAACCATGTGGTTGGTCAACATATACCTTCTTCTCAAGAACGCTATTGAGAAATGTGGACTTGACATCCATCTAATGAATCTTCCACCTGTTTTGAGCTGCATGTGCTACAGTTATTCAGACTGTATCCATCCTTGCCACTAGTTCATAGTAGTCAATTCCTGGCTTTTACTTATAGCCTTTGACTACCAATCTCGCCTTTAATCGGTCCACCTGACCATTGGGTTTATACTTTGTCTTGTACACCCACTTGACACCAATTGACTTCTTTCCGACAGGTAAAGAAGTTAGCTCACATATATCATTTTTCTCAATTGCATGAATCTCCTCGTTCATTGCCTGGATCCACCGCTCATCGTTTCCTGCTTTCTTATATGAAACTGGATCACAATCTGCGAATAAGCAAAAATTTACTAGAGTTTCATCCGTAAAATCCTCATCATTATCATTTGTGACCACATAATCCTGGAGACGTGCAGGCATCATGTGCATTCGCTTTGGACGGCTTGCAGGTGCCGGTGAAGGTGATGAACTGTCTGGTGAAGAGTGATCACTTGTTTCTTCTGTTTCATTTTCAATGATGACACGTTGCTCCGTATGTTGTGTTTGATTACATGCCCAAGTATCATCCTTGATGAATTGGGCATTTCGGCTTACAATAACATCTTTTATGAGAGGATTATAAAGCTTATAACTTTTAGTTACCTCACTGTAGCCGATGAAGATACACTTTTGGCTTTTGTCATCAAGTTTCTTCCTCCGTTGTTCTGGTATGAGTGTATGCAACGCACCCAAATACTTGTAGGAGTGAAATATTCGGTTTGCTACCGTTCCATGCTTCATGTTAAGTTTTCCCCAAAACAATCTTCGTTGGACACATGTTCAATAGATATATAGTGTATGCAACAGCTTCTGTCCAAAAAGACTTTGGCAAACTTTTGGCTTTCAACATGTTTCTAACCATTTCAAAAATGGTTATATTTTTCTTTTCAGCTATACCGTTCTGCTGAGGTGTATAACTGGCAGTTAACTAACGTGTTATCCTTTGAGATTTGCAATAATTGTTGAATTCGCTAAAGGTGAATTCTCCTCCTCTATTCGATCTCAATGTCTTGAGATTAAAGCCACTTTGTTTTTCAACAAAAGTTTTAAACTCTTTGAATTCTCCAAACGCCTCTGATTTTTGTTCTAGAAAATACACCCAACTTTTTCTAGAAAAATCATCTACAAAAAGTAGAACATACCTCTTGTGCCCGAGAGATTCTACCTCAACTGGTCCACATATGTCCATGTGAACCAACTCCACCGGTTGTTTGGCTCTCCGTGTTTTTCCAACTGGAAAAGATTCTTGGTGATGTTTTCCAAGAAGGCATCTTTCTCACAGGTGATCAGGAACATCAATTAGTGGTAACCCCGTTACCATGTTTTTCTGCACTAGGAGTCTTAAGTCTCGAAAGTTTAGATGATTGAACCGAAAGTGCCATAGCCAATTGATATTTTTTGACCTCGCCATCAGATTCACCTCGGTTCTTGTATAAAGATCCAATGGGAACATTATATTCTTTGTCATATGCACATTTGCCACTTGTTTCCCGTTTTTGCTATGAACGGTACCCACACCATCCAAAATATGAATGTCATGTCATTTTTCTGAAAGTTGTCATATACTCAACAAATTCCAGAACATCGTCGGCACAAAAAAAAACATCAGCAATAATGACATCGGTGCCATCTTTCGATAGAATTTTTACGTCACCTTTGCCCATTACATGAACTTTGGATCGATTTCCAAAATTCACTTCACTGCGAAATGATTCGTCAAAGTGTGAGAATAACTCCTTCCTCCCATACATGTGGTTGCTACGTCCGGTATCCAAATACCATATATTTGTGCATGCGCCATCTGGCCCAACATCGTTGCATGCTAGAGCTATATTTTCTTCTATGTCAGCAAGATTTGCATACTCACTCTTTTCGTCCGGCATATGGGTTCGACATTCATTTTTATAATGTACAAACCGTTGACACCGATGGCATTTGACGTTGGTTTTGTCACGTGTTTCGGTATTACCACTGCGACCTCCATAGTCATTTCTTCCTCTACCACGACTGCGTCCGCGACCTCGCCGACCTTGAATGCCCCCTCGATTTGTCAAAACAAATCTGCTCTGCAACGCCTGCTCCATGCTAGAATTGTTGGCCTTCTAGTTTATCCTTTGCTCGTGGGAGCCTAATGAACCCATCAATCGTTCGATGGATATGGTTGATATGTCTTGCCCTTCTTCAATCGCCGCCAGTACATAATCAAATTTTGTGGTCAAAGATCTTAAAATCTTTTCCATGGTCTTTTGATCATCAATCGTTTCTCCATTAACCTTCAATTGATTAACGATGGATTGCACTCGATCGATGTACGCCGAGGTTGATTCCGAATCACCTATGGTTAGAGATTTGAAATCACCTCTCAACGTTTGTAGTCGCACTCGTCTGACCCGATCATCGCCTCTGTAGGATTTTTGCAAAATATCCCACGTTGTGTGTGCCGTTTCTGCCGCCGCTATTTTTTTGAAATTCCAACTCGTCTACGGCTTGAAAAATGGCATATAATGCCTTTTGATCATTTTCCCGGATCTCGATCAACGCATCTTTCTCCACCTTCTTCAACGCCTCAAATATTTTTGAGTCCGCTACTTTGATGTAGTCGGTCTCCACCAAATTCCACAAATCTTGGGACCGAAAAAATACTTTCAATTGGACGGACCAACTGTTCTAATTTTTTTCGGTGGGCTTTGAAAGTTGTAAATGAATCGAATTGTTTGCAGACATGATTCAATTTGCAACTTTGGGATCGTTGACTCTGATACCACTTGTTGGGTCATAAGATTATTATCACACTAGAATTTATGGAGAACAAAATATAAATGAGGGAAAGAGAAAACTAAGGAAATAATTCCTTGTAAGATTGTTTGATATGAAACTAATGGTTACATGTGCCTTTTATAGGCTTACAAATTCTAAACACACAATAAACTAATACACACACATTACATGAACTTCATTTTTTTTCAAGAATGACAAGACACTTACTAAAGTTGTCAAACCTTATTTGACTAAAAAGAAACATCCATGGCAACCCCATGAATAACACATGGGCTACTTGGTTTTTATTTGACCAATTTAAACTTACTTTCAACACAAATGAGTTGAGGTTGAGTACATTTTTTAGACTCAGTTTACTAAATGAGTCAAGTTTGAACATTGCTGAACTCGGCTTGCCAAACTTGTCAACATACTTATCTTAGTAAAATTGTAAGATTATCTCATAATCCTCAAAAGTAGGTATCGGATTTAAAAAAACTATAGAGAGTTATTGAAAATTATAAGACGGATACAATCGTTTAGTAAAAATTACTTTAATAGAAATATGTATTAGTAAAAATATAATATATGGAAAAGAAATAAACACGAACCAAAATACATGGTATTCGAAATTTGAAAACATGTTAAATCAAACATACAACTAGCGCTAGGCTCGGGTTCATTCATTTAAAAAATAAATCAATTAAGTCCGAATACAATTTTTAAACTCATTTAATAAATAAACCGAATTTAAATATTTCAAAATTCGTTCGATTTATTTGAAACAATATGTAAATATACTTTTGGATAGATCACGTCTTTTCTTTTTCTTTCTAATTCACATTTACTTCAAACCCATTCAAGGGTTCAAACTTTAAAGCTTTGACATGAGCTTGAGACACTCCGACAATTTAAGGCTCACTTACCTCATTATCTATCGTGACATACTCATTGTGGTGATAGAATTAACAGCAAATGTTTGAAACGAGTCTCTAGCTCATAATGTTATTTCAATTGAGTGTCCAACTTTACTAAATATATTGTAGTATATGTATAGGTAAAGTGTATAGTACAACTTCCTTGTATAAAGGTATTAAGTATTGACTTCTGTAACCCTATTTTTAGTTTCAACTGTATTTTTACATAGATAGGGCAAAAACACAACATTGACTTATTTACGTTTATTATTATTATTATTATATATTTCTTTGCTTGTAGCCCAAGCTTATGTGCTGAATGGGTGGGTGAGTACACATCTTCAAGTAATATCTGTTCAAATGTGTCTTCACTTGAGGAATTTGGCTAAACTACAAAACCACAATATATAATACTCCTATAAGCGAAGCATTACAGGGTTTTGCATATATATATATGTATATAGATATATATGTATATAGATATAGATGTCTATAACTCACAATTGACATGTGTGTATATTATATTCGATTCTGTTGGGTCTATCTGGCCGTTAAATGGTTTCAATTCAACATAATTTAATCAGATGGTCTCTAATTCAGGAGATGAATTGACCGCATTAGGTAAATCAAGTATTGACCATCCAGAATCAATCAATAAAATCCATATCCACGGGCGTGAGTCATGACTGTTATTCAGATTGTTATACTCGAACATATATGCTTCTGTTATATATGTCATTAAATCTATCATGCATACAATTGTATATATATATATTGTAAGAAATAGGAAGCACAAGAACTGACCCGAAATTACAAAAAAATGGTAGGAATAGAAATAATCCGAGCCCTGTGTGATACCACAATGTCCTTAAGGCAATATTGCTCCCTCTACGGTGCTCAAGGATTCCGAACAAATGTCTCCCAAGATATAACGGATTTCGCCTTCACTGTTGCAGCACTGCAATGGTGAAGACCGGTGAACTCAAGTTCTGTGTTTGTACTCAAACCCAAACCAAACCTATGTATATGTATATGTGAATAAAAACGTATCTAGAATGAACTGCAATAGCCTATACATATAGAGAATGAAGAGGTATCTCAACTGTATAGGTATCCATTCCAATAGGTGTATAAACTGTCCAGGTGATGGTTGATACAACAAACTGTATACGCAACTCTTTAAAAGAGTCATTACAGTTTTGTCCAAAAAGAAAAAATGGGTAGAACCGATGACCCACCCGCACCGCGACCACAGCCCGGACCGGGCGGGCGACACGCGCGCGTGTGTGGTTAGGCTAAGACTAGCATGGTTCATGCATGGACTAGCTCACCTCCCATGCCTCTAGATGTTCAAGTCACCCATTTAATGCAACCATATATAAACACCTTTACACTTTACTTTATTTCCAATATGAGACAACCATTCTTACCCAAGTTCAAGTGGGTCACTTTGAGAGATAATTTCTCATTCAATAATTAATAATTTTGAACATGTAATTATACCAACTTGATCTCCTCACCAAGGAAAACACATTAGTGTTTGGTCCCGTTAAAATCGGAGTTCGGGTCCCATAATTATTTAAGCTCAAAATTGAATTTAATTATTGTGTTTTCTAAACTATTTCCAACAATGACCACATATTATGAATATTTACAAGACATTTTATTGGTTACATATATATATAAATATTATATATATATAGAATTTCATTACAATGAAATTTGAGGCAGAGACAGAGACAGACATTCAGTAATCAAATTGCAACTGGTTTACTAAAATGTAAATCTAGATTTGTCTTTGATTACTAGTTTGCAACACAGACCATTAATCGAATCAATTTTACCTTCTAGAATTGTTGTTAACTTTGACCACCAAATTGTGACAAAAAAGTCTATTACGTCATGAGATTTTCATAATAACAATAAAAATATTAATAATAATCATAAAAAATTAAGATTTTGCATAATTATAGATTATTTACTTTTTTAGTTGTGAATTTTAAGAAACATAGAAGATGTGGGACTAAGTATAAAATAAAATAAAGTCAGCCAAACAATTCCGTATTAAGTATCCATTTGGACCCGTTAGTCATATATTATCTTCAAATATCTTCGTTAGTCATATATTATCCTATTTGTCACGTGAGTAAGATCTAAACGTTGGAATGAAATGTTTATTTATTTTATTCCTTGATTTGGTACAATATAATGAAGGAGAATGATCATTCCCAATAAATAAAATTTTATTTTTGGAAATGAATTTTCATTTCATTACTAAAGCTATGGAATATTACATTCCTTTAGGAATGCTTTAAAAATATAAGATTATTTAAATGACATTCTCACATTTCAAAAAAATAAGCCACCGCCACCGCCATCATCTTTATTGTCCGTCATTACTATTCCCGTTACGTTTTATCATTTTTTTTCTAAAAAAATTAAAAAATAGTATTATTTTATTTAATTTTATATTTTAAGAAAGATATTTTTGAGAAAAAAAAAAATTCAAGTTCATTACATTCCCAATATATTTCATATTTACAACCAAACAATAGAATGAGAATGGTTATTCCATTTCATTTTCATTCTCATTTCATTCCCACTTTCATTTTATTCCATTTAACAATACCAAACGTGTCATTAAAGTAAAAAATTTATCAAATTAATCCACATCAATCAATTAAATGTTAATATTCAAATTATCTAAATATTGGTTAACGCATCCCTCTTTTTACGATGATTTTGTTGTGACTAAGATTCGACTCACATCGCATGTTAATCTAACATATACTCCATCCGTCCCAAAATAAATGTCCACTTTTGAAAAGTCAAAACACTTTATTTGATCAATTTACAAATTTAACATTTAAACATTAAAATTATAAAATATATACACTATAAACCATTACATCACTATGGTGGGATCATCGGTAAAGTTGGTATTTCATTCACTAACACTACAACAAAAGTCATGCTCTTAAAAAGTTGAATTTCTCAAAATTGACCAATAATTTGGAACGGAGGGAGTAATAATTATCAAGCACGAAAAAAAAATGTTTAACAAATAAAAAAACACATTAACTATTGCAGAGGCAAAGTCCACGAGCATTGACAGTACAGACACATAAATAAATTATAGGTAATGTGTCGGTGAGTTAGAAAATCACAAAATTACTTGTTAATGTTCTGATATCAAATCATTATTAAAATGCTGTCTTCTTAAATATACATATATGAATTTAGAAGAGAGGACCGTTAAATTATTATTAACCAGATGATATGTATATAAATAAAGCAATGCAGATATGAAATATATATATATATTTTTTATTGTTCGCAATTATCAATTGAAATGAATATATATATAATGCAGATATGATATATATATGTTTTTTTATTTATTGTTCACAATTATCAATTGAAATGAATATATATATTCTATTTTTTTCCAACGATTTCTCATCAACTCAACTCCTATATGCTTTATTGGGTAAAATAAAAAGGAATAATTATACAAATCTCTCCTGAACTATGGTATAATTGCAAGTAATTTTCCTAATGTTTCAATAATATCACACACCCCTTAATATCATTAGGATATTGATCCGGCAAGAAATAATAATGAAATGACGTATATGTCTTCTTATATTTTGAGATATTAAAAGACTCTTTTAGATAATGGTGAATTTACTACCTTACCTTCAAATTGAAGCTTTTTGCCTTGAATCACCAAATGATGTTTCCACAAATTTTAGAGAGAGGATGAGTTTTTTTTAGAGAAAGAGAAAATAAATATTCACAGCCTTTTCAAGTAGGTTTATATAAAATAGTAATTAAGGTAAAACGGTCAACCAAATTTAAGTTATTCAAAGCAAATATAAGGATAATAATGTAATTGCACGGATAGTAAGGGTAAAGCAGAAAAATTGGTCAAAAAATGATTTTTTTTTTACCCATAAAACAACTTCCCGGCGTTGACTTTGGACGGAAGGGGTAAATGAGCTATTAGAGTTAAAATTAAAGGGGGTTTGTAATATTATTGAAACGTTAGGAGAACTATTTACAATTATGCCATAGTTTAAAAAATATTTGTGTAATTATCCCAAATAAAAAATACATAGTACAGAAATGAGAGTGCAAGGATAAGATATCACTAGGTTGGATGAACAAAATATTGCTTATTACTCTTTTTTTTTCAGTTCCGTTGGATGGAAGATGAGATAAAAAAAAAAAAAAAAATTTATATGAACTTATTTTATTTAGAATGGATATGCTTGTCGTTTTCTATGATATTTTTTATTTTAATTCATTTTTGAAAGAAAATGATACTCCCTCAGTCTCATTTTAAATGTATATTTTGGGAAATCCAACTTTTTAAGTGGATGATTTTTAGTATTTTTTATTATATGGGTACATATGAATTGTCATCTTTACCCATAGTGGAATCCATGGGAATGTAATGGTTTGTAGCGTAGGCTTTTATAATTTCAAGAAACTCCTCTATACTATCCAGTTTAATCAATTAACCTCTATTGTGTCCACTTTGTCCCCTATACTATTCAATTTCATCATTATGCCCCCCACCTCACATTTTGAGTCAAAATACCTAAACTACCCTCAATAGTATAAGGGGGTTTAGTGAAATCAACCATTTAAAAAATATATATATATTTTTCGCAAAAAAATTATTTTTCGGAGGGAGTATATTATTTTCCAAAATATGAATTATTTCGGAAAAAATAATATATATTTTTTGCAAAAAAATCATATTTTGGAATATAATAGTATATTATTTTCGCAAAAAAATTATTTTTCGGAAAAGATCATATTTTGGAACATAATATATATTTTTCACAAAAAAATCATATTTTGGAACATAATATATATTTTTCGCTAAAAAATTATTTTTTGGAAAAAATTCATATTTTGGAACATAATATATACTTTTTCGCAAAAAAATTATTTTTCAAAAAACAAATCATATTTTGGAACATAATATCTATTTTTTGCAAAAAAAAATATTTTTCGAAAAAAATTCATATTTTGGAACATAATATATACTTTTTCGCAAAAAAAATATTTTTCAAAAAAAAAAATCATATTTTGGAACATAATATATATTTTTCACGAAAAAAGTATTGATTATATCATATTTTTCATAATATATAATTTATTTTCAAAAAATAATTTTTTTAATGGTTGATTTCAATAAACCTTCTTATACTATTAAGGGAGGGCAGTTTAGACATTTTGACTCAAAATATGAGGAGGAGGGGGCATAATGATAAAATTTAATAGTATATAGGACAAAATGGACACAATAGAGATTAGTTATTAAATTAAATAGCATAAGGGGGTTTCTTGAAATAAACCCTTATTTTAATGCATGAAAATTAAATTAGTGAATTGATAAAATAAAGTACTTTGACTTTTCAAAGTTTGACACTTATTTTGAGACGGACAAAAATATGAAAATGAACACTTAAATTAAAACGGAGATAATATAATTTTATCATAGCAAACTCAATTGCTTTATGTGTAAGAGGAAGCAATAAACTCTTCCCCACCTATTAATTATCATCTCTCTCCTAACCTCTACTCTATGAAAAAAAAATTGGCTCAACATATTCTATACCATACATGTAAGAGAAGAACCCGACTCAATATTTTTTTTTAAAAAAAAGAAAGCAGAACCAAATCAAAGATGACCGAACAACTCGACTCAGTATTTTTTTTAAAATAAAGCAGAACCAAATCGAAGGGGGCTCAGTATTTTTTTTTAAAAAAAGAAAGCAGAACCAAATCGAAGATTATGCGCATAGTGTTCTACTTTCAGTGTACGTTGGTATGGTTGAATGAAATGGGATGAAAGTGAGAATGAAATGAGAATGAGAATGGAATGGAATAACCATTCTCATTCTATTGTTTAGTTGTAAATATGAAGCACATTGTAAATGGAATGAACTTGAATTTTTTTCTCAAAAATACCCTTCTTAGTATTAAATATAAAATTAAATAAAATAATACAATTTTTTAATTTTTTTAGAAAAGAAATGGTAAAACGTAACGGGAATAGTAATGATGGACAATAAAGGTGGCGGCGGTGGTGGCGAAATGGCGGTGGTGGTGACTTGTTTTTTTGAAATGTGAGAGGGTTATTTAAGTAATTTTATATTTTAAAAATATTCCTAAAGGAATGGAATGACCATTCCACAACTTTAGTAATGGAATGAAAATTCATTCCCAAAAATGAAATTTCATTCCTTAGGAATGGTTATTCTCATTCATTATGTTGTACCAAACTAATGAATGAAATGAATGGACATTTCATTCCAACGTACCAAACACGCACTCACTGTGCAGTAATTTAAAGATTTTTTTTTTGAGATTTTGCACTCATTTCTCTTGTTTCAACATTTTCATTGCTCATTAGTCCAACAGCCCCTTGGTTTATCTTCTAATTAAGATTTTCACTACTTTTGAAAGATTGAGACAGAATTGCATACCAGTTGAATTTGAAAACTGGATTAATATATTCCAGAATTGCTTTAAATTAAATCACTTAATTCTTTCCAAATTATCATTAAAAAATGGATAATTTTCACAAAAACCCCTGTAGTTTCATAATTTAATCAAGAAACCCCCTATAATTCCAAAAATTCCTTTAATTTGAATTCCGATTATAATTACCCCTGCTCCAATTTACCCGTACCGGAAAAGTGAAAAGACTTAAATGCCCATCAGCTTAAGTGAATATATTTCAAAAATAATTTTCATAAAACCCCCTACAATTTCATAATTTAATTAAATATATATATATTGAAAAAATATATATATTTCGGAAAAGATATATATCTTTTGGAATTTTCATAAATATATATTTCAAAAAATATATATATTTCAGAAAAAATATATATTTTTTTGAAATATATATATATATATTATTAAATAATGAAATTACAGGGAATTTTATGAAAATTACCCTTGAAATATATTCACTTACGGGTAAATTGGAGCTTTTTTTGGAGATGGGTAATTGAAACCGGAATACAAATCAAAGGAATTTTTGGAATTATAGGGGATTTTTTTATTAAATCATGAAATTACAGGGAGTTTTTATGAAAATCACCCTTAAAAAATAACACTGAGTAGCAGAAAATGAAATCTTATGACCACCATTGTCATCCTCGCAAGTTATATATTCAACTGCATGTCATCTGTGGTCAAACCACATGCATCCCAACTACAAGACCATAAATTCAAAAAACAGCAGTATGTAAATTGAAACACGAGGTTGATTAAAAACCTGAAGCACAATTATCAGGTGCTTTGATAGATATGCCCTCAAACATATAGATAATGGCATTGCAGCCACATGCCTAAAGAAATTAAGATCTCAAATCTATATTAAAGTAAAAACAGTACTTATTGTAATGGGTACAGTGACTGGTCTTGTCAAGAATCACAACATTAATTCAAAACTAGGGCACAATCCCTTCACACCAACCGTATCTTGGGTTAAGGCTATATTCAATCTATTTCTTTCAACACTAAGGGTCCGTTTGGATACCTTGTTTTTTGTTTTTGTTTTTTTATTGTTCACAAGACTAAAAAAAAAAAAACGTTTGACAAACGCGTTTACTATTCATTATTTTTTTTCCAAGAAAACTGTTTTATGTGAATAGTGTGTAAAAGTGATGAAAACACCAAATACAACTTTTAGTTGTTTTTTGAGTTTTTTCACTGTTTAGGTGATAAAAACAATGAAAACACCAAATTCATAAAATACAATTTTCACCAAATAAAAGTGGTGAAAACACCTTCATCCAAATGTTTTTTTGTTTTTAGTTTTTTCCTGAAAAAACAAAGACAAATACAAAAACAGTTTTTTTATTTGAAGACAGAAAACAAATACAAAAAACAGGCTTTCCAAACGCACTCTAAACATATCAAGTTACTCGAAGTATAACTAATAAAAAGTAGACAAATTTAAATAAGTTGCTCCTCCATTCAGACTCTTTTTAATAATTTCTCTATTGTTTTTAGGCATGCCATTGTCCTGTTAATTATTCCAAATTTCCTTATGTTTTGCTGTTCTTTGTATCCCAAACATGAAATAAAAGAATTTAACAAAGTATAACTCAATGTTATACTGAATCCAGGCACCATTGGATCAACCATTTCCAAGTCACAACTAAATAAGAATCAATATGAACTTCCATCAGATGCAGTACAAAAACATGAAACAGAAAAGTTTAACATACTAAATCTAGGCATCATTGTATCGACCAAAGAACAATCAATTTGAATAACTTCCATTGTTACATGGACTCTTCTAAAGTAGGTGAAGTACCCGTATCCGACACTTATAAGTTGGACATGGGTATGAACTTATAAGTTGGACATGTGTCTGACAGTTATGATAGGAAATTCAACCTAATTGATATCTTATTTCTTCAAATGAGTAAAATGTTTAGTTTAAACACTATATTTCATAAAAACATTATTGTAGACTTGAGAATAAAATAAAAATATTAAATAAAATAAATATTTAACCGTGTTCATGTATTCTTCTTTTAGATATTTGATACGTCCGACACACGAATACATACCCGTGTCCAACATTTGTAACCGAATCATGTAACATAGGTTCAAAGAACTATATTTGATAGTGCCACTTTTCTATCAAACATCCAGGGACAAGCAATGAAACAATACGGTTTGATGCTGTCGGAATGTTGTTTACCCAGAGAACAAAACAAAACAAAAGGGTTTAATCGTTGATTCTATCGGTGTGCTGCTTACCCAGAAAACCGAAAAAGAAAAAAAAAACGTTGAATTGTTAAAAAAAACAGTCTCTCATAGATAATCAGTAGTCCACAATCCAGGTGTTTGATTTTGAATGGCCACCAAAATATATATCTAAATAAATTAGGGAAAATTATACAAATTATTCCTGAACTATGACCTAATTGCAGAGAATAATCCTAATGTTTGAATAATATCAATTACTACCCCTTAAAAAACCCCAGTCAAATTTGTGCGTGAATTTATTTAAAAACCCTTATTTTATATTATATTTTAGGGTTAATTTCAAGAAACCCCCTATACTATCCAGTTTTATCAACTAACCCCCACGGTATCCACTTTGCCCCAAAAATTATAAATTCAAAAATATAAATATATTTTTCGCAAAAAAAATATTTTTCGGAGGGAGAATATTATTTTCCAAAATATGAATTATTTCGGAAAAAATAATATATATTTTTTGAAAAAAAATTATTTTCAGAAAAAAATCATATTTTGGAATATAGTATATATTTTTCGCAAAAAAAATATTTTTTAGAAAAGATCATATTTTGGAACATAATAGTATATATTTTTCGCAAAAAAAATATTTTTCGGAAAAGATCATATTTTGGAACATAATATATATTTTTCGCAAAAAAAGTATTTTTCGGAAAAAAAATCATATTTTGAAACATAATAAGTACTTTTTTGCAAAAAAATAATATTTTGGAATATAATATATATTTTTCGCAAAAAAAGTATTTTTCGAAAAAAAAATCATATTTTGGAACATAATAAGTACTTTTTTGCAAAAAAAATCATATTTTGGAACATAATATATATTTTTCGGAAAAAATTCATATTTTGGAACATAATATATACTTTTTCGCAAAAAAATTAATTTTCGAAAAAAAAATTCATATTTTGGAACATTATATATAAATTCAAAAAAATTAGAATATTTAGTAATTTTGTATGCAAAATTGGAACATGCAATGATATGAGGGTAAAAATGAAAGTTCACTACAAAAACAGTCTTTATTGACCAATACACAAAGTTTCCAGCGTTGACTTTGAACAGAAGGGGCTAAGTGTTACAACGAATGTGATTTTAATAATAGTTTATGATATTATTGAAACATAAAAAGTACCGCGTACAAATAAATCATAATTCAGTAATAGTTTGTATAATTTTCCCTCTAAACTATTGTCTACATAATTCTATGAACTGTTACATTTTCACTTTCACAACCAAGTCCCAATTGATTTCTCCATAAGTTTGATACAAGTAACTCAACAAGAATCCCTTATATATCAGTACAAATATAGCTTTTCATGAATTTTTTTTACAAGTAGTTTTCAATTAAGATAATGTCTTTCAAAATAAAAAACAATGCAAAATTACCAAACCGGAAAAAACTAAAATAAAACAAAATAGCAATCAACAGATCTTTAAGATGACGTCATTTATAATTCATATAAATGTACCTATTGAATATCATTTTTGGCATCTTTAAACTAGTATTGATTACTGTGGGTCAAGTGGATCAGGAGTTGGATGAGAGAAAGAGAAATCATCAATGAAATAGCAGAAGAGATCCCTCCATCTCTCAGACCAGATTATTCCAAAAGCAAAGACTTAATATGGTTCGAGGATCACGAACCAAGGCACTCCTTAATTTTGTGGATTGCAACTAAACAAAGACTACAGCCAGGATAGGCTTCATAAATATGGCATAATCCAAATCCAAAGCATCTGTTGGATTTTTCGTAGAGAGATTTATTCAATGCAGCTTCTCCTATAAAATTTTGGTTCTCTTGCACTTTTGAATTTGGCCTCTTGTGCTAATCTATTCTTGTGTTTACATTTTTTGAGGAAAGAGAGGAATCAAATAATGCATCCTAACAACTAAAAAAACTCTGTTCCCTGCAGAAGGATATTATGAATGTGGTTAGAGGCAGGTTGTGGTTTATGGAAGGATTTCAAAAAATCTTTAAGAGCATGTTTGGTAGACATGTTTTTGTATCTGTTTATGTTTTTGCGTTTATAAATTTGTTTGGTTTAATGTTTTTGGGCTATATGTGTTAAAAAACACTTTCTCACTTACCCAAATTTTAGGCATATTCCAATAAACATGAATTTGGTGTTTATTGGAGTGTTTTTACTGGATCCTAAACTTAAAAGTCTGTTTGTATTATTATTTATTTATTAAATAATAATAAATAAATTATTATAAATTATTTATAATTATTAAACATGAATTTGGTCTTACTATTTATTTATTATTTATTATAATATTTATTTATGTATTATTATTTTTCTTTCTTTATTATTTCTTCACTTTATAATATATTTTATTATTTATATTATAAATTATTATTTATATTATTATTTATTAATCTATAAATATATTCTATTTATTTATTTATTATTATTTCATTATTTAATTCATTTTATTTATAAATTATTTATTCATTTTTAATTATTTAAAAATATATTTTATTAATTTAATATTAATTTATTATTATTATACTCGTTTTTTATTATTATTATGAAGTATTTATTTGTTATTATATTTACTTATTACTTATTATTATATTTATTTATTATTATTATTTATTTCATTTTGTTTATTATTTATTATTTTTATTATATTTTTAAATATGTTTTATGTAATTTTTTATTTATTTTATTAATTTATTATTATTATTTATTATTTAGTCTATTTTTTATTATTATATTTATTTTTTATTATTGTATTCATTTTTTATTATTATTATATTATATTTTATTTATTATTTATATTATTAATTTTTGATTTTTAATTTTTCAATTTCGACCCAATAAACATCCCTACCAAACATACTTATGTTTTTGGATGAATAAACAAAAAAACAAAAAACATGTTTTTTGTTTATTTCAACACAAACACAAACACAAACACAAACACAGCTCTACCAAACATGCCCTAAGCAATATATGGCTGCAATGGATAGCTATAGTTTCAAATGGTAATCCTTTTTGTGAAGTTAGACATGGATATAGTTTCAAATCCGAAGGCTACTCGTATATTGCACCACAGGTAGACTTTTTTGGATGTGTATCTTGTTAGGGTTCGCACACCCTATGTACGAAGCCGTGCACAACTGCAAATGAGAAAACGCACACAAACACACCAAACAATCGACACAAGAATATATACGTGGTTCAGCCAAATAAGCCTACGTCCACGGAGAGCACCGTTTCACTAAAAATCACTGAAAGGATTATAAGGGGGTGATTCGCAAATCACACTCGCACACATTGTGTATACTCACGCCTGTATCACCGGAATAATATAAACATATATTATTCCTAACTCTCTCTCTCTATTTCTGTGTACATAATTCAATAGGAGAAGCCCTATATTTATAGGTGAGGATATAGAGGTGGGTTTCCCAATCTTCCGATGTGGGACAAGTTAATATAACAAAGTAGTCATATTATATATATATGTCAATATATAACAATCTCTCACTTGACGAATTTGCCTTCATCAATCAACTCCATCAATGATCAGTGCTCGGTGCCCTCATTTATGTCTTGAAGCTTGAAGACCAACTGAAGTTGCGTACAACTTCAGTTTCTCTGTTGTCACCACTTTGGTCAACATGTCGGCCGGATTCTCGCTTCCTTGAATCTTTTTAAGTGTTAATACTTCATCCTCTAATAGAGATATGATAAAGTGATAACGAAGATCTATATGCTTGGTTCTCGAATGAAATGCTGAATTTTTCGCCAGATGTATAGCACTCTGACTATCACTATGCAAAACACTCTTCCCTTGCTCGAATCCCAACTCTGTCAACAGACCCTGTAACCAAATCATCTCTTTGCTAGCCTTTGTCACGGCTACATACTCAGTCTCTGTAGTAGATAACGCTACAATCCTCTGTATCTGCGAAATCCAACTGACTACTGTAGTACCTACTGTAAAGACATAACTAGTAGTGCTTCTTCTGTGGTCTATCTTACCAGGAAAATCTGAATCTACATAGCCATGTAAATTCACTTCACCTTTTCCAAAATAAAGGCATCTGTTTGTGGTACCTCGTAGTTATCGCAATATCCACTTCACTGCTTCCCAGTGAGTCTTTCCTGGATTGGACATGAACCTGATGACTGCTCCCAATGCATATGCAATATCTGGTCTTGTACAAACCATTGCATACATCAAGCTACCAATAGCTGAAGCGTATGGAATACTGGTCATGTTGTTCTTCTCTACTTCTGACTTGGGAGACTGCTTTTTGGATAATCGAAAATGACTAGCCAAAGGTGTGCTAACTGACTTAGCATCACTCATGTTGAGCCGCTTCAAAACCCGTTCAACGTAGTCAGCCTGAGACAACTGCAAAATTCCCTTCTGCTTGTCTCTGATGATTCTCATACCAAGAATCTGCTTCGCTGTGCCTAAGTCCTTCATCTCGAACTCTTTTGCCAACTGCTTCTTCAACTTACTGATTTCCACAAAATCAGATCCAGCTACTAACATGTCATCAACATAAAGTAGGAGGATAATGTAACTTGTGTCAAACCTCTTGAAGTAGCAACAATGGTCAGCGTTGCACTTGATATAACCATGTCTCTGCATAAATTTATCGAATTTCTTGTATCACTGTCTTGGAGCTTGTTTCAAACTATACAAACTCTTTTCCAACTTACACACAAGTTTCTCTTTCCCTTTCTATAAGAAACCTTCCGGTTGCTGCATATAAATCTCCTTCATTACGTCACCATGGAGGAAAGCAGTTTTGACATCTAACTGCTCTAGGTGCAAACCCTCTGATGCAACAATGATAAGAACTGAATGAATGGTAGTCAGTTTCACAACCGGAAAAAATACGTCGGTGTAGTCGATTCCTGCTTTATGCTGAAAGCCTTTTACTACAAGTCTCGCCTTGTACCTCTTAGAACCATCATGTTCTTCTTTGACTCTGTAGACCCATTTATTATGGAGAGCTTTCTTTCCTACCGGCAGCTTGGTTAGCTTCCATGTCTTGTTGGAAATAAGGGACCTCATCTCATCTTCCATCGCAAAGCTCCCACTGGCTCGCATCTGCTGCACTGCATGCTTCATCAAAATACTCTGGTTCACCTCCATCTGTAAGCAACAAATAATTCATGTATCTCCGATTCGGCACATGCTGCCGTGAAGACCTCCTAGGTACAGGAATAGGAGTCGGAGACTGCGGTGTATCAACCTGTTGAGTATTTCCATCTGCAATATGTTCGTCTGACTAAGTACTCTCACTGTCTTGAACATCATCTAACTCAACACACACAGGATCACTCTGTGTTGTAGGCTCTGAGGTTGTTGTGTGTCTGTCCTTGTACATAACCTTTTCATTGAACACTACATCTCTGCTTCGGATCAATTTTCGGTTCTGATCATCCCACATGCGGTAACCATACTCGTCACCGCCATAGCCAATGAAAATACACTTTTGTGACTTGGGATCAAGCTTACCCCTCATAGTGTCACTAACATGTACATATGCAACACAACCAAAAACTTTTAAATGTAAAAGTGTTACCTCTCTACCGCTCCAGACCTCTTCTGGTATTCTGTGCTCCAAGGGTACTGATGGACCATGATTGATTAAGTACGCTGCTGTACTGATTGCTTCTGCCCAGAACTGTTTCGGGAACCCTGCCTGAATGTGCATGCTTCTAGCTCTCTCAGTCAATGTCCGGTTCATCCGTTCTGCTACGCCATTCTGTTGTGGTGTACGTGGAACAGTTCTCTCTAATCTGATAGCGTTCTCATAGCAAAATCTCTTAAACCCGGTGTCCTGATACTCTCTACCATTATCGGATCGTAATCTCTTGATCTTCAAACCCGTCTCATTCTCTATCATAGCCTTCCAACTCTTGAACACACCGTACACTTTAGATTTATGTTTCAAGAAATAAACCCATACCTTTCTGGAATGGTCATCGATGAAGGTGACGAATTAGGACTTTCCGCTAATAGATGAGACATTTGCTGGCCCCCAGACTTCAGTGTGAACTAGTTCAAGCTTCTCCTTTTTGAGTTCTCTGCCGAAAACTAATCCTCTTCTGCTTACCGAATACGCAATCCTCACAGAAGTCGATATCAATCGAATTTAGACCTGGTAGCTTTCCCTTTGCGAGCATAACCTTGAGTCCCTTTTCACTCATGTGACCTAGCCTCTGGTGCCACAATTTATGATCCTCCTTGTTTTCTGCAATTGCTATAAATGTGCTAGCCTTGGTGGTAGTGTACAACGTACTTGTTTTCTTTCCTCGTGCTATAGTCATAGCCCCCTTGGAAACTTTCCACTTATCTTCACTGAAAGTGGTCATATAACCTTCACTCGCCAACTGGCCTACTGAGATCAGGTTCTTCCTCAAGTCTGGAATGTGTCTGACATCCCTCAGCTTCCATATCGATCCGTTGAGTCTGATATGTACTTCACCCTTGCCAATAACACTGCAGGGTTGATCGTCACCTAGATAAACCTTGCCAAGGTTTCCAGGTGCATAGCTTTCAAAGAGCTCTCGACTTGAGGTAGCATGGAATGATGCTCCAGAGTCTAAAACCCAAGACTCTGCTTTGCTCTCCAAAGAGCATATTAGTGCATCATCTGTTTCTTCTAAGACAATATTTGCATCTGTCTTGTCATCCGCTACCTTCTGCGGGGATCTACACTGGTTCCTTAAATGACCAGTCTTGCCGCAATTCCAACATTCGATTGCTTTGGAATTTCTGGGACCTCGAGATTGTGATCTTCCCTGTCTTAACTTGGAACGGCCACGCCTTTGGTTTCCGCCTTTCTGTCTATTCGAACCTCTGCCTCTGGTGTTGACATTCAATGTTGTGCCACTGCTTGAAGAGTCTGACGACTGTCTTCTGATCTCTTCTGTGAATACCATACTCACAATGGTATCATACTTCAGCGGGTCCATCCCTGAAGAATTACTGATTGCAGCAACTGTGGCGTTCCAGCTCTCTGACAATTGATTAAGGAGAAAAGATGATTTCACCTTGTCTTGAAACATTACTTCAATTGATTCCAATTGCCCATAAATGTCATTAAGCTTACTGAGATGTTCACCAACATTCCCATTCTCGGACATCTTCAGATTCGTCAATCTGCTGATGAGATGTAATGTATTTGCTCCATACGGCTGTTCGTACATCTTCGAAAGAGCTTCCATGAGAGACTTTGCAGTCTTCTCTTTCCTGATATTGAAAGCAACAGATTTTGCCAACGTCAATCTGATCGTGCCAAGAGCCTTTCGATCTAGGATATTCCACTCCTCTTCTTTCATCGAATCTGGCTTCGTCCCTTCTAGCGGTAAATACAAATTTTTTTGGAAACACATCCTCAATTTGCATCTTCCAATAGGTAAAGTTTGTACCATCAAACTTGTCGATCATTACTGCATTTTCTTCTCCCATAGCTCCCACTGAGCCTATTAGAGATATTCGAAGTGCAAAACTGAGTATACGGTTGCGGCGGGGGCGGTTCAAATCCTTAAGAACGCCTCTGACCACGTCCAAAACGGGTCAAAAACGACTCCAAACGAGCCAAAACAAATTCGCACAAAAGACAGAAATTTAATCACGAAGTCAGTATCTTCTCGGGGTGCGTGTGTGCGCATCCCATCTCTGCTTGGGCTGATTCTTGCGCCAAAACGTCGGGCTTCGAATTCTCTTTCAGTAGATATATTATAACCCTCGTTCCGATAAACGATTCTCCGGAAAAACACGCCGAACCAAAACTACTGCTCGACGGAACAAAAAAACTGGCCGAAACTTTAGGCGGCGCGTGGGGGCACGTGCGGCACTTTCCGGCGACGTGCTTGACACTGCTGGCTTCTCCTGGTGTGGTCGGTTTCTGATTTAGGGCACTCAAAAAATCAGATCTGGACCAGATCGTTGGGCTTCGTGATTTGCTCCAACCTGGGGCTCTGATACCACTTGTTAGGGTTCGCACACCCTATGTATGAAGCCGTGCACAACTGCAAATCAGAAAACACACACAAACAACAAATAATCGACATAAAAATATATACGTGGTTCAGCCAAATAAGCCTACGTCTACAGAGAACACCATTTCACTAAAAATATACTCACGCATGTATCACCGGAATAATATAAACATATATTATTCCTAATTCTCTCTCTCTATTTCTGTGTACACAATTCAATAGGAGAAACTCTATATTTATAGGTGAGGATATAGAAGTGGGTTTCTCAATCTTCCGATGTGGGACAAGTTAATATAACAAAGTAGTCATATTATATATATATATGTCAATATATAACATATCTTCCCATACTGCTCTTGGAAGAATGGTGGAAATGAAGGTAAACTGATTAAAGAACTGGGGTATGCACCTTGAAAGTTTTCTCCGTTGGCATTTTGGTTTGTTACAGAAACCTTACTTGCCGAAAAAACAGTTTATTGGTATGATCTTATCAAAACATGTCAAACACGACTGATTTATGGACCTCAGAACTTTGATTCTACCACCCCTGCCATCAGCACCAACAGCAATTAAATCAGCTGTCCTTGCACTGGTTTGTTGCATTGTTGTCATCAATTCTGTTGATCCCTTATCCTGGACCCGTGGGGGCGCCATTTTCCCAAATGCCTGTTAGATCCATCAGGGCCTAGCAATCCACCAGCAAAACAGCGATCTCCTGGAGTTGTAAAATGGAAGAGAAATGAATAACAAATAAAATACTACAATATGCTGTTTGTTGTTAGATCACATTCTCACACATAAATGCATCTGCAGGACAACCAGATTGGGACAATCAGCAGAATAAATCTCTTCAAATAGAGGTTAAACTACACCATGGAGATCCTTTTATAGTCACTATTGAATTACTTCGCATAGCCTACCTCTATCTGCTACAATAGGCGTATCAAACAAAGCTTACATCTAGCTGCTTCATCAGGCTTATCAAACAAAGCTTACATCTATCTGCTTCATCAGGCTTATCTCAAATTGCATGAGAAAGGGGAGCAAAAGTACCTGGTTGGGAAATTGGAACTGCAGCATTTCCTTTTTTAATGTTAAGCATAGGTTGGACTTGTGCATTGTCATCAAGAATCAACACTGCATCCTCATCCATAGCAGCAGATGGAGCATTAACATTATGACTATAATTTGAGCATGAAACTGCAACCTTGTTACTTGGTCTCCGCTGTAAAGTCTCCTCTTTTTCATCCGAACCAGCCTCTGACCTTGATGTGTATATATATATATATAGATGTGTATGTTTGTAGATAACCCAACTGATTCTCCAATCGATTCCCTCTAATTTGCCTCACCAAATTTGGCGAGTCTGGTTGCCAAGCTACGCGTGGGGACCACGTTTAGCTAGCTACACTCCATACATCTTCGCTTGCCAAATTGTGTTACCAGCTAGCTAAATGGGTTGCACTCCGACTGCTCTTAGGGGGGGCATATGCCCCTCGTCAATTTTTTATTTTTTTACTAATATATACATATATTTTTAATATTCTAAAATTACCCCTTCTTAATTTCTTTTTCTTTCCCAGGGGGCCTTGATGCAGGGGGATCCGAGTTAGACGATGCCGAGATGTCAGATTGCTCATTGATGGTGCTGGATTACCTGGAGCGGGAGGATCAGCGCAAGGATGACAAGAAATCATGATCTAGCCTAATTGGGGCAGTTTCCGTGCACGCGTCGGTTTTTTGGCCATAACTGAAGCTACAAGTGTCCGATTTGCGCTCGTGACCCCAATTCGGAAAGCTAATCTCGGCGCGCACGTCGTGGCCACCCAGCTATACTTGATGCACATCGTTTCGAGCCTCAAATCCGCTGTTTTCCTTTTCAAATCTTTATTTTTAGTTTATTTTTGCTATTTATGGTAATATTTTATTTGTCAATTAGGAGATGATTCTGAAACCGATTTGGGCCAGATTTTTGGCAATCTTTTGATTTCTTTCCGTATTTTGTTTTGGTAAGACTTTTAGGGTTTTTCTATTTTTGGCAAAATTCAGCTATTTTAACCCGGCTTGTGGGTTGTTTTTCATCATTTCTTGATTATAAACAATTTTATTGAATTCCAGAGTATTCTCTGAAATTTTGGGTCGAATTCTCCTGTTTTTTCCTTGCAAATTACCTATTGCACTAGCCTGCAGAATAATCTCTATTCTGTCCGGCGTCAATTGGTATCAGAGCCCAGCATCTTCCTGAGGCGGTATTTCCATCAGTTTTCGATGGCTAATTATCGTGGTCGTGGTGGTCGTCGTGGGCAGGTTCCGATTGAGGAAGTCCCGCACCGTGATCGTAACGTTCAGGATGTTATGATTGAGGATTTGCAGAGGCAAGTGGTAGAGTTAACCCAGCGCTTGGCGGCGCAGGAAATCGGTAATCATGATGTGGAAGATTCTGATATCGACCATTCCACCTTCGAAAATCCGTATCACAATCAGTACCGTCATGGAGATCTCGGCTTCAAAGTAGACCTGCCCGAGTTTTCTGGTACGTTACAAGCCGATTGCATTATTGATTGGTTGAATGAAGTAGAACGAATTTTTGATTATAAAGAGGTCCCGGATCGTGTCAAACTGAAATTGGTGGCCATCAAACTCAAGGGTAGAGCATCTGCGTGGTGGGAGCAGTTGAAACGTTCGAGAAACAGGCAGGGCAAGGCCAAGATCACTGATTGGGAGAAGATGAAGAAGAAGATAAAAAGCCACTTCATTCCCTTTAGCTATACTCAAACCCTGTTTCAACGACTTCATTCGTTGAGGCAAGGGATGAGATCGGTGGAAGATTATACGGAGGAGTTCTATTAGTTGATCGCTCGAAATGATCTGATTGAGACAGAAGAACAGATGGTGGCGCGATATTTGGGGGGTTTACGACAACCTCTGCAGGATGCCCTCAACCTTCACTCGCTGTGGACAGTTTCTGAAGCCTACCAGCGTGCCCTTGCTGTAGAGAAACAACAGAATAGAAGACCTGTCATCAGAAATGACCAAAGCAATAGGCCATCTCGCCCTCAAGAATCCCGTCCTCCCCAGCAGCCACCAAAGGGTAATCCTAACCCTACTATTAAGTGTTTTCGATGTGGTGAACAGGGACATATAGCAACCCATTATAGGAAGCCTGCCAGTCAGACGGGCAAAAATCTACTGCTTGAGGAAGGCGTGGAAGACGAGACTGAGGAGGTTGGAGAGCCAGTGTATGACACTGAAGGAGATGAAGATGTGTTGTATAGAGACGACCATGAAACTCTAGTCATTCGTAAGAGCCTCCTGACTCCCAGAGGCGATTCCGAAGATGATTGGTTGAGAACCAATATTTTCCACACAACCTGCACCGTGGCTGACCAAGTCTGCAAGATGATTATTGACAGTGGCAGTTGCGAGAACGTAGTCTCTGAAGACGCTGTCCAGAAATTGCAGTTGAAGACAGATCGTCACCCCAAGCCATACAAACTGTCATGGCTGAATAAAGGCAGTGAGGTAACAGTAGATAGACGATGCTTAGTGTCTTTTTCTGTTGGCAAGAAATATTTCGATAATGCTTGGTGTGATGTAGTGTCCATAGATGCATGTCATATGTTGTTAGGTAGACCTTGGCAATATGATCGAAGTGTGGTACATGACGGACGGAAGAATACATATTCCCTTAACATCAAAGGGAAAAAGATTGTGTTGGCACCTCGTCGGGAAGAACCCAATCCCACCCCGGTTGTCAATAGTAACAATCTGCTTTCTATGTCCAGGTTTTTGGTTGAAGTTGAGCGTGAAAATGTAGTTTATGCTTTACTGCCTTGTGGAAATAGTGCAACAGGTGAGGTTCCAGAATTACCCACGGAGGTCCAACAGCTGCTTTCGGAATTCTCTGATTTGATGCCAGAAGACCTTCCTCCTGGACTGCCGCCTATGAGAGATATTCAACATCAGATCGACCTAATCCCGGGCTCGAGTTTGCCCAATAGACCAGCATACCGCCTCAGCCCAAAGGAAGCTGAAGAGTTGCAGCGACAGGTAGTAGAGTTGCTGGAGATGGGCTACATCCGTGAGAGTATGAGCCCATGTGCCGTTCCTGTTTTGCTGGTGCCAAAGAAAGATGGTTCCTGGCGCAGGTGTGTAGATAGCAGAGCCATCAACAGAATTACTGTGAAGTACATATTTCCCATTCCCCGCCTGGATGACATGCTAGATCAATTGTCCGGTTCTAAGGTCTTCTCCAAAATTGACCTTAAGAGCGGATACCACCAAATCCGAATAAGGCCTGGTGACGAGTGGAAGACGGCGTTTAAGACGCAGCATGGGTTGTATGAATGGATGGTCATGCCATTTGGACTGTCCAATGCGCCCAGCATGTTCATGAGATTTATGCATCAGGTTTTACGGCATTTCATGGGGAAATTCGTGGTAGTCTACTTCGACGATATCCTTATTTATAGCCCTACATGGGCCTCACACTTTGATCACCTCCGTGCAGTTTTTGATATGCTTAGGAAGGAGCGCCTGTTTGTTAATCAAAAGAAATGTTCTTTCTTCACTACTTCTGTAACTTTTCTGGGTTTTGTTGTGTCTACTGATGGTGTTCATGCAGATCAGTCGAAGATAGATGCAGTCTTGGAGTGGCCCCAGCCAAAAACCTTGCATGATGTCAGGAGTTTCCATGGGTTAGCATCTTTCTACCGCCGCTTCATCAGGAATTTCAGCACCCTGATTGCTCCTATCACAGAGTGCCTCAAGGGACGTGATTTCCACTGGTCTAAAGAGGCAGAAGCCAGCTTTCAACTAGTCAAGCAGAAGATGACAGAGGCACCGGTGTTGGCACTCCCTAATTTTGATAAAGTGTTTGAGCTGAATTGTGATGCATCTAGAGTTGGCATTGGTGGTGTTCTAAGTCAGGAAGGGCGACCCATAGCTTTTTTCAGTGAGAAACTGTCGGGATCCAAGAAGAATTACTCCACCTACGACCTGGAGTTCTACGCCATCGTTCAATCCTTAAGTCCTTGGCGTCACTACCTTGTGCATAAGGAATTCATCATTCTTACTGATCATGAGGCCCTGAAGTACATCAATGGACAACACAAGCTGAGCAGATGACATGCCAAATGGGTGGCGTACTTACAAGAGTTCATTTTTTCCCTGAGGCACCTATCAGGGAACTTGAACCGTGTTGCAGATGCCCTTAGTCGTCGCACTTTACTCCTTACTACCATGAGTACCCGAATCACAGGATTTGAAACTTTCACTGATTTGTATGGCACAGATCCTTCCTTTGGAAAGATCATTCAGGAGGTAACATCTGGTCATCGTCATGATTTCCTTTTGCATAATGGTTATTTGTTTCACGGGCTATAATTGTGCATTCCAGATTGTTCGCTAAGGCAACAGATTATTAGTGAACTTCATAATGAGGGTCACTTCGGGCGAGACAAGACATTGGCCCTTATTGCTTCTGATTATTATTGGCCCAAATTGACCAGTGACGTGGCTCACTTTGTGGAGCGTTGTTATGTATGCCAAAGGTCCAAGGGTGTCCTCACCAATGCAGGCCTTTACACCCCCTTGCCGGTTCCTGAAGCTCCTTGGTTCGATGTCAGCATGGATTTCGTGTTGGGCTTACCCCGTACCCAACGGGCCTGTGATTCTATTTTAGTTGTGGTTGACAGGTTTTCCAAGATGGCCCACTTTGTACCTTGCAGGAAAACCATGGATGCTGCCCGAATAGCCCATCTTTACTTCAGGGAGATTGTGCGTCTCCATGGTGTGCCTCGATCCATCACTTCAGATCGAGACACCAAGTTCATCAGTAATTTCTGGAGGAGCTTATGGGGAAAGCTGGGCTCGAAGCTGAATTTCAGCAGCGCTTATCACCCCCAGACGGATGGTCAGACCGAAGTGGTGAATCAGAGTCTAGGCAATCTGTTGAGGTGTTTAACAGACACTAAACCCAAGCAGTGGGATCTGGCATTACCTCAAGCAGAATTTGCCTACAACAGGTCAACGAGCAGGACCACAGGAATGAGTCCTTTTGAGATCGTCTATGGTCAGAATCCATCTGGAGTACTGGACTTAGCGCCCATTCCACGTGTGGGTCGTTTGCATCCTAGGGCAGATGAGTTGGCCCAACATCTTCGAGGCATCCATGAGCAAGTGAAACTGGCCATTCACGAGAGCAATGCCAAGTACAAAGCTCGAGCGGACAGTCATCGTCGTCAAGTACTTTTTGATGTTGGTGATTTTGTTTTGGCTGTATTAACTCGTGATCGTTTCCTTGTTGGCGAGTATAATAAGCTTAAAGAGCGGAAGATTGGACCCTGTGAGATATTACAAAAGATTAATGACAACGCATACATGTTGCGTCTCCCTAGTCACTTGAAGACTTCTGATGTTTTTAATGTGAAACACCTGACTCCTTGCTTTGCAGATTCTGCTGATGCTGCCATGAACTCGAGGACGAGTTCTTTCTAACCCGGGGTGACTGATGCAGGGGGATCTGAGTCAGACGATGCCGAGCTGTCAGATTGCTCATTAATGGCGCTGGATTACCTGGAGTGGGAGGATCAGCGCAAGGATGGCAAGAAATCGTGATCTAGCCTAATTGGGGCAGTTTCCGTGCACGCGTCGGTTTTTTGGCCATAACTGAAGCTACAAGTGTCCGATTTGCGCCCGTGACCCCAATTCGGAAAACTAATCTCGGCGCGCATGTCATGGCCACCCAACTACGCTCGGTGCACATCGTTTCGAGCCCCAAATCCGCTGTTTTCCTTTTCAAATCTTTATTTTTAGTTTATTTTTGTTATTTATAATAATCTTTTATTTGTTAATTAGGAGATGATTCTGAACCCGATTTGAGCCAGATTTTTGGCAATCTTTTGATTTCTTTCCGTATTTTGTTTTGGTAAGACTTTTAGGGTTTTGCTATTTTTGGCAAAATTCAGCTATTTTAACCCGGCTTGTGGGTTGTTTTTCATCATTTCTTGATTATAAACAATTTTATTGAATTCCAGAGTATTCTCTGAAATTTTGGGTCGAATTCTCCTGTTTTTTCCTTACAAATTATCTATTGCACTAGCCTGCAGAATAATCTCTATTCTGTCCGGCGTCAGGCCTCAAACTAATTTTTTTAATACATTAGGCCCAAACAAAAAACTAGTTATGTTATTATAGTCCCACTCATAATTCAACCATTATCTCATCACACTTATTGCTTAGGTAATTATTTGTTCCAATTTATATGAATATTGCTATTGAATTAGATTAATAATACTTTCAAAATCATAACTTTTTTTGTGTCATTTTTTTTCTTGCCTTATATTTGTATGACAAGAATTTATTTTTAGAAAAAGAATAGTTATTGTATTAGTTCATGCCCTCCCCTTTTAGAAGATATATTACGCGGTTTCTGAAACAAAATTCTTGATCGTCACTGGTCATACGTTTTGGTATATAGGAAACTATACAATTATATATATACCTGTATTAATTAAGCTATTGTCATGAGTCAGTGACATACTATATGTATCAGGTTAATATATATAATTGGATTAGTTTCATGTTAGGTAGTGGCATGATGGCATCCAAATAGGTCGTGTGAGGTCATGGTTTACGTTTATTTGCACTTGTGCATCACTAGACCAACTAATCTTAGGCTTATCAAGAAAACATACGCAAAAGTCATCTCAGTTGCATGTCCCGATCACAGCTGATATATAGATATATATATATATATATATACACATTTGTGTGTGTATTGTGTAATGTATCCTGGAAGGATATGATGCTTGGTCCAAAATTGGACAAGTATCATTTCTCAAAAGTAAGTTGATATATTTGGTCGGACGGACCAAGCTGTCACTCCCCATTGGGCATGCGGGGTCCACATGAATGTTTTTATACGTACTCGTACTTATATCCATATAATGAGAAATTAGATATGGATTTATTAATGGGTAAATAGCTTAAGACCCCCCTCAATTTTACTCACTTTCTCTACTATACTCCCTCAATTAATTATACCCCCCCTCAACTTTCATTTTCTTGCACCATGAGCTTGCCCTCAAATTGTTTTACCCTTTTACCCTCCAAACTTTTTGTATTTCCACCTTACCTTTAATCATATCCTTACTATTATATTTCTTAATTCTTTAAATTACAAAAATATTATTATTTTTAGTTAGAATATTAATTATGCCATTTACCTTTAATGTATTAGACTAAATATACTCTCAAATGTTAATTTTTTTTTTTATAAGTTCTAATTATTTTATTTGTAAATCAATTAACTTGGTATTAAATTTTAGTTTGATTTAAATCATAAAACTCAATCCTAATTAATATATTCATAAATAAATCACAATTTATGAAAACAATTTATATATTTTGAACAAAATATATATATATTTCGGAATATATATATATATATTGGAAAATGATATATATTTCGGAATATATATATAATTCGTTAAAAAATATATATTTTCCGAATTCTTTTAAAAAAATATGAATTTTTTCTGAAAAATAATATTTTTGGGAAAAATATATACTATGTTCCAAAATATGAATTTTTTCGAAAAATAATTTTTATTGAGAAAAATATATATTAATTTCAAAAATATGAATTTTTTCCGAAAAATAATTTTTTTGAGAAAAATATATATTATGTTCCAAAATATGATTTTGAGTCATAATACCTAAACTACCATCAATAGTATAAGAGGGTTTAGTGAAATCAAACCTTCAAAAAAATTATTTTTCGAAAAAATATGTATATTTTGGAATATATATATATATTGGAAAATGATATATATTTTGGAATATATATATATATTGGAAAATGATATATATTTTGGAATATATATATATATATATGATTCGTCAAAAGTATATATTTTTCGAATTGTTTTAAAAAATATGATTTTTTTATGAAAAATATACATTATTTTCTAAAATATAAAAAAACTATATTTCAGAAAAAAATTATATTATTTTCGGAAAAAAAAATCATATTTTGGAAAATAATATATATTTTTCTCAAAAAAATTATTTTTCGGAAAAAATCATATTTTGGAACATAATATATATTTTTCCCAAAAATTTTATTTTTTGGAAAAAAATCATATTTTTTTAAAACAATTCAAAATATATATATTTTTGACGAATTATATATATATATATATATATATTCCAAAGTATATATCATTTTCCAATAAAACTTAATTTCATTTACATCATAAAACTCATTATCCTAATTAAATTTTTTTTTTGACAAATGAAACTTTCTTTTCATAAAAATATATTCATAAATTGTGATTTATTTATGAATATATTAATTAGGATTGAGTTTTATGATTTAAATCAAACTAAAATTTAATACCAAGTTAGTTGATTTACAAATAAAATAATTAAAACTTACAAAAAAAAAATTAACATTTGAGAGTATATTTAGTCTAATACATTAAAGGTAAATGGCATAATTAATATTCTAACTAAAAGAAATAATATTTTTGTAATTTAAAGAATTAAGAAATATAATAGTAAGGATAAAATTAAAGGTAATGTGGAAATACAAAAAGTTTGGAGGGTAAAAGAGTAAAAAAAATTGAGGGCAAGCCCATGGTGCAACATTTTATGAAACTTTAGGGGGTTCTAAGCTCATTTCATAGTTGAGGGGGTATAGTAGGGAAAGAGAGTAAAATTGAGGGGGGTTTAAGGTATTTACCCTTTATTAATAAATAATTTAGTGAGCTATCAGATTAAATAGAACTTTTTTTTAATTTAATCTGAAATGAATTCTATCCGATTACACCCCTATTTATAACTGTCTCCAATACTTACATGACTCTTTATGTATAGAGCAGAGATACGCACGCATATCAAAATTGAAAATAGTTAGTATTTGATTTTGTATTTCTGATAAATGTTATTGAGAACAAATAATAATTTTATGAGAACAACAAAAATTAATTTTCTGAAAACAATTATTTTTGTAACTCAATTTTCAGAAAACTGAACCAAACAGATTTTTTTTACAATTTTCTGATTTTCAGTTTTCAGAAAATAGAAAATTATTATCAAAAATACAAACCAATCGGGCTGTAAAGTCCTAAAATTTTCTTTTTCCTATGTGTTGCAAGATGTTTTAAGTAGCTAAGCTGTTGAGTTATGTTAAAATATGTTAGGGCTTAGCCCATTTATTATTACCTAATTTATATTGACTTGTTCTCTACAACAAGTTTATTTGTTCACGACACCTTCTCCCCTATATATAGGCAGACGTGGATGTACGTGCCCCCACTGAATTTTTTTCTTCTTCTAAATTTATGAATTTCTCCCCTAAATTTTTTACAAAAAATACACAAAGCCCCCACTGAATTTTGTTTTTTCACTTTATCCTACCTCTAAATTTTGAATATTACAATTCTACCCTCACTCAACTCAAACCCTAGGTCTGTTAGTGTATATAGGTGTCATCTCTATTATAATTTATTTGACTCAATACACAATTCAATACTTCAATATACACAGTTCAATATTCATTATTCTCTTTGTTATATTCTCTCTGTTAACATAGTATCAGAGCATATTTTCTTCTAACAAGTTATATTAGAGTTTGGATCACAAGTTTTGCTCTTTCACTCTCACCTGCAATAAGAAATTGCTTTAAAAATACACAAAGTAACAAATAAGCGAGATATTATACTGGTGATATATAGGCCCCGTTTGGATATCCTTGTTTTTGTATTTACTTTTTGGGTGAAAAAACAAAAATATGTATTTGTATTTGTCTTTGTCTTTGTATTTTTTTTCCCATAAAAATAAAAATTTGTTTGGAATCAATTTGTATTGATTATTCCAAAAAGGGGGTTTGGGGCAATTGGGGGTGGAGGGGTTTGCCCCAATTCCGTGGTGGTTGCAGCTAGTGGCAGAGGTGGTGATGGTGGTTAGGGAAGGGGTGTGTATATGTGTGTGTGTGTGTGTGTAGATCGCTGCTGGTGGTGGTGGTGGAGGAGAGGAAAGGGTGTGTATATATATATATATATATGTGTGTGTGTGTGTGTATAGAACAAAAAACAAAAAAAATATATCAATTTTATGTTATCAGATTTGGAATTATTTTTGTATTTGTCCTTGACACTATTCACCAAAACGTTTTTGAAATCTTGGGTGCCAAACAAGTTTTGTTCCCAACTTGGGAACTAAAAAAGGAAACAAAAACAAAAACAAACCTTTCCAAACGGCCCATAGCATTTTCTATGCATGTGTGTGACTTGCAACGATTTTGTTAGCGGTAGCCTATAGTGTTTTCTAAAAAATAAATGGTTTCATTAGTATATATTAAACATGTTGAAACTCTGAAACATGAATCGCATTAGAAATAAGAGATGTTTGTGTTACAACTTAACCAGATTGAGTATTTTTTACTAACTGGTGTCTTATTGGATATTATTACGTGAGTGGAGAATTTTGGTATTTTTTACAAATAAACCTTAAAATAACATTTTTTTTTTTTTAAGATTTAGCATATAAAAATAAATTAATAAAAGATAGGGTTTATGATGACGATTCGTGGATGAAGAGATTAGACTGATCCAAGTTAAAAACCGATAAAATAATGGGTAATACCCATCCATATTCTTTAATTAATTTTAAATACGTGTCTTAATTCTGTTTTCTTCCCAACAATTCAATGGAAAGTGGTCAAGCATTTGGAATTTAAAAACCAAAAGAAAAATTTCTTTCTTTCTTTGGCAATGCAGCTTGGACAGATTACTCGTTCTTCTTAATTTGAAAAAACGGAAAATTGTTGCAGATGCAATTTGCAAACGTTGTGGCCTTGAAGAGGAGTCTGTCGTTCACCTTCTATGCAATTGTCCAGTTGCTACAGTTGTTTGGAAAATTTCTCCAATAAGATTGGATGTGGGTAATCTAAATTTCAAGTCATGGCAACACTGTTGGCTCGCGTTGATTGAATTAGGTAATCGCTCCCCCAATCCTGGTGAATTTTTGAGTCTCTGTTCCTTTGTGTTTTGGCAAATTTGGAAAAGTAGAAACGATGATTTTTTCAATAATTGCAAATGGGATCCAATAGCCACTGTGGATAAAGCCCTTGTAAACTTCCATGAATTTCATGAAGTCCTTGTCATTGAAAAGCCTTTTCTGACTACGGACGTGGCTGATTTACCAAAGCCTTCAAAATGGGTTCCTCCTAATTTAAAACCTTGAAGCTTAATTGCGATGCTGCTTTTGATATCGCATCTCTTACAGCAGGCGGAGGATTAATTCTTCGGGATCATGGAGGTAAACCTATCCTGGTTCATTCCTTTTTCTTCACCTTTGTCTCTAATGCAGAGGTTGTTGAAGCTCTCACGTTGAAGGAAAGCCTCAAGCAGCAATACTTGGTTAAGAGGGGAGGACCAAGTAAGAGGGGAGGACCAACTTCATTCTCCCCGGTAGGGTTGACAATTCGTGTCGGTGGGTTGTGTTCGTGTCGTGTCGAAAAATACTTGGTTAATATACGTGTCAAATATGCTCAACCCTAACCCAATCCACAAGTTATCTGTGTCGACCCATGTAATCCATTTAGCCTATTTATTATAAAATATTAAATTAAATTTGACACAATCCAACATGAAACGAACTATTTAACCTATTATCAGCAAAACTAAATTTAATTTGACACGATCCAGTAATAGTTTATTGATATATTATAACCCATGACCAATTAGAGAAGAGAAAAAAATAAAAATAAATATAAATATAATCGTGTCAAACGTGTCGTGTTCTAGTGGACCTTTATATTCTCGGGTTGACCCTTATACAACTTCAACATTTTTATTATCAACCCTAACTGTTGGGTTATGGCTCATAATTCAGGAAAGAATAGACCCTAGGTCCAAAGGGGCCGGGCCGAAGGCCCGTGGAGGCCTTCTGTCACCCGAGGTACGGTAAATGGTGATTTTGGTATTTTACCAGTACATATAAATTAAGTTTATATATACATCATTGTAACCTTAATTCAGTGTGAAGCTAAATACAAAGACTGCTCTAGTGGACGTAGGTCAAATTGACCGAACCATGATAAATCTTGTGTGTTGATTCTTTACTGTTTTATTGTTTGCGATTAATCTTTTGTTTCAACAATTGGTATCAGAGCCAGGTAAGATTCGCAACAATGGTGAATACTTCAATATCAAAGTTCAATGTGGAGAAGTTCGACATAACTCAGAATTTTGGGCTTTGGCAACGAAGGGTGAAAAATCTGCTGGTACAGTAGGATCTAGTAAAGGCGTTATACGGGAAATCGAAGAAGCCTGCAACGATGTTAGACGATGATTAGGAAGACCTAGAATTGAAGGCGGTAAGTACTATTCGTTTATGTCTTGCAGATTCGGTTATGTATGATGTCTTGGACGAAGAATCTCCTGCGGGGATTTGGACAAAGTTAGAGAGTCGCTATACGTCAAAATCATTGACAAACAAACTGTTTGTGAAACATAAGTTGTATGGGCTTAAGATGGCTGAAGGTTTCGATCTAGCGCAACACATCAATGTGTTCAATCGGTTAATAAGTGATCTGTTGAGGATTGATGTGAAGTATGACGATGAAAACAAGGCAATGATGCTAGTGAGTTCTCTCCCTGCGTCTTATGACCATTTGTCTACCACCATATTATGGGGTAAGGAAACCCTAGAACTAGAGGAAGTTATTGTTGTCCTATTATCTTACAACCAACGGACGACTACCGAGGGTTTGCAAAGGGAATGGTTGATAGTAAAAGGAAACCAGGATCGTGGAAGACAGAGGGATATGGGGAAATCATCCAATAAGAAGAAGTCTAAATCGAAATCAATACCAAACTAGATGAAGACAGTTGAATGCTATAAGTGTCACGAGAAGGGACACATGAAGAGGAATTGTCCTCAGATAAAGCATGAAGAAAAAGGAAAGAACACAAAAGCGTCGACCTCAGCTAATGTAGCCGAGGATAGTGTAGATAACAGCGATGAAAATATGCTATCAGTATTGTTTACAACTGATAACGATACAAAATCATGGATACTTGATTCAGGTTGCTCTTATCATATGTGCCCAAATGCAGATTGTTTTGACACTTACAGGTCAGTCAATTATGGTAGTGTTGTTATGGGCAACGATGTTTCATACAAAGTTGTCGGGTTGGGCACTGTTAAGGTTAAGATGTTTGATGGTACTGTGAGGACGCTGTGTGATGTGAGGCATGTTCCTGAACTTAAAAAAAATTTAATTTCTTTAGGAACTTTAGATGCAAGTGGATGTGTCTATAAATCAGAATGAGGAATTCTGAAGGTGTCGAAAGGAGCAATGGTGTTGATGAAAGGGCAAAAGGTCGCAAAAAATATATATAAACTGGTAGGAAGTACAGTAATGGGTGGAACTGCTGTTGCTTCATCTTCTGAAACCAACCCAGATGACTCGCTTTTATGGCACATGAGACTTGGACATATGAGTGAACTCGAGATGAGGGAACTTCATAAGAGAAATCTATTGAAGGGTGTGAAGACTTGTAAACTTGACTTCTGCAAGTATTGTGTTCTTGGAAAACAGTGCAAGGTTCGATTTAAAAAGGCAATTCACACCAACAAGGAAACTTTTGATTACATACATTCGGATGTTTGGGGACCGGTGGATGTAAAATCGAAGGGGGGATCATACTATTTTGTAACATTCATAGATGACTTCTCCAGGAAGGTTTGGGTCTACTTCATGAAACACAAGTCAAAAACTTTTGCAAAGTTCAAGGTGTGGAAAGTAGAGGTAGAAAATCAGATCGGGAAATAAATCAAGGCCCTCAAAACAGACAACGGAACCGAATATAAGAGCATGAAATTTTTGAAATTTTGTGAGGAACATGGGATCAAGAGACACTTCATAGTTTGAAAAATGCCATAACAAAATGGTATTGCTGAGAGGATGAATCGAACCATTGCAAAAATGGCGATATGTATGAGGTTGAATGCTGGTCTACCGAATAATTTCTGGGCTGAGGTAGTAATTAAATATGGCTTGCTATGTTATCAACAGATCACCAAGATCAGTTCTGGATGGAAAAGTTGCTGAGGATGTATGGATAGGAAATGAGGTTGATTACTCTATGATGAGGGTATTCAGGTGCCCTGGATATGTTCATATACTACTCGAGGAAAAGTCTAAGCTTGATCCAAAATTAAAAAAAGGTGTATATTTCTTGGCTATGAGAAAGGAGTAAAATGGTACAAGCTTTGGAATCTAGAGACTCAAAAGGTGGTGATTAGCAGAGATGTTGTCTTTGATGAAAAATCAATGTTGGAAAAGGAGCGGCCACATCAACAAGAAAATAGTGCAAATGAGAAGCAAAAAATTGAATGAGAAGCATCAACTAGGCCACCAGCGAGGTATGATGATTATGTTTCTTTTGCACTTATGACTACTGATGGGGATCCTTCATCTTATCAAGAGGCAATTAGTTGCCAAGAAAAAAATGAGTGGATGAAGGTCATGATAGAAGAGAATGAGTCACTTACGAAAAATCATACATGGGAGTTGGTAGAGCTTTTTGAGGGAAAAAGGGCTATTGGGTGCAAGTGGGTGTTCAAGAAAAAGGGGTCGATATATGAAAAAGAGGGAGAGAGGTACAAAGCTCGTCTTGTAGCAAAAAAGTACTCACAGAGGCAAGGCATTGACTATTATGAAGTGTTCTCTTCAGTTATGAAACACACTTCTATTAGATCAGTTTCGGCATTGGTAACAAATGATGACATGGAGTTAGAACAATTAGATGTGAAGACAACTTTCCTTTATGGTGATTTAGAGGAACACATCTTCATGGAACAACCGGAGGGGTTCAAGGAACCTGAATCAGAACATCTTGTTTGTAAACTGAAGAAGTCACTTTATGGGTTGAAACAGTCTCCCAAGAAGTGGTACAAGAAGTTTGATTCTTACATGTTACAAATTGGTTACACTCGTTGTAAGTATGATTGTTGTATTTATTTCAGAATTTTAAATGATGGTTCATATATTTTCTTGATGTTATATGTTGATGATATGCTTATTGTTGTTAAGCATATGGATAAGATTAGTAGCCTAAAATCCTTGTTAGGTAAAAAGTTCGAGAAGAAAGACTTAGGGGCAACCAAGAAGATTCTTGGCATAGAGATTCACAAGGATAGAAAGACAAGTAAATTATGGGTTTCTCAAAAGAGCTACATCAAGAAAATGCTGTAGATGTTCAATATGAGTGATGCTAAAGAAGTAGGTACACCATTGGCTAACCATTTCAGATTGTCTGCAACCCAAAGTCCCCAAACAGAAGCAAAAACTGAAGAGATGACCAAAATACCTTATGCCAATGCTGTGGGATGTTTGATGTATGCAATGGTATGCACCAGGCCGGATCTAGCACAAGCAGTCAGCACAATTAGTAAGTATATGGCCAATCCAAGGAAAGAACATTAGAATGCAGTGAAGTGGATCTTCAGGTATTTGAAGGGTACTGCAGACTATGGGATTATGTTTGCAAGGCAGCATATTACTATGTTACTTGTGGGGTATGTGGATGCAAACTATGCAAGTGATCTTGATGATAGGAGATCGACCACTGGATATGTGTTCACATTAGCAGGGGGACTGATATGTTGGAAGTCTACACTTCAGTCCATAGTCGCATTGTCTACAACAGAAGTAGAGTACATGGCAGTTACTGAGGCTGCAAAATGAAGCTTTGTGGTTGAAAGGTTTGGTCAGGGAACTTGGCATTGATCAATGTGGAGTTCAGTTACATTGTGATAGCCAGAGTGCCATTTATTTGGCAAAGCACCAGGTATATCATGCGAGAACCAAACATATAGGTGTGAGGTTTCACAAGATACAAGAGTTGGTGTCTATATGTGATATTCTTTTGCAAAAGATACACAATACAGAGAATGCAACAGATATGTTGACAAAATTGTTGACTTCAGGCAAGTTCAAGTATTTCTTGGACTTGATCAATGTTTCTTTATGTAAAATAAAAAGGAGACCCCCTCAACAAAGTGAGTTCGATGTAATACAAGAGATCTTCAAGGTGGCAGGATATTCACCAAGGTGGAGATTGTTGGGTTATGACTCATAATCCAGGAAGAAACAGGCCCTGGGTCCAAAGGCCCGTAGAGGCCTTTTGCCACGGGCATCGATTAACTTGTTGGGGGGTTTGAGGGGCGTAGCCCCCCGAGGTACGGTAAATGGTGATTTTGGTATTTTACAAGATGTTTTATTTAAACAACTAATAAAAAGAATTTTTTTAGAAAGCATTTACAAACGATTAAGAGATGCATGTCCTAATCAACAATGCCATAGTGGTGGTGGAATTTTAACTGGGCAAATAGAGGCTAATTTAAAGTAATAGAGTCTCTCATGTAGGCGTCCCGATCCAATCTTTCTCTTCGATAACTAGTCCTGAATAACACAATAATCATTAGTGAATGTGATAGAGATGGATTGAGACTTGATTAATTCACTAACATAAATAAGATTATAATGAAAAGTGGGAACAAAAAGGACATTATCAAGACGCAATGAGGGAGAGAGAACAACACTACCAATGTGATGAGTAATTAAATGATTGGTTCCATCAGGAAGCTTAAGAGTGGAAAGCTTGGAACAAACAGTGTAAGTAGAAAAAAAATGTAATGATGAACTAACATGGTTAGTAGCTCATGAATCAATGATCCATATGGACTTCGATGAACATGAAAGAGATAAACCTGCCAAATTTACTTGTGGTGTAGGACTACTCGACAAAAAATTTGGAGCAGTGGGCAAGTATGGTGATGCGTCGGTTGAAAAGATATTAGTTGTGGGGCTATCAAAGTGATGAACGAATAAAGGATCTTCTGATCCTTGAAGTTCAGAAAATTGACAATCTATTGGATCAACCACTGTGAATGGATTGATGACAAAAAAAAAATTTGAGAGAGAATACTGATTCAGAGTTGTAAGAATAGATGCTCTGATACCATAATAAATTTTAGTAGGAAGATGAATTTGGAGAAATTTTTGATATTGTATTTAGTGTATACAGAAGACTATATATAAGAGACAAGATAAATCATTAACAATTAACTACATTTCAATTTCAAAACTTAAACTAAATATATCTAAGCTTGTTCCAATATCTAAGGGAACAACTAACTAATTCTAATCAGATTTAAGATTTAAAAATGTAACAAACTATCTCAACTATCTTAGGTTTGAATTTAAAATACAATATAGCTGATATCTTTATATTGTACATTATTTAGAATTCTATATCAGTTTTTTGAGAACAATAAAAATGAGTTTCTTTAAAAAAAAATCATGTGTGTAACTGAATATTCAGAAAACTGTTTTCAGAATATTGAACCAATTAAGCAAACTTTTTTTACAGTTTTCTAATTTTTAATTTTCAGAAAACAAAAAATTGTTATCAGAAATACAACCCAAGAGTATTTTGAATCTCAATAAAACATCACTGATTGTTATTTCATGTTTAAGTTCCTACCGGACCAAAACAGGAATGACAAAAACACATGAAATTACCTAGACGATAGTGAAAACAACCTAGAGGGGGAGTGAATAGGTTTTTTGTCGATTTTATGAATAATTAAAATTATTTAGCAAAAATTCAATTTTAATCAATCACAAACCCTAATTCTCAATTCAATTATCAAAATAGATCAATCAAACAAATATGAATATAAGTGCAAAATTTTAATCATGAGAAGACACAGAGATTTTTACGTGGAAAACCTTGGAAAGACTCCAAGTAAAAACCACGGATACGCTCGGGTATCGATGCACTATGAATCAGAGAATTTGTACAGACTCTATGAAAACAGAACTTACAACCGCTGTAATTTGTTGTTCTTCACTCAACGTCTAAAAGTTTGGATTCACTTGCACTCCACGAAGATTTCGCTCCGATCTCCGTACTCTGACGGCTCTGTTTCTCAACAGATCAAAATCACCACAAAGCTTCCTGCTTCGATCTCCGCACTCATACGGTTCCGTTCTTCAATGGATCAACGCAACCACGTTGCTATAGACGGTGTGTGAATTTTTCAGCAACTATACCATTCAATTATGCATAGAAATCGTCGATGTAGAAGCACGATTGAAGACGTCCAATAACAAGAAAGAACTTGTGTATCTCTAATTACTCAATAATATTCTCTCACCATATGTATATCTTTGTTGAAGAAGATGAAGCTGTAGAAAACTTGTAGAGAATTCTTAAAGACATGTCTTGTCTTGTTGTAGACTTGGGTATTTATAGACAATGATGATCCAAACCCTAAGTTTGTCATATCTCATAATTTCACATTCAAACCCTATATTCTGGTGAATATAATGTATATATCACCCATTTTGATGTATATAAGTCGTGGACATATCATAAAACCAACCCACGAACAATTTGGACATCGCAGCAAAAAATAGCCAAAAATTTGTCAAGCGTAGTCACGGATTCAAGAGTGTCATTTTGACGCAGTTACGAAGAAAAGTGGATTTAACAAAAATGTCTACGCTTTCAGTTTCAAAATGTGACTGGAAAGTGGATTTGTACGCTTGGACCTACGCTTCATTATATTCACCAAATTATTCGTGAAACCAACACAACCTATCTAACACTCAACATGATTATTATCTACAACATGTCATACATAAACAATTACAATAAATGTTCTTACAACACACACATATATATTAGTTTCATTTATCAAACACTTACAAAGAGCTATAATACTAGCTAACATAAGATATTAAGATGCAAGTTGCATCCATATCTATACAATTACAAACAAATTTAATATAGTTATTTCCACATGATAAATCACCACATCAACTTCATTTTAACAATGTTGATTTAATTAACTAATCAACTTTCATTCTAAGTATACGATAATTAATTAATAAACCAATAATGCATTGAGACACTCCATAGCTATTAAGTCCTGGCTCGAACCATCGGTGAGTGAGGCATGGGGGAGTGGGGAGAAGCCATGCGCGGTGACATGAACCCCTCTTCTCGTATTCGAGACGAGAAGCTAAGCCTCAGATTCTTCTGCCATCTTTTACCACTCTTCCCTTGGGCCGGCCTTTGTCCACACACAAAATTTCGGATTCTTTCGAGTGCAACTTCCACCGTGGCATCATCCATATCCGCGAAGCAAACCCTAAACCAGCCCGGCTCGTTGCACTTAAAAGAAGAGCCAGGAGACACATTGAGCTTCACATGGTTGATTATTACGCGCCATAGCGCCATTTCGGCTTCAAGTGTTTGTTCTTTGAGTAATTGGCGCAAGTCCATCCAGCAAAAAAGGCCTGCATTGTTTTTCAAACAAGTGATTCCCACTTGTTCAAGTCCCTCGGTGAAGGTCTTGTGCCTAATTGCTAGCCTTTTCGTGCTCTCAACGAGAAATGTATCAACGAATTCATCGTTAGACAGCATAGACGCGAGCAAATGTTGCGTCTGCGAAGAAACTAATCCGAAACTTGACATCTTTCGTCCACAATTCACGACCGCATCGTTGTAGGAGTAAACGATGCCAACCCTAAAGCCCGGGAGGCCCATGTCCTTGGACAAACTGTAGATGATGTGAATGAGGTCGCGATTAATGCATTCCATGTCCTCGATGATCTCGGAAGTGCTTGTGAAATTCGGGAGGCTGAAGACGGTGGCTGAGTAAATTTCGTCGCAGACTAGGTGGATGTTCTTTTCATTGATGAAGCTCACCAAGCTTCTAAGGGTGTCTCTATCTAGTACTATGCCTAGAGGGTTTGAAGGGTTTGTTATGATCAAGCCTTTCACATTGATGTTAGCCTCTTCGGCCTTCTCATATGCCTCTTCTAGTGCTGCTTTCGTGATCCGAAAATCGTTAGAGCTGTGACAGACTACTGGAATTAGCTTCACCCCAGTTCGCCATCCCAAGTCGCGAATAAATCTGCAATTTAAACCGAAAATTATAAGTAAAACAATCAATATTATTTGACTATATTGTGAAATTTTAAGTAAAATTATTTTGATAAAACAAATTAAACACGTGAATTCCACCAGTTTAGAGTCCGAAATGTCAGAGTCTTATCTCTTAATTAAAAAATATAGAATATGTATGACAACATTAACTTATTGATCAAGTCATACATACATATATATATATGGTGCTCACTTTGTAGCACTGCAAAATTCTACATACATATATATATACATATATATACATATATATATATATATATATATATATATATCTGTCAACTGGTCAGAGGTCATGTGATGGACATAAATTCCATTTATTGGACTAAAACTAAATGCATCACTTTGACATATTTGTAATACTATTTGTCGCATGATCTTGACTTCACGATTCAGAACTCAAAACGTAGGGTCCATTGCTGAGAAAAAAATGGAGCTTCCATGGCCAATGCTACACGGTAGAGCAATTCAAATCCAATAGTATGATATATCCATTTTGACCACGTAAAGAGAAAACATATATGGTTGACTATTACAAAGTGGAACATTAGAATTTTTGAGTCCACTCAAGATTTCTCACTTTTATTCTATAGTTTGGTTCTAACTTTATCCATTATACAAGTCACTTTCACAATCGATGTGGGACAACCCCAACAATTTTTCCCTCATTTCTCCCGGAACTTACAAGGCTTCTTATACCAGTGTTGGGTGGTCTTGGACCTCTCTCCCAAAAGCTAGCTCAAATAATGAAATTTTTCTTCACACTTATATACTGACCACCAACTCTTTCCACAACCGATGTGGGATAACCCCAACATTAACTAATTAAACTCTCCTGCATTTTTATCTTGAAACTCTTTGTTATTCAACTAGAAAATCATAAAGAAATACAAATAGAGAACAAAAACTCTGATATGAAGTAGAAAATCAAAGAGAAATAAAAAAAGAAGAATATCAATAATAAATATGTATTATTGAATGAATTGTAATTTTTGTGTGTATTATAATAATAAATAAATAATTTATATATATAAGCTGAGTATACAAACATGTTTATTAATGATACACTAATTGTATTTTGTATATTCCAACCGTTAATATGCACAAATTAAGCAAACGTCAAGCATTACCAGAACAAGTGATCACTTTTGCAAAGTAGAATCATGTCTATATATATATATATATGTGCGTGTGTGATATGCGTTTTTTTAATGCGAAAAATTCAACAAAAAATAAGAATGCCGGAAATTCATACGCTGGATAATAAGGTGAGGGAACCAAAAAAGCATCGCCGGGGTCAGCCAAACAAAACATGATCAGCTCATTAGCTCCCGTGGCTCCACCCGCCATTACTATGCGGTCTGGATCAAATGTCACCCTTCCTCCTCTCACTCTCCCCATAAACTTCGCCACCGCCTAAAAACATACCACAATACACATCATATATTAATCACCATTCCAAGTTTTACATTCGTATATATATATACATGTATAACTATGCATACGCACGTTTTAGGCTTATATATAGTATTTCTTTTATTCCAAATGTATATACACGTACATATAAGTTAACTATGTGTCTATATATATATATATATGTATCATTTTAGTATCATGCAGGTAATTTAAGTCATCATTGCAATGCATTTCATACATTTCTAAACTCGGGCAATCCATGGTAGTCTTGAAAGTTAGCTATGTCCTTGAAGTTATGGACTCCTTCCTTGGTGCAGATGGATGCTATTGGGTTTTTCTTAATCCACTCTTGGATTAAATCGAAAGAAAGCTGCAAATAAAATCAACAAAAAATTAAAATAATAAACATATATATATATATATATATATATATATATATATATATATTATTTCTCAAATGGCATATAGGCGGTATACAAATAATATATATTCAGCAAACCTGATTTTCTGCAAGGCCCATTTGGATGACCCCATTAGGGTTTTGAGAAGGGTGGAAAGGATCATTGTCGTACGCCTTCCATCCATCAAAGTAAGGCGAGTTCTCGCCGTGCTGATCATTCATGGCAATCTTAGACAGAAGGTGGTGATTCTCACTACTGACAGCCATTGCCTTTGTATCTTTAAAAGAGTATTTTAAAAAGAGCAGACAATGTATAGTATTGTGTTTCTCAATCTTTGCAGTGTGAGAGAACATACAACACTCTGGTCTTTTTATAGACAGTGAGAGTTAGACGAATAAAAATGTCATCTCTTATTTAATTAATCCTTTTTTTGTTTTAGGTAAATCCTTGTTGTACTAATCTCATCTCTTATTAATGTTACATGCACTAATACATATATATATATATATATATAGAGTTAATTTCAGTAAACCCCCTGTGATTTCAAAAAAGATCACTTTGTCCCCCTCCTATACAGAAAACTCCCATATGGTTACCAAAATGTATTAACTTGCCCCCCTTCCTATAATTTTGGACCAAAATACCCCTGAAATTTAATTAAATTAAAAAAAAATCATATAAAATTCAAAAAATATATATACATAATTCGTAAAAAATATATAAATTTTTTAAAAAACATATAAATTTTTTAAAAAACATATAAAATTCGAAAAATATATATAAAATTCGTAAAAATATATATAAAATTAAAAAATATATATATAATTCGTAAAAAAAAACATATAAAATTCCAAAAAATATATATATATTTTGTAATAAATATATAAAATTTGAAATATATATATAATTAAAAAACATATAAAATTCGAAAAAATATTTAAAATTCGTAAAAATATATATATAATTCAAATATATATATAAAATTCGTAAAAAAAACATATAAAATTCGTAAAAAAATTATAAAATTTAAAAAACTTATAAAATTCGAAAAAACCATATTACCAATCAAATAAAATATCTCGAAAACATAAATATCATTTTAATTTTAATTAGGAATAAAATCATATAACTTTATTATTAAGAATTTTATTTGTTTTTTTCAAATTTTATATGATTTTTTTATTTTATATATTTTTTACGAATTATATATATTTATATTGAATTTTATATGTTTTTTTACGAATTATATATATATTTATGAATTATATATATTTTTTACGAATTTGATATGTTTTTATTTTAGTTTATATATTTTTTTTACGAATTTTATATATTGTTTTACGAATTTTATATGTTTGTTTTCAAATTTTATATGTTTTGTTTAAAAATTTTATATATTTTTTCGAATTTTATATATATTTTTACAAATTTTATATTTTTTTGAATTTTATATGTTTTTTATATATATATATATTTTTTACGAATTATGTATATATATTTTTTGAATTTTATATGTTTTTTTACGAAATTTATATATTTTTTTGAATTTTCTATATATATTTTCAAATTTTATGTATATATTTTCGAATTTTATATGTATTTTTTAATTTTGATATATTTTTCGAATTATGTATATATATCTTTTTGAATTTTATCTGTTTTTTTTTAATTTAATTAAATCGTATGGGTATTTTGGTCAAAAATTATAGGGAGGGGGTAAGTTGATACATTTTGGTAATCATATGGTGATTTTCTGTATAGAAGGGGGGGCAAAGTGATGTTTTTTGAAACTATAATGGGGTTTACTGAAATTAACTTTTATATATATATATATACAAAAATTGATGAATTTTCATTTACAAGCTATGTTTAATTTTACATAATTTATATATGGAGAATTAACGTTAAATTTTGAAACTGATTAACGTAGGAACGTAAAGGAAAAGTCTACTTCAAAGTTCGAAGGTTTGAAAAACAATAGTCAACATTAAAAAGAACACAATCCAATTAATAAGTTATCGTTTGATCAGTGTGTCGTAATCGATTGCGTATGGTCGTGTGATTCAAGCATGTGACGAAGCTGGAATTAAAGAGTAGTTCCAATTTTATTTTTTTCGGTAACGGGATGATTTACATGCACCTCAACTAATTCTCGGGGCTCTGAAATTAACAACCGGATAAACCTTCAGTAATCCATACGGAGAGTAATTCCAATTTTATATATATATATATTCTTTGATTTTTCACGCGTGCAGTTGTTCATAGGCTGCTGGGTAATTAATATTGTGACAGGATTTTCCTTCACTTTCCAGGAAAATTAGCAGTTTCCTGGAAAAGAAAATGTTGGAAAATAGAGAATCTGAATTGTCCTCTGGGATATGGGAAAAAAGAACCCTTGGAAACGTTGAAGAGTCGGATCGATCAGAAATATTGGTGCTAACCTATTTGCTAATTAACAATAGTATTATTTTGCTTATATACTATATACATTATATAGTGTGTAAATACTAAATAGTCTTCATAGACTCAGACTCTCAAAGTGTTAAAATAGCACTAGGGGATGAAATTTTTAACAACTGCTCCCTTTATCTCAAGTTATAGGTTCATTTTGGGGAATTCAATTTTTTAAGAAGATGATTTTTGTTATAGTGTTAGTGAATGAAATATCAACTTTACCCATGGTCTCACCATAGTGATTTGATGGTTTATAGTGTTAGTGAATGTTTGAAAGTTAGATTGGTAAATTGACTAAATAAAGTGCTTTGACTTTTCAAAAATTGATACTTATTTTTGGACAAGAAAAATAGAAAAAGTGGACCTATAATTTGGGACGGAGGAAGTATGTTATTTCACCCAATAAATTTTCAAAAAATTTGGACGCTCTAGGGTATATAATTTAAAGACTTTTTGTAATTTGGGTAGGTTGTATGTTGGCTTGTATTGTTAACGAAGATTGAAATTTCATTTAAAATTAAAAGTAACATTGATTACTTAATTATTTGTCCGGATCTCTAATAATATTAAAATTTTAAACTTTTGGATCCTTCTTCTGAGTTGGAGGTCCTAGGTGACCGTTACGACGCCTAGACTCCCAGGATCAAGCTAAGGGCCGTTTGGGAACTTGGTTTTGGTTTTGGTTTTGGTTTTAGTTTTGGTCTTGGGTGGTTTTAGGTAAATCTAAAACCAATATATAGTGTTTGGTAAGGAGTTGGTTTTGGTTTTGGTCTTGGTATTGGTCTTGGTATAATTATATATATTTATACTAATATGTATTAAAAATATATAAATATGAAAAATATATATATAAAAAATTAGAAAAAAAGTAATTTTCGGGAAAAAAATATTTTTCCGAAAAATATAAAAAAATAATTTTTTGGAAAATAATTAATTTTCGGAAAAAAAAATAATTAATTTTTTCCGAAAAATTAATTTTTTCAAAAAAATAATTTTTGTCGAAAAAATATGATTTTTTTCCAAAAATTTATTTTTTGACGAAAAAATAAAGTTTTCCGAAAAATAATTATTTTCGAAAATATAATTTTTGTCGAAAATTTTTTTTTTTTGCAAAAATTAATTTTTTCCCAAAAATATGATTTTTTTCCAAAAATTTATTTTTTGACGAAAAAATAAATTTTTCCGAAAAAATAATTTTTTTCCGAAAATTAAATTTTTTTCCGAAAATATGATTTTTTTCCAAAAATTATTTTTTTTCCGAAAAAAATTATTATTTTCGAAAAAATAATTTTTTGGAGAAAAATAATTTTTGTCCGAAAATATGATTTTTTCCCGAAAATTAATTTTTTTCCGAAAAAGATAATTATTTTCGAAAAAATAATTTTTTCCCGGAAATTAATTTTTTTCCGAAAAATTTCAAAATAATTCATATTTTCGGCCCCATATATATATATAGAGAGAGAGAGAGAGAGAGAGAGAAAAGTCAAAAATGGTGGGCCAAAACCAGGTTTTAGTGGTTGGTTTTAGGGTGTCCAAAACCAAGTCCAAAACCGGCCAACCAAACATGGTCTTGGTCTTGAAATCAAAGACCAAGACCAAGACCAAAACCAAGACCAAAACCGGGTTGCCAAACGGAGCCTAAATGTTGAGCCTAGTGGGGGCATTGGCCCTATGAATTCTTTATTTTTTTATTTTTACATTATAGGCTTAAATTTCTTTTAATTTACATAAAACTCTCACTAAAATACCCTTATACCTCCACTAAAATCACAAAAAATACTCTTATACTACCTTGAAATTACAAAAACTATCTATATGCTCCCACTCGCATAGTTTTCTAGATCCGTTATGGCCCAGAACCAACCCTGGATTGATATTCTGAGTTGCTATAAGTATATGGTTACATGTGCACAAGTCTTATATTACCTGTAGATATTTTGAATTACTATTAGTTCAATTGGTTTACATTTTTAAAATAATTTTCATGAATTAAAAAAATAAAAAATTATTTTGTAGAGAGTCTGTTTTCTGAATCAAGCACTTTCAAAATTGCAATAAAGTAGACCCTATACTATAAAGTTAGATATTTGAAGGAATACTGGTATCCATGACCTATATTAAAGTAAAGTTAGATATTTTAAGGGATATTAAGAACCCATTTTAGGGTTTTTGGTAATGACCGCAATACATATTGATGTATACATGTACACGTAGTAGCAAGTACAGTAGAGGTCCATATTTTTTTTTTGGTAAAAAAATAAATTCATTCATTAGAGGTCCATATTTTGAATGATGTACGTATCCATTTTAGGGTTTACTTGTGAAATATGTTTGTAAAGGACCCACTATTCATTATTGCTTCTTCTCACTTGCATTATCAATGTCACTTTTTGCTTATAAATAAACGATAATAACGCATTCCAAATTAAATTTGATTAGACATAGTATTTATACGATGGAAGCTCTTATGGTATTTTGTGTTTCTACGTATAGTCTATTTGCATCATACGAAATGTAGCAATCGTCTACACCACAAAAACGACAGTGTACCCAAAAGAAAATATTAATAATAAAAATTCATAAATAAATATATAAAAATTCAGACATTATATATACTTGTATGTAAATTAATTGTGCTACCCTTGCCGAGTCGGCAACACCCTTCTAGGGGGACGTGTGTAGTTCGTGTCTGCCGACTAGCAAATGTTATTTTCTAGTGCATGTATATATATACACATATATATACAAAAATAGATAAAAGTAGTGTGTTACTCTTGCCCAATTCATTACATGTCTTGAAATGTTTCACCAAAAAGGGATATAAAATCATCAATCGACCGGCCTAGTAGTTAAACGATCATTACCGGCCTATATAGAATTAATCGTCAAAATTATGAATATTATTTCAAGTTTTTATATCATAAGAAAATAATGTTTTTCTAAAAATCCATTCAATTTTAAATAGGTCAACAGCTAATTAAAAAAAAAGGTCAACAACGTGTATTTCTTAATTCTTTTTTTTTCTTCTTCTGTTCTCCAGTAATTTTACTCCAAAAATTAAACTAATTTAATAAAATACTCCCAAATATTCTTAATTAAACCTTTTTTTTTTCCAGAAATCAAGTCGGCAAAATGTGTGTACTACTACTCCTGCTTCATGAGGAAATAAGTCGGCAAAATTAGCTACCAAGAGTCAATACAGTATGAAAGAAATTGTACATTGATTATATATCGATAAATTAATTATATGGAAAATTAAGGATTAGTAACAAAGCACAAGACTGTACTATGAAACCTATCGTCCCATCAAATTTGGAAATTTTTTTGTAAAAGAGATTTTACATGTGATCATCGAGGGAGTCTAGAATTTAATTTGTGGGATACATTGTGAAGAGAATGTGACTCAAAGAGTCACTTGCAGAAGAAGCTTTTACCAGCTCTCTCTACTCCACCTGTCCTCATGCATGCACCATCCACAAAGGTAAAGGAAGGTGGCTAGAAGTGAGCAAGATGATAATCATCTCTCTGACACATTGCAAGAAGAAAACATTTTGGTTTTCTCCTCTAAACAACCTATATATATGGGTATGTATAGATGGTTTACGAAAGGGGCATGGGCACAAAGCTGCGAGAGAGATGAGTAAGGGTTGAGAGAATTCTTCCTAGAATATAGTGAGCTACCTTCGTGGACGTACCCGTTTTTGGGGAATCACGTAAATATCTGTGTCTCTATGTGTTTGTGTGTGTTTGGTTTGAGTAAATTCAAGTAATAGGGCACAACAATTGGTATCAGAGCCCATTTGGTTCAAAACAGAGTCGTTTCATTCGACTATATTTCGAACCCATACTGTCACCAAAACACAACACTGGATACACTGGACAATTGCCCATCAAGAGAGGAATCGTTTTCTGTTGAAAATAGGCCGAGACACCACCGCACGCGCCTTCACGCATAGCCTCCACTCATCTTCAACCTCCAGTGCGCGTGAGGCCCACGCACTGCCCCGTTAATAGCGACGTGGCCGAGTAGGTGTTTGACACGTGGTCCACTCAGATGATGCCATGTGTCACGAATTGAGAACTAACATGTGTTTCCAATAAGGAGGTGACACGCGTCACCAGTGGGAGACAGCCATGTGGCACTACCAGGGTGTGGCCATGTGGCACCAGTGAGCGACTGCCATGTGGCACCAATGAACGACTGCCACATGGCACCAATCAACGACTGCCATATGGCACGGCTAAGGGGCTGCCACGTGGCACACGTGAGATGTTGCCATGTGGCATGGTCAGGGTGCCACGTGAACCAACCAGGGACTGCTACGTGGACCAACCAGTTGCTGACACGTGGCACGGCCAAGGGCTGCCACGTGAACTAACCAGAGACTGCCACGTCATCAGTTTAGGGTAAAATTACAGATTTGCCTTTCGTCACTTTTTTGGACATTTCGAGCCCCGTTTTAAGTTCGATTTGAGCAAACAAAAAGTCGTTTCTAGCTAATTCGACCGTTCTGGATCCAACCGTGAGCTTCATTTTTCCATATCAACAAAGGAAAATTGGAAAAACTGAGTTTTGATTTCCATTGCTCCTATTTGATGAGTGTATTCATCAATTTATGGTTCCGGTGTTTCATACGACTGAAGCAACGAAGACCGAGCAATCCGAAGTATGAAAAGCAAAGTTTGAAACTGGTTTGATTAGTATTGCTCCTGTTTGGTGAGGTACCGTCATCAATTTATTGTTCCTGTGTTTCATACGGTTGAAACAAGGAGACTAAGTAATCTATTAAGAGAATCAGTGTTATTCAAATGCCAGGATGAGTGGTTCTAAGAGGAGAATCATGATGTCAAATGCAAAGTTGAGGTGGAGAAATAGTACGGCACAATTACTTTGGCATGTGACAATGCGAATGTTTCAGATCTACAGATCCGAGACAGTGGAAGATAAGCCTTGGATACCAAGTGTCAGGACTTCTCGTGCTCCGAGACAGTGGAGGATAAGCCTTGGATGCCAAGCGTCAGGACTTCTCGAATGAAGATTGAAAATTCGTAAATCGTCAAGCTTGCGGTACAATTAGACAATACTCAAGATCGGCACAAGAGCTCAGGGGAGGTGGAAGATCAATGGTCCAATCTCCAGGACATGAAATCAGTCAGCAGCTTAGGTATCATCAGTAAAGACTAGTACAACCTAGTGCTTTACTGAGGTGAAGATTTGCTCAGACATACCAACTCCAGGAAGCCTTGTACGACCTAACCTTCAATCAGCTCTACAATATGAATTGTATGAGAGAGCGGTATCCAGAAGAGCAGATTCAATAAGCAATTCAAAAAGGGACTGTTTAGACGAGGTCTCTAGTAAGAGATCTCCAGTACCGGTAGTCAGTCATCAACTGAGGTGGAGGTGAAGATAAATGCCATCTCCAGCATCAGTAGTGATAGCCAGTCATCAACTGAGGTGGAGGTGAAGAGAAATGCCATCTCCAACATCGATAGCGGTAACCAGTCATCAACTGAGGGGAGGTGAAGAGTGTTTCATCTCCAGTACCGGGAAATACAGTACCGGTAACTATTCTAGCAGTTGCTCATCCTAAAGGTGGAAATGATAATCAAGAAGAGTCAATAACTAGACAAAGTAGTTGAGGGAGAGGTCTTCAATAAGAGATCTCCAGCACCGGTAATCCAGTCAACAACAGAGCAGTTGAGGGAGAGGTCTCCAGTTAGAGATCTCCAGTACCGGTAACCAGTCAGCAGCGGAGGAGAGATGAAGAGAAGTGTCATCTCTAGTACCAGTAATCTAGTCAGCAACTCAGGGGAGGTGAAGAGTGTTCCATCTCTAGTACCGGGAAATGTGTCAACAACAACTCAATGGAGATGATGAAGTCTTCCATCTCAAGTACCGGGAAACGAGTACCGGGAAATCAGTCAACAACTGAAGTTGAGATGAAGAAGTGTTCCATCTCAAGTACAGGGTAACGAGTACCGGGAAATGAGTCAGTAGCTAAAGTTGAGATGAAGAAGTGTTCCATCTCCAGTACCGGGAAATCTGTCAGCAACTTAGGTGGAGAGTGTTCCATTTCCAGTACCGGGAAATCTGTCAGCAAGCTCAGGTGGATAGTGTTCCATATCTAGTATTGGTGATCAGTCAGCAGCTCAGGTTAAGGTGGATAGAGTTCCATCTCCAGTATCGGTAATCAGTCAGTAACAGACTGACCAGAAGAGATCTTCAGTACGAGAACTTAGTTGAGGTGGATGATCTATGGTCCCATCTTTAGTACCATGTGACCAGTGAGTAATCAGACTGACCAGAAGAGGTCTCCAGTATGAGATCTCCAGCATCGGTGACTCAGCAGCAAGATGACTCAGTTGAGGTGAACAATCCATCTCCAGAACCAGTGATCAATCAGTAGTCAGTTAAGGTGAAGATGACTCAGTTGAGATGAAGAAGTGTTTCATCTCAAGTACTGGGAAACGAGTACTGGGAAATATATCAGCAGCTCAGGTGGAAAGTGTTCCATCTCCAGTACCGGGAAATCTGTCAGCAGCTCAGGTGGAGGGTGTTCCATCCCAGTACCGGGAAACAAGTACCGGGAAATCTGTCAGCAAGCTCAGGTGGATAGTGTTCCATCTTTAGTATCGGTGATCAGTCAGCAACTCAGGTTGATATGGATAGAGTTCCATCTCCAGTATCGGTAATCAGTTAGTAACAGACTGACCAGAAGAGATCTCCAGTACGAGAACTCAATTGAGGTGGAGGATCCATGGTCCTATCTCTAGTACCGTGTGACCAGCGAGTAATCAGATTGACCAGAAAAGGTCTCCAGTATGAGATCTCCAGCATCGGTGACTTAGTAGCAAGATGACTCAGTTGAGGTGGATAATCCATCTCCAAAACAGCGATCAATTAGTAGCCAGAAGCTATTGACACTAGCTGATCCAGAAGAGAGATAAAGTAGTTTATACCCTCCCAGCGACATACAATGATGTCATGTACACAAACAAAGAAGCAGTACAGAGTACTGATGGTACGAAGTAGAAGGATGCAGTGAATGACGAGATGAAAGTCATTTCACCATAATCAAACTTGGAAGTTAGTCCTACTTCCAAAGGTTAGCTACAGATGTGTTTATGCCAAGGTGCTTCCGGCATAAATAATATCTCTCGGGAAACAGAGTGCATAAAGGCGCATTGGGGTAGCATCAATCAGTGAACTCAGTCATTGGACTCTTTTCTCCACGGTGGAGATTTGTAGAGAATGTGACTCAAAGAGTCACTTGCAGAAGAAGCTTCTGTCAGCTCTCTCTACTCCACATGTCCTCATGCATGCACCATCCACAAAGGTTAATGAAGGTGGCTAGGAGTGAGCAAGATGATAACCATCTCTCTGACACATTGCCAGAAGAAAACATTTTGGTTTTCTCCTCTAAACAACCTATATATATGGGTATGTATATATGGTTTAGGAAAGGGGCATGGGCACAAAGCTATGAGAAAGATGAGTGAGGGTTGAGAGAATTCTCCCCGGAATATATTGAGCTACCTCCGTGGACGTACCCATTTTTGGGGAACCACGTAAATATCTGTGTCTCTATGTGTTTGTGTGTGTTTGGTTTGAGTAGATTCAAGTAATATAGCAAAAAACATTGAACATGATAAGAGTACCAATAAGCATTATATATATATATATATATAAATATATAAGATAATAAAAATCACTAAAATGACATTATTATATGCGTCTACGTATTTTTGTAGTTCCGTGTCTAATATATATCTATATTAGACCAAAAACTAAGATATTTTTTTCATTCATTATGAATTCCTCCTTTTGACTTAAGTATAATAACAATGATAGGAGTGTATATATACGATCGAGTTTAAAAAAAAAAAAAAACTGAGTTATATCAATCATACTTAAAAAATTAGAAACAAAATTGTGAAAGTGAATCAATCGTGAAAGGCCACTTCAATTTGATTTAACTTTCAAGCGACAATTTTTTTTTTAACCTCTCAAAAGAAACATTTCATCAATCAATAACTTAACACTAATTATGTGAATTTGTCGTATCAAAGTTAAAACCATTATATAAACTACACCAATAAGTAAATTATATTTAAAATTAATAATAAATTAGTTATTGTCGTGTATTTGAGAAACAAATATGGAAGTTAGAATTGAAATATTATTCAATAATAGTCTTATATTTTTGTGTAATTTAAAAATATATTATTGCGCATTAGTAGGGCTGCAAATGAACCGAGTCGAGCCGAACTTTGGAATGTTCAAGCTCGGTTCATTTACTAAACGAGCCTAGAAAATGTGTTCAAACTCGGCTCATTTGCTTAACGAACGAGCCCGAGCCGAATGCCAGATTTAACGAGTCGAGCCCGAGCTTGCTCACGAACGAATCGTTTCAATTGCAACATATATTACTCTTGCCAAAAGATACCTGGATTTAGTTTTTGCATGTCTATTTTTAACATTTTTCCACTAGTATAATTTTTTATGAATGATTTTTATGTTATGGAGGCATAATTCCTATAATCTTTTTAGAACAATATTCATAATTTGTTCAATTTGATAACTTTTTTTTTGTCAAATATGAGATAATTTTATTATTTAACTTAGACGAGCTTGTTCACGAGCTTGGCGAGCCGAGCTTAGTAATGTTCAAGCTCGGCTCGTTTACTAAACGAGCCTAAAAATTGTGCTCAGGCTCGGTTCGTTTACTAAACGAACGAGCACGAGCCGAGCTCTTAACGAAACAAGTCCAAGCCTGCTCACGAACAGTCGGTTCATTTGCAGCCCTACACATTGGTGTATAATTTATTTTTGTAAACCATGTTAAGTTATTATTTATATGAATGTGAATATATATATATATATATATATCCCCTTTTTATACAAATTATTTATTTACCCAAAAAAATGCAAATATATATATGTATATATATTTTTACGGTTCAATATTAATGGACCTAAAATCCGGAACCGTAACGATTCTTTGTTTTGGAACAAAAATTGGATTACAAAAGAATTGAAATTAACAATAATTGAATTCGGATTAAAATTTAATGTATGTTATGAACAAATGGTTACAATTACTATTTACCCAAAAGCAAGGGTATTAGATAGCCGTATGATTGCAAATGAATCGAACCGAATTGTTCGTGAGTAGTTTTCGAGTAGACGCATTAATAGATAAGAATGTACTCAGTTCGGCTACCAAATTGTTGGGTCACAAGAATATTATCACACTAGAATTTATGGAGAACAAAATATAAATGAGGGAAAGAGAGAATTGAGGAAAGAATTTCTTGTAAGATTATTTGATATGAAACTAAACCGAAGGTGCCGTGTGTGTCGTTTCTGCCGCCGCTATTTTTTCAAATACCAACTCGTCTACGGCTTGAAAAATGACATATAATGCCTTTTGATCATTTTTTCGGATCTCGATCAGCGCATCTTTCTCCTCTTTCTTCAACGCCTCAAATATTTTTGAGTCCGCTACTTCGATGTAGCCGGTCTCCACCAAATTTCACAAATCTTGGGACCGAAAAAATACTTTCAATTGGACGGATCAACTGTTGTAATTTGTTTCGGTGAGCTTTAGAAGTTGTAAATGAATCGAATTGTTTGCAGACATGATTCAATTTGCAACTTTGGGATCATTGGCTCTGATACCACTTGTTGGGTCACAAGATTATTATCACACTAGAATTTATGGAGAACAATATATAAATGAGGGAAAAAGATAACTAAGGAAAAAATTCCTTGTAAGATTGTTTGATATGAAATTAATGGTTACATGTGCCTTTTATAAGCTTACAAATTCTAAACACACAATAAACTAATACACACACATTACATGAACTTCATTTTTTTTCAAGAATAACAACACACCTACTAAAATTGTCAAACCTTATTTGACTAAAAAGAAATATCCATGGCAACCCCATGAATAACACATGGGCTACTTGGTTTTTATTTGACCAATTTAAACTTACTTTCAACACAAATGAGTTGAGGTTGAGTACATTTTTTAGACTCATTTACTAAATGAGTCAAGTTTGAACATTGCTGAACTCGGCTTGCCAAACTTGTCAACATGCTTATCTGAGTAATATAATAAGATTATCTCATAATCCTCAAAAGTAGGTATTGGATTTAAAAAAACTATAGAGAGTTGTTGAAAATTATAAGACTGATACAATCGTTTAGTAAAAATTACTTTAATAAAAATATGTATTAGTAAAAATAGGATATATGGAAAAGAAATAAACAGGAACAAAAAAATATGGTATTCGAAATTTGAAAACATGTTATATCAAAGATACAACTAGCGCTAGGTTTGGATTCGTTCATTTAAAAAATAAATCAATTAAGTTCGAACATAATTTTTAAACTCATTTAATAAATAAATCGAATTTGAATATTTCAAAATTCGTTCGATTTATTTGAAACACTATGTAAATATATTTTTGGATACGTCATCTATCGTGACATACTCATTGTGGTAATGTTTGAAACGAGTCTCTAGCTCATAATATTATTTCAATTGTGTCCAACTTTACTAAATATATTGTAGTATATGTATAGGTAAAAAAAGTATAGTACAACTTCCTTGTATAAAGGTATTAAGTATTGACTTGTGTAACCCTATTTTTAGTTTCAGCTGTATTTTTACATAGATAGGGCAAAAACACAACATTGACTTTATTATTATTATTATTATATATTTCTTTGCTTGTAGCCCAAGCTTATGTGCTGAATGGGTGGGTGAGTACATCTTCAAGTAATATCTGTTCAAATGGTCACAGATGGTCTCTAATTCAGGAGATGAATTGACCGCATTAGGTAAATCAAGTATTGACCATCCAGAATCAATCAATAAAATCCATATACATGAACATGACCACAGATTATGAATATTTACAAGACATTTTATTGGTTACATATATATAAATATTATATATATATAGAATTTCATAACAATGAAATTTGAGGTAGAGACAGAGACAGACATTCAGTAATCAAAATGCAACTGGTTTACTAAAATGTAAATCTAGATTTGTCTTTGATAACTAGTTTGCAAAACACAGACCATTAATCCGATCAATTTTACCTTCTAGAATTGTTGTTAACTTTGACCACCAAATTGTGACAAAAAAGTCTATTACGTCATGAGATTTTCATAATAACAATAAAAATATTAATAATAATCATAAAAAATTAAGATTTTCATAATTATAGATTATTTACTTTTTTAGTTGTGAATTTTAAGAAACATAGAAGATGTGGGACTAAGTATAAAATAAAATAAAGTCAGCCAAACAATTCCATATTAAGTATCCATTTGGACCCGTTAGTCATATATTATCTTCAAATATCTCCTATTTGTTTGGGCGAGAATTCTATCAAGTCACGTGCGTAAGATCTAATGGGAATTTCTACCAAGCATATATCACCTTGCATGTTTGGTACGTTGGAATGAAATGAAATATTTATTTATTTTATTCTTTAGTTTGATACAATATAATGAATGAGAATGATCATTTTCAAGGAATAAAATTTCATTCTTGAAAATATATTTTCATTCTATTATTAAAACTATGGAACATTACATTCTTTCAGGAATGCTTTTAAAATATAAGATTATTTAAATAACACTTTTACATTTCAAAAAAATAAGTCACCGTCACCACCGCCGTCACCTTTATTGTCCGTCATTACTATTCCCGTTACGTTTTATCATTTTTTTTGTAAAAAAATTAAAAATAGTATTATTTTATTTAATTTTATATTTAATACTAAGAAGGGTATTTTTGAGAAAAAAAAATTCAAGTTCATTCCATTCCCAATATGTTTCATATTTACAACCAAACAATAGAATGCGAATGGTTATTTCATTCCATTCTCATTCTCATTTCATTCCCACTTTCATTTCATTTCATTCAACAGTACCAAACGTATCATTAAAGTAAAAAATTATCAAATTAATCCACATCAATCAATTAAATGTTAATATTCAAATTATCTAAATATTGGTTAATGCATCTGCCTCTTTTCACAATGGTTTTGTTGTGACTAAGATTCGACTCACATCGCACGTTAATCTAACATATACTCCCTCCATCCCAAAATAAGTGTCCACTTTTGAAAAGTCAAAGCACTTTATTTGCTTTATTTGGTAAATTTACAAATTTAACCTTCAAACATTAAAATTATAAAACATATACACTATAAACCATCACATCACTATGGTGGGACCATGGGTAAAGTTGGTATTTCATTTACTAACACTACAACAAAAGTCATCCTTTTAAAAAGTTAAATTCCTCAAAATGGACCAATAATTTGGGACGGATGGAATAATAATTATCAAGCGGAAAAAAAAAATGTTTAACAAATAAAAAACACATTAACTATTGCAGAGGCAAAGTCCACGAGCATTGACAGTACAGACACATAAATAAATTATAGGTAATGTGTCGGTGAGTTAGAAAATCACAAAATTACTTGTTAATGTTCTGATATCAAATCATTATTAAAATACTGTCTTCTTAAATATAAATATATGAATTTAGAAGAGAGGACCGTTAAATTATTATTAACCAGATGATATGTATATAAATAAAGCAATGCAGATATATATATATATATATATATATTATTTATTGTTCGCAATTATCAATTGAAATGAATATATATATTCTGTTTATTTATATTCTATTTTTTTCCAACGATTTCTCATCAACTCAACTCCTATATGCTTTTTTGGGTAAAATAAAAAGGGATAATTACACAAATCTCCCCTGAACTATGATATAATTGTAAGTAATTTTTCTAACGTTTCAATAATATCACACACCCCTTAATATCATTGGAATATTGATCCGGCAAGAAATAATAGTGAAATAACGTATATGCCCTCTTATATTTTGAGATATTAAAAGAATCTTCTAAAGAATGATGAATTTACTACCTTACCCTCAAATTGAAGTTTTTTGCCTTGAATCACCAAATGATGTTTCCACAAATTTTAGAGAGAGAATGAATTTTTTTAGAGAGAGAGAAAATAAGTATTCACAACCTTTTCAAGTGGGTTTATATAAAATAGTAATTAAGGTAAAACGATCAACCAAATTTAAGTTATTCAAAGCAAATGTAAGGTAATAATGTAATTGCACGAATAGTAAGGGTAAAGCAGAAAAATTGGTCAAAAAATGATTTTTTTTACCCATAAAACAACTTTCCGGCATTGACTTTGGACGGAGGGGGTAAATGAGCCACCAGAGTTAAAATTAAGGGATGTTTGTGATATTATTGAAACGTTAGGGAACTACTTGCAATTATACCATAGTTCAAAAAAGATTTGTGTAATTATCCCAAATAAAAAATACATAGTACAGAAATGAGAGTGCAAGGATAAGATATCACTAGGTTGGATGAACAAAATATTGCTTATTACTCTTTTTTTTTTCAGTTCCGTTTGATGGAAGATGAGATAAAAAAAAAAAAAAAAAATTAAATGAACTTATTTTATTTAGAATGGATATGCTTGTCGTTTTCTATGATATTTTTTATTTTAATTCATTTTTGAAAGAAAATGATCCTTCCTCTGTCCCATTTTAAGTGTCCATTTTGAAGAATCCAATTTTTTAAGTGGATGACTTTTAGTATTTTTTATTGTATGGGTACATATGAATTGTCAACTTTACCCATAATGGGATCCATGAGGATGTGATGGTTTGTAATGTAGATTTTTATTATTTTAATGCATGAAGATTAAATTAATAAAATAAAATAACTTTTTAAAATTGGACACTTATTTTAAAACAAACAAAAATATGAAAGTGACACTTAAATTGGAACGAAAGGAATATAATTTTATCACAGTAAACTCAATTGCTTTCTGTGTAAGACAGTAAGAGGAAGCAATAAACTCTTCCCTACCTATTAATTATCCTCTCTCTCCTAACCTCCTCTCTATGAAGAAAAATTGGCTCAACATATTCTATACCATACATGTAAGAGAAGAACCGACTCAATATTTTTTTAAAGAAAAAAGAAAGCAGAACCAAATCAAAGATGACCGAGTATTTTTTAAAAAATAAAGCAGAACCAAATCGAAGACGGCTCAGTATTTTTTTTTTTTAAAAAAGAAAACAGAACCAAATCGAAGATGATGCGCATAGTGTTCTACTTTCACTGTGCAGTAATTTAAAGATTTTTTTTTTGAGATTTTGCACTCATTTCTATTGTTTCAACATTTTCATTGCTCATTAGTCCAACAGCCCCTTGCTTTATCTTCTAATTAAGATTTTCACTACTTTTGAAAGATTTAGACAGAATTGCATACCAGTTGAATTTGAAAACTGGATCAATATATTCCAGAATTGCTTTAAATTAAATCACTTAATTCTTTCCAAATTATCATTAAAAAATGGGTAATTTTCACAAAAACTCCTGTAGTTTCATAATTTAATAAAAAAACCTCCTATAATTCCAAAAATTCCTTTGATTTGAATTCCTGCTATAATTACCCCTGCTCCAATTTACCTGTATCGGAAAAGTGAAAAGACTTAAATGCCTATCAGTTTCATAATTTAATTAAATATATATATTTCAAAATATATATATATATTGGAAAAATATATATATTTCAGAAAAGATATATATCTTTTGGAATTTTCATAAATATATATATTTCAGAAAATATATATATTTTTCAAAAAATATATATATATTTTATTAAATAATGAATCTGCAGGGAATTTTATGAAAATTACCCTTGAAATATATTCACTTATTGGTAAATTGAAACTTTTTTTTGGAGATGGGTAATTGGAACTGGAATACAAATCAAAGGGGTTTTTGAAACTATAGGGAATTTCTTTATTAAATCATGAAATTATAGGGGGTTTTATGAAAATAACCCTTAAAAAATAACACTGAGTAGCAGAAAATGAAATCTTATGACCACCATTGTCATCCTCGCAAGTTATATATTCAACTGCATGTCATCTGTGGTCAAACCACATGCATCCCAACTACAAGACCATAAATTCAAAAGACAGCAGTGTGTAAATTGAAACACGAGGTTGATTAAAAACCTGAAGCACAATTATCAGGTGCTTTGATAGATATGCCCTCAAACATATAGATAATGGCATTGCAGCCACATGCCTAAAGAAATTAAGATCTCAAATCTATATTAAAGTAAAAACAGTACTTATTGTAATGGTACAGTGACTAGTCTTGTCAAGAATAGCAACATTAATTCAAAACTAGGGCACAATCCCTTCACACCAACCATATCTTGGGTTAAGGTTATATTCAATCTATTTCTCTCAACACTAAACATATAAAGTTACTCGAAGTATAACTAATAAAAAGTAGACAAATTTAAATAACTTGCTCCTCCATTCAGACTCTTTTTAATAATTTCTCTATTGTTTTTAGGCATGCCATTGTCCTGTTAATTATTCCAAATTTCCTTATGTTTTGCTGTTCTTTGTATCCCAAACATGAAATAAAAGAATTTAACAAAGTATAACTCAATGTTATACTGAATCCAGGCACCATTGGATCAACCATTTCCAAGTCACAACTAAATAAGAATCAATATGAAGAACTTCCATCAGATGCAGTACAAAAAACATGAAACAGAAAAGTTTAACATACTAAATCTAGGCATCATTGTATCGACCAAAGAAGAATCAATTTGAAGAACTTCCATTGGATCCAGAACAAAAACATGAAACAAAAGAATATAACATCCTATCAGTCAAGTTTGTACTAAATCCAGGCACTATTGAGTCAACTAAAGTCGAATAAGTCTGAACTGAAGTAAATCTGTACAAAAACATGTTACCAAAATATTCTCCCCACATCAAAAGCGTGGGAAACTATGTCATAGAACATGAGTACTGTCATGCAGTTATTTCACATGAGTTTACATTTCTGCTTATCTTTGTAAGAATTGAAGAGAGAAAACAAATGGAGGCTAGGGTTTCATTATGCAACAACACACAAAAATGATACACATAAAGGTTTATATACCCAAGCAATGAAAGTACTATATTACCCCTACAACTAAAATATAATAAAATAACATTCTATTATCTAATATCCCCCCGCAAACTCACGATGCAGTAGCAAGGAGCATCGAGAGTTTGTCAACAAAAAAACAAAATCGTTGAATAGTTTGAGACTTTGTAAAGAAGTCTGCAACTTGCATGGAAGAGGAGACAAAAGGCAAAGTAATCGTTCCGCACTGAAGGTGATGCCGAGTGGTATGACAATCAATCTCAATGTGCTTGGTCCGCTCATGGAAGACTGAATTGTGAGCAATCTGAATAACACTTTTATTATCGCAATAAAGAGGGGTAGGAGTAGAAAGAATAACACCCATATCTTCTAATAACCAACGTAACCACACAATCTCATTTGTAGTAGAGGCCATCGCACGATACTCAACCTCTGTTGAAGATCGAGAGACAATTTTCTGTTTTTTACTCTTCCAATAAATGAGAGAGCCACCCAAGAAGATGCAAAAACCTGTAGTAGACTTACGATCAGTCGGATCTCCAGCCCAATCATCATCAGAGTATGCATAAAGCTCCAAAGAGGATGTGGAAGAAAATAGAAGACTTTGGCAGAGAGTACCCCGAAGATAACGCAGAATGCGAAGAATAGCCGCCCAATGAACTGTAGAGGGAGAGGCAATGAACTGACTAACAATATGGACAACATATGCAATGTCGGGGCGAGTAATAGTGAGATAGACTAAACTACCAACAATAGTCCGATACAACGTAGGATCAGGCAAAGGAATACCATATGTAGGAGCATAACGTGCATTAAGCTCAATAGGAGTATCCATAGTTCGAGTATCCGTAAGACGAGCTCACTGAAGGATGTCCGCCGTGTACTTGGATTGAGAAAGAAGATAACCCTTAGGAGAAGAGGCTACCTCAATACCCAAGAAATACCTTAGAGGGCCCAAGTCCTTCATGTCAAACTGACGAGCTAGTTCTGTCTTTAATACTGCAATCCCATCAACATCATCGCCCGTAATAATCATGTCATCAACATAGAGTGAAAGTAGAATACGACCAGCAGAAGTAAACTTAACAAATAAAGCCGAATCATGAGCACTAGAGCAAAAATCAAGAGAAGTAACCACCATAGAAAACTTCTCAAACCATGCTCGAGGAGCCTGTTTTAAACCATATAAAGCCTTCTTGAGCCTGCAAACCTCTCCAAGATTATGAGAGACACCAGGAAGAGGTACCATGTAAACTTCCTCTTGAAGATCTCCATTCAAAAAGGCATTTTTAACATCCATTTGAGAAATACGCCACTGACGGACAGAGGCTACTGCAATGATGGCACGGATGGTGGTCATCTTCGTAACTGGAGCGAAGGTTTCCTCATAATCCAAACCATACTGCTGGGTAAAACCCTTGGCAACCAACCTGGCTTTATACCTCTCAACAGAGCCATCAGAGTTAGTTTTAATTTTAAAAACCCAACGAGAACCAATTGTGCTCTTACCAGGCGGGAGCGACACTAAGTCCCAAGTGTCCGTTCGATGCAGAGCAGAGAGTTCCTCAGCCACAGCCTGCTGCCAAAGGGGATCAAGAACTGCCTCTGTATAGGAGGTAGGCTCACAAAGAGTGTGAATAGATGCTAAGAAGGAAGTAAATGAACAAGAATAAGCAAAATATGGTAACTGAGTGGACTTACGAGTACGCTTCGGAAAGCGAGAAGATGGTGGATCCACAATCACAGGAGAAACATTGGTAGTCGTAGGAGGGGATGGATCATCATTAATTAGAGAGAGCGGGGCATCAGAAACATCATAGGCCATACCATCAGTAGTTGCTCGAGTCCTGCGAGAAAAATGATAAGGAAAAGGTTGAACAGGGAGATGAGTAGGAGATGTGTCTGCTGCAGATGATGAAATAGTGGATGGTATAATTTCACTTTCATCAACAAAGAAAGGGTCAATGCAAATAAGGTTTGACTTGGTCATGTTATGAGGGCTGGCAGGAACCGAAAAGAAAGGAATATGCTCAAGAAAAAAAAACATGACGGGAGACATATAATTTACGAGCAACGGGATCAAAACAACGATAACCCTTTTGACCTGCACCATAACCAAGAAAGACACAAATGGCAGAACGTGATGATAACTTATTACGCTCAACATGGGACGAAGAACAAAACATGTGCAACCAAAGACTCGTAACAGTGAGTAGTCAGGAGCATGACCATACAATTTTTCATAAGGGGAAAACCTGAAGTGTAAGATATCGGAATTTTATTGATCAAGTGGACAGCTGTGAGAACAACTTCTCCCCAAAATTCACTAGGAACACTAGCGGATAGGAGAAAAGAACGAGTTGTTTCAACAATGTGTCTATGCTTCCTTTTGGCAACCCCATTCTGTTGAGGAGTGTCAGTACAAGAAGATTGATGCACAGTACCATCAGAGCAAAGCAACTCAGAAAAGGATGTAGAAGTATACTCCCCACCCAAATCACAACGAAAACACTTGATAACTGTAGAATGTTGAGTTTTAACAAGTGACCGAAAAGCAGTAAAAATGTTTATGAATTCAGAACGACATTTCATTAGGTAAACCCAACACTATCGAGTGTAATCATCAATGAAAGAAACATAATATCTCGACCCCCCTTTTGTTACGACAGGGGAAGGACCCCACACATCAGAATGAATCAAATCAAATGGTGCAACAGAATAAGAAACACTTCGATTAAATGGTAAGGCAGAAAATTTAGCTAGTTTACAACCACTACAATCAAAAATATCATGAGATTGTAAATTGCCCAAAGATCCTCTAGAAATCAAATATTTTAAACGAGGGGCCGAAACATGCCCAAGTCTAGAATGCCACAAGTAAAAACTGGAAGAAGATGAAGTTAAATGAAAAGAAGACAAATCAACACCCGAAGCAGTAACATCTGGAACTCGCAACTCATCCAAAACATATAAGCCCCCATGCCTACGGCCTATCCCAATCAGCTTCTGGGATTGAGGATCCTGCACATGACAAGAAGTGGAAGAAAAATGAACACAATAACCAGAATCACATAATTGACTCACTGAAACGAGATTCATTGCAAGTTTTGGAATGCAATAGACATTAGAAAGTGATACATGAGGTGTACGAATAAAACCAACTCCTGCTAAGAGCATGGGAGTGCCATCAGCAGTCATGACAAATACAGGTGAAGTAGATGGACATATAGAGAGAAATGATGATGAATTGGGTGACATGTGATGAGAGGCTCCAGAATCTAAAACCCACAAAGGTGTAGACATACCTGAAGAGTTAGGGGATGACAAACCTACTGAAGATGAAGTGGTCATGGCATATGGCTGTGACTGTGTGGCAAGGAACTTCTAAAACTGTTCTGCAAAAGCAACCATGTTGGGATCCAAAGAAGATGCAACTTCAGGTACCAATGCTGCAGTGGTGGGCTGTGAAGGCCTATAAACTCGTTGTTGGGGATGCCCTCCCAAACGCCATTGCTGTTGTGGTGGGGCCTGCCTCCACTGTTGCTGAGGTGGGGGCTGCTGCCACTGCTGCTGAGGTGGTTGTGTTTTATTCAACAATTTAGGACATTGGGCTTTCCAATGACCTTTCTGCTTACAAAAACTACATTCATCAACACTAACCTTAGAAGAGAGCCTCGTCTGATTGCTAAAAGATGACTTAGTAGGAACAGCCAAAACAGATTGACCGGGCACTAGTAGAAGGCCCTTTCCTGATTGAGTTTTAAGTCGTGTCTCTTCAGCCAAAAGTTCACTTACAACCGCATCAACAGACAGATGAGGATTACGATGCAAAATATTTCCCCGAAGTCCCTCAAAATCATCACGAAGAGCCATCAAAAACTGAACAAGACGTTGTTCCTCTCTACGAGCAAGGTAGTCAACATGGCTCTGAAGGGATGTTGGCTCAGTGAGAGCCAGTTGGTCCCAAAGATCAGATATGATAGAATAAAATTCCTGAATACTCATATCCTTTTGCTGCACTGCTCGGATATCGGCTTCAAGTTGGTACTGTTTTACAAAGTTGGATTGTGTGTACAATCTAGCCAAGTGATCCCAGACCTGTTTTGCTGTGTCATATTTTGCTAACTGCATACCAATGGAGTGTTCAACAGAATTATTGATCCAAGTAATAATTTTTGAGTTGTTTGCTTCCCAACTATCCAACTGATCATCTTTAGGTTCTCCGGGTTTGCTCACCGCACCACTGACATAACCCCGTAATTTTTTTCCTTTCAAAAAATTCCTCATTACATAACTCCAATACGAGTAATTGTTGCCATTCAATCTTACACTAATTGATTGTAGAGAATCATTTCTTTCACCAGCCATTGCAAATATCCAACAACAATAGATTTCCTAAAAAAAAAAATCCAAGAACAATATGCCCAACTACCAGGAACAAGGAATTTTGCTTCTATTGTTTGAATAAAAATATTCCAAAAGCAAATTTCAATATTAGATAATTTCAATTGCAAATTTCAATTAGCATCACCAGAGAACATATACAGGAGAGATAACTGCATTCATCAAAGGTGCCATCTGTGATGATCAATGTCTGGGGCGTTGCCTGTACATTCATAGCGTTCCAGTAATAATTCTATTGTTTGATGCTGGAAGTATAAAGCCTTACTATTTTGTGGAGATTAATGGTCTGAAATTAGCATCACCAGAGAACACAAGAAAATCAGAGGCTACGATAACTGAAGGTGCAATAACTGAAGGCTGCGATTTTGCGAAAGAAAATCAGAGGGCTGCAATTGTTGTCTGCTACGATTTGCAAGAAAATCAGAGACCACAAGGCTACGATTTGCAAGAAAATTAACAGAGGGTTGAAATAGTTGCAAGTGTTGCAGATTAAGAATAGCTAATGAAGCTCTGATACCATGTAAGAATTGAAGAGAGAAAACAAATGGAGGCTAGGGTTTTCATCATGCAACAACACACAAAAACGATACACATAAAGGTTTATATACCCAAGCAATGAAAGTACTATATTACCCCTACAACTAAAATATAATAAAATAACATTCTATTATCTAATAATCTTATGGTTGATTCAAGCTCCCAGTTAAAAAGAAAGACAGTACACTTACCACCAACTATTTTTTGTAAAACAAATTTTAACAATGACCATAAATATTAGGCAGACATGATATCATTAGAATGACCCAATTTTAGATTCTGTCAGTGTGTTGTTTACCCAGAAAAAAAAAGGGGGGGCTGATTCCCAGAAACAGGAAAAAAAAACGTTTTATGTATTTAAAATTCAGTCTTCTCATGGATAACTGAATCCAGGTGTTTGATCTTGACTGCCCACCAACTAGATGCTATGAGTTGAATGGATTATGGGAGCATGAAATCTTCAGCGGAAACTCCTTAAAAGTTCAAAGTTATGTTACATGGACTCTTCTAAAGTAGGAGAAGTACCCGTGTCCGACACTTATAAGTCGGATATGGGTATTGATACGTGTCTGACACTTATGGTAGGAAATTTAACCTAAATTTAGCTCCAAATGATTCCATGTTCCTATCTTATTTCTTCAAATGAGTAAAATATTTAGTTTAAACACTATATTTCATAAAAGCATTATTGTAGACTTGAGAATAAAATAAAAACATTAAATAAAATAAATATTTAGCCGTGTCCATGTGTTCTTCTATTAGATATTTAACACGTCTGACACACGAATACATATCCTTGTCCGACACTCATACCCGAGTCCATGTACCATATGTTGAAAGAACTATATTTGATAGTGCTACTTTTCTATCAAACATCCAGGGACAAGCAATGAAAGAATACGGTTTGATGCTGTCGGTATGTTGTTTACCCAGAGAACAAAACAAAACAATACGGTTTGATGCTGTCGGTATGTTGTTTACCCAGAAAACCAAAAAAGAAAAAAAAGAAAAAAAAACGTTGAACATGTTAAAAAAATCAGTCTCTCATGGATAATCAGTAGTGGACTGAATCCAGGTGTTTGATTTTGAATGGCCACCAACTGGATGGTAAGAGACGTGAACGGATTATGGGAGCGTGAAATCTTCAGTGGAAACTCCTTAAGGATTCAAAGAACTATATTTGATCCTACCACTTTTCTAGCAAATATCTATGGACAAGCAATAAGCTGAAAAAGACAAATTCATTTGATTTCTAGATCCATGTTAAAACTTTGACACCAATATTACTGTTCAGCCCAAAATAAAAACAGCAATAACAGGGACAAATTTTTAGCAGGATGCTAAGATTTTAATAAATTATGGGAGAGATTGATACATCCACTTCCCTATCACACAACTACAGAGAAGCAATAATCGTACACGAATTTTCATTTGATTTCTGAAACCAAGCTGAAAAATTCAGATACATTAGTGAATGAACCTATAAAATTGTTATTATTGGGCTGACCTTTTGAAGAAGTGCTCTATTTGCAAGTGTCCTTGAGACTGCAAACTACCAGTTTTGGATCCATGCTTGCATTTCTTTGCCCAAGGTGAAGACTGCATATCCTGCTCAACATGAAAAGACAATAGATGAACTTCTAAAATTGAAGTGTGAGATGAGGACAGTTTTAGGAGAATCGGGATCCTAGTATGAATAAAATCATGAAAAACAGAAAAATCAGAACCATAGAGAAAATTAATGGTTTATTAATTTGGCCCACTATCCAAGGTCAATTATGTGAAATATATTTCATCATTTATTTTCTGAGGTAGTAACCCCAATTAAAAAATGGAAAATATGATATTTACATACCAACTACAGATAATTTCGATATTTACCTTCCCCTAGATTTAGCCCTTGGACCATGTTAATTTTTCTTTGGTGCAGTAACAATTTCACTGCATATAATGAGATCAACTTGTTTAACTTTCTATGTTAATCACCCGAGTGAAATCAATTCTAAATTTCTCGCTCTCTTTTCTTATCTTATTATGCATCTCTGTATCACCCAGCCTATACTCCGGCCACATTTATTTTGTAAACATCTTTATTGGCCATCCAACTTTTTACTCAATATAGGATGGCTGGTGTAATCATAAATATGTAATTCTAATTTTAGTTTTAGATATATAAATTGATTGCATAACATACTATAGACATCCTCCATTTAATAATCCTACTTGATTTTTTTATATGAATTTTTTTTCACCGATGTATAATTTAAAATGTATATATATATTTAAACCTTTTACTTTAGCTTCTCCTTGCTCATCAACCTTTGCTATATCTCCAAAATGTTTCTGATTTTGCTCATGTTATATCCTATATACAGTATTCAGCTTGTGTGAAGTAAGTACATATATAGGAGAAGCCAGAGGGTAAGCTAAGAGAACTATAACACCAAGGTCTCCTAAAGCTAAGAAAGGCATAGCGTAAGCCATAAGCCTAATCAATAAGAATCTTTGTGTGAAGTAGTGCATATTAAATTAGTTTATTCAAAATAAATTAAAATTGTATAGCATAAACAAGTCAAGATCAAAATGAATAGTACTTCAGCACGTTAATATACTGGATCCCAAAAATGCATAATAGCTATAACCTTCAAATTGCATATAAAGTCAATTAAATCAATGCAGGAGAAAACAATTCAAATTACATGTATTTATATACATATCAAGTCAACGTTTTAGACAAATATATACTAGAGTTGTGATGGTTAACTAAATCAATGTACATGTACTGTTTTGTTATGCAATACGCATTAGCTAAATCAAAATGCATTGCAAAAGAACAACAATGAAAATAGAAGGTTGTGACCTATGAACCTAGACTAATAAAGTAAGCCATCGATCCATGATGAGGTTAGACCGCTAGTGCTTGTTTGGCGCCTAGTTGCACCTCTAACAACCATGCTTCTAAATTCTTAAGATTCTTTCTTGACATTTACCAAATATGCCAAATTCAGTTATATCACTCAAAACAATATAATCAACAAATTAAAGTGACAGGGTACCTCATACTCATGTCTTGTTAATTCATAACTAAAGCAAATTTTATAGCGACTAAATTCTGATAGACGATGTAAGCCTAAAATAATTATGAAACAATTTGTGCCTTCTACTGCTCTTGTAATAGCCACAACAACTTAGTAGAATTGTTTAAGGTCTATTTTATATTTCTTTTCCCTGCAAAATCTACCATAGCAAATCTATAATTGTAAACATTCAGCTATGCTAAAACTGAATAAATGAAAAATATATATCTATATATACTATTGTCTACATAATTCAATGAACCTCTTAGTAAGTAACAACTTACATTTTCACTTTCACAACCAAGTCCCAATTGATTTCTCCATAAGTTTGATACAAGTAACTCAACAAGAATCCCTTATATATCAGTACAAATATAGCTTTTCATTAATTTTTTTACAAGTAGTTTTCAATTAAGATAATGTCTTTCAAAATAAAAACCAATGCAAAATTACCTGAAGAAAGAGGAGGAAAACCTCTATTTTTTCTTATATGTAAACTGCTGAAATATACACAATATATAGGGAGAAGATGACAACAATTATGGCATTATTCTCCCTTGATTTCAGCAACTAAAAAATGATAAAATCAATTTAAAATAAAAGGAGAGAATTTGGATAAAAGGTATCCAAATCTCATTATAACTTATAAATAACAGAACTCCTAAAATTAAGGACTCAAATCTTGAATTTCCACACTCCCCCTCAAGCTGGGGAGTAAATATTGATCATTCTGAACTTGGTTGTCATGTCTTCAAACTTTGTCCTTGGAAGGGCCTTTGTGAGAATGTCTGCAGTTTGAGAGCTTATATGAATATACACCATCTTGATTCTCTCTTCTTCAATTTTTTCTTTTATAAAGTGACGATTAATTTCCACATGTTTAGTTCTATCATGATAGACCGGGTTCTTTGCAATGCTTATTGCAGCTTGATTATCACAGAACATCTCAATAGTCCTCTCGGTAGGAATCTTCATTTCTGCAAGTAACCGTTGTAGCCACATTCCTTCACAAATACCATGAGCCATAGCCCTGAACTCGGCTTATGCGTTGCTTCTAGCCACAACTGATTGCTTTTTACTCCTCCAAGTAACCAGATTTCCCCAAACATATGTGCAGTAACCAGAGGTAGACCTTCTGTCTGTAATGGAACCAGCCCAATCGGCATTAGTGAATACTTTAATACTTTTCTTTGTTCCCTTCTTAAAATACAAGCCTTTTCCCGGAGTCATCTTCAAATATCTAAGAATCCGATACACTGCATTAAGGTGTTCATCAGTAGGGTTATTCATAAACTGACTTACCACACTGACTGAAAAGGCAATGTTCGGTCTTGTATGAGAAAGGTATATGAGCTTTCCTATGAGTCTTTGATACCTTCCTTTATCAACCGGGGAGCTTTCTTTTTCTAAGCCAAGTTTATTAGTAGAGTCCATGGGTGTATTCGCAGGTTTGCATCCAAGCATGCCAGTTTCCTCAAGTAAGTCTAGGGTGTACTTACGTTGAGAAACTGAAATTCCTTTCCTTGACCAAGCAACTTCCATGCCTAGAAAGTATTTGAGAGTTCCAAGATCTTTAATCTCAAATTCCTTAGCTAAATATTTTTTCAGCCTGAGCATTTCTTCTTCATAGTCATCTGTTAATATTATATCATCGACATACACACTGAGAATTGCAATCTTACCATCAGGTGAGTGCTTGAAGAACAAGGTGTGATCTGATTGTCCCTGAGAGTACCCATTTCTTTTAATGGCTTTAGTGAACCTATCAAACCACGCCCTTGGGGATTGCTTTAGACCATATAGAGACTTCCGGAGCTTGCAGACTTTGTTGTCATTATCAGTAATTTCGAATCTTGGGGGAATCTCCATATACACTTCTTCTTCTAAATCGCCGTTGAGGAAAGCATTCTTGACATCTAGTTGGTGTAGGGGCCAGTCTAAATTTGCTGCTAGTGATAGAAGAACTCGAATTGTGTTGAGTTTAGCAACTGGTGCAAAAGTCTCTTGATAGTCAATTCCGTAGGTCTGAGTGAATCCCTTTGCAACAAGTCTGGCCTTATAACGATCAACACTTCCATCTGCCTTGTATTTGATTGTAAAAATCCACTTGCACCCCACAGTTTGCTTCCCTTTTGGCAATTCTAAGAGTACCCAAGTACCATTTTTCTCAAGTGCTCGAATCTCCTCTCCAACAACAAGTCTCCATTCTGGCCTTTTGAGAGCATCATAGATGTTATTAGGTATTTCTACACTTGACAAATTAGTAACAAAGGCACGGTAGCTAGGCGATAATCCTTCATAGGAAACAAAATTTGAAATCGGGTGTTGTGTGCAAGATCTAACACCTTTCCTCAAAGCAATAGGCCTATCAAGATCATCATTATGAGAAGATTTATCATAATTAGATTCAGGAGTAGTGTTATCTGGAAGAGACTCATGTATGCTTGGACTCGGATTGAATTCTTGGATTTGCATAGGAAGTGTTTGATTCTCTATATTCTGTTGAGATTTTTGTCTTCTTGAATAAACACGTAACTCCTCATTATTTGCAAGATGTTGTAGACTTTGTGATTGAGTAGTTTCGGATTGGATGGGTTCATGTAAGGACAGGGTTTGAATATTTTGAGGAAGGTTTGGATCTAGTATATTCATGGTATTTGGTGTGCTTGTGGTATTGGGTCCAACAGGATCAGATTCAAGCCAAAAATGATATTCATGTGTCATTGATTTCTCCCCCTGAATATCAGTTTTGGGATAGAATGGTTGATTCTCAAAGAATGTGACATCCATAGAAGTATAAAATTTCCGGGTTATTGGTGAATAACATTTGTAACCCTTCTGAGTAGGAGAATAACCAAGGAATAGACATTTTATGGCTTTAGGATCCAACTTGCTTCTTTGTTGTTGGTGAATATGAACAAATACAGCGCAACCAAACACTTTTAATGGAATGGAAGAAATTATACGTGTTTGAGGATAGGCACGGATGAGTGTTTGGAACTCAAGGACTCAAGAAGGCATTCTATTAATGAGATAGACAGCAGCGAGAACAGCTTCACCCCAGAAATGTTTACGGACATGCATGGTAAACAAAAGTGATCTGGCGACTTCTAAGAGATGCCTATTTTTCTTTTCCGCAACCCCGTTTTGTTGCGGAGTGTCGACACAAGAGCTTTGATGAACTATGTCATGACTTACTAGATAATCCCCAAGAATATACTGGAAATACTCTCTACCATTGTCAGTCCTAAGAACTTAAAATTGTGTTTGGATCATCAAATGAAACTTTTTGAAAATTGAACTAGTTTCTGATTTTTCTTTCATGAAAAATATCCAAGTGACTCGAGTATGATCATTAACAAACGACACAAACCATCTTGCACCAAAAACATTGTTGATCATAGATGGACCCCAAACATTACTGTGTATAATAGAAAAAGGATGAGATGTTTTGTATGGCTGAATTTGATAAGAATTTCGAACATGTTTGGATAATTGGCATATCTCACATTGGAAAGAGTTCAGATTTTTATTACTGAATAGTGAGGGGAATAATTTTTTCAAGTAAATGAAACTAGGATGACCCAATCTGTAGTGCCATAACATGATTGCACTTTTATTTTCAGAACTGTTAACTGAAAAACAATTCCTATAAGACTGACTTCCTAAAGAAACACAACTTGCACTTTGAGTTTGTTCTTCAAGAAGATCATTAGCTCTAAGAAAATAGAGTCCCGAACACTCCTTAGCATTGCCAATCATCCTCCCCGAATCCAAGTCCTGAAATTCACAATGTGTAGGGAAAAATTTAGTAACACAATTAAGATCTCTCGCAATCTTGCTAATGGACAATAGGTTACAATTCAAATTAGGAACCAAGAGCACATTTTTTAAAATCAGGTTCTTGGAAATAATAATGGAACCTGTCCCGGTCACAGTGGATAAAGATCCATCAGCAATATGAACATTATAATTTTTAGAACACGGGTTATAAGTCTGAAATAATGATGCATCTCCAGTCATATGATCTGAGGCTCCAGAGTCAATAATCCAAGGCCTTGAATTATCAGTTTTTACATTTAGTGCACATGAGAATTTACCTTTTTGAGCAAGCGAACCGATCCCAATGACAGAGTTTCCAACACTTGATTGAGATTGGCTAATCAATTTTGCTAAGAGATCCATCTGTTCCTTGCTGAAGAGAGTGGGTTCAAGAGTTTGATTTTCTTCTCCAGTAGCCATGTGGCCACGACTTTCACGATCATGAGGCGGTTTTGGTGGTTTCCAATCAGTAAGCTTTCCGTGTATCTTCTAACATGTCACTTTAGTGTGTCCAGGTCTCCTGCAGTGGTCACACCAAGGTTTGCCTCTCCTTGATCTATTGTCATTGCCTGGAATATTGACCCCTCGAGAAGTAAGGGCTGAGCTCTCTGTGGAGGCTGAAGTGGTTTGAGTTCCCAGCATCACTTTCTTCCTGCTTTCCTCCCTCCGTACCTCAGAGAAGGCCTCTCGAATGAATGGTAAAGGCTTTATGCTCAAGACTCGTCCACGAACTTCATCAAGATTCTTATTGAGACCAAGTAAGAACTTGAAGATTCGTTCTTTTTCAACAACTTTCTTGTATTTGATGCTGTCCTCAGGGCAGTTCCACTCCAATTCCTCAAAAATATCAAGTTGTTGTCAATGCCGAGTCAAGGTATTGAAATATTGAGTCACCGTGAGATCCCCTTGTCTTAGATCATGGAGGATGCTTTTGATCTCAAAGATTCTTACCGTATTTTCATTGTTGGAGTAGGTTTCTTTCGCTACATCCCATATTTCTTTAGCCGTCCCATAGAACATGAAATTCTCACCAATTTCATTAGTCATAGAATTGATCAACCATGACATCACCATATTGTTCTCTGATTTCCAAAGTTTAAACTTTGGGTCTTCCTTCGACGGAGGTGCAGCTGCACCAGTGAGATAATCATCCTTCCCCTTTCCACAAACGAACATCATAACGGATTGAGACCATTGGAGAAAGTTATTTCCGTTGAGTTTGTGCCCTGTGATGGGAAGAAGGGAGCTTTCAGATCCGCCTAGGTTGCTGGAGATGACAACTCCTTGATCGGACACAATTTCTGAACTCGAACTCGTTTTGTGGCCAGCCATGCCGTATTTTGTAATCCAGAATTCAATGGTTTAGATGGTGCTCTGATATCATGAAGAAAGAGGAGGAAAACCTCTATTTTTTCTTATATGTAAACTGCTGAAATATACATAATATATAGGGAGAAGATGACAACAATTATAGGATTATTCTCCCTTGATTTCAGCAACTAAAAAAGAATAAAATCAATTTAAAATAAAAGGAGAGAATCTGGATAAAAGGTATCCAAATCTTATTATAACTTATAAATAACAGAACTCCTAAAATTAAGGACTCAAATCTTGAATTTCCACATTACCAAACCGGAAAAAACTAAAATAAAACAAAATAGCAATCAACAGATCTTTAAGATGACGTCATTTATAATTCATATAAATGTACCTATTGAATATCATTTTTGGCATCTTTAAACTAGTATTGATTACTGTGGGTCAAGTGGATCAGGAGTTGGATGAGAGAGACAGAAATCATCAATGAAATCGCAGAAGAGATCCCTCCATCTCTCAGACCAGATTATTCCAAAAGCAAAGACTTAATATGGTTCGAGGATCACGAACCAAGGCACTCCTTAATTTTGTGGATTGCAACTAAACAAAGACTTTACAGCCAGGATAGGCTTCATAAATATGGCATAATCCAACTCCAAAGCCTCTGTGGCATTTTTCGTAGAGAGATTTATTCAATGCAGCTTCTCCTATAAAATTTTGGTTCTCTTGCGCTTTTGAATTTGGCCTCTTGTGCTAATCTATTCTTGTGTTTACATTTTTTGAGCAAAGAGAGGAATCAAATAATGCATACTAACAACTAAAAAAACTATGTTCCCTACAGAAGGATATTATGAATGTGGTTAGAGGCAGGTTGTGGTCTATGGAAGGATTTCAAAAAATCTTTAAGCAATATATGGCTGCAATGGATAGCTATAGTTTCAAATGGTAATCCTTTTTTGTGAAGTTAGACATGGATATAGTTGCAAATCCGAAGGCTACTCGTATATTGCACCACAGGTAGACTTTTTTGGATGTGTATCTTCCCATACTGCTCTTGGAAGAATGGTGGAAATGAAGGTACACTGATTAAAGAACTGGGGTATGCACCTTGAAAGTTTTCTCCGTTGGCATTTCGGTTTGTTACATGCATAGAGTATAAATTAAGATAACTATGTTTTAGACTGACTGGATGAAGAAACAAGAATGAGGACCCACCGATGATGACTGATTTATGGACCTCAGAACTTTGATTCTACCACCCCTGCCATCAGCACCAACAGCAATTAAATCAGCTGTCCTTGCACTGGTTTGTTGCATTGTTGTCATCAATTCTGTTGATCCCTTATCCTGGACCCGTTTGCACCATTTTCCCAAATGCCTGTTAGATCCATCAGGGCCTAGCAATCCACCAGTAAAACAGCGATCTCCTGGAGTTGTAAAATGGAAGAGAAATGAATAACAAATAAAATACTACAATATGCTGTTTGTTGTTAGATCACATTCTCACACATAAATGCATCTGCAGGACAACCAGATTGGGACAATCAGCAGAATAAATCTCTTCAAATAGAGGTTAAACTACACCATGGAGATCCTTTTATAGTCACTATTGAATTACTTCGCATAGCCTACCTCCATCTGCTACAATAGGCCTTTCAAACAAAGCTTACATCTAGCTGCTTCATCAGGCTTATCAAACAAAGCTTACATCTATCTGCTTCATCAGGCTTATCTCAAATTGCATGAGAAAGGGGAGCAAAAGTACCTGGTTGGGAAATTGGAACTGCAGCATTTCCTTTTTTAATGTTAAGCATAGGTTGGACTTGTGCATTGTCATCAAGAATCAACACTGCATCCTCATCCATAGCAGCAGATGGAGCATTAACATTATGACTATAATTTGAGCATGAAACTGCAACCTTGTTTACTTGGTCTCCGCTGTAAAGTCTCCTCTTTTTCATCCGAACCAGCCTCTGACCTTGACAAACAAGATGCCTGGATAGCTATATCCTCACTGACTTTAGGTTTCAAATCAGGATGCAAGACTTCATGCATGAATGTAGAAATTTCTGATGCATCCTCATCTATTGAAATGTATGAACTTATATCAATTTTACAACCATCTTTAGCATTACTTTTTGTCATATCCTTGGGTTTGATATTTTCTTTTTCCCTAAGACGAAATAAATCATTGGTTGTCTTTCCAGTTTGCTCCAAATTAATTCTCTGTACTGTAGCTTCCTCCATTTGGCATTTTGATAAACCTTTACTGATGGATGAAGATTTAGAATTCAAATTGACACCATCCGCTACATTCTCTTTATAATTAGATTTCTTTGAAGCTTTTAATGCCCTCAAAACTTCATTATCTTTTAATTCAGAAGCCATATCCAGCTCTTGGACCCTCGTCTGGTAAATAACCACAAGTTAGTATGTATACTAACTCAAAATTAGCTATCGGAATCAGAGTCAGCTTATAGAGGAAGTGGCTGACAAATATACCTTCAGTTTCTTTATTTTCTCTTTTGCCTTGTCGAGCTTATTAAGAGAACGAGACTCTCCTCTTCCTAGAGTATTGCACTTTGCCAACAATTCTTTGTAACTCCTGTGAAACGCCACCGAGGTGTGAATTAAATGCCAACCTAAGCAAAAATAAAAAATAAAAATAGTATAACTAATAATTGAAGCAATGCATTTATAATGGTCTAGCGTGGAAAAATTTAATGTTCAAAGATGCAAAATCTGAATAAAAAGTAGAGTGGAATAAGATAACAAGGTTACATCAGTGCTGAATGCCACCATGGCAATCAGAGATTCTAAAGAATGCACCTACTACAACAATACGACAAATTCTTAATAATACACTTGAAATACGTGTGCGGCAAGTACACAACTATATAAGATTGCTAGTCATGTCACAACCATTTGGAAACGAGAGAGAGAGAGATAGAGAAAGAGAGGGAATTGAGTTGTATGAGATTAAGAGAAGGATGATGATGAAGCAAAATTTTGGAATTTTTAGTTATCATATATACCTTTTGAAAAAGAAATATTTAAATTTGTATACAATTATTTTTTTCTTTTTTGATAAATAAGAGATATAGAGAGAAAGACACTAAAAAAGGGGAGCGCGTCCCATGTATAAAGAGAAAGAAAATGTGAGGCACAAGAGAGCCCAAAACATTCAACTTTTCCTCTCTAGATATACGATATTTACCCATAACTTGATAAAATAAATAAGAAATAAACATGTCTTTAGTAAACTATGGTGGACTCGATCCCATCAAAGCAATGGTCATTGCGCTCCAGCCAAAGGCACCACCAAAGACATAAAGGTGCAGCCATCCAAAAACAGGAGCATGCGCACTCACAAAACAACTCTCCAGGCATCAATAGCACATCTTGTAGAAGAAGGCATCACCCAATGAACACCAAATAAACCAAGAAACAGGGACCAGCAATGAAAAAGGTGATCAACAAACTCATCCTCCTTTTTACAAAGCGTTAGGATTTGGCAAAAATCTATTGGTTAAAATAGTGGTTGATGACACGAGGTAATGGATGCTTTCCTTTTTTCACGTTCCTTAACCACGAAGTCTATTTGTGGGCCACACATAAACTACAGTTGTTTTAGTTTCATTGGTTCAAAGTGTGGGCTAGTTGCATTACTTCTATTGGCTGAAATTGGGAGCTATGACTCATCTGTTGACTACTTACCCATGAAGCTCAGGTCACCTCCTTTAGGAAGCTATATAAGCAAAGCCCATTTAACGTCCTCAATTTGCCTATATATGGGTGTATACTTAAAGAGTTGAGGAGAGAAGAGAAGAAGAGGAGAGAGGAAGAGAGAGAAAAGATAGAGGACAAGAAAGTGAAGGTGTTGTGTGCGCCTATGTAATGTCTTCCTAGTGAAATATCTTCTCTCTGTGGAGGTAAGGCAGATTGAGGTTGAACCGCGTTAAATAGAATATGTTGTATGTTTTATTATGTTGTTTGGATATCTTTATGTTGTTTGTTGTTTTTTTCCGCTGCGTTAAAGAAAACGAAATTGATTCCTAATGAAAGGAGTTAATTTCTAACACAAAGGAAGTACCAATTTACCACAGAAAAACCCCTCCTCCGGAGATTTCCTATAGTGAGTATGTGACTCCACACAACAGACCAAGCAAAGAAAGGCACTTTTGAGGGGCCCTAGATCGCCATGCAGTCTTTCGAGGAAAAGGGGGCCTGCTTGGACATGACAAATGCTGGAGCCAGAAGAAAACCTCGAAAATCCCATGAGAAGAGAGCGTCCAAATTGGAGAATCCGAACCCACTCCAACTGGCAAGTGACTAAAGAGGAGCATCGAGACCTCCTCTAGCTCCCAATCCTAAAACAAATCTCAAGAACTACCATAGTGGCCTACTGTTTTCAAGACTATAACAATTTTTTTTTTTTTTTGGTAAGTAAGAAATTTATAAAAAAACGCATTCAAAAGGGGAATGCATCCCAAATACAACGACCCCATGGGCCAAGAGAACCCATAAACTCAATTTTCTCATCAACAGAGCTACAATTGCGCCCTTCCACCCAACTAAAAAGACAGAAAATAAAAACATCTTTTAAATCCCTCGCAGGGGACTCAACACTCTCAAAGCAACGCCTATTTCTTTCCATCCATATCGTCCACCAAAGGCAAAGAGGAGCCACCCTCCAAAAAAGACGTGCATTCGAGCCAATCGGCACGCTCCTCCACGATAGCAAGACATCCCGAACCGAGGCAGGCATCACCCAGTGCACCCCAAACAAACATAACAGAAAACACCAGCAGTCATAGACAAAGGGACAGTGCAACAGAAGATGATCAATGGATTCTCCGTCCTGCTTGCACAAGAAACACCGATTGACTAAAAACATGCCACGCCGCCGCAACCTATCCAACGTTAGAATCCGACCCCACGCCACCGACCATGTGAAGAAAGCGACCTTGAGAGGAGCCTTCGAACGCCAAACCGCCTTCCAAGGGAAATGGTCATTCGTCATCGGCAAGAGACAATGGAAAAAGGAAGATACTGTAAAGAGTCGTGAAGTAGTCGCCTTCCAAACCAAAGCATCCGGTCCACCGCATATAGTCAGAGAGTATAATAACTCCAAAAAAACAAAAGCCTCCTCCAACTCCCAGTCCTGAAAGTGCCGCACAAAACAGACATCCCACACTAACGTCCCGGTATCAAGATGATAACAGTCGGCTACTGAAGCATGACGATCTCGAGCGATCCTAAACAGCTGAGGAAACGAGACCTCCAAAGAACCCGTGCCACACCACCATTCCGACCAAAAACTAACACCACGGCCATCACCAACTCTAATGCTGGTGAACGAAGCAAAAGAGTCCCATCCCTCTCGGATGTCCTTCCACACCCCCACACCTCGCCGACCCCTAACCTCCTCGGAACACCAACCGCCTCTAGTCACGCCATGACGACAAGCAATCACCCTCCTCCATAACCGGTCCCTTTCCGTCCCGAAGCGCCACAACCATTTTCCTAACAACACCTTATTAAAAGGCACCACACGACGAATACCCAAACCTCCGTCCTGAAAAGGCCGACAAACTGCTTCCCACCGAACCAAAGGGATAGAGTGACCCTCCTTGGAGCCACCCCATAAAAACTGTCGCTGAATCCTCTCAATCCGCTGAGCCACACTGGTAGGAATCCGATATAGTGACAAAGCATACGTGGGAAGATTGGATAACGTGCTCTTCACCAAAGTAAGTCTCCCACCCTTGGAAAGATACTGCCGTTTCCAACCTGCAAGACGCCTTTTCACCCGGTCCACTTCCGAGCCCCAAAATGTATGGCGCTGCCCTGAGGATCCCAGTGGCAAACCCAAATACACCGTAGGAAGCTGATCCGCTCTACACCCCAACGCTGAAGCCAAGTCAGGCACATTGTCCACCTCACCCACCGGAAACAAAGAACATTTGCTAGTATTAATCTTCAGACCAGAGACCGCCTGAAAACAAATCAATACACATCGGAGATACCGCAACTGCATCACATCCGCATCACAAAATACTAAAGCATCGTCGGCAAATAATAAGTGTGAGACATCCTGAAACTGAGAAGCAACATCACCCACCCTGAATCCGCGCAAAAATCCCAATCCGGTGGCTCTAGTCATCATCTGGCTAAAAGCCTCCATAACAACAATAAAAAGGAGTGGTGATAGAGGGTCGCCCTGTCTCAAACCGCGAGAACTCCCAAAAAACCCAGAAGGTGACCCATTCACAATCACAGAGAAGCGAACCGAAGATATACAAAAACGAATCCATCTACGCCACCTCACCCCAAAACCCAATCTCTCCATCATATATAACAGAAAATCCCAATGCACATGGTCATACGCCTTCTCCACATCCAACTTCACCAAAACCCCCGGAATACCACTCTGCAACCTAGCGTCCACCATCTCACTAGCAATAATGGTAGAATCCAGAATCTGACGACCCCCAATAAAAGCATTCTGAGAATCGGATATAACACCATCCAGAACACCGCGCATCCTAAAAGCGAGAACTTTCGCAATCAACTTGTACACACACCCCACAAGGCTAATCGGTCTAAAATCCTTAATGTCCTTCATCTCTCCTTTTTTTGGGAAAAGAGAGATAAAAAGTGGCATTAAGAGATTTCACAAAACAACCCTCCTCGTGGAATGTACAAAAAGTGGCCATCACCTCCTCCCGAACAACAGGCCAGCACTCCAACAGGAACCGCATTGAGAACCCATCCGGACCAGGGGCTCTGTCACCATTGCATTGCTTCAACGCCTTTAGGACCTCATCTTCAGTGAAAGGAATCTCCAACCTGTCACGATCCCCCTCATCAATAGCATCAAAATCAAGTCCATCCAAATTCGGCCTCCAACTCTCACTTTCGGTAAACAACCTCTGATAATACGGAGGAATCCCCGCACGAATCTCCTCCTCAGTCACGAACAGAGAACCCTCCACAGTTAAGCTCCCAATGAAGTTCTTCCTCCTCCGTGCATTTGCCGAACGATGGAAAAACTTGGTATTCCGATCCCCTTCCTGTAACCAAATAGCCCGAGATTTCTGTCTCCATGAGATTTCCTCTAAGATTGCAATCTCCTCAATATCAGACAGACACTGTGCCCTTCTAACTCGCATGCTCTCATCCACCCCCCCACTCAAATCAGCTTTATCAATGTCATCAATCTCAGCCAGAAGCACATTCCTACGCCACACAATGTTACCAAAGACCTCTTTATTCCATGAAATGAGAGATGCCTTCAAACCTCGCAATTTTGAAGCTAACACATAACTCGGAGAGCCTGATCCGACCGGAGTAGCCCACCATTCCGCCATTCGCTGCTGAAAGTCCCCTGCCCTGAGCCACATATTCTCGAATTTGAAAGGAGATTTTCCTGAAGAGATACCCCCACAATCCAGAAAGATAGGAACATGATCAGAAGTAAATCTGGTGGCAATAGTCTGAATAACACCTGGAAAATGCTCCTCCTAGTCACCGGAAACCAAAAACCTATCAATACGTGAGTAAGTCGGTGTCGCCCTACCACTGGACCACGTAAAAGACGCCCCGCTGAGAGGTAAATCATGCAACGACTGTCTGTCAATGAACTCTGAGAAATCAGTCATCGCCCTAGTCCACCGTCCCCCCCCCCCAGATCTCTCCGTCGGTGTCCGAACCACATTGAAATCCCCACCCACACACCAAGGTAGCTCCCACACATGTCTGACATCACTAAGCTCCTCCCACAACTCCGACCTCCCCACATCATCCCCGGGCCCGTAAACACCTGAGAATACCCAACCAAAACCATCCTCCACCATTGAGAAAGCGCATGAAATCGAGAAACGACCTGTACGCGTATCCCGTAAAGAGACCCATCTCCTATCCCATAAGACAACCACACCTCCCGAGGCTCCAGAAGAAGCCATGAACACCCATTCCACAAACCGATTACCCCACAAGCTTCGAATCATTCTATCATTCACCGCTTCCAACTTTGTCTCCTGTAAACAAATAACATGTGCATTCCATTTCCCAAGAGCCAATCGAACAATCTTCCTCTTTTTCGGGCAATTTAATCCCCGAACATTCCATGATACTATACGTAGCAACATGATAAACAAATTAAACCGCCTCGCCCCTCCGTCGTCCTCCTCCCCTTTCCCCTTCGGTACCCCTGGATGCACTCCCACATCCGTCGTAATTCACTGTGCATACCAAATTTCGCAACTCTCTCGCGCCCTTCCAGTATGAAGAAGGACGATGCACCACCACTGCCCTGTTCATGGTACTCTTCTCTTCCACCGCATCCTCCACCAAATTTAAGATAAGCTCTTCTCCTTCCTTCTTGTGTAATCCAAACTTAACCCCTACCAATGACGCAACATTCACAACATTCTCCTTGACCCAACTAATCGAATTCGGTTCCGAGCAATCAATCGCAACTGGTAACACATTTTCCAGAACCTCCATATTAACCAACTCCTTGCATAATGACGACCCGTCACCCTCCGATACGACCGGTAAAACACCAAGAACATCATCACCTTTAACATCACTACCCTTCAACACCACAGACCTCTCAACACTGTCAGAATCAACACATTCATTACCTGTTGAAAAACTCCATTCACTGCCAGACTCGAACTCCCCAACCGAAGACATATCAGACGTACATATTGTTCCATTACCCATTGACTCAATCGCAGCATCATTATTCTGGCATACCACTCTTCCTTTCTCAGTCCCAGGCATACAGTACATCCCAGAACAAACATTAATTCCACACCCCTGTTTCGCTGACAATAGCAAAGGACCAACAATACTTCTCTTCCCTTACACGACCCCATTTCTCTGCAAAGAACCAGGTCTCAGACCATCAAAAACAAAGCGCCGCGCCATTGGACCCCTTCTCGACACGCCACTGACTACAGCCTTCATCTGTCTTCGCCACGGACCAGTCGTCAAACCTTCGTCAACCCCATTCCCCCTTGTAACAACAACGTCCTTCGATGACCCGCCCTCCATCGTAACCGGAATCAAATTCCGATCCTGACCCTTGCCTTCGCGGTTCGAAACTGGCCCAAAACGGTTCGGATCCGGGTCGGGCTCCATACCCGGATCCACATCGCATGGGTCCCTATCGGGTTGACCCAACACCATATCCTACACACCCGAATCCTCCCTCCCATAGCCAGACCCAATAAAATGAGCATTGCCCTTACCTATATCAGCCCTATTATATATAGGCCTATAATTAACAAGGCCTGTGCTACCAACATCACTACTCCCACCAAGCCCATTATGAGCCTGGCCCATCATAAATCCCACAGGCCCAACACCCTTATGAGCAGAAAGTGGCCCACCCCTCACAGCCCTCCTACCAACCCTATCAGCGCCGCATGCCACCTTTTTTATTTCATTATTTCTGTAATCTGATAACAGCCACGATGATGACCACTTTGTCAGGTTGATGTGGATCCAACTTCTCCACCCCTCTATAACCACCACACAAGTCCCCCACACTTTTAAATAAGTGTAGACAACAGAGATGCAAAGGAATCCCTTTCAGACAGATACGACGAACGTCACTCCTTTGCCATGGCGCCACCGCCCCTACTCCGGAGGACCATGCATCCAGCACCATTCGCCTATCACCCCATTCACGCCGACCAGAAACTAACACCTTCATAGCGACCTCCTTCGATGGGAAACGAAAAAGATAGTAACCATTATTGAGCAGAGCAACTGAAAAACCCGACGCCACTTTCCACACTCTCATAGCCCATTCCTTCACCTTTTCCAGCTCTTCCTTCTCTAAGTCCTCAAATCTCCCCACCAAACACGTGCAAAGAAACTCTTTTCTCCGGCAAATGGACTCCTCATCAATGTAAAATGACGGGCCTCTCGGCGGGTTCGCCTCCTTAACCTCACCACCCCAAAAGAACGTAGGGAGCGCGGCGGCCTCCATATAGGATCTCATCACACAGACCAATAACAAAGAAAGAAAACAAAAAAGTGTATGCTGAGGTCACCGGCGACCTCTAAAAGAAACATGAGCAGACTACATCCATTTTGCTGCTTCAAAGTTAAGCTGCCTAACTTTTCCGAATTGCTCATTCTTTTAGGGACATTTTGAGCAAAGTAATTGAACTGGCACACTAGTTGCTAGGTTACAATTAAGAGAACAAAAGGACAAACAAAGATACAACAAAAATCTGCTTACTTGTTACGGATAACTAATGACCTCTTTAATATGTCAACTGTCTCTCTGCTGTTGGCCTCATTACCTAGGGAAGCAAGCTTCAAAACCTCTTCTTCCTCTAAGTTCAAATCAGACACCCTAGATTTCAAACAATATTATAACATTAAGCAACAATCAATCAAATGGAGATTACTATAGAACGTAGGACAAAGAGGTTTACTTCAACCAAAACAATTTCACTCACAATTTGAGTGCTGCAAGCTCTTTAGCCAATGCCATGTTCCTTTCTTGCATTCCGAAGTCGATCTGACAAGTTCCTAATTGACCACAAGGATATGAGAAACTGTCTATCATCATAATCAAACACGAAAAGACTAAATTAAACAAAATGTGTGTATAATTGGAACATATGGGAAGGATGAATGTCTATAGTTCACAAATGCACATCAAACAAGAGCGAAGAACCATTCACCTCAGATGATTTGAGAAACAACTGCTGAAAATTTGCTTTCTGTTTCAATGCTTCCTTCTTCGCTGTCGCTTCCTTCCCAGCCAGATCTTTGCAATAGGACAACTGAGAGTTTATAATTAAGTATTAAATCAAAATAATAATAATAATGAATCCATCCTCCTAATTGCTGAGAAAATATAACTAATTGCACAACGAAGATTTGCATTTCTTCAATTTCTAAATTTCCCTTATTTTCCTGCGTTCTTCTCCTTGGGAGATAAATGTAGGGTAATTCAAGAAATCCATATTCCAGCTTCCTTTCTTTTTTATCATTAATTCTCTAAACTAGCAAAGGGACCACAACCCATTTACTGGATTGCCACAAACATTACGAAAACACGAAAAAGGGGAAAAAAATATTTGTAATAACATTATTTTCTGTTATTTTGCTTCAAATAAGGAAATACAAAGTGTCAACACAACCGAGATATATTTGGTCGGACGGACCAAGCTGTCACTCCCCATTGGGCATGCGGGGTCCACATGAATGTTTTTATACGTACTCGTACTTATATCCATATAATGAGAAATCAGATATCGATTTATTAATAAATAATTTAGTGAGCTATCAGATTAAATAGAACTTTTTTTTAATTTAATCTGAAATGAATTCTATCCGATTACACCCTTATTTATAACTGTCTCCAATACTTATATGACTCTTTATGTATAGAGCAGAGATACGCACGCATCTCAAAATTGAAAATAGTTTTAAGTATTTGATTTTGTATTTTTGATAACTGTTCTTGAGAACAAATAATAGTTTTACGAGAACAACAAAAATTAATTTTCTGAAAACAACAATTTTTGTAATTAAATTTTCAAAAAACTGAACCAAACAGATTTTTTTTATAGTTTTCTGATTTTCAGTTTTCAGAAAATAGAAAACTATTATCGGAAATACAAACCAATCGGGTTGTAAAGTCCTTAAATTTTCTTTTTCCTATGTGTTGCAAGATGTTTTCAATAGTTAAGCTGTTGAGTTATGTTAGAATATATTAGGGCTTAGTGTCACGGATTTATTCTTGAGCCTCCGTGACAACACACCTCGACCTTTCGAGAGACAAGCATGCTGGCTGGTGGATGTACTTCAATGTCAAATGACTGGAATGGTTCCAGGGAAGGGGCGTGCAGAACACAAGGTGGTAACCTCCATTGGGCCACCCCTGCACAAACTGGTCGGGAGCTGGAGCTGTTCCCCTGATGAGACCAAGGCAGGTCGAAACCAGTCAGTGTGCAAGCCGATTGAGGCACGTCGTGCGAGGCTTACCATGCCCTCACAAGCTCATATTCGGGGCATGGTGCCGCACGGGCCGTGCCGCTGCGCGTGAAAACTCTAGGCCCGTGACAAGTGGTATCAGAGCAGGACTTGGGAGTAAGCACATCCAATTGTGTCCCCAGGTCGATCTTTGGGCCAAGACGGAGCAACACGTGTACCGGAGGATAATCCTCCATTGCCACCTCCCACAAAGAAAGCGCTTCACCCTGAAGCTGATCGGGTGATCTCATTGAAGTCAGGTGTCCCGGGCCATGATCACATCGTGATCGTGCGTAGAGAGTAACTACGGCGATTGCAGAATTCACCCGACTCTCCGTGACAACGTAGCGTTGGAGGCCGACGGGGTAGAAGCTGCGGCGGAGCTGTTGAGATCTCTTGGCCACACCTACCATAGACCTCGACCCTTGCTCGAGGATATGGCAATGAGATCCACTTGTGACTGCGACGAGGACGTTCGCAGATTGAGTGGGGGAGAATGTCACGGACTTATTCTTGAGCCTCTGTGACAACACACCTCGACCTTTCGAGAGACAAGCATGCTGGCTGGTGGATGTACTTCAACGTCAAATGACTGGAATGGTTCCAGGGAAGGGGCGTGCAGAACACAAGGTGGTAACCTCCATTGGGCCACCCCTGCACAAACTGGTCGGGAGCTGGAGTTGTTCCCCTGATGAGACCAAGGCAGGTCGAAACCAGTCAGTGTGCAAGCCGATTGAGGCACGTCGTGCGAGGCTTACCATGCCCTCACAAGTTCATATTCGGGGCATGGTGCCGCACGGGCCGTGCCGCTGCGCGTGAAAACTCTAGGCCCGTGACATTAGGCTCATTCAGATAATCTTAGCCCATTTATTATTATCTAATTTATATTGACTTGTTCCTCACACTAAGTTTACTTGTTCACCACACCTTTTTTCCTATATATAGGCAGGCATGGATGTACGTGCCCCCACTAAAAAAAAAATTTCTTCTAAATTTATGAATTTCTCCCCTAAATCTTTTACAAAAAATACACAAAGCCACCACTGAATTTTGTTTTTTCACTTTACCCTACCTCTAAATTTTGAATATTACAATTCTGCCCTCACTCAACTCAAACCCTAGGTCTGTCAATGTATATAGGTGTCATCTCTATTGTAATTTATTTGACTCGATACACAATTCAATACTTCAATATACACAGTTCAATATTCATTATTTTTCATTATTCTCTTTGTTATATTCTCTTTGTTAACATAGTATCAGAGCATCTTTTCTTCTAACAAGTTATATTAGAGTTTGGATCACAAGTTTTGCTCTTTCACTCTCACCTGCAATAAGAAATTGCTTTAAAAATACATAAAGCATCAAATAAGCAATATACTATACTGGTGATATATAGGCTCTGTTTGGATATTACTGTTTTTGTATTTATTTTTTGGGTGAAAAAACAAAAATATGTATTTGTATTTGTATTTTTTCCCAAAAAAACAAAAATAAATATTTGTTTGGAACCAATTTGTATTGATTGTTCCAAAAGGGGGGTTTGGGGCAATTGGGGGTGGAGGGGTTTGCCCCAATTCAGTGGTGGCGGCGGTGATGGTGGTGGTGGTGAGGGAAGGGGTGTGTATGTGTGTGTGTGTAGATCGGTGGTGGTGGTGGAGGAGAGGGAAGGGTGTGTATATATATATGTGTGTGTGTAGAACAAAAAACAAAAAAAAAAATATCAATTTTATGTTATCAAATTTGGAGTTGTTTTTGTATTTGTTCTTGACATTATTCACCAAAACGTTTTTTAAAATTTGGGTGCCAAACAAGTTTTATTCCCAACTTGGGAACAAAAAAAGGAAACAAAAACAAAAACAAACCTTTCCAAACCGCCCATAGCATTTTCTATTCATGTGTGTGACTTGCAACGATTTTGTTAGCGGTAGCCTATAGCGTTTTCTAAAAAATAAATGGTTTCATTAGTATATATTAAACATGTTGAAACTCTGAAACATAAATCACATTAGAAATAAGAGATGTTTGTGTTACAACTTAACCAGATTGAGTATTTTTTACTAACTAGTGTCTTATTGGATATTATTACGTGAGTGGAGAATTTTGGTATTCTTTACAAATAAACCCTAAAATAACATTTTCTTTTTTTTTAAGATTTAGCATATAAAAATAAATTAATAAAAGATAGGGTTTATGATGACGATTTGTGGATGAAGAGATTAGACTGATCCAAGTTAAAACCGATAAAATAATGGGTAATACCCATCCATATTCTTTAATTAATTTTAAATACGTGTCTTAATTCTGTTGGGCTAAGTAAGAGGGGAGGACCAACTTCATCCTCCCCGGTAGGGCTGACAATTCATGTCGGTGGGTCGTGTTCGTGTCGTGTCGAAAAATACTTGATTAATATACGTGTCAAATATGCTCAACCCTAACCCAATCCACAAGTTATCCGTGTCGACCCATGTAATCGATTTAGCCTATTTATTATAATATATTAAATTAAATTTGACACGATCCAGTAATAGTTTATTGATATATTATAACCCATGACCAATTAGAGAAGAGAAACAAATAAAAATAAAAATAAATATAATCGTGTTAAACGTGTCGTGTTCGAGTTGACCTTTATATTATCGGGTCATGTTCGGGTCGACCCTTATACAGGTTCAACATTTTTATGATCAACCCTAACTGTTGGGTTATGGCTCATAATTCAGGAAAGAATAGGCTCTGGGTCCAAAGGAGCCGGGCCGAAGGCCCGTGGTGGCCGTCTGTCACCCGAGATACGGTAAATGGTGATTTTGGTATTTTACTAGTACAAAATAATTAAGTTTATATATACATCATTGTAACCCTAATTCAGTGTGAAGCTAAATACAAAGACTGCTCTGGTGGACGTAGGTCAAATTGGCCGAACCATGATAAATCTTGTGTGTTGATTCTTTACTGTTTTATTGTTTACGATTAATCTTTTGTTTTAACAATTGGTATCAGAGTCAGGTAAGATTCGCAACAATGGTGAATACTTCAATATCAAAGTTTGATGTGGAGAAGTTCGACAGGACTCAGAATTTCGGGCTTTGGCAATGAAGGGTGAAAGATCTGCTGATACAGTAGGGTCTGGTAAAGGCGTTATACGGGAAATCGAAAAAGCCTGCAGCGATGTTAGACGATGATTAGGAAGACCTAGAATTGAAGGCGGTAAGTACTATTCATTTATGTCTTGCAGATTCGGTTATGTATGATGTCCTGGACGAAGAATCTCCTGCAGGGATTTGGACAAAGTTAGAGAGTCGTTATATGTCAAAATCATTGATAAACAAACTGTTTGTGAAACAAAAGTTGTATGGGCTTAAGATGGCTGAAGGTTCCGATCTAGCGCAACACATCAATGTGTTCAATCGGTTAATAAGTGATTTGTTGAGGATTGATGTGAAGTATGACGATGAAGACAAGACAATGATGCTAGTGAGTTTTCTCCCTGCGTCTTATGACCATTTGTCTACCACCATATTATGGGGTAAGGAAACCCTAGAACTAGAGGAAGTTATTGTTGTCCTATTATCTTACAACCAACAGAAGACTACCAAAGGTTTGCAAGGGGAATGGTTGATAGTAAAAGGAAACTAGGAGCGTGGAAGACAGAGGGAGAGGGGGAAATCATCCGATAGGAAGAAGTCTAGATCGAAATCAAGACCAAACTGGATGAAGACAGTTGAATGCTATAAGTGTCACGAGAAGGGACACATGAAGAGGGATTGTCCTCAGATGAAGCATGAAGAAAAAGGAAAGAACACAAAAGCGTCGACCTCAGCTAATGTAGCCGAGGATAATGTAGATAACAACGATGGAAATATGCTATCAGTATTGTCTGTAACTGATAACGATACAAAATCCTGGATACTTGATTTAGGTTGCTCTTATCATATGCGCCCACATGCAGATTGTTTCGACACTTTCATGTCAGTCAATTATGGCAATGTTGTTATGGGCAATGATGTTTCATGCAAAGTTATCGGGTTAAGTACTGTTAAGGTTAAGATGTTTGATGGTACTGTGAGGACGTTGTGTAACGTGAGGCATGTTCCTGAACTTAAAAAGAATTTAATTTATTTAGGAACTTTAGATGCAAGTGGATGTGTCTATAAATCAGAAGAAGGAATTCTGAAGGTGTCGAATGGAGCAATGGTGTTGATGAAAGGGCGAAAGGTCGCAATAAATATTTATAAACTGGTAGGAAGTACAGTTGTGGGTGGAACTGTTGTTGCTTCATCTTCTGAAACCAACCCAGATGACTCGCTTTTATGGCACATGAGACTTGGACATATAAGTGAACTCGGGATGAGGGAACTTGATAAGAGAAATCTATTGAAGGGTGTGAAGACTTGTAAACTTGACTTCTGCAAGTATTGTGTTCTTGGAAAACAGTGCAAGGTTCGGTTTAAAAAGGCAATTCACAGCAACAAGGAAACTCTTGATTACATACATTCGGATGTTTGGGGATCGGTGGATGTAAAATTGAAGGGAGGATCATACTATTTTGTAACATTCATAGATGACTTCTCCAAGAAGGTTTGGGTCTACTTCATGAAACATAAGTCAGAAACTTTTGCAAAGTTCAAGGTGTGGAAAGTAGAGGTAGAAAATCAGATCGAGAAATAAATCAAGGCCCTCATAACAGACAACGGAACCGAATATAAGAGCACAAAATTTTTGAAATTTTGTGAGGAGCATGGGATCAAGAGACACTTCACAGTTTGAAAAATGCCATAACAAAATGGTGTTGCTGAGAGGATGAATCGAACCATTGCAGAAAGGGCAATATGTATGAGGTTGAATGCTGGTCTACCGAAGAATTTCTGGGCTGAGGTAGTAAATATGACTTGTTATGTTATCAATAGATCACCAAGATCAGTTCTGGATGAAAAAGTTGTTGAGGAGGTATGGATAGGAAATGAGGTTGACTACTCTATGATGAGGGTATTCGGGTGCCCTGGATATGTTTATATATTACTCGAGGAAAGGTCTAAGCTTGATCCAAAATAAAAAGGTGTATATTTCTTGACCATGAGAAAGGAGTAAAAGGGTACAAGCTTTGGAATCTAGAGACTCAAAAGGTGGTGATTAGCAGAGATGTTGTCTTTGATGAAAAATCAAAATTGGAAAAGGAGCAGCCACATCAACTAGAAAATAATGCAAATGAGAAACAAAGAATTGAGGTGGAGCTAGAAGAGCCGAGGGCAAAAAAGGAGAACATTCTGCAACCATAAAAGGAGCACCATCACATTGCTACAGACAAACCCAGACGCACTACTAGACCACCAGCGAGGTATGATGATTATGTTTCTTTTACACTTATAACTACTGATGGGGATCCTTCATCTTATCAATAGGTAATTAGTTGCTAAAAAAAAAATGAGTGGATGAAGGTCATGATAGAAGAGAATGAGTCACTTACGAAAAATCATACATGGGAGTTGGTAGAGCTTTTTGAGGGAAAAAGGGCTATTGGGTGCAAATGGGTGTTCAAGAAAAATGGGTCGATATATGAAAAAGAGGGATAGAGGTATAAAGCTCGTCTTGTAGCAAAAGAGTACTCACAGAGGCAAGGCATTGATTATAATGAAGTGTTCTCTTCAGTTATGAAACACACTTCTATTAGATCAGTTTTGGCATTGGTAACAAATGATGACATGGAGTTAGAACAATTAGATGTGAAGACAACTTTCCTTAATGGTGAATTGGAGGAACACATCTTCATGGAACAACCGGAGGGGTTCAAGGAACCTGAATCAGAACATCTTGTTTGTAGACTGAAGAAGTACTTTATGGGTTGAAACAGTCTCCCAGGAAGTGGTACAAGAAGTATCATTCTTACATGTTACAGATTGGTTACACTCGTTGTAAGTATGATTGTTGCGTTTATTTCAGAATTTTAAATGATGGTTCATATATTTTATTGATGTTATATGTTGATGATATGTTTATTGTTGCTAAGCATATGGATGAGATTAGTAGCTTAAAATCCTTGTTGGGTAAAAAGTTCGAGAAAAAAGACTTGGGGGCAACTAAGAAGATTCTTGGCATGGAGATTCACCGGGACAGAAAGACAGGTAAACTATGGGTTTCTCAAAGAGCTACATCAAGAAGGTGTTGTAGATGTTCAGTATAAATGATGCTAAAGAAGTAGGTACACCATTGGCTAACCACTTCAGATTGTCTGCAACCCAAAGCCCACAAACAGAAGCAAAAACGAAAGAGATGACCAAAATACCTTATGCCAATGCTGTGGGATATTTGATGTATGCAATGGTATGCACCAAGCCGGATTTAGCACAAGTAGTCAGCACAGTTAGCAAGTATATGGCCAATCTAGGGAAAGAACATTAGAAGGCAGTGAAGTGGATCTTCGGGTATTTAAAGGGTACTGCATACTATGGGATTATGTTTGCAAGGTAGCATATTACTATGTTAGTTGTGGGGTATGTGGATGCAGACTATACAAGTGATCTTGAGGATAGGAGATCGACCACTGGATATGTGTTCACATTAGCAGGGGGACTGATATGTTGGAAGTCTACACTTCAGTCCATAGTCGCATTGTCTACAACAGAAGCAGAGTACATGGCAGTTACTGAGGCTGCAAAAGGAATCTTTGTGGTTGAAAGGTTTGGTCAGGGAACTTGGCATTGATCAAGGTGGAGTTCAGTTGCATTGTGATAGCCAGAGTGCCATTTATTTGGCAAAACACCAGGTATATCATGCGAGAACCAAACATATAGGTGTAAGGTTTCACAAGATACAAGAGTTGGTGTCTATATGTGATATTCTTTTACAGAAGATACACACTACAGAGAATGCAACAGATATGTTGACAAAATCGTTGACTTAAGACAAGTTCAAGCATTGCTTGGACTTGATCAATGTTTCTTTATGTAAAATAAAAAGGAGACCCCCTCAACAAAGTGAATTCGAGGTAATACAAGAGATCTTCAAGGTGGCAGGATATTCGCCAAGGTGGAGATTGTTGGGTTATGACTCATAATCCAGGAAGAAACAGACCCTGGGTCCAAAGGCCCGTAGAGGCCTTCTGCCACGGGCATCGATTAACTTGTTGGGGGTTTGAGGGGCGTAGCCCCCCGAGGTACGGTAAATGATGATTTTGGTATTTTACAAGATGTATTACTAGAACAACTAATAAAAAGAATTGTTTTAGAAAGCAATTGCAAACGATTAAGAGATACATGTCCTAATCGACAATACCATAGTGGTGGTGGAATTTTAAACTGAGCAAATAGAGGTTAATTTAAAGTAATAGAGTCCCTCATGTAGGCATCCCGATCCAATCTTTCTCTTCGACAACTGGTCCTGAATAACACAATAATCATTAGTGAATGTGATGGAGATGGATTGAGACTTGACTAATTCATTAACAGAAATCATATTATAATGAAAAGTGGGAACAAAGAGAACATTATCAAGATGCAATGAGGGTGAGAGAATAACACTACCAATGTGATTAGTAATTAAATGATCGGTTCCATCAGGAAGCTTAAGAGTGGAAAGCTTGGAACAAACAGTGTAAGTAGAAAAAAATGTAATGATGAACTAACATGGTTAGTAGCTCCTGAATCAATGATCCATATGGACTTCGATGAACACGAAAGAGATAAACCTGCCAAATTTACTTATGGTGTAGGACTACTCAACGAGAAATTTGGAGCAGTGGGCAAGTATGGTGATGCGTCGGTTGAAAAGATATTAGTTGTGGGGCTATCAAAGTGATGAACGAAGAAAGGATCTTCTGATCCTTGAAGTTCAGAAAATTGATAATCTATTGGATCAACCACTGTGAATGGATTGATGACAAAAAAAAAAAATTGAGAGAGAATATTGATTCAGAGTTGTAAGAATAGATGCTCTGATACCATAATAAATTTTAGTAAGAAGATGAATTTGGAGAAATTTCTGATATTGTATTTAGTGTATACATAAGACTATATATAAGAACTTTACAAGATAAATCATTAACAACTAACTACATTTCAAATTCAAAACTTAAACTAAATATATCTAAGCTTGTTTCATTATCTAAGGGAACAACTAACTAATTCTAATCAGATTTAAGATTTAAAAATGTAACAAACTATCTCAACTATCTTAGGTTTGAATTTAAAATACAATATAGCTGATATCTTTGTACTGTACATTCTTTAGAATTCTATATCAGTTTTTTGAGAACAATAAAAATGAGTTTCTTTGAAAAAAATCATGTTTGTAACTGAATATTCAGAAAACTGTTTTCAGAAAATTGAACCAATTAAGCAAACTTTTTTTTACAGTTTTCTAATTTTTAATTTTCAGAAAACAGAAAATTGTTATAAAAAATACAACCTAAGAGTATTTTGAATCTCAATAAAACATCATTGATTGTTATTTCATGTTTAAGTTCCTACCAGGCCAAAACAAGAATGAAAAAAACACATGAAATTACCTAGATGATAGTGAAAACAGCCAAGAGGGGGGGTGAATAGGTTTTTTGTCGATTTTATGAATAATTAAAATTATTTAGCAAAAATTCAATTTTAATCAATCACAAACCCTAATTCTCAATTCAATTATCAAAACAGATCAATCAAACAAATATGAATATAAGTGCAGAAATTTAAATCATGAGAAGACCACTACAAGAAATCGGACTTTTAGCGACGGTCCTTTAGAGACACTCTCAAGAACTGTCGCTAAAAGTCCATTTTTAGTGACAGAAATTTTAAACCGTCGCTAAAGGTGCATATTTTTAGCCACAGACTTTAAACCGTCGCTAAAGGTACAAAAACTGTCGCTAAAGGTCATATTTTTAGTCACGGTTTTTCAAACCGTCGCTAAAGCTGCCAAACCGTCACTAAAGATCATATTTTTTAGTGACAGAAATGTCAAACTGTCGCTAATACTCATATTTTTAGTCACGGACTATAAAACCGTCGGTAAAGGTATAAAACCGTCGCTAAAAGTCATATTTGTTAGTCACAGAAATGTCAAACTGTCGCTAATACTCATACTTTTTAGTCATGGACTATAAAACCGTCGGTAAAGGTATAAAACCGTCGCTAAAAGTCATATTTGTTAGTCACAGAAATGTCGAACTGTCGCTAATACTCATACTTTTTAGTCACGGATTTTTAAACCGTCACTAAAGGCAGAGAACCGTCGGTAAAATCCATATTTTTAGCCACAAAAAATTTGAACCGTCCTAAATGGTAAAAAAAAATGCGGGAGTCTTTACCACCAACTAGTTGCGCCTAAAAAAAGTAAAAGAAAAAATCAGTATGAATTTTAGTGGCATTCTGAACTGTCCTTAAAATACCATATTTTTAGCGACAGTTTTATCAAACCATGCCAAAAGACTCTAATCTTTGTCATATTATTTTTTAATCGTGTCAAAAGCCACTACAAAAAATAAGGCTTTTAGGGACGGTCTATTAATGACGGGCTAAAAAACCGTCACTAAAGGTGGTCTATTAGTAACGGGAAAAACTAACTGTCACTAAAAGTTGCTTATTAGTGACGGTCCAAATAAACCGTCACTAAAGAATGTCTATTAGTGATAGTCCAAATAAACTGTCACGAAATGGTATCTATTAGTGACGGTCCAAATAAACCGTTACGAAATGGTGTCTATTAGTGACGGTCTAAATAAACCGTCACGAAAGGGTGTCCATTAGGGAAGGTCCAATCAAACCATCACTAAAAGACCCATTTTTTCACCTCCTTTTCTAATTAATTTCTCACACAACCAAAAAATAAATTGGCTCGGGTATAATACATTAGCACATGTTATTGGCTAGTACTATTATAAAAAAATATAAAATGTTTCTAATATTTCATCATTTACGTTACTTTGAATTGAAGTCAATTCCACTACTTTAAATTGGGGATTTACGTTACTCAATTGAAGTCAATTTCACTACTTTAAATTTGGGACTTTATCAATTTCACTCAATTGAAGCCAATTTCACTACTTTGAATTGATGATTTACTCAATTGAACTTAATTTTACTCAATTTCACTACTTTAAATTAAATATTTTATCAATTTAACTCAATTAAATTACTTTGAATTGAGGGATTTACTCAATTTCACTACTTTGAATTGGGGATTTACTCAATCTTTACTACTTTAAATTGGGGAATGAACTTAATTTCACTCAATTACACTACTTTAAATTGGTATTTTTTAAAATTTTACTCAATTAAACTACTTTAAATTGGGGATTTACTCAATTTCACTACTTTGAATTAGAGATTTTATCATTTTCATTAAATTAAACTACTTTGAATTGAGGGATTTACTCAATTTCACTACTTTGAATTGGGGATTGAACTTATTTTCAATAAATTATACTACTTTAAATTGGGGATTTATCAATTTAACTCAATTACTTTGAATTAGGAATTTACTATATTTCACTACTTTCAATTGAGAATTTTATCAGTTTCAATGAACTAATCTACTTTGAATTAGGTATTTACTCTATTTCATTCAATTGAAGTCACTTCTTTGAATTGAAGAATTTATCAATTTCACTCAATTGAAGTCATTTTCACTACTTTGAGTTAGGAATTTACTTAATCGAACTTAATTTCACTCAAATTCACTATTTTGAATTGATGATTTTATCAATTTTACTAAATTAAATTACTTTGAATCGGGGGACTTACTTAATTTCACTCAATTGCATTACTTTGAATTAGAGATTTTACTCAATTTCATTGAATTAAAGTCAATTTTAGTACTTTGAATTGAAGATTTTATCAATTTCAATACTTTAAATTGGGGATTTACTCAATTGAACTTAATTTCACTCGACTTCACTAGTTTGAATTTGGATTTACTCAATTTCACTACTTCGAATTTGGGATTTACTCAAATTCACTTATTTGAATTAATGATTTACAATTTCATTCAATTGAAGTCAAATTATAGTAATTTGAATTGGAGATTTACTCAATTGAACTCAATTGCACTACAAAATTTAATTTTTGTAGCAAATAATAGTTTTTGTTATGAATTTTTTTATTTTCGTAGTTAATTTTCTTCTATTTGCCATGAAAATGTTTTCTAACAAATAAATATTATTTGTTGCAAAATTTATTTTTCGTAATAAGTACTATTTTTTATTACAAAAATTTAGTTTTTTCCTTTCTAAAAAAATTTAGTTTTTATAGTAAAAAGTAGTTTTAAAATTCAAAATAAAGCCCTTATTAACATCACTTCCCTCTAAGGCTGCAAATGAGACAAGCTGTTTAATATTTCAAGTACTCAAATACTAATAATATTTAATATTTTTAAATTAAGGATATAACTGGTAAAATAATAAAATTCAAACCTATAAAGGAATATAGGTAAATTCCATTAATAATTTTTAAATAGAATAATTATTTTTCCCTAAAAAATAGAATAATTACATAATTACTTCTTAAATCTGCAAAAAGAAAATAAAGAAAATAAAAAAATACTTAGCCACCGTTGGATCTACCCATCCAACGGCTTAAAAAGAAACCCTAAGAAGTGCCCTCACTTATAATCCGTGCAGCTCACTAGTCGCCTCTCTATTTTCTTTCATTCAACCCTCTTTCTCCTCAACGAGTGAACCAGCGACGCTTGTTTCCGCCCCTCGATAGACGATGCCCAAGGTCACTTTCACTGCTATGAAGATCGATGTCCCCATAGGTAACATCTAATTCATATATCTAGGAAGTGCTTCCCTACCCGTAAATCGGAACGTGAATCGGAAGACGACCATGGAGGATCATGTGAATCGGAACGTTTCGTCCTCGAAGGAGAAAGATGTCGTCGGCATCGAGAATAGCAAGAAAGGTCATCAGAGGAGAGAGAGAGGACGACGATGACGACGACGGTGATGGTATATGTGTTTTGCTTCTAAGAATTTTGGCCGATTAAAGGTAAATCTCCATAATCAACGGTTTTCTAGGGTTTGTTCTTCTTTTATAGTCAGCTGTGTGTTGTTTCCTTCTATACATATCTGTGTGTAAGGGCTCAAGTTGTACAAAAGTTAAATGATTTATGTGGATTAAAATGCAATTGGACAACAATCATTTGTATATGCACATTTGTGTTTATATGTGCATATATAGATTTGTGCAAATTGTTTTTTTTTTTTGTATATACGTGTATATAAGCAAATTGATCCTTTTTCAGTAGCACACTTTATGCTGTTTTTTTAATTGCAATTTTGAAATAATCAGTGTGTAGAAAAATTCCCATATATTCAACCGAATTCCACATCACTTTTTAGTTGTGTACCTAATGGATGGAGAGTCTTCGACTCTTTATGTCGTTCGAACTCTTCAACGTTGAAATCATTTACCATTCACTAAAACTGTTAGATTTTTTCCACTAGTCAAATTTCTCGTTTTTTCTAATCAATCAAGTTATGATCACCATGTTATGGACAAGAAATAAAGGATATACAGGGGGAGTATAGTATTTACATGATAGACTGAATAAGTGTAATAGAAGGGGCATTTCCTATCATAAGTTCCTTTGTATTTTTTGGCGAACTCAAAAAGCTGCAGATAAATCAACAAAAATAGACATATAAGAGAGTCATGTCTATTTTATTGTGTTTTGTTTCTTTTTTATGTTAGTTGTCTTTTATGGAAGTAATGCACTGCTCAGAGTAAGGTCCTTAATTCTTTTAATTTTTGGTCGGATATCTATTCCATAAGCTAAGATATAGATTAGAGGAAATTAGAAATTTTTAATGTGAACTCTGGAATGATATAAAACATTGCATTTTGGATCTTTGCAAAGATTGGTGCAAAGATCCAAAATGCAATGTTTTATCTGCTACTAAAGATAGTTGGAGGATGAACAATTTTGGGAAGATGGTGAGGTAGAGGAAGAAGCGGCCTTGTGATCTCATTTATGACCAAACCAAAAGCCAATCAAAGCAAAATAACTAGAAAAACATGTTGTTTTTCGCATTCCTTTACATTGGATTTCTAGGGTTTTATGGTTCTTCCCTTTGTTATTAGTTCTTTGGTTTCTGTTTTACACACCCTTATATATATATAAATATTTATTTGATGGGTGTTCATTGTTCTTTGTTTGTATGCCTTCTTTTATACCCATTTGTGTATATTACTGTAGCACTGATTAACTGAAATTATTTTGCCATTGAAAATATTTAGGATGTCTTCACTTTTCATTGAACAAATTTGGGGCTTTTTACAGGTTGGTCAAGTGATATCACAAGTGGGGCTTTTTGTTGTAATTGTTACAGTTATTTTCTGAGGTTCATAGTTTCGAGAGAATATCGGAGGTGAGTTTATATTTCTTAATGTTATATTTCATTGTTTCTTTGTTTAGTTATTTCATTATTAACATGTATTACTACTTTCTATAGCTTTACAAATTTGCAAAATATTGAGACAATGACTTCCCATCTAATATTTTATTAACAGAATAGTCATATATGCATGCTAGCTTTTTATCACAAAGATAACTAATTAATTGATCAATTAGTATTCTCACTTTAGTTGTGGGTATGTGTATGTTTTTTATTTTATTTTATTTTATTCTTTGTTTTTTCTGTGGGGTGTTTGATGGGAGATATATTCAGGTTGGAGCTATGGACATTGACATTTTGACTTAGAAATTTATTTTCAAAGCATGTTTGGTAGCACTAGTAGCTATATTGGATATTTATGAAATGTTCTACTTGTAGTGTTCATTTGTTGGTTTTGAGATTTTGCTTTTAGCTTTAATATAACTGCTATTTTATGATTCTGTTTTTTAATGTATGACTTCTGGTTACATTGTAAATTATTGAATTGTAGGTGAACAAAAAATTCTTTGTTGATTTTTTCAACGTAAATGACTTGGTGAAATTTTGTGCTTTCAGGATGAGTTGCTGCTTATACTGATGTTCACAATTGGTGTGAAAGGATTTCAGAAATGAATTTCAGTGTTGAAGCTTAGGTTGTTAGGTATATTGTTTATTTTGTAAATTTAGGTTTGTTCCAACGGGGCAAGAACTTTATTGTTTGTATTTATCAAGAATTTCACTGAGGACAAATGTCCATAAATATTTTATGATTTATGGTGTTTCTATGTACCAGCTTTGTCTTACAATTCTTATATTTTTGTTTTGATTTTAGCACTTTTTTGAATTTTTTTATGCATCTTAACAAATGCTAAAGAGAAAATAAAAAATAATCGAAAAACAAAAGTAGAACCAGCGAAATATGTGAAAACAAAAGCTAATAAATTTGAATTGTCATTATAAGCTAATAGTGACAGTATTGACTGTCACTGATACCAAGTTCATTAGTGACAATACAAAGCGATACTAATACCATACTTATTAGCGACAGTCCAAGATACCGTCACTAATAGTATTGGTATTAGCGACGGTCCGGACTGTCGCCAATAGTAGTACTATTGGCGACAGTCCGGACCGTCGCTAAAAGTGAAGTTATTGGCGACGGTCTGGACCGTCGCTAATAGTACTACTATTGGCGACAGTCCGGACCGTCGCTAAAAGTGAGGTTATTGGCGACGGTCCAGACCGTCGCCAATACCAAAACTATTGGCCGCTTGATCTTCTGACGTGCAAAAATCTAGTTCAATTTCTCCATCTCTAACCAAATCTCGAATATAATGATATTTGATCTCAATATGCTTGTTTCGACCATGAAACACTGGATTTTTAGCAAGTGCGATTGTTAACTTATTATCGCACATGATTTTTGTTGGACCTCCATGCTCGTAGTGTAATTCATCCAGCATGCGGCGTAACCACACAGCTTGACATGTTGTCGATGTCGCTGCCATGTATTCCGCTTCCGCTGTTGATAATGCAACAACTTGTTGCTTCTTCGAGGACTAAGAGAACACTCCTTCTCCCAGATAGAAAACATACCCGGAAGTGCTTTTCCGAGTCTCCATATCTCCTGCCCAATCATTGTCTGTATAGCCTACTAGACTGAAATCGTCATAATAGGTATAAAAAATTCAATGATCCCGAGTACCACTCACGTACCATAAGATCCGTTTTACTGCTTGTAGATGTGATTGTCGATGTGTTTCCATGAACCGAACGAAAAGCCCCACACCATAAACAATATCTGGTCTAGTGGAAGTCAAATAGTGTAGACTACCGACTATACTTTTGAAATATGTTGGGTTTACCAGTTCACCGTTTCCTTCTTTCCTCATCTCCAAACGTTCTGCCACTGAAGTCCGAATTATCGTCACTGAATCCATATGGAACTTCTTGAGAATATCATTTGCATATTTATTTTGTGAAATAAATATGTCATCATCAGTTTGATGCACTTCGATGCCCAAGAAATATGACATTAATCCCATATCCGTCATTTTGAACTAGCGAGTCATCGCCTCCCTAAATTCAATAAACATCGCCTCTCAATTTCCTGTAAATATCAAATCATCAACATAAAAGCATACAATCAATATATCGTCATTAGCCTTTGATTTGATATAAAATGTGTGCTCATGAGGACATGTTTGGAACCCATCTTCTAGCATGTATGTGTCGATCTGTGTGTACGAGGCACGTGATGCCTGCTTCAGTCCGTACAACGCCTTCTTCAACCTGTACACTTGTTTTTCATGACCTCTTTTAAAAAAACTAGGTGGTTGGTCAACATATACCTTCTCTTCAAGAACGCCATTGAGAAATGCGGACTTGACATCCATCTGATGCATCTTCCACATGTTTTGAGCTACAAGTGCTACAGTTATTCGGACCGTATCCATCCTTGCCACTGGCGCAAATACTTCGTAGTAGTTAATTCTTGGCTTCTGCTTATAGCCTTTGACTACCAATCTCGCCTTTAATCGGTCCACCTGACCATTGGGTCTATACTTCGTCTTGTACACCCACTTGACACCAATTGACTTCTTTCCGACAGGTAAAGAAGTTAGCTCCCAAGTATCATTTTTCTCAATTGCATGAATCTCCTCGTTCATTGTCTGGATCCACCGCTCATCGTTTCCTGCTTCCTTATATGAAACTGGATCACAATCTGCGAATAAGCAAAAATTTACTAGAGTTTCATCAGTAAAATCCTCATCATTATCATTTGTGACAACATAATCCTGGAGATGTGCAGGCATCACGTGCGTTCACTTTGGACAGCTTGCAGGTGCCGGTGAAGATGCTAGTGAAGGTGATGAACTATCTGGTGAAGAATGACCATTTGTTTCTTCTGTTTCATTTTCAATGATGACACGTTGCTCCGTATGTGGTGTTTGATTACATGCCCAAGTATCATCCTCGATGAATTGGACATCTCGACTTATAATAACATCTTTTGTGAGAGGATTATAAAGCTTATAACCTTTAGATACATCACTGTAGCCGATGAAGATACACTTTTGGCTTTTGGCATCAAGTTTTTTTTCCGTTGTTCTGGTATATGAGTGTATGCAATGCACCAAAATACTCGTAGGAGTGAAACATTCGGTTTGCTACCGCTCCATGCTTCATGTTGAGTTTTTCCCAAAACACTCTTCGTTGGACACATGTTCAATAGATATATAGCGCATGCAACAGCTTCTGCCCAAAAAGACTGGTAAACTTTTGGCTTTCAACATGTTTCTAACCATTTCAAAAATGGTTATGTTTTTCCTTTCAGCTATACCATTCCGCTGAGGTGTATAACTGGCGGTTAACTGGCGTTTTATCCTTTGAGAATTGCAATAATTGTTGAATTCGCTAGAGGTGATTATCCTCCTCTGTCCGATCTCAATGTCTTGAGATTAAAGTCACTTTGTTTTTCAACAAAAGATTTAAACTCTTTGAATTTTCCAAACATCTCTGATTTTTGTTCTAGAAAATACACCCAACTTTTTCTAGAAAAATCATCTACAAAAAGTAGAACATACCTCTTGTGCCTGAGAGATTCTACCTCAACTGGTTCACATATGTCCATGTGAACCAACTCCAACGGTTGTTTGGCTCTCGGTGTTTTTCCAACTGGAAAATATTCTCAGCGATGATTTCCGAGAAGGCATCTTTCGCACAGGTGATCAGGAGCAACGATTAGTGGTAACCCCGTTACCATGTTTTTCTGCACCAGGAGTCTCAAGTCTCGAAATTTTAGATGACTGAACCGAAGGTGCCATAGCCAATTGATATCTTTCGACCTCGCCATCAAATTCACCTCGATTTTTGTATAAAGATCCAATGAGAACATTTTATTCTTTATCATCTGCACTTTTGCCACTTGTTTCCCGTTTTTGCTATGAACGATACACCCACCATCCAAAATATGAATGTCATGCCCTTTTTCTGAAAGTTGTCCCATACTCAACAAATTCCAGAACATTGCCGGCACAAAAAAAAACATCAACAATAGTGATATCGGTGCCATCTTTTGATAGAATTTTTACGTCACATTTGCCCATTACATGAACTTTGAATCGATTTTTAAAATTCACTTCACTGCAAAATGATTCGTCCAAGTGTGAGAATAACTCCTTCCTCCCACACATGTGGTTGCTACATCCGGTATCCAAATACCATCTATTTGTGCATGCACCATTTGACCCAACATCATTGCATGCTAGAGCTATGTTTTCTTCTGTGTCAGCAAGATTTGCATACTCACTCTTTTCGTCCGACATATGGGTTCGACATTCATTTTTGTAATGTCCAAACCGTTGACACCGATGGCATTTGACGTTGGATTTGTCATGTGTTTCGGTATTACCACTGCGACCTCTATAGTCATTTCTTCATCTGCCATGACTGCGTCCGCAACCTCGCCGACCTTGACTGCCCCCTCGATTTGTTGAAATAAATCTACTCTGCAACGCCTGCTCCGTGCTAGAGTTGTTGGCCTTCTGGATCATCCTTTGCTCGTGGGAGCCTAATAAACCCATCAACCGTTCGATGGTCATGGTTGATATGTCTTGCCCTTCTTCGATCGCCGCCAGTACATAATCAAATTTTGTGGTCAAAGATCTTAAAACCTTTTCCATGGTCTTTTGATCATCAATCGTTTCTCCATTAACCTTAAATTGATTAACGATGGATTGCACCCGATTGATGTACGTCGAGGTTGATTCCGAATCACCCATGGTTAGAGATTCGAAATTGTCACGCCCCAAATCCGAAAACCCGGATAATGACTTAAATTTAATTAAAATTCATAAAAATATCAAATGGTCAAACTGGTCAACCGAAATTGTTTATAATTCACTAGCGCGGAAGCGAAATAGAAATAATAAATCACACACAAATCCCAAAATCAAATCAAATTACAACACGAACACACTAGTCCAAAGCCAAACAAGCACAAATCATAATAAGCACGCAATCTTTATTATTACATAAATATGTAATTATTATAAGTTCAAATTCCACAAATTTCTAATAGCTCATGCATCATCCACCAATGGTTCTTTTCCTGAAAAATGTTAAGGGGTGAGCACAAACGGCCCAGTAGAGAAAAATCATGAAGTGTAAGATTCCGCAAGTATGTAAATTAATGAATACGTATAGGGTCAAGTCTCTAACCTAGTCCAATGTCATGATATAAATGCATAAGAAATCACAATATAAACATGTACAACAATTTAAATAATACCATCAAGATAATTTAAAAGTTCTATAATCACGAAATTAAAACCAATACTCTTAATATGAACTCAAATTCAACTATCACAACCGAAATAACATCAAATTCAAAATCATCAAATGGGAAAATTATGTCGTGAAACAAATCCTAGGACATGAACTACCTGTTCATCTGCCTAGCCGTCTTGGGGCTACTAACCCTACGGTGACGTCAACCAATCGCGCGATAATTCAAGGACTTGCACCCCGGGAGCTCCTTCGTCCCCCCATTGCTCACACCACACGACCACTTCCCAAAATCAACTACCAATCCACCATTCACAATTCATAAATGTCATTCACATGCGCACATAAGTAATAAATATATCCGCACTCTATGATCCACCTAATAAAAATTCTATCGTGGCATGAATCAATGCATTTAAACACATTAATGCAATTTCACAACTCATGTCAAAAATAGCACAATATGATGATGAATCTATATATAAACATTAAAATGCATAAATGAAGATTCTTAAACTCACACGATACCCCAATAAATCCCTACCTCAAACTTGATAAAATATCCAGTAAAATACCAACAATCAAAACAATATGGTTGTGTAGAGAATGAAGAAACGAATGGTTCTCCGTTCACGCCTTCATTTGTACCTTGTTATGGCCGAAACCAATTAACACATATTGAATAAATTTGTCTTTATATACATAACCATATTTATTTTTATAATAATATTTGCCAATAAACATTCTGATATATATAAATATCTACTAAAAAATATTCGAGATTAATAGACAAAATTTAGTTACTTAATTAAGAATCGAAAAGTTCAGTTTTAAATACTACTGTAAAACGGACAGCAGGTAATCTATGATTTTTAGAAAAATATATAGGCTTGATAAAAATATGAAATTTACAGGATACACTCCAAACCTCTACATAGGTATACTGTAAAATTTTCATAAGCTTTAATCAAAGGACGGTGGTCCAAAATAATTATAAAAGACAAATTTCCTAACAGTTCCGAAAACTGAACACCCTTTACTCCAAGATTTTTACAAAACTATCCATGAATTATATGACTACCAAAATCTCCAGATTTACATATTATATACTCAAGATTATGTGATAAAATTATAAGTACAAAATTAGAATTATAGATAGCTCAAATCGGTAACACAAGTTCCGGTTTTGAAATACGATTGAAACTGAACAGTTACTACTCAACAATTGTTTTTACCGATATAAATTAACTTACAATTCTTGATCTTCAGTACATATGTCTTAGACATATACAAAATATTATAATAAAAGTTTCAAGATTTATAAGGATACTAAACCATATGAAACAATTGGCTAAACCGAAACCGAAATCGGATCAGCAAGCAGTAAAATATCACTGGACAGCCTACTTCCGTGATTTTTAAAAAATTATTTATTTATCTAGATGATTTGATATTTTTATAGATTAAACTAGACATATCAAAAATCATACTGTAAAAGTTTCAAAAATTTAAAAATAAATTAACATGGTCTATAAATTGCTCAAACTAAGGCAAGAAAACAATTCTGCAACAGGAACTATATCCGAAAATCATGAAATTCCGGATTTTTAATTAAATCTATATTGATCTATAATTTCTGAAATTTTCAGAAACATATAATCTCATACATATACATATGTTGTAAAAGTTTCAGAAAATAAAACGAACCCTTACATATTTAAAAAAAATCATAGATCGAAGGCTTTGATTTGCTAGAACAATGAGAACAATAATCTGAAAATTTTGAAAAATCAAATCCAATTAAATAATATAGATCACATACCGTAATTTGTATTAAACCGAAGATCGGAACACGTAGAACAATTTCCTAGTTGAGCACAAAATTGAATCCCCACTCTAAGATGCCCAATATGTAGAGAGAAGAAGATAGGAACAATAGAGGAGAAAGAAAAAAAAAATAGTTATTGGCTGAAAACTTTCATCAATAATGTCACAAAGTGATGTCAATATAATAGATGTATGATTGTACCTTTAAATGATGGAGGAATATGCTTTTGGAAAGTTGAAGATAAAAATAAAAATAAAAATATGGAATTCGGTCACACATTAACACATAATGAATATATTGCAAAAGTTACCCTCATTTTTATCAAACTCAAAAGTAACCCCCACATTTAATTAAAATATCGAAACTACCGGTCAACGACAAAAATGAAAATTTTACAAAACATAGGAATGAATAAAAAAATTCAAATCATGCAATCCTTAATGCATGAAAACACATGCAATGCCACGTAATGCACAAGAAAAAATATATTATAACCGAAGAAAAAGAAATTATTTAAATAAACCCGGTCATTACAGAAATCACCTCTCAACGTTTGTAGTCGCACTCGTTTGACCCAATCATCGCCTCTGTAGGATTTTTGCAAAATATCCCACACCGTGTGTGCCGTTTCTACTGCCGCTATTTTTTCAAATACCAACTCGTCTACGGCTTGAAAAATGGCATATAATGCCTTTTGATCATTTTTTCGGATCTCGATCAGCGCATCTTTCTCCTCCTTCAACGCCTCAAATATTTTTGAGTCCGCTACTTCGATGTAGCCGGTCTCCACCAAATTTCACAAATCTTGGGACCGAAAAAATACTTTCAATTGGACGGACCAACTGTTGTAATTTTTTTCGGTGAGCTTTATAAGTTGTAAATGAATTGAATTGTTTGCAGACATGATTCAATTTGCAACTTTGGGATCATTGGCTCTGATACCACTTGTTGGGTTACAAGATTATTATCACACTAGAATTTATGGAGAACAAAATATAAATGAGGGAAAGAGATAACTAAGGAAAGAATTCCTTATAAGATTGTTTAATATGAAACTAATTGTTACATATGCCTTTTATAGGCTTACAAATTATAAACACACAATAAACTAATACACACACATTACATGAACTTCATTTTTTTTCAAGAATGGCAACACACCTACTAAAGTTGTCAAACCTTATTTGACTAAAAAGAAATATCCATGGCAACCCCATGAATAACACATGGGCTACTTGGTTTTTATTTAACCAATTTAAACTTACTTTCAACACAAATGAGTTGAGGCTGAGTACATTTTTTAGACTCATTTACTAAATGAGTTGAGGTTGAGTACATTGCTGAACTCGACTTGCCAAACTTGTCAACATGCTTATCTGAGTAAAATAGTAAGATTATCTCATAATCCCCAAAAATAGGTATCGGATTTTAAAAAATTATAAAGAGTTGTTGAAAATTATAAGACTGATACAATCGTTTAGTAAAAATTACTTTAATAGAAATATGTATTAGTAAAAATAGAATATATGGAAAAGAAATAAACAGGAACCAAAAAACATAGTATGCGAAATTATAAAACATGTTAAATCAAACATACAACTAGTGATAGGCTCGGATTTCGTTCATTTAAAAAATAAATCAATTAAGTCCGAATACAATTTTTAAATCCATTTAATAAATAAATCGAATTTGAATATTTCAAAATGCGTTCGATTTATTTGAAACACTATGTAAATATACTTTTGGATAGATCACGTCTTTTCTTTTTCTTTCTAATTCACATTTACTTCAAACCCATTCAAGGGTTCAAACTTTAAGGGCCCGTTTGGTAGGCGGTTCGGTCCGGTCTTATCTGTGTGGTGTTCTGAAAGTCTGTTTGGTAAAACTGTCTGATCTTATGGTCTTATTCAAGCTGTTTGGTCTTATGTTAGAAAAATAATACAAAAAATAAAAAATATATTAAGTATGAAAAATATATAAAATTTGAAAAAATATAAAAAAATTGAAAATAATATATTTTTCAAATTTTTATATTATTTTTTGAATTTTATATATTATTTTTTATTTTATATTTTCTCAAATATATATATATATATCTAATTTTGTATATTATTTTTGAATTTTATATTTTTTTCAAATTTTATACATTATTTCAAATTTTTTATATTATTTTTCAAAACTTATATATTATTTTTTAAATTATATATATATATATATATATTTAAAATTTTATATATTAATTTTGATTTTTATATATTTTTTTCGAATTTAATACATTATTTTAAAAAAATTATATTATTTTTCAAATTTTATATATTATTTTCGAATTTTATACATTATTTTAGATTTTTTCTATTATTTTGGATTTTTTTTCCCAAATTTAAATATATTTTTTGCATTTTATATATTAATTTTGAATTTTATATATATATTTCAAATTTTATACATTATTTCAAATTTTTATATTATTTTTTAAATTTTATATATTATTTTCAAATTATATATATTTTTTAATTTTATATATATTTTTCAAATTTTATGGTCTCATGTGTTAAGACAATTGTATATAAGACCACTTGAGACCATCATTTTTGATTGTCTCAAATTACCCATTTTGGTCCCAAATGGTCCTTGTTTTTTTGGAACTGTTTTTTGGAACCGTGTTACCAAACAGTGTCCGGTCCCAAAAAAATCATTATGAGACCGGACCGCGAACCAAACAGCGGCTAAAGCTTTGACATGAGCTTGAGACACTCCGACAATTTAAAGCTCACTTACCTCAGTATCTATCGTGACATACTCATTGTGGTGATAGAATTAACAGCAAATGTTTGAAACGAGTCTCTAGCTCATAATGTTATTTCAATTGAGTGTCCAACTTTACTAAATATATTGTAGTATATGTATAGGTAAAAAAAGTATAGTACAACTTCCTTCTATAAAGGTATTTAGTATTGACTTCTGAACCCTATTTTTAGTTTCAACTGTATTTTTACATAGATAGGGCAAAAACACAACATTGACTTATTTATGTTTATTATTATTATTATTATATATTTCTTTGCTTGTAGCCCAAGCTTATGTGCTGAATGGGTGGGTGAGTACACATCTTCAAGTAATATCTGTTCAAATGTGTCTTCACTTGAGCAATTTGGCTAAACTACAAAACCACAATATATAATACTCCTATAAGCGAAGCATTACAGTGTTTTGCATAAATATATATATATATAGATGTCTATAACTCACAATTGACATATGTGTATATTATATTCGATTCTGTGGGTCTATCCGGCCTAGAGCTGGCAATATTCGACCTGTTTGACATGATTATATTTATTATTATATTTATTTGCTGATTTTTTCTATTCTCTAATTGGTCATGGATTGAAATACATTAATAAACTATTACTGAATCGTGTCAAATTTAATTTCAATTTCATTTTTATTTTTTATTTTTTATTTTTCGTGTTAGATTGTATCATATTTAAAATGTTTGATTTTCGTGTCAACTAGTATCATATTGCCCTGTTGACCCGTGGGTCGACCTGTTGACACGAATTGTCAGTCCTAATCCGGCCGTTAAAGGGTTTCAATTCAACATAATTTAATCAGATGGTCTCTAATTCAGGAGATGAATTGACCGCATTAGGTAAATCAAGTATTGACCATCCAGAATCAATCAATAAAATCCATATCCATGGGCATGACCACAGATTATGAATATTTACAAGACATTTTATTGGTTACATATATATATAAATATTATATATATATATAGAATTTCATAACAATGAAATTTGAGGCAGAGACAGTGATCAAAATGCAACTGGTTTACTAAAATGTAAATCTAGATTTGTCTTTGATTACTAGTTTGCAACACAGACCATTAATCCAATCAATTTTACCTTCTAGAATTGTTCTTAACTTTGACCACCAAATTGTGACAAAAAAGTCTATTACGTCATGAGATTTTCATAATAACAATAAAAATATTAATAATAATCATAAAAAATTAAGATTTTCATAATTATAGATTATTTACTTTTTTAGTTGTGAATTTTAAGAAACATAGGAGATGTGGGACTAATAAGTATAAAATAAAATAAAGTCAGCCAAACAATTCCATATTAAGTATCCATTTGGACCCGTTAGTCATATATTATCTTCAAATATCTCCTATTAGTTTGGGCGAGAATTCTATCAAGTCACGTGCGTAAGATCTAATGAGAATTTTTACGAAGTATACATCACCTTACTGCATGTTTGGTACGTTGGAATGTAATGGAATATCCATTTATTTTATTTCTTAATTTGATACAATATAATGAATGAGAATAATCATTCTTAAGGAATGAAATTTCATTCTTGAAAATTAATTTTCATTCCATTACTAAAGTTATGGAACATTACATTCTTTTTAGAAATGCTTTTAAAATATAAGATTATTTAAATAACACTTTCACATTTCAAAAAAATAAGTCACCGCCACCACCGCTGTCACATTTATTGTTTGCCATTACTATTCCCGTTACGTTTTATCATTTTTTTTGTAAAAAAATAATATTATTTTATTTAATTTTATATTTAATACTAAGAAAAGTATTTTTGAAAAAACAAAATCAAATTCATTCCATTCCCAATATGTTTCATATTTACAATCAAACAATAGAATGAGAATGATTATTCCATTCCATTTCATTCAACAATACCAAACGTGTCATTAAAGTAAAAAATTATCAAATTAATCCACATCAATCAATTAAATGTTAATATTCAAATTATCTAAATATTGGTTAACGCGTCTGCCTCTTTTCATGATGGTTTTATTGTGACTAAGATTCGACTCACATCGTACGTTAATCTAACATATATTCCCTCCATTATGGGTAAAGTTGGCAATTCATATGTACTCATACAATAAAAAATACTAAAAGTCATTCACTTAAAAAGTTGGATTCTCTAAAATGGACACTTAAAATGGGACAGAGGGAGTATAATTTTCTTTCAAAAATGAATTAAAATAAAAAATATCATAGAAAACGACAAGCATATCCATTCTAAATAAAATAAGTTCATTTAATTTTTTATTATCTCATCTTCCATCCAACGGAACTGAAAAAAAAGAGTAATAAGCAATATTTTGTTCATCCAACCTAGTGATATCTTATCCTTGCATTCTCATTTATGTACTATGTATTTTTTATTTGGGATAATTATACAAATCTTTTTTGAATTATGGCATAATTACAAGTAGTTCTCCTAACGTTTCAATAATATTACAAACCCTCTTTAATTTTAACTCCGGTGGCTTATTTACCCCCTCCGTCCAAAGTCAACGCCGAAAAGTTGTTTTATGGGTAAAAAAAAATCATTTTTTGACCAATTTTTCTGTTTTACACTTACTATCCGTGCAATTACATTATTACCTTATATTTGCTTTGAATAACTTAAATTTGGTTGATCATTTTACCTTAATTACTATTTTATATAAATCCACTTGAAAATGTTGTGAATACTTACTTTCTCTGTCTCTAAAAAAATTCATTCTCTCTAAAATTTGTGGAAACATCATTTGGCAATTCAAGGCAAAAAATTTCAATTTGTGGTTAAGGTAGTAGATTCATCATTCTCTAGAAGATTCTTTTAATATCTCAAAATATAAGAGGGCATATATGTCATTTCACAATTATTTCTTGCCAGATCAATATTCCAATGATATTAAGGGGTGTGCGATATTATTGAAACGTTAAAAAATTTACTTGCAATTATGGCATACTTCAGGGGAGATTTGTGTAATTATCCCTTTTTATTTTACCCAATAAAGCACATAGGAGTTGGGTTGATGAGAAATCGTTGGGAAAAAATAGAATATAAATAAACAGAATATATATATTCATTTCAATTGATAATTGCGAACAATAAATAAAATATATATATATATATTTCATATCTGCATTGCTTTATTTATATACATATCATCTGGTTAATAATAATTTAACGGTCCTCTCTTCTAAATTCATATATGTATATTTAAGAAGACAGTATTTTAATAATGATTTGATATCAAAACATTAACAAGTAATTTTGTGATTTTCTAACTCACCGACACATTACCTATAATTTATTTATGTGTCTGTACTGTCAATGCTCGTGGACTTTGCCTCTGCAATAGTTAATGTGTTTTTTATTTGTTAAACATTTTTTTTTCCGCTTGATAATTATTACTCCATCCATCCCAAATTATTGATTCATTTTGGAGAATTCAACTTTTTAAGAGGATGACTTTTGTTGTAGTGTTAGTAAATGAAATACAAACTTTACCCGTGATCCTACCATAGTAATGTGATGGTTTATAGTGTATATGTTTTATAATTTTAATGTTTGAATATTAAATGTGTAAATTTACCAAATAAAGTGTTTTGACTTTATAAAAGTGGACTTTTTAAATTTGAATATGAATTTAGAAGAGAGGACCGTTAAATTATTATTAACCAGATGATATGTATATAAATAAAGCAATGCAGATATGAAATATATATATATATATTTTATTTATTGTTCGCAATTATCAATTGAAATGAATATATATATTCTGTTTATTTATATTCTATTTTTTCCCAACGATTTCTCATCAACTCAACTCCTATGTGCTTTATTGGGTAAAATAAAAAGGGATAATTACACAAATCTCCCCTGAAGTATGCCATAATTGCATGTAAATTTTTTAACGTTTCAATAATATCGCACACCCCTTAATATTATTGGAATATTGATCTGGCAAGAAATAATTGTGAAATGACATATATGCCCTCTTATATTTTGAGATATTAAAAGAATCTTCTAGAGAATGATGAATTTACTACCTTAACCACAAATTGAAATTTTTTGCCTTGAATTGCCAAATGATGTTTCCACAAATTTTAGAGAGAATGATTTTTTTTAGAGACAGAGAAAATAAGTATTCACAACATTTTCAAGTGGATTTATATAAAATAGTAATTAAGGTAAAATGATCAACCAAATTTAAGTTATTCAAAGCAAATATAAGGTAATAATGTAATTGCACGGATAGTAAGTGTAAAACAGAAAAATTGGTCAAAAAATGATTTTTTTTTACCCATAAAACAACTTTTCGGCGTTGACTTTGGACGGAGGGGGTAAATGAGTCACCGGAGTTAAAATTAAAGAGGGTTTGTAATATTATTGAAACGTTAGGAGAACTACTTGTAATTATGCCATAATTCAAAAAAGATTTGTATAATTATCCCAAATAAAAAATACATAGTACATAAATGAGAGTGCAAGGATAAGATATCACTAGGTTGGATGAACAAAATATTGCTTATTACTCTTTTTTTTCAGTTCCGTTGGATGGAAGATGAGATAATAAAAAATTAAATGAACTTATTTTATTTAGAATGGATATGCTTGTCGTTTTCTATGATATTTTTTATTTTAATTCATTTTTGAAAGAAAATTATACTCTCTCTGTCCCATTTTAAGTGTCCATTTTAGAGAATCCAACTTTTTAAGTGAATGACTTTTAGTATTTTTTATTGTATGAGTACATATGAATTGCCAACTTTACCCATAATGGAATCCTGAGAATGTGATAGTTTGTAATGTAGGTGTAAATAGTGAAAATTATGGGCCCAAGATTAGTTAAGCCCATGTATAAAACTCATAAGGCAGAAGCGGGCCCATCAGTATTAGGTCACTCCCTTGAAAAAATGGAGTGACAGCCCACTACCTAAAGGGAGTGCAGTTATTAAAAGAGTGGGTCATGACCCCATGTATTTAGGCCATGATCCTTGAGCTTAAAAACTATATAAATGACCTTGAGAGTCTAAATAAAAGAATGTGAGTAAATTTTTGACACTTACAATAGGCTTTTATTATTTTAATGCATGAAGATTAAATTAGTAAATTAATAAAATAAAGTATTTTGATTTTTTAAAGTTAGACACTTATTTTGAGACAGACAAAAACATGAAAGTTGACACTTAAATTGAAACGAAGGAAGTATAATTTTATCATAGTAAACTCAATTGCTTTTTGTCTAAGAGGAAGACATAAACTCTTCCCTGCCTATTAATTATCCTCTCTCTCCTAACCTCCTCTCTATGAAGAAAAATTGGCTCAACATATTCTATACTATACATGTAAGAGAAGAACCCGACTCAATATTTTTTTTTAAAAAAAGAAAGCATAACCAAATCAAAGAAGACCGAACAACTCGACTCAGTATTTTTTTTTAAAAAAGAAAGGCCTTGTTTGGTAGGTGGTTTGGTCTGGTCTTGCGTTTTATGGGACCAGACCGTGTTTGGTAGCATTGGTCCTAAATTTTTTATTAGACCAAGTAAGACCAAATCAAACCAAAATGGCCTCATTTCAGACAAAAAAAAAAAGTGGTTCCTGATGATCCGTTCTGGTCTTATTAATAAAATATATTTATAAATAATTAAAAATGAATAAATAATAATAATAATAAATTAAATAAAACATATTTTAAAAATAAAATATAAATAATAAATAATAAACAAAATGAAATAAATAATACCTAATAATAATAAATAAATGAATAAATAATAAAATATATTTATAAACAATTAAAAATGAATAAATAATAATAAATTACATAAAACATATTTAAAAATATAATAAATATAATAAATAATAAATAAAATGAAATAAATAATAAATAGATATAATAATAAATAAATATAATAATAAATAATAAGTAAATATAATAATGAATAAATACTTCATAATAATAATAAAAAATGAGTATAATAATAATAAATTAATAAAATATATTTTTAAATAATTAAAAATGAATAAATAATTTATAAATAAAATGAATTAAATAATGAAATAATAATAAATAAATATTATAATAAATAATAAATAAATAGTAAGACCAGACCGTTTACCAAACAGACTTTTCCAAATCAGATTAGACCAGACCAGATCGAACCGGACCGGACCGGACCAGAAAAACCGCCTACCAAACATGGCCAAAGCAGAACCAAATCGAAGATGATGCGCATAGTGTTCTACTTTCACTGTGCAGTAATTTAAAGATTTGTTTTTTGAGATTTTGCACTCATTTCTCTTGTTTCAACATTTTCATTGCTCATTAGTCCAACAGCCCCTTGGTTTATCTTCTAATTAAGATTTTCACTACTTTTGAAAGATTGAGACAGAATTGCATACCAGTTGAATTTGAAAACTGGATCAATATATTCCAGAATTGCTTTAAATTAAATCACTTAATTCTTTCCAAATTATCATTAAAAAATGGATAATTTTAACAAAAACCCCCTATAATTCCAAAAAATCTTTTGATTTGAATTCCAGTTATAATTACCCCTCAGTTTCATAATTTAATTAAATATATATATATTTCAAAAAACATATATATTTCAGAAAAAAAAAATTCAAAATATATATATATATTATTAAATAATGAAACTGAAGGGAGTTTTATTGTTAGATATGCCCTCAAACATATAGATAATGGCATTGCTGCCACATGCCTAAAGAAATTAAGATCTCAAATCTATATTTTAAAAAAAACGTTTTATGTATTTAAAATTCAGTCTTCTCATAGATGACTGAATCCAGGTGTTTGATCTTGACTGCCCACCAACTAGATGCTACGAGTTGAATGGATTATGGGAGCATGAAATCTTCACTGGAAACACTAAGGGCATGTTTGGTAGAGCTGTATTTGTATTTGTGTTAAAATAAACAAAAAACACATTTTTTGTTTTTTTATTTATTCATTCAAAAACAGAAGTATGCTTGGTAGAGATGTTTTTTTGGTTGAAATTGAAAAATTAAAAATCAATAATTAAAAATTAAAAATTAATAATATAAATAATAAATAAAATATAATAATAATAAAAATAATAAATTACATAAAACATATTTAAAAATATAATAAAAATAATAAATAATAAACAAAATGAAATAAATAATAATAAAAAATAATAAGTAAATATAATAACAAATAAATACTTCATAATAATAATAAAAAATGAGTATAATAATAAAAAATTAATATTAAATTAATAAAATGTATTTTTAAATAATTAAAAATGAATAAATAATTTATAAATAAAATGAATTAAATAATTAAATAATAATAAATTAATAAATAAAATATATTTATAAATTAATAAATACTAATTTAATAATATAAATAATAAATATAATATAATATAATAATAATAAATGAATACAATAATAATAAATAAATATAATAATAATAAATTACATAAAACATATTTAAACATATAATAAAAATAATAAATAATAAACAAAATGAAATAAATAATAATAAATAATAAGTAAATATAATAACAAATAAATACTTCATAATAATAATAAAAAATGAGTATAATAATAATAAATTAATATTAAATTAATAAAATATAATTTTAAATAATTAAAAATGAATAAATAATTTATAAATAAATAAATAGAATATATTTATAAATTAATATATAATAAATTAATAATATAAATAATAAAATATATTATAAAATGAAGAAAGTGTAAGTGATAAACACCCCAATAAATACCAAATTCATGTTTATTATCATATGTCTAAAATTTGCCTAAAGTGAAAAAGTGTTTTTAAACACATATCCCAAAAACACTAACCAAACAAATTTATAAACACAAAACACATAAACAAACACAAAAATACCCCAACCAAACAGGCCCTTAAAGGTTCAAAGATGACTCTTTTAAAATAGGTGAAGTATTGATGTCTGATATTTATAAGTCGGACTCTTTTAAAATATGTGAAGTACCCGTATCTGATATTTATAAGTCGGACATGGATATTGATACGTATCTGATACTTATGGTAGGAAATTTAATGTAAATTTAACTCCAAATGATTCCATATTCCTATCTTATTTCTTCAAATGAATAAAATATTTAGTTTAAACACAATATTTTATAAAAGTATTATTGTAGACTTGAGAATAAAATAAATATTTAATCATGTCCATTTGTTCTTCTATTAAATATTTGACATGTCTGACACACGAATACATACCGTGTCCCACACTCAACCGAGTCCATGGTACCATGGGTTGAAAGAACTATATTTGATAGTGCTACTTTTCTATCAAACATCCAGGGACAAGCAATGAAACAATACGGTTTGATGCTGTCGGTATGTTGTTTACCCAGAGAACAAAACAAAACAATACGGTTTGATGCTGTCGGTATGTTGTTTACCCAGAAAACCGAAAAAGAAAAATAAAATAAAACGTTGAACAAGTTAAAAAAATCAGTCTCTCATGGATAATCAGTAGTGGACTGAATCCAGGTGTTTGATTTTGAATGGCCACCAACTGGATGGTAAGACCGTAAGAGACGTGAACGGATTATGGGAGCGTGAAATCTTCGGTGGAAACTCTTAGGGCATGTTTGGTAGAGCTGTGTTTGTGTTGAAATAAACAAAAAATAGGTTTTTGATTTTTTTGTTTATTCATCCAAAAACATAAGTATGTTTGGTAGGGATGTTTTTTGAATTAAAATTAAAAAATTAAAAATCAATAATTAATAATATAAATAATAAATAAAATATAATATAATAATAATAATAAATGAATACAATAATAATAAATAAATATAATAATAAAAAATGGATTAAACAATAAATAATAATAATAAAATAAATAATAAATTACATAAAACATATTTAAAAATATAATAAAAATAATAAATAATAAACAAAATGAAATAAATAATAAAAAAAAAAAAATACAATAATAAATAAATATATATAATAATAAAAAATGGACTAAATAATAAATAATAATAATAAATTAATAAAATAAATAAATAAATACAATAATAAATATATATATATAATAATAATAAATGGACTAAATAATAATTAATAAAATAAATAATAAATTACATAAAACATATTTAAAAATATAATAAAAATAATAAATAATAAACAAAATGAAATAAATAATAATAATAAATAAATATAATAATAAATAATAAGTAAATATAATAACAAATAAATACTTCATAATAATAATAAAAAAATGAGTATAATAATAATAAATTAATATTAAATTAATAAAAAAATATTTTTAAATAATTAAAAATGAATAAATAATTTATAAATAAAATGAATTAAATAATGAAATAATAATAAATAAATAAATAGAATATATTTATAAATTAATAAACAATAATATAAATAATAAAATATATTATAAAATGAAGAAATAATAAATAAAAAAAATAATAATACATAAATAAATATTATAATAAAGAATAAATAAATAGTAAGACCAAATTCATTTTTATAAATAGTGGAGTGAAAAAACACCAAATTTTGGTTTTTTCATTTTGTACTAAAAAAGGCAAGTGTTTGTTTAATGTGGTTTGGAAACACAAACATAAAAATCCAACCAAACATGTGTTTTAAACTAAAACACACAAACAGAAACAGAAACCCTTCAACCAAACAAGCCCTTAAGGATTCAAAGAACTATATTTGATCCTACCACTTTTCTAGCAAATATCTATGGACAAGCAATAAGCTGAAAAAGACAAATTCATTTGATTTCTAGATCCATGTTAAAAGTTTGACACCAATATTACTGTTCAGCCCAAAATAAAAACAGCAATAACAGGGACAAATTTTTAGCAGGATGCTAAGATTTTAATAAATTATGGGAGAGATTGATACATCAACTTCCCTATCACACAACTACGGAGAAGCAATAATCGTACACGAATTTTCATTTGATTTCTGAAACAAAGCTGAAAAATACAGATACATTAGTGAATGATCTTTTAAAATTGTTATTATTGGGCTGACCTTTTGAAGAAGTGCTCTATTTGCAAGTGTCCTTGAGACTGCAAACTACCAGTTTTGGATCCATACTTGCATTTCTTTGCCCAAGGTGAAGACTGCATATCCTGCTCAACATGAAAAGACAATAGATGAACTTCTAAAATTGAAGTGTGCGATGAGGACAGTTTTAGGAGAATCGGGATCCTAGTATGAATAAAATCAGAACCATAGAGAAAATTAATGGTTTATTAATTTGGCCCACTATCCAAGGTCAATTATGTGAAATATATTTCATCATTTATTTTCTGAGGTAGTAACCCCAATTAAAAAATGGAAAATATGATATTTACATACCAACTACAGATAATTTCGATATTTACCTTCCCCTAGATTTAGCCCTTGGACCATGTTAATTTTTCTTTGGTGCAGTAACAATTTCACTGCATATAATGAGATCAACTTGTTTAACTTTCTATGTTAATCACCCGAGTGAAATCAATTCTAAATTTCTCGCTCTCTTTTCTTATCTTATTATGCATCTCTGGTATCACCCAGCCTATACTCCGGCCACATTTATTTTGTAAACATCTTTATTGGCCATCCAACTTTTTACTCAATATAGGATGGCTGGTGTAATCATAAATATGTAATTCTAATTTTAGTTTTAGATATATAAATTGATTGCATAACATACTATAGACATCCTCCATTTAATAATCCTACTTGATTTTTTTATATGATTTTTTTTTCTGAAAGAGTCCCGTCCAGAAGCGGTCTGTGAAGCGTGGGTCTCTGTCGCTCACTATGTTTTGTGGCAACCCCCATTGCTTGACCACATGGTCGAAGAAGAGCTCCGTTGTCTGCTCGGTCGTGCAATCTGCTGGGGCAAGTATGAAGGTGGCATACTTAATCGATTTACCACTACGATGATGTTGCTACAACCATTAGACTTGGGTAGGCACGTGATGAAGTCCATTGAGACAATCTCCCATGGACCTTCTGGGATAGGTAGTGGCTCTAGTAGACCGGCCGGCTGCTGCTACTCTATCTTGTCTTGTTGGTAAACAAGACAAGTGCTTACATAAGCCTCGACGTTGTCATGCATCCGGGACCAGTAGTAAGAATCCTCAAGGATTGCCTGTGTGCACCTCATTCCTGGGTGTCCAACCCACATGGCGTCATGGCACTCCTTGATGAGTTCCTTTCGTAGGTTCCCCCACTTAGGCACATATAGCATATCGCCCGTAGTGAGGAGAAGATCATCCCTAAGCCAAAAGTGTCGTGTCTTGCCATCCTTGGTGAGTTGAATGAGGCTCTTGGCTAGGGGGTCATGTTGTAGTCCCTCTTTGATGCGATCCATAAGAGGGTGTTGTGGTCGACTAATGGCCGCGAGTTCTGCCTTGCGGCTAAGTGCATTCGCTACGACATTGGCTTTGTCTGGCTTGTACTCCAAGCGATAAGTGAACTCGGCCAAGTAATCTTGTCATCGTGCTTGCTTGGGGCTAAGCTTCTTCTGCGTCTAGAAGTAGCTAGTGGCAACATTGTCGGTCATGATCACCAACCGTGCCCCAAGTAGGTAGTGTCTCCAAGTGTGAAGACAGTGGATGATTGCGGTCATCTCTTTCTCTTGCACCGTGTAGCGCCGCTCGGCATCGTTGAGCTTGCGGCTCTCATAGGCTATAGGGTGTCCCTCTTGTATGAGAACTCCCCCGATGGCAAAGTCCGAGGCATCGTTATGTACCTCGTAAGGCTTAGAGTGGTCCGATAGGCTAAGTATGGGCTCCTCCATCACTGCCTTCTTCAAGTCATCAAATGAAGTTTGGCATTCCTCCGTCCAGCTCCATGTGCGTCCCTTCTTCAGCATGTCAGTCAAAGGGGCGGCTCGTGCTGATTAATGCTTGATGAAGCGGCGGTAGTAGTTGACAAGGCCCAAGAATGATCGTAATTCGGGCACCTTGGTGGGCGGCTCCCAATCTCGTATGGCTTGCACTTTTGCTTTCATCCATCAAGAGCTTCCCATCCCTTATCTTGTGTCGTAGGAACATCACCTCTTGTTGGGCAAATGAGCATTTCTCCTTCTTCACATAGAGGTCGTTTTCCCGGAGAACTTAAAAGACGGTCTTCAAGTGTTGCACATGTTCATCCAATGTGGTGCTATAGATGACGATGTCGTCCAAGTATACCACCACAAAGCGATCCAAGTAGGGATGGAATAGGTTGTTCATCAAGGTGCAAAATGTAGACGGTGCATTAGTGAGACCAAATGGCATAACTAGGAATTCATAAGAGTCATACCTTGTCACACATATGGTCTTGGGCTCGTCTCCTGCCGCAATTCGCACTTGATAGTACCCTGAGCGCAAGTCCAAGTTGGTCGAACAAGTCTGCGATGAGAGGAATGGGGTACTTGTTCTTTACGGTCACCTTGTTGAGAGCTTTATAGTCGATGCACATGCGTAGTGACCCATCCTTCTTGCGTTGAAATAAGACTGGTGCGCCATAAGGGGCCTTGGATGGTCGAATGTAGCCCGCATCGAGTAGGTTGTTGAGCTGCTTCCGCAATTCCTCCAACTCTAGTGGTGCCATGCGGTAAAGTGCCATGGATGGTGGCTTGGAACCTGGTTCCAACTCAATCTTGTGATCTACCTCCCTTCTGGGTGGTAGTCTCTTCGGTAGCTCCGAGGGCATGACATCATTGTACTCCTGTAGTACTGAGCGGATCTCTGTGGGCATGTCCTCATGTGGGGAAGGCTCTGAGGGGTCTTCTGGTGAGTCGAGTAGGGTGGCCAAGTAGCTAACTTCTCCCTTCTTGTACCCCTTGTTGAATTGCATAGCAGATAGAGAGCGAGCCTCAATCTTAGCACCTCGTTCAACTGGCATCATGCATGTAGTATTGCCTTCCATGATGCACATTGTGTTGGTGTAGGGGATGAGGAAGGCTTTTACCTTGTCCAAGAATTATATGCCAAAGACTAAGGCAAAGTCATCCATAGGTACAGTGAGAGATCGATGAGGCCACTTCATTGGCCTATGAGTGCATTTATGCCTCGGGCAGTGCTGTATATGGCATTGGCTGCTGAGTTGACGGCCTTCATGGAACCGTCCTCCTTGGTGTACTTGAGGCCTAGTCGCTTGGCCTCGTCGATGCTTATGAAGTTGTGGGAGGCGCCGGTGTCTACCAATGCTCTAGTAGACGTCCCTCTTATGGTTGTTTCAACGAACATGAGCCTTTTAGGTGCTGCCTTAGGGGCCTCCATCTTAGCCTTGATGGCGTTGAGAATTTAAAGCAAACCCATGTGTGCCTCCTATGTCTCCGGGTGCTCGAGCGTCATAGCATTGGCGGTCTTCTTCTTCGGGCAAAACTGTGTCCAATGCATCTCACCACATATGAAACAGGGTGATGGCGGTTGTTTCTAGGACTTGTTGCCTCCATCTTTCCTGGAATCCTTCCTTGTGAGGGGCGGTGTTGGTGGCATGAGAAGTGTTGCCCCTGTCTCCCCCACCTTTGCCGAAGTTCCGGGTCTTATCCTTGGTCTTGGCAAAGTCTTTCTTGGAGCTGAAATCAATCAATGCCTCCACTTCCGTGATGGCAGTGGCAAGGTCCTTCACTCCACGTCACCTTAGCTCCGTCTTGGCCCATTGTTGTAGGCCATCCATGAAGAAGAAGAGAGACTCCTTGTCTGAGAGCTTAGGGATCTCAAAGGTGAGCGATGTGTACTCTTTGACATAGTCTCGGATGGTCTCTGTTTGATTGAGCCAACAAAGTCTGCCCATAGTTTCTTCCTTAGCATTCTCAGGGTAGAAGTGCCTCTTAAATTCTTTACGAAAATCTACCCAAGTATCAATGGAAAACGTACCTTTGTCGATGTCGCCATGTCTACGCCTCCACCATAGCATAGCATCATCCACTACGTAAAGTGTGGTGGTGTTGATCTTTGTCGCCTCGTCCATTATCCCTTTGACGTCAAAGTACCGCTCCATGCCAAATAGGAAGTTCTCTACCTCCTTAGCCACACGTTCCCCCTACACTTGGGCTTGGGGACATCGATTTTGGGAGCTCCGACCTCCCGAGTAGTAATGGCGCCGCTTGCTACGGCTTGCTTACAAATGGCCCAATCGGCACGCATGTCCTCCATGAATGCTCGAATGTTGCCAAGCTCACAATTCATGTAGCCACGTAGGGTGGTTATCTCATCACGAAAAAAGCATAGCTCCTTGCGATGGTCTCCATCTAGGGCATTGAGTTGCCCCTTCATGGTGTCTTGGAAGTCGGCGTCATCGGACTCCAATTCTTCCAAGCGTTGGTGAGTTTCCACTATACGTTCATGCATGATGGCCATAGTTCCTTCTATGTCATCAATGTGTGTCTTAAGGCTTGGTTGAGCATCCTTGGACTTGGACTTCAACCTTGTCTTGGTGGTGTTAGTGGGTGGGCGTTGTTTCTCCCTGCCGCGTTCTTGCTACTCCACGGCTGGGGTGATGGTTGAAGTTGTCTCTGCCACTCTCTTGCAAGTAGGTTGTGATCCTTCACGAACCGCGCTCTGATACCAACTGTCACGGACTTGGTGTTTCTAAGGAACCGTGTTGCTTTAGACACCTCTAAGATGCTTGAGAAGTACTAAGTAAGCCTTTGTGGGTCTCTAGCTTAGTGGGCAACTAAAGCTAGGTGAATGCGGAAGGTTAGTGTGTAAGAAAAGAAAGCTAGGCAAGAGAGCTTAGAAGACAATTGAACTCAAGAGAACTTGTATTGTTGAAAACTTGGGTGATTGCTTGAATGGTGAGCAAATGAGCTCCCACCTCTATTTATAGGCCAAGGGCCTTACAAGGAAAAGTGGAGGGATTTCTAGAATCCTCCATGTCTTATACAACACTAGTCTATTCTAGAATGTTCTAAACAATTCTAGTATATTCTATACAAGTCTACAATACTCTAGAGAATTCCGGAGAAGTGTGGAGAAGTCTAGAATATTCCGGGTGCCAAATAGGATGCAGTGTCGGATCCTACGAAGCGTCTGCGTGACGCCTGCATGGCGCCCATGTAGCGTAACCTCTTAATACGGGACGTGACATAAAGCTACGAAAGGCATAGCGTAAGCCATAAGCCTAATCAATAAGAATCCTGTGTGAAGTAAGTACATATTAAATTAGTTTATTCAAAATAAATTAAAATTGTATAGCATAAACAAGTCAAGATCAAAATGAATAGTACTTCAGCACGTTAATATACTGGATCCCAAAAATGCATAATAGCTATAACCTTCATATTGCATATAAAGTCAATTAAATCAATGCAGGAGAAAACAATCCAAATTACATGTATTCATATACATATCAAGTCAACGTTTTAGACAAATATATACTAGAGTTGTGATGGTTAACTAAATCAATGCACATGTACTGTTTTGTTATGCAATACGCATTAGCTAAATCAAAATGCATTGCAAAAGAACAATAATGAAAATAGAAGGTTGTGACCTATGAACCTAGACTAATAAAGTAAGCCATTGATCCATGATGAGGTTAGACCGCTAGTGCTTGTTTGGCACCTAGGTGCACCTCTAACAACCATGCTTCTAAATTCTTAAGATTCTTTCTTGACATCTACCAAATATGCCAAATTCAGTTATATCACTCAAAACAATATAATCAACAAATTAAAGTGACAGGGTACCTCATACTCATGTCTTGTTAATTCATAACTAAAACAAATTTTATAGCGTCTAAATTCTGATAAACGATGTAAGCCTAAAATAATTATGAAACAACTTTTGCCTTCTACTGCTCTTGTAATAGCCACAACAACTTAAGTAGAATTGTTTAAGGTCTATTTTATATTTCTTTTCCCTGCAAAATCTACCATAGCAAATCTATAATTGTAAACATTCAACTATGTTAAAACTGAATAAATGAAAAATATATATCTATATATACTATTGTCTACATAATTCCATGAACCTCTTAGTAAGTAACAACTTACATTTTCACTTTCACAACCAAGTCCCAATTGATTTCTCCATAAGTTTCATACAAGTAACTCAACGAGAATCCCTTATATATCAGTACAAATATAGCTTTTCATTAATTTTTTTTACAAGTAGTTTTCAATTAAGATAATGTCTTTCAAAATAAAAAACAATGCAAAATTACCAAACCGGAAAAAAACTAAAATAAAACAAAATAGCAATCAACAGATCTTTAAGATGGCGTCATTTATAATTCATATAAATGTACCTATTGCATATCATTTTTGGCATCTTTAAACTAGTATTGATTACTGTGGGTCAAGTGGATCAGGAGTTGGATGAGAGAGAGAAATCATCAATGAAATCGCAGAAGAGATCCCTCCATCTCTCAGACCAGATTATTCCAAAAGCAAAGACTTAACATGGTTCGAGGATCACAAACCAAGGCACTCCTTAATTTTGTGGATTGCAACTAAACAAAGACTTTACAGCCAGGATAGGCTTCATAAATATGGCATAATCCAAATCCAAAGCATCTGTGGCATTTTTCGTAGAGAGATTTATTCAAAGCAGCTTCTCCTATAAAATTTTGGTTCTCTTGCGCTTTTGAATTTGGCCTCTTGTGCTAATCTATTCTTGTGTTTACATTTTTTGAGGAAAGAGAGCAATCAAATAATGCATACTAACAACTAAAAAAACTCTGTTCTCTGCAGAAGGATATTATGAATGTGGTTAGAGGCAAGTTGTGGTCTATGGAAGGATTTCAAAAAATCTTTAAGCAATATATGGCTGCAATGGATAGCTATAGTTTCAAATGATAATCCTTTTTTGTGAAGTTAGACATGGATATAGTTTCAAATCCGAAGGCTACTCGTATATTGCACCACAGGTAGACTTTTTTGGATGTGTATCTTCCCATACTGCTCTTGGAAGAATGGTGGAAATCAAGGTAAACTGATTAAAGAATTGGGGTATGCACCTTGAAAGTTTTCTCCGTTGGCATTTTGGTTTGTTACATGCATAGAGTATAAATTAAGATAACTATGTTTTAGACTGACATGATGAAGAAACAAGAATGAGGACCCACCGATGATGACTGATTTATGGACCTCAGAACTTTGATTCTACCACCCCTGCCATCAGCACCAACAGCAATTAAATCAGCTGTCCTTGCACTGGTTAGTTGCATTGTTGTCATCAATTCTGTTGATCCCTTATCCTGGACCCGTTTGCACCATTTTCCCAAATGCCTGTTAGATCCATCAGGGCCTAGCAATCCACCAGCAAAACAGCGATCTCCTGGAGTTGTAAAATGGAAGAGAAATGAATAACAAATAAAATACTACAATATGCTGTTTGTTGTTAGATCACATTCTCACACATAAATGCATCTGCAGGACAACCAGATTGGGACAATCAGCAGAATAAATCTCTTCAAATAGAGGTTAAACTACACCATGGAGATCCTTTTATAGTCACTATTGAATTACTTCGCATAGCCTACCTCTATCTGCTACAATAGGCGTATCAAACAAAGCTTACATCTAGCTGCTTCATCAGGCTTATCAAACAAAGCTTACATCTATCTGCTTCATCAGGCTTATCTCAAATTGCATGAGAAAGGGGAGCAAAAGTACCTGGTTGGGAAATTGGAACTGCAGCATTTCCTTTTTTAATGTTAAGCATAGGTTGGACTTGTGCATTGTCATCAAGAATCAACACTGCATCCTCATCCATAGCAGCAGATGGAGCATTAACATTATGACTATAATTTGAGCATGAAACTGCAACCTTGTTACTTGGTCTCCGCTGTAAAGTCTCCTCTTTTTCATCCGAACCAGCCTCTGACCTTGACAAACAAGATGCCTGGATAGCTATATCCTCACTGACTTTAGGTTTCAAATCAGGATGCAAGACTTCATGCATGGATGTAGAAATTTCTGATGCATCCTCATCTATTGAAATGTATGAACTTATATCAATTTTACAATCATCTTTAGCATTACTTTTTGTCATATCCTTGGGTTTGATATTTTCTTTTTCCCTAAGACGAAATAAATCATTGGTTGTCTTTCCAGTTTGCTCCAAATTAATTCTCTGTACTGTAGCTTCCTCCATTTGGCATTTTGATAAACCTTTACTGATGGATGAAGATTTAGAATTCAAATTGACACCATCCACTACATTCTCTTTATAATTAGATTTCTTTGAAGCTTTTAATGCCCTCAAAACTTCATTATCTTTTAATTCATAAGACATCTCCAGCTCTTGGACCCTCGTCTGGTAAATAACCACAAGTTAGTATGTATACTAACTCAAAATTAGCTATCGGAATCAGAGTCAGCTTATAGAGGAAGTGGCTGACAAATATACCTTCAGTTTCTTTATTTTCTCTTTTGCCTTGTCGAGCTTATTAAGAGAACGAGACTCTCCTCTTCCTAGAGTATTGCACTTTGCCAACAATTCTTTGTAACTCCTGTGAAACACCACCGAGGTGATTAAATGCCAACCTAAGCAAAAATAAAAAATAAAAATAGTACAACTAACAATTGAAGCAATGCATTTATAATGGTCTAGCATGGAAAAATTTAATGTTCAAAGATGCAAAATCTGAATAAAAAGTAGAATGGAATAAGATAACAAGGTTACATCAGTGCTGAATGCCACCGTTGCAATCAGAGATTCTAAAGAATGCACCTACTACAACAATACGACAAATTCTTAATAATACACTTGAAATACGTGTGTGGCAAGTACACAACTATATAAGATTGCTTGTCATGTCACAGCCATTTGGAAACGAGAGAGAGAGAGAGGGAAGTTTTGAGTTGTATGGGATTAAGAGAAGGATGATGATGAATGCAAGCAAAAAATTGGAATTTTTAGTTATCATATATACCTTTTGAAAAAGAAATATTTAAATTTGTCTACAATTATTTTTTTCTTTTTTGATAAATAAGAGATATATAGAGAAAGGCGCTCAAAAGGGGAGCGCGTCCCATGTATAAAGAGAAAGAAAATGTGAGGCACAAGAGAGCCCAGAACATTCAACTTTTCCTCTCTAGATATACGATATTTACCCATAACCTGATAAAATAAATAAGAAATAAACATGTCTTTAGTAAACTATGGTGGACTCGATCCCATCAAAGCAATGGTCATTGCGCTCCAGCCAAAGGCACCACCAAAGACATAAAGGTGCAGCCATCCAAAAATAGGAGCATGAGCACTCACAAAACAACTCTCCAGGCATCAATAGCACATCTTGTAGAAGAAGGCATCACCCAATGAACACCAAATAAACCAAGAAGCAGGGACCAGCAATGAAAAAGGTGATCAACAAACTCATACTCCTTTTTACAAAGCGTTAGGATTTGGCAAAAATCTATTGGTTAAAATCATGGCTGATGACACAAGGTTATGGATGCTTTCCTTTTTTCACGTTCCTTAACCACTAAATCTATTTGCGGACCACACATAAACTACAGTTGTTTTAGTTTCATTGGTTCAAAGTGTGGGCTAGTTGCATTACTTCTATTGGCTGAAATTGGGAGCTATGATTCATCTGTTGACTACTTACCCATGAAGCTCAGGTCACCTCCTTTAGAAAGCTATATAAGCAAAGCCCATTTAACCTCCTCAGTTTGCCTATATATGGGTGTATACTTAAAGAGTTGAGGAGAGAAGAGAAAAAGAGAGGAAGAGAGAGAAAAGATAGAGGACGAGGAAGTGAAGGTGTTGTGTGCATCAAGTGAGGGTGTTGTGTGCGCCTATGTAATGTCTTCCTAGTGAAATATCTTCTCTCCGTGGAGGTAGGGCAGATTGAGGTTGAACCACGTTAAATAGAATATGTTGTATGTTTTATTGTGTTATTTGTTGTTTGGATCTCCTTATGTTGTTTGTTGTTTTTTTCCGCTGTGTTAAAGAAAAGGAAATTGATTCCTAATGAAAGGGGTTAATTTCTAACACAAAGGAAGAACCAATTTACCACAGAAAAACCCCTCCTCCAGAGATTTCCTATAGTGAGTATGTGACTCCACACAACAGACCAAGCAAAGAAAGGCACTTTTGAGGGGCCCTAGATCACCAAGCAGTCTTTTGAGAAAAAGGGGGCCTGCTTGGACATGACAAATGCTGGAGCCAGAAGAAAACCTCGAAAATCCCATGAGAAGAGAGCGTCCAAATTGGAGAATCCAAACCCACTCCAACTGGCAAGTGACTAAAGAGGAGCGTCGAGACCTCCTCTAGCTCCCAATCCTAAAAAATATCTCAAGAACTACCATAGTGGCCTACTGTTATCAAGACTATAACAATCTGCCACCAGCGTGCTGATCACGAGCAATGCCGAAAAGGAGGAAAAGAGATAGCCAAGGCAGACACACCAACAATCCTTCCAAAACCAAACATGCCTCCCATCCCTCACTCTAAACCTAAGATGCCCGCAGAAACTGTCACACTCACTCCGAATGTCCCTCCAAACACCCACCCCTCTTAATCCTCACCTCCCTCAAGCACCACCCACCTACCTCCTCCCCAAATAGAGACTTATACCGCAAAATTTCATGTTTTAATGTTAAAGACTGGTTCATAAGTTCTCAAATTGTCTAGGATACCATCTCAAGTGTTCATTTAAAGATATGAACACCTTTTCCTTTTATTTTTGGTTTTTTTTATAAAGAAAAAAATTGATTTGTTGGAAAAGTAGCAGTAGATTTGATGGTTAGGAGAATAGCAACAAAAAAAAAATGTATAGAGATCACAAAGTTTAAGACGGAGACCCTAGAAGGACATCTAACAATGTAGTTGTTAGCAAAAAACAACTTTAATATAATATATAACGGTAGAATGTTATTAATTTATATTTACCCACAAACATATGCATTATGCGCTGTCTAAACTTGAAACAAAGTAAAGCAACCAGTTGCGCACAAACTACTGTATGAGTTATAAACTGTTGCTTAACATCATCTAACAAAGAAAACTATAACAATTGTTTTCAAACCTATAGAATATGCTCTACACATTGTTTCAAATAACAATTAAGAGAACAAAAAGACAAACAAAGATACAACAAAAATCTGCTTACTTGTTACGGATAACTAATGACCTCTTTAATATGTCAACTGTCTCTCTGTTGTTGGCCTCATTACCTAGGGAAGCAAGCTTCAAAACCTCTTCTTCCTCTAAGTTCAAATCAGACACCCTAGATTTCAAACAATATTATAACATTAAGCAACAATCAATCAAATGGAGATTACTATAGAACATAGGACAAAGAGGTTTACTTCAACCAAAACAATTTCACTCACAATTTGAGTGCTGCAAGCTCTTTAGCCAATGCCATGTTCCTTTCTTGCAGCCTTGTGCATTCCGAAGTCGATCTGACAAGTTCCTAATTGACCACAAGGATATGAGAAACTGTCTATCATCATAATCAAACACGAAAAGGCTAAATTAAACAAATATGTGTATAATTGGCACATATGGGAAGGATGAATGTCTATAGTTCACAAATGCACATCAAACAAGAGCGAAGAACCATTCACCTCAGATGATTTGAGAAACAACTGCTGAAAATTTGCTTTCTGTTTCAAGGCTTCCTTCTTCGCTGCCGCTTCCTTCCCAGCCAGATCTTTGCAAGAGGACAACTGAGAGTTTATAATTAAGTATTAAATCAAAATAATAATAATAATGAATCCATCCTCCAAATTGCTGAGAAAATATAACTAATTGCACAAGGTACAAGCACTACGAAGATTTGCATTTCTTCAATTTCTAAATTTCCCTTCTTTTCCTGGGAAATAAATGTAGGGTAATTCAAGAAATCCATATTCCAGCTTCCTTTCTTTTTTATCTTTAATTCTCTAAACTAGCAAAGGGACCACAACCCATTTACTGGATTGCCACAAACATTACAAAAACACGAAAAAGGGGAAAAAAATATTTGTAATAACATTATTTTCTGTTATTTTGCTTCCAATAAGGAAATACAAAGTATCAACACAACCGAGACACCTGAGTGCAAAAGCACACTGAAGCCAAATATGGGAACCCTATAAGAATCTGCTTAGTTTTTTAACTTCTAATTACCATTTCTTTTCAAAATTTTCTTAGTAACCAAACAGAATATAAAAACCTCGAATACCTCCTCACTGAGATCTAATTACAAATTCTTTGCAAAATTTGCTTAGTAACCACACAGAATATAAAAAAGTAGAATACCTCCTCATTGAGTTCTTTGATATCCTTTTGTTGACCCTCCAAAGCAGAACTCAGCCCTAAAACCTTGTCCTCCAATTGCTTGACCTCTCTGCGCAATTCCTCTGGATTTTCTCCCAAATCGAGAGGTTTTTGAGATGGAATCGAATCGTTGGAATTGCCAATCGACTGGAAATAAAGGCGACCGACGTTAACCTCCGAACAGTTCTGCTTGCACACAGGACAACTCCTCTTCTTCGCATTTGAACAATACTCGAACCATTGTTGAAGGCTAGGGTTTCAAATAAATAAAATTTTCAAATTGATAATCGAACAATGCATACAATCTATGTGTCTATAGATATAGATATATGTATAGAGAGAGATGTGGAGTGACTAACCAGAGTTCGTGAAAGACGTGACCGCAAATGGAGATGGATTGAAGATCTTCAACGGTTGGCTTTAGATCTTCGTAGCAGATAGAGCAAATGGTCTTGGCAAAGTTGTTGCCACCGACCATCTCTCTATTCACTCTTAGCGAGTCTTTTTCCCTATTCTGTGACTGTATATATATATATATACAGATATATATCTGTATATTTATATGTATGTATTGTTTGGGGGAAGAATGAGGGAAATTTGAAGTGGGAATGAAACGCTGAGCGGGAAGAAGAGGGAAGGGTTATCGGAAAACGTAAAATAACATGAATCATTTTAACCAGCTTTTTTCGCAACGTATTTTTTAATATTAATAAATAAAATTACCTTTTCATATACCCTATGTCTATGTGGCGTTACAATTTAAATCAGTAAAAGAACAATTACCACTTTATTGATTCATTGAAAAAAAAATATATATATATATATATATATATCTCAAATTGGCAAAAAATAAGTATTTATATCCCCCGAATCATTTGAATATTTTATTTTTATTTCACAATTTTATAACAAATAATAAAATAAAACCCTCAAATATTCATTTTCGTTTTCAAGCGCTCAAATCCAGAACTCTGTGAGAAAATCTCAGTATTGAGTGAGGTGTTTTCAATGTCACCGGTAGGGGGTTCAACTTTACGCTTTCCCATACCATGATCAAACGCCATCGATCGAATTCATGGATTTTTCAGAGGTATTTGATTGATTGATCAAATACCCATGAACAGTCAGTGGTTCTTTCACCAAAATACTCAAACTAATAACTACATTTACACTGACCCACACACACTCGTATATATATATGTGTGTGTGTGTGTATTTGCAAGTTTACAGGCCTTGTATGGACAATGTGTTTTGCTTCGTGATAGCACGGATTTGGGAACTTCAACTACTCTGTTCATACGGTAAGGCCTCCAGTTTCGGTTGTTTTGTTTCATTGTTGTGGATCGTCAATTTGGTGCCTTCAATGGTTTGTGTTTTTTTTATTTTTATTTTTCATGGTTGACTAGTTTGGATCAATCTGAGCTTCAAGTTGAGACTCAATACTAGTGGGTGCCACTTTGGCTCCTTTGAAATCAAGATTGATGATGAAAAAAAAAAAATTATTAATCCAAATTAGTTCTAACAAAGACATTCCTAAACTAGTCTGTTGCATGTGGAACTTGGGTTTGTTTGCTTCCATTCGACATGCAAAATTATGACTGTGATAGGCCTGCATTGTTTAAATTCATTGTTTTCTCTCTTTTTTCAAAAATTAGTCTTCCTTGAAAATGTTTGTCAATTACCAAAATTTGAACTTAGAGGCAATTGCTAGTGGCTCTGATTAGAGGCAATTGCTGTTGAATCCGAAATGTTTACTTAGAGGCCGAGTGGGAAAATAACCAGAGATATTACATAAATCTTGATTGTATGAACTAATCTTGACCAATTAGTCTGAACTTTTTTCTTTCGGAAGCGTTAAAGAATGGTTGAAGATTATGTCTAGCATGCACTTGTGAATCGTATAGTTGTTGACATGATGAAAGGAGGCATTACACCGGTAAATCGGACTGTTAGATTTGATTAGGGTGATTTTAAATCCCTAAAATGGGTCAGTAGATTTGCTTCAGTATGATCAACATTACACATTAACTTCTAAAAGTAAGAGTCATGCAAGTCTCTTTTCTCCACAAAAGACCGGGGATTATTTAAACAATGTTCAACTTCTACTCTCTTGTATTTGCTTAGATTCATCGGAGAGGAAGCACGTAGTCCTTATAGGCCATATAGAAATAAGAAAGCTCCCCGTGACTAATGTGTTTCGGGGGATCCATTGTAGTCCACAACCTTATTGACTATGCCTCTCCTTGTGATGTTCCAAATTATGGAACATACTGTGGAATATCAGGACCAAACGTAGAAGCATTTTGTGTGGGCTTCGGTTCTACTATGCTCACAATATCAGGTCGCTACTTAATTGTTCCGAATAAAGGCTAGAGCACATGCACAAGGCGCCTTAGCCAGAGCATTCAAGACAAAATTTTGCAGCTCTCCGTAATTTCCCTACCTCAATGGTCCTAATTTTAAAAGTTCCCAATTTTTGTACCTGTGAGCTACATTGCTTCGATAGATAATTGGGGCTTCATTTAGCGCATTCTTTCTTCAGTTACCGGTTAGTTTCACCCTACTCGAGGTGGATAGAGGCACTAATGTAACTATGATATGACGACGTATTATGTACTAAAACCCAATATCCGCAAACACTTTGCTGCACATTTTTGCAGAACGCATAAAAATTTGTATTAATACAATCTAGTCAGAGCTATCAAAGTTTTTTTTTTTTTTTTTCTAGAAAAGACCAAGGTGATTTCAAAACGGTCAACATCCATTCTCTAATCTCTTGTCATTGCTCAGATTCATCATGGAGGAAGCACATTCTATATATTCGACATCGAGAATTAAGAAGCTCCCATCAATTATGTATTTTTGCACAAAGGAAGAAAGAAAATGAAGCCACACTTTTGTTAACTAAGCCTGTTCTTTACAGATTTTTTTCGAGAGAATTTTTACTCTATCAGTACGAAAAGGGGGAAAAATAGATAAAGGGAAGGTGACTATTCTGAAATTGCTGCAAATTCAGCTCAAACCAACTTAAGGAGGACTATAGGCGTGAACCATCCAACCAGACTCAGCTCCTTACCAAGTTCTAGCAACCATAGAAGTCACATCCCGAAAGGAGTTAAAATTTCACCAATGCTGCGTCAAGTAATTATGCTTCAGAATATATATTTGGACCAGGTACATAAACTTTTGCTTCAGAATATATATTTGTTTATGTATTACTCTTCCTCTTGAATATATAGGGAGAATAAATAGAGGAGAAGACCCAAGAGATTGTAGAATGCTTTATTTATAGGTTAGAATTACAGTTACTGGTTGGAAAATAAATCTTAGGATGGTGCTGTGATAGAGAAATTTTTTGTGTTCACGTATGTATGAACCTTTTTAATAAATCATTTTGGCAGACAGTTGATGAGATACATATTAATATTTTTTTCCTGAAAAAAATATTCAGTTTAACATTATTAAATTCCTTCCAAGTGCAACTTTTATGAGTGTCTTTTGAATAGACTGTGGCTTTTTTTTAGGCTCCTTAGTTTTTGCTGTGACAAATTTCCAAATAGTAAAAGAAGAAAAAGGCACCCCTTCCACGATGTCGGAGCAGGAACAACCCGTTTCTCCCAGAACCTAGGCCGAGACTTGTTGGTAACTTGACCTCTGATACCAGTGTTGGGTGGTATTGGGCCTCTCTCACCTGAAAAGCTAGCTCAAAGGGTGAGACTTTCCCTCACACTTATATACTGACCACCAGCCCCTTCCACAACCGATGTGGGACAACCCCAACATGTAAGCTACATGATTGAAGAATAATTGTAAGAACATTTATAGTATTATTTATGTTTGACATGTTCTAGACAATAATCATGTTAAGTGAATTGTCATGTTGAGAGAATTGTGAAATCGAGAAGGTTCAATAGACATTATCAAGCTTCGTCAAATTCAAATCAAGTCTAAAGAAGTGAAGAATACTAGAGAATTGAAGAGGAGGCAAGGTTGAGTAAAAAGTGTATCCAGAAGGACAAAAATGTAACTTTCCGAAGCCGTCATCTAAAGCAAAAAGTCTCGTGAAATCAAGACGGTCATTTTGGCACAATTGCGGAGAAAAGTGGTTTTCATGAATAATTTACGCTCAAGCCTACGCCTACAGAACCTAAAAACGGCTAGAAAGTGAAAAACTACGCTCAAGGGTACACTCAAGCTTTTGTCGCAGCTACGCTCAAGGGGTACGCCCAAGGCGTAGGTGTCTGGCGAGGGAAAAATTGCAAATTTCGAGAATTGTCAAATTTGACCCCAACTTGAAGTTTGATGATGAGGCTACGACTTATTGATCTATATACACGTTTGTATATCAATATAAGTCAGTTTTACTCCTAATTGGAAGGGTTTGACACAAATAAGGAATCATAATCAAAGTAGGGAACAAGTTATAGCAAAACTAGGGTTTCTTACTCTATAAATAAGAGGGCTCTTTACAGATTTTAGAGAGGGGCTTTTGGAGAGATCTCTGCAGTATTTCATTATTCATATTCATCTACAGAGATAAAGATAGAGAGAGAAAATATCATTGAGTGATTCTATATCTTCTAGTTCTCTCTTGTGTTAGGGTTTATTCAATTGTGCTTCTACATCGACGATCTTATGCACGATTGAATAACCTAGATTCTGAAAAATCTACATGCCGCTGATTGCAACGTGGTTGCTTAGATTCGTTTGAGAAACGGAGCCGTTTGAGTGCGGAGATTGAAACAGAAGGCTTCGTGGTTCATTGATCTGTTGAGAAGCGGAGCCGTCAAAGTATGGAGCGAAACGAGAGCTTTATGGAGCGCAAGTGATTCAAGTTCGTCAGACGTCGAGTGGAGAAAGGCAGATCTAGTGGGATTTGTAAGTCTAAAACTTAATATAGTCTGTGTAATCCTTGATTCATAGTGTATCGATATCCGAGCGTATTCGTGATTTTTACTTGGAGTATTTCCAAGATTTTCCACGTAAGAATATTGTGTGTCTCTATTGCTTTATTTTCTGCACTTAGATTATTCTTTGCATGATTTATCTTGATAGAGAATTGGATTAAAATTAATTTTTCCGCAATTATTATTAATTTATCAATAAATCCACAAAAAAAATTATTCACCCCCTCTACCCCTCCAGGCTATTTCAATAATATATACTTGGAGAATGTTGCTCAACTTATTAGAGTCTTTTTCTCAGTTACTTGGGGCTGGGTACGTACATGAGTGATATTCTTTACAGGTGCATTGAATATATCAATAGATTTTTGAAGTAAAAGAATTTGGGTTTAAATGATTTCACTTGAGTTTGAATGAGGTCAAAAATATGTCATGATATATAATGGTGTGAAACATATTATTTTTGAGATCTTTGTGCAATTATGGTCTTTTCAGTATATGGTTCTAGACAACACTTTTCACATTGCTATGTAAATTCCACATGCTTAATGTTCTCAACTTTCATGTCAATTTGTACTTTCTGTTGAAACCTAAATCTGAACTTTTAATTCTACATTATTATGTTTGTTGTTCTTTAACAAAAACGAGTTTTTTTCCTCGCATCTTTTGATGGGACTTTTGTTCCGTTGGAGTTTTACTATTTTGCTGTTTTACTTAGACTAAATTTCTTGATGTGTCTTGATAATGCATACATGACAGGTAATACATAACCAATTTGATTGATGGCTTCATTGAGAGGTTTGGTCGAATCCTGTAAGGCTCATGTGGGTGTGAGTAGGGATGGCAAAATGGCCCGATCCGACGGGTTTTCGATCCGATCCGATTTTAAGGGGGCAGGTTTGATACACATATAAACGGGTTAGGGTCGGATTTGGTAAGAGAATTTAAAACCCTAACCGGGTTTGGATTTTCTGTAAAACCCGACCCGTTAAGAACCCGACCCGCCCCACTAAAAATCCGACGGTAACCCGGACCCGACCCGTCCCGCTAAAAATCTGACGATAACCCGACCCAGCCGGACCCCGACCCCCACCCGACCCGTTTATTATTTTACCTATTTTTTAAAAGAAAAATAAATATAGGAATTGGAAATTTTTACTCAATTTGAATTTAATTAAATTGCTTTGAATTGGAAATTTATTCAATTTCACTCGATTAAAATCAATTTCAGTAATTTAAATTAGGAACCTTGTCAATTTTACTCAATTTAATTATTTTGAGTTAGAGATTTTCCTCAATTAAACTTAATTTCACTCAATTTAATTACTTTTAAGTTGTGAATTTTATCAATTTTACTCAATTTAATTACTTTGAGTAAGAACGGGATAAGGATACCAGGGGGTGTAAATATATATGCACACTATGTCTCTGTATATCTCTCTATATTGACCACCCAATAATCCAAGTTCTCCAAAATTCAGAGACATGGAATGAAGCTGTAGTCTGATAGAACAAGTTAATACCAGAGACATGAAATGAAGTATTGAATGACATTTTGTTACCAATAGTAACCCGATGAAACCCGTTTATACCGATGGGATGGTAATGGTATTACCGATTACAACCCGTCGCGGGTTTGGGATGAGTTTGGTATTAGTAATTTTTAAATGAGGTGATAATGGTATTAACCAAACCCGTCTCGTTGTCATCCCTAGGTGTGAGTTCTTTAACATTTAAAAAAAGAAACCTAAGCTTAAAATTGATTTCGTATAAAATAAAATAAAATAAAAACTTATTATTTTAATTTTTTCATACTATCAGCTCACTAATCTCTGGCTTCATTTATTTCGTTTTTGAAGAAAAGAAAAGAGGGAAGACCAGGATTGTACCAAATGATGCAGGAAGCGTGAATGGAGGGCCTAAAAGTGATGGAGGGAGCACAAATAAAGGCCAAGAAAATGTAAGATTTTTCAATTACTACGTAAATTATAAATGAGTGACTGCTAAAACAACATGCAAGCACGTGGCAGTACCTCCAATGGTAGTGGGGATGCCCCTACTACTACTAGTGTGGCACCTTCATCCCCACTTTTAAGTAGTGGACTATCTCTCTCTCCCCCACACATTCAAATAGAGATATGGATATATGTATATACTATATATATCGGCAGAGATGATAGATAAAATAATTGATCATTTGATTGATAAAAGAATAGTTGAAAGTAAACCCAACCAACCAGTTGGAAAATACTTGAGTCTAGTATACACATTTTAAGTTTGATTTTCATTGATTGCAAAAAAAATTCCACTATTGTGGTTTTAATTTAAGTCTCATTTGCTTACCGATTCATGTGACAGAAAGAAAGGGATTGGATGTGCCACAAGCCTAATTCAACCTATGAATTTAGTAAAAAAAAATTAGGAGAGCATCGTCTATTGATTTTAAGTTTAGCTTTTTTTTATTTTTTTTCGGATGGGGTCAATATCATCGGCCAATGCAGCTCATCCAACGATAAATCTAATTCAAATAAAGCTATGACATAATCAAACCCGAACCAACAAAACCTGGAATCTGGAATGGAATGGTACCCGATTCATGTGACAGACAAAAAGAGATGGAAGTGCTAGGTGGATTGTTCATGGATTGCAATCCTGATTGTGTCAAACGTATCAATCACTTTTGTGTGACATTGTGCCAAACCCATCTTAGCCCCCGCCCATAACACACACTCATACACTCAAAAACACACACAACAAACAATATTGTGGTCAAGAAGTAGATGACCCCAGTATGTGACCTTTTGGGTGGTCAATTGTTGGCTCTTCTTCTCATATCTTTTGTATCTCTCTCTCTAAGCCATACACATCCAATCTTTTACGTAGCAACTTAGAATATTGGAAGTCTCGTTCAAGTCCCAATTCCAAATGGAATAGAGATAGGGTATTGTTGGGTACAAATGTTTGACCAACCAAAAGATGTAACCAAGTAAATCTATTCAAGTCCAGTCCATTTAGGAAGAGCTATCAACAAAAAGTATCTCAACCAACCCAACCCAACCTAATATATATATATATATATGTACAGAGAGAGAGGAGGAGTGACGGCAGGTCTGTGTTAGGGTTCGCACACCCTATGTACGAAGCTGTGCACACCTGCAAATCAGAAAACGCACACAAACACACCAAACAATCGACACAAGAATATATACGTGGTTCAGCCAAATAAGCCTACGTCCACGGAGAACACCGTTTCACTAAAAAATCACTGAGAGGATTACAAGGGGGTGATTCGCAGATCACACACACACACACACACTGTGTATACTCACGCCTGTATCACCGGAATAATATAAACGTATATTATTCCTAACTCTCTCTCTCTATTTCTGTGTGTACAATTCAATAGGAGAAGCCCTATATTTATAGGTGAGGATATAGAGGTGGGTTTCTCAATCTTCCGATGTGGGACAAGTTAATATAACAAAGTAGTCATATTATATATATATGCCAATATATAACAATCTTCCACTTGACGACTTTGCCTTCATCAATCAACTCCATCAATGATCAGTGCTTGGTGCCCTCATTTCTGTCTTCAAGCTTGAAGACCAACTGAAGTTGCGCACAACTTCAGTTTCTCTGTTGTCACCACTTTGGTCAACATGTCGGCTGGATTCTCGCTTCCTTGAATCTTCTTAAGTGTTAATACTTCATCCTCTAATAGAGATCTGATAAAGTGATAACGAAGATCTATATGCTTGGTTCTCGAATGAAATGCTGAATTTTTCGCCAGATGTATAGCACTCTGACTATCACTATGCAAAACATTCTTCCCTTGCTTGAATCCCAACTCTGCCAACAAACCCTGTAACCAAATCATCTATTTGCTAGCCTCTGTCACGGCTACATACTCAGCCTCTGTAGTAGATAACGCTACAATCCTCTGTATCTGCGAAATCCAACTGACTGTTGTAGTACCTACTATAAAGACATAACCAGTAGTGCTTCTTCTGTGATCTATCTCACCAGCAAAATCTGAATCTACATAGCCATGTAAATTCACTTCACCTTTTCCAAAATAAAGGCATCTGTTTGTGGTACCTCGTAGATATCGCAATATCCACTTCACTGCTTCCCAGTGAGTCTTTCCTAGATTGGACATGAACCTGCTGACTGCTCCCACTGCATATGCAATATCTGGTCTTGTACAAACTATTGCATACATCAAGCCTCCAATAGCTGAAGCGTATGGAATACTGGCCATGTTATTCCTCTCTACTTCTGACTTGGGAGACTGCTTTTTGGATAATCGAAAATGACTAGCCAAAGGTGTGCTAACTGACTTAGCATCACTCATGTTGAACCGCTTCAAAACCCGTTCAACGTAGTCAGCCTGAGACAACTGCAAAATTCCCTTCTGTTTGTCTCTGATGATTCTCATACCAAGAATCTGCTTCGCTGTGCCTAAGTCCTTCATCTCGAACTCTTTTGCCAACTGCTTCTTTAACTTACTGATTTCCGTAAAATCAGATCCAGCAACTAACATGTCATCAACATAAAGTAGGAGGATAATGTAACTTGTGTCAAACCTCTTGAAGTAGCAACAATGGTCAGCGTTGCACTTGATATAACCATGTCTCTGCATAAATCCATCGAATTTCTTGTACCACTGTCTTGGAGCTTGTTTCAAACCATACAAGCTCTTTTCCAACTTACACACAAGTTTCTCTTTCCATTTCTCTAAGAAACCTTCCGGTTGCTGCACATAAATCTCCTCCATTAGGTCACCATGGAGGAAAGCAGTTTTGACATCTAACTGCTCTAGGTGCAAACCCTCTGATGCAACAATGCTAATAACTGAACGAATGGTAGTCAGTTTCACAACCGGAGAAAATACGTCGGTGTAGTCGATTCCTGCTTTCTGCTGAAAGCCTTTTACTACAAGTCTCGCCTTGTACCTCTTAGAACCATCATGTTCTTCTTTGACTCTATAGACCCATTTATTATGGAGAGCTTTCTTTCCTACCGGCAGCTCGGTTAGCTTCCATGTCTTGTTGGAAATAAGGGACTTCATCTCATCTTCCATCGCAAGCTCCCACTGGCTCGTATCTGCTGCACTGCATGCTTCATCAAAATACTCTGGTTCACCTCCATCTGTGAGCAACAAATAATTCATGTATCTCCGATTCGGCACATGCTGCCGTGAAGACCTCCTAGGTACAGGAATAGGAGTCGGAGACTGCGGTGTATCAACCTGTTGAGTATTTCCATCTGCAATATGTTCGTCTGACTGAGTACTCTCACTGTCTTGAACATCATCTAACTCAACACACACATGATCACTCTGTGTTATAGGCTCTGAGGTTGTTGTGTGTCTGTCCTTGTACATAACATTTTCATTGAACACTACATCTCTGCTTCGGATCAGTTTTCGGTTCTGATCATCCCACATGCGGTAACCATACTCATCACCGCCATAGCCAATGAAAATACACTTTTGTGACTTGGGATCAAGCTTACCCCTCATAGTGTCACTAACATGTACATATGCAACATAACCAAAAACTTTTAAATGTAAAAGTGTTACCTCTCTACCGCTCCAGACCTCTTCTGGTATTCTGTGCTCCAATGGTACTGATGGACCACGATTAATTAAGTACGTTGTTGTACTGACTGCTTCTGCCCAGAACTGTTTCGGCAACCCTGCCTGAATGCGCATGCTTCTGGCTCTCTCATTCAATGTCCGGTTCATCCGTTCTGCTACGCCATTCTGTTGTGGTGTACGTGGAACAGTTCTCTCTAATCTGATACCGTTCTCATAGCAAAATCTCTTAAACTCGGTGTCCTGATACTCTCCACCATTATCGGACCGTAATCTCTTGATCTTCAAACCCGTCTCATTCTCTATCATAGCCTTCCAACTCTTGAACACACCGTACACTTCAGATTTATGTTTCAAGAAATAAACCCATACCTTTCTGGAATGGTCATCGATGAAGGTGACGAAATAGGACTTTCCGCCAATAAATGAGACATTTGCTGGCCCCCAGACATCAGTGTGAACTAGCTCAAGCTTCTCCTTTCTGAGTTCTCTGCCGCTTTTCTGAAAACTAACCATCTTCTGCTTACCGAATACGCAATCCTCACAGAAGTCGATATCAATCGAATTTAGATCTGGTAGCTTTCCCTTTGCGAGCATAACCTTGAGTCCCTTTTCACTCATGTGACCTAGCCTCTGGTGTCACAAATTATGATCCTCCTTGCTTTCTGCAATTGCTATAAATGTGCTAGCCTTGGTGGTAGTGTACAACGTACCTGTTTTCTTTCCTCGTGTTATATTCATAGCTCCCTTGGAAACTTTCCACTTATCTTCACTGAAAGTGGTCACATAACCTTCACTCGCCAACTGGCCTATTGAGATCAGGTTCTTCCTCAAGTCTGGAATGTGTCTGACATCCCTCAGCTTCCATATCGATCCGTTGAGTCTGATATGTACTTCACCCTTGCCAACAACACTGCAGGGTTGATCGTCACCTAGATAAACCTTGCCGAGGTTTCCAGGTGCATAGCTCTCAAAGAGCTCTCGACTTGAGGTGGCATGGAAAGATGCTCCAGAGTCCAAAACCCAAGACTCTGCTTTGCTCTCCAAAGAGCATATCAGTGCATCATCTGCTTCTTCTAAGACAATATTTGCCTCTGTCTTGTCATCCGCTACCTTCTGCGGGAATCTACACTGGTTCCTTAAATGACTAGTCTTGCCGCAATTCCAACATTCGATTGCTTTGGAATTTCTGGGACCTCGAGACTGTGATCTTCCCTGTCTCGACTTGGAACGGCCACGCCTTTGGTTTCCGCCTTTCTGTCTGTTCGAACCTCTGCCTCTGGTGTCGACATTCAATGTTGTGCCACTGCTTGAAGAGCCTGACGACTGTCTTCTGATCTCTTCTGTGAGTACCATACTCACAACGGTATCATACTTCAACGGGTCTATCCCTGAAGAATTACTGATTGCAGCCACTGTGGCGTTCCAGCTCTCTGGCAATTGATTAAGGAGAAAGCTGATTTCACCTTGTCTTGAAACACTACTTCAATTGATTCCAACTGCCCATAAATGTCATTAAGTTTACTGAGATGTTCACCAACATTCTCATTCTCGGACATCTTCAGATTCGTCAATCTGCTGATAAGATGTAATGTATTTCCTCCAGACGGCTGTTCGTACATCTTCGAAAGTGTTTCCATGAGAGACTTTGCAGTCTTTTCTTTCCTGATATTAAAGGCAACAGATTTTACCAACGTCAATCTGATCGTGCCAAGAGCCTTTCGATCTAGGATATTCCACTCATCTTCTTTCATTGAATCTGGCTTCGTCTCTTCTAGCGACTGATACAAATTTTTCTGGAATAACACATCCTCAATTTGCATCTTCCAATAGGTAAAGTTTGTACCATCAAACTTGTCGATCATTACTGTCTTTTCTTCTCTCATAGTTCCCACTGAGCCTATTAGAGATATTCGGAGTGCAAAATTGAGTATACGGTTGCGTCGGGGACGGTTCAAAACCTTAAGAACGCCTCTGACCGCGTCCAAAACGGGTCAAAAACGACTCCAAACGGGCCAAAACAAATTCGCACAAAAGACAGAAATTTAATCACGAAATCAGTACCTTCTCGGGGTGCGTGCGGGCGCGTCCCTTCTCTGATTGGGCTGATTCTTGCGCCAAAACGTCGGGCTTCAAATTCTCTTTCCGTAGATATATTATAAGCCTCGTTCCGATAAACGATGCTCCGGAAAATCACGCCGAACCGAAACTGCTGCTCGACGGAGCCAAAAAACTGACCGGAACTTCAGGCGGCGCGTGGGGGCGCGTGAGGAACTTTCCGGCGACGTGCTTGACATTGCTGGCTTCGTCTCGTCGAGACGAAGATCCTGGTGTGATCGCTTTCTGATTCAGGGCATTCGAAAAAATCAGATCTGGACCAGATCGTCGGGCTTCAACACAAGAATATATACGTGGTTCAGCCAAATAAGCCTACGTCCACAGAGAGCACCGTTTCACTAAAAAATCACTGAGAGGATTACAAGGGGGTGATTCGCAGATCACACACGCACACACACTGTGTATACTCACGCCTGTATCACCGGAATAATATAAACGTATATTATTCTTAACTATCTCTTTCTATTTCTGTGTGTACAATTCAATAAGAGAAGCACTATATTTATACGTGAGGATATAGAGGTGGGTTTCCCAATCTTCTGATGTTGGACAAGTTAATATAACAAAGTAGTCATATTATATATATATGTCAATATATAACAGTTTGGATTAGAGGGTGGTGGTGGTGGTGGTGGGGGGAAGGAGTGGTGGTGATGGTTGTGGTGGGTCCAATTAAAGTGTAATCTTTGCTTTATCCTTTTCTTGTATAATCATTATCATCATCACTAGTACTCATGGGACTCATGTCTCATACTCTCATTTTATTGAAAATATAATGTTTTGGGGCCAAAAATAAATTACACTTTGTGTGTCTGACTATGAAATCAACGTGTTGGCACTTTGAACTTAAATACTAGTATGATGAGTGGATTGCCTCAAAACTTTTAACAAGCATTAATCAAAATGGTGTATGTCTATTTGGTATGGGAAACTCATGACCACCAGTTAAATGATTGGATAAACATCACATTTTTAAATTGATTTTGGATGTCACTTTGATTGATTATGTGCATGTGTGTGCATAATGGTATGAATGCCTTTAAAAAAGTTACAAACCAGACTATATGTAAAAATAAGGTAATGTTAATAGCTTAAGCTTTAAACTATGCTTCGTTTTTTTTTTTCTTAAAGAGATTTCTTATAAAACATAAGTTGCTTTTGCTTAATGGAATTGGGAATTAAAGGCTTCTAAGCAACCTGAAAACAAGATGTGACAGTGACATTCGTCATGACATACATATCAATTATGAATTTTAAATATAAAAGAAAAAGTTGAAAATTTTCTACACTCCGATAATCAGAAAAAATAAAGATTATGAAAATTTTGAAAGGCTTGTAAGACTTCCTTTCAATTAGTGGCTTTTAAGTTGCTAATTTTTATTTTTAGGTTAAAAATTTAGCGGCTTAATAAACTTCATTTACAAATGAAGCTGCAAAGATAACTCTAAACATGAAATTAAGTAAAAGGGTTAACACTATATATTCCAAAAAAAAAATTTGAATTTTCAAAAAAAAATAAAAATCAAGAATATTGTGGATAGTTGCACCTATCCGGAGAGAATAGTATTTCCCAAATGGAGTAGAGACACTTTATTTTATCCATAAACAAAACCATAAATATCATTCTTCAACATTTTTAACCTCAAACTCTATGTGAAGCTAACATTTTTCTTTTCTAAAAATGAGATCTTCTAACACTTTGGACTTTGATCATAGTCATATTGCTCATGACCGCGTTCGTAATTATGGTATAATGAATTCAAACGATAGTAATTAGTAATGTTAAATGCAAGTATGTAATTATGGTATAATGAATTCAAACGATAGTGATGTTAAATGCAAGTATTGAAGTGATGTTAAATGCAACTGTCGAATTGAGTATCAGACTATATAATAAAAATAAAATTAAAAATATTATGAATTAAGTTGGTGATATGTTGTGTAGCCACCAACATTCTAACTTATCACTCATTATGTGAAAAAGTTAATGGTGGTATGCTTGAGGGGCTTGCCCAATGACCCAATTGGTTGAATGTCTCATATTTCACCGTGCTATATAATAAAAACAAAATTAAAAATATTATGAATTAAGTTGGTGATATGTTGTGTAGCTACCAACATTCTAACTTGATCACTCATTACGCTTAAATCTTTAATTGAAAAAGTTAATGGTGGCATGCCTAAGGTGCGTGCCCAGTGACCCAGTTGGTTAAATGTCTCACATTTCACCATGGTGATCAAGGTTCAATTCATATCATGCATTCTCTAACTTAATCTAACAACTAACTTTCTTGCCATGTCAAAAAGGGCAAAAAAAAAAAATGAATGGTAACGTGGTCATACATTATCATTATTAATTGTTGATTTATTTGATACTAGGATGGTTGGAATTAACTTGCAAAAATACATATTCATGTAGTCTATATGTCAAATAACTGGAAAATTAAAAAATAAAAATATTTGATGTAAGAAGACTTGGTCAAACTTAATGGGCATATTTGGGCTTGACGGAGCCCATTCCAAGCAAAGTGGGCTACATTACCACAAACGCGTGACCCCACAACCCTCTCATTCACGTGCCATCCACGTGAAAGTACTATGTAATGTAGTACTGGTATTATTATCTTGTTTTGCATTGAGAAATAGCACCATCACTACTTTGTCCAAAATTAAAGTCTAAACTTCTTATTTCGTACGTATTGTCAGCTGAAAAAAAACAAAAAACTTCTTATTTTGTACAGTCTAAAATGTTTAGCATAATTCAACGCAAATTATATAATTAATGATCGGTTGATTACGAAAGTGACACTTTTTGTCCAAAAGTTCTTATGCTTTTATCTTATTGAAGCCTCATAAATTATTTATAATAAGTGAGATTCAAATAGAAGAGTTGATGCTTCACAATGCATCAAACTAAATTCTTAACTAACCTGTTTGAATTTAGAAATTTATTTCATTTCCTTCATTAAATATATATTTGTGTTGTAATTAAGATGAATCAAATAACATTATTCTTGAAGTGGGGTCTGTTTGGTTTGCATTTTTTAAAATAAGTTTTTATTTTTTGAAAACTGAAAATTAAATAATATAAAAGTATGTTTAGTTTAGTTTTCAGAAAATTCAACTATAAAAATGTATGTTTTTTGATAATTCATTATTTTTATTTTCAAAAAATTATTTTATGTTTGAATTTTCGAAAACAAAATGAAGCAGAATATCTGAAAAATTGATAGCTGTTTCTTAAGGCACATGTGAATTTAGTCAATTTGATTCAAGTAGAGGTTTTCTTGAAGCAGTAACTTCCTAGAAACAGTGTGTTTCTGATGACTTTTAAGACCATGTCAAACATTAAAGTGATATTTGTTTATAATTTTGGTCAGCCTAACACTGGCCTTCTCTGTTAAAACATGGGTCATATATGCTACTGACACTTGAAATTACGCCCAGTTTGGTAGGTAGTGTGTTCTGGTCTTGCGTTTTATGGGATCAGACCGTGTTTGGTAATATTGGTTTCAAATTTTTAGTTAGACCAAGTAAGATCAAATCAGACCAAAATGGCCTCATTTTAGACAAAAAAAAAAGTGGTTTCTGGTGGTCCGGTCTGGTCTTATTAATAAAATATATTTATAAATAATTAAAAATGAATAAATAATAATAATAAATTAAATAAAACATATTTTAAAAATAAAATATAAATAATAAATAATAAACAAAATGAAATAAATAATACCTAATAATAATAAATAAATGAATAAATAATAAATTAAATAAGACATAATAATAATAATAAATGAATACAATAATAATAAATAAATATAATAATTAAAAAAATGGACTAAATAATGAATAATAATAATAAATTACATAAAAAATATTGAAAAATATAATAAATAATAAACAAAATGAAATAAATAATAATAATAAATAAATATAATAAAAAATAATAAATAGATATAATAATAAATAAATATAATAATGAATAAATATAATAATGAATAAATATTTCATAATCATAATAAAAAATGAGTATAATAATAATAAATTAATATTAAATTAATAAAATATATTTTTAAATAATTAAAAATGAATAAATAATTTATAAATTAAATGAATTAAATAATGAAATAATAATAAATAAATAGAATATATTTATAAATTAATATATAAACTAATAAATAATAATTTAATAATATAAATAATAAAATATATTATAAAGTGAAGAAATAATAAATAAATAAATAATACATAAATAAATATTATAATAAATAAATAGTAAGACCAGACCGCTTACTAAACAGACTTTTTCAAATCAAATTAGACCAGACCGGACCGGACCAGAAATACCGCCTACCAAACATGGCCTTAGATTAATACTCAATTTGGTCCTCAAAATGTTTGGAAAGATAATTTTGTCTATTCATGTAATAACAATGACAAGGGTAGAATTATTCGATTTCCATAGACTGAAAATTTCCAGAAAAAAATTATTGCTATTTTTAAAACATGGGGAAGTTTCTTACTAGAAATTTATCCAATTTCATTTTCTATTTTAAGGATTACATTATTAATTAGAAACCGTTAATTTACAGTTACACGTCTGGTTCTAGGTTTTATCATAACCAAACCGCATTATGTGTGTGTATATATATATACATAACATAATTATATAGTCAAATTACTTACTAGTAGACACTAATATATTTTTTGAACTTCACACAAAGATGAGATTATTGTTAAATAATTTTTATTTTTATATCTCATATTTTATTATTCAATACATAACAGTAGTTAATTCAATTTTAGTTATAAATATAAAATATCTATTGGTTGAGAGTTTATTATTGTTTATGTGTCGTATATATTTGTATTAGAATGACAAATCAAATTCACATGGTTGAGAGTGAGGTTTTTTTTTTGAAAGATGTAGAAGAAAAAAAAAAGTTTCAGTTTTGAATTGGTTTTTCATAATTCGGTTCTAACCAAATGATTTTATTTTAATTATTTTAGGGTCAACAAATTAATTTTTTTCGGTTCGGTTTGAAATCATACTGAACCCAACCGGATCATTTGCACTAACATATTCTAAAGAAAACTGTTACTTGCAGTGATAGTTAAACATAATTGGAACATGAATATTTTTTAGTCCTACAAATACATAACATAAACATTAATATCAAGTAGAAATAATAAATAATTTTCTGCCTAAGAATTTGATCATTTCTCGCTCTTAAATTATTAACCTTTTTATTCTGTTAATTTCTTCCGTGTGCTAAAATAATTAACCTTAAATATGTTTTTGAAGACTAAAAATGCGATTTCATATCTTACCAATGCCTAAAATCAAATTGGAACATGAAATCAAAAGATAATGTTTGCAAGTTTAATTTGATTAATATCCGTTGGATTTGGGTTCATAGGATACTCTCTGCTTTGGTTAGCATTAAATCACACAGTGCACGCGTCTCTGCTACCTTAAATGCCACTTTAAAAAAGTTGTGGTAGGCCCACCAAATCTGCAACTTATCGTCCCACCTTCTCTTTCTCTATAGTCTATACACACACAAATATATATATATATATATCATCAACGACTACGCGCTTTACTCGCCTCTGTGTGAACACTACCAGCCGTTAGATCACCGTTTTGCGGTGTTGACATTGTTAATCACAGTCCAATTACTAAGCGCGCGATTTTGTAAATGGCGTACTCGCTGTCTTTGTGAAGCATCTGGATTTTGGAATATTTTGGTTAATTGCGCCACGTTTTTTCTTCGTCCCCCTAGATTCTCGTTTTTGTGCTCCGCAATTAGATTTTTAGTTCGCTAAATCATTTCTGGATAAGCAAAATCTTGTGTGAAAATCGTGAAGTTCTTGTTAGGAATTAGACTTTTGTGACTTATGGATGAAATGGTGCAATGAATTAATTTTGAAGTAGAATATTTATATGGATGCAATAAAAATAGTGTGAGTAATTACTTAAGGGTGCGTTTGGAAAGCCTGTTTTTTGTATTTGTTTTCTGTCTTCAAATATAAAAACTGTTTTTGTATTTGTCTTTGTTTTTTCAGGAAAAAATTAAAAACAAAAAAACGTTTGGATGAAGGTGTTTTCACCACTTTTATTTGGTGAAAATTGTATTTTATGAATTTGGTGTTTTCATTATTTTTACCACCTAAACAGTGAAAAAACTCAAAAAACAACTAAAAGTTGTATTTGGTGTTTTCATCACTTTTACACACTATTCACATAAAACAGTTTTCTTGGGGAAAAAACAGTGAACAGTAAACGCGTTTGCCAAACGTGTTTTTTTTTTTTAGTCTTGTGAACAGTAAAAAAACAAAAACAAAAAATAGGGTATCCAAACGGACCCTTAATAACTATATTCACACATAATTTTGAAGCAGATACTTATAGAACTCAGATAGGATCTAGAACTTTTTTATTATTATTTTATTGAGAGCGTCATTGGAAAAAAAATAAAGATAAATTTTAAAATAAAATAATAAAATTCAAAATTTATCTTTCATCTTGTTTAGCAAGTGTCGGTTATTTTCAATATACGTTGGGATAAGAATCATGAGATATAGACATTTTAACCTTTAAATTGTGCTTATGTTTGTGTTTTTAAAATTAGCAAAAATGTGAAGAGTATGAAGTTAATAATTTGAGGGTATGGGGGAACATGTTGAAAATCTAAACCAAATACTCCATCCTTATTTTTAAGTGTCCATTTTTTTCTATTTCTTTGTCCCACTATAATTGTTTAAAATATTTTCTTTTATTATTTTACCAATGTAATTTTACTTTGAAATAATACAAAGCCCAAACAATAAACTATTACATCATTGGACCCACTAAGGGCAAAATTGTTAATTTACCTCGTTACACTATAATATAAAATATCAAAAGTCATTTTCTTTTAGGGTTAATTTTAAGAAACCCCCTATGCTATTCAATTTAATCAACTAACTTATAAGGTGTTTATTTTGCCTCATATATTATCCAATTTCATCACTATGCCCCCTCCTTCTCACATTTTGAGTCAAAATGTCTAAATTACCCTCCCTTAATAGTATAAGGGGGTTTAGTGAAATATTATTTTTCGAAAAGAAATTATATTTTTCATAAAAATTATAAATTTCAATATATATATATATATTTCCGAAAATATGATTTTTTTCGAAAAATATATATTATGTTCCAAAATATGATTTTTTTACGAAAAATATTTTTTTGTGAAAAATATATATTATGTTCCAAAATATGATTTTTTTTTTTGCGAAAAAGTATATATTATATTCCAAAATATGAATTTTTTCTGAAAAATATTTTTTTTGCAAAAAAGTATATATTATGTTCCAAAATATGATTTTTTTTCCGAAAAATAATTCTTTTGCAAAAAAGTATATATTATGTTCCAAAATATGATTTTTTTCCGAAAAATAATTTTTTTCAAAAAATATATATTATGTTCCAAAATAAGATTTTTTTTTTTGCGAAAAAGTATTTATTATGTTTCAAAATATGATTTTTTTTGCGAAAAAAACTTTTTTTTGCGAAAAATATATATTATGTTCCAAAATATGATCTTTTCCGAAAAATAATTTTTTTGCGAAAAATATATACTATTATGTTCAAAAATATGATCTTTTCCGAAAAATAATATTTTTGCGAAAAATATATACTATTATGTTCCAAAATATGATTTTTTCTGAAAAATAATTTTTTTGCAAAAAGTATATATTATTTTTTCCGAAATAATTCATATTTTGGAAAATAATATACTCTCTCCGAAAAATAATTTTTTTCAAAAAATATATATATTTTTGAATTTATAATTTTTGCGAAAAATATAATTAATTTTTGAAATTTTTGTTTTTTAAATGGTTGATTTCACTAAACTCCCTTATACTATTGAAGGTAGTTTAGGCATTTTGACTCCAAATGTGAGATGAGGGAGCATAATGATGAAATTGAATAGTATAGGGGGCAAAGTGAACACAATGGAGTTAATTGATTAAACTGAATATTATTGGAGATTTCTTGAAATTAATCATTTTCTTTAATAAGTTAAGTTTTTCAAAATTGACATTTATGGTGGAACAGAGTATAATTGATGTCACAAACAGTAAAAAAAAATTAAGTAGGGACAGATGCCCCACTAGACGTGAGTTGAGTACGTAAATGACAGCATGTGTTGCTCATGTGTATGTGTGGGCTTTGCCACACTTCGAGTGTCGGGGTCCACCTTCGTTATATGGAGGTGGATTTGGTCATGTACTCCTATTTAGACGTAATTATTTTTATCATAAAATTTAGAAACCTAGGTTTATTTGGTTTGTATTTTTTAATATAATTTAATATTTTTTAAAAAAATTGAAAATTAGAAAAGTATACAAAAAATTGTTTTGTTGAGTATTTTGAAAACTATTTTAAATTTTAAAAACTTAGTTATAGAATTGTCTATTTTCAAAAAATACATTTGTCTAATTTTCATTAAACAGATTTTTATTTTTAGAGTTGTTGATAATAACTTTTAGAGATACAATACAAGCAAACCCTTATATTATTTTCAAAACTAAACCATGTAGAATTGTAGATATATTTTCAAATTTTGCCTTCAAAATCAATATAGACGTTAGAGTCTGGGCATGTTTGGTTTGGGGTTTGGTTTTGGTTTTTCTGGTCTGGTTTCATATTTTTGAGACCAAACCATGTTTGGGAAAGTTAGGCTCTGTTTGGTAGGTAGTTCGGTTCCAGCTAGTTTGGTTTGGTCTTCTATTTTATAGGACCAGATCATGTTTGGTGGCATTAGTCCAAAATTTTTTGTTAGACCAAGTAAGACCAAATCACACCAAAATGGCCTCATTTCAGACAAAAAAAAAAGGTGGTTCTTGGTGGTCCGGTCTAGTCTTATTAATAAAATATATTTATAAAATAATTAAAAATGAATAAATAAAAATAATAAATTAATAATAATAATAATAAATTATTAATAAATTAAATAAAACATATTTTAAAAATAAAATATAAATAATAAATAATAAACAAAATGAAATAAATAATACCTAATAATAATAATAATAAAGTAATGAATAAATAATAAAATATATTTATAAATAATTAAAAATGAATAAATAATAATATAAATAATAAATTAAATAAAACATAATAATAATAAAAAATGAATACAATAATAATAAATAAATATAATAATAAAAAATGTACTAAATAATAAATAAAATTAATAAATTAATAAAATAGATAATAAATTACATAAAACATATTTAAAAATATAATAAAAATAATAAATAATAAACAAAATGAAATAAATAATAATAAATAAATAAATAATAAGTAAATATAATAATGAATAAATACTTCATAATAATAATAAAAAATTAGTATAATAATAAATTAATATTAAATTAATAAAATATATTTTTAAATAATTAAAAATGAATAAATAATTTATAAATTAAATGAATTAAATAATAAAATAATAATAAATAAATAGAATATATTTATAAATTAATATATAAATTAATAAATAATAATATAAATAATAATATAATAATATAAATAATAATATAATAATATAATAATATAAATAATAAAATATATTATAAAGTGAAGAAATAATAAAGAAAGAAAGAAATAATACATAAATAAATATTATAATAAATAATAAATAAATAGTAAGACCAGACCGCTTACTAAACACACTTTTCGAGATCAGATTAAACCAGACCAGACCGAACCAGACCAAACCAAACCAGACCAGAAAGACTGCCTACCAAACATGGCCTTAGTCTCTCAATTTTTTGTTGATTTTTGTTGGTTTGGTTTCACTTCCATCATCGCCACCACTTTCACTTCCACCACCACCGTCGCCGCTGCCGCCGTCACCCGCACTACCGTCGCCGCCACCACCGCCGCCGCCATCACCACCACCACCACCTTCGCCATATTAATTTTAATGTGACGGTATATGTGTGTGTGTGTGTATGTATATATATTCAATAAAATTTGAAAATCAGATCAAATTGCTTATCAAATAGAGTTTCAGATCAACGATCAGATCAGACCGCTTTCCAAACAACCCCTTAACTACTCAGTTGCACGTGTTGCGAACGAGTATGCGTTGGCTTTGACGACACCTATAGTTTGAATTGTCCACCTTATTTTTAGTCTACCTTATCTATGTGGATTTTTTTTTAATTATCTACTTTACTCTCAAGTGAATAATTTTCAACATGCAGTCAATTTTTTAATTCTTTTTTAACCTAATTAATGTAAATTTTTGAACTTATTTAATATTATTCTATTTTAGAAAAATAAAGTTCTATTAAAAATTATCTAAAAAATATTTTAACTACTCAGTTCAATGTGTTGCTCATGAGTAAGTGGGGCTTTGGCTGTACTTGAAATTTGTTTTTTATTTGTTTTTTGTTTTGTTTAAGTTATACTAAAACAAATATTAACTTTAGAGTTCATTCAATTTTCAAGTTTTTTTTATTAGGGTGACATATAATTACTCGGGTGCACGTGTTGCGCACAGGTAAGAGCGAGCTTCTATATTTAAATGGTCCACCTTATTTTTGGTTCACGATATCGATATCTATATGGAAGAAAATTTTATTTCTTTACTGTAATCTCGACTGATTAATTTTTAATTTTTTTGCACCTAATCAATATAATCCCGACCTTATTTACTATTTTGTTTTAGAAAAGTAAAGTTCTCTTAAAACATTATCTAAACTCAAGTCTTTAACTACTCAGTTTAATGTGTACTTGGAATTTATTTATTATTTGTGTTGCTGTAAAGTTATTAAACATATATTAACTTAACTTTAGAGTTCCTTCATTTTTTTTCAAAACTTATTATTAGGGTAATTTATATTGTTACTCTTCTACCTTTTAAAATAAAAAAAATCATATGTGTTCAAGTTATCACATAAACAAGTGAATTGTAGTGTGTTGGTTATATTATAAATTAGAAAAAAAAATGATAACTATACGTTTGATTCAAGTGGTTCATTTGAAAGATAATACATTTGAAAGCGTATTACGAGTGATTGAGGACAATTGAACTCTGAATTTATAATTTCTCAGTCAAATTCATGCCAACATCCGAAAAATCTAAGATAATCTCAAGTAAGATTACAATTAAATAGAAATTTAATTTATTTTTATTACACTTAATTAATCTTAGTTTACGTGGAATATATACAGTGACCTTCACTATAGTTACAAGTGTATATACATTTATTCTTTCCTTGTATAAACGTAGTTTATATTTTGATTGAATTAGAATAATAATATTTTTATTACACTTAATTTTATTGTAGTTGAATAATTACAGTGCCCTTCATTATAGTCTATACACTTCATTATAGTTACAAGTGTATAGACGTTAATTCTTTCCGTAATACATATTATTATTGAATTACAATAATATTTTTTAACACTTAAGTTTATTGTATGTTGGATGATTACACTGACCTTTATTATATTTACAGGTGTATAGACGTTTTATTATTATTTTCTTGTATGAAACATAATACTCCCTTTGTGTCAATTTAAGTGTTCACATTCACTATTCAACTCATTCCAAAATAAGAAAAGTCAACATCACTTTATTTGGTCAATTTACTAATTTACCCTTCAATCATTCAAATTATAAAATATCTAAACTATAACCATCACATCATTTGGTGGGACCAAGGGTAAAATTGGTTTTTCATTCACAATCACACCAATAAAAGTCATCATCTCAAAAAATTAGATTCCCCAAAATGGACCTATAATATGAGACGGAGGAAGTATATATTATGATTCAATTACAATAATATTATTATCTCATTGCACTTAAAATCACTCTTTGAAAGTCGGTGAATAAATTTAGAAATGATCAAATTATATACGTTCTTCTTTTCCTGTATAGGGTGTAATATTATGCATTATAATTAAATTATAATAATATTATTATGTTGTTTTAATTAAAATTTATTCTTCGGTGAAACATCAAAATAACAAATGATGATAAATGATTGATTTACATAAGTTTTTTAATTTCAACATAGACTTCTCTATTATTTATTGTACAATTTGCCATGCCCCTAATAATGTTTACACAATATTTCATTTTTCTTACATATGTATAGAATTTAAAACTTGAATTTCCTTTTATTGAAGTAACTTTAGAATAAACAATTCATTAATTGCATGTATTAGAAGAGTTATTTTAAGACTAATGTTAACCTAAAGTGGAACCAAAGTTGTGCCTAGAAATTCCAAACCCCTCAACACCACGCGCTGAGGTTCGCGTGAAGATCACGAGCCAACCACTTCGAAGCGGAGAGCACCCCATATAAATGGTCTCCACTTTTTTCCTCCATCTTTCTTTTTGTCGGTAAGTGGTAAATCACGAGTCACGATGACATGCACATACACATATACATATATTTATATATAAATATATAGATATAGAGAGAGAAAGGGAGACAGTGTGTGGACTTTTTCCTCACTCGGCCCTCCCCTTTGACATTTGAGCAAGTCAACCCAAAAGGCCAAGACAAGCAGTTTTCAGTGCCATAGGGCCCCAAAAAGATAAGCGTTGATAATGCCACCCCATCTCGCTCTAAAAATTCCGCCCACCCCCTCTTTCTCTTTCTCTGTCTATACTTCCCTATCTCTCTCTATAAATAATAATTATTTTCCCCTCATGTACACCCTCAACCTCTCACTCTCTCTCCTCAAAAAGTCAGCGCCTTCCTTTGTACCCTTTTCCACCTCTACTTTATTTCTCTCTAGAGAGATATGGAGGATGATTGGGATCTCCAAGCGGTGGTCAGAGGCTGCACCACCGCCACCACCAGCGCCACCACCACCACCGCTGCCGCCACGTCTGCTGTTGATGTTGATCCGTTTTCTATCTTTCAACCACAAAATCACGAGCTTGGGTTCTATTCAGATCCAATGTTTGAGGCCAAGAGTGAGAGTTTTGAAGACTTGGAAGATCTGTTCAAGCCATTTTTCCCCAAATTACACCCTCAAATACCCATCTCGCCTCTCTCTGTTCTTGGCGGGTTACAAAATCTATCACCACCACCACCACCACTAGTCCAACAACAACAACAACAACAGCACATACAAATACAACACCACCAAAAACACAACCCCCCAAAGCAGTTTGGTGGTGCCTCCTCCAAAAGCATTGTCACTTCTACTTTTAACACCACTCCACATACCCAAAGTACTCCGCGCTCAAAAAGAAGGTATGTTCTAATTATAAATAATTATATATACATATATATGTATATGTATATCAGTATATGTGTATATAAGTATATTTATTTTTGGGTTTTTTTTTTTTTGTAATACAGGAAGAACCAGATGAAGAGGGTTTGTCAAGTACCAGCTGAGGGTTTATCTTCAGATATGTGGTCTTGGAGAAAATATGGCCAAAAACCCATCAAAGGCTCTCCATATCCAAGGTGGGTATTTTTTTTTTTTTCCAATTTAATTTATGAGTTGAGTTCTATTTATCTTTAGAATCAAATAATTGTTTCAATTTTTTTGATTTTGACTTTTAATTTAGTTTTTATATTACTACTTGTTTAGCATTTTTGGGTATTTAACATTTTTCCCAATTTTGAAATGAAATTGGTTTTTATTTTTGGTACTAAAAAGTTGTTGAATGTGTTGAATTGAGTTTTGATGATTTGGGCTTTGTGGATGAACAGGGGTTATTACAGATGTAGTACTTCAAAGGGGTGTTTGGCCCGAAAACAAGTGGAGCGGAACAGATCTGACCCGAACATGTTCATCGTCACCTACACGGCGGAGCACAACCACCCTATGCCGACCCACCGGAATTCTCTCGCCGGAAGCACCCGCCAGAAGCCGGCCACTCCCCCTACGGCCTCCGCCGGCGATTCCAACAAACCCAGTTGCTCCTCCCCTGTTTCGCCGGCGGCGAGTCTCTCTCCGGCGACCGATAAGGTCGACAGCAGAGAGGACTTGATGATGATGATGGAGGACGAAGAGGAGGAGCTTGATGTCTCTGATATGGTTGTGGGTGATGATTTTTTCGCGGGTTTGGACGATCTCGTCGCTCCGGCTCCCGTGGATAGCTTCTCCGATCACTTACCGGCGACTCTGAACTTCAATTGGTTGGGCAACAGTGCTGCGACGACCACTGCCGCCGGCGGTGGTTGACTTAGGTGGGAAAATGACAGCTGTCACGGGCGTGAATGATGCTTTTCTTCACTCTCACTTTTCATGTCTCTTTTTGTCCGTTGGAGAGAAAAAGAGTTTTAACCAGTGGCAAAAGAATCTTCAATTACAATGTCTTTGTAGGTGAAGGTATAAAATTCTCCATTATAGTGAGTCTTGTAGAGAAAAAAAGGTTTATTCCATGTTTCTAGATTGTATTGTATAATGATGATGTTAATTTAGATGTCAAATTTTTTAGCCATGTGTTTATACCTTTATCACATATATATTTATTGATTTAGTTACTTGTTTAGAGTATTCACTCCAAAACTGGGGTATGTTTGGTATGAAATTGTAAATCCAATATTTATATATATATTTTATTTTACTATGGTTGCAAAACATTTAAAAATATCAAAATTTTACTTCTGAAATTTGCGGTACGGTTAACAGCCACACCAAAAGCGATCAAATAGTGGTACGTATATCGTTACAATTTTTTTAAAAAAATTAAAGTCAAGTATGGAACAATATTGAACTATTGATGTTAAGAACTTTGATATATATATACAGATATATTGTGTCACAAACCTCACTGGACCATGGTACACATATGGTTCAAATTATGTAGATGATGAGTCATGCAATGTTGTATTGGGAGTTTCAAGTGGAATCTATAGGACATATGCATGACAGCTGTTGGTTCCCCATGTCCAATGTTCAATTCCTGTGCCATTCCTCAGTTAATGGTATTTACCCCAAATGGTCATGGTCTCAGTTGTGTTCATTTATGTGTTCTTGTTCATGGGAATAAACTCAAAACAGAGTAAGGAGGTCCCATGGACATTTTCTTTTTCAATGACAACAACTATCATTGTTTAATTGCATTTCATTCTTTGCATTATTAAGAATTAAGTCAAAACAACCCATTCTAATTCCTTGATTTGGACATTTAACCTCATGCAAATCCTTCAAATTCAGTTGACCTTCAAGCAAAATAATTTTAAAATTCTAAAACTAATAATGGTTTCAAGAGCTCACCCTACCTATTGGACTTTGTCTTTTCTTTCACAATGTCCCAAAAGTGCAAAACTGAAAGTGTATTTTTGAAAATAATTCTCTATTTTTTTAAATTGAAAATCATGAAATTGTAGAAAAATATGTTTGGTTTAGTTTTTTTAAAACAGTTTTAAGAAAACTCAGCTATAAAAATGTTTGTTTTTAAAGAACTCATTTTTATTATTTTTTTTAAAAAATAATTATGTTCTTAGATTTTTCGAGAACAATTTTTATAAATACAAACCAAAATTTTTTAGAATTTTTCTTGAATTTCTTCCTTTTTAGTCATTTTAGGACCCCAACAAAACTTTTATTTGAAAGTAAATTTAGCACAATTTTTTTTTTTGAAATTTCATTAAGTTTCATTGCAGTTTAAACTATTCTCTTGCTTAACTTCTCCATTAGAGGATGAAACCATGGACATGTACTAAGCAAATAATTCAAGGATAATTCTTGAGTCGAGAATGAAATTCGTCCTTCCGCTGACGTGATCCAAATTCCAATACAATTTGGATACGGAGTTAAAAAAATTTAAAATGGAATTGAGACCAATTCCTCTTTTTAAAAAATGGACTGGATTACGTCAATGAAGATGACGAATTCCATCCTCCCTGAAAAGGACGCAAGTATTGTCCATAATTTAATCAACATGAATTAAACTCTGTTCGAGTCCCATTGAAAGAGAGGATAAGCTGAAGCATCAACCTCTTCTTCTTCCTAGAAAGCACTACATGCCATTGAAGCGAAAACCTCGTATTAAAGCACTTAAATTTTGCAGTTCCACCCATATATATGCATGTGTTGTCGTCGTGTTGAGTAGTGTTTTGATCCACGAGTTGAAGTGCTTCCTCCAACCAATTATTTCTTGAAACCTTTAAACATTGCATGCTATGTGGTGGTAGTTATTTTCGTATCACAATTATCATTTATCAGAAAGAAAAAAAATAAGGAACTTTTATTTTCTTATTCTTGTCGAAAGAGCTGATACGAATACAGTAGGTTACTGTGCTAGGTGGAACAATGGAAGCATAATTAAGTTATGTCTCTAAAGACTTCAATTCTATTGCGCTGTCAATATATTCCCCACCAAGCAGTAAGCCTGAATAATAGCTCGTTGAGTAACAGCAGAGATGTGGGAAGGTTTTAGTTTCGTGACGGACTCGAATCCTCGATTAACATGAATATTAAAAGTGAGTATTATGATTGCGTAATAATATTATTAATAATTTGAGATCTTCCGTTACAATATAAAAATAAGTATAATAAGGATTAATTTCATTTATATTCTATTAAGTATGTTTTAATTTCAATCATATCCTCTCATATTTGAGTATTTTCAATAACATTCTTTGTTATTTGAGATTCTCATCATTTACACACCTAATCACTTTTGGGACTAAAATGCCCTTACCCAAATACTCACTATCTCTATTTCTAAAAATATCCCTATTCCCAAACATCCATTATCCATATTCCTAAAAATATATATAAAATTCGAAAAAAAAATATAAAATTCAAAAATAATATATAAAATTCGAATTTTATATATATATATTTTTTGAATTTTATATATATTTTTTTGAATTATATATATATTTCAAATTTTATATATTATTTTTGAATTATATATATTTTTTTTGAATTTTATATATTTTGTTCGAATTTTATATATATTTTTTCAAGTTGTATATATTTTTTGAATTTTATATATTTTTTTTCAAATTATATATATATTTCGAATTTTATATATTATTTTTGAATTATATATATATTTCAAATTTTATATTTATTTTTAGGAATATGGATAGTGGGTGTTTGGGTAAGGGCATTTTAGTCCCAAAAGTGATCAGGGGTGTAAATGATGAGAATCTCAAACTACAATGAATATTATTAAAGATACTTAAATGTGAGGGGGTGTGATTGAAATTACGACATACCTGAGAGAGTGTAAATTAAATTAACTTTTATCACGAATTAAAATTTTAGTATTTTAAATATTGTTGATATATTTTTAGTCGGAAGTAATGAGTTTTAAATAATGTTGAAACTATGAATCAATCACAAATAATAAATAATAAAAAATAAAAAGAAAGATTATATTTGGACTCTACTTAATAATTCGATGAGTGTCAGTCATGGACATGGCTGCTGTGACTTGTGAGGAGTAATGACAAACCATGGTTTCTCTTTAGCAGTAACATAATTATTTTTGCTTTACTTTGGAATAGAAATATAGCTTAACATACAAAATAAAAAGAAAGCTTATATTTGGACTCTAATATATATCTAACAAACAAAGCCACATTAGTAAGGAAACTTTTCCTAATGGCAATTTTCTCAATTTTCAATGTTCTTATGGTGTTTCATGAATCTGGAAAAACATATGTCAATCAAAGGAGTTTGTTAAATTTATAATGAAATGAAAGAGTAGGAATGGTCAATCTATAGACTGCTGAAATGATAAGTAGCTTCCAGGCAAAAATAGTTTATCAATAGCAAAATCCAATTGTGGAAACCACATTGTGAAAGTGGAGGATTTAATCAATCACATAAAAAAATAGTGGAAGACTGAAGTCATAAACTCCACTTTTAATCAGAAAGATTGTAATGTAATTTTGCAAATTTCATTGAGTTTGAATAAGATTCAAGACAAAATAATATGGGGATTGTCAAAAAAAGGTAACTTCACTGTGAAAAGTGCTTATTATGAGGCAAATTTTTGTTACTTAGCAATTGTCGTAGAAATTCCGAAGCAAAGTTGTAGTTATGCCCAAGACATTAAACAATGTTGGAAGGATGTCTGGAAGATCAAAGTACAAATAAAAATTCAAAATTTTTTGTGGCAAAGCTTTCATGAAAAATTACTCACGAGATTCAACTTGAAAAAGATAGGCGTCATTGATCATGATATATGTAAAGGATACCGTCAATATGGCAAAAAAGTTGATCACATATTATGCAAATGCCCAACAATTCAAGATATATGGAGACTTAGCCCATTGAAATTGGATTTTTCTAACTTTCAAGTTACATATTGGCAAAAGAGATGGCTACAATTATCAAAGAATTGGAAATTAGCAAAATGCTTTCAAGAGTGTATAGGCCTCAGTCTCGATATATTGGCATATTTGGAAAAATCGTTGTGGATGGGAATTCAACGAAATAAGGCGTGATCCTCCAACTTTAGTGGAAAGGGTTGTTCAAAGCTTTCTTGAATATTCAAAAATTTCACAAGAGCAGACATGCCGGTTTGTTGCAATGACCCCCCAACAATTATGGTCTCCTCCTAATTCCGAGTGACTCAAATTGAATATTGATGCAACCTACAACCAAATCCGAAATCAATGCGGTGGAGGTTTAGTGCTTAAAAATTCAAAAGGAGATATAATTATAAATGCTTCTACATTATTTCCTCACGTAGCTGAAGGGTTTAGTATTAAGAGAGGTTATTCGATATCTCCTAGCATGGGGCTATTCCCAAGTGATTATAGAAAGTGATTGCCGATTTGTAATGAATTTTTAAGTTTCGGAAGAAGAGTTGAATGTGATTTTTGACAATATTATTTCCCTTCTCAAAAAGTGCCCGAATTTTTTGCTGAGTTGGTGTCCTAAATCTTGTAACCAAATTGTCCATGAAGTGAATCAAATAGTTCTCAAAGCAAATCAATCCAAATGTAATTAGACTTTTTTTTTCTCATCGTGTGAGATACGCCTTGTTGGTGAATGGGGGTTGCTTTGTAGTTTGCAAAAAAGAAAATAATACAGTGGAATATGAATGTCATCTTCCTCAAAAAGAGGCTAAACAAGTAATATTTTAGAATACTGCATACAAGCAAATTGAATGAACTAATTTTTTTCCCAATTGTACTCGAGAATTGGGCTACATGAAGGGCATGTTTACTAACAGGAAACGTTTTCTGTTTTCGTTTTTTGAAGAAATAGAATTATGATTTTGATTCCTTTAAGAGAAACAGAAAGTAAAATCTTGTTTACTAAATTTTGATTTTTTCAGAAACAAAAATAAAAAACAGAAATTTTGTTTACTAAAATTTTTTTGTTCTTACTTTTTATTTATTTATTATATGTATTTATTATTATTTTTTATTTATATTTATTATTTATCATAAGTTTTATGTATTTATTATTTATATTATTTATCATTTAATTATTTTTATTTAATTTATAAATATATTTAATTTATTAATTTTATTATTATTCATTCATTAATTTTATTTAATTTATAAAAATATTTAATTAATTTATTATTTTTATTTCTTATTATTTTTATTTTTAATTATTTTTATGTATTATTTAATCTATTTTATTATTGTTAATTTTGTTTATTATTATTTATTCATTTATTTTTATTTAATTTATAAAAATATTTAATTAATTTATTATTTGTATTTCTTATTATTATTATTTTTTATTATTTATCTATTTTATTATTGTTTTTTATTATTTATTCATTTATTTTTATTTAATTTATAAAAATATTTAATTTATTTATTATTATTTATCTATAATATTTAAATTTATTAATGCAAAAGACATGAAAGTCCCAATTTTATAACTTTGAAATTTGGTCATTTTGAAGGCGAGAGAAAACAAAAAGAGGAAGTACCATTTTTCTTGTTTCCTCTTTCTTTACAATTAGAGGAAACGTTTTCTTAAGGGCAAAAGTAGAAATAAATTGGGAAACAAGATTTTACTTTTACTTTTTTATTTTAGAAAGTAAAAACAGAAAACATGAAACATTTCCTGTTAAATGACCATAATATGTGAATCCAATTTAATTGTCTTGACAAAAAAAAAAAGTCAATTTAATTGTCCGATGATGCCACGACTGTCTGTTTTAACATTTTAAATTTACTAAAATCCTTTGAAATCTCACCAATACACTAAAAAATATAATGCTAAAGAGAATTAAAAAGCTTGCGTCACGAATGAATTGAGTGTGAACAGAAATTAATTTTATCTAAATCTTTTTAGATATTATCAAAACTTAGTAGGTTTATCCCCGTCATCAATTTTAAATTTTATTCTAGTTGAAAGAGTTGTGTGAAAAGAAAAAAATGGTCGGTTTGAAAAGGATTTAATATTTAATAAACAAAAAGTATATATATAAGTATGTTATGAATATATTATGAGAAGTTTTTCACAATAAACTATTCTTATCTTAATTAGTAATTAAAATCCTTAAGGAGTAATTTAATTACAATACTAACATAAGAAAAAGTTACATAAAATAATTAAATAAGAAAAGCTCACTTAAGATAACATTACTCTTTGGGTAAATCCCACTTACACCCCCTCTGACTTGACCATATCCCAACAACACACCCTCTACTATGGAATATCCTAGGTACACCCCTTGTCAGTGAAGACCGTCAGGCCAAGTAATGAATTTGTGTTAAATGTCTATTTTGTCCTTCAATATTTTATTACTTTAACATTTTTAAAAGGGTAAATCCCACTTACACCCCCTCTAATTTGCCTATATCCCAGTTACACTCTATCTGATTTGCCTATATCCCACTTATACCCTCTCTCGTTTGCCTATATCCACTTTTTATAGATATAATATTTAATTTAAATTAAAATTTAGAAAAATATAAAGTTCTCTAATTTTAAAATGTTAATAATATAAATATTAATTATATAGTTCATCTTTAAAAATTACAAAAAAAAAAGTTATTTAATTTTAAATCTAAGTTAAGAGAATATATAGATATATTATTTAGTTGAAATAAAAATTCAAAACAAATTATAAATTTTTTTAATTTTAAAGTGTCAATGATGTATAAATTTATTATTCAGTTCAAATTTAAAATTAATTTTTTTTGACATTTTGTAATTTTAAAATTAAATCAAGAGTATATTGGAATTTTCAAGAAGGCAAGGGGGTTAAATAAGTCATTTGACTACAAGAGGCAAAATAGACCATTTATCACATTTTTACTGATGACATCATCACATAACGGTCAACAACTAAGGATTGACTAACAGAGGGGGGTGTTCGATACACGGAACCAAAACTAAAGGGGTGTAACTGGGATATACCATAGTAGAGGGGGTGTAATTGGAATTTACCCTTACTCTTTTTATATACCATGAAGCATGGACACATACACGATACGACACGACAAAATTTTAAAATATACGGCATGACACGACACGCCTGCAATACGTCTATAAAAAAATGTAATTTATTTTATATATATATTTTACATTATACAAATACTTCATTTATCCCTTAAATAATAAGAATCAAATAAATTTATAAACAAAAATAAACAAATAGGTTAAAAAAAATTTCTAACTTTTTTGAAAATTCTCCTCTACACAAAAATCAAAAGTTGAATGACAAATAAACTTACATGTTAGTTCTCTCTCCTTTGATAACATAAGTCTTTAACAACAAAAACCTACAATTTCATATTTTCTATTTAATGACATAAAAGTCACAAGTTCAAAACCAAAAAAATTATAATATTTTCATCCTTAGCAAGTTTAAAACCATAAACACACAAGAGAGCCACAAAAAAAGAAATTTTGTTATCATCCTTTTCATTGAGTGAGATATTCTATGAACTCATCATCAATTCCATCACCAGTGAATACTATGACCTCCAACTCCGGTTCATCAAATGTGAGATTTGCACTCTCAAGTATACCATTATAATCCAATGAATCAAATGTATCTCTCCCAATATTTCACATTTTAATTTCTCATTCGTTATATTGTGAAGATTTTCTTGATAAAACATGAAGATTGGAATGTATAAATATCAAAATTTTAATTTTTTCTTGTATTATATTATTCCTTTTCAAAGTTGTATTAAACTTGTTACTCTCTCCGTCCCAATTTAAGTGTTCACATTCACTATTTAACTCATTCCAAAATAAGAAAAGTCAATACCACTTTATTTTATCAATTTACCCTTCAATTATTCAAATTATAAAATATTTAAACTACAAAAATCACATTACTTGGTGGGATCAAGGGTAAAATTGGTTTTTCATTCACTATCACACCAATAAAAATTAATATCTTAAAAAGTTAAATTTTCAAAAATAAATACTTAAATTGAGACGAAATTATCTTTTATATTTTAAATTTTATCCCGTCATACCTACCGTCTGTCCCCACCATGGTTCGCAAAAACGGTTTCGGTTGGTGTAACGGTTTCGGTATCGGTGTAACGGAACCGGGTCAGTATCGGGGTTACGTAACGGTTTCGGTTATCGCAAGCGTGAATTTTTTTAAAACTCGCACATGGTGGCAAAAATGTACTGATATGGTACTTTTGACAACATAACTAAACTTTGATGATTTTTTGATAATTTTAAGTAAATTTTATATATTTTTTAAAGATATTTAGAGAATGACTTTTATTGTAATATTAGTGAATGAAATACCAACTTTATTCATGGTCATATCATAGTGATGTGATGATTTATAATATATATGTTTTATTACTTTAATGCTTGAAGATTAAATTGATCAAATAAAATATTTTGACTTTTCAAAATAGATACTTATTTTGGGATAACTAAAAGAAGGAAAATGAACATTTATTTTGGGACGGAACGGAGAGAGTATATAATATGAACGAGAAAATGACATGGATGATGCATTTGTATCTATACATTATGTTAACTTTTGACACTTAAATATTTGCTGGTGTGATGGTATAATGTTAACTATATAATAATATGTATTGAAAATATATATACAGTATATAGGAATATTATATTGATTTCCAACTTTTGCCATTTATTACTGGTCAGATACTCAACTTGTCTTTGCCCCAAAAAAAATATATAACTACTCCATTTTAAGCTAACATCCTCACCCATTGAAACACAATAGTCTCTCAAATGACTGGTCCCATACCCACCACCCCAACTACCGCTTCATAGACTTTTTTTTTTTTTTTTTTTTACCGGTTCAACCAAAACCGGTACCGTTACGAACCGGCCGGTTCACCGATATATCGGCCGGTTCACGCCGAACCGGCCGGTTCGGATGTGAATCGGCCTGCACCCCGATATATCGGACCGGTTCAGCCCAATACCGTTACGAACCGGCCGGTTCGGCAAACCATGGTCCCCACATCTCCAATTTAAAAAATATTCATAACACGAAGCGTGTCCGATACGGTACCGCGAAATGACCATGCCTCAGAGTTTTTATATGTGTAGTATATGATATATATAACACAATATAATAATAATTGACTCGCACAACCTCCTCGTGCTTTATCACTATTGCTTATTAAGAGTGAGAAAAATTCTCTCCTTCCACTTTCTCCGGAGATTCAGCGATCGCCATGACCGGAACTGTAACCACAGCCGATTCCTCCTCGGCCGGACACGTCGCCGGAACCTGGTTCTCCATCCCTGGGCTCCGACTTCGCGACTACTACTTCACCGTCCCTCTCGACTACTCTAATCCAACAAGCCCTAAGATCTCCATTTTCGCTCGCGAGGTCGTCGCAGGTACTACATTCCTATTTTCGCGCCTTATTCAAATATCAAGAATTTTCAATGCTAATCATTTGATTCGTTAGGGCTTCGATCAATTTACAACTCTGTTCATATATCAGATGTTCTGTTTCTCAGCATTGTGTTTTTCCTGTAAGTTGGAATAAAATTAAAATGTGAAGATTATATATTCTTGTGAGTGTTTTTTGAAACCATTGGATTCACTTCTGTGCGGCCCACAAAAAAAATTGACACTCTCTTTAGTCAATTCAAATGTCCCCCCTATGGATAAATATGACTCAAGAGTTGAGATCCAAGCATGCATGCATATGATGCAAGCAATGATGAAATGAGTATAAATGATGTATAAGATGATTATTAAAGAAGCTTTCACAGCCATGCCACCTTTCACATGCATGAACCAAAGTTTTCACCAAAAACATGCGCGAAGAAATTTGCCACTCTTACCTCTGACAGCACATGATTATTATCATTTTGATTTCCTCTCTCAAACCCTATATATATGGGACAAATACATATTGTATAGGTGTGGTTAACAAGCTCAAAATCTGTAAGAGTTTTGTGAGGTAGAGAGAAAAGAAATCCCGATATATATTGAGCTACCCTTCCGTGGACGTACCCGAATTTGGGAAACCACGTAAATATTGTGTTTGTGTGTGTTTGATTACAATTAGGTCCAACAATTGGTATCAGAGCCATTTTTGTTCAAAATAGAGCCGTTCCTTTTCGACTCTATTTCGAAGCAAACCAAGCCTTAAAATCAAACACCAAATACACTGGGAGCTTGCCCATCAAGAGAGGAAGGTTTTCTCGTTAATTTCAGGCCAAACAAGCCCTTTACGCGCCCTCACGCGCCTCCAGAAGAATGGCGCGTCAAGGGGAATCGGCGGCACGCGCCCACGCGCCTTCTTCCTCCAGCGCGCGTGAGGCCCACGCGCGGACACGCGCCTTCTCCGGCGAACCTGGTTTTTTCCGGCGAAGATTCCGGCAACTGTTCCGGCTACTGGTTTTTTTTCCGGCAATGACGTCAACATCCACGTGTGCCAGTAGTATGATGACACGTGTCACCAACCAGTGATTGACAAGTGTCACCATCCAGAAGCTGCCACGTGTGCCCAATAAGGGGCTGCCACATGTCATTTTTGTTAGCTGCCACGTCATCAAATTTATGATATTTACAGTTTTGCCCTTCTACACTGTTTTGGTCATTCCGAGCTCGTTTTAAGTCCGTTTTGAGTGAACGAAAGGTCGATCCTAGCTAAATCGATCGTTCCGGATTCAACGGTGGGCTCCGTTTTTCGAAATTAGTACTCTAATTTTGGAAAAACTCGGTTTGAAGTTTTATTGCTCCTAGTTGGTGAGTTAATTTCATCAATCTTTTAATATCTGTTATTTCAAGTCATGACTGAAGTACAGGATACCGAGCAATCAGAGGCCAGAGATACTGGAGGGAATACTGTTGGGACGAGCGGTTCTATGAGGAGAACCATGTTGTCAAATGCAAAGTTTGAGGTGGAGAAATTCGACGGCACCAATAACTTTGGCATGTGGCAATGCGAAGTCCAGGATCTTCTATTTCGAGATGGTTCCCAGATTGCCTTGGATGCTAAACCCAAGGATATCTCGGATGAAGATTGGACGTTTGTGAATCGTCAAGCTTGCGGCACAATCCAATTGTGTTTAGCGAAAGATCAGAAGTACTTTGTGATGAAAGAAAATATGGCGGCAGATCTGTGGAAGAAACTGGAGGACAAATTTATGACGAAAAGTCCAGAAAATCGCCTTTATCTGAAGTCAAAGCTCTTCAGATTCCAGTACAAGAAAGGTACCCCTATGATCGAACACTCAAACAATTTCAACAAACTAATTGCAGATTTACAGAATTTAGATGTTGAAATTCTTGATAAAGATAAAACTTTGATTTTATTAAATTCCCTGCCTGAAAGCTATGATCATTTATCCACAACTTTAATGTATGGAAAAGATGAGGTTAAATACATAGATGTTGCTAACGCTTTGGTAAACAATGAGTATCGGAAGAAGGATCAACATGATCACCGGGACAATACATCAGAGGCGTTGACTGTAGACAGAGGCAGGACGAATAACAGATCAAAAGGAAAGGGGAGATGGCGGTCCAAATCCAGATCACAACCAAACAGATATGAATCATCCAGAAGACGGCAAGAGAAGGATAAGTGTTTCCAGTGTCACCAGAAAGGGCACTGGAAAAGAGACTGTCCAAACAAGGACAAGTCACATGCCAATATTGCCAGAAAAAAGGAAGACGAAGATGAATTAGCCTTTACTATTTCATCGTCAGACACTGATCAGTCTAATAGATGGATTCTTGATTCAGGTTGTTCTTATCATATGTGTTCAAACAGGAATTGGTTCTCTAGTTTCGAGGAGCTTGATGGAGGAGTTGTGCTAATGGGCAACAACAATACCTGTCAGACCAAAGGAATCGGAACAATACGTCTGAAGATGCACGACGGTACAATCAGAAAACTCTCTGATGTCAGGTATATTCCAGACCTGAAGAAAAACCTCATTTCATTAGGGGTTTTAGATTCCAGTGGTTACAAGGTGACCATGGAAGGTGGAGTTCTGAAAGTAGTTCGAGGTGCATTCGTGGCAATGAGAGGTATTTTGAAGAAAAATCTGTATTACCTAGATGGGTATACAGTAACCGGAAGAGCAGCTGTGACAAGCAGTTCTGAAAACAAGTCAGCCGATCTTACCCGACTCTGGCACATGCGTTTAGGGCATGCGGGTGAAAAGGCGTTGCAAGGCTTAGTGAGGCAAGACAAACTAAAAGGTGCCAAAACTGGCAAACTTGATTTCTGTGAGCACTGTGTGCTAAGCAAACAGACGAGGGTCAAGTTTGGCACGGCGATTCATCGAACGAAGGCAACACTGGACTATGTTCACACAGACGTCTGGGGGCCATCCAGAATCGCTTCATTGGGAGGTAAACGTTGGTTTGTAACGTTTATTGATGATTTTTCTAGATATGTCTGGGTTTATACTATGAAGCATAAAGATGAAGTGCTAGATATCTTTCTTAAATGGAAGAAAATGATAGAGACCCAGACAAGCAGGAAGCTCAAAAGGCTCAGATCAAACAACGGTGGCGAGTACAAATCAAATCCCTTCCTGGAAATCTGTCAGAATGAAGGGATAATTAGACACTTCACAGTGCCTAGAACGCCACAGCAAAATGGAGTAGCAGAAAGAATGAATCGCACTTTGGTGGAAAAAGTACGATGTATGCTATCTCAATCTGAGCTCAGCAAAGCATTTTGGGCAGAGGCGTTGGCATACTCTACTCATATTGTCAACCGACTTCCTGCAACTGCGCTAGATGGGAAAACTCCCAAGGAGGTTATGGTACGGATATCCAGTTTCTAATTATGAATTTTTTCATATATTTGGGTGTCCAACATACTTTCATGTAGTGGAATCTAAACTGGATCCTAGAGCCAAGAAAGCTCTCTTCATGGGACATAGTGAAGGAGTTAAAGGATTCCGGTTATGGTGCACTGAAACAAAGAAGATCATCTGTAGCAGAGATGTTACTTTTGATGAGTCTGTCATGCTGAGACAGACAACTCCAGCTAAAGAAGAAGTGAATCCAAATCTTCAGCAGCAGGTGGATTTTGAAAGTCACGAAGATACTGAGCCACCAGTTGATAGTTCTGAAGATGATTCTGATAGTGAGGACGATGACTCAGTTGAGGTGGAGACTCCATCTCCAGTACAGGTGATTAGTCAGCAGTCAGACTCTATCGCTGCCAGCAGACCCAGAAGGGTCATTCAGAAGCCTGCCCGATTTATTGACATGGTGTCATTTGCCCTTCCAGCGACAGAAGATGATGTCCCTAACACTTACAGAGAAACAGTGCACAGTACTGATAGTAAAAAGTGGAAGGCAGCAATGGATGAAGAGATGAAGTCTCTACATCAAAATCAGACTTGGAAGTTCGTTCAACTTCCAAAGGGCAAGAATGCTATTGGCTGTAAATGGGTTTATGCTCAGAAAGAAGGTGATCCCGGCATAAACCAGATCAGATACAAAGCCAGACTCGTAGCTAAAGGCTATGCTCAAAGGGAAGGAATCGATTACAATGAGGTATTTTCGCCTGTTGTTAAACATTCCTCTATTCGGATACTTTTAGCTTTAGTAGCACAGTTTGATCTTGAGTTAGCTCAACTTGATGTCAAAACTGCATTTCTCCATGGCACTTTGAACGAAGAGATCTACATGACTCAGCCTATGGGTTCAAAGTTTCAGGACGTGAGCACTGGACATGTAAATTGAGCAAGTCACTGTATGGCTTGAAACAGTCCCCGAGACAATGGTACAAAAGGTTTGACTACTTCATGAAACAACAAAAGTATACTAGAAGCCATTTTGATCATTGTGTATACCTTCGAAAACTCCCAGATGGTACATTTGTATATTTGCTCTTATATGTAGATGATATGTTGATAGCATCTAAGAGCAAGGTGGAGATCGATAGACTAAAGGCTCAATTGAGCTCAGAGTTTGAGATGAAGGATCTTGGCGAAGCTAAGAAGATACTCGGGATGGAGATCAAGCGGGACAGACAGAAAGGCACAGTGTGTTTAACTCAGAGGAAATATTTGAAGAAAGTACTTCAGACATTTGCCATTGATGGCAACACAAAATCAGTAAGCACACCACTGGCCTCACACTTCAAACTGAGTGCAAAGATGTCACCAACCACAGATGATCAGAAAAGGCAAATGGAGCATGTTCCATATGCAAATGCAGTTGGTGCCCTTATGTATGCAATGGTATGTACCAGACTCGACATTTCACATGCTGTAAGTATGGTGAGTCGATACATGCACAATCTTGATAAAGGCCATTGGCAAGCACTAAAGTGGATTCTACGGTACATTCATGGTACTGTGGATATCGGTTTAAAGTTCGAGAAAGCGAAGACAGTGGATAAGCATCTAGTTGGATATGTTGATTCCGACTATGCTGGAGATCTTGATAAAAGAAGATCTACTACCGGTTATGTCTTCACTATGGCAGGCGGACCAGTATGCTGGAGGTCAACATTACAGTCAACGGTGGCTTTGTCTACTACAGAGGCAGAGTATATGGCTGTAACTGAAGCTTTCAAAGAAGCTATTTGGCTTCAAGGGTTGACTACAGACTTGGGTATTTTTCAAGAAATCGTGAAGGTTTTTTGTGATAGTCAGAGTGCCATTTGTTTGGCAAAGAACCAGGTCCATCACAGTCGTACCAAGCATATTGATGTTCGGTTCCACTTTGTTCGAGACATAGTAGATGATGGGAACATTCTACTACAGAAGGTCGGGACTGCAGATAATCCTGCAGACATGCTTACCAAAGTGGTTACAGGGATCAAGTTTCAACACTGTTTGGACTTGATCAATATCTCTCGGACTCAGAGCGCTTAAATGCGCATTGGGGGGTAGCTCAATCAGAAGAATTAATCAGTGAACTCTTTCGTCATGGTAGAGATTTGTGGATAAATATGACTCAAGAGTTGAGATCCAAGCATGCATGCATGTCTATGATGCAAGCAATGATGAAATGAGTATAGATGATGTGTAGGATGACCATTAAAGAAGCTTCCACAGCCATGCCACCTTTCACATGCATGAACCAAAGTCTTCACCAAAAACATGCGTGAAGAAATTTGCCACTCTTACCTCTGACAACACATGATTATTATCATTTTGATTTCCTCTCTCAAACCCTATATATATGGGACAAATACATATTGTATAGGTGTGGTTAACAAGCTCAAAATCTGTAAGAGTTTTGTGAGGTAGAGAGAAAAGAAATCCCGATATATATTGAGCTACCCCTCCGTGGACGTACCCGAATTTGGGGAACCATGTAAATATTGTGTTTGTGTGTGTTTGATTACAATTAGGTCCAACACCAACTATGTTGAAGTTGATGGAATTGTACGTTCTTGTAATAATTAGTTTGTATCTCTTCGTTGTTGTCAATCAACTAGGTGAATTTATGGGGGTGTAGAATTTGAATGTGAAGAAATGTTTATTGGACTCCTGAATTTTCTAAACAATTTTAGAATATTCTTTCAGACAAAATGACATTTACAACCATCAATGCATATATTAGAAAATTTTATTGGTCGAAAGTGATGGGAGTGATTCTGGGATAACAATTCATTTGGATGGAATGGATTAAATCGTATGATTTCCAATTTGCGAAAAGCTATGGGAGCTTTGTATATAATGTAATTGGCCGTTTAAAATGCCTGCGAAATGCAAAATTGTTTATGAAGTTCCAAGTTCGAATGAAATATTACAAATGTATCCTCATTGCCTACTGATATGGTTCCGCAAACAAATTCCATCACTGAACTGTCAGAAACATGGATGGAGGAACTACTATGTGATCTATTAATTTTATAGCCATTCTTTCGAACTCTCTTTCTCTATGCGTATGTATATGTCAGTACATATGAATATTTAACTTCTTTCACGTGAAATGTCACACATCGTGCCATTTCGGTTGATGTTGTTTTGGCTAGTTTTTCTTCTACTGATAAAAAATATATGTTGCAGCTGGGAATGAAGAACGTGCACTGCCGTATTTTTTGTACTTGCAAGGCGGACCAGGCTTTGAGGCCCAACGACCGACTGAAGCTAGTGGATGGATCGGTAGAATAACCAAAGATTATCGTGTTATATTGATGGATCAGGCTGGTTTCTTTGATACATTTTTGTGCAATCTTTTGTGAAAATTTGACATCCAACCCACTCTTATCTTAGCTTCTGCTGATGTATGTTTCTTGCAGCGAGGAACCGGCTTATCAACTCCTTTGACAGCATCGTCGATGTTGCAAATGAAGTCTGCGGGGGATTTAGCTGATTTCTTGAAACATTTTCGAGCAGACAATATAGTCAATGATGCTGAGGTGATTCGCAAATGTCTTGTTCCTGATGCTGGTCCTTGGACGATTTTGGGGCAGGTAATAGAATTTTGTACAGCTTAGGTGTTTTATATCTGGAAATGCGTGATTCCTGATGACCACATAGAGTCAGGTTGTGTGCTCTAAATATTGGAAAGGACTTAATCAACCAATGTTACCTTGATATGCTTCTCCTTATCACTTCTTCTCCTTATTAAGAAGCTGTTTTTATTGAGCAATTAATGATATTTGTTTGTGTTGAATCGAAGGTTTTGTGTGATGTGACTATTAATGGTAGATCATTCTATTCCTTTGCTAGAGCTTTGGTGGATTTTGTTGTGTTACCTATTTGAGTTTTGCACCGCAAGGGCTGAAGCAAGTTCTTATAACCGGTGGAGTCCCACCAATCGGAGAAGGATGCACCGCAGAGTCTGTATACAGAGCATGCATTGAGCGGATAATTCATCAAAATGAAAAATATTACGAAAGGTTTCCACAGGATATTGAGATTGTTCGTGAAGTTGTAAACCACTTGGCACAGTCTGAAGGAGGCGGGGTGAGGGATTGTAGAGCGTCCATTTTGTAGTACTTCTTTTCTCATAATTTGAGTAACATTTGCTGAATGTCTCTCTCTATTTGTGTATATATTACACCCAAACACATATATGGTGTAGGTTCCTCTTCCCTCTGGTGGCATCTTAACCCCAAGAGGACTACAAACTCTTGGTTTTTCTGGTCTAGGTGCTTATGCTTGTTTCGAGCGGATGCACTATATGTAAGTTAACATTCATACTCATCTTTTAAGTCACACTGTAGATTTAATGTACTCAACGTTGATACTCTTTTTTTTTAACTATTTACCATTTAGGTTTGAGTGTGTCTGGGATCCTATACTAGTTCCTGGAGCAGAAAAGCGAATCAGTTACAACTTCTTGAATGCTGTAAGAGAATTACTACTCTCTCATTGATCATTCCCAAAGTTCTGTAAGTTTGTTTTCAGCAAAGTTTTAAATTCTGAAAGCAATTGGATGTTTTATCAAAATTAAATTAACATAGGTTGGCTCAAGTATGTTGATTTTTTGAAGGTCTTCTAGTCCTTGAAATGGAGAACAAAAGAAATAATGTGAATTGTCAAATATCAGAATCTCAACTCAATATGCGCTTTGTCCTTGTCAATGTTGTGAGTAGAATAGTTGTGTTTTACAGTGCATATCAATAACTTTTGAGTGAGTTTCAACTTCAATAATTGTTCAAATCCTATTTTCTCATGGCATTCTTCCTGAGTATTAGTAGTGATTTCTATGCTAGAATACTCACAGTGAAATTCATCATTCTTAAACCTTTTACACACTCTTCTAAATGCACAAATATATTCTCACAAGCCTACGAAGTTAGGCATATACGGGATTTGCAAATATCAGGAATAGTAATGACAGATTTGGAGAGGCAGTGCTTATTGTAGTGGTAAAGTTCTTGCTGGCAAGCATGAAGGTGCCAATTCAAGTGTTATGGCAGTCATGTTGTGAAAGATGACAAAGATTAGGTCCTTCTCCAGTCTTTCCTTCACAGCACCATCGTGGCAGGACATGCATTAGATAATGCCCTTAGGGAATGATGTGCTCTTTCAGTTTTATTCTTTCATCATTATGTCACACACTCAAAGTGATTTACTTTTTCATCTTCTAGGTCAAAATACATTAAGAATCATTGATTAGAGGGCTACCCGATCCACTTACTAGAAGTCTTTATACGTTTACAGTTTGAGAAGTGGTCGAGTTTTGATACAAATCCGCTTTTTGCTATTCTGCACGAGCCCATATTCTGTCAGGTAAACCTTTTTTTGTTGTTTCCTTTTAACAACTGTTTATTATTGGCCTAATATCATAAACTGCCCTGCATGTCTTCTTTACCGCAATGGAGCAGCATTTCTGTTTGAGTGTGTATGTGTTGTGCATTTTTTGTTTTTGAATTTCTCGAAAATTTTATAATTCCTTGATCATTTTTTTTCTTTGAAGGGTGCTTCATCAAGATGGGCTGCTCACAGGATAAGGACCGAAGAAGATGACAAATTTGATGCCATAAAGGCTGCCAAAGAAGGTCGCCCTGTTTTGTTCACAGGAGAGGTCAGTAAAATTATTCTAGTTGTGCTTTAAAATAACAAAACTCACAAATTTTACGTCCAATTGTGTGAATATGTTTGACAGATGAAAGACTGATCAGAAAAGGATTTGAAGTTCAATTGAAGGAACTGTAACAATTATATTGACCATTACGAATCTTTGAGATCCCTGGGAACAGTGAACTTTAAAGTATATGACATGTCTTTAACATTGATATAAGTATATAGAAGTTTAGACCTACTTGATACGAGGTTCTCTATTTTCTCAGCCACTACCAACAATTTCTTGCAGCAGGATATTCTGCTTGTATTCTCCCACTTTTAATTAATGTTTCACCATCTTTCTGATCAGGGTGGGAATACCTTCCCAGTTTCTAAAATAAATTTTCTGTAGACTCATAATGGATAATTTCACTATTTAAAAAGTCAAACCAACACTTGCTTCCTGGCACTCTCACAGAGTCACAAGACTGTGGATAACATGACTACATTTTGGAAAGTTCAAGCCCGTAGTGGACAATTTGTGAAATGTGTTGTGTGAGTACTTGTCTAACCAAAGAAAAAGCAAAAACACACACATGAATAATATTAAGATGAAAATTTGAACTAGATAAGACTGTAGTTTTAGAGCCTTTAGATTTTAAGTTTTCTATTATAAAATGGATAATTTTAGACATGAACAGTCAAGTTTTCGGTACTGAAGCAAAATGAAGAAAAAGATAGAGGTTACTCGGGTTAGGTTCTTACGTATTTTACCTCTCTTAACCTCCTTCATTGGTAGGATCAACCCTAGATGGTGTTCTTTTTAGGAATGTACAGGATGCAAAAGAATTCATGCAAGGTGATCAAGAAAACGATATACGAAAATTGCATTCGAAAAGATCAAGAGTACATAACCAGAATATGACCACTATCATAATAACGGTCAGTTGTTTATTTCATTTTATCTTGAACAAGGGTTAATCTGTTTTTGGTTTAAAACTCGAGTTTAAGTTTCTAGAATACTTGAACTCTGGTGTTTGGTATGACACCTATGAGAATAAAGCAAGTAGGTCGATGGCAGCTTCATAGTGGTGGCCGATGGCAATTATACTATACTTACTGAAGGATACGTTCCTCATATGTGAAAGCTGTCAGTTCCGTGCATTTTGCACTTTATTTTTTAGGTAATGATGGCTTAAGCATATATCTCTCTCTTGTAAATTTCTGCAATCATTTATTCTTATTTTGGATTCAGTTGCTTTCAGCGAATCATCATTGCGTGAGAGGGACACCATTTTGATGTCAGTTTGTGCTCACGCTAGGTTTTTTTTCAGTTGTGGCAAAATGATTTTAATGATTTCAGTTGTTAGCATGGCCTAAAAATTGCTAGAGTTTGATTAGTACGTATTTTTAACCATCATTTGACGTCAACCTATGTTGTGATCTTGCTTGCCTGATTCTTTACACCACCTTACATACCGTCCTTGTTCTTGATTGCCGCTGAAGATGATATTCCCATGGATGTTTGATGAAATTCATGCCTTGAAGCCTTACAAAGAGGCTGCTCACTTGTTGGCCGCGAAGGATGATTGGCCTCCACTATACAACGTTGCCACATTGAATACAAACAAGGTCTGTTGCCTTTATGCTGTACTTAATATATTGATCATAGTTGTGTCATAAAATTTAGTTGTGGAAATTTGAAGTTTGTGCACTATTCACACTCTTTTTTCTTCAAGGGAAAATTAGTCTTAAAATTAGCTTAGTGTGGGTTTGTGAAACCATCAAATCAGGATGGTGCTTTATGATGCCTGATTTCCATGAACAGTTCTCTGATCATGGGAACCAGAAGACAAAACAAGTCCCTATACATTCTCTTTGTTCCTCTTAGCCAAAAGATGACAATAAACTTAGTTTGGTCCAAAGCTGGATGGGTTGTCAAAATGTGAGTTCAAGCGGTTGGTTTGTTTTCTTTTCCAAAAGTTTCTAGGATTTTGTTTACGGTTTTACTGTATACTGTTTTTTTTTTTTCCCCAAATGATTCCAGGTACCAGTTGCAGCTGCTGTTTATTACGAAGATATGTATGTCACTATCAAGAAGACCATGGAGACAACTCCACAGATAGCAGGAATCAGGCTCTATGTTACTAATGAATACATGCATTCTGGGTTGCGGGATAGCGACGGCCAGGTTGTGGATTATCTGTTGGGAATGTTGAATGGGAAGAAACCTTTGTTTTGATGCGGAGCAGCTTCTATGCACACATTATTTTATTGAATTTTGTTATTTATTTATTTATTGGCTTCAATAATTTAAGGTTCTTGCAACTATGTCAAGACTCTATGACATCAAATAATCCAAATAAGAGTGGAATATTTATGAAGAATGTTTAGGGGCTGTGTTGAGTTCGCCTTTGTCTTCGGAGTTTTCTTTGACTTGTTTCTGACAGCGATGAGGAATCTGTCTAAACAAATGTAAATCTTGTTCGAGGTCAATCACAACTTCGCCTTCTTGTCTTTTGGAGTTCTCTTTGACTTGTTTGGATCGCGAGAAAGTCTTCCGAGAAATCTGTTTAAACAAATGTAAATCTTTGTTGGAGGTCAATCTGGTGACAGAATGCAGGACTCGTTCTTGAAGTAAACGAGCCGCTGGTGCCGGCGGTTGTGTGTTAAGTAGGGGGCTTCCCAGTTTGGAAGCATCGATGTGCTTTATGTACATCAGTACATGGAATCGTGACAAGCTGGCCAAAATTGGATATGCCAGGGAATATCCAGATTCAATGAGGTTCTCTATGCGGGGAAAATATTGGAAGGACATTTTTTACCCAAAATCTTTTGCATCTGAAAATATGTGAAGAAAAACAGAAACTATATATATGTTTTGTTGGGTTGAAACAATGATCAAATGCAAACACACACACACAAAGGACACCAAATATATAGTGGTTCCCCAAAAATATGGGTACGTCCACTTTGAGAGGCTTCACTAACTTTCAGTTTGAAACACAACCGAGATTGAGGGAGGAGATACAAGTTTTCTCTCTACTCTACCTCACAAAATCTCTCTCACAACATCACAGAGAAACTCTCTGTGATTTTCTCTCTGTTACAACACTTGTGTATCACTCTGCCTTTATTTTCACTTGTGTTTTTGTTCCTTATATCTTTCACATACCATATACTGCTATATATATCCGATCATCCACAATATAAGACAAAACACTACTTGCATGCATGGCAAGAAGTCTTCACGCATGCTCCAGAACCTGCCAAATACTCTTCACGCCGGCCGTCTTCCTTGACTTGAGGGTTGCATGCTTGACTTGAGGTTTTTGGCTTCTCTGTTGATGGTGGATGGTTTGTATGCATACGGCTGTCTTTGTTTGATACAGCAGCTGTGTTGGCATGGATATGGAAATTACAATTCTCCCCCTTCCATATCAATCAGAGGAGAACGTCTTCACCTGATCTCCCCCTCAATGCAAATTTGGGGTTGGTGTTAAACCAACTTCTTCTTTGCAAACTTCTAGTTTTTCTCTGGACAGACCCTTGGTCATCATATCTGATCCATTATCATCTGTGTGAATCTTCTCTAGCTGTAGAAGTTTAATTTCGAGCACGTCACGGATCCAGTGATACCTGACGTCGATGTGCTTGGACCTTGAGTGAAATGTTGAATTTTTGCTAAGATGAATAGCACTCTGACTGTCACAGTATATGACATACTTTTCCTGCTCTTGTCCCAATTCTTGAAGAAACTTATTCATCCACAAGATCTCTTTGCATCCTTCTGTTACTGCAATGTATTCAGCTTCTGTGGTGGATAAGGCAACACACTTTTGTAATCGGGATTGCCATGAAACTGCCCCCCCTGCAAAAGTGATTAGGTATCCTGATGTGGATTTTCTGGAGTCACTATCTCCGACCATGTCTGCGTTTGTGCAACCTTCCAATAAAGGTTTACCACTACCAAAGCATAAACAAATATTGGTAGTTCCTCTAAGATACCTGAGAATCCATTCTACTGTTGCCCAATGGTCCTTTCCAGGATTTGACAAATACTGACTGACAACTCCAACTGCATGAGCAATATCAGGCCTCGTGCATACTATGGCGTACATCAAACTGCCAACTGCTGAAGCATAATGCACTTTCTTCATTTCTGTTTTTTCTGTCTCACTTGAAGGACACTGCTTCATATTCAACTTGAAGTGGCTTGCAAGTGGAGCATTGACTGGTTTTGCTTTGCTCATGTTGAACCTTTCAAGAACTTTGCCGATATACCTTTCTTGAGATAACTAGAGCTTGTGTTTCAGTCTGTCTCGAGAGATCTGCATTCCCAAGATTTGTTTTGCAAGTCCCAACTCCTTCATAGCAAATGACTTGCTCAATTCCTTCTTCAACTTGTTGATCTTGCTGCTGTCATGGCCAACGATCAACATATCATCGACATATAGCAAGAGGATGATAAAATCTCCATCAGGAAATTTCTTGACAAATACACAATGATCTGCAGTGGTTCTGTTGTACCCATTCTGGTCCATGAATGAATTGAACTTTTTGTATCACTGTCTTGGTGCTTGTTTGAGCCCATAGAGACTCTTCCTCAATATGCACACAAGATTTTCTTTTCCTCTGGTTCTGAATCCTTCAGGTTGCTCCATGTAGATTTCTTCATCCAGATCACCATGTAAAAATACGGTCTTTAGATCCAGTTGTTCGATCTCTAGGTTCAAGCTGGCTGCCAAGCCAAGAACAACTCGAATGGAGGACATTTTCACTACAGGTGAAAAAATTTCTTCAAAATCAATGCCCTTCTTCTGACCGAATCCCTTCACAACCAGTCTTGCCTTGTACCTTGGTTGTGGATTATTTTCTTCAAAATTCAGTTTGAATACCCATTTGTTTTTGAGAGCTTTCCTTCCCTGCGGTAACTTGACCAAGTCATATGTGTGGTTCTCATGCAATGATTTCATCTCTTCCTGCATGGCTTTCATCCACTCCGCATTTTTACTGTCTCCAACAGCTTCCTGATAGCTCTATGGTTCTCCCCCGTCACTAAGCATCACGTACTCTGCGGAGGAATATTTGCGATTCGGTTGTCGCTCTCTGGAAGATCTCATTGTTTGAGGATCAACCGGATTTTCTTCTGCAACTGGTTCTGGTTCTGCAACGTCATCAGCTGGATCTCCTTGAATAGCTCCCCCATCATTTTGTGCTCTCGGTGAGGGAACTGGGTCTAGATTAGCTGGTAACTCTTCAGGTGGATCTGATTTCTTCTGTTTTTCAAGATCTTCAATGGTCTGATCTTCGAAAAATACCACATCTCTGCTTCTGATGACCTTCTTGTTGATAGGATCCCAGAGTCTGTAACCAAACTCTTCATGGGCATATCCCAGGAAGATGCACTGTTTGGCCTTTCCGTCAAGCTTGGATCTTTCATCTCTGGGGATGTGGACAAATGCTCTGCAGCCAAACACCTTCAAGTGTTTGTAGGAAACATCTTTCCCTCTCCATACTTTCTCTGGAACATCACAATTTAATGGAACTGAGGGAGATAGGTTGATTAAGTCAACCGCTGTTCTCATTGCTTCACCCTAGAACGGAGTTGACAACTTGACATTAGATAACATGCACCGGATCCTTTCGCAAATGGTTCTGTTCATTCTTTCTGCAAGGCCATTATGTTGAGGAGTTTTTGGCACTGATTTTTCAAGTCTGATGCCGAAGCGTCTGCAATACTCCTCGAATGGTCCTCTGTACTGGCCACCATTGTCTGCACGTACGCACTTCAGCCTTTTTCCAGTTTTTCTTTCAACCTTTACATGAAACTCCTTGAACACTTCCAACACCTGGTCTTTAGTTTTCAAGGCAAAGGTCCATAATTTCCTGGAATGATCATCAATGAATGTGACAAAATAGAGGGCACCTCCATGAGTTCTGGTTTGCATGGTGCAAACATCCGTGTGTACGAGATCTAGAATGTTTAGTCTTCTAGATGGAGGGGAACTGCGGAATGCAACTCTGTGCTATTTCCCCATGATGCAGTCGACACAGGTGTGTAATGGAGTACCTTTCATTCCAGGTAAGAGTTCTTTTCTGGCAAGGATCTTGAGTCATTTCTCACTCATATGACCGAGTCTTTTGTGCCATAAGTCGGTGGGGATTTCTTTCTCCATTGTATTCACCTCAACTCTGCACAGTTTTGCTTGAGTTGTGTAGAACGAGCTGGTCTTCTTTCCTCCGGTCACCACAAGATTGCATTTGGTGAGCTTCCACTTGCCATCACCAAAATGACTGTTGTAGCCTTCATCATCGAGTTTGCCGGTGGAGATCAGGTTGAGACGAATATCTGGAACATGTCTCACATCTTTGAGGAGTAGTTTGCATCCATTGCTGCTTTCCAAAAGAATATCACCTCTGCCGGTAATTTTGGATGCTCCTTGGTTTCCCATCTTCATAAGTCCGAAGTCACCACTGGTGTAGGATGTGAACATATCCTTTCTCGAAGTGATGTGACAGGAAGCACCTGAGTCAATAACCCAGGTAGAATCTTCGGATGTGAAGTTGACACACTCATCATCTTGAACGATGACAAGCCTTTCTCCGGCTGTTGCTGCTGCTGTTGCTTCTGAGGTACTTTCTTCACCTCTATTTCTAGTCTATTATCCAGACTGTTCGGCTTTTAGCTTCCTGCATTCTCTGATAAAATGGCCTGGCTTCCCGCAGTGATGAGAGGTTTTGTCTCTTCTGAAAGTAGACTTTGATCGCCCACGATGCTGTGTCTGATTGCGATGGTTTCTGCTTTTGCTTCTACCGCGCCATTCTTTTCTTTCTCATCTTTCAGTGATAAGAGCTTCTGACTCCGGATGATATCCTTCTTCCTTTCTTCTTGCTTCCTCGTTCAGCATTCTGTCTTTCGCCATTTCCATGTTAATCCGTCTGGAGCTGAGTTGCTTACAGAGACAACTAGCGTATCCCAACTTTTCGGAAGGGAGTGTAATAGAAATACTGTCTACATCTCATCTTCTATAGTCGTTTTCATTGAGTTGAATTGATCCAACAACCCCTGGAATTCGCTCATGTGTTATGACACACTTTTGCCGTCTTTGTATTTAAGATTCACCATACGACTCAAAAGATTTACCTTGTTCTGAGATGTCTTCCGTGCGTACATCTTCTCCAATTTTTGCCAAAGAGCATAAGCATCATTGTCGTTGGCAAAATTTTGGTAAATGCTTTTGTCGATCCATTGTCTGATTTGGGCGGCACATTTTCGGTTGAGTACTGTCCAGTCTACGTCGGTCATGTCATTCGGTTTGCCATCAGGTGCATCGTCGGTCCTTTTGATCGGCTTCCATAGATCTTTAATATACAAAATATCCTCCATCTTTGACTTCCACGATGAATAGTTGGCTGCGGTCAATCTGATCATCGTTCCGGATCCTGAATCTTCCATCGAAACAGAATCTTTAAGCCCTCCTGGCTTGTTTGATATATTCAGAGTGGAATCATGCAAAACGGAGTGTACCATTGCGTCCGGGACAGTCAAAAACCTTAAGATCGCCTCTGACTGAGTTCAATTCCGACTTCGGATGAGTCCGGAATGGTCAAAGCAATGGTGAGGGGCAAAACTATAATTTTGCAAAGTTGGTGATGACGTGGTAGCAGCAGAGGGTGACACGTGGCAAGGTGTCAGTGGTGACACGTGGCAAGGTGTCGTGGCTGAATGGTTGGCTGACACGTGGCAAGGGGTGGCGTCAGCAGTGACGTGGCACCCTTGCTGACGTCAGCAGTGATGTGGCGTGCGGCTGAGCTTGGAGGCGCGTGGGGCACGTGCTGCGCGTGGTCCTCATGCGCGCTGGAGGAAGAAGACGCGTGGAGCACGTGAGACCGTTGATGCTGACGCGCAGACGCTTGGGTGGCGTGTGGGGGCGCGTGTGGAGGGTTTTGCGATTGTTTTCAACGGGAAATTATTCCTTGGTTGATGGGTCATCCGAAAACAGGGGTGGTATGGTGATTTGATCACTGGTATGGTTCGAAATAGACCTTGAAATTTTGACTGTGTTTTTGCCTGTAGGCTCTGATACCACTTTGTTGGGTCGAAACAAGGATCAAATGTAAACACACACACACAAAGGACACCAAATATATAGTGGTTCTCCAAAAATATGGGTACGTCCACTTTGAGAGGCTTCACTAACTTTCGGTTTGAAACACAACCGAGATTGAGGGAGGAGATACAAGCTTTCTCTTTACTCTACCTCACAAAATCTCTCTCACAACATCACAGAGAAACTCTTTGTGGTTTTCTCTCTGTTACAACACTCGTGTATCACTCTGCCTTTCTTTTCACTTGTGTTTTTGTTCCTTATATCTTTCACATACCATATACTGCTATATATATCCGATCATCCACAATACAAGACAAAACACTACTTGCATACATGGCAAGAAGTCTTCACGCATGCTCCAGAACCTGCCAAATACTCTTCACGCCGACCGTCTTCCTTGACTTGAGGGTTGCATGCTTGACTTGAGGTTTTTGGCTTCTCTGTTGATGGTGGATGGTTTGTATGCATACGGCTGTCTTTGTTTGATACGGCAGCTGTGTTGGCATGGATATGGAAATTACATGTTTGCATCTGAATACGGGAAGAAAAGCAGAAACACACACACACATATATATATACACGACTATCTATATGTGTGAAGAAAGAGAGGATGCTGCTTGATGGAGATTTCTATGTTTAATTCCCGAAATTTGAGTATTTTGTGTCATTTTTTTCACAAAAAATTCTTTAATGATGTAAGCATAGTTCAACGGTATGAAATGAATGATAACAATTGTATATGTAGTGCCAAAATACTACAAAAAAGAAGAAGAAAAAAACAGAGCTTCTCCAGTTAATAAATTTTCAAGTAAAATTGTCGATGTGCAAATCGTTACAAGTTCTTATACTCCTTCCACTTTGCATATTTTACTTGTCCCAAATTAGTTGTCCAGTTTTCTTTGCCTGAAAAAAAAATAAAATTAGTTATCCATTTTCGAATCTCAATATAATATTATCATATATTTTTCTAAATTATCCCTCTTTATTAACTTTAAAATGAATAACCCCACTAAAAACCACATCTATACTACATTATCAAAGAGCAAAATAGAAAACACAAAATATGAAAAAATATATTAAAAAGTCAAATGTGGACAACTAATTTTTTTTTTTATTAAAGTCGAATATGGACAACTAAAATAGGACGGAGGAAATAACATTTTTGTTTTCCCTCTTATTTCATCATAATAAAAATTTAACCATCTTCAGAAATTTCAACATTATTTCATAATCATGAATTTGCTTTAATTTTAAATTTAGAAAATACATAATTACAATTTTTTTTTTACGAGATTAGAAAACATGTCAATTATTAATAAAACCACATTCTTCTTACAAGACCCATTATAAAACTCAAAATTAGACCTGAGGTGTGATTTGAACGAACTGGGGATTTTTTTATTTTTTTACTTTCTTTTCTCATTTAATTTAATATATTTATTTTCTTCGATTTTCAGGGGATGGAGGCGTAAACTGAAAACTGAGAAGACCGGTTCACAAGCAAGCCAAAGAAAAATCAATGCCCTAAACCATCCAACGTTGATAGCCGGTCACTGGTAAATACTAAAACCTATTGCTACTCTCAGTTCCATCTCATTATTCAGGTAAAATGTTCCTTCACACTCCCTCACTGCTACTTCCATTTTAGGGTTTAAGCTGCTCTCATACATACATATACAGATATATATATATAAAATTATAAATCTATATATATATATTTAGTCTGTTGCGATTTTAGCCTCCTTTTAGGTTCCAGAAAATGCAGAGATCGCGTGCAACGTTGGCTCACTCTCTTGCAACGACGCGAGGGTTTTGCACATCAAACAGTGACAAGATCGTCGCTTCCGTGCTCTTCGAGAGACTACCTGTCGTCGTTCCCAAAGTGGACCCCGTTGTCTACGCTTTTAGAGAATTCTCGTAAGTTCTCTAATCTCACTTTTCATTTTCTCAGTTTGGTTACCCAGAAAATGAGGGAAAATGGAAGAAACCTTTAGAATATCACATTGGTTAGCTTAGTAGCGATTCGTGGAAATTCAGATGATAGAGTTTTCCAAATCCATTTGTTACTCAGCTCAGTAATAGAGGATTAGTGAAAATTTTGGGTTGCTTCTTGGATATTTGATTTTTGGGAGATTCAGACAACTGAACCGAGCGTAGAATTTATTTATTTATTTACTTTGTAGTTATTATTTTCTACAATTGCAATTAATTGTAGGGTTTATTCAAATTTTGCTTCAGACTATTATTGTGGTGCAATGGTTATGGTTAATTGTACCTGAGGAGTTTTTAATTCCATGATTGTATAACTTTTTTTGTTTATTACTTGTTCTGAATGTGTATAGGTTCCGGTGGGGACAGCAATATCGGCGAGCATATCCTGATAAGTTCTTGCAAAAATCTGATGCTAGGTAAAAAATTGTTAATTCTGGGATGGTTTTATGCCTTACAAGTTTCCAGTTGTCTTGGTGGGAGGGAGATCTATATTGAAGCATGTAATACGAGTTGCAAACCCACACAGTAGCTTAAGTGTCCCGAAATGGCGGTTTAGGGATTAGACGTATCCTATTTGATTCCCACAGGCTTGCCCAATGAATGTGATTGTGACGATGTCAGTGTTGTTAAAGGCACGCCCAGGCTCCAGGCTTCTTGAGGCACAAGACTTGCGCCTCAATTGTGGGCAAGAGCGCCTTTGATAACATTTACGCCTTAATTATGGAGTGTGAATGCTTCAGTAATAATATTATTTTTTCAATGTATTTTTCATTGTGTGCCACACTTCACTCAGGCACGCGACTTGCCTCGCGCCTAGGCTCTTGAGGACCTATAGTGCCTTGAACCTTTAATAACTATGGATGATGTCAGGCATGTTGGATTAGTCTACACTAAAAATGGTTCGGGAACGACCAAAATTTTAGTGGACAATATTGATTTGTCTAGATGCAGAGTATGACGCAGTGAAAATACCCTCTTGGCATCTTGACTCGTCTCAACAAAGCCATGTCCCAAAAGTTTGGACTGGGTCACATGAAACCGGTTTCATCATCTTGGTAAGTGAGATGCTATACCAAGAGACATATATTGTTTGGAGATGGGTATGAGATGTGTCCAACACTTTTGGTTAGACCACCTACTTTGAAAACAAATCGCAGTCATATAATTATATTGTGCTATCACTTTAGAGTGAGTTAAAAGCTTGTTTTGAACGCCATAGTAGATAATAATATTACATTACTCTAGAAAATAAATTAAAATTACTAAATGAATTAATATTTAGCCGTGTCCGAGTATCCATTTTAAGAGATTTGACATGTTTGATGCATGGACACATACCAGTACCTGACATTCATATCTTACTCCATGTAACACAGCAGTCCATGTGTATTTTATATTCGTGAGTTCTAGATTTTCTTGCGGTGTTTACATAGCGAGCTGTTTCAGTTTTGTTTGTGTTTTCAGAAATAATGTAGGCGTTTTTTGCCTACATTATGTAAATTAAGTTTCTCCTTCTCTTTTTTGTTCTTTAAATGGTCTGCAATTCTGCGTTGATTGTGCTTAGTAAGTATCAAAAATCATGTATTTTCTTAGTGCAAAATGCCTTATAATGTGGAAATTTAACAAATTTAGTATTTATTTTTTGGAATAGAAGGTATTTGAAATAATACATTTTATCATATATTCTTCAGTAATGTGTGTGTACAATGTATATATATAACAACTTTGTAAATAGAGATAGTATACTAAGAGACATATTGGTGATTGTGCTGGTAGAGGTGTTGTGTTGGTCTAAATTAGTTACACTTGTCTTCCATCATGGAGTGGTACGATGGGGTCATGAGTGAACAAGACATCGTTGTATCACGTGAGCTTGCAAAATAGCCCAATAAATTGGCATCTCATATTGATTGTCTGTGTCAACTAAGTGGTGTCGGACATAGTAACCGTGCCTTCTGTTTCCAGAATATATTACCTTTTGCAGTTTGCAGTAGCAAGCACTCTGGATTTGCACAATACAGTAGCCTAATCTATTGCACATACATCATCTGTTGCGTCCATATCTTGAATCCATATATAGACATCCATGTTTTTACTCTCTTCCTTACACTTGTCTTCCATCGTAGGAGTATCTGCCACCTATCAATAGTATATCAAGGGTTTGTATTTGATCAGTTAGGTTGTAATACAAAAAGGCAGGATGGGTTGAGTTGGAGAGTGCATCTAGTATGTTGTGTGATGGATTTATCCTCTTCTGATCGGATTGGGAGTTGTATAGAATAACTATTAGACTACCATACTTAATGGTACTGAATATTGGGCGGCTAGGAAACAACTTTCGCGCAAAGTGAGTTTAGGAGAAATGCAAATGGTGAGTTCTATGTGCAGTAAGATCAGAAAGAATAGGATAAGCAATTCGGAAAATGATTAGAGTATCACCAATCAGAGATAAAATGATAGAAAATCTCCTGAGATGGTTTGGACGTGTGCAAAAAATACCTGAAGTGTCCTGGTTAGGAAAGTAGCAAGGTACACATTGAGGTCATATTAGGAGAAATAGAAGACTATAGTTATCGTGGGTGGAGTTAGTAAGAAAGATAAGATGACCTGTGGATTGGTTGAGGTTAAGGTCTTAAAAAGGATAGAATGAAAACATAGGTTTCATGTAGGGGTCACTCAAAATAATTGGGAAAAGACTAGGTTGTTGTGGGTGGCAATGATAATGTAGATAATTTAAGGGTGGATGTTATGAAACTATCCTTGACTTGTAGCCTTTGCAGTAAAGCATCCTTCTAAATTTTATTTGCCAGAAAACCCTCTCCAACTAATACTTCTACTAAAATACCCCCACCAAGTCAAAGGGGATTTTATGAAATTAGACCAATTACTGGAAATAGCTATTTAAATCTGTTTTTCCCCCTTCCTTCCTTGAAAAAGAATATTTGAACTTATATTTTCTGTTACATGCCTCGCCATACTTTTAAATTTTAATTACAGAAAAGCATAAAAAAGATATCAAAGTAAAATTTAGTTAGGACTGGTATAAGATCCCCCCGACTTGGTTGGGGTATTGTTGGCAATAGACAAAAAGTAACCCCCCCAGCAGTGCTACTTGTCAAGATATCCTCACAGCATATGTAACTTCATGCGAGAATTGTTTTTCTTTTGGACTGTGCATCAAGATCTATGTTGGGACCAATATGAAGTGAACTATCATGAGCCTAATAACAGAATACGATTCTCAAGGTTTCTTCTTCCCTTAGCATAGTTTTATCACATCTTTTTGCTGTTCAGGAATTGAATGATTTTATCCCCACCAGCTGTTAAGTGTTAGCTCAACCATTTCCATTTTGGGAGGTGCAAAGTTCGGCCTCATCTAGATTCTAGGGACCTCAAGTTTATTTATGTATTTGTTTTACTTTAGTAATTTTCTTTTCAACTTCAAAAATATTTAAAGCTATCAGAACCTAGATGTTTTGTATCTTTCAATGAAGTTAAACATAGAAAGAAAAAATCATGAGAAAAGGATGGGAGTTGAATTTTGTTGGAAGTTGTTGCAGTCATATCTTAACTATTTATGGTTATTGATGGAATCCTCCACCATGCTCTGTGTTTGTGTGACAAAGTCCATGTTAAAGGCAGGCCGCGGACCTAGGTTCCAGGCTCCGCGAAGCGCAAGAGTTGCGCCTCAAGTGTGCGCAGGTGCGCCTTTGACAACATTTACGCCTTTTATTATGGAATATGAAGGCTGTAGTAATAGTTGAATTATTGTATTAAATTTTCCATTGTGCGTCTCACTTCCCTCATGCTATGTTTGGCTGGAGGGATGAATTGAGGAGGGAGGGATAAGGGGGAGGTTAGTGTAATTATTTTGTGTTTGGTTGGAGGGAAGGGAAGAGAGGAAGGAGACAAGGAGGGATGAATCATTCCTCCCTTCTTCACATTTTTCAATCCGCCCAAAGTTGGGCGGAAGAGGAGAGAGAAAATAACCAACTTCTCTCAAAATATAGAAATTTATATTTTTAGCCTTCCTAATAATCTACTCGTATACTATATTATACATACCGATGGTAAATATGTAAAATTAATATAACAATAGTGTATCCATTCCTTTCAACAAAACACAAAGAAAATACTATTACATTCATCATTTCTACTCTCCATTCCATTCAAACAAACACAAAGGAGGAGACACACAATCCCTTCCCTTAGAATGTCTCATCCATCCCTCCCACTTTCCTTTCCCTCAATTTTTCCATCCCTCCAACCAAACGAAGCATCAGGCACGCTCCTCGCCTTGTGCCTCGCACCTAGGGCCCAGAGGACTTCTAGCGCCTTAGTGTACCTTGGGCCTTTAATAACACTGACAAAGTCAGTGGCAAACATTTTAGCAAAATTCTGTTACTAAAACATAAGCCTATATATGCATCCAGGTATGAGGAAAACTATATAGGATTTTCTTAATCTAAATTCTATTATGTCCTCCATAAAATCAAGTCATTTCTTCTTTCTTCTAACTTACATAAATGAATTTAATTTTCGGGAAATTCCGCAGAGAAGTAATAAGATGGAATTTTAGTGAAGCTTGCTTCAGTATTTTTTGAGTCACTAATTGTAGTTATGTATGGAATAGAACTCTCTTCCTACCATGCTATGTATGTCTCTGTGATTCTGTTACAAAAGTGAACTTGAATATTTAGCTGTTTTCAACTAATATGATATAATTCTATGTTTGGATCAGGGGAAAAGGCGATTATCAAATGGATTATGTACCAGCTCCTCGGGTCACTGAAGCTGACAAGACTAATGATAGACGGTACAAAATAAAGTCGTTGATGTACAAAAAAACTGATTATTGTCTTTTGTTTGAAAGTTGAATAAAAGATTCTTCACTATTGAGCACTTCATGTTACTCAACTTTAAGCACATATAAATTCAAGCTGAGGAGAATGTGTTTCATCACGCCAGCACCTTCTTCTTCCTGTTCTCTCTGTTCTGTGTTCAACATCTTAGATGGGTATGGTTCTTAGATCTGGAAAAATAAACTGTTATTATGCTGCGAAGTTGCTGGAGATTGATCTAGAAAAATGATCTGTTGTTCCTTGGGCTTTGAAGCTTCATAGGGCCATTTTCACTTTGATCTTTTTCTTAATTGGATGTCTTTACATCCTGAAAACCGGGGAGATAAGTTTATGGTAATTTTGTTGTGTCTTTACATCCTGAAATTATGTCAAATTGCCTTTTAAGCCTTGTGAAGCTGTACTTATGTCCATTTCCATATTGATGAAAAATTTCATCAAAGAAGTTTTTTCTACCTGAGACACCGTTGCTTAAGAGCCGTTTTATTGGTATTGGCACTGCAAAGGATATGGATTAGTATGTAATTAAAAAGTGGGGTGGCACTGAAGTAATTATTAGTATTAATATTTTGACATTTGCTTTGTGAAGGTCATTACAAAGAGCGCTTGACAGAAGGCTTTATCTCATCTTATATGGTACAGCATATGGGACTCCTGATGGGAAGCCTGTCTGGCATTTTCCGGAAAAAATTTACGAGTCTGAGGAGACGTTGCGTAAGGTGATAGTTGCTTCACCCTCAAACTTCTCTTCTTGTTGTCATCTTACTGTAATTTATAAATGTTAGATATGTAGTGTGCAGAGTCTGCGTTAAAATCTGTCATTGGGGATCTTATCCACACATATTTTGTTGGAAATGCTCCAATGGGCCACTATGTTATACAGCCTACAGAGAATGCACAGGACCTTCCATCTTTTAAGGTATAGAAATTACCAACTCTTTCATTTTGCAGGCTTTGATATCTCTATAGTTAGTATTTATACTACGGACATCTTACATCAATAATTAGATGTTATTTATACTGCGGACATCTTACATTAATATTTACATAAAAAGTGCAGCCTCACACAGTTTATCGTGTGTATAACAAGCGGTATGATGTGTTTTTATTTCTTTGCATTTCTGCCAGAGTATTTAGCAGTTTTGTTTCTAAAGATTATATCTTCAAATTCTGTTTATTTTGTCAGCGCTTCTTCTTTAAATCTCAAGTGATTGCAACCAACAAATTTGATATCGGGAAGAGTGAGGATCATGTTTGGGTGACAAAGGATGAACTGACGGAGTATTTTCCAGAGCAAGCTGAATTCCTCAACAAGATGATCATTAGCTGATGGCACAATCATTTCCGTCTGGAATCTTCAATAAGATCCCTTTAAGGACATTTTTGTGGATTACACATATACCAATTGATGCATCAGAAAGCATGTTCTTGTTTTCCAGGAAATAGAATCGGTTTTGTCTCGCATAAGAAAATTACATGATAACCACTGGAAGCGTAGCCTGCATAATGCCAACAAATACTTGTCGGTCATGAGGATTAGAATGCGGAAAAGTCCTTTAGGCGTTGATCATTAATTTTCTGTTTAGCTTTTACTTGTCACAGTATATTTGTCAGGGAGTTTCTTGAAGAACGATATATGTGACGATTATTGGAGTATTTAAATGCGCAATTTTGTTATGGAGATTAGTTAGTTTCAATGATGGGTTCGGATATTTATATATAGTTTGTTCAGTTTAGTCCTCATTATGGGAGAATTCGGTGTACTATTACAGGGGATGCTATCCAACTCGTAGCACGCATGGAAAGTTGTTCTTGTGAACCGCCATTGACACTACCTGCTATAATGTGTCGATCTCTAGGTGAACGAATTTAGTTGAATGTCTTCAAATTCTTACTGTGTATGGCAATATTGTATAATATCTGCGTAATACAGATGATCTGAATCTGGTTGCTAGTAATTCTTCTGTAACGTGAAATCCAAACGATGACTTGGCACTGTATACGAGTGCAATCAGGTTTTGTTTTGATGTACATGGGATAACAGTGATGAATTATTTAAAAAGACTCAAATATGTTGATTTCACCTAGATGTAACATAAAATGTTTAGATCATAATGTTATCTTTTCATGGGTTTTATGTATACAACATATATTATGCTGTCACTATTAAAATGTTACAACATTTTGGATTAATGTATGATATGATGCCAATAATTAATTGTAGACGTGTTTGCACACCATCAGGTCAACAAACTGGTCAAAGTAAGTCTCTTGTTTTCATTGTAGATTGATTGGTAAACAGTATCCGATTAAATGACTAAATTACACCCACACCCCCTGTGGTTCGGCTAATTACACTTTTATCAAATTTTGATATGTAAAATGCCTAAATTACCCCTAAATGTGTGTGATAACCTATTTGTCCACCCTTAAAGATGTGAAAAAATCAACCTAAATGTGTGTGATGACCTATTTGCCCATCCTTAAAGATGTGAAAAAATTGACCTACCCTCCTTTTATGTGTATATATATATTTGTTTATATAAATGTATAGTATATCAGTATATGTATATATTTATATCATGTCACATACCCATTAACCCCCAACCATCAAAATTCTTAATTTGATACAGATTTGAAAACCCAATGGACCAAAATCCAAGACCCACAAGCATTCTTGAAGTTGAAATTTTATATTATATTCATTGAAATTTTATATACTGATATACATGTATATTAGTATATGTATATATGCATATCATGTCACATACTCATTAACCCCCAACCTACCCTCCTTTTATGTGTATATATATTTATTGAATTTTGTTTTCTTGATTTTCAAAAAATAATAAATAAATAAAAGTTATAAAATAAAATAGGGCATGAGGGTTCTCATTAGCCTTTTTTTTCCCTTCAATTCTAACATATATATATATATATATATAAACACATTCAAAAAGGAAATAGGAGAAATGAAGAAGAAGGGGGTAAATGGGTAATTTAACATGTAAGATATTTTAGAATTAAAAATGAATTAAATTTATGGGTATAAATGTCATTTCACATATCCCAGAGGGTGAAAGTAGAATTATCGGAACCACAGGAGGTGCAGGTGTAATTTACATTAACAGCAGGGGATGAAAGTGTAATTTATCCTAAAAATAATATTGTAGCACTTTAAAAATTGTCTCCTTAGTATGACCGTTGCTTCAAATGGCAATTGAAGTAAGCATTGCTTAACCAATATTACATGATGCATTGATGATAACGAAACATGCAAGGAAGGCACGTTTCCATTTTCACATAGGGGCAGTTCACCAGAAGTAGGTGATGTAGTTGGCCTTAATATAGGCTAGCTATCTTGGCCTTAAGATAACACATCCATCATTTTAAGGATTTCTACTTCTATTTCTAAACATCAATGCAGGACTATACATATATATATATATATATATATATTATCTATATACATTCATGTAGGTATATATGTCCAACCCCTTCTTACCTTCCACCACCTTTATATATACACCTCTTGTCATACATTCTCAAATTCCTCTGTAAGTCTTAAGTGGAGCCCCCTCATGGAAAATCAACTCCCACCGCCGCCACCACCACCACTATCATCCCCACCGCCGCAGCAACCACCAGCATTGTCACAGCTGCCGCCACCCAACCTCTTCAGTAGTAGTCCATCCACAGACATTGATTGGATGAGCCTTCTCTCTTGTCCAACTAATATTGGGCTCAGCAACCTAAACCATCAATTGATGTCTCAAAGTTCTTCTTCAACCACCAACAGTACATCTATGAATATAGCTCGAGAAGAGAATGAAACTTATAGGGATAGAATTAGGAGATCGAATACAAGTAGGATGAAAAGAACAACTCTTCCTCGATTCGCATTCGAGACTAAAAGTGCTGATGACATTCTTGATGATGGCTATCGTTGGAGAAAATATGGTCAGAAAGCTGTCAAGAACAGCATTTATCCTAGGTGACTACTCATACCATTTGATCAGCAATTTTTTTGTTTTTGTTTTTGTTTTTGATCTCGTATTTTATTCTCATTTCATTACGTTGCATCGCAAGAGATCATTTTCTTGTATATATATAGAGAGAGAATTACTCAATTAATTGCTAAAATATTGGGTAAGGTATTACATGTTAGATGGTTTTAAATTTAATCGGTTGTTTTTACCGAAACGGCTAGTTCAAACCAATTAGTAGTACAAACATACGTGTTCGTATTAGTTGATTTGTATAGTTGCTTTTACCGAACTAGTTAAAACCAATTAATAGTACAAACATACGTGTTCGTATTAGTTAATTTGTATAGCCGAGGTATGCGTAAACTGACCTGGATCACCCCAGTTACCCGAAAAAAAAAAAAGTCTCAAGTTTTTCTGATTAGGCCAACCCATTCGGTTGATGTGTGTAATTTTTTTCTCTCTCAATAATAATAATTATATCCCAAACTACATGAACTAGTTGTCATGCAAAATGTTGAAGGTGTATGTAATAATTCTCTAGGGCACTGTCATTTTCATTTGAACAATTTCTAACCATCTTTGCTCGTCACGTGTCAATATATATATGTATATATATAATACCGGGAAATCAGGAGCTACTATCGGTGCACTCATCACACTTGCAATGTGAAGAAACAGGTGCAAAGGTTGTCAAAGGACACTAGCATTGTGGTGACAACATACGAGGGAATTCACAACCATCCTTGTGAGAAGCTCATGGAAACCCTAACTCCTCTTCTCAAGCAAATGCAGTTCCTCTCTAGGTTCTAAACTCAGTACTCACTCCGGTTTACTTCAAACTTGTAGCAAATTGACATTTACTTTATAGTACTCCTACTTCATATATACAGGTGCGAGATAATGTATTCTGGACTTCATACATGTAAAGAAGAAATTTAACATCAATTTTACTATTATATATCTAGCAGTAGTATGCTTTTCTAGCCTAATCTACGTCTCTTGCTATTATTAACATATACTCTTATGCTCAGGGTGAAGCCTGGAAACTTGTCCAGACGGCTAATGCAAATTTTTATAAGTTTATTAGTAAAATTTATATTATTTTAGAGGTGTAAAAATATTTTTTTTTATAAATTTATTGTTAAATTTATACTTTTTTTATTTACCGAAAAAAAAAATTATACTTTTTTAAGCTATCAAATAAAATTTTAAAAAGCTGACAGGGGCCATAAGAAATTTTTATAAATATATTTGTAATATATATAACTTTTTAGGCTAATTTTTTTTTTTACAAAATTTGGGCAGGGCCCATGACCCCCTCCCCAAAGGTGGCTCCCCTGCTTATGTTATGTTTGATTGGAGAGAGGGATTCAAGAGGGAGGATAAAGTGAACCGTTTGTGTTTGACAGAAGAAAAGGGAAATGAGGAAGTGAGGAGAGATATTCATCCCTCCTTCGTTCATATTTTCCTATCCTTTCGAGAGGAAGTAACTATCCTTCCCAAAATATATCAAATTGAATTAGTTGATTAATTATATTACACATATTGAGAGCATATTTGTAAAAATAATATAACGATTATGTTTTCCTTCATTTCAAGACATCAGGATAAAGATGGTTCTACATTCATCCTTTAACATTCGTTCCATTCAGTCAAATAGAAAATGAAAAATATAAAATTTAATGCCTCATCCATTACTCCCCTCTCCTTCCATCCCTCCAATTAAACGAAGCATAAAAGCAACACATACATGCATAAAATTATATACATGCCCATCTGAAACTCAACATGCCATTGTGAGACATACTTCTACATTGATGAAAGGGAAAAAAAATAAAATCCCAAGCTTTCATTTTAGATGTGTTTACAAAGAAAGATTACTAATAAAAACATTAAAACAAAAATGATACAACATTCTCATGCATCTTACTATCGAACATTGTACCACATTTCATAATCATATATATATATATATATATATATATATATATATAACTTCATATATATATATGTATATATATATAACTAATTATAATAAACAATATCTCTTAATAATTTGGAGGGAATTTATGAGTATTTACTTTTTGTTGAAGACGTCCTTGAGGGTAGGGAGCTTGATCTCACCCTTCCGGGAGAGAGGAATGGTGAAGTTTCCAAAGACGGGAAGGTCAATGGTGAGCCCCAAATCCAATTGGTAGTCTATGTCCCAATCTCTAGCTATATCTTTCACCAAGCTCACCAATATACTGTGTGGCACCTTCACCGGTACGTCCAACATTGTTGTATCGTGTCCCTTTATTGACCCCGGGTCCGGTATGGTCCCCGATACGATCGCCCTGACCCGTACACATACACCAATCAAAAAAATTGATGTACATGTTCACAATATTAGAACAAGCCAAGTTACGTGCATGATTCTTCGAACAATGAAACATTCAACATGCTATCAATTTTTTCATATATATTACTTTCAAAACTATTCAATAAATTCAGGTTATTACAAAAATACCTGATTTTAAATCAAACTACATTAGACAAGTAAGGAATAGTTTCGATTGATGGAATCCGAAGAAAAATATATGAAAGGAAACATACTAAATTTATTGCTTGATTAGTTTATAAGAAGAGAAATAGGAGATTTGGAGGGATAATTTATCTCTTCTTATCCTTCCAATTATCTCTTGAATTTGGTTCCTCTAAAACTGAGATGATTGGTGGCCAAATGATACCAACTTAAGTCTCATATTTGATTTTTATTGGGTGCAAATAATTGGTTGGAGTCACGACAGCAGACATAGTTCAAATTTTACCCGATTCGTGTGCAAATATCGTTTTACACCTGGTTATTCGGGGCAAAAGTCCGGGACACCCAGTTATCAAAAAAAAAAAAGACCTAATAGTTTAAAAGCCAAATATGTTAAGAAAGAAAAGCAAAGAAAAATTCGGTACCATTTTAATATTAGATTAGTGAAATAGATTTTTTTTTTACGTCTTTTCTCTGTTATAGCTATTCCAAATGAGAATGTTACCATTTTTTTTTTCCTTTTCCATATTCTATCCGAAAATGAAATTAAGTCATTATTTTCGTTTTTCTGTTCTGTGCTATTATTTCTTTTCTATTCTCTCTAGTTTTTCCAAACAAAAAACTAAGTTTTAGAATGTACAATTCCACCAGAAAAAAAAAAAGAATGATCAATCCTGGATGTAAATAAACCTGGTGTCGCTTTTGAGGACGTAAGAGATCTCGCAGATGGGGATGGCTGTTTTATAGGGGTTTTTAACAGAGACCTGCGCGCCATATGTGACACAGTCGCGGCTGACCCCCTTGAGGTCGACATTGGTGAGGCAGGCCTCCGGCTTCTCCATGTTCGCCACCTTCTCCGCCACATAGTTCTTCGCTTTGTCCACCAATCCTGACATCGTTTCTATCTCCTTTCTTCGACCACTTCAATTTTTCTCTAGTGAGACAGAGAAAAATATATGTATATATATATATATGTATGTATGTTTTTGTATATGAATACAGATAGAGCTAGAGAGAAGAAGACTCTTGCATGTATCGAATGGAAGGGATGTTCCGGCATATATAGAATTTTGGAACGAACACCAATTGGGCTCCTGACACGTGGAAGCTTCCACAGTGACTGCTATTTTTATATTTTGGATAGTTTGTTTAAGAGATAGGACTAATTATAGGAATCAAAAGAAATACTTTACAAAATTTGTTTTAGATAATGTTCTTGCAAATATTTTTTTGATTTTCGAATATGTAACATAGTGATTAATGTATTTTGAATAGTTTATTTAAGAAATAATTGGTGTGAAAATATATGTGAATTGAGGGATGAGGGATGAGAGGGAGGTGAATGTAAATATTTATAATTATATATAATGGGGGTATAGTGATAAAAGATCTATAAAACCTCTCTTTTACTTCCCTTCAATCATATCTATTCCTTCTCTCATCTCTTCCATCCAACCAAACAAAAATTGGGTGAGACACCTTCCCTTCCTTAGGGATCGTGCCTTATCCCTCCTTCCTCCATTTTTCTATCCCTCCAACCAAACAGAACATAAAAGTCCAATTGAGCTTTTGTGACAAAGGTTTTAAAAAATAAAATAAATGAAATTGGAGTTTAATTTCTAGGGAAAACTCAATTATGTAATTTATTTGTGGGAAAGATTATAAGCTAACTATAGAATATGTAGTCCAAACCAAATATATGAAATGGATCATAATTATGCAGCTCAGTTGATATAATTTGGTAAAAGCTGGCCTTGAGCACTTACATTTTTTATTTTTTATTTTTTTAACGATGAGCACTTACATTTGAATGAGTTGAAGTTGAACTCGTTATTTAATAAGCACGTATGTTAGTTGAGTCCTCATATTGACCAACGAGGGCATGTACTTAAAAGTTGATAGTTGCTCCCTCCCACAATAATTATTTAATTTGGACTTTTTAATATTTTATTAATTTGAATTGATTAGTGTATAATTTTTAATTTTATCTTTTAAATTAAAATTAATAAAAGAAGGATAGTTAGAAAACGTGAAATATTAAATTACATTGAAATTTAAATTAGATAAAATAAAATTATAATAATAAACAACTAATATGAGCGAGAGGTACTATATTTTTTATATTCTTGGTATAACTAATAGCATCACAGATTATGACAAAAGAACAACAAAGATTGAGGTCAAAGGGTACTATTGTCACAGTGCCTATTTTGTGCAATGAAAACTTCAGTTGAATTGAGTCAACACTACAAAGCTAGTTTGATCTCATCTGTATTTTTTTCTTTATCCTCACGAACATATATACTTGATGGTTTTGAAAATTTTGTATTGTAACCCCTAGTGTTATTTTACTCAGGTAATTTTATATTTACCATGATTTTTTGGTTACCATTATATTATAAGTAATGGAATGACAAAAGTTGTTGAACCAAACTTTATGTGGTGATAATACTAATAATCCTTTTGAAAAATATGCCTGTAACAATTATCTAAAAACAATTAATATGGTGTTGACCAAACCCTTAAATATATATATTCTTTTTGTACATTCTATATGTGACTAGATAGTCTTATTTTATTCAGGTAATTTTAGTTTTACCATGGTTTTTTCGTTATCTTTACCATGATTTTTCCGTTACCATTATATCATAAGTAATGTGACGATGACAAAACGTGTAGAACGAAAAACTACCGTGTTTTTAAAGTTCAACCTTTGTGATAATTAAATTAAATTCCTAATTAATATAAATCTCCTAGGGTTGAAGATTGAAATATATTTTTAAATAATAAATGTTATACTCTTATTTTTTTATTTAATAATTATTTGATTAAAAATCAACTCATTTATTTAATTGAAATTCTAATTTATAGTTTAAATAGAGAGATAATAGAGAGAAAACAAAATAATAAATGTTATGCTTGTATTATTTTATTTAATAATTATTTGATTAAAAATCATCTTATTTATTTAATTGAAATTCTGGGAATCTAATTTATAATTTAAATAGAAATATAATTGAGACAAAAATCTAATAGTCGACCACCATTGTGAACATATTGATCATTCTTTTCATTTTTAATTAATTTATACCATTATTATCTACCCTTTAATTTGATCGAATTCTATCATCTATATCTTTAGGTTTAGTTATATTTTGAACATATCTCGTAGTGTATCATAACATTCTACTTGCATATATATATATAGGTAAAATATTTTCTGAAGAATGATTTGAGGAATTAAGTAAGAATTTGGCAAGTCTTTATTTATCTTAATTCTTCTAGTCTATCTGTTTTCTTTGTTTTGTCTAAACTCTTCTAGGAGAAGTATTGTCATCATTTAGGCGAGGTGCTGTGATTAATTATACATAGAAAAGAGGTATTCTGAATTGTATAATAAATAAAAATATCATATGAAAAAATACAAAAACAAAAAAATCAATAGAATGAAATAGCCAAGAAATCTAACTATTGTATGTGCGCACAAATATACACAAAGAGAGAGCGAAGAAGACTAATGCATGTAATGTTGTGAATTAATTCTCTTTTCACTGATTAAAAATTAATTCCGCCGAAGATCGTATACACAAAAATAACAACTCTTTTATTAAATAATAAAAACATTCAACAAGAAATTATCACTCACAAATCTACCAATTTTACTGTCTCTCTCTTCCTCTCTATTCTCACATTTTTTCTCCTCTGCATTTCTTCACACAAAACCCTAGCCATCATACTCCAATATATATAGGAAAACAGAGTGGTGAATAAGTCAACCCTAAAAGGAAGTCTCTAAGATTGTGATTTCTTAATTAAAAAAGGAAAACTAAAAAACTCGAAACTGGGTCACCGAGTACTCGGTGAATGCACAAGCCTCTGACCATTTTTCTTCAAATGCGCAGGTTCGCACAATTGCGTACCTACCAAGTACTCGGTGATTCTTCACTGCAACTTTTATTTTTAATTTATTTTGATCCAATTCTCTTCATCAATGCTAACACCACTAATCATAACATTACTTAAATTTCGCCACACCCTAACAATCTCCACATTGGCGAAATTTTTCCACCTTGACTTCATATTTTAAAACGGGTTTATATACCATCTTTGGAATTGCTCCACCTAATAGTGTATTTCCTAACAACACATACAAATTGTCGACCTTCTTTCCAATGAGAATAATACGTGGTCCTCTTCCTACTTTCAGCAGTCTATAATTTGTTTTAAACCAAGAATCTTTTGACATCAACCCAAAGAAATCACGTTCTTTCTAACACTTGGAACATGATACATATTTGTCAAAGTTCTTACCAATCCATTTGTTGTCTTGATATTAATTGTTCTGATTCCTAAGACTTTACAAGAAGAATTATTCCCTATAAAATTTTTAACAACAAATAGTTTGTAAGAGATAAACCATTCTTTATGAGGACACACATGATGGGAGCTAACAAAATCAAGAATTCACTTATTTGATTTATCTTCTTTGTCAGTAATTGATAGGGCTTCAAGTACGTCATCATCTTCTTCTCTTGTCTCAGCAATTGCAGTGGTGTTGTACCCATTTTCTTTTCTTTTTGGATACTCTCGTAAGTAATGTCCTTTTTCTCCGCAATAGTAGCATGGTCGCTCCATAAATGACTTCTTGTTCTATGAAGTTCCACCTTGCCATCTATCATGTCCTCCTTGTCTTCTTTCAAATTTTATTTTACTCTCAGCAACAAGAGCGTGATCATCTCGGATAATTCCTTCATCTTCTCCATTTATTTTCTCACTAGAAAATAAAACGCTCTTCACTTGCTCCACTCTTTTGTCAATGATTAAGATGACATTAAGAATTAAGTATTAATGGGGCGGGGCGGGGCAGGGCAAGCACGGGTATAATAAATTATTAATGGAGCGGACATAATTTATGAAAAGACAACCCGCGATAAACCCATAAAATATATGGTATTATAAAATATTAAACTGGGCGGGAATGGATATAGACGAACCCATTTCGTACTCGTCTCATTGTCATCCCTAACCTTATCCACTCTTTCATCCTCCATTTTCAATCATTCCTTCTAATCAAACATAGAATAAGAGAAATGGGCTCCTAACCGTGGAAGCTTCCATAAGTGGCGATTATTTTTGTTTTTTGAACAGTTTATTTAAGTAATAAGTCTAATTATAGGAATGAAAATTTAGATAACATTCTTTCAAACAATATTTTGACTTTTGAATATGTAACATAGTGATTTATATACTTTAATTAGTTTATTAAAAAATAAGGCTCAGTAGATATTAAAAAAGCAATAAAATAATAAGAAGTGGAGTTTAATTATGAGTGAAAGCTTTTAAATTGCATGAAAGAATTGAGAAAAGAGAGATTTGAAGAATGATAAGATAACTTTTTTTTTCTATTTAATTTGAGCTAACAATTAATTTTTCACAATATGTGACCCTTGAGTTTGTAAATGTTGTCCAAGGAGTAGGGCACAAAACCTGCTCGATGCCCAAACGGATAGTTCCGCCAGAGGAATAGCCGGAGCTATCCTTATATCCTCCATTATCGACCGGTTATGCAGTACCGATACGAATATGGGGTATAGACACGATATGATACGGACATAAAAATACGTTAAATTTAAAAAAAAAAATAGAATTCGGATACGGTGGAATACGGCAAGAAGAAATTACATAATATATATAGAGAGAGAGATTTAAAATTTTGGTCGGTGCTTTAAAAATATTACAAAACTAACTACAATAATTAATATAACATAGGAGTTCCTTCCGTAATACCTTAAACAAGCCTTTGTAGTCAATACTTAGGCTTCGTTTGGATAGACAAGAGAGAAAAGAAAAGAAATGATAACATTAGTTATGAGATAAAAGAAAAGAAAATAAATGATAGCTAAAATTTGTATTTATGTTCGAATAAATTAGGAAGGAAAAATAAATAAATGATAACATTCTTGTTTGGTAAGGCTAGAAGAGAGAAAAGAAAATATAGTATTTTAACTCATTTACTTTCTTACCCTTTTAATTCAAATATCTTTAAACTATGTGTGTATAAACGTTGAGGGCATTTTTTGTTTTTTTTAAAGTTAAACTTAACTTGTTATCATTTTTTCCCAAATCTTCTCACTTTTGGAAGAATAGCAAGTGAGAGATTTAAAAGAATAAACTATCCTTTCAAATCTCTCCAAATCATTTCTTTTCTCTCATAATTGACAATTCAAACACAAACATCACTATCTTTTCTTTTCTTTTCTTTCCAAATTACTCCTACCAAACAAAACCTTAATAAAATTTCTTTTTTCTTTGACTCCTATAATATGATAATATTGTTGCAAAAAATAAATTTTAATATTTACAACTTGTTAAAAATATTTTATTTAGTATATGAATAATGTTATCTTGATCAATTATTTTTAGTATTGTAAGTTTGATCATCAATAACTATCACACTAGTGTTTTTAACAATTCATTCACTCATTTTATTTCACGAAATGTAGTGTGATTATTTTTGAAAAATATTATATGTTTTTGAAATTATTTTTAATCACTTAATTCCGTAAAACTAATTACCTTCCCATGTAAAATTTATGACTATCTACTAGTCTTACAAACTTCGTTTTTCAAAAAATTAGCCCAACTTCTAATTTATTTTTTTGAAAATTAATTTTAATTTGCTATTTTCATGAAATTTTTAGTAAAAGCTTACATAATTTAGTATTTTTATTTCCTTGTTTATTTAATTTTATTTGCTAATATACTCTTTTGTTTAATATTGTAAGTTTCATCAAGAGAAACAATTTCCAGAGTCTATATTTAATATTTTGAAAAATCAATTGATTTAGGTTTTACATATTTTTTTTTTTACAATTCTTTCATGCATGTGAAAAAAAAAACATATAATTAGATTAAATCACGATTTAAGTGAAAAATGTATAAACGTTCTTATTATATTTAGGGTTAATTTCAAGAAACCCCCATATACTATCCACTTTAATTAACTAATCCCCACTGTGTCCACTTTGTCTTCTATACTATTCAATTTCATCATCATGCCCCCTCACCTCACATTTTGAGTCAAAATGCCTAAACTACCCTCAATAATATAAGGGAATTTAGTGAAATTAACCATTAAAAAGAAATAATTTTCAAAAATCAATTATATTTTTCACAAAAATTATAAATTCAAAAATATATATATATATATTTTTCGCAAAAATATTATTTTGGAACATAATAGTATATATTTTTCGCAAAAAAAATATTTTTCAGAAAACATATTTTGGAACATAATAGTATATATTTTTCGCAAAAAACTTATTTTTCGGAAAAGATCATATTTTGGAACATAATAGTATATATTTTTCGCAAAAAAATTATTTTTCAGAAAAGATTATATTTTGGAACATAATAAATATTTTTTCGCAAAAAATTTTTTTCAGAAAAAAATCATATTTTGGAACATAATATGTATTTTTCACAAAAAAAATTCATATTTTGGAACAGAATATATATTTTTCGCAAAAAAAATATTTTTCTGGAAAAAAATCATATTTTGGAACATAATATATATTTTTCACAAAAGAATTATTTTTCGAAAAAAAAATCATATTTTGAAACATAATATATATTTTTCGCAAAAAATTCATATTTTGGAACATAATATATACTTTTTCGCAAAAAAAATATTTTTCGGAAAAAAAATCATATTTTGGAACATAATATATATTTTTCGCAAAAAATATTTTTCGTAAAAAAATCATATTTTGGAACATAATATTTATATTTCGCAAAATAATTATTTTTCGGAAAAAATCATATTTTCTGAAATATATATATATATTTTGAAATTTATAGTTTTTACGAAAAATATAATTTATTTTTGAAAAATAATTTTTTTAAGGGTTGATTTCACTAAATCCACTATACTATTAAGGGAGGGTAGTTTAGATATTTTGACTCAAAATGTGAGGAGGAGGGGGCATAGTGATGAAATTGAATAGTATAGGGAACAAAGTGGACACAACAAATGTTAGTTGATTAAATTGAATAACATCGGGGTTTATTGAATTAAACCTTTATATTTAATCAAGATTTTACTACTCATGCTTTGTACTAGTGTATACATGTGTACAAATCTCCAGACTCATTATTCTTCTTCCTCAACCGTCCTTCGTCCCTTTCTCTTCCTCTACATTTTATTGACAAATGTATCGGCTCATTTTATATGTTTTAATATCTATATGTGGCTCATTTTCAGAATTAAATGGAACCACACCTGATTGAGAAATGAATTGGCTCATTTCAAGTCACAAACACATCAGCCTGTTCAACCATATGAAACCAATATATCAACAAAAACTGAGTACAGTTCATACAATTTAAACGATTTCCAGAAACCTCTTCCATTAAGTACAAGTACAATTCAGTGCTTCACAATAATGCATACAATTTAAACCTCTTTTATCTCCCACTGAACTCCCTGCTTGAACAGCAAAAAAAAATGACTATCAATTTTGTAAAAAGCTGATTTTGTTGACTTCCTCCAGTCCTATCATCATTCTATCATATACAAGCAAAGTGAGGTTAATGAAAAGTGAACACTAAGTATTAATCAAATTAAAAAAAGTATAAACCTGATTATATTTTTGTTGGAAATAGTTTGAAAAAACAGTAATTAAACCCAACTTTGAGCTTAAATAATTATGGGACCCGAACTCCGATTTTTACGGGACTAAGCACTAATGTGTTCTCCTTGGTGAGGAGATCAAGTTGGTATAATTACATATTCAAAACTATTCATTATTGAATGAGAAATTATCTCTCAAAGTGACCCACTTGAACTTGGGTAAGAATGTTTGTCCCACATTGGAAATAAAGTGAAGTGTAAAGGTGTTTATATATGGTTGCATTGAATGGGTGACTTGAATAACTAGAGGCATGGGAGGAGAGCTAGACCATGCATGAACCATGCAAGTCTTAGCCTAACCACACGCGCGCCGCCCGCCCGGGGCGGTGGGTGGGTCATCGGTTCTACCCATTTTTTATATTTTTTGGACAAAACTGTAATGACTCTTTTAAAGAGTTGCGTATACAGTTTGTTGTATCAGGCCATTGCAGTTCATTAAAGAGACGTTTTTCATTTTTCATACACTCTGCCAGAATATACAAAGTTCCCTATGCATACATACACATATACATTTAGACAGATAGGTCTGGTTCGGTTCGGGTACAATCACAGAACTTGAGTTCGCCGGTCTTCACCATTGCAGTGCTGCAATTGTGAAGGCGAAATCCGTTCTATCTTGGGAGGCACTTACTCAGAATCCTTGAGTACCGTAGAGGGAGCAATATTGCTTTAAGGAAACTGTGGTATCACACAGGGCTCGGATTTAATATGCTCATTCTAACAATTTGATATTGCGGGTCAGTTTCCTTCTTAATTATTGCAAATATATTTGTATGCATGATATTTATATATATATATATATATATATAACAGAAGTATATGTATGTTCAACAATCTTAAGGCAATAATTTTTCTCTGTTCCATTTTCTGTTATATCTGTATACATATATATTTCGTACATATATATTTTATATCTGCAAAATCTGTTGCACCTGCATATATATATATATATATATATATATATCGTTCTGTTTTGAGACTTCATATATATATCTTTCCGAAATTTGTAGATAGATATATATATATTCGTTTATATACTATTTCGTATATACATTTAGATATATATATATATATATATATTCTGGTGAAACGTAATATATATATGCCTTGATACAGTCGACCTACACAGGTTCAGTATCTATATATACGTACATGTTCATTACTGTTTCGAAGTTATATGCAACTGGAGTTCTATGACAAATTGGTTTCCTTATTATATTTATGCATATCTTTTGAAGAAAAAAAAATTTGGTTACTGGTTTATATTTGTTTAATGGTTTCATAATTTGTTTCTGGATATATATATATATATATATATATATATATATAACATAAATTAATATATATATATATACATATGTATTCTGCTCTGTTATATATATTTCTGGTCTGTTACAATCTGGATCAATTCTGTGATACATATATATATATATATTCTGTGATATTTACATGTTGTGATATATATGCTTACATTCTGAAATTCTGAACATTCTGTTAGTATTTGCATTCTGATTTTTATTCTGAATTACACATTCTGTTGTATATTCTGATATATATATATTTATATACATATATTATTCTGTTATATATATATATATATATATATACGTTTATTCTGTTTATATAGATATTTAGATATATTCTGAACTTGTATTATAATTTCCGTACATATATAGATTAATACTGAAATTATATTCTGTTATAAATATATATATATACTGAATGTGTACTCTGTGATATATATATATTTACTGATTCTGTTTTATATATATTTTTTGTTTTAATATCTATTATATATATATATATATATAGAAAGAGTATTCTGATATCTATATATTTTGATACATTATATTCTAATTATATTCTGTGATATATATATATTCTGCCATATATCTATAACACTGTTTTTTTATTCTGCTATATATATATATATACTTATTGTATTCTGATATATATATATATATATATATATATTCGGTATATATAATATTATATATTTCTTCAGTTCTATACATATATATATACATTTTATTCTGAAATTAGTATATATATATATATATATTTAATTTTATAAACTGTTCATATATTTATATATATATTACTGGACTTTGTATTTCGGAATTATATATATATATATATTATCCTTGGTTGTTATTATATTATTGTGTGGGAAAATTAAACAGTACCTAAAGCAGATTTCTGTTTTATTTCAGAAATGACTATTGGTAATCCAACCACAATCAATGTCCCACATGGGGAAAAGCCTGAAAATTAAATGGCTCTGATTTTAAGCGTTGGCAACAAAAGATGCTGTTTTATCTTACTACTTTGAATCTGGCCAAGTTTTTAATGGAAGCAATTCCATCAGTGGCCGAGGGTGAAACTGATAAAGATAAACTGGCTGCAGTGGATGCATGGAAGCATTCTGATTTCTTGTGCAGGAACTATATCCTTAATGGATTAGATAACACACTGTATAATGTATACAGTGGTGTGAAAACTGCAAAGGAGTTATGGGAATCATTGGATAAAAAGTATAAAACTGAGGATGCTGGCACGAAGAAATTTATTGTCGGCAAATTCTTAGATTTTAAAATGTTAGATTCCAAAACTGTACTCAGCCAAGTGCAACAGATTCAAGTGCTTCTTCATGAAATTCATGCAGAAAGTATGTCTCTTAGTGAGTCATTTCAAGTGGCGGCTATAGTTGAAAAACTACCACCACTTTGGAAAGATTTTAAGAACTACCTGAAGCATAAACGCAAAGAGATGACTCTTGAAGAGTTGATAGTTCGCCTGAGGATTGAAGAGGACAATCGTAAGTCTGAAAAGAAAAGTAGTGCATGGCATCCTATGGAGTCAAAAGCAAATATTGTGGAGGAAGGATCATCTTCAAAGACTAAAAAGAGAAAGTTCAGTGATGAAGGTCCAAGTAAAGGATCTAAGAAGTTCAAAGGCAAGTGCTTCAATTGTGGAAAGTTGGGACATCTCTCTAAAGACTGTCGAAAGCCAAGGAACTTCAGGAACACTAGACCCCAAGCGAATGTGACTGAAGCAGATCGACTTGCAAATGATGTAGGCGATATGAATCTTGCTGTTGTGGTTTCAGAGTGCAATTTGGTGGGCAATAACAAAGAGTGGTGGGTGGACACTGGAGCTACTCGTCACATCTGTGCCAATAGGTGGATGTTCACTGCTTATCAACCTATGAAAAATGGAGAACAACTCTTTATGGGTAATTCTTCATCTTCTAAGGTAGAAGGTAGTGGAAAAGTGATCCTGAAAATGACTTCTGGAAAAGAGGTGACTCTGAACAATGTGCTACATGTGCCGGATATTCGCAAGAACCTGGTGTCTGGATCTCTGCTAAGCAAAAATGGCTTTAAATTAGTCTTTGTATCTGATAAGTTTGTACTTACAAAGAATGAGATGTATGTAGGAAAAGGATATCTCAGTGATGGGTTGTTTAAGCTCAATGTAATGACTGTTGTACCCACAGCTAATAAGATTAATAACACAGTTTCTTCTGCTTATATGCTTGAGTCTTTTGATATTTGGCATGCTAGATTAGGTCATGTTAATTATGATACTTTACGTAGATTAATTAATTTAAATGATTTGCCTAAGTATAAAATTGACCCAAATCTTAAATGTGAGACTTGTGTAGAATCTAAATTAACAAGAAAATCCTTTCAAAAAGTTGAAAGATGTAGTGAGCCTATAGAAGTAGTGCATACTGATATATGTGATCTAAAGTTCTTGGAAACTAGAGGAGGAAAAAAGTATTTCATTACTTTTATAGATGATTGCACTCGATATTGCTATGTTTATTTGCTAAGAAGCAAGGATGAGGCTATTGATATTTTCAAACAATATAAAACTGAAGTTGAGAATCAACTTAGCAGAAAAGTCAAAGCTATAAGAAGTGATAGGGGTGGTGAGTATGAATTTCCTTTTGAGGAGTTCTGTAAAGAACATGGAATTATTCACCAAACTACAGCTCCCTACTCACCTCAATCGAATGGTGTAGCTGAAAGGAAAAACCGAACTTTAAAAGAAATGATGAATGTTTTTCTGTTAAGTTCGGGAGTACCACAGAATTTGTGGGGGGAAGCTATACTTTATGCTAATTACATTCTTAATAAATTGCCTCAAAAGAAAACTTTTAAAACCCCATATGAGTTATGGAAAGGCTATAAGCCTTCCTATAAATACTTAAAAGTGTGGGGGTGCTTAGCAAATGTGGCAATTCCTAAACCTAAAAAGGTGAAAATATGACCTAAAACCGTGGATTGTGTATTCATCGGTTATGCCCACAATAGCAGTGCATATCGATTTCTTATTAATAAATCTGAGATTTCTGATGTACATGTCAATACAATAATTGAATCAAGGAATGCTACATTCTTTGAAACTGTATTTCCATATAAAAGGACATCAGATTCAAGCTCACAGAAAAGGTCATTTAGTGATATGACTCAAGATAGTCAGGAACCTATAGACGAAGAATCTATAGAACCTAGACGAAGCAAAAGAGCAAGAGTCACTAAGTCCTTTGGGCCAGATTTTGTTATCAATCTGGTAGAGAATGAACCTCAAACTTATAAGAAGGCCATGTCTTCACCTGAAGCAATGTATTGGAAAGAAGCTGTGAATAGTGAAATTGAGTCCATTATGCAAAATCATACATGGGAACTGGTAGATCTTCCACCTGGCAATAAACCATTGGGATGTAAGTGGATCTTATTAGTATATATATATATATTTAATTTTATAAACTGTTCATATATTTATATATATATTACTGGACTTTGTATTTCGGAATTATATATATATATATATATATATATATATTATCCTTGGTTGTTATTATATTATTGTGTGGGGACGTTTTTCATTTTTCATACACTCTGCCAGAATATACAAAGTTCCCTCTGCATACATACACATATACATTTAGACAGATAGGTCTGGTTCGGTTCGGGTACAATCACAGAACTTGAGTTCGCCGGTCTTCACCATTGCAGTGCTGCAATTGTGAAGGCGAAATCCGTTCTATCTTGGGAGGCACTTGCTCAGAATCCTTGAGCACCGTAGAGGGAGCAATATTGCCTTAAGGAAACTGTGGTATCACACAGGGCTCGGATTTAATCTGCTCATTCTAACAATTTGATATTGCGGGTCAGTTTCCTTCTTAATTATTGCAAATATATTTGTATGCATGATATTTATATATATATATAACAAAAGTATATGTATGTTCAACAGTTTTGTGGGTGGAATTGTGCCCCTCCCTGTTCAGATCCACCAGTTGTACCATCATTCTGTCATATATGAACAATTGAGATTATTGATGGTGAGATAGCATTAATCCAATTCAGAAAAGTATAGACCTGATTAAAAACTAATAAACAACAGTATTGCACAAAAATAATAATCATATATCTTCTAATTCTCCCTTGTTTTGAATTTTTTTCAATTGTGCTTTAACAAGTGTGATCTCTATGCACAATTGGATAACCTAGATTCTGAAAAATCTACACACCATCTATTGTGCCGTGTGTACATTGATCCGTAAGAAGTGAAGCCGTCAGAGTGCGGAGATCGGAGCATGAAGTTTCGTGATAAACTGATCCGTTGAGAAGCGGGGATATCAGAGTACGGAGATCGGAGCAAGAGCTTCGTGGTAGAGCGAGTGATTCAAGACTTTTAGACGTCGAGTGATAAAAGGTAAGTCAGAGTGATTTTGTAAGTCATAACTTCATAGAGTCAATGTACTTCTTCATTCATAGTGCATCGATACCGGAGGGTATCCGTGGTTTTTACTTGAAGCGTTTCCAAAGTTTTTCACGTAAAAATATTGGCGTCGTCTCTGCTTTATTTTTTGCACCTATATTTATTATTGTGTGGATTATATTGTGATAAAATTGAATTAAAATTAACTATTTCGCAATTAATATTTTAATTTATCAATTAATTCATAAAAAAAAGTTCACCATCTTCTAGGTATTTTCAGGATAATTCAAACAATTTATGTCACAATAGAAGCAAAATACACATATTTTTTAATAATATATAGGATCTAAGAACACATGAATTTATACGTACTATATGCATACTAAAGGGGTAAAGGGTGATTTTTCCGCACCAGACCCTCAAATAAATAAGGTTGTGTGGGGGTTCATAGCAATTAAATCACCGCAAACTTGGTTAGAATCTGACAACTCTCTTCTCCAGTCCCCACTTGTTTGCCTAATAGTAATAGAGTGTAATTGTTACCTACTCTCTCTCTCTCAATCTATGTATACCTTGACATAATGTGAAGATAATTGTAGTCATTATTCTAGCTAGCAACCGCAAGTCTCATGAAACGGTCAGTCATGTGGACATATATTTCTCTCTGTGTGCACTCAATTATATATATGATTCTATATATACAGTGTTATATATGTACATTGAGTAATGCAGAAACCCTCTAACCTCCATGGCAAGCACTCAACCTCCTACTACCCCCATCTTTTCATTAGAAGATGGAGTACTAGTGAGCCAAGAATGCAAGGACTTAATGTCCTCCTTACCCAAAGAGAAAGGATGGGCTCGCAATCATCTGTATAACCAAGGTTTCTGGTACGAGGCCAAACAACTTCAAGGAGTGCTTGCATGTCAAAGCCACTTTCAAGCTCATGACACTGATACCCTCCTAGTCACCAATCCCGAATCCATACTTCAACCGAAAAAAAAACTATTTAAATAAAATATGAAAAATAAATTTGGTCCGAAATGTTTTGTCCGTTTTTTTTAGCAACTACGGAAAAAAATAAGTAGTAATTAAATAACCAAAATATCCATACCCAAAATCAAAATTTATCTTAGTTTAATTTTTTAATACTATCTATCAATAAAGTAAAGTTTCACATATATATATATATATATATATATATATATATATATATTTGTATATAAGTGATATATAATTTTTCCCGAAAATTTTGATAAAAAAAAAAAAAAAATTGCCAAAATTATTTTTCCCAGAAATTTTGATTAAAAAGAATCGCTATTTTTTCCGGCAATTTTGACAAAACCAAAAAAAACAAAATTGGCAATTTTATGTTTTGCAGGAATTTTTTTTATTTATATGAATATTTTGGCAAAAAAAAAAAATTCGGAATACAATTTCAATAATATTATATATCACTTATATACAAATATATATATGAAGCTTTACTTTATTGATAGATAGTATTAAAAAATTTGACTAATATAAGTTTCCTTTTTGGACCAAATTTTTTTTTCATATTTTATTTATTTTTTTAAAATTTCAGTTGAAGTATTGGTATTTCCGAGCAAAATTTTCTTTTTTCGCAATTTTTTATTAGCTTTTGATGCACATAAGAGAAAAGAAGGGTAATTTAGTCACATTACCTAAAATGGTCCCTTATTAGCAATTATCTTTAGGATTGGTCCCTTCTCACATTTTCAATAAAGTTTGGTCCCTTATTAGCAATTACTTTTAGGAATAGTCGGGTGCGTTTGGATAAGGGGTGTTTTCATTTTTGTTCTTGTTTTTTCCACTGTTCACCGGAACAAAAACGCGTTTGGGAGCCTTTGATAGTTTTTGTTTTCGTGAACAGTAAAAAAAACGTTTTCTCACCCTTAGTTCAAAATTTGAGAACACCAAAATGGTGTTTTTTTGTTTTTGGCACTGTTTGTTCTTAGCAAATTTTTTTTTTTTAATTATTACAGATTCCCTAACCTCCATCTTCAACCTCCAAACCCTAACTTCCATCTTCAACCTCTAAACCCTAACCTCTAAAATTTTATTTTTTATTTTTTTGTTCCCGAAAATTTTTTAGACAAAATTTCTAACCAAACGTGTTTTTGTTTTCGAATTACCCTTAAGACAAGAACAAGAAAAAGAAAATTTTTTGTTCTCAAGAGATAAAAAACGAAAATGAAAACACTAGTTTCCAAACCCCCCGTCCTTTTTCTATAATTTTCCCAAATCTCATTTAGTCAAAGATAAAAAAAAAGTTCAACATAAGGCAGTTGCTCCCATGCACTCTACCATGTAGCAGCAATTGTGATTGATGCGTAATGTCTTATTTTAGTTATAAGAAAATTCTCTTCCCTCTTTTCATTGTTACCTCAAAATCAACTAATTTATCCATACTTGGACTAACTAAGCAACACAATGACTTTTAAAAAATTAAATCTTAAAATTGATATAAACTAATGGGTAAATACCACTGACACCCCTCAAAGATATCCTAATCCCACAAAGACCCCCTCGATATTCACTATTCTCACTCGGACCCCCTCAAAATTGAATTTTTTCCCACAAAGACCCCCTCCGTCTCCACGCCGTTAAACTGTGTCGTTAACCACCATGTGAATTGTCTATTTTGCTCTCAAAATGATATAAAATGACATTCATATCCTTCTTCTTCTTCAATTTGGGCATCTCAAAACCCTAACCCTAATTTATATACATAGAGAGTTTGGAAGTGGGAAATTGGGAGAGAGATTAAAGATGGGGATTGTATATATTGCATACCCATATATACATATATATATATACTGTTATATATACCCGTGTATATATATATATATAGTTATTTACCCGTATATACATATATATACCCGTATATATATATGTATAGATCTATATATATATGTGTGTGTATATATGTATCTATATGTGTGCGTCTGGTGTGCAGGTGGGTGTGTGTGTGTGTGTGTGTGTGTGTGTGTGTGTGTGTGTGTGTGTGAGAGAGAGAGAGAGAGAGTGAGAGAATTAAAAAAAATTAAATGTTTTTTTATTTTATATTTATTTTCGAATTTAATATTTTTTTTTTGAAATTTAATATATATATTTTGAATTTTATATTTATTTTCAAATTTTCAAATTTTTATGTTTTTTTTTTAATTTTATAATTATTTTCGAAATTTAATATATATATTTGAATTTTTATGTTTTTTGCAATTTTTATATTTATTTTCGAAATTTAATATGTTTTTTTGAAAAAAAAATAATTTCGAAATTTATATATATTTTTAATATTATATTTATTTTCGAATTTATAATATTTTTCAAATTTTAAAATATATTTTTTCGAATTTTATATACATTTTGAAAATTTAATACAATTTTTTTTGAATTTTAAATATTTCTTTCAAATTTTATATATTATTTTTGAACTTTATAATTTAGGTATGTTTATTGAAATTTAAATATTTTTTTGAATCTATATATTTTTCCCCTTTTTATATATATTTTTCTAAATTTTTATATATTTTCAGATTTTAATATAATTTTTCAAAATTTTATATTTTTTTTGCATTTTCAGATTTTATATAATTTTTTTGAATTTTAAATATTTCTTTCAAATTTTATATATTATTTTTGAATTTTATAATTTATATATTTTTTCTAATATATATATATATATTTTCGTAAAATATATATATTTCGTAAAATATATATATATATATATATATTTTCGTAATATATATATATATTTTGGGCATATGGGTAATTTCATACTTTATATATTACCATAATGTAATAAGTGAAACCTTAGGGGGTGCTACTGCAATTTACCCTTTTTTAAAATATATATCGAAGGGCAAATTAGTAATTTCACAATAAAACGTCAATAAAACTAACGGCCGTCTGTCAGAGGGGGTCCGTGTGGGAATACTCAATATCGAAGGGGTCCGTGTAAAATTATGATATCTTTGAGGGAGTGTCGGTGGGAATAACCCTAAACTAATCCATAAAAAGAATCTTATAAGTTGTGAATATTAAGTGTTCTCAACTGCCTAACATCATCATCATCATGTACATCTTCAAATAAATATGGTACATAACAAATTTGGTCATATTTATTTGTGTGGGGTTCATAGCAATTAAACCACCGCAAATTTGGTTAGAATTTGACAACTCTCCTCCCCACTTGTTTGCCTATTGTATTGATTTCGAACTCTTTACCTACAATTACAATATATATTAATCTCTGTTAGTTCCTTTGCTTTAGTATATTGTCTTTCAGCTTATATTTATACCGAAAAGCTTTCAATTAAATATTTGATGCATCGACATAATGTGAAGATATTAGTAGTCACTGTTCTAGCAACCGCCAGTCTCAGGGAACGGTCAGTCATGTGGACAGAGATATCTCTCTGTGTGCACTCAATTATATATATATACAATGTCATATATGTATATACATTGAGGAATGCACGAACCCTCTTACATCCATGGCAAGCACTCCACCTCCTACTACACCCATCTTCTCATTAGAAGATGGAGTGAGCCAAGAATGCAAGGACTTAATGTCCTCCTTACCCAAAGAGAAAGGATGGATTAGCAACCATATGTACAAGTACCAAGGTTTCTGGTACGAGTCCAACTTACTTCCAGGAGTTCTTGCATGTCAAAGCCACTTTCAAGCTCATGACACTGATACCCTCCTAGTCACCAGTCCCAAATCAGGCACCACCTGGTTGAAGGCACTCCTCTTCGCCTTACTGAACCGTACCCGCTATCCCGATTCCCAAACACACCCTTTGCTCACAAACAATTCTCATGATCTTGTGCCCACCTTGGAGTTCATGATTGACAGTCACGGTCAGTTTCCTGATATCACCTCCTCCCCGTCCTCCTCTCCAAGAATATTTGCGACTCACGTTCCGTTGGTTTCGCTGCCGAATTCTGTCAAAGATTCGGCATGCAAAATTGTGTATCTGTGTAGGAACCCTAAGGACAACTTCATTTCTTTTTGGCACTTCGCGAACAAGTTAAGAGCCGAGTGGGGAAAGACCACGAACGACGCTTCGCTTGAACAAGGGTTTGATATGTTCTGCGAGGGTCAGAGCTCCTTTGGACCCTTTTGGGACCATGCTCTGAGTTACTGGAAGGAAAGCTTGGAGAAGCCTCTAAAGGTAATTTTCTTCAAGTATGAGGAAATGAAAGAACAACCCACGTTTCATTTGAAGAGACTGGCTCAGTGTTGTGCGGATAATCAATTCTACACACAAATATACACACACATGACACAAGATATTATAGTGGTTCCCCAAAAAACGGGTACGTCCACTTTGAGAGTCGTTTCAATAATTTCGGTTGAAAACAAATGGTGTTCGGGAGGAGGATACTAAACCGGTATCGACTCAACTCAACATAACACACACTCTCACTCACAGAAACTCACAAGGTTTCTTTATCTCTCGTGTATCACTCACGTATATATCTCACATATATATCACAGTATATATCTCTTTATATGTTTCTCTCTGTTTTACTACAACTACCTATTACACTCACAGAAGCCCATATATATAGAACTGGGCAAAGAAGCAAACATAAAGTTTACAACATGTTTGTGCTGGCAGATAAGTTAGTGATCAACTTGATCACGTATGTCGAAAGTGTGATGGAGAAAGGTGCATGCATGCTGGTGTATGGAACTGTCACTCAGTTCTTGGGCTGCCCATTTTCTCCTGAGGAGGAGATGAAAGGGGTTGCGGAGGAAATAATAAAGTTGTGTAGCTTTGATAATTTGAGCACTTTGGAGGTGAATAAAAGCGGGAAATCAGCTAATGGCATGAAGAATAATGCTTTGTTCCGGCGAGGAGAGGTTGGAGACTGGAAGAATTATCTGACGGATGAAATGGCGGACAGGTCAGATCAGATTATTCGAGAAAAGTTGAATGGGTCTGGATTGAAAATTTAGTTGTCTAGCTCTTGCATGGCTTGAAGAATAATAATGTGTTCTTCCTTGGAAGAACCATTTAACAAATAAAATGGTAGACAGGTAAGATCAAATCATTCAACGATAGTTGAATGAGTTTGCAATTAAGCTTTATTATTTAGTTCTACTAGGGGGGGGTGTCACTGTTATTATTGCGTGAATGAGAAGTTTGCTCAGTTCTTCACTGCAGGCTAGTTATGCCTTGTTTGATGTTTGTAGCTTCAATAATAAGAGTGAGTTTGTGTTTGTTTGTTTTGGTAAATTGAATAAGAGTTTGTTGTGTAATAAAATATCTTATTTTTGTTACTTGTACAGTGCTACTTAGACCTGTTGATGAATTCGATTTTTATCTTAATTCGATCCGAATTTGATTAATTTAGTCGGATATTGTTTAATAAAAAAAATTTGATAATCCGATCCGAATTCAATCCATTTAGTCGGATATTGATTAACAAAAAAATTAATAATTCGAATATAATCCCAATTTGATAGTTTGATTTCATTAACAAATTGGATATGAATTTAGGTGGTCCAATCTGATTGCATATTCTATATATACAAAATTATGTTATTAGCTTTATAAGTTAGATAGTATCTTTAATTATGTCTCAAATTTTCGTTTGTTTTTTTATTTTTACATTTGTCGCGGACATGTTTTACAAGTTTAAATAGATATATAATTTAATTTTTAATGATCATAAAATTACATCAAAAATTTAATATTATTTGTTGATTTGTATTTTTGAAGAATTGCATAATCGGATCGGATTATCGAATCGAAGATTATCAATAAAATCGGATTTGGATTAATTAAGTAAAAATTCATTGAATTATCGGATCAGTTCGATATTATGTTTATTAGATTCAAATCGGATCAGGACAAATCCAATTAGTTTACAGGCCTAGTTGTACTGTTGTTTAATGGCAAAATTAAATTTGTACATGTTATCAGATTGGAGGGGTGTTACATAAAAACAATTCTTATAGCAAACCCCTTGCAATGTTGTTTAATTGCAAAATTATATGTGTACATGTTATCGGATTGGAGGGGGTGTTGCTTTCCAACAAAAAAAAAAAAAACAGATTGGAGGGGGTGCTAAGTAAAACTTTTCCTTTTGATAAACTCCTTAGTAATTTGGTGTCCATCCTGCAGCATGAAATTAAGATTTTTAAATTTGGGTTTCCATCCATTTCTTTTTTAATTGTTGAGGAAACTTAAATTATAATATTTTATAACTTTATTTTTTTAAAATATGTCTATAAAATTCTAAAATTACAACAAAGTCTTTGCTGAAATTACAAAGAGCCTCCACTTAAATTAAATATATATATATATATATATATATATATTCTTATGGAATTTTACTCCCTCAAATTATTTTTTAAATCCATCATTAACAACGGAAATCTTGGTGGTATTGGATAGTGGTGTGCAAAATTATGGTGAATTCGAATAACCACTCCGGTTCAATCCGTTCCAGACAAATTGAACCAGTTCCATTACGGGTTAGATTGGATATGGTTAAATAAACACTGAATCTGTTATTTTACGAATTGATTTTAATTTTGGCTTTTAATAATCTCGTTCAATTTGTTACTGTGCATATATATAATGATATTTTTGATATATTTATAAAAGTTTTCTATTAGGTAGAATAATTATATTGCAAAGAGAGATAGAATGATTTTTGAACATGAATTATAATCATCGGCACCTTGAGTTGTAGTATTGGAACTGTGCTCTGAAGATGGATTTAAAGTATACCGGTCAAATATATCAGAAAAGATCGTGATATTCCCCTAAAAAGTACTATCCGGACCATAAAGAGAAGAAAATGTTCTCTTTTTCTTCGGTGTAAAAGTAGAAGCGGAAGTTGTGTCAAACAAAACCTAAGTCACTCCAATAATTATAGATTTTTTTATCTCCAAAATTATCTTTGTTTCATAATGTTTGCTTTTTGTGGTTAATGATATTTTATACAAAATATAAATTTTATGATAAGTCGTGATCACAAGTTTTCGAAGAATTGAATTCTAGTACCAAGACCTTACAGAAAAATGTTAATTATAAGTCCTTAGTTTTCAAAAAGTGTTTAGCAATGACCCCTCAAAACAAAACTGCGTTTGTTTGAATACATAACAAGACTTTTTTAAGGTCTTCTTTGTTTTTCATTAGTGAGTCTGGTGCATTCACTCATGTCCAATTGTATCCCATGTGATTATTTTTTTTTTTTCTTGATATACTGTTATTCCAAAGTATCTAGTACCACACCTCCACAATAACCTATACTCTATGTGACAAATTAGAATATATTTACCTGGTACACCAAATAAACAATTTGATTTTAGAGTTAAAGCACAGGTATGTTGCAACTTTCGAAAAGCATTAAGTAGTAATTTAGGAAAAAACATAGCACAATGGGTATTTTGTAACCGAACCAAAACACATGGTATATTATGTACTTTTGCCTTATTTTTTTGAAAATTAATTCTACTTCGCTATTTTCATAATATTTTTAGTAAAAGCGGACATAATTTAGTATTTTTATTTCCTTGTTTATTTAATTTTATTTGTTAATATACTCTTTTGTTTAATATTGTAAGTTTCATCATGAGAAACAATTTCTAGAGTCTATATTTAATATTTTGAAAAATCAATTTACTTAGGTTTTACATATTTTTCGTAAAAAAGAAAACTTAAATCACGATTTAAGTGAAAAATGTATAGACGTTCTTATTATATTCAATCACGATTTTACTACTCATGCTTTGTACTAGTGTATACATGTGTACAAATCTCCAGAGTCACTATTCTTCTTCCTCAACCGTCCTTCGTCCCTTTCTCTTCCTCTACATTTTATTGACAAATGTATTGGCTCATTTTACATGTTTTAATATCTCTATGTGGCTCATTTTCAGAATTAAATGGAACCACATTTGATTGAGAAATGAATCGGCTCATTTCAACTCACAAACACATCAACCTGTTCAACCATATGAAACCAATGTATCAACAAAAACTGTTACAATTTTTTTTTCCGTTAAATAACAAAAGTTGTTACGTGTCACAAACACGAAAAATTATTGGTTGCAACGGTGATACCAAGTCATTAGACTGACATGGTATCATCATCCAATAAAATCAAATTTTTTTGCCATGTGTCATATGAGTTGTCAATTCAGCAATATAATATATAAGAAAAAATATTAAAAAAATGCAATTCAAATATTCAGGCTTCACTCTCTAGTTCTATTCAACAGTGTTTGTATGTATGTATATATACATACTATATATATATATATATATATATATATGATTACAAAGATTAACACAAAGCAATAAAAATCGATATAAATTTCACACGATTTAACTAGTTGGGTTTTAAGACTACGCATGCTTTTTTTTCTTTTTCCGTTTAATTAGAAGAATAAATTAAAATTCTCACTTTTTCTCTTTCAATCTTTCACATGTATCTTAATTTCATCCTAAAATTCCACCTTTCTTTTCTTTCTCCAAATAAGAGAAAAAAAATATTCTAATTGTCGTTATTAAGTTAATATATAAATTTGTAATCCTCCTCATTATTCTTTATTTTATATTTATTTCTTATTTATTTTTTATTAGTTTCTCTGGAGAATAAATTATATAAAAGATTGCAACACATATATATATAGATATAAAATCTATATATATATATAAAGAAATTTGTGCATTGAAAGGGATAGTTAGATTGCAAGAGAAAATATTATATATATATATATATGAGTATACTATTTATGTATTGTAGATCTTTGCTACCACGAAGAGAGAGACGTGAATGATTGATTTTCTTTTTCTTTTTTTCCTTTTTTTATTTTATCCTTCCATATATATCATAATGCTAAGTTGGGTAACTGAGATGACACATGTACAAAAAGATTTGATTTTATTTAATAGTGATACCATGTCAGCCTAATGACTTGGTATTACCGTTGTAACCAATAATTTCTCCTCTAACACATCAACCTGTTCAATTTAGATTGTATGCATACAATTTCTAGAGTCTATACCAAATTAATCAAATTAAAAAAAAAGTATAAACCTGATTGTGTTGTATGGGTGGAATTGTGTCCCTCCCTTGTTCAGATCCACCAGTTGTACCATTCTATCATATATAAACAATTGAGATTATTGATGGTGAGATAGCATTAATCCAATTCAGAAAAGTATAGACCTGATTAAAAACTAATAAACAGCCGTACTGCACAAAAATAATAATCAAATATAAATTACAATTTAATTTAATAAACTAAAAACACCTCAACTCAGAACCCTAATTGGACTTTAGAACCAATTCAAGCCTGCCTCACTGTTATAGATTGCAGGTATGTCTACACAAAGAAGGCCAAGAATTACATACACATGCAGACACAAAGAAGTGGGCCCAGGGATCGGGAGCAGAATAGAAAATGACCAGCATGGATGAAGGGGAAAGGAAGAAGGATCCACTGTACTTGGAACAAATTGTACAAGATATAAAAAAGGCCTTTCATATCAGGGATCTGCATCAACTTGGCAAGATTTTGGGCATAAAACTTGATTTCCTAGAACACATTTACCCAGCTTATAAAGAAAAAAACCCAAATTGAATCAAAACTACCAAATTAGACTTACAAACTCCAATTTCTGACAAAAGCCCCATATTAAATCGAAAACCCCAAATTTTGAAACCATAATTCGACTGTAAACCACCCTATTTTTTTCCGAAAACCCACAAACCCTAATTTGAAAACAATGTTGAAAAGCCTTAATCACAATAAGCGTACCAAAGATGTTCGATATAACTAAGAATCACATGCATACAACTGACACTAGAAACAACCAAAATCAAACCTAAGAAATGAATGAATGAAAGTATTAACCGTACCTTTTGCAAAAAAAAAAAATTTCATAATTGCAACCCCAGAAAGTATTATGGTGGCTTCATTAATCTCACAACTGAAATAAATACATTACTTCACTTCCATTAGACATTACTTACAAAATCCACATGCATTACTTCTTTTTTTTTGGCATTATCAACAAAAACAGGAAGGAAGAAACTTCTGAAATAATTATCCACAAATGGAACAAAGAAACTTCATACCAGAGACTAAACTTTCAACTTTTGGAGCAGAAAATGCATTTTTTGCTAACAGCAAGCAAAGATGGACTTCATCAATTGGCCCATGTCTAAAGATGCATTTAGCAACGTAATCAGTTGCCCGGTTTGCTTCTCTAAAGCTAAATATCACTTTTATTTCCAGATTCTTGATGAGAATAGAGATGATCTGTCTGCAATTAGAAATAAAATAATGTATCCCGATTTTTACATAAGAAAAAAAAAAAAGGTTTGTCTAAAGAACTTACTTTTTTCTTCTTTTTTTTTTTCCTATTCCACCCATTCTCATTTGAAGTTCTTACAATGTATCCTGATTTTTACACATAAAGTAAAATATATATATATATATATATATATATCATTAAGAATTTTAGTAATAAGAAATTGGAAGCATGTTAACAGTGCATAAATATTGTAATTCTATCCATCATGAGAATGTTACCACAACATAAAAATGTGAAAAAGCATTCACCAAACTAGGGTATGGAGATGTCTTCATGGCTGATAAGAAGAAATTAAAAACAATGTGTGTATGAGTAGCAGTGATGTGTATATGAGTTTGCACTAACCCTTATGAGATGTGGGAGTCGCAGTGAGACTGGACTAATTTCTTTTATAAATGAGAATAAAAAAAAGGAAAAAAAACTCCCCACAAAGCAGAGAAATTATTATATGGACCTACTCCACCATGTCACTAAGCTTACGTGGTGGACTGGACCAATTATTTTGTTATAGCAAATGCCACATCACATCCCATCCCATAACATCACCATCTTCCCCAATTACACGGACAGTTTCATACAATAATTTCTTCACAAAGTGAAGTCAAAGTTGCCAAAGTTTAAGCAAATTAAGCCGAAGTTTCTTCCCTTAATGGGAAGAGTTTATAAAGTCCACAATAACCCCAACTTAGTTCTTCTCTTTTTGGGCCGAAGTCCAAAATAACACAACTTGGTCTCCGTTTATTGGGAGACCAGAAAAATTATGGGAAAGTATAGATCGAGAATGAGTAATTTTACAAGGATAGGGAAAGAGAGATCTAAAGCAGTAATTTTTAGATATAGAGATATATACATATACACGGGACAGGGAAAGAGAGATCTAAAGCAGTTAATTTTTTTACAAGGATGAGAACAAAATCTTGGGGGAGGATAGATAAAAAAAAAAATGAGTGATTTTACAAGGATTTGAAAAAAACATAGGGAAAGAGAGATCTAAAGCAATAATTTGGGAATGATACATAAAAAATGAGTAAAATGATAGGAAAAGAGAGATTTAACAAAATAAAAACCATGTCTTAATTAATTTGGAGATTGAAACAGGAAAAGAAAAGAGAGAGTAGATCTTGAACGGGAGATAAAGAGAGTGCAACTGAGAAGAGTCTGGGGAAAACACCATGACGAATAAGTGAGTTAGATTTATGTCTCTGTATATAGGGTGGTAGCATATATTGGTTGGCCTCGTGATTTGTTCTGCAAGATGGCAGCTTGTTTCGAAAAAAATTTGTTCATCTGAAACTAACTAGCATTTGCATCAATTTTGTGGGTTTATGCAGAAGTCTTTTAACTTCAAATTAAATGTTTATAACAAACAAAAACATATTACATCCAAATGTGTCTTGGCCTCATAATGAACAACACAAAAAATATATGAATGGATTGTCTATTAATCATGGAATGTAACGGGAAAAAAATGGGTCAAATTCGCTTGATCTGAAGAAATTGATCGATCCAAGAATCATTATAGCAAACATGTGTGCAAGTTACATAACGCACAATTACAAGGATAGACAAATGTATATATATATATATATACAAACACACACACGCATATATATATATATATATATATATATATCGATATATGGTGCTATAAGAACCATAATGAGACTAGAGAGAGATCTTACTAGAGAGATGACAGAAGAGCTGTCGAGGGCGATGTGGAGAGAGATTGGGGTTTGGGAGGTGGCTTTTGGGTTTATAGGGTGGGTTTGGAAAGACTGTTTTTTGTATTTGTTTTCTGTCTTCAAATATAAAAACTGTATTTGTATTTATTTTTGTTTTTTTCAGCAAAAAACTAAAAATAAAAAAGCGTTTGGATCAAAATTTGTATTGAAAAATAAAATGGTATTAGTGGGCGGCGGTGGTGGCTGGCGATGACCGACGGTGGCGGGGGGCGGTGGTGGTGGGTTATTGGCGGCGGCGGTGGCCAGCAGCGATGGGGCAGCGACCGGTGGCGGGGGGTGTGGTGGTTGGTGGCGGCGGCGGTGGCGGAGGTAGTACCCAAAACAGTGAAAAAACTCAAAAAATAACTAAAAGTTGTATTTGGTGTTTTCACCACTTTTATCCACTATTCACATAAAATAGTTTTTTGGGCAAAAAAAAAATGAACAGTAAACGCGTTTGCCAAACATGTTTTTGTTTTTGAAATGGGTGAACAGTAAAAAAAGAAAACAGAAAATAGGGTATCCAAACGGACCCATACTTTATAGTAAAGGAAGCACCCTAAGTTCTATTTGGTTGGGCCTAAGCCCAAGTTTGGGGTAGGTACTAGGTACGCAAACTAATATATAGGGTTAGCGTGGAATGGGGACAAGTCGGGCCCTATAGGCCCCGTTTGGGAACCCTTGTTATTTTTTTTAGATTTTATTTTATTTTATTTTTATTTTGGGAACCAAAAAATAAGAATCAATTCTTATTATTATTCTTATTTTGTCACCCAAAAGAACAAGAAATAAAATATGTTTGGGGCTAAAAATAGAACTTTGTTTTTTTCTATAACACATGCATATACACACATTTGACACACACAACAAGATCTGCTCTCATCTCTCTCTCTCTAAAATTACTCATTTTGGTGGAGGGCTTCGAATTGGGGGTGGAGATCGAAAGGTTCGGGGTTTCAAATAGGGGATTAGGGTTCCAGTCAAATTGGGTTGCAAAGGGTTTTGGTGGTGTTCGTGGTGGTGGTTGGTGGTTGTGGTTGTGCTTATTGGTGGCGGCGGCTAGGGTTTGTGTGTGTGTATATATATATGGGTGTGTGTGTGTGTGTATGGGTTTCAGATTTTGGGTTTCGAAAGGGTGGTGATAGTGATGTTGGTTGTGGTGGTTGCAGGCAATGGTGGTGGTGGATCGAAGGTGGAGGTGGTGATGTTGGTTGTGGTGGTTTCAGATTTATTTATTTATTTATTTAAATCCAAATTGAGAACAAGAAAATAACATTTTGTTGTTCTCTTGTTTTCTGCACAATTCATCAGAATTATTTTCAAAACAAGAATAAAGTGAAGAGTAAAAAACCTTCCCAAATATGTGTTTTTCCTCGTGAACAGTGCCAAAAAACAATAAAAAGAACGAAAATAGGTCTTCCCAAACGGGCCCATAATTTTTAGGTAGCGTTTGGAAAAACTTCTCAACTTTTAGAAGTCCTTCAATAATAAAGTCATTTAAAAAAGACTTTTGAAAAATTAATTTCAATTAAAAAACATGTTTGGCATATACAAATATTAAAGTCCTTTTTAATTACTCGTATAATTGTACAATTTTAAAATGACAATGTTGCCCACACATGTTTAGTTTCATTATTACAAAAAATAACATCTTTTATTATAGAATAACTGGTATTTGTATATAACAAATGATTTTTTTCCCATTCATCACATTACTTCACAAACCACAAGCTAGGCAATTCTTACTACCACATCACAGAGAGAGGCACCGACAGGTTCATGTGGTAAAGAGAATGATTGGAAGTCCTATTAATAAGAAATGCAATTTAGAAACATACTTAAAATGGGTATCTAGCAATTAGAGATAATTGTGAATTATCATGGTAAAGTCTTCTTTCACCTCAAGTTATATGATAAACATACATAATTTTTTACTTTTTGTATAGATGAAAAAAAAACATCTGAATCATTATTTTTCGGTCACCGGAATGTTAGGGTTCGCATACCCTATGTACGAAGCCGTGCACACCTGCAAATCATAAAACGCACACAAACACACCAAACAATCGACACAAGAATATATACGTGGTTCAGCCAAATAAGCCTACGTCCACGGAGAGCACCGTTTCACTAAAAATCACTGAGAGGATTACAAGGGGGTGATTCGCAAATCACACACGCACACGCACTGTGTATACTCATGCTTGTATCACCGGAATAATATAAACGTATATTATTCCTAACTCTCTCTCTCTCTATTTCTGTGTGTACAATGCAATGGGAGAAGCCCTATATTTATAGGTGAGGATATAGAGGCGGGTTTCTCAATCTTCCGATGTGGGACAAGTTAATATAACAAAGTAGTCATATTATATATATATGCCAATATATAACAATCTCCCACTTGACGACTTTGCATTCATCAATCAATTCCATCAATGATCAGTGCTCGGTGCCCTCATTTCTGTTTTCAAGCTTGAAGACCAACTGAAGTTGCACATAACTTCAGTTTCTCTGTTGTCACCACTTTGGTCAACATGTCGGCCGGATTCTCGCTTCCTTGAATCTTCTTAGAACCATCATGTTCTTCTTTGACTCTGTAGACCCATTTATTATGGAGAGTTTTTTTTCCTACCGGCAGCTCGGTTAACTTCCATGTCTTGTTTGAAATAAGGGACTTCATCTCATCTTCCATCGCAAGCTCCCACTGGCTCGCATCTGTTGCACTGCATGCTTCATCAAAATACTCTGGTTCACCTCCATCTGTGAGCAACAAATAATTCATGTATCTTCGATTCGGCACATGCTGTCGTGAAGACCTCCTAGGTACAGGAATAGGAGTCGGAGACTGCGGTGTATCAACCTGTTGAGTATTTCCATCTGCAATATGTTCGTCTGACTGAGTACTCTCACAGTCTTGAACATCATCTAACTCAACAAACACAGGATCACTCTGTATTGTAGGCTCTGAGGTTGTTGTGTGTTTGTCCTTGTACATAACCTTTTCATTGAACACTACATCTCTGCTTCGGATCAGTTTTCGGTTCTGATCATCCCACATGCGGTAACCATACTCATCACCACCATAGCCAATGAAAATACACTTTTGTGACTTGGGATCAAGCTTACCCCTCATAGTGTCACTAACATGTACATATGCAACACAACCAAAAACTTTTAAATGTAAAAGTGTTACCTCTCTACCGCTCCAGACCTCTTATGGTATTTTGTGCTCCAATGGTACTGATGGACCACGATTGATTAAGTACGTTGTTGTACTGACTGCTTATGTCCAAAACTGTTTCGACAACCCATCCTGAATGCACATGTTTCTGGCTCTCTCAGTCAATGTCCGGTTCATCCATTCTGCTATGCCATTCTGTTATGGTGTACATGGAACAGTTCTCTCTAATTTGATACCGTTCTCATAGCAAAATCTCTTAAACCCGGTGTCCTGATAATCTCCACCATTATCGGATCATAATCTCTTGATCTTCAAACCCGTCTCATTCTCTATCATAGCCTTCCAACTCTTGAACACACCGAACACTTCAGATTTATGTTTCAAGAAATAAACTCATACCTTTCTGGAATGGTCATCGATGAAGGTGACGAAATAGGACTTTCCGCCAATATATGAGACATTTGTTGGCCCCTAGACATCAGTGTGAACTAGCTCAAGCTTCTCCTTTCTGAGTTCTCTGCCGCTTTTCTGAAAACTAACCCTCTTCTGCTTACCGAATACGCAATCCTCACAGAAGTCGATATCAATCGAATTTAGACCTAGTAGCTTTCCCTTTGCGAGCATAACCTTGAGTCCCTTTTCACTCATGTGACCTAGACTCTGGTGCCACAAACTATGATCCTCCTTGCTTTCTGCAATTGCTATAAATGTGCTAGCCTTGGTGGTAGTGTACAGCGTACTTGTTTTCTTTCCTTGTGTTATAGTCATAGCCCCCTTGGAAACTTTCCACTTATCTTCACTGAAAGTGGTCCCATAACCTTCACTCGCCAACTGGCCTACTGAGATCAGGTTCTTCCTCAAGTCTGGAATGTGTCTGACATCCCTCAGCTTCCATATCGATCTGTTGAGTCTGATATGTACTTCACCCTTGCCAACAACACTGCAGGGTTGATCGTCACCTAGATAAACCTTGTCGAGGTTTCCAGGTGCATAGCTCTCAAAAAGCTCTCGACTTGAGGTGGCATGGAATGATGTTCCAGAGTCCAAAACCCAAGACTCTGCTTTGCTCTCCAAAGAGCATATCAGTGCATCATCTGCTTCTTCTAAGATAATATTTGCCTCTGTCTTGTCATCCGCTACCTTCTGCGGGGATCTACACTGGTTCCTTAAATGATTAGTCTTGCCGCAATTCCAACATTCGATTGATTTGGAATTTATGGGACCTCGAGACTGTGATCTTCCCTGTCTCGACTTGGAATGGCCACGCATTTGGTTTCCGCCATTCTGTCTGTTCGAACCTCTGCCTCTGGTGTCGACATTCAATGTTGTGCCACGGATTGAAGAGTCTGACGACTGTCTTCTGATCTCTTCTGTGAGTACCATACTTACAACAGTATCATACTTTAGCGGGTTTATCCCTGAAGAATTACTGATTGCAGCCACTGTGGCATTCCATCTCTCTGGCAATTGATTAAGGAAAAAAGATGATTTCACCTTGTCTTGAAACACTACTTCAATTGATTCCAACTGCCCATAAATGTCATTAAGCTTACTGAGATGTTCACCAACATTCCCATTCTCGGACATCTTCAGATTCGTCAATCTGCTGATAAGATGTAATGTATTTGCTCTAGACGGCTGTTCGTACATCTTCGAAAGAGCTTCCATGAGAAACTTTGCAGTCTTCTCTTTCCTAATATTGAAGGCAACAGATTTTGCCAACGTCAATCTAATCGTGCCAAGAGCCTTTCGATCTAGGATATTCCACTCCTCTTCTTTCATCGAATCTAGCTTCATCCCTTCTAGCGGTAAATACAAATTTTTTTGGAATCACACATCCTCAATTTGCATCTTCCAATAGGTAAAGTTTGTACCATCAAACTTGTCGATCATTACTGCATTTTCTTCTCCCATAGCTCCCACTGAGCCTATTAGATATATTTGGAGTCTAATTACGCAAAACCAAGTATACGGTTGCGTCGGGGGCGGTTCAAAACCTTAAGAACGCCTCTGACCGCGTCCAAAACGGGTCAAAAATGACTCCAAACGGGCCAAAATAAATTCGCACAAAAGACAGAAATTTAATCACGAAGTCAGTACCTTCTTGGGGTGCGTGCGGGCGCGTCCCTGCTCTGATTGGACTGATTATTGCGCCAAGACGTCGGGCTTCGAATTCTCTTTCCGTAGATATATTATAAGCCTCATTCCGATAAACGATGCTCCGGAACATCATGCCGAACCAAAACTGCTGCTCGACGAAGCAAAAAACTGGACAGAACTTCAGGCGGCGCGTGGTGGCGCGTGCGGCACTTTCCGGCGACGTGCTTGACACTGTTGGCTTCGTCTCGTCGAGCCAAAGCTCCTGGTGTGGTCGGTTTCTGATTTAGGGCACTCAAAAAAATCAAATCTGGATCATATCGTCGGGCTTCGTGATTTGCTCCAACATGGGGCTCTGCAAATCAGAAAATGCACACAAACACACCAAACAATCCACACAAGAATATATACAAGCCTACGTCCACGGAGAGCACCGTTTCACTAAAAATCACTGAAAGGATTAGAAGGGGGTGATTCGTATATCACACACGCACATACACTGTGTATACTCACACCTATATCACCAGAATAATATAAACGTATATTATTCCTAACTCTCTCTCTCTCTCTCTCTCTCTCTCTCTCTCTCTCTCTCTATTTCTGTGTGTACAATTCAATAGGAGAAACCCTATATTTATAGGTGAGGATATAGAGGTGGGTTTTTCAATCTTCCGATGTGGGACAAGTTAATATAATTAAGTAGTCATTTAATATATATATGCCAATATATAACACGGAATCCATGGTCAACCCTCAACCCATCGTGCAACCATGTGAGCAGATCAACAAGACTTCAGTTGTCTCAATCACGATGAAATTTAACATTGTCAGCTAATAAAACTTGCATCTAACGTGTGTGTGTGGAAAAAGACAGAGGAAGAGGGGGTCGTGGAGAAGGAGGGGGAGAAGATACTCCATGGCAACTTGATGTATAAAAGAGTAGATGTGCTAATTAAACAAACAACATATGTCAAAACAAACTAATATTTGATAATATAAGGGACAAAACAATAATTATATGATGTTTCAGTTATCAATGTATGGAAGCTCTGAAAAGTCAGTATAAAAAGCAAGTATATGTAGCTTCTGTTTAACAGGTTTTTGATGCTTTCAATGTCCGCTAAAAGTCCATTACATAAATGCCACCAAACTACAATTTTTTTAAAGAAGACCTTTTTTAATTTGGAAGCCTGTTTGAACTGTTTGGGAAGCTCCCCCAAACATACCCTTAAATTTTAGAAGTTGTCCTTTTGGTTTTGGGACGGCCAACTATGCCAATGAAATGAGCCAGTTATGTAACCAGCTTCAATAACGTATCATTACTTGTGACAAATAATTTGACACATGCTGATTTATAGAATGTTTGAGGAAAAAAATTAAATTATGAAAATTATAAGTTAAAAAAGAAGAAAATGAAAATGTTGACTTGTATTTTGTTTTGGGGATGGACAAGAGATTAACACTTTAAATAAGACGAGTATTTAGAAAAGTATTTCAACTTAGAAAATAGTGGGTATTTAAAAAAATATTTCAACTTAGAAAATTGTCACGCATTGATCCTTTTTAACTATGTTCGGCTTCTAAGGCGGATGCTAATCAATTACAACTGCATTTAATCAGTATGTACTGTTTCCTCCAAAAAAAATTTGATTGTATCATATTTCCTTAATAAATTAAATAGTTGCTTATGAAACCTCAATATCAATGACATGCCTAACAGTTGAAATTGTGAGTCTTTAGTTATTTATTTATTTTTTGGCTATATTATTTAGAATCTGCAAGTCATTATACTTCTAAATACGCATCACTTACAAAATTTCTAGATATTTTAATATATCACTGACTACACGTCCAAATCAAAAATTTTGTACCAAAATTATCTCTAATTCTATTACGTTTATATATTCAATATGTGTCCTTTTTGTTGAATAAAAGTATATTAAAGTATTGTTTTTAAAAAAAAAATACTATTTTATTATTAAATCTTAATAAAGACATCATTCTTATTGCAAACTAATAATAGAAATGAATTTTGTAATCTTAATAAGTGATGAATCCTTGAATAATCATTAAGCTGATATCTCAATACTTGGAATGAAGTTTAATATTGATGAGGGAGGGTATTCTCCTTTTTAGGTCATGTTTGGATTGGTTTTTCAAACGTTGTTTTTAACTTCCTGGAGGTAAAAGCTGTCTTCAACGGTGTTTGACAAAAAATTTAGAAGAGCTTTTGGGCCTTGAAATAGCGTTTTAGAAAAGTTGGGGGTACCAGCTTCTCAAAACAGCTTCTGCTTCTCTTTTTCTTCTGCGAGAAGCCAGAAGCAGAAGATATGCCAAACATGACCTTAGTCATTGAATAGTCATTACGTTGATATTGAAGTTTAATATTGTCCACATAGTAGTGTTGGATCGTTAAATGTAATATATATTTTTTAAGTTTGTGTAAAAATAAAATTCTCAAAACAATTGTAGGAGCTTTCAAAAACCATAAAGAGAAGAAAATGTTCTATTTTTCTTTAGTGTAAAAGTAGAAGGGAAAGTTGGGCCAAACAGAACCTAAGTCACTCCAATACTTATAGATTTTTTTCTCTCCAAAATTATCTTTGTTACAGAATGTTTACTTTTTGTGGTTAATAATATTTTATACAAAATATAAATTTTATGATAAGTCATGATCACAAGTTTTCGAAGAATTGTATTCTAGTATCAAAACCTTATAAAAAATGTTAATTATAAGTCCTTAATTTTCGAAAAGTGTTTAGCTCAATGACCTCTCAAAAATATTCATACAAATTTGAATACTAACAAGACTTTTTTATGGTCGTCTTCGTTTTTCATTAGTTAGGCTAGTGCATTCACTCATGTCCATTTGTATCCCATGAGGTTATTTTATTTTTATTTTTTATTTTTTATTTTTTTCTTGATATACTACTGTTATTCCAAATTATATAGTACCACACCTCCATAGTAACCTATACTCTATATGACAAATTAGAATATGTTTACCTGGTACACGAAATAAACAATTTGATTTTAGAGTTAAAAGAAAATTCACTTAAAATTTTACTTTTAGATTTAAAGTGTTAATTTGGTAATCCTAAATCATAGTTCGTGATATTGTCCAATATATCATATAATTCACAACTCATAAAATATTAAAAATATTTTTTTATTATTAACATGGACACTCATTTTATTTTTATTTTTAAAATTAATATTATCTTAATATGTTACACCCGTACCACAATTACAATGATAACTAATGCCGCGTCCCACATAATTTTTTTACTTTGGAAAAATTCCTTATTGTGTGAAACGAAGTTTCTTCCTTCCAAGGTGTAGTCAAACAAAGTGAATGATATATTGACCGATGAGAATGGAATCTCACATTCTTTTTAGTACTATATTATAAGACTTTGATCAAGGTAAAGCAAAATATTAAAGAAAAAGGTAAAAAGAAAAGTTAAAGTGTGAAAGAGAAATTGAATACATGACTTGGTTGTTGGGTTCTTGATCCGTACTCCTTTTATTTACAAGAATTAAAGGATATTTTATTTTTAGGGTAATTTGCATTGGCACCCCTGAGGTTTGGATCAATTGCACCCAGATGCAAGTCAATACTTTTTCGGTCTCATAACCTCCTGAGGTTTTAATTTCGTTGCAATGACACCCCCTGAGCTGGTGAAATGACTAGAATGCCCCTTTAATTGTTTCACTTATTACATTAGGGTAATATATAAAGTGTGAAATTACATATATGCCCAAACACTTCACCCCTCTTAAATTACTAATTATACTTCCACCCATTATTACAATATATATATATTACAAAAATTACAATTTAAATTTTTTTTCTTTATAAAATTCTAAATAAACACATAAAATTCGAAACAAACATATAAAATTCGAAATATATATATAATTTGTAAAAAATATATATAAAATTTGAAAAAACATATAAAATTCGAAAAAATATATAAAATTTGAAACAATATATAAAATTAAAAAAAAACATATAAAATGCGAAACAAATATATAAAATTCGTAAACAATATATAAAATTCAAATATATATATATAAAGTGTGACTGAAGTTTAAGTGGACAAGCCTCAGAGTCATTAGTCAAGGTAAGGGATCCTATCTAGCTCTCTGCAGAGCTATTTCAATGGTCACGATGGCGACACATGCCCCACGATGGTGACCGAAATCGAAATCGAACCGATACTTTACTAAAATATTTTAATCAAAATTAAATATATTAATATTTAGATCAAAATTAACGGTTCGGTTCCTGTTCTCATTTTTAAAGAACTAAAAGTAAATTTTTATTTGGATCAAAATTAACGATTCAGTTCCGATACTTTCGGTTCTTTAAAAATGAGAACCGGAACCGAACCGTTAATTTTGATTCAAATATTAATAAATTCACGATGCAGTTCGCTTTTGATTCCGACTAAAACCGGAATCGAACCGATACTTTCGGGTCTTTAAAAATGAGAACCGGGACAAAACCGTTAATTTTGATCCAAATATTAATATATTTAATTTTGATTAAAATATTTTAATAAAGTATCGGTTCGATTCCGATTTCGGTCACCATCGCGGGGCATGTGTCGCCATCGTGGCCATTGAAATAGCTCTACAGAGAGCTGGAGAGGATTCGTTACTTTGACTAATAACTCTGAGGCTTGTCCACTTAAACTTCAGTCACACTTTATATATATATTTTTAAAATTTTATATGTTTTTCGAATTTTATATATTGTTTACGAATTTTATATATTTGTTTCAAATTTTATATGTTTTTTTAAAATTGTATATATTGTTTCAAATTTTATATATTTTTTCGAATTTTATATGATTTTTCAAATTTTATATATTTTTTCGAATTTTATATGTTTGTTTCGAATTTTATGTGTTTATTTAGAATTTTATAAAGAAAAAAAATTAAATTGTAATTTTCGTAATATATATATATTTTGTAATAAGGGGTGGAAGTGTAATTAGTAATTTCAAATGGGTGAAGTGTTTGGATATATGGGTAATTTCACATTTTATATATTACCCTAATGTAATAAGTGAAATAATTAAAGGGGTATTTTAGTCATTTCACCAGCCCATGGGGGTGTCATTGCAACAAAATTGAAACCTCAGGGGGCTATGAGACCGAAAAAGCATTGACTTGCATCTGGGTGCAATTGACCCAAACCTCAGGGGTGTCAATACAAATTATCCTTATTTTAATATGATATGGTTTGGAGAATTTTGAGTATATTTTTTTTGAAAAGCCCTTTTCTCAATAAAGATGGATAAAGCTGTTTTGCGTGACATGTCACAGTCTACCATTTATGTTGAACCAATTATAAAGGACACTACTGAATTTATAACCAGTCAATCTCACAAATTTTCCAAATGTTTTTGTGAGTATTTACTTAACAGACCAATGAAAATATAAAGTTCGAGTATTTGAGTACAGTTGGACAAAATATGATGAAACTATCAAAATAATAATAATAATACTACGGATCATACCTCAACTGATAAGGATAAACTCGAATAAGTGATGAAGATAAGTTTAACCGAAGATAAGTTTGACACGTAGTTATCTATATCCGGGATATAGTGAAGAAGTTACGGGAAGCGGTCACCATGACCAGGCACGGACCTGCCTTTAGACCAGTGGGGGCAGTGGCCCCCATTGAATTTTCTTTTTTTTTTTATTATCTACCCTTAAATTTATAAGAATAACTCTTATGTCCCTACTGAAATTTTATTAAAAATTCCTAAAGCCCCCACTCAATCAAATCTCTAGGTTCGTGTCTGACCATGACCCAAAGTCCTATAAAGAAGAGCGAGGGTCAATATACTAGGTACGCAATAACTACACCCGATTAAACTCTCTCTCTATTCTTTTCCCGATCAATATACTAACTTGATCATCGGAGCATCTTAGGTCGGTACCTTGTAGGTGTCCTTTCAGATGGTTATGACATCGGTCGGGTCGGGGTTATTCTTGCATCATCAAAAACAATAGGTGTGTGTATATATATATATATATATATATGAAAGTGCATATAATCCTTTATGACATGTATATGATATGTATGAACCCTTACTTTTTAAAATTACTCATTTTTTCTTTAGTTGTGTGAATTAGTATAGTTTTTCATTCATCATTTTCACTAAAGGTGATAGTACATTAAAATACCCCTCAAACTGTTATTTAAAAATATATATCTAACAGTAGAGATATAGGGTCTGCTTAATTTGTATCTCTAAACACTGTCATCGAAAATTCTGAAAACAAAAACTGTTATAGGCGTAAGCAACATCACCCGAAAGATATGGTACATTGGACTACATTTGAAACCATAAGCACCTCGGTGGGAGGTCATAAGTACCTCGTCTCGAGACATTAAGACATCGGGAAGGGACACCACATAAGAGTTCATCCATTCGAGTTGTGTACTTTGGGAATCGCATGGAGTTTGGAATGGAGGATTAGACAATAAGAAAGTAAAGAGACTAAGGCCCTGTTTGGTAGGTGGTTCAGTTTCAGCTGGTTTGGTCTGGTCTTGTGTTTTATTGGACCAGACCATGTTTGATAGCATTGGTCCCAAATTTTTTGTTAAACCATGTAAGACCAAATCAGACCAAAATGACCTCATTTCAAACAAAAAAAAAGGTGGTTCTTGGTGGTCCGGTCTGGTCTTATTAATAAAATATATTTATAAATAGTTAAAAATGAATAAATAATAATAAATTAATAATAATAAAAAAAAACATATTTTAAAAATAAAATATAAATAATAAATAATAAACAAAATGAATAAAATAATACCTAATAATAATAAAAAATGAATATAATAATAATAAATAAATAAATAATAAATAAATAAATAATAAAATATATTTATAAATAATTAAAAATGAATAATTAATAATATAAATAATAAATTAAATAAAACATAATAATAAAAAAAATGAATACAATAATAATAAATAAATATAATAATAATAAAAAATGGATTAAATAATAAATAATAAATAATAATAATAAATTAATAAAATAAATAATAAATTACATAAAACATATTTAAAAATATAATAAAAATAATAAATAATAAACAAAATGAAATAAATAATAATAATAAATAGATATAATAATAAATAATAAGTAAATATAATAATGAATAAATACTTCATAATAATAATAAAAAATGAGTATAATAATAAAAAATTAAAATTAAATTAATAAAATATATTTTTAAATAATTAAATAATGAAATAATAATAAATAAATAGAATATATTTATAAATTAATAAATAGTAATATAAATAATAAAATATATTATAAAGTGAATAAATAATAAATAAATAAATAATAAATAAATAGTAAGACCAGACTGCTTACCAAACAGACTTTTTCATATCAGATTAGACCAGACCAGATCAGATCGAACCAGACCAGACCGAACCAGACCGGACCGGACCGGACCGGACCAGAAAGACCGCCTACCAAACATGGCCTAAGATGGATGTGAAGATTTGTCACCACTAATGTGCATATCTATGTCAAAATCATTTAATGTTTGCTCGAGCTATCGGCTGAGCTTTGACTTTAAGGCCCTGTTTGGTTCGCGGTCCGGTCTCATGTGGTCATGTCTCATAATGGTTTTTTTGGGACCGGACACTGTTTGGCAACAAGGTTCCAAAAAAACAAGGATCACTTGTGATCAAAATGGGTAATTTGAGACAACAAAAAATAATGGTCTCAAGTAGTCTTATATACAATTGTCTTAACACATGAGACCATAAAATTTGAAAAATATATATAAAATTAAAAAATATATATAATTTGAAATTAATATATAAAATGAAAAAAATATATTTAAAATTTGCGAAAATAAAAAAATTCCAAAATAATAGAAAAAATAAAAAATAATGTATAAAATTCGAAAATAATATATAAAATTTGAAAAATAATATATATATTTTAAAATAATGTATTAAATTCCAAAAATATATATAAAAATCAAAATTAATATATAAAATTTTAAATATATATATATAATTTAAAAAATAATATATAAGTTTTGAAAAATAATATAAATTTTTTGAAATAATGTATAAAATTCAAAAATAATATACAAAATTAGATATATATATTTGAGAAAATATAAAAAAATTGAAAATAATATAAAAAATCAAAAATAATATATAGAATTCAAAAAATAATATAAAAATTCGAAATAATTTATAAAATTTGAAAAATATATTATTTTTGAATTTCTTATATTATTTTCAAATTTTATATATTTTTCATACTTCATATATATTTTTTGAATTTTATATATTATTTTTTTATTTTTTGTATTATTTTGTATTATTTTCCAAACATAAGACCAAACAACTTGAATAAGACCATAAGACCAGACAACTTTACTAAACAGACTTTCAGAATACCACCCAGATAAGACTAGACCAGACCGGACCAGATAAAACCAGACCGGCCCGCCTATCGAACATGCCCTAAGCATTCTACACATGTCCCATCAACGCGAGGAAACGAGTCACCTCCAACACGCCTATATATAAAAGGAGAAGCACGTCAAGGTAGGAAAGGGTTAGAACATTTTCCTTGTATGAATCCACTCATACATCTTGTTTTATTGTCTTCCTCTTATTCAGCTCTAATCTAATTTCCTTTAAATTTGTTTAAGATAAGTCCTCTTTGTTTTATAATTTTTGTAATCTCGAAACCCCCCAAACAACTGTTTTGTGAAATAATAAAAAAGAATTCTCTAAAAAAGAGTTATCTAAAACTTAAATTATAACCCACTCTTGGCATATATTATTGCAACAAATTGTAATGTCATAGATAATTATACTATGATCATGTTTGTACAGACTTTTTAAAAATTGATTTTGGCTTTCGTAAGGAATTTTTTTTAAAGAAGAATTTCTAGGTAAGTTAGGTGTACAAGTTTCTAGAAATCGATTTTATTTATCTTTTTCTTGTGTGAAAAGCTAGAAACAAAGCTATACCAAACAGATCTTATATAACAAAGATATGAGTAAATGTTATTTGTTTAGAATACAAACCAATAGCATAAATTGCAAACCAATAGCAGATATGCCAAGCCTCTGAAAGTAATTTAATCCTCCAAAATGGATTTTCATGCTTCTAAAAAAATCAACATGTTTCCTAAAAGAAATAAAATAAATTAATTAATTAATTAAAACATTATAATTTAAAATCATTAACCAATAACAGATATGCCAAGCCTCTTAAAGTAATTTAATCTTGGGTTAATTTCAAGAAACCTCTATACTATCCAGTTTAATCAACTAACTTCTACTATGTCCACTTCGCCCCCTATACTATTCAATTTCATCATTATGTCCCATTACCTCACATTTTGAGTCAAAATGCCTAAACTACCCTCAATAGTATAAGGGAGTTTAGTGAAATCAACCATTTTAAAAAATTATTTTTCGAAAATCAATTATAATTTTCGCAAAAATTATAAATTATAAATTAAAATATATATATATATTTTTCGGAGGGAGTATATTATTTTCCAAAATATGAATTATTTTGGAAAATATAATATATATTTTTTGCAAAAAATTATTTTTCAAAAAAATATCATATTTTGGAATATAATAGTATATATTTTTTGCAAAAAAAATATTTTTCAGAAAATAATTCATATTTTGGAACATAATAAATACTTTTTTTGCAAAAAATATATTTTTCAGAAAAAAATCATATTTTAAAACATAATATATATTTTTTGTAAAAAAAATCATATTTTGGAACATAATATATATTTTACGCAAAAAAAATATTTTTCGAAAAAAAATCATATTTTGGAACATAATATATACTTTTTCGCAAAAATATATATTTTTCGAAAAAAAAATCATATTTTGAAACATAATATATATTTTTCGCAAAAAAAATATTTTTCAGAAAAATTCATATTTTGGAACATAATATATACTTTTTCGGGAAAAAAAATTCATATTTTGGAACATAATATATATTTTTCGCAAAAAATTCATATTTTGGAACATAATATATACTCTTTCGCAAAAAAAAATCATATTTTAGAACATAATATATATTTTTCACAAAAAAAATATTTTTCGTAAAAAAATCATATTTTGGAACATAATATATATTTTTTGCAAAAAAAATATTTTTCAGAAAAAATCATATTTTCGGAATATATATATATATATTTTTTGAAATTTATAATTTTTACGAAAAATAATTTTTTTAAGGGTTTATTTCACTAAACCCCCTTATACTTTTAAAGGAGAATAATTTAAATATTTTGACTCAAAATGTGAGGATGAGGGAATATAATGATGAAATTGAATAATATATGGGACAAAGTGGACACAATAAAAATTAATTAATTAAATTAAATAACATATGGAATTTATTGAAGTAAATCTTTAATCTTCCAAATTGGATTTTCATGCTTCTAAAAAAAATCAACATGTTACCTAAAAGAAATAAATAAATTAAAACATTACCATTTAAAATCATTAGACTCCATTATCATGACCTCTTAGTCACACAAAAAAAAAAGAAGGAAATTTTGCTTTTAAAAAAATCACCACATTAATCACACTCTTTCATTTCTCACAAATCACAATTATGTCATTTTCAACTCAAACCAAAGTCCAAAACCCAAACCCAAACCCATGTCCAAATCAAATACCCCATAACCCATCCACCCCATTTAATGAACAAATTGACAGAAAGTAATAAAAAAGGTAAGACCCACCCACCCACCCAACTTCCCCAAATAAATATCCACCCACCATCCCCTCTCTCTCCTCTCCCCCTCTCACAACCCAAATGGAAATCCCCACCACCCCACTTCCCTCCCAATGTCCTTCCCCTCCACTCCCACCTCCTCCATCACCACCCCTGTCGCCGCCTCCCATGGCGGCGCCTTCCCGCCGCCACCCCCCAACTACCTCAACCACATCGGCCTCGGCTACTCCATTGCCATCGCCCTCGCCTTCCTCGTCCTCCTCTCCACCCTCGTCCTCGCCTCCTACGTCTGCTGCCGCCGCCGCTCCCCTTCCCGCCAAAACCCTAACCCTAACCCTAGCGACTCCGACCACGGCATCGTCCTCCCCCGCATAATATTCGTCGCCGAGGACGACGCCGACGACGCCGAAAACGCCGTCGTAGGGCTCGATCTGGCAGTCATCAATTCATACCCTAAATTTCAATTTTCGAAGCACCACGGCGGTGGTGGCGGTGATTCGATGTGCTCGATCTGTTTGTGCGAGTATAAGGATGCAGAGATGGTGAGGATGTTGCCGGATTGTCGACATTACTTCCACTTGATGTGTGTGGACGCGTGGTTGAAGCTGAATGCGTCGTGTCCGGTTTGCCGGAACTCGCCTCTGCCGACGCCGCTGTCGACGCCGCTCGCGGAGGTGGTGCCGCTGTCGCAGTACGCGGGTGGAGGTCGGAGGAGGTGATGGTTGGTGGTGTGGTTAGCTTTTTGGGGGTGTTTGGTTGCTGGGAAAATGTAGTATATATTATCTGGATGGGAAAATTGTTGGAATGGAAAAGTTTATGGGTGAGTTTGTGACATTGGTCTATTCAAACAAGTACAATTCTTAAGATTCGAGTGTTAAATACAGGAATTGAGTTTTTAGTCTTTGACATCTACATGTTTATACGAACTGCGTTTGTATAGGAGATTTCAAGCATCTTTGAATTACTTCATTTTACTATTGGGTGAAAGGCACCAAACTCCCTTACCAGGAATGTGTAGGTTTTAAAACACCCCTACTACATAAAATGTGACGGACTTATGCTTTTACTATTATACTCTTATTATTTTATTTTTTAATTAAATATAATAAATGGAATAAATATGAAATGACAAAAAATGTCATATATACAAAACGGTATCGTTTTGTGTATATATTGGTTTATACAGCGTAATTACAAAATGACTAAAAATGACATATACAAAACGATAACGTTTTGTAAACCCCCTTCTCTCCTTTTCCCAAATCCTAATTTCAATTTTCATCTTGCCCTCATCGGAATATCAAGTTTCAGCATCATCATCGTTGTCTACTTCTCCCTCTCAAAACCCTAATTCCGATCATGGACTCCTCATCTCTCCATAATTGCCTCTCTCCTCTGAATCTCCATCCCAATCTGTCATCCAGATCTCTGATTCTCAATCCTCCCACAACATCTCTGGTAATTCTTTGTTTCTCTACTTTTCCCGTTCTTCCTAACCAAAAACCCTAAACTTTTGATTGTTAATTCTCGTGCTTAATGGTGGTCATATTTTGTTTTATTTTCAATGATTTCTGTTGACATAATAATCACGAGCCTTCTTCTGTTGCCTCCTATATTAATCAGATGTCGACCTATCAATTAGAAAAGCTATATAAGATCTTGATAGTTGGATAGCTAGAGCAGATTCAGGGCTTGTGGATGACCTAGAGAAACTTCCATATATTTGTGCGGCACTGGAGCAATTAGAGCAGAGGAAGAAGTATTGGAATACATATGTTGTTCACAATAGTAGTAAGGTCCGCAAATATGGTTATTGTCATACAAGATCTCATGTATATCCACTATCTGCAATTTCTGAGCATGAAGTGTGTCTCTGATTGGGGAACCTTGTCTGTGAATGTCAATGACAAATCAAAGCGTTTAGGGAGCCCGACTCCAGATAAGTTAGATGGAGAGGCGTCTTTGGATAAAGATGCTTATGTTGTTGAACCCTCCGAATACTAGGATGGAGCTTATATAATTTAAATGAAGGGCATTTTGGGTATTTATAAAACTAAACAGTATGTGAAATGCATATGTCTTTTTTTTGGCCGGAAAAGTTCCCTAAACAGTGTCGCAGGGGGTCTTTGTGCACATTTTTACCAAACTATAGGGATTTAATTGCACAAATTGAACTATAGAGAGTTATTTACACATTCTTGATAGTGTAGGAGGTTTTGTTCTTTTCACCCTTTTACTATTATGGATATGTATATTTATATTAAAAGTGCGTAGAATATAATATTTTTGAGTATTTCAGTATTTTAAGGTTGAGTCATATTTTTTATTTTATAAATTATAAGTAAAAAATTAAAAAAATAATTTTTATTAAAATATATTTTAAAAAAATCTATTGAAGTAGGATTCTATTTATACCAATATATATGCTAATGACTAAAGTGGAATTTAATATCCAATAAAAAGTTCTTAAATTTAGAATAATTCAGTAATTATGATTCTATTTGCACCAATATTAATTGAATGATTATCTTAACTCTAAATTCAGATATTTTTATCTTTAAACTCCTAATTCAATAGTATACCTAATTTCCAAATTTTAAATTATTTAGTATATATACCTAATTTTCAATTTTAAAATTATTTTAATTTATGATAATGAATAATGAATCGTAATAGTAGATCTGTTTGTATTTGATTGAAAATTCTCAGATATTTTAACTGTTTGTTTAAAATTGAAAAAGTGAATCCTAGAGTCCAAAAGAGTGGCAATATTAATTTTTATTAAAGTTTATCTTTAAAAAACCTATAAAGAATTTTATATTTTAGATTATATTATATTTTAATTAAAATTGATAATTTTACATTTATCTTAATTACAATTTTACTTTATTAAAAACTCATTTTGAGCATAGTTTACTCATTGCGTAGTATGTATTATATTTGAAGTGCTAAACTTTTTTAAGTGATAAAGTACTTCTACATTAATCATGATTTTACTTTTGATCTATTAATTTATCTATTCATTTTCTAACTCGTATATATATATATATATTATAAATATATATATATATATATATATATATATATATATATTATTGTATTATTAAAACGAAACATAATCTTTGTACAAAGATATATGGATGAACAAGAATGAAAAAATTCAAACCATTATAATTCATTTAGTTATGTTAGAATTCTTAAAATAATAAAATTCTAAATTAATCTATATCTATACTTATCTATATATAACGAGTTTCAACCCCTAATTTTTAATTGTATTTTAATTCTAAGTATAATTATAATTAAATTCGACCTCTACAATTGGTAGTTATTTATCTGTTATAATTTATTTATGTTTAAAACTCTTTTAATATTATAATTACAATACTCTTTTCTATATAATAAGGATGTTTTTTATATTAACTCTAATTCTACAATTTGTACATATATTTTTATTTATTTTATTTATCTTTTAATAAAATATCTATGTTCTAATACATTCAAAATTATGTCGATATAATACATATTAAAACTCTTTTCTCTATAATTAGAATATATTTTTATATTAACCTTAAATTTACAATTAGATCAATAGGATACTTATATTACTATTTTGTTACGTTAAAAACTCTTACTATATGATAATTACAATAGCTATGTTTTAGTTCTATTATGTTTAAAACTCTTTCTATATAAATACAATGGTTTTGGCATTTGTTTCATAATGGTTTCAGTATTTTATATTTCAGTTAGTTTTCGTATTTTTGTTCAAGAAGAAAGGAAATTTAAAATTTTAATAAATGAAAGGTTACACAATACGTTTGTCTTTCTCTTCGCTCGTTGTTTTCTCTTTGAGGCAACAATTCATCTTCATGTTTACCCAAGGAACCTGTAACTTGGCCTGAGTTATATGGTAAAGTTTTTAGGGATTGTTTTATAATGTGTTTCCCATCTCCGTCATGCTATATATTTTTTTTCTTATGTTTTGTTTTAAATAGAGAATTATTTTTATTTTATCTTCCTCCCCTTCTCTCTTTAGATTTAGTTTATTGATATTTGTTATAACCTTTTTATTCCATTTTTAATTTTTTTAAACTATATTATTTTGAATTTGAGGAAATTTTTTTTTTTGTTTTTCACATATTAATTTAAAATTCTGTTTATTTATTCAATGGCTTATAACTACATGTATTAATTTGATTCCAAGGAATTGAATTGACAATACTATTTCATATTTGTTTACATTTTATTATTTAAGAAAAATTATTCTAATATCATGTTTCTCGTAGATTTAACGGTAACTTTTTACCTCTTTTTTTTAATTATATATAAGTTTGAGTTAGTTTTAAAAATAAAATTATTCATTTTTTTATTGGTTTTTTTGATATATTAGTCGGTTTGGTGTGGTGTCCTATTTGATTTTATATGTTTTTTTACTATTGATTTGGTCTGTGATATATTTGATTGTGATTGTGTTTATTTATTTGTTAATGTTCTTTAATTTTAACTAAATATATTAGTTTAAGTTTTATGAGTGTAAGGGGGTGGCTCACACCTAAAAATATATGAGCAAAAGCATGGATTTAAAAAAATGGATTATTTGGAAAAATGGCCAAAGTAAATGATTATTTGGAAACTGGCCCAAGTAAAGGATTATTTGGGAGAATGGCCCAAATAATGATTATATGCAAGAATTAACATTATACATAGAGAATTATGAGGGAACTGATGTGGGTATAGCTAACATCTGAACTCATAGCCCTATATTCTGCTCGCGTAGGGAATACTATTCGGAAATCTAGGAAAATGCTTGGGATATGCAAATAGTGGGTCGCGACCCTATTTGCACCATTCAAATCAAAAGTACCTTAGAGAGACAGATAGTACTCAGGGTCATGAAAAAGGTATACATGCAAAAATGTCATGACCCAGGAAAAAGCTATAGCATCATGGTTCCTTGGCTAAGGAAAAATCATATCCGTGAGGAAACGGCGCGGATCACGGGTCAAGAAGTCTAGTATGATCCTCACAGGAGATCACGCGGATCGGTATCGCGTAATCTAGTTCGCGAGGTGATACTAACATGGTAATTATTACGCGGATTGATATCACATAGTCAATGTTGCGGGGTAACGCTGACGTGGTAATTATTACGCGGATTGATATTTAGGGATGGCAAAATGGTCCGACCCGGCCGGGTTCCGACCCGTCCCAACCCTATTGGGGCAAGTTTGGTAAACTTATAAACGGGTTTGAGACGGGTTTGGTATCCAAAATTAAAACCCGAAGCGGGTTCTGGTCGGGTTCGAGTTTTCTGGAAAATCCGTTGGTAACCCGACCCCAACCCGTTTACGATTTTAATTTTAATTATATATATAACTCATTAATCTGATTCTTGGTGCTGACATCTCTATATATATATTTTTTGAAAGAATTTCAGTCAATATGCGTATATATACATTTGTTTGTCTAAATATATGGGATATTTGGTTTATAACGTAAAACAGAATATATGTCTAGAATAAGAGAAAGATACTTGGTTTATAACTTAATTTGTTATCAAACGCATTATAACTTAATTTATCATCAAAAATTTTAGTAAATCAATTGTGCTTCTAATTTATTATAAATAATTTAGTACAACCAATGGTAACCCGATGAAACCCGTTTATACCGATTACAACCCGTCGCGGGTGTGTGACGGATTTGGTATTAATAATTTTTAAATGGGGTGGTAATGGTATTAGTCAAACCCGTCCTAAACCCGACCCGTTGCCATCCCTATTGATATCACATAGTCCATGTCGCGAGGTAACGCTAACGTGACAAAGATGATTCGCGAAAATCAATTTGACGCTGACGTCTATAAATAGAGAAGCTAGAACTCACTTGAACGAGATTTTTTCAGAAACCAAGGGAAAGAAATTTCTAGAGAGAGAAAATGTTTTGCATCATTTGGAGTTGTTTTCTTTTCCATTTTCCTTATTCTCCATTTTTTTTGTAAAACATCAAAAACAATAAAGGTATAAGCATCATTATCTTTCTGTCAATCTTGTGTGGAAACTTTCTTTAATTTTTTTAAAAATCGAACCCCTACAATGAGTTTTAACTTTAATTTTAGTTTTCGATGTATTAGTCTGGATTTATTCATTTAGCTTTGTTATCTTTATTACTTTTTTTTTTAACTATTGTATATTCCATTGTCAATAACTATTAGTCTCTTTTGAAATGTTCATCCCATTATTTTTTATTTCTTCTTTTCAAAAAAATTATAATTACAATTCTACTATGTTTCAAACCCTTTTTCAAGAATGTATATATATAGATGTCAGCACCAAGAATTTCTTTTACCTATACTTTTTTCTTTACTAACTCTTATTGTATTTGTACCAAATTTCAGTGTTTAAATATTTATTTATTATTGTTTTAAATTATTGAAACATCGTAATTACTCTATTTTTAATTGTTGTGTTATGATATTTCTATAAGTTAGGTAAAATGGTTTATTTGTTTTTAGCGTGGTATGAACATATGTGTAATAATAGTTTTTGATGTGCATATTTTGTGTCAGACATTTTTAAAATTATCTATGGTGTATTTTTTAAAATTGATAAATTATTTATTTATTATAGTGGAAAGGAATGGATGGGTGTTTTGAAATGAAGATATAAATTAGTAGCACCTAAAATTTGATTTTTATATACTTAAATTATATTATATAAATGTTCCTACGTGCATCGCACGTGCTATTTACTAGTATATATATATATATATATATATATTTATTTATTCAAGTCAAATTGAAAACATAGATCTAGAAAAAACATAGGCAATGTATTAATCTTTTGTAAAAAAATAAAAATAAAAATAATATGTAAAAAGACTAAGATACCCTCATTAGTCCGTTCATTTGTTATTTAAACACCACACTTTAGATGTTTATTTGGTAATTTTGTCCATGTAATATTATATTTTTGGATTGATTAAGATTTTTACAAAAATAGTTATATTTTATCCGTGCTAAACATGAATAATTTATTTTTTAAAATTTTTATTTTTAATTTATCTAATAGTAATTCGTACACTTTAAAAAAAATCAATTACAAAACAAATTCAAACATTCAAATAGACAATTGAGGGATCTTGAAAATTATTTTAGGGTGGCAACGAAAATATATTTTCTCTTTGAATTATATTTTAGGGATCTAGAAATTAGTTCTTATAATCTTTGGATTATATTTTTACTTATTTTAATCTTTTGAAAAAAATAATTATTGTTGAATATATTTATTTATTGTTATGGTTCAAAAAAAGTACCTTTTTTTGCTCAACTCCATCTAAAATAAAAAATATATATTTTTGTTGCCATCCTAAAATAATTTTCTAAATCCCTCATTTTTTATTTGTATACATGTTTGAATTTGTTTTGTAATTGATTTTTTTTGAAGTGCACAAATTATTATTAGATAAATTAAAAATTAAAATTTTTAAAATTAAATTATTCATGTTTAGCACGTATAAAATAGAACTAATTTTTTTTAATCTTAATCAATCCAAAAAATAGAATATTACGTAGATAAAATTGCAAAATACACCCATGAAGTGTGGTGTTAGGGTAACAAATGAACATAGGACTAATTATATTTATTTTTATTATTTTACAAAAGGTTAATACATGGGTACAATTATAATTTGACACACAAAAAATAGGCCCAAGGGGGTACTTGCTCAATTTTGAGAACTTAAAGGACTGAGTTACTCGTTTTTATAATCCAAAGGAATATTTTGCACTTTGCCAAAAACATAATTGAAAGTCACAAAAAAGGGAATCGAGTGATGGATCAAATTGTATCATGGCCCTAAATATAAATATAAATATATATATCACCTCCTAAAATACTTACCACACATCGTGTACAATGGATGTGCCTAATGTATATTAGGTTAGGTTTCTTTTAGCCCGTACACATGGGTGAAACTAAGAAACTTGTTTTGGGGGGGGGGGGGGGGGGGTGGAATTTATATTTTTTAGTTTACTAGAAGAATTTTTTTTAAAAATTGGGAGTGAAAATTCATTTTTTTATAAATTTATTGGTAAAAATTATATTTTTTTTAAGCTATCAATGGAATTTTTAAAAAATTGACAGGGGCCATAATCAATTTTTATAAACATATTTGTAATATATATAAATTTTTAGGCTAAAAAAAAATTTACAATTTTTTGGCAGGGGCCATGCCGCCCTACCCAAAGGGTGGCTCCGGCCCTGCCCGTACATCACCCACTCCTTTTTTATGTATACATTATATATATTTTATATTTTACACGCCGATCAATATACAAAAAAAGTTGTTCTATCTCTCATTTGTTATATTATGGTATTAGTCTAACTTCTAGAAATAAATTTGCGATGATTCATTTTCTGTTTAATGTCAGAAATATTTCTTCTACAATCTTAGCCTCTCAAGGTCCTATGAACTCCTGGTTGCCGCTACAACTATTGTTGTATACCGATTAATTTAGATGCACCAGGGACTCTATTCGCTGCCTCTGCAATGATGATCAAATCATATTATTGTTAGTGCGAGATCCTTATGAAATGAGGACTCTACCGCTTATGTGACATTAATTCTGTTCTAACTATTAAGTCGCGATTTAGACTCTTCTACGGACAACACACTTAATTTGACTTCGATGACACTAGTCGTTAACTCATTAGAGTATATAGTATGCAATTCTTTGATAATAGGGTTAATTACAGGGACATCCCCCCAATGTTTGTCAAAAGACCAATGACCTACCTGATGTTCGAAAGTTGTCAACTAGTTTCCTTGTGTTTTGCAACCGTTTGTATATACCTCCCTTATCTTTAAATTGTCTAACGAAAGTGATAAAATTACTCATTTATCCTTATGTATTGAAGTAAAAATACGAAAATACCCCCAATTAATTATATGGGTATATGTGTCCCATATGTTCTTTGGAGTCATTGAGCTTCTTCAAATTGGAATTTGATGGTTATATTATGGTTTTATGATCTTATGATCCGTTTTTAATGATTTTATTTATGTAAATTTATCTTTTTTGTTTTCATTTTTTTATCTGTATAATTGGTCTTTTACAATGGAGTTATTTTATCGTTTTGGTTCATTGTATACTATTTAAATGCAAGATCTCTAAATTATATGAAATATTTTAATGTCTACTCAATTACTATAAAAAGATTTTGAGTATGTGGTTTGATTTTTTAAAGCAATTTTTAAAACTCTTAAAAGCAAAACACCCGGTTTAGATCAACTAAAAAAATACTATTACTAAAACTATCAATTTTATAATAACTGGGTTTTGAAAAAGCAAAACCTTAAACTCATTTACACAATTTTCTAACTTTTGAATTTTAAAAAATAAAAGTATATTTTTAGAGTAACAAATAAATCACACATTGTTATTTTATTCTATTAGAAAATTAAAATTCCATTACTCTTTAAGAAAGTGAAGTAATGTTAAAATAACAAAGAAATATTTTTTTTTATTATTCAAAGTTAGACTACATTAATACTCATGTTATCTTTTATCTCTACTAAATACCGCATTTTAATAATTAATCACGTACCAAAAAATAATTGTTAGCAATTGGGGATAGTTTTGTAAATTCACTTAAATACTTAAGGACAACTAAGTAATTTCATCACTTATGTTAGGCAATTTTACGGCAAGGAAGGTATGTGCAAACGGTTGCAAACCACAAGGGAGTCAATTGACAATTTTCAAGCAGTTGGATAAGTCCTTGGTCTTTTGAAAACCTTCAAGGAAGGTCCCTGTAATTAATCCTTAATAATATAATTTAAAAATTAAGAGGCAATTTGGTAACTATTTATGTTTATAGTTTATTCTTTATATAAAATGATTTAAAGAAAAACACGTTTTAAATTTTATTTTATTTATAAAAAGTACTCCCTCCGACCATTGTTAGTTGTCCATGTTTGAAAAGTTAATAATTTTTTTATATTATTTTCTTTCTTATTTTGCCATTGATAATGTAGTATAGTTGTGGTTTTTAGCGGGACCCATTATTTTTTGAAGTTAATGAAGAGGGATAATTTGGGAAAGTATATGATAATATTGTATTTATATTCAAAACTGGACAATTAATTTTGGACAAATACATTAGGCAAAGTGGGCAACTAAAAATGGATTGAAGGAGTATAAGTATTTATAAAATGACACTGTACCTAAGACATGATTTTATAAATACTAAAACGATGTTTATCATATATATATATATATATTTTATGTTTATCAAATATTATCATTCTTTATTCTATCCATCATAATCTTCCACCTCCACCGCCAATCACCTCCACCACCCCACCACCATCAATGACCACTATCGGTCACCGTCAACCACTACTATCGGTCACAACCCACCATTACAGACCACCTCCTCCACCGGCCATCGACCACTACCACTATCGGCCGCCGGCCACTACCATCGACCATTTCCTCCACCGGCCATCGACCACTACCACTATCGACCACCGCCTACCACCACCTCCTATCTCTTCCACCGGCCATCGACAACCACCATTATCGACCATCGCCCACCACCACCGACCATTTCCTCCGCTGCCCATCGACCACCACCACCGACCACCGCCTCCACCACTAGCCACCGTTAACCACCACTATCAGCCACCGCCTTCATCGCCCACCTCCACCGGCCATCGCTTCCACATCTTGCCGCCGCTGGCCATTATCATTCACATAAATAAAAATTTGTAGCAAACATGATTTTATGTTTATTATTTATAAAAAAGGTCAAAAACATAAACAGTTACCAAACGATACACATTTTTATCCATAAATAAAAATAACACATAAACACTATTTATGTTTATCATAAACAATAGACAACAAGCATAAATAGTTATCAAATAAGCCCTAAGAATCTACTTGATTTATAATTTTGAAAACTTTTTTTAGGTGAGTTGTCTGAAAGTTTTATGAAAATGACTTTCAGAAAACAAGAAACAATGAGAATCTTTGTACAATTTATTGATTTTTAATTTTTAAAAATAAAAATTAATTCAGGTTATAATTTAAATTTGG